>CM034615.1:30361020-32761020 GCA_020080225.1 Gynochthodes officinalis | reverse complement strand
TACTACATACATTTTGGAGAGTTTGTTCGGAACACCATTAGTGACCTTGGCAACACGGAGGAGGGCAAGATCGACCTTGAGATCTTTCAACTGAGCTAGCAACTCTACCCTCAATTTGTTACGAAGCTCATGTACCTTGATCCGTGTTGCACCATTTTCAATCAATTAATTGAGTCTAATTTCACATGAAAGGAATAAAAAAAAACTAAAACTAGAATCAAAGAAACAGACATAAGAGGAATAGATTTTGTATACTGCTGGACTGCTGAGCAGACTTCCGAGTGAAGTGGAGCTGAAGATGATGGTCAAACTAAGTGTGCAAGAGCAAGATTCGTGGGTTGCTACTCAGAGATGGAGTTTCGACGTCGACAACGTGTGACTTTAGCAGAGGCGGAGTTTGATTTGTGGCAGAGAAACCCTGGAGGTCTGAGTCTCTGAGACAAAATGTAGAGGCAATGAGTATACGATGAAAGTCTTCAAAAATTGGGTTTTAACCAAAATGCAGCCTACTTCCACATTTTAGTAAAAATGTTTAAAACGGATGATTTTAATGTTTTTATGGTTCAAAGTGCGATTTTACTCTGATTTTACCATTTTTCGATTTTAAACACAAGTTGAATCGGACTCTATATTTTTGCTCATAAAAACGTACGAGTAAAATCACGATTTTAACAACATTGAGATAATGTAAAGGAAGTTTTTTAATTGAATAGTCTAGTTGGAACATTAAGTAAATAGTTATTTATTGTGATAGTTAGAGTGCCATACACTTGATAAAAACTAAATGTACTATGGTAGGATTAAGTACATTGATGTCAAATATCATTTTGTTCAAGAGATTATATCTCAAAAATTAACCTTTGTAGGGAATGTTAGAAGAACATATAATCTAGTAGACATAATTACTAAATCAATTTCATTGGTTAAATTTAAACATTGTTTGAATTTAGTCAAGGTGTGTAGTTTGAAATATAGGCCCTTTACAAATGTGAAGACAGAGTGATGAGAAACAAGTCAAGTGGAGATTTATCAAATTATGTCTTGTTTACAAATTGGAGTGGAATTGGAGAAGTTTTTCTAATTTTCTAATTTGATATTTATTTAATTCTATTAGGAAATGGACAATAACTACTAATAAATATTATATTGTATTTTGTAATATTGATCCAAGTTGGATTTGGATTGAGTTTCTATTTAGTGCTTCCGTATACAAATATAGTGGAGGTCTTTATTGTGTTGTAGAAATTTCAAAGAGAAATTTAGGAAATTTATAGAGAGATTTTAAAGTGAAAAAGTATAGAATAAAATTGGTGAGTGATAAGGCCTTTATAAGTTTTGGAATTAGAGACATACTATGTAATTCTTTTAACCTCTAACATTTTTAGTAATATCATGTGGTTAATATCATACATGTAATTTTGATTTGTTGAGTTGAATCACATTAATTTGTGCATTTTAATTTTTTTTTAATTCTATCTTTTCTACTTTTGCATAATTTTGGTATAATCATAACAAACAAAAGTGCAGCAATTTAAATCAGAATATAGGACCTTGTGAATTTTTTTCCTTTTTAGAAGGTTGAAGTTAAAAGAAAGTATTTCTTTTAGTTCAAGCGATGCAGACATAAATGATCTCAATGGTTTTGTTGATTATTTGTGCAAAATTATTTAAAAAGTAAAGTAGCAATAGCAGAAAATAAACTTCTAATATGGTTAACCAAGAATAACATGAAATTTCTAATAAAGATTTATTCCCTACTTATCTAGACAAATTTAGTACATATAAATTCCTATATGGACACATCACGACACTTAGAATAAGTTTATTTATGTCTATCTAGGAAAGAAAATCCCAAGTATCAATCATCTTCTTCCAAACTCGCATCCAATAATTATATACATTATACTTCTTGTAAGTTAGGTTTTGACTTATGAGATATTATATTAGGAACAATACGTGGAGGAGATATAATATACATAATGATTATGTTATAATGACTTTAATATTGGTTGGTGTAATATTTATTTATAGTTTTAGAATGTACAATATATTTATTGTAATCACATTAAAAATTAATAAATAGACACCATATCAATCAAGGTGAAATCGTTGTAATTTTATCATTGTAAATATCATAATTGACACGAAAAGTTCCACTATTTGTATAAAAACGCTGTCAAAATAACGATGACCGCCCGGTGTGAAAGTGTATATGAGATGAAGTGCCACCTCTATCAATGGATTCAACCATTGTTTGGTGTGCAGAGCAACTTATTTCCTGTCCACAAATGTTCATGAAAATTTCCTGAATTTGATCATTACGGGCTGCTCCCAAGGATCCTAAGAGTGAATTGGTATAATGGGGTGCTACTCTTGTCCAATATTTATGCAACTATATATGCTGACCTATTTGCTCACGAATACAAAGAATGGAACAAATGATTGACGTCCTACAAAATGGAACAAAGTGTCTACAGCTTTTTTCTTTGTTGCGCATGAATCCATGAACTTAAAAGGTGACAATGCCATTTCAGAATTTAAATATTGTGCTGTTCTGTAAGACAAATTTAATAATTTGTTCCATTCTTACGTGAGCAAGTATGTCACTGCAATTATAAAGAATTTGATGGATGAGATATGAAATCTTGTCTGCACAAGAGGAGTTAGTGCCCTTTACTGTTAGCTCATATGATGTTAATACAACTTATTAACTTTTTGAATATTTTGGCTTAGTTTTCTGCTATTGTAACGTGGAAAGATAATGCAATTGAAAAATTAATGGAGTACTCGAGACAGAGGGGGAGTCAGAATTTTATTGCCTGTAAAAAGGGCAAAATTAATATTATCAAAGTTCAGGAAGGACGGGAATCTAATATTTCGAAATTTCAGCACAACTTTTATATAAAAAAATTTCCAAAAGGAGAGGGCGACACTAACTATGGCCCCCAAGGTCTGCCAGCCATCGATTAAGGCCAAAACATGAGAAAAAGTTGAGAATTTTTTTTTTACTTTATTATTTTCGGTTATATTTATCTTTATTTGAAAATTACCAGCGTAATTTAAAAACATTATATCATCAAAACCTTAAGAATTTATTTCTAAATCTGAAGAATTTAGTCAAAACCTATAAATTAAAAACAAACGTTCTAATGCCATGCAAATGCAATATTTTCTCATTTGCTAGCATCAAGGTAAAATTTACAAAATATAGGTGCACTATCTTATGATACCTTCTTGGGGAGGGCATAGATTTGCTACGCAAGAAAAGAAAAGTTCCTCACAAGAGTGCGTTGGAAGGTGTAAAATTTTTAAAATTCTTTCAAGGTCATAAATTTTTTTATGCACCCAAGATTATATATATTCCTCAAAATGCAATACTTCGTGTATGAGAATGTACATCATTATGATTTTAATAAAAAATCTGAAATGTTTTACGACCCTATTTAAAATTTCAAATTTACTACTCTCTTAATCAAAATTTTCCAAAATACCCTAAACATGTCACATTTAAAACATGATCATCAGCCTCTATATAATATCATTTCTCTTTATATAATTGTAAATAGTTTTTATTTTTTTGGAATCATATGGAATCATTGTATGCTTGAACATAACGGTAGGTGCTCTTAGAATTGACTTCTGCATTATCCGATGTTGTGCTAGTGCAATTTGACCTTTCCCCACTATTGCTCCGACCATCCGCGCGCCCACGTACCGTCCTCAAACCTCAATCACTCAAAACCCAAATAGTGCTGCCAAACTTCTGGTGGAACATTGTCAGAGCCAAAATCATTGGTTTGTGATAACCATGCCATGTGTGCTGTGGCTGCAGGATCACTAGCTGAAGGTGACGCATAGGAAATGCCCAAGCACTGAACCAGGAGCTGTTGCCGCAATGCCTCCTGCCAAATCTCTTTTGGCTTCTCCCTGCATGACATATGGTCTTGGTTTTGGTTGCCTAACTGGCTTCTTGAATTTAATTTTTGTCAATGATATCTGGTTGAATTCTTTTATGCACTATCAGGTGAAATGCAATTGAACCACGTTAGCTCATGAGAAATCCTTAATTTTAAGATAAAAGTGCACGAAAACTGGGGAGTTGTGTAAATAACAAGAAATCCCATATATTTTTTTCCATTCACTTACTACACTAAATGTCAGACTAACACTCTTTCAGGATTATTATAATCCATTCTCTCTTTTTTTTTCAAGTTCTCTCTTAAATATTCATTAATTGACAATATTTTCATTAGCCCTTTTTTTCCCTTCCTAACATGAACATTTCTCAAAACAATCGAATTCCAACATAAAAAAAAAAAGAAGATAATAGTAGATTCCTATCATGTATAGAAAAAAAACTTTTGCATGCAAACTCCTAAATTAAAACGAAGAATAAAAAGTATTTTCTTCATTTTTGAAGTTGATTATAAAGAATGATAGAGATGAATCTTAGCCAACAGGAAGACTCATGCTTTCCATTCATTTAATGATCTCCTTAACTTAGATATGGGTATTATGTAGATGTTTAAATGTTTTCCAGTCATTTATGTAGATGTTGCCAGGGCTATGTTGCAATTTTCTGTGATTGAAAGAAAAAATTTACTTGCCAAAAAAAAATTATTTTTGAAATTATTCTTGTTAATTATGATTCCGTGTGCTTCATAATTAAAAATAAAAATAAAATAAAAATTATATATTTAACTACATATTAGTTGTGTTATATTTTATAACCAAAAATAAATGGTGCTACATAAGAAGTTTTCTTTTAGATGAAGGATATAAATGCTGATAATAAAAATATAATGCCATTATTCAAAAAAAATAAATTGACTTTGTTATAACATTGTAAGTTTTGAAGTTAAATCTCATCAACTATTTTTTTTTCATGAAACGATAGTATATATTATTATATTGACAAATATTTATATAAGATAATCTAAAAAAGAATAATTATTTTTTGTGATTGTGATTCACAAAGGATCGATACAAAAAAAAAAGTATGACATAAATAAATGATTATTATTTTCAACTTGTGCAAAGTAACTATAACACTAATAGTAATTTTATTTAAAAATTTAATAAACAAACCCAACTTATCATCTAATTCTAAAGCATATCTAAATTGCCACTATATAAGTTTGTGAGATTATCTCTTGTTCATGTCTAATAAGATAAGGACCAACTCCCAAGCGTAACACCCACCACCGGGACAAAAAGGAAAAAGACTAAAGAAGAGGGGGGGAAAAAATGCACCTTTATCACAACATCGTCACCTACAGAAACAGTAAAAGCTGGGGGAGAGTGAGCCCTTTCGGCGGTAGAATCAATCCCATCAACCATTTGAGACAGATGAAAAAGGGCACAAGTTCGGAAAAAGCAGCATGCGATGATGCTTCCAATATGGAAAAAAAAAATTATGGAATAAACAAACTTGATTGTTTTTCCCCAAAAATATCTCTCTTTCCAAATATGACCAAATATTAAGTGTACATGCTATGCAAATTTTTAGTGCAATAAATTAGTTAAATAGATAACTAAATCTTGACCCTCTTATTTTGTGTATGCTTTGGCATTTATACTTTTGTCATTCAATTATAAAAATTATACCATCCTACATAATAAATCAGTTAAATACAATATTTACTCATCAAATATCTTACCCACCTCTTAATCTTTCATTACTCATGTTTATCTTTTCTTTTTTCTCTGTCTTTATTCTCTTTTTATTCCTTTTTTTTTAAATTACTCATTATATTAGCTTTGTGTAAACAAAATAAATTAATACATCAATAACTCTAATAATTTGCCAAAGCTTACCTTTCTCCCTTCATCCCTTACAACTAGTTACCCCTTTTATTCCCACTAGTGCAATTCTTACCTACCCCGGCTATCGCATTCTAATTTTCCTTCCATTTTTCTCACCGCCCTTGTATTCTTACTCTCCTCTTTCCAATCATAGAGCAATGTTGTCTGTATGTCTTTATCACATGACAAAAATTTATGTACAATTATTGTTACGCAATTCCGTATGTCTCTACCAGTGCAATTCTTACCTAGCCCGGCTATCTCATTCTAATTTTCCTTCCATTTTTCTCACCGCCCTTGTCTTCTTACTCTCCTCTTTCCAATCATAGAGCAATGTTGTCCGTATGTCTCTATCACATGACAAAAATTTATGTACAATTATTGTTACGCAATTCAATGATGAATGGGTTATTCATATGGTCATGTATTTGGTCAATAGTTAGAAATTTTGATTGTCTGAAATGCAATGAAGATTGCAATAACCAGTAAATCATTGCTAATATTAAATACAATAACAAGGGGATAATGTGAGCAATAGTCCCAACCATATGCATATTTAATCTCTGATGTTTCAACCGTCAAAATCTACTCTCAATGAATATGGCAATAAGTGACAAAGAACGGTACATGTTGATGTTCATCCCGAGCCAAACATTCTAATTTGTACCCTTTAAAAATAAAAACTTCGTTCCAAATTTTCAAACATGCTTATTATATCTTTTTTTTTTTCAAAAACAGTCTTTATATAAATTTTGTGTGTCACAAAGTGAAAAGATACGAGTATGGTTCCAATTGATTTGAACCCTCTTTAGCTCATCTAGTTGACCAAAGCTCGTCTAGTTGACCAATTGAAAACATGCTTACTATATCAAAGTACAAAGTCTATTGCATTGCTATAGATAAAGAAGCCCATCAAAAGATTTTATTTAAATAGAAAACAAAAGTTTAAATTAAATTGAATTGAATTGTTAATTAAAGAACAGAATACAAAATTCTTCAGGATTCGACTTTCTATAAAATGATTTTGGAAGCTGGTACTTATATATATTTTTTACCCTTAAGCGAATAATGTTGATTCCTAACGCACCCTATCCGCCAAGAATATCGAGGGGCCACGCTGCCCATTTTTGCTCTCAAACAGTTTACTAGGGGCGATTAGGTGGAACGGCCTTTTTTCGACCGCTTTTTTTTTTTTTTTTTTTTTTTTTTTTGGTGGTTGTTGTTTTTTGTTTTAAGATCGCACTTTCCATACTGCGTAATAGCAGAATCACGATTATTCAACGCCATGTAGTAGTTGGGTGCGCTTATTCAACGTATGCAACGGTAGTAGCATAATCGTCTCGCTATTCAACGCCATGTAGTAATTGGGTGACGCACTATTCAACGATGCAGTTGGATTCCACACAACGGCATGAGGTGATAGATAGAGATTTAGTTTCTATTACCAAAAGCCATTTGTATTGGGCCATTTGAGACGATAGTATCATTTTTATATAGTATTAATAACCCGATATAACCAGGTTTGTGTATCTTTGTTTTGTATTCGGTAGTTCCTAGGGTCCAAGTCCTCAACCATTCTGCCTTGGGGGGTTCAATGCGTTGAATTTAGGTCGCCTAGGTTGTCTCCTTCCCGCCTAGTGCGTTTAGCTTTCATATGCGGGTTTACTTTATTTTATTTTGTTTTTTTGCCCTCAGGCTTTTGGCGCTCTTTTTGTTGGGTTATATGCAACTGGGGCCATGACGCCACGAAACTCTAAGCCCTTGGCTCAGATACTCTATTTGTGCCACTCTATCTATTAATCTAAAAAAAAAAAAAAACAAAAAAACGCACCCTATCCACATTCTCCCTTACGCAGTTCGTGTTGAGTTCTTTAATCAATCTTGCACTGTAATGTGGGTACATAGATTACTACCTCATTAGCAATTTGCTTTATTGTTTTATTAACGAATTTTAATTTATTGCAACAATATTTTTTGGCTGTCTAATCTCAAAACCCATAAAAACGTAAAAATACACCATTCAGTCCGATCACCAAAGAGAATAAGTAAATTTTTTTGTCCCTTGTATCTGGACAAGTTTTTTCTAACGGTAAAAACTGTTAATCGTCTCTCAATTTGATCTCAAAATTCAAATTAATCTTTAATGTTCAAAATGTTTCATTTAAGACTTTAGGCTTATCAATTTCATTTTAATTCATCTTTTGGCCAAAATCAACTCAAATTATGATATCCAATTCTTTACTAATCATACGAAATAAAAAATATTTCATGAATTTTATAATTGTTGGGGAAAACAACGCACGGAAACAAACATGACGATTAATTATTTAAAAACACAACAATTTAATTAAAAATAAATCAAACACAAAACATTAATAGTACAGGGATTTAATGTGATTTGGCTTAATTTCAAAACCTATATTCACTAAAAGAACTTGTTCTTTGTTATGAGAGAAAAATTCAAGCAAGAATTTTCCTTGTATCCAATTCAAAAATCCTGTACTACCTCTTTCATCTCCAAGAACTACATATCTTAATATCACTTATATTTTTTGTACAAGACAAACATCCTATTTATAAAAATAAATATTACCAGATGTTTAATCAAATAATAACCCAATAGGAAACAACTTTGTTTCTACTTTACATCAGTATTAGATTTGGAAACTATCACAGAAAATATAATTCTGCAAAAAAGGTAATTCCCTTTTTTCCAAAAGAAAAATATGTCAATTTCTTAACAAACTCCATCTTGACAATTTTTTATATGTCAAACCGCAAACCAATTAACTATTTGCCTTTGTCTCACTAGGTATCATGATATCTAACTACACACTTGAAACAAATAGTCCACTTGATTTAATCGACAAATAAACATGTGCAACTAATCAAGCCTCCAATTGACTTGCAAAGAAGAGTCTCAACATCATTTTCTTCCTTTCTGCAGGATTTTTCTCGCCATTATTTACAATTAGGAATATTGAATTCCTTATTCTCATGTACTTCTGTGGAAATTCCAAATGGTACAAAATTAATATATTTCTTCCCTCCTTATATATGGTTTCACAACTCCACCTACAATAAAAAGCTAGTAGTTTTGAAGTTTAGTTGGCTTTCGGAAATCAAAAAAAAAAAAAAAAATTCACATCTTTGGGACATACACCACACCAAAAGAACCACAATTTTTATTGGGGACTGAAACATTTATATATTGAAAATTGTGAGAATATCTACAATATATATGCCAAGAACTTCTCCATGGCAAAGTAATTTTTTATCCATCCAAATTTGCATTGGATGCTTCCCTTTCCCTTGACCTTTGAATCACTTACGTCATGTTTGGTTCACTGTAATGAATAAAGTAGGAATTGAATATAAATTTGATAGAAATTGAATTGAGTTGGAATTGAATTGATTGGACTTTTCAATAGTTTGGTTCAAAGGAATTGTATGGGGTGCAATCATTATTCTTGTGTTTGATTAGGGTGAATAGGACTAATAAATAGTGTTAAAAAGACTAAAATATCCTTATCTTAAACATTTTATTGCTGAGTGAGAAAATTATGAGAGAGAAAGAAGAGTGAGAAAATGATAAAAGAGGAATGAGAGATAGAAAATGATGAGAGAGAAAGGAGAGTGAGAAAAATGATGAGAGAGAAAGAAGAGTGAGAAAATGACGAGAGAGGAAAAAGAGTTAGAAAATGATGAGAGAAAAAGGAGAGTGAGAAAATGACAAGAGAGGAATAAGAGTTAGAAAATGATGAGAGAGAAAGGAGAGTGACAAAAATGATGAGAGAAAAAGAAAAGTGTGAAAATGATGAGAGAGAAAGAAGAGTGAGAAAATGATGAGAGAGAAAGAAGAGTGAGAAAATGAGGAGAGAGAAAGTAGAGTGAGAAAATGATGAGAGAGAAAGAAGAGTGTGAAAATGGTGAGAGAAAAAGAAAAGTGAAAAAATTATGAGAGAGAAAGAAGAGTGTGGATATGATGAGAGAGAAAGAAGAGTGAGAAAATGAAGAGAGAGAAAGTAGAGTGAGAAAAATGATGAAAGAGAAAGCAGAGTGAGGAAAATAATGAGAGAGAAAATAGAGTGAGAAAAATGAAGATGGGGAGAGCTGAAGGAAAAGATTGTAAAGAAATTTTTTTTGTCAATTATGGGCTACTCAGGAATTCCAATTCAGAGCCTTAAGTCCTGAATTCTTATTCACCATTCGGTTGTAATTGTAATTCGTGGGAGTTTCTAATTTAGTTAACCAAATAAAAAATTAGGATTGAGTAAGAAATAAGACCATAATGATTACTCAATTCCTTTGAACCAAACGTGCTGTTACATCAGATTCATTGTAAAAAATTCTCCCTTTTCAATTCTTTGCTCGAGAAGCCAATACATCTTTTTACCTCACCCTGGCTTGTGTTAACAAAGATGATTTTACCATCTCAAAATCCAAAGTGTCTTGTCTGTTGACCGGGTTATCACCACACATTCAAAGAATTAGGGACTAAGATAAGAAGTAAAGGGCCAATTTTCTTTCTCTACAAAGAGTTAACCAATATATAATGATTAAACTCTTCCCACTCATCATCCTTTGTGCTTGCACCATCCCCCTATATATTTAATTTCTGTTGGTTCTAGATATACTCAACCCTTAAAGAGATTAAAAAATTTCAATAAATTGTTGAGTTTTATCATGGTATTTATAACCATTCTCTTAAATCCAATAGTTACCTCGGAATGAATTCGACTTTGACACTAATTGTTGGGAAAAACAATGCATCGGAATAAACATGACTATTAACGATTTAAGAACACAACAATTTAATGAAAAATAAACCAAATACAAAACATGAATAACACATGGATTTTAACGTAGTTAGACTTAATTTCAAAGTCTACATCGTCAAAGAGAACCTGTTCTTTATTATGAAAACAAAACCCATACAAAAAATTTCCTTTTATCCAACCCAAAAACCTTGAACTGTCTATATTACCCCCCGCAAAAACTACATTTTTTAATATCCCTCATGTTTTCTATACAAAACCAACCCCTATTTACAACAATAAATATTACCTAATTTGTAATCAAATAATAACCCAATAAGAAACAACTTGGTTTTTACTCCAAATTAATATTAGATTTGGAAGCTATCACAGAAAATATAATTTTACAAAAAAGATAATTCTTTTTCTTTTCAAAAGAAAAATATGTCAATTTCCTAACAATAATTATATATCATGATATGTAGAAAGGGAAAAAATCATTTGATTTCATTCAATTTCACGTATTATCTGATTTATTGATTTAGGGTGATTTCAGCCCAAGGATAGAGTAAAGCCAAATCGATAAGATTGACAATTAAATTAATTTTTTTAAATATAAGAGACCAAATTAAAATTTAAAATAAAGTTAGGAGACAATTGACGTTGTTTAACTTTTTCTAAAATTAAAAATTTTATTTGGAGTAAATCACCGTACATCACTCAATGGTTGCATGGAATATTTTATCAAATAAAAGAGGGAAATTTGCAAAAATAACACATTTGACCGTTGACTTTGCGAAAATAGCACCTCCATTTTTTTCTTTGCTGTTATAAAACTTCAAGGCTACTTAAAGACCAAAATACCCTTCATATTCTCTTCCAAACACAAAGACAGTTGAAATTTGCACTAATTGAACTGGGTTTAAGAATTTGAACGAGAAACTAGTCGAACCCTAAGTCGAGTTTTAGGTCGGGCACAAGGTTAAGTCAAGTTTTAGGTCAAGTTTATGTTGAGCACTAAGTTTGGTCGAGTTTTAGATCGAGTAGGTCGAATTTAGGTCGAGTTTGACCTAATACTCGACCTAAAACTCGACCTAAGTTGAGTTATTTAATAATAATAATAATAATTTTTTAAATTAATTTTTTTTAAACTCGACCTAAGTTGAGTTATTTAATAATAATAATAATAATTTTTTAAATTAATTTTTTTTAAAAAAAAGACCTAATACTCGACCTTGTATTAGGTCGAGCGTATAATTTTTTTTTTTTTTTAAAATAACTCGACCTAGTACTAGGTCAAGTTTTAGGTTGAGTTCGACCTAAATTCAACCTACTTGATCAAACTTAATACTCGATTTAAAACTTAATTTAAAACTTAACTTAACCTTGTGTTTGACCCAACATTTGACCTAGGGCTCGACCATTCTAAAAGTTTGAAGTGTAATAGGGAACTGAAGTGCTATTCCTTGGATTTTAGAATAGAAGAGAGGGGTATTTTGGTCTTTATATAATCTTAAAGTGCTATAACTGTAAAAAAAAAAAAAGAAGGTGCTATTTTTCGCAAAGTCAACCGTTAAAGCACTATGTTTGTAAATTTCCCAATAAAAGAAGCAATAGAAAGACACCTCCAGCCCCGCGTTGGATCTTTATCCCAAGCTATCATTTCCAGTTTCTCACTCTTTCAGCAACATCTGTCCACTTTTAAATACAACATTCCCCTTTAAAAAAATTCAATTTTAAAAATTTTATTTTCTGTAAAAGAAAGTTTATTTTTATTATGAAAATTTTATATTATCTTCACTTATAATAATAATAATGTATAATTCAAATTAAATAATAAGAATAAAAATGTAAAAATATAAATTTAATACTGTATTAAATGTGTTATATTTTTAATTTAAAAAATTAAACTAAATTAAAAATAAACCTTTTTTATAACGAAAATAGTATAATTTTATTCGATATTTTGACTAATGTTGTAAAAAAAAATGCGAAAATAAGTATTAAGATGATTTGGACTTGTGACTCTTCAATGAATTGCTTTCTTTTCTTTTATTGTTTTTTTCCGCTCTTCACTTTCATTAGGGTCATTTTTCACTTCATTCCAAATGCCTAAATAAGCCATTGAGATCATCATATGGTTCCTGCCTTCTTGAGAATATCCACCAAGTTGATATCAGTCATTGATATGGGTAATGATTTTCATTTTGTTTTTTTTTTTAAAATTTCTTTTGCAATGCCGATCTCATTAAAGTATCAGACAAAGGTAAAAGAAAAAAAAGAAGAAAATACCGTATTATCATATTTTTCTTAAAATTGTTTAGAGAAGTATTTTTAGAGTAAATAATTATTAACTCGAATTAAAATAGAAAAGAAAGCCTAAAAAGACATGGAAAGAAGTTATTAAAAATTACATAAATTATCTAAATTTAAACAAGAATTTATGTGTTTTAACAAAAAGTGATATTGAGATATGATTCATATAGACCAACCATACATAATTGGATAAAAGTTTAGCTGTTGTTGTTTTGGCTAATTCTATGTTGAGAAATCAAATTTGTTTTGCTTCAAAAGAACACTCCATTAGATGCTTTAATTTATTTTCCCTCTTTTTTGGGTTTGTTTTCTTTTTGAATTCCTGTCATTTTCATTTCAGCGGTCCATTGTTTGATCAATGAGCGAAAAAAATATAACAGGTACAAGAAGTTACAATTGAGGAATGAGAGAAACTTTGCTTGTTTTGAGGACAAGCAAAATGTAAAGTGTGATCCTTACGCACGTCATTAATGCCCATTCCATGTGCCTCTTTAAGTATAGAGAAATTAAATAACCTATCAATGACATTTAATCACGACAAATTCCATCTCACTTTAATAATTAATTATAGTGACTTTTTATAATAACTGTAATATAATAAATATAAAAAAATAAAATAAAATTTATTCATCACTCTTATTAAAAAATATAAAATAATAACAAATAATTTTTTTTATACTTATCATATCAGTCATTATAAAAAGTTACTATTAATAGTATTATACTTTATAGAAGTGACGATATTTAATATGAAATCTTTCCCAAAATTTTGAGCAGGAGAGATTATATCATGAATTTGGGGATGCGATGGTGAAGGAGTAAAGATAATGGTGGGTGTCAGTCATAAGACAGGAATATATTCTTTTATCTTAAAAGAATGTGTTTATTTTAATTTTTTTTGGTCTAAAATTTATTTTTGAATGAAAATTCCATACTATTTTTGTCGAAAATGAATATGTAAACACAAAATCAAAATTTAAGAATATAAAATGGAAAAAATGTATAATGATGCATTAAATATGTTATAACTTATAATTTGAAAAAAAAATTATATCCATTTTAATAGTGGATTATTTTTGTACTAAATATTTAATACTCTTTCGATTTAAAAAAAAGAAAGTCCACTTTATAGTTTTATGATTTTTTTTAAAGTTACAAAGTGCAACACCTTTAATACTCTATTAGATTTATATATTTACATTTTATTTGGATTAGAATAAGAATTTCACAAAAAAACTAAATTCTTTGCAAGGGACAAACAAAATTTTTAAAACTAATTTTTTTTTTTTGAGATGAGTGAATATAATACTTTCATATTTTTATATTTAATATAGAAAATAAATTACAAAAATTGAAATATCTCCATCCCTTATCTTGCGTCAATATTTGTTAATTAAGTTATAAATTTACTAATCCTAGGTGAGACTACGACTAGGCAATTTTCAATCCACGAGTGAATTATCATTTTGTTTTTATATAGTTGAGAAATCTTAAGGATTGAATAAATGAGTTGACAGGTGTGGACTAGAGAGTAAGTAATGTGCAAAGTCCACCAATAAAGTGACATTTGTGCGGTTGCTTTGCAGTTGTCACCCTTGAATATAATGACTTGATGCAATATTGTTGAAAATTTGCACTTTGGATAATATAAACAACGAAATACCTTTAATCAGCCACAACGAATATTTGGAAAGGAAAATCTCATTTGTAAATAAGAAAATTTTTAAATAAAAATAAATTTTTTAAATATATTTTTATTTTAAAATTTAAAATTTAAATTTTCTTATTTAAATTCTTCTTATATAATTTTTAAAAAAAATTCTCTTATTTTTTTCTCTAAAAAATTTTTTTTTATAAAAAAATACCTACCAAAATTTTTACACATTTTAATACAATTTTTTTCATTTACAAATAAAAATACCCTTATCCAAACAGACCCAAAGATATGTTGAAGTATAACTGGCAATCCATAAAGTTTGAAATCAAACCATTGTCCAAGTATTTCCTTATTCTTCTAAATAATTAAAGGAAACTACTTTGAAATATTGTTTTAACCAGAGATAAGGGTTATTTAGGTTATTTGCTTCTTTATTTTTTTGAATGAAAAAAACCATTATAAATAATTTGCGACAGCATATAATTGGAGAGAGTCAAATCCATTTGACTCTTGAGAAACGTCACAGAATTCAAACTGAATGTGATCTTTCCCTATTACTTGTCCAGATTAGGTGCCAATTAATTTGTTTTTTAAGGTTTTTTTTTAGCTTTGCTGGTGGCAAGCTACTGGTTCATAATGTCTCAAAAGTCAAAAGCGATGAGATGGTCCTAACTTACGGCGCGTGCATTGAAATGGAAAATAACACAAATGCATCTGTAAATCTGTAATATGTCCATAGACGTTGGACAATGTCAAAAGTGTACGGACCTGGTCCATCTGGACCATCTCTTTTTAATGATTCCCATATTGTCTACTTTAACATTTTTACCACTTGTGATATTTTACTTGGAACTGACTATTTATTTAAAGTGAATAACGATAGAGACTTTGGTATAATAATTTTGGTGATTCATATCATATATATTTATCGTTTTATTATATACTTATCATATATATTTGCTGTTGGTGATCAATTTTAAATTTCATATCTAAGATATAAACTTTAAGTCATATTAAAAAAAAATTCTTCTTCTCTGCGACCATCCTCTTTCAACCAAAAAAAAAAATTTCTCTTTCTTCCCTTCTTTGCTGCCACCCTCTATCAGTAGCCCTCCTTTTTCTTTTTCCTTTCAGTCACCCTGTTTTTTTCCTTCCTTGGCCCAGACTATGTTTTTTCTTCTTCTCCTGCTCCTTGGCTCAGGAGGGGCTACCATTTTCTTCTTCTCCTGGGAGCGGCTACTATTCTCCTTTGTCCAAACTGTGGATGGAGGTTAGTGATGAGAATAACAGAGCACTTTAATAGATAATTTGTTAAATAAAAAGAAGAATTGCATACCAGAACTTTAGAATTTTTTTTAAAAAATTCCTTCAACATTAGTTTTAACATAGAGAATTGATATTTTTGTATTGAAAATACAATTAATCATCTATATATCCCATGGCTGAAGAAGTATAACGAGCGATTAATGAACAAAATTTTGGTTCAACTCATAATAATTTTTGTGTTATTTTATTAATACCATGGAATCAAATCATAGTTTATAGGATCGGAATTCTACATAGAATCGATTTAAGGTAGTAAGATCTGATCAGTAGGATCAGATTGTAGAATCGTAAAATTCTAGAAAAATTAAAAATATCATTTATAAATTATTTTAAAAGAATTATTAATGAATATATGAATAGATGTGTAGAAAATTCATGTACAGTTTATAATTAAATGATCTTATTTCAATTTTATTTATTATAATATTTTATATGATTTTCTCAATATTTCAGTTATCGCGATCGAAGAGTATTTATATCTAATTTATTTATTCATTGTTAAAAGTTAATAAAAGTATAATTAAACTAATTAAGTTATTTATATAATAATAAATTTTAATTTTACTTAAATATGAAAGTTTTGTTTTTTTGAGTAAGTATAACTATATTTTATTCACATAATAAATGTAGGATCATAATTTGAATCAAAATCGTTTTAATAAATTCGGATTGTAGAATCGTAAGATCGATAGAATCGAATCGAGATTCTAAAAACTATTTATCAAATTTCAACCATCTTGTTGCTCGTCTCTAATCTAACAATAGTTATTGTTTGCTTACTACCGATGAGAATTGATATTGAGGGAGGGCCAGCTACAAAGAAGAAGAGAGGGGAGAAAATATTGGCTTTTTTTTTTTTTTTTTTTGGCTAATGGAGAGCGGCTACAAAGAAGGGGAGAAAAGAAGGATTTTTTTTTGGTTGGGAGAGGGTGGCCGCAGAGAAGGGAGGGGAGAAGAAGAATTTTTTTATTTTTTAAAATGTGACTTAAAGTTGATATCTCGATTTTTGACATATCGACTTTGAAGTCGATATCTCAAATACAGACTTTATTATTTTGGAATTTTTTTTTAAAATATTAATATTTATTTAATTTTTATTAAAAGTTACAATATTTAAGTAAAAAACTTGACTTTGGTGATTCATATACTCCCTTCATCTGAAAAAAAAAAAAAAGGTGTCTATTTTTTATTTGCTACTTACAAAATATAACACACTTAATGCATAATTAAATGTATAGTGTTATATTTTTATTTTTATTTTTTAATTAAAATTAACTATTATTATCATTAGTAAAGGTAATACAAAATTTTCACTTTTTGAAAGTGTACTTTTATTTTAGACCAAAGAAAACTTTTCAAAATAATTTTTTTTGGGACGAAAAAGTATTTATTTTGATCACATTAAAAATAATAAATTAATATGATATCAACCACTATACAAAAGTTTTTTAGTATCATTTTTCAGTCGGAATTACTCTTCAAAACCATTTTGAATTCACTCACTGTAGCAATCTATGTTTAACTATATTAAAATGCCCTCTATCGACATTCTATCAACAAATCCTATCCTACCTCTATTTACGGATCGAAATATTTTATTCAATGGGCGTCCGTCCAAAAATAATGATGATGCAATTTCCACTCAAGGAGAGGAATACAAAGAACAGTAAGCACTAAAGTGTAATACTGTGTAGTCATGTGACAAAATTTCGATTTCTATTTTAGCTTTTGTCTCAGTTTATTATATTATCTTCACTCTCACCTTTTGGTTTTGTTCTATTCTCTATCCTATTTTGATTGTCGCTGTCAAATTCGTTTACTGTTTGATTAATTTCACTTTTACTAATTATTCACGTTAATTACACTTACACTTATTTTTTGGGAAAAAAAATATTACCATACCTCATTAAAGTTTGAATAAGAAATTGCTTTGTAACATTCGAAAAACTCAAAAATATATGCACAATGTGAATGTCTTAAATTAGTAAGTTTGTTTTAAAAAAAAAAAATACACCAAAAACCTCGCAAAATGACACATTTTCAGAAGACAAGATGAAGTATTCCTTTCTGAGTAATTTTTAAAGTCTATTCTTTACTCGGCCAAAAAAAAAAAAAAAAAAACTTAAGACTAAGACATAATCAGAATATTTAAAGCTGGAACATCTAAAGATCGAATATGAAAAGATGGAAAAATCAAAAGTGTGTGTGGACGTAATGAATTATGCATGAGACAAGCAGACAATATCATCTATGAAATGCGGCACTAAGATTTATTTTTATTGCTTCTTTGGCTATTGGATTTCAAGGTGATCTTAATTCTCAAAAACAATTGCACCGAAGCCCTCAAAACAAATCGATAGGATTCCATTCATTCAAAAGAGTAATTATTATTGCTTCAGAAAAAAAAAGGAGTAATTATTATTACTTTTTTGGGGTGTTTACGTAAAATTTTAGTGCAAGTAATCATCAAAAAATAAGAGATTCCACACATTTTATGGGGAACGAAAATTTCAACGTAGAAAATTTTTATTTCTAATTCTCTTTCATTGCTATTGTATGATCCCCTTCTCACACAACAACGACCACAAGAATAAAGTTGTTGCATTCCGAAGATGTCCAAAGTTCAGTTGTAGATAGCTACAAAGGTTGTGATTTTAAGCTTAGATGGAAAATAATGGTGAAGTGGGGAAATCGGCCAAAGAAGAATGCACTTGCACAAGCTCCTAAAGAATGCACTCTTTGTTTCGTTTTGTTTTTTACTCTCCTCTGTCATTCATCCTCTTGCGTGCCCATCTCGTGACAAAAGGGAAGAGAATTAATAGGTTACCTTCGAAAAGAATCTAAATAGTTGGGCGAAAAGAGTGTCATCTTAAGCATAGACCCAAAAAAAATAAATATTGCTACCAAAAGACAAAGAGTACTAGAATTGTTACTTGAAAGGTAAAAATTTTGCCTAAGTGCCACATTTCAGCGTATTTATGCTTACAAAAAATTATGATATGGAGTCAATTTACGTATTTGATTTAGAGGTAAAATTCTCTCCCTTTAACTTTCCATGTCTCAATTGATGCCTCCTAGCTATAATTATTCACGATATAGTAGTTGCATTCAATACTTATACTTGGAGAGATCACTCACTCATTAACTTGTGGAATAGTACTCGAGTTTGCAAAACTAGCATAGCCTTATTTTTTTATGTACCCCATAAATCTCCCTCAACAAAAGTTTTCCGTAATTATTATAAATGAAATTTTCAATTAGCATGGAGAAAAATTCTTGGTGGCAAGACATAAGGCCTCGACAGAAATTGTAGCTCGCATCAACAAACTTAATTGGTAGTCGCTTTCATTATCACTTTTTTCTCTTCTTTTACAGAATTTTACTATTGTACTATTGTGTTTTTTGGCCAAAAAAGTCTTCACGTAAGTTCGATATCCTAAAAATAAAGTTTTTACAATATGCTTGGATTGAGCATGTGACCGGTTTTAATATTTAGGATTCAGACAAATCGAGTGGCATGGCCGGTGCGCTAAGCCGCTAACTAATGACATGGTTGGAGGAATCTACAAAACTACAAACGCAAACAATTTGGATAGACTTTTTTTAATGAAAAAAAATAAATGTTAACAATGATCAAACCGGGTTTCGAAATATGGGATGGCTATGTTTCTGATCGATATACCTCCACCGGGTACCATCACAACCTATATTCATGCTAATTGTTTGGTGTTTTGTCACAGTAGCGCAATCTGTCCCTTGTAACTAACACATACAAGAAGTATATTTCTCCGAGATGAAAAAAATGATTTAATTGCTGCCCCACTTTCCTTTGTTTTTTGCTTTTAATTTATTTAATTTTCATTGTTCATCACCAAGGATAACAATAAATAAATAAATTGATGGGCAATATAGGCATCTCAGTTGCTAAAATTGGTTAATTTATTACCTTTTCATTTGTCCATTTATGTTAGAGGGCCAAAGCCACAATGCATCACAAGCCAATCAAGTCATGTCTCAGTCCCCCACTCCCCAGCCTTGGTGTCTAATTTGTATGGCCATGGAATGCATATAAAAGGTGCAGTTTTCCGCTACCATTACCCACAGCATGAAGAACCAAATGGAGTTAGAGAGGACCATGAGTACTGGAAATAATGAAGAGGGCAAGAGAATTGCCACTTCAAAAAAGAGGAAACTTGGTGGGATCAAAACTATGCCATTTATCCTTGGTATGGTTATTTTCATTTTCTTGCAATTTTTATTTTTTTCTCAGTTACCATATTTTCTTCTTTTAAGCTAAGAAACAAATTTCACCTCCATTAGTGGATTTTTTTCATATACTTGTATTATAATACAAGTACGGAAATGCGTCTCTAATTTTCCTGCTGGAAAAATTATCACATTAGATATAAGTATGCTACTTTCTGCACTTTTTCGCCTGGGGTTTTGCATAATTAGATTGATAAGCAAGTATATTTAAATTTGCCTCAAGATTCTGCTTTGAAAGTTACATTCTCGTTTTGAGGTGGAAAAGACTTTATTTGTTTTAATTTGGAGCCAAAAGCTTCTTTAGAACTTG
Organism: Gynochthodes officinalis; assembly: GCA_020080225.1. Taxonomy (NCBI): domain Eukaryota; kingdom Viridiplantae; phylum Streptophyta; class Magnoliopsida; order Gentianales; family Rubiaceae; genus Gynochthodes; species Gynochthodes officinalis. The sequence continues at coordinate 32,740,583 of CM034615.1, read as the reverse complement.
GTGCAGTTCCCAACATCATAAAGATTTCAGGAAGCATGGTCAAATGCATTAGAAGCAGCATGCATTTCGTAATTTTAAGCCACCCCAAAAGGAAAAAAGAAAGAAACCTTACCTTTTGAGGTATGAGTAGGGTGACTTGATTCACTTAAACGTGTTTTTGTTTTTCTCCCTTTTTTTGTAATTTATATCAACGTTCTAATTTCGTAGTTTAAGAAATTTTTTTTTAAAAAATATGTTATACTTTAGGTAGGCTTGGATGAACACATCAAAATTATGTGCGGTATACTTGCTGAACTTAATATTTATATCATTTAAATTTTTAAAACATATTTTTATATTTTTTAAAAATATTTTTTATTTTACAATTATTATTAAAAAATATAAAATATATAATTTAAAATACAATCGGTACACACTTTCATATTTTTAAAAATTCAAATAAATTTGTGGGGGCAATATAGGATGAATGCAAGGAGTCCTCTGATTTCTGGATGTCTTCCAGCAGCAGGAAATGGTGGCCATGTGTATTAACTTGAGTGCGAAAGTGATACAGGCATTTATACTAGAATGCAATGGATGGAATTCACTTGGCTTCTTGTGAACTATGTCAGACGTATTAACTTCAACAAGAAATATGTATATACTTTTTCGTGAATTACTTTAATCTAGATATTACATAAGAAATCTAGTTTGCTTCCCTTATCGGGATCTTGTCGGACCACTTTTCAACTCATCCATCTTCTTTATTTTAAAATCATGCCTTGAATGTCTTTCCGATTATATCTAAAACATGCTTTTTGGACCAAGAAGAAAGCATATTTTGCAAATATGTAATTGTCTTTATCCTGTAAAACTCATGCCTTGAATGTCTTTCGAATATAGTCTTTAGGTCTCGGTTAATTGAGGGGCCCTTTATTTATTTAATTTAAATTACAGTTAACAAACTTGTGACAGTGGGGAGTGTCACACTGTAGTATATTATAAATGACAAATTCACAACCCTTTTGCTTTTATATTCGAAGGCTCTTAACAATATTTATGTTATGTAAAAAGTAGGGAAGGAACACAGTTAATTGGATGAAAAAGAAGACTTTAAACTAGTGAATTACAGATAAAAATAATAAATTTGATATATAATATAGTATATATACAAGAGGCATGATGAGTTATCATGTATACTACCAAAATTCTCCGAGTAATATTTTATTTTTTCACGTTTTACTCTTTGGGGGATTAGGTAAATTTAACATTTGCATTTCTTTTGTTTTGGTGAATCTATAGAATTGAACCTTTAGTGTCTTTGAAGAGCGCACTTTGTGGATAGCAAGATGATTTTGATGTAACTGAAGAAATTTTACATGCATAGAACATAAACTTCTATGAAAAGAGAACGGCAGAATGATGCATAGAACGACATTCTAAGTTAATTGATGAACCGGGGTCAATTACTTTGATAATTTGATATAATGCATTCGCTCAATACATCGAATATTCTCTAGGAAATATGATTATTTGCTCGATAAACTGAATATTTCTCTAAAAATGGAGATTATAGAGCATTACAGCTGATCTAATTGAGGGTTTGGTTTGATTATTACAGCAAACGAAGCATGTGACAAATTTGCGGCAACTGGGTTTCACGCAAACATGATCACATACCTGACCAAAATGCTTAACTTGCCTCTGGTGAAGGCCTCCAACACCCTCACCAACTTTGCCGGAACATCCAACTTTACACCGCTGATCGGTGCTATCATTGCCGATTCCTTTGCCGGCCGATTTTGGACCCTTTTCGTGGCATCTATTATTTATGAACTGGTCCATCTACACCCTACTCCACCTCTTATAATTTATTCTTTGAAGACATTCTTTTACTAAAATGTGACGGGAAGGACAAAGTGAACGATGCCATTAACCATTTTAGAATCTTACATCATTTCCACTCTGCTCCACTTCGTTCTCTTTTAAATGATAAAGAAAAAAAGAAATCTTACATCAATTTAATCTTTGCAACAGGGAATGGTGAGTATTACTATTTCTGGAGCATTGCCACAGCTGCATCCTCCACCATGTCCAACTCAACAGAATTGCAAAGAAGCCTCCAGCACACAACTTTCAGTCTTGTATATTTCTCTCTTTTTGACATCTTTGGGAACTGGTGGCCTTAGGCCGTGTGTTGTCACCTTTGCTGCTGACCAATTCGACATGAGCAAATCGAAAGTGGCCTCCCGAAGCTGGAATTTCTTCAATTGGTACTACTTTTGCATGGGATTGGCCACATTAACTGCTCTTACTGTTGTGGTTTATATCCAGGACAATGTGGGCTGGGGTTGGGGACTAGGAATCCCAACAATTGCCATGGGTTTATCCATTTTAGCCTTTGTTATAGGCGCACCACTTTATAGGAAAGTGAAGCCAGGGGGGAGCCCATTGACTAGGCTGGCACAGGTAATTGTGGCAGCATTCAAGAAGAGAAATATTGCAGTACCAACTGACCCTGGTGCCCTGTATGAGAATAAGGAGCTCGATGCTGATATTTCTATTGATGGGAGGCTTTTACATACAACTCAGTTCAGGTCAGTCATGGAAATTTTATTGTATAGTATGTCAACTACCATTATATGTGTTATTTTAATTAACTTGTTCAATATGTGGCTATCTACTCAACATTTCCTCTTTACTATCTTCTTTTATTTTATCTTTTTTTCTTAACTATCTTTTATTTTTTCGTATGTGCTATTGTTAGTCTCGAGCTCAAAACTTAGGGACTGAGAAACATTCACTCCAGTGTTGAAGAAAGTGAATTACGTCTTCTCACTGCGTTTTATTTCTTTTTTTGTTTGTTTGAAAAATAACTTTCATAGCGTAATAGCTATTGAGATAATGTTTTTCGTTGAGATAATTGGTCCTATTACTAATTCACTTCATTTACCTTACGCTAAGCCATATTCCAGGTGGTTTGATCGTGCTGCTGTAGTGACAGATGCTGACTTTGATGAATCAAACCAACCAAATCTATGGAGATTAGCAACAGTACATAGAGTTGAAGAGCTGAAATCCATCATTCGGGTTTTACCAATTTGGGGAGCAGGGATATTGCTAGTCACTGCTTACTCACACATAAACAGCTTCACAATCCAACAAGCTCGTAGCATGAATCGTCACTTATCCCACTCCTTTGAAATTCCTCCCGCAAGCTTATCCGTCTTCAGTGTCTTAACCATGCTCATTGGACTTGCTTTATATGAGCGCCTTTTCGTCCCATTTGTTCGTCGATTCACAGGAAATCCTGCAGGCATTACTTGCCTACAACGAATGGGAATAGGGTTGGCAATTAACATTCTTGTTACAGTTATTTCAGCGCTTGTAGAAATCAAGCGAAAAGCCGTGGCTGCACATCATAATCTTCTGGACAAGCCCACTGCCATTATACCTATAAGTGTGTTTTGGTTACTCCCACAATTTTGCCTCCATGGGATTGTTGAAGTGTTTAATTCAGTTGGACACATAGAATTTCTTTACGATCAATCACCAGAGAGCATGAGAAGCACAGTGGTTGCACTTTACTCCTTAGCATCAGCATTGGGAAATTACATTAGTACCTTGTTGGTGTCTTTAGTTCACAAGTATACTGGTAAAGAGAGAAATTGGCTGCCCGATAGGAATCTCAACAAAGGAAGATTGGAGAATTATTATTGGCTGGTGACTGTAATACAAGTAGTCAATCTCGCTTACTATGTGATATGTGCCTGGTATTACAAATACAAGCCTGTGGAAGAGTCCAGTGATGAAAACATTGAAGAAATAGATATGGAGTTAGCAAAGGGTTACAATTTACCAGATGTCTCCAAAGGAATTAATGGAGAATCTGAACTAGCAAGATCCAACAACTAGCAGCTGACTAAAATGTGCCTTGAAGTATTAATTGTTTGTTTTTACAATGCTGAGAGTAATCAATGGATGGAAGATGATTTCCTTGTTTTATATATAAACTGCAACAAAAACAGGAGAGCCTCCAGATATACTGAAAAACAACAACAGTGTCCAGAAATTTCTTCCTCAATGCAACTATATAACTTTTGGAAAAATCTTTGATAATTTGCCACCTAATTGTGTCAGCAAGAGCAGGAACCGCAATTTCTTTCGGCGGTGCAAATGGAAAAGTCATGGCACCAACATTTTGTCTTTCCTCGAGCCTATATATCTATAAGCTTAAATTTCATTTTTCTGATGCACCAAGAAGCAATCTAGCAAGTGGTAAGATTAGGCAGCACCGAATGAAGAGGAAACAATGTATTAGTTTGTTTTTTTTGACAATTCGGGGAAACAATGTATTAGTTTGTTTTTCAATATAGGAAGCAAATATCAGTTTGTCTTTCTAGCCTGTTTGAAATATAAAGGGTTAGTTCCCAATGACCCCTTATGGTCTGACAAAGTTCTAAAGAGCCTCCTCTTGGTCAAAAAAGCTATTATGTACCCCTCATGGTTTGGCCAGATATAGAAAGCAAACTAAAAACGTTATCCCTGATGGAAATTGTGCCGTAGAACAAGTGTAATCATTAAAGTTTGAAAAGTAAATTCCCAATTATTCCCTATGGTTAGTGAAAGTTCCCGGTGACTCTTTTGTGATTCAGAAAGGTTTAAATCACCCATATGTAGTACAGACTAATTGGGAAAATTGATAGAAAGTCAATCAATTAATACCAAATTGATAAGAATTAACATGTACATGTCTATTTTGTGATTATAATTATCAAAATATAACAATCAACATGATAAAATTACCAAACTTTCTACAAATATTTTATTTTATCTTGAATATTTGGCAGGTTTGTCGAAACCCACAAAATTAATTACTGATTATTAAGTAATTACAAATTAAATTTGCAGTAGTAGCAGACCATGTCGAGTCCCAAGGAAACCTAAGTGTAATTCCAAGCCTTGAACAAATAATTGTAAATAAATAAACACAAGGATTTTTGAATATTTAACTAAACTACGGAAATTCTGAGAATTAATAAAAATCAATATTTAAAACAATAAAAATAGAAAATAACTAGAATTACTAATTAATCGAGTTTCTAATCCAAGGGTCAATATCATTCAATTGCATCACTGATCACAGGTCACAAAAAAAAAATCTTGCAAATTCAAATATTTAACTTGAAACTTATTAGGATAGCCGTAATAAATCTCTATTTTCCTAAAATAATTGATCGAGCCCAACCCCTTGAATCAAAACTTACCATCAATTGACTGGGCACGATAGCGTTCCATATCAATTTAATGATAGCATTAAGAACTATGAAAACAGTTAAACCAAAATTAAAACACCGAGATAGCTACAGTGAATTAATCTTGTCCCATTAATTCTCCTAAACTAAGCATGCATATTTACAAACATAAACAATTTTAACTTAGTTGCTACTTGGTCCATTTATTCATGACAATTACAGATCACTGAACTTATGGATAGCAATAGAATAAATAATGAACAACTAATTTGTCAGATTAATTAATCATCAATTATTCATAAAATTAAATCAAGAATTAACAAGTACTTGAATAAAAGCAAGAAAATAAAATTAAGAACAAAACTTCACAATGATTGCAATTGAAATCAATCATTCCCTTGAATTAGAAAAGAGAATTTAGCCAATTATAGTGGCATACATAGCTACTGGATTTTTTCTAATAATAAAACTAAAAGAAAGGAAAGAACAAAATAAACAAAACACGTAAATTCCAGAAAGATAAAAAGAAACCGTAGGCGACTGTTTTGTTGAAGCAAACCCGGATGTAATTCAAGAAGAATGGCAGCTGGGAAATTTCTAACAACTTCTACAAAAGCTAAAGAAAAGGAAAAAAAACAAAGGTCGTGAAGGACTGGGAAAAGAAAAGAGAAAAAACACCCAAGCTAAACCGAAGAAAGAAAACTAGATGCTCTTGATGGACGAAGATGGCTGCTGCTTTTATAGGCTTCACGTCGTCCTTTTCCTATTGTAAACTCATGTTCGTTTCCCTTTGCTTCTCAATGACCGAAATCAATTTTGTCTTCTACTTCAATTGCACTTGTTTTGTTTTCTTTAACCATGAGTCCCTCTTTGTTTTTGTCTTCAAATTGTAGTCAACTTCTTCTGTCTTCTTGCTGATTTTATTTTCTTTCTTGTGTAGAAAATTGCAGCCGACTTCTCTTCAACTACTTCTGGCCACACGAAACTACTTCATGTCTTCTTCTTGTTCCAATCCCAGTCGTATTCTACTTCATTATTGCCCGATTCTTGTCTTCTTTTTGCTTCTTAATTCAGCTCAACTTGTAGTAATCTTATTGCAGTTGGTTTATACTACTCTTCGGTTGTTTCTTTTCTTATTTCCAACTGTCAACCGACTTCTCTTTTCTTGATTGCAGTAGTCTTTCTTTGTCCTTCTACAACACGGTTTTATCTTCTTCAAATTGCAGCTGAAGAAGTCTTCTTATTGTCTTCCAATTAGCAACTGTTTTCTAGGAAATAACAAGGTGCAGTGTAGCTGAATTTTTGTTCTTGTGGCTGCAGAATTCTTTTGTTTCCCTTGTACGGTTGTATTCTTCTTGTAGCTTTCTAATTCTTCCTTCACATCTTTTCTTGTTGTGCAGCACGGCTCTTGTTTTCTTTCTTGCAACTGAAAGAGTCTTCTTCGTGTTTGGTTGTGCAGCTCGCTTCTTCTTTGTTTTGTTGTCTATTGCCGAACAAAGTCTTTTGACTTGTGCACTGCTTGGTTTTTTTCTTTGCATCTTTTTGACTTACCCGAATTATTGCTGCTGTATTTTGTCTTGTGCGGCTGCTTCCCAGAAACTTCAAAGAGTAATTGGTATCCAAGAAATAAAAAGTAATGGTCGACTGTTCTTTTTTTCTTTCTCTATGGCCAGAGTCAAGTTCAATGCTTCTTGTTTTGTTTTGTCTTGTTTTGTGGCTTGGCTATTTCTTAATTCTTCTATTGCCAAATGACTTCCATTTCCTTTTCCCAATTGAACTTTGACTTGTGCAGCATTTGATTCTTTTCTTTGTCTTCTTTTTCTCCTATTTTGTTTGGTTCCTTCTTTTTTCTTCTTTTTCTTCCTTTATCAAATTTTCCTCCAATTCATCATTTTTCATGCCTAAAACAAAAAGTATATTAAAACCAAATAATTCCTCTTAAAATTCAAGTTAATATTAAGGAAATATTAACAAAAGATATGCACAATTTAAACTCTATCAATATTTAGTTGCAAATACTTATAAGTTTGCTATTTACTTATTAGCTTGATATAATTCCAAATAGAAAAAATATTATAAAATGTATAGTGTAATTATTTTTGTAATCTTATCATGTTGATGGTTGCATCTTCATAATTATAATAACAAAAGAGACCGTGCATATCAATTTTAATTAATTTGGTTTTAATTTGTCAATTTTCTATCAATTTTCCAAGTTAATCCAAACCACAATGAGGTGATTTAGAACTTCTTGAACTATGAGATAGTTATGGGGAACTTTTACTAACTACAGAGGTATTTAGGAATTTAACCAAATTTGAATTAAGAAATTGTTATTTCCCAAACTACTCTAAGAATTCAATCTTTGGAGAAAATGTTTCATGCATATGCGGCACCACATAGGATTGTGCATCCAAATACAATTAGGGGGACAACCTATAAATTAGTAGAAACCGCATACAAGCATAACATGGGCAAAAAAAAGAGGAAGAAATAATATAATTCACTTGCTTTACTAAAAGTAAGTATGCAATAGATGTATGTAACATTTTGCCCAATTTTTGGAAGACTCTCAAAATTATATCAATTTTTTTAAAAAAGAATTCTTTTTTCTTTCTTATCCTCAACCATAAAATCAGAAATCAAACTTATCTTCAAATATACAATTGGAACCATGGCTACTACTCCATCACTCGACTAATGATTTTGCCAATTTCAGATTATCAAATTCTAATCACTCCTTATAAATTTGTATACTCTATATCTCCATAATTAAATATTATCCCTCCACACACAAAACTTTGTAACATTTTACTCTTCTTATTTTAGTATTCCAAATAATTGATATTTATCATAAACACATTACGACATGAAGCTCCAAAAGTCATTCTACCTCCTTGTAGGCACCCTCAACACGACGGTCATAGGCTTCAACAATTGGAGTTTTGACCACTTCTTTATCTCAAATTCAAAGATAAAGAATCCATGCTATAAAAATTATTTTTGACCACTTCTTTATCTCAAATTCAAAGATAAAAAATCCATGCTATAAAAATTATTTCCACCAATTTCTCAACTTACCACCAAATACTATCAAAAATAGAGAAAAAGGAGAGGAAAGAGAAAATTGGCAAAGAAAACAATGTAAAATTATATACATATAAGATCTAAACACAATGAAAAAGAAGATGTTGATAGGCGTCTGCATGACTTTTTTCGTTTTTCCAATTGCGGCCAACCAATTAGAATGTATAGGCTTCTAGATTGCTATTGATTGTAGTTAATGTGCATTAACCACATGAATATTTTTGCGCAATCTTTTTTCATTTATCTTATCAGTTGTGCACTTTCCTTCATGGTTAGCCTCAAAGTTGCAAAACCATGAAGATCAATTAGCCTCTTTTTGACTAAGTCTTGTACAATATCATATAGATATAAAATTTCTACCATTTCAAACCAAAAAAAGAAAAAAAAAAAAGAAAGATGTTGATAGGATATTGGGATGGTTCTTTTGATTTTGAAAAAAGGGTTTAGTCTTAATTTATGTTGGAGGAAAAAAGAGAGTGTAAGATTGGTTGGTAGCAAAATTGAAAGCTTTCATATTTAAAAGAAAGAAATAAAGAGAAATAAGGAGGTATAGGGTCTGTGGATCATGGCAGTCATTTTTGGGTAATTCTTCCCTCTCCCTTTTTTGTAGCTTGGATTGTTTGTGCAAAGTTTCGATTTTTGTGGGATTTTGTGGTTAGGAAGCCTGAAAGATTGTGAGTGGTGGTTATGGCTTCATTTTTGGTTCAATTACATATGATCCAATGTTCAGGATTTCTTCAAAATTATGATTGCCTATAAACTATTTGAAAAAAGTCCTGAGACAAAAATTCAGCATAAAATTGGAAACATGTATGGATATGATCCTCTGGACAGGTAGATTTGTTCAGAGAAGATAGCAAATTTGATTTCCATATTCAGGTTATCCAATCAATCATGGTGTCTATCTGTGCTCAATGTTCATTAATCTAGAGTTTATCTGTGTTAGTGCTTTGGTTGTGGAAAGCTCAGGTTCAATTTTTGAAGATGTTTATTGATGAGCAGTGTACCCATATTCTCTATTTGGTCACGGCTGTCATCTAAACTTAGCTATTAGATTGTGATTGATGTTTAGGCTCTAGTGTGTCAATCTTTTTGTTGCCGTCTTTTCGATGTTTTTTTTGTTTTCTTGGGGTTTCGAATGAGTATAGTGTAGTGTTGAAAGTTACAACAATCATGATATGTTATTGTTTTCTCCTCAGTGGTTCGGTAAACATGTTGAGAGAACAATTTTAGTCTCTATTTGATGGCTAATATATGTACAATTACCCATTTTTTCAATGAAATTACTAAGGTTTCTTGGGAAAAGAAATTTGGGTAAATTTTATTTTAAGACACAAGCATTTAGGGTGAGATTCATTCGAAGACACATGCAATTGGGTACTTCTTGGTTGAGACATTATTGAGAAGGAAATAATGTAAGGGTATAGTTGGAATTTATAATAGTTTTGTTGGTGATAACGAATATTGTTTACTTTCTCCATTTGTCCAAACCACATCACGGTACACAGTATACTTTTTTACCACAAGTGGGCTCTTCAAAATTTTTTCAAACTACAAGAGGATCATTGGAAGTTAACCCAAATATAATTAACTATTGCAAGTAATATTGGATCATTTTCTTAAACAATTTCAAATTTTGTGTGATTCATGTACTACGATTTTTGTAGTAATTTTGAAATTTCAATAAATGGTATCAAATCTTGGCAAGTCAAGGCCACCATTTTTGTTTCTGAGTTACTCTTTGGCAACTGATTTGGTCAAAGACCGAATTGTGTAATAGTTAAGGACCGTTTTACACAATTTAGAATAGTGAAAGTGATTAGTTGGGATGAAAAATGTATTATTGAGTCACTAAAGAGTTGATTATGAGTAAAATGTAATTTTATAAGTCATGAAATAATCTAATCCATACAATCATGGTTCAGATTTGAACTAGTTTGAACTCATATCTAACTCAATGATTTAAAATTCTTAATTTAAAAAATTAAAGAGGCATAGGCTAGCCAGATTTTGACCAAGTTGTCTAAATTTGGTCCGAATTTGGCTAGCTAGTAGCAACAGGCAACGAGTTGCTAATCGACCTCTTTAATTTTTTAAATTAATAATTTTAACGAGTAATGATACAGATAGTGACAAATCATAATGACTTTGTATAGTGACTGACATGGCAATTATGAAAAGACAAAATCATCCCTGCATCCTTATTACAAAATACAAAATAATGAAAGATAATTTTGTTTTTTCATAATTGCCATGTCAGTTACTATACAAAGTCATTAAATTTGTCACTATCTCAATCATTACTCTAATTTTAACTTATTAGGTAGATAAGTTCAACCTGACTTAACTCCTAATTTTAACTTATTCAGGACTCGTCCTTAAGAAGTTTTGAAGATAAACATGATGTTTTGATTATCAAGACCTATCTTCTAAATTTTAGAAAACCCTAAGCAAACAAACTAAATTTGAATGGAAAATGTTTGTTTCTCACAGTTTTTGCAAATAAAAGAAGAGCGCAAATAATTAACTTTATCGAAAATATGTGCTTGTAGAGTTGATGTACAATAACTTGAATAAACATGCTACATGAAACTATGTGTTATCTTTGAGAATAAGATATTAAGTATGAATCATATTAAGACATAGTTATTTTGTAAAAACATTTGTTGTAGTATATAGTAACACTTTATGCATGCATCTTAGTTTTCTTTAATTTTCTTGTAATTGGATTCTCTTAACTTGGACTTAAAATATTATACCACGGGTCTCTTCCTCATCTTTAAAAAAAGATCTCATGTCCTAATATAGTTTACGTAATGACTTTATCTTTAAGAATTTCTTAGGATTTTTACATTAACTTCCAATAAACTCTAATAAAAATCTTTGATTGGAAAGTTTATATATAAAAATAAATAAGAGTTAAGGTGATAATAGGATTTATATTATTTGATAAAAGTTAAGATTCTATGTCTCAACTAATGTGTACCAACCATGTTACATTAATAAAACATAAAGTTTATATATGTGTGTGTGTGTGTGTGTGTTTTATGTTAAGATTTAGTATGTATTAATGAAATTACGTTATTTTATTAATAGGACAAGGTTGGTACATATTGGTTGGGACAAAAAATCTATCATTTCTTTGATAAATATGATTTATTGTAATCTTATTGTTGTAGATTTTTTAGTCTTATTTTTCAAATTTTATAAATTACATTTTTATTTAATTTTGACTTGAAAAACAATTGTGCTGAAAATTCATTCCATATTTTTTATTAAATATTTTGGCTTTATTTTCTTAAATTAAAATTTAACCCTTTTGATTTTATCAAGTACTAAAGACCCCCCCCCCCCTCTCCCTCCCCACCCCACCCTCCCCACCCTCTCACTCTGTGTATACTCTAGAATACTATTTCCTTATTTTCGAACCCTATTGTTCTATAACTAGATTAAGCAATGTTTGTTCTATAATATAAATGACAATTCTACATGTTAAGTTCTTAATAATTGGTATTGTCACAATATTTTTGGTGCTTGCTTAACACATTTGGTTATTCAATTAGCCCATTTCTTTAAGAGAATAAGGCTTTCACAATTAGAAGATTTCCAGTTCTTATAGTAGGCATTATAAGTTGCATTCATTAAACTAGTATAATTAGAGTTCCAATTATATTTCTTCCAACCAAAATGATAAAGATTTTAAAACACTATCAATTCCAACTAAATGCATTCCATCCAACCAAATATATTGCTTCTATACTCTGAACTAAGTGAATATCAAAATGTCACTTGAAAAGACTAATTAAAACAAGAAAAATTGAGAGAACAATCAAAAACAACTATTAGTATAGTCAACATTGTCAAACTTCTATCCAATTTTTGTATCATCCAAGTCGTGCGACCATCTTGCAAAACAAGGCCCTCCATGCTTGAGCTTCCAAAAGTTTATTCACAACTTCCTTTCCTAAAACTCATTCCTGTCCTATTATTTTGTCGCCCCTATTGATGTGTGTTGGATTACACCATGCTCATGTTCTTTAGTTTCACAAACGAAATATAGCATATATCTGAATGGTTTCTCAGAAGCAACTATTTTCACTAGGCCCTTCTTCCCAGAGTCATAATATTTCTACTTGTATTTCAACTACTGGATTTCGCCATCCCAATAGCTTAAGCTTGGCATTTTCCACAAGTGAATTAATGCAAGGAAGAAAGAGATTGTTACTTAATTTGTTCTTTAGTTCTAAGTCTTTGATGATAAAGTAGATCAAAGTGAGTACATTTGGTGGAAAAGAGAAGTTTTAAATGAATTCCTATAGATATTTTGGTCAAAACACACTTAGGGTCCGTTTGGACAAGGCATTTCTATTTGCAAATGGAAAAAGTTGTATTGGAATGTGTAAAAATTTTGGTGGGAACAATAATTTTTAAAATTATGTGAGAGGAATTTGAGTGGGAAAATTTGAATTCTAAATTTTGAAATAAAAATGTGTTTTGATAGTTTGTTTTTGTTTGAGAATTTTCTTATTTGCAAATGGAAATGTGCTGTTCAAACAGGGCTTAGTATCTATGAATCTACAAGCTTTGCTTTCGCATCTTAAGTGGGATCACCCAAATACCATCAGTGGGGAGGCTTTTTGTTTTGTCTACTTTCCACAAAAAAAAAAAAACACATATTCACAAGAAAATGAATTGGATACTTTTTCACCATGAGCATTTTTTTAAGAATTGGTGAAACCATAAGGGGTAAATGGTGTTTAATCCTAATATTTAATACGTGAGACTAAAAGTTTAGCTCAATAGAATATGAAATTTAGTATCTCGATGGAATAAGAAATCAAGAGTTTCTTTTGAGGTAGGAGTCAAGTTTTTGTTAAAGAAATGCTAAATGAATAATGATTATAAAATAACCATAGTAGTAGGAGAAGGCAATTAATAGAATTCAATTTAAATTAGTAACTGAAAGGGGGTTCAAAACTTATATAGATGCACATACAATCTTTTTTCTCTATTATTATTACTCCCTCCATCTCAAAAAAAAAATGTCATTTTTAATTTGGTACAATCTTTTTTTTAAATTATAAAATACCATATACAATTCTTCATTTTTATCATTAGTTTTTAATTTAGTTCATACATTGTTATGATTAATAAGGGTAATATAACAACTTCATAGAAAAATAAACTTTTTTTTGGAATAAAAAAAATTGAAACTTAACCCTTTTTTTTGGACAAATGGAATATTATATTATATAAAATTGAGAGTTTTGTTAGTTTGCTTTAGTTTAATTATTTTGATTTTTAAAGATATATTGTCTCATTACCATCTTGTATTAATTAGGAGATAATTAAGATTCTTATCCTTGTCAACTTTGAATTAGTTACTCTCCCCATCCTATTTTTTTTAATTATAACATATAACTCATTTAATATATCATTAAAAATATAATTTTCAATTTTATTTTTACTTTTTAATTTTTTTTCTCATACTTTATGATTATAATTAAGGGTATTATGAGAAAAAAAATTAAATGGACTTTTTGTTGAAACAAATAAAAGTTCTGAAAGTGATTTCTTTTTTCAAGAATGGTAGGAATATATTATGGTTCCAATTAGGGATGCCAATTGGGGGAGAATGGGAAGGAATTGGATAGGATTTAAATGAGTAGGGAATTTTTGGGAATGAGAAATGTTATTTCCATTAAATTTTGGAATTGGCAGGGAATGGGAATTAATGGGATTGGGATTTCCCAATTCCCATTGAAAATTAACTATCAATATTATTCATTACCTAACATTAATCATTAATCATTAACCATTAACCATGTAACCATCAACATTAGTCACTAATCATTAATTATTAAACTTTAACCAATAATTATCTAACATTACTCAATAATTACCTATTTAACTATTTCCAATGAGACCCATGGATATCTCATATCCCTCCCAATAAATTCTAATCCCAATAACAACCCTCCCAATTATTCCCAATGGGTATGAAAATCCCAATAACTCTCATCCCATTAGGTACCTATTGAAATTATAAAAATATTGCCACCTCTAATTCCAATTTACTTCTTTTACATTTTTACCTTTTATTTTTCCTTTTTTCATACAATATGTTACTACTTTTTATATAAATGTATTTTTACATATTTACCTCAGTAGAGGAGTTAAATAGATAGTTATCCACTAATTTATAATTTTATTATAACTATTGTTGGTCGTGTGCAATAAATGTGAATTATTAACATATATTATAAATGCCTCAACAAGAACAACCAGGTGAAGACACTGGACAAAGAAATGCCTGCACCATGCACGTCTGTTTAGTGCCACGTTCGCTGAAGTAAATTACGTGTACATGCGTATTCTCCATGTCAATGATACCCTAGTCCCTAACCCTTCGAAACCCTAAGCCTTCCTTTCCAACCTCTGCCGTCTCTTCTTTCACCATTAACCTTGCCTTTCCCACCTCCATGACATCCATTTCTGAATACACCCGCTTTTGATGTGGATGTGAGTGTTGCAGAGCTAAACTCCAGGTTCGACATAAAGGTCGCTGCAGCCTAATTATTTTGCTTTCCCCCAGGGTTTCCTTGAGAGGCAACATCTTGTATTTCTTTCTATTTTTCTTTTTCCATATCTTTTTGGATTGTTCAGCTTCGGGAGACAAAGGAGGGTTAGAAAAGAGCCATCTCTGCCAATGGCGGTCACCGTGAGGAATGGAGTCCTAAGTTTATAGCTTCTTTGGATAAATTTCTTAACTACATCTGCTTTTATTTCTTTTGTGGTATTATCTAACTAGATCTGTTGTTTTTTTGCAGTTTTGTGCGGTGGACACTAGGGCAGATCTAACCAAATCTGCTTTTAAATTGTGTTTTACAAGTAGATTCAAAACTTCTCTTGCTGTTCGGTACTTCAATCTTCCTCTTTGCCCTAGGCCCTAACTTTAGTTTTTTTATATTTTGGCCCATTGACCCACTCAGCCAATTCATATGCCATTTCGGTCGATTTTTGTAGCCTTTTTGTCACTTTGTGACTTTGTCTACGGAACGGTCACATTATCGACTCCATCCACCGCCGTTGACAGTGGGTGTGTGGAAGGGAGGGATAAGTTTTTACCTTTTTCAGATCTGTTCCTCATTTTGGTTAGGAATCTTTTTTTCTTCCTTTTTTTGTTTTTCCTCTAACTAGATCCATTTGTTTTGGTGCAGTTCCGACCTATTGAGGTATCTGGTCTATCGATTCAACCATGCAGTTAGCCAGTCTGCCAACCAAGGCCCGTTCCAATCCCGACCATTAGCATTGACGGTGGGTCTAAGGAAGGGAAATTAGCTTTTTTCCCTTTCCCGAAATGTCCTTTCTTTTTAAATTTTTTCTTCCTAGAAAAATGCCCTAACCATATCTATTGTAGGTATTTGGAGATTTTGTGTCGAGGGGAGGGGGGGGGGGGTTGCAGCCACATCGGTTTCTTTAGTGGCGTACTATCTATTTGCCGAAAGGTTAGTTGAACCAGAACAAGAAAATTATCGTCCTTTTTTTTTAGATTTTTCTCCCTTTTTAATTTTTAGTTATATTTGTATGAATATTGTTATTCCTTCTGCTGCATGCATTTATTTCCTCTTTTATACTGTTTATATTTGCATTGTTATTCTTATTTTCTGGTATATGCATTAATGTTTGATTGAAATGTGTTGGTCTGCTCTCTGAAATATTTTTAACTGCTCGATAATGTTGTCACTATCAAATCTTTTGTTGCGTGTTGTTAACTCATGACTAATTTTTATTTATTACACCTTCTTTCGAGTCACAATGATCTGTCAGTTTTTTAAGGAAAAAAAGAGCCATCCAATGAGCTTTTATTGCTTCTTATTTCTAGCATTTCTCTTGCTCTTTGTCTAATCTTCCATTTAGGGTTTACCTTACCTTTATTTACAGTGTTTAGATGTGCTTTATATTGTCCATTCACATCGTCAGTGATTATTTTTTTGTGGGTTTGCATATACTTCTTTGTTCAAGATTTGCAGTAAATCATTGTTTGGTAACTTGAATGATTTGATTACAAATTGTTTTTTTAAAAAATATGATCAAGCATTGTTCTTACATGCATCTATATATGGAGAATATTGAACTGAGGCCATAATTAAAGTATTATTGGCTGTTGTATATTACGCATATTGTTCATTCAGAGAATGAATCTTCATCACTGAATCTAATCTTCTTCAAATTTTTTCTTCCTAGAAAAATGCCCTAAACAAATCTATTGCAAGTATTAGGAGATTTTGTGTTGGGGGGGTTGCAGCCGCATTGGTTTCTTCAACGGCATACTATCTGTTTGCCAAAGGGTTAGTTGAACCAGGACAAGAAAATTATCATTCGGTTTTTTTTAATATTTTCTTCCTTTTTAATATTGAGTTATATGTGTATGGATATTGTTATTCCTTTTGCTGCATCCATTATTTCCTCTTTTATGCTGTTTTATATTTGCATCATTATTCTTATTTTCTGGTACATGCATTAATATTTGATTGAGATGTGCTAGTCTGCTCCATGAAAGATTTTATGTCTGCTCTCTTAAATATTTTTAACTCCTCGATGAGGTTGTCACTATCAATTTTTTTGTTTCCTGTTGTCAACTCATGACTAATTTTTTATTTATTACACTTGGTTCTTTCGAATCACGATGATTTCTCAGTTTTTTAAGGAAAAGAGCCATCCAGTGAGCTTTTATCACTTCTTATTTCTACCATTTCTCTTGCTCTTTGTCTAATCTTCCATTTAGGGTTTACCTTAGCTTTATTCACAATGTTTATGTGTGTTTTCTATTGTCCTTTCCACTTAATCTTTTTTTCGTGTTTTTATTACTCAATTTTTCCTTTGGTTTCTTAAATGAGGGTTCCTGTTTTTTTCCTTCTTCGCATTAATGCTGTGGGTTGCTTTGCACATTAAATGATTTCTAGCACTACTATTGTTTTCTTTTTAACTGTGCATCTAGGCTTTAGGTTAGTTTCATTATTCCTATTTTAGGTTCCTTTTCCATTGTTTATTCCTAGCAATCTTTTTTGTTCTGTTCTTTCACCCCTATGCACCTTTATTGCAGTTCTCCCCTTGGCTACTTAGATGAAGCCTTTTATCTTTTTCCTTCTTTTTTGTGCTAAGTGAAAATGAAAACAATATTACCTACATGATTTTACCCTTTTTTAAAATAGCCCTTGCTTTGGTTGTTCCTACCCTGTTGCTTTGTCGCTTCTTGCTTTGTTCTAGCTTGTTCCTATTGTGTGATGATTCTTGTGGTCATCTTTGCTTCCAACATTCTACCTACTTTTACAGAATGGGTCTTCTTTGCTTCCTTTTGCCTTTACTCAGTTATTACCTTTCTTCTTCTGGAATGTCCTTGAGTCATTTGTTAATATTTGTTCATTGTTGTTTTTTCTGAGGAATATATATATGTTTGTCTGCTGTAATGTAGTTTGTTGATGTGCAAGTGTGATGAAATGTGGTTAATAGGGCATTGTCATCTACATAGTTCACGTCCAAATAGACTATTGATTTGTTAAAAAATATCCATTTGCTTATCCATTTTATAATTAGTGGATGCACTCTTTTTTATATTCCTAGCTTTGTGTAGCATCCCTCTTATTTTCTTTTGGATTTCAAGGCATTTAATTGATGCGTTAACTGGTTTTGAGTCTTCTAACTGTATGGCCTTGCCCGTTTTGAGTCTTCCAACTGGTTTTGAGTCTTCCAACAACCATTAATAAATGGACAGTGTTAGTGTAGATGGGAAAAGGAGTCTTTCTTTCGTTACTTTGGTTTGTTGCTTGAATGAATAGCTATTGCATGTAATGATGTCACTAAATTGTGATAAAAATTACTTGTAATTGGTTTGAGATTGTGCTATCCCAAATTCTGGCAGTTTTTATAATGAATTTTATATGTTTTTTCTCAGTGACTTTTATTTCATTGAGATGAGATGAAAATCTAGAATAAAAATGTAATATGTGGGTGTGTCTAATAGGTTTTATATATAAAATGGTTTCATGATACATTTGGAAAATCATCGCCTCTTGCTTTATCTTTATATGTGAAAATAAAAAATGTAATATCTGTGTGTGTCTAAAAGGTTTTATATATAAAATGTGTTTATACTACATTGGGAAAACCATCGCCTCTTCCTCTGTCTTTGTATGTGTTCGGTGAATTGCAAGCGTACAATATCAACAAGTAATAAAGTGATAAGTAAAGTATCGTTCCCACGAGAATTGTTTTAATTTTAACCAATTACTTACCAATATTATTAATTCAACAACAAGCTAGCCAATTAAATTGTTTTATGGTGAATTTAACTAAACTTATCAAAGAATGAAAATTTATAACAATAAGCAAATATTAAAAATTTATCAATTTAACAAAGATGTTAGAGATTTCGATTTCACTTAATCAATCCTAATTAACTCTCTTGACTTGTCATGCAATTAACTTAAATTCCAAATTATGATGGTGAAATTTCCCTAATGTAAATTAATAGCCGACATCGGTCTAATAACCCTATTTAGATTAAAATCAACTCACACTTGGTCTAGGTGAATTTGGATTTCTAAATGCATTAAGAATTATGGAAATTCCCGGATTCAATCTAAGTAGCCATTACTTAGATCTACTACCGAAACCACATGAACAACCTAGATTATTATGGTCTAAATTGAATTCATGGTTTAATATCACATGAGCACATGCATGTTATCTCCACACGGTATCAAACAAACATCAAAAATCAATTAGGTGGTGATCAATCACCTAAAAGCATTAAGAACATGATATTAAACTCATAATTGAAATATAAATTGCATGAACAAGTCTTAAGAATTAATTATTCATGATTAAGATCAATCTAATCTCTAACAAAAGAAATTAGAACATAATGAAATTTAAACTAACAACAAAAATAAAAATAAACATAATTGAAATTAAAACAAATGCTTAAAATTAAAATAATTATATTAAAGCTATAATCATATTACTACTTGAAAATAAAACACAACTAGAAATTTCATAACAAAGCACAAGAAATTAAATTACTAAAATTAAAGACAAGAAAAAGAAAACTAAAATTGCTAAACTTTAACTAAGTAAAGAAAAACAAGAAAAGACAAAATTGAAGACTTAGTCAATCTGCATGGTTTGTTTCTTGCACATCCGTAGCTTCCAAGAAACAAAAACAAACACTTTGCTACTTCTTTGTCTTTCAAGCTGGTGGTGCAATTTCTAAACTCATTAACTAACCAAACAAGAAGAACAAAATGATGAAGACTTGATGGACAAGCTTGAAATAAACACAAGATAAATAAAATTCTGCAGCTTAGTTTAGCAAACCCGTAGCTACCAAACGTAAAAGAGTTGAGCTGCTCCAAATTCCAGTTGAGCTAGGCGGCGGAACTTCTATGTGTATGTCTTTCCTAAGGCAAACTAAAACAGAATAAAAACAAGAAGGAATGGATGTGTGAATTCCAGAAACCAAAAAAAAAAATGGATCACTAATTTTTCAAAAAAAACCGTGAGCAACAAGCTGAAGTTCTAAGGAAAATCGAGCACAAGAAATCAAGGAAAAAATTTGCAGAAAACCAGGAGAAACAATAAGAAGAAACAAGAAACTGTGGCTGTAAATCTACTAGGAAAACCGAGATAAACTACTACAAAGTTTAGACAACAAAACCGAGAAGAAGGTAACCGAAATTCTGAAGAGAAAATCCGAGAGGAAGCTGAAGAACTCCTATCAAACTACTGAAAATAAAAGAAAACGGAGGAGAAGAAAGCTAGCTACTCTAAACTACTGCAGGAAAACAGAAAGAAAAATAGCTTGGCTAAACTAAATCTAAACTAAAAGAAAGAACAAATGCTGCTCGGCTGAATGGGATATCCTTCCTCCGTCCCAAGCTGTGCTATTTATAGGCAAGGCTTTGTCCAGATTTTTTTTCTTTTCTTGTTTCTTTCTTTGTTCAGCCACAAACATGTGTTGTTGTCTTCCATGTGCTTGTCATCTTTTACAGCAAAGAAAGCAGCCCAAGCTTTGCTTTTCACATGTCATTCTTGCTGCCCGATCTCTTTTTTCTTCTTTCCTTCTACTGCTTTCCTTCGCCACCACTTTCTTTCTTTCTTTTCTTCTTTTGCCTTTCTTTTGCCCATGTGAGACTGCATTTTGGAGAGACTTTCTTGCTGTCCTCATGCAATTCTTTCTTCGAAAAAGAAAAGAATGGCACTGGTTTTTCCTTTGCATGTGCAATGTTCTTTCTTTCTTTTGTGTGTTGCTTGGTCTCTTTTCTTTTGCTTCTTTGTTGTCCGGTTTGTTGCTTGGTTATCGATTTATGATCAAATGGATGTAAAGCTAGTGCAGGTTGTCGCCTTTTCTTTTGTGTGCAAGCTCTACTGCTTCCTTGTTGCTTGTTTCCCAATTGCGCCAAGTTTTGATAAGCTTTCTTTGATCAAGTAAATTGGTTTAGTTCTTTGATCTACAATTTTGGAGAAAATTTAAGATTGAACTTAAAAGTTCTAAAAATATTAGAAAACTTAGAAATCATAAAATCAAAGGATAATTTGGCCAAAATATGTAAAAACAAATTAAAACACTAGCCAATTTCTAACCAAAATGAATAAGAAAACCCTATATAAAATAGAGTTATCAGTATGTGAAAAACAAATGATCTTTGCTTCCACCATTTCTTTGGCTTTTACAGAATTTGTTTCCTTTGCTTTCTCTTGCCTTGATGCATTTGTTAATATATGTTGTTTGTTGTTTGCTGTTTTTTATGAAAAATACATATGTTTGGTTGTTGTAATGTAGTTAGTTAATAGGCAACTGTGATGAAATAGGTTAATTGGCCATTAGGATCCACATCATTCACCTGCAAATGGATTCCTAATTATGAAATTTTTTTCAGTTGCCCTCCCAGTTTATAATAAGTAGATGCATTCTTTTTCATATTCCTGGCTTCATGTATCATTCATCTTTTTTTTGTATTGGATTTCAAGGCATTGAATTGGTGCGCTAACTGGTTTTGTGTCTACCAACTATATGACCTTGCCACATTTGTTTTGCGTTGGACCATACTATTTTCAAACCAAAAAATGAACAACCACCATAAATAAATGGACACAATTAGTATAAATGGGAATAGGAGTATTCCTTTCGTTAGTTTGGCTTGTAGACTGATACGAATAGCTTTTGTATATTATCATGTCACTTAGTTATTATGAGATTGGTCATGAGATTCTGCCATTCCAAATTCTACCGGCTTCTATAATGGATTCTATTTTAATACATGTATTATAATTTCGATAGACTGTTTCTCATGTTATTTATATATTTTTTTTCTCCATGTTTTTTATTTCGTTGAGTTAAAAATGTAGAATAAAAATATATTATTTGTCTGCCTAAAAGGTTTTATATATAAAACACTTTCATGCTACATTTGGAAAACCATTGCCTCTTTTTTCATCTTTGTATATGAAAACAAATGGTCTCTTCATTTTGGAAAAAAAAAGATGTTTTTTTACAGATATATTTATTGTAACTTTTTTTCCATTTAGATAAAAAAAAGTTCAATAAAAAATGCAGGGATGAATGTATTTAAAATGCTTTATATATAAAATACTTTCATTCTACATTTGAAGGGTCAAGGGTACAATAGTAACTCTATCAAACTAGCTTTTTCTTCGCTCTTATTTGTATGCAAAAAAAATATAATCCCTTCGTTTTGACACTAAAAAAAAATGCTCCCATATTTTTTGGTACTGATAACTTTTGTTTCAAAAAGATAACAAAGTAAAATTAAAATACAATTTGTATGTGAAAATACATTGCCTGAACTAATTATTTCCAAGGAAAGAAAACATAATCTATCCTTCTTTTTAATGCATTTGTTAAACGATTAGTTAAGTTAATTGCTACAGAAAATGTTGTCTGCTCTAATCTATTGGTCTATCATGTCATTTTAATAGGTGTTTTGTATTCCTGTGATGATTGACTATTTTTCTTCCTTTTTTTCCTTTTTGGTTATTCTATTATGTGGCGTGGTGTGCTACATTTTTCATTGGCTCTTAACTTTCGTACGGTTTATTGCTGCACAAAATTTTGATCTTAGCCTCTTGTGTTAAGTTTACTGCTCCAACCATTCTGTCGTTAGATGTTAATATCCAATTAACATTTGCACAAGCATATATATTACTGTTATGTAATACCTATGACGTTGGTGATCAGTTAAAGAAAAACATTTGAAAAGTGATTGCTCTTCTTCTAATAGTTAAAGAATGGGAACTTGTTTATTTATAATAGAAATTTAGCTACTGTTCTTTTCTATAATTCATTTTCCTTGTTTCTTTCCATTGTATCCTAACTATTTTTTTCCCTTCTATGTTTGCATTGAATACGATTCGATTATCAATTGTTGTTGGGAAACTGATTGACTGAAACAGTTGTGCTTCAATAGGTAAAGTTTCAATTGATATCCCTCATTCCTATGCAATTTGGTTCTGTTTGTGGTTTTTTCATTTTTCTATTCCTGTGTTAAGTCTAAGGCCTACGTGTATGAAATGAAATATAAGAAATTTTGTAATGCATGTGATGAGAGTGTTTACTGATTAAATGCCAAGTTTAAGTCCTACATAATGTCTTCACACATGTACATGTGACTTGAATGTTGCGCGCCTATCTAACTGGTTATTGGTTTGCAAAAACATATTATACTATCGACTACTTTAGTAGCTAAAGAATATTGACCTTTTTTTGGGTCAGTCGTGTATATGTAGATAATAACTTTTTAATTCCTTTATTATTTTTTGATCCTTGCTTAGTTTAAATTATTACTTATCATAATTATTAAAGGCGCGCTTCAAGCGTGCTTGCAACCTCTTGCGCCTTTCAACCCAGAAGGCAGGCGATGGTACTGAGGTGCGCGCCTTCACTCAGGCGACAGGCGCGCGCCTGGGAGTGCCTACCAGACAATAGGGTTTCTTATAAAAAAAAAAAAAGGGACCAAGACTGAAAATGGGCACCAACAGTCTAGGGTTTTCTATAAAATGATAAAAAAAAAAAAACAGCTAATAGACAGTAAAAAGAGGTAGAAAGAGGTACCCTTTTTTCTTCTCCTCTTTTCTTCTTCTCCCCGCTCTTTCCTTTTCTGCTCTCTGATCTCTCTTCTCATTTTTTTTTCTTTTTCTCCTGGGCTCCTCTTCTTTTCTGCAGATGGCACTCTCCTGGTTCCTCTTCTTCTTTCTTTTTCCTTTGCTTTTTCTCCTTTTCTGCAGACGGCACCCTCCTGGCTCCTCTTCTTCTTCTTTTTTTTCCCTTTCTTCTTCTCACCTTCTGTTCTACGGCTTCTACCCTTTCTGCTCTCTAATCTCTCTTCTCATTTTTTTTCTTTTTTTCTTCTTCTTTTTCTTTGCTACAACCAGACGGCACCCTTCTAGGCTTCTCTTCTTCTTTTTTTTCCTTTTCTTCTTCTTTTCTTCTTTTTATGTCTCACCAGAGACGGCACCCTTTTCTTTTTATTTTCTTAAGTATGGAAAGTACTAGTTGTGATAGTTCTAGAAAGGATCCTTGTTGGAAGTATAGTTTGTGATTTCTGTGAGAAAGTATCAAAAGGTGGAATTTATCGAGCAAAGCAACATATTGTTGGAGGATTTCGAAATACCACAATATGCAAGAAATGTCCTCCCCATGTATGTGAAGAAATCAAAAGTTATCTGGTAAAGAAGGCTGCAACACAAAATATTAACTTTGATGATGATGAGACATGTGGCGATGATGAGGAAGAGAATGATGTTGAAAAGTTGAGCATGAGCTCAAAAGAAGGAAGCAGCAAGTCTACAAATGTGAAAAAAATGCCAAGACAAAAAGGTCTAATCGACATATATTTCACACCTAATGCAGAAAAAGTTGTGCAAAGCAGGAAGCAATCAAAACTGAAGCAAACTACCATCAATGAGGCATGTAAGAAGGAATTGAGAGAGAAAGCTTGTAGAGATATAGCTCGATGGATGTATGATGCGGCAATTCTTTTTAATGTCGTCAATTATCCAAGTTTTGAGGTGATGATTGAGTTGATTGGACAATACGGTATTGGTATGAAACCACCTAGTTATCATGGGGTGCGAGTTCCTTTTTTAAATAAGGAAGTTTCGAATGTGAAGCTTGCAATGAAGGCTTATGAAGAGGATTTGGCAAAATATGGTTGTTCTATAATGTCAGATGGTTGGACTGACAAGAAGCATAGAACTTTGATAAATTTTTCAGTAAATTTTCCCAAGGGAACTTTTTTTCTTGAATCTATTGATGCTTTTGAATATTCGAGGACGGGAGAAAAAATGTTTGAATTACTTGATGGTATAGTAGAATGTGTTGGGGAAAAAAATGTTGTTCCAGTTGTCACTGACAGTGCTAGTGCTAATGTGCTTGCGGGTAAGAAATTCTTACTCTAATTCTTTGTTTTTTCAAAATTATGTTTACATGATGTTCAATGCTAATAATAATGTCTTATATACTAATGTTAGTCATGTTTTTACTTTGATAGGAAAATTATTAGAAATAAAAAGGCCGCATTTATATTGGACTCCATGTGCTGCTCATTGTCTTGACCTTATTTTGGAAGATATAGGGAAGATGTCTAATGTTCAGAGAACATTGAAAAGGGCTATGAGTTTGAATGCCTATACTTATGTTTGACCGGGGGTGGTAAACATGCTAAGGCAATTCACTAGACATAAAGAGCTTGTTAGGGCAAGCGTCACAAAATTTGCTACTGCATTTCTCACACTTCAATGCATACATAAATTGAAGCATCATTTGAGAAAGATGTTTGTTTCTGATGATTGGACAAGAAGTAAGTGGTCAAAAGAGTTTTCTAGGAAAAGAGTGGCTAGTATTATTATGATGCCTAGATTTTGGACCAGTATTGTGTATATTTTGAAGTTATTTGGTTCTCTAGTTCGTGTGCTCAGATTGGTTGATGGTGAGAAAAAACCACCAATGGGTTATATTTATAAAGCAATGGATAGGGCTAAAGAAGCAATTGCAAAGTCCTTTAATGAAAACGAAGAGAAGTATAACGAAGCCTTTAAAATTATAGATAATAGGTGGAAATGTCAACTCCATCGACCTTTACATGCAGCAGGGCATTATTTGAATCCTGAATTTTGCTACTCAAACAATGACATATCTAATGTTAAAGAGGTTATGAATGGTCTACATGGAGCTTTAACAAAGTTGGTTCCAAGCCCTGAAGAGCAAGACAAATCTGTGAGCAATTCACTTTGTATCGGAATGCAGAAGGTTCATTTGGATCCTATTTAGCTATAAGGCATAGAAAAACCAAATCTCCAGGTGAATGAATTTTGAACTTGAATAATTTATTACATTTTGATTGACATTTACTAGAGCATTAATCTAACTTATAATCATTTAATCTACTATGAACAGCTGAGTGGTGGTTGTCTTATGGATCTTCAACTCCACAATTGAAAAGATTTGCTGTGAAAGTTCTTAGTCTTACTTGTAGTGCATCTGATTGTGAGCGTAATTGGAGCATTTTTGAACAAGTGATAAATGTGTAATTTTTTAGCAATAATGTATTTAAGGCTCTAATTTTATTTATTTTTTGAATATATAAGTGATAATGTTCTTAGTCTTTCTTCACATATTAGCAAGCATTAATATATTTCAGGTTCATAACAAAAAGAGAAATAGGCTTGCTCGACAAAGATTGAATGATTTGGTGTTTGTGAAGTATAATCGAGCTTTGAAGCGTCGATATGATGCATGAGACCTTATTGATCCTATTTCTTTGAATGACATTGATGATGCCAATGAATGGTTGATGGGTGCATTAGATGAAGAAGCAGAAAAAGATGATGAACTTATGTTTGAAGGTGATGATTTAACATGGAGTACGGTTGCTAGAGCAACTGGAGTTGAAGAGAATGCATATAATACTAGAGGAGGAGGAGTAGAAAAGGAAGAAGGAGGAGAAGGATCAAAAGGCAAAAATGTCATGTATACATCTACTCCAAGTGCTAGGTCCAAAGATAAAACAAAAGCACAATCTTCTAATTTGAGAGGAGGCATGACCCCTTTCACACTTAGAGATGAGGATGAAGAGGAGCTCGATTTTGAAGACTATAATGAGAAGGATGAAGAAGAGAACCTTGAAGATGAATATGATGATGATGATGATGGTGATGGTGGTGATGGAGATGATGCTAGTCTTGATGTAGAGTAGATTTTAGTGGATTTAGGATTATATTGAGACTTTTTAAATTTTGATAATTTTAGTTGGTTTTTTTTGAACTTTTAAGTTTTTAGAATTTTAAATTTTGGAGATTATGCTACTTGGTTGGCTTATATAGTTATATTCAGATTTTTAAGTAGCTTATTTTAGGAAGTATAAGTATGAATGCCTAAAATATTATTTTAAAGTTTTTTTTTCATAGTACGCCTGATGTCACTCAGGCGCACACCTGCACCTTTCGCCTTGCGCCTAGGCTCCATGACCCCTATGCGCCTAAGTGCGCCTTGAGCCTTTAATAACTATGTTACTTATTACAAATATCTTCACAATTGTGTCAGTATGCTTTTGATAGTTAAAGAATGGACATTTGTTTATTTAGAATAGAAATTTGGTTTTTGTTCTGTTCTTGTAAAAAGTTTTCCTTATTTCTTTTTGTTGCATCCTAGCTATTTTCTTTCTTTCTATGTGTGCATTGAATGCAATTCGATTATCGATGGGTGTTGAAAAACTAATCAGCTGATAAACTTGCGCTTTAGGAGGTAAAGTTTCTATTGATATTTCTCCTTCCTATGTAATTTGGTGCTGCGTGTGGTTTTTGTATACAAACATTTTAACATGTTCCTCCCATCCTTTCAAAATTATCATAGCTGAAAATTTCTTATATGAATTTATTTTCTCCTTGTTTTGTAGTAGTGAGATGCTACAACCATTCTTTATCAATGGAAAAGGTAAATGTATTGCTATATCTTATAAAGTTAATTTTCAAATTCAGTAGTTTGGGCCTGTTTCTATTTTGGTAATGTGAATTTGCCTGAACAATAATCATCCTGAGTTGTCTTACTTTTGTCAAATAGGTTATCTCCATTCTATGTTGTACTTTCCATTGTGTTGGGTTTGTTTGTTTTCTGTATGTGCTAAGAGCAAATAAGAGAATATTTTATTCTTAAAAACATTTCCTACAGTGAAAAAAGTTCCAAAAATTAACCCAAGCCCATTTTAATTTTTTTGCCACTGTTTTTTGCTATTTTTTTTGCTCATGAGGAAGTTCATATTGGTTGAATATGATTATCGAATTATGGCTGTGCAAAAAAGATTGCCATTTCCAATTTGTTATTTCAATAAAAAATATTATTTCTGTTCATTATTTCCAATACAAAAACTGTTGCCTTTCTTTTCCTTCTTAGAAGCAGCAGCCTAGAAGTAATCAATTGGAGTTTTAAACACTTGCTGGGTCCATCATCGAGTATCATCTGTTCATTCACCAAGAATATGATTTATACAACTTATTCATGGCTTTGTTTACTACATGCTTAAGAAAACATGTGTGCTAAATAATGCCTACTAATCTTCTTTTTTCTTAATTTTTTTGTCCTTGATGGCATGATTACTTCTTTGTTTACTCTAAAAGATGACATGATTACTTTTTTCTAGAATAATTATTACTTTTGAAAAATTTGGAAATCGGTCATTACTCAATTTTTCCTTTGGTTTCTTAAATGAGGGTTCCTTCCCTAAACACATTCCCCCGTTGCTGACATGACACTGACGACAAGATCTTTTCCTTCCTCAAACCCACTTTTAATCTCGGGTAGAAAAGAAAAGCAACATTCAATCTCTATCCAAATCAAGAATGGACACAACAAAATTATGATGATAATGACGAACATTGAAAATGCAAGAAAAACGCAGTGGGTCATCAAATTGTAAAGGAAAATGTGGTCGTCACTCATTTTTGTCCTTTCACATGTCTAAACTTTTATACCTGTTCAAACTGGTTGGGGCATGTTTATAGATGAAAATATACATATATGCAACATAAAATTATAGTATTGTTCCTTCTAGCATTTTTCAACAAGATGTATATGACAAATGTATTGGTTTGGTTGTATTATAGTTACTTTATAAGCCATTGTTGTGAAATATGGTTAATGAGCCACTATGATGTACATAATTCACGCATAAGGGGACTACTGATTTGTGGAAATTTCTGTGGTGTTTCTCCCAGTTTGTAATTAGTTGCTGCATTGTGGTTTATATGGCTAGCTTTATGTATCATTCATCTTGTTTTGTTTTGGATTTTATGGATTTCAAGACATCTTATTGGACTGATTGCTTCTCTATTTTGCAACTATATGGTCGTGCCAATATTTTTTTCCGCATACCCCTAGCCTGTTGCCAATCCAAAAAAAAAATGAGAGGCAAACACAAGTAAATAAAAACTGTTAGTATAAATGGGAAAAAGAAACTTTTTAGTTGGTTTAGTTCATTACTTGTTATGCTATCCATGCATTCTTTGTCTTATGGATGAACATATTATCTTCTGAATATATGAGTACTTAAGATCTCTATGGGTAGTGTTGTTTAATACTATGTTATGGCTGTACATAACATTGCCAAAGCTGAAAAAAATAGTTATTCCCTTGGTAGCAAGTTAAAAATGCAATTATATATAATCTTCTTCCATTGGATCTATTTATTTATGCTTGGTATTACCTGTACTCTTATTGTGTTTATATTGATTAATATTAAAAAAACTTAGTGTTCATGTTTTTTTTTGGGTTGTTCTGTTTTGTATGTGTGATGCATGGAGATGTTTTTGTGTTTCTTTTTAACACGTGCGAAATCATGCATTTCTTTACCATGGGCTCAAAATATAATAATTTTAGTATCCTTAGTGCAAACTAAGCAAGAGAATTTGTTGCCAGGCATTCTTTAGGATATTACAATCTGTTTAGAATACAAAATGTAACTTTTTTAGAATGAGTTATAATCATACTTATTTTTGACAGGTCACCAAACATGGACGTTCAAGAAATTTACTTTGAGTCACTAAAGGAATACAATAAAAAACTTTGTCCGTAGCAATTCACAACAACAGATACTTTTAGATTGGTAAATACTATTTTCTTCTAAATAGTTTACATATTAATGGTAACAATTTATTTTATATTCCACTTGAATAATTTTATAACTTTTACCTTTTTCCTAAATAGAATATTCCAAAATATTCAAACTTTCACTTGGAAGAAGCAAAACAATGCGACATTCGATTGAAGTCTGACAACAAAGTATACGATATTATTGTTAAGCGGTGTTCGCTTCGTTGAAATTGATATCAATTTGTACAAGATCATACTTTGGAAAAAAAAATGACTATTAAGTTTTTAAATCACAAATAAAAAATATCTTCTTTGTTATTGTTTTTAACAGTCATGCGATTTTAAATTTTAACCAATTTAAATTTCATTTTTTAGGTTTTGGTTTTAATTAAATTAAGACTTATGTTCTTTGTTAATTTTTAATGCTTTAAGTGTATGTATTAATTTTTATTTCAGTCTAATTTTATTTTATAAAAAATATCATTAATTTATTATTATATTTTTTATATTTTAAATGATACAGTAACCAATTAAAATTTCATTTTTTAGGTTTTGGTTTTAATTAAATTAAGACTTATGTTCTTGTTAATTTTTGACACTTTAAGTGTATATCTTAATTTTTATTTCAGTTTAATTTTATTTTATCAAAAATATCATTAATTTATTATTATATTTTTTATATTCTAAATTATAGATTAGGCATTAAAGATAACGCACGAGGCACGATTATTCTGCTAGTTTGCATTAGTCGAGGAAGGGGTTCACTTTTTTAGTGTCGGATGATAGGGATTCGTGCATTTCAGTTTTCTAGTGTCTTAAGACTTTGAAGCTTTGAATAATTTATGATTATGCCGTCCAATGAATAGAACCACAAAATGCATGGAATCTGATTTTCGAAGAATTTGATGGAAAATAAGTCGTTCATGGGTTGCGGGTGAGATAAAAATATTACAATTACTTCATTTTTTTTTTTAAACTAGAAGCGCAACACCCTTCCAAAAACCATTACGATTTCAAGCAAATGTCGAAAATTCCCAATTGGTTAGGGCTTTTAACGAAATTCAACTGCAAAATCAGTCCTTTACCCTACAAACTCTTGAACTTATTAGCATAAATGTTAACAGAAAAATCATACGAGATGAATCCCATGAAATGTTAGAGATTTTTGTGTTCATTTGCTATTACAAATGTAATAAAAAAAAAAAACAAAAAGTCAAAGAAGAATACAAATGTTCCATTAAGTTTTTGGAGCGATTGAAGTACCAAGAAAAGCTCAATAAAAATCAATGTAACCTTAAACCTGAACTTACAAAATACAAAGGTCAAAAGTTCTTCCTTAGTAACACTACTGTGACAAACTTTTTAAGTTATGTACTCAACCTTCCTTGAAAATAGTAAGAACTAAAAGTAAAGTAAATCCGTCCTGCTCCTTGGATCTTCAAAGGAACATGCCTCCCTACACCTCCAAAGAATTGATTCCCTTAATCTTCGAATAATTAGGTCTGATCTCTCATTTATGAATTGACTAGGACAAAAAGGCAGTAACCCAAATCAAAAACAGGATAACAGGGGAAGGTCACATCTCAACCATCCCACGTGGGAAGGTTTTACAAAAGAATACATACACGTGAAACTTAGACGGCAACCTTTTTCTCTTGCCTCAAGAAGATTGCACGGCCAACCGCTGAAGATGCTCAAAAAACACTTGCAGACTCACATCATCGGTGAAGATTATGTCTGATCCAGCGGCCATCTCATGTGCATTACTGTACGTAGCTGAAGGGTTCAACTTTGCCAGTAGGAACCTTGCCTGTTCAACATTGGTAAAGTAACATGAATTAATGGTAAACCATAAGATATATCTTTTCATTCATATTTTTTTCTAACCAGAAAACAGCAGAAAAGCGATAGAAAAGATGCTAAATTAATGAAAATATCATCGAAATGGAGCATATACCAAGGAAGAAAACACCAAGTGGCCTAATACGTAGATAGAGTATAACTTTTGATATAAAAGCTTGAGCTAATAAGTTTTGAACTCATCTTATTCGTCATCTGCTCATCTTTTCTGAACTTTTCCCATGTGAGATTCTCACAAATTACCAATAAGCATTAACAATATAGTACATAACACAATATCAAGAAAAAAGGAAAAGCCAGATGTATAAAAGATTCAACCTGCACCTTCAGAAGGTAAAGTATCATAATATTCATGGCTTGAGCAGCTAAGGTTAAAATATTTCATGCACTGGCTGAATGATTAACCAAACCCAGACCTTAGAGCAACTGGTGTCTTTTATAATTAATGCAATTTCCATGGATATTTGTACCAAACAAGAAATCGATCACCACCATTTCTTGAGACCCTAACTTTAGTCATCAAGCATGGTAGATGATGCACATGCGAATGTACATGATTGTGCCATATTTACCAAGACCACCAGTCACTGCAGCATAAAGTGTTTGTTCAATATACCACCTCTCTACACCATCCATGCAATTTTTGAAGTGGAGTCAGAGATGCACCCCTAGTCTAAGAATATCTTTGATACAACCCAAGGCTATGGATCAACCACTAATGACCAAAAGAACATAAATCCTGATTCTGAGGTCCAGGATCATTAATAATTCAATAACACAATGATCCATCGTTACCTGATATATATCATAACACTCCTATTTCTCACTCCATTCTCTTATTAAAATGCACCAATAAATGTAACTACAATTATTGCTACTAATCCACTACTAAACTAAATCAGTTCCTTTTCTTATCTATCCCCAAAACCAAAAGCATGAATGTGCATAGATGTGTCAAAAAATGAACCCACCTTTAAGTAAATCAGTAATCCTACAATGCTTCATCTAAAACCTTCAAAAGAAGAGATCAACTAACATAATCCCTGATTCATTGACCTTAAGAAACAATCTAACGGACCTGTACATCCATTTGTTCAAAAATTCTTCATCACATTGCAAGTATTAATTATCAGCATTTGTAACAAAATTCACAAAAAGTAGATCATACAGAAGAAAAAATCAGTATATGCCGTTTCTAAATTTGATAAACCCCCTTGTACATGTTGCCAATCTGAGAACACTGTAAGTGCACATAAAGTAGAGACTCCCAAACTCCAGAACACACTCAATTAAATGCCAGAAAGAAGGCTAATCCAAAAGTAAAACAGCACATTGTGGCAACATAACTACTGACAAAACTAAGATGAGGATAGAGAATTGACCTGTGAACCATGCTGATCACAAACCACCAGCCTCGGGATGGGGGACCGCTCAGAATTATTTGTTGGGCATCATCCTGAGGAGCTTGCAACAGTTGTGCAAATACCTATATAATGGGACGAAAAGTAAGCATTCAGAATATTAAAATACTCTTGCCTATTTGCAAGAATATACCGTTTGCCTACTATTCGAACACATGCTTTTATTTCCATCACTGGGGAAAAAAAGAATGGCCATGTGGCAAAATTAACATAGGAACATAATAGTGCAGATGCCCTAGATTTCCATTGTCTTTAACAGCCAATGGATATTACAACCACAGACTAGGCTCATGACCCTACAAACCTCAATGGCTATCATACTTCCAAAAATAGAAACACTAATATCAATCAAGGAAAAGTAACAAATTAAAAATTAAGATATTGGCACAAAAGGGAGAAGTAGTGAGCACACACCGCATGTTCTGGCTGATTCTGATATTCCATCTTCCTCCACTGAGCAATTGTCATCCCATGGAATATAACAACACTGAAGTACGAATCTAACAACAAAATCCGGTCAGCTGAAATGGATGCCACATCCAATAAAGCTGGTACAGGTGCCAGCGAATTGAAAGAATATGCCATTAGTGATGGTTGAATCATGACAACAGAATTGCTTATGCTCTCTCGGTTCAACAATATCCGGAAGTATGCTGTCTCATCTGGACTATTATTAAATACCTAGCAGAGAGAAACCAGTGGGGTGAGGAGGAAGTCAAGAAGAGGCACAAGAACTCAAATAGGATCAAATTGTCAAGCTTTAGATTGAACTCATTTGTTCCAAAGATTTTCCTTTACCTGTACAAATTGTGATCGCCGCAGATTAAACATGAACTGAGGGAATAATGAAAAGAATGGATTTAATGTGAATGAGGATGGTTCATCCTTCCGGTAGTCCCCAAATTTAGCACAAAGACGAATTAGACTCCGATCCAACCACCGTGTAGCATCAAAATTTTCCTGTTGTCATGTAAAAAAAGACTAAGTAAATCTAGCAAGGCATGAGGAGGAGGGAGCAAAAAAAGAAAAAGAAGGATGAACTGAAGCACAATATGAGACAAAACGCCACTTGGATCCATGCAATTTAGAAAACCATACATTCCTCAGTGTACAGGTTAATGTATTACTGTTCCCAAGACTAATAACTAAAATCCCCAATGATTGATTAAGACCAGATTTACATTGCACTCTGAAGGACAAAAACTTGTCCAAGAGAAGACCTGAAATCACCCAGACCTAGATTGATGCAATTTGGTGAATGGAAGAGGGTGCACAGCACACAAACTACTGACAATACAAATAACAAGGGATACTACTTTAGATCACACCAGATACATTTTATCAAGAAACAAAGATACCTTTTGAACAATTACAGCTTCGGCATACAGTTCCATACTTTGTAAGCAATAATCACCTTCCAAGGTTTTACAATATCTCTCCACATGAAAACCTAAATATTTAAATTCTTTTTTTTTTTTTAAGGTGGGGGGTTGTTGCAAGAAGCAGGTCATAAACCCAAGACCTCCCACTTGCCCAGCCCCTTCCCCATATTTAAAATCTTACTCTTTGCATATATTCTCCTCTCTGAAAAATAGCTAACTCAGACAGTGGTAATCAGTGAACCAAATGACTGCTTCAAATATATCAACTCCAGAATCTAGAATCTGTCACAGTTTGCCAGGTAGCAGCAAACTTGCGTAACTTTAAACCAAAAACCATGAGTTAAAACTAAGGAGCAAAAATGTAAAACAACATATACTTTCTGTTTGTCCCTTATATCCATAGCTTATTTTAACAAAGTAATAAGAGTGCTTCAAGAAATTAGTATGCCAGTAGCTAAGCATGTTCATGGAAATATGCATAAATAATGTTCAAATGGTCGGGAATAATTCTCATGATTATGAATACCTCGGTCTCCATTTTATAAGAAGCAAATCTAGCAACAACTACTGCAGCAGTTTCTTGATCAAATCCTTGGACCAGCTCCTGCATGCAACAACAATATTCAAAGTTAACATTCAACTAACAGCTGAGCCTCAGAAGTTTCTGATCAAACAATTAGCCTATCAAGTCCATAATTAAAATTTCGCTAAACTATAAATGTAGACAAAATGAACAGAGCAATTATTTAAGCAACCAAAATAAAGATTGTTATTAGGATGTTCAAACTATAACTTAAACTAGAATGAAAAATTTAAACCAATTTCTCACCCAAAAAAAAGGCAAACAAATAGGAAAAATTAAAACAATAAATGAAGCAAAGCACAAATACAGCAAGTCAACTTAAAGAAGCCAGCAAGATGTTAACTCGGGGCATAAAATGATACTAAGAAATCACAGATATTCAAATATCTATAGCTTTGTTTAAAAATATAGGGTAAGTAAATTGCAAGGAAGGTGAAGGAAAGTGAAGTAGGTTTCCTTCACATACTTGTCTGATCAGAAAATTCTTTTCAGGAAAATAGATGGTTGATGGAAGCAACAAAATTCTTTGTATCCAAACAACTTTTTCCAGCGGAATCCTAAAGAATTATGAAACTATCTTCCATACCAAGCAAACAAGAAATAAAAGTAACCAAGTATTGATCACTTTCTCACACTTCGCCACCTAATCAAATGCTAACATAAGGTTTCATTCAGATGGGTCCTCAGTCCTGCTTGCCACACCAGTGAAAGAATAACCAATAGGTTTTTGTCCTGAATTGCCTTAGTAACAGGAGTTATTGTGAAGAGTTTTCAAGGGTTATTCTTGATCATAAGAGCTCTTCAGAAATGGGAGAGTGAAATAAAGTAGGATTGTATTGAGAAACAGACATCTTCTCATGAGATAAGAAACAAGCAATAACTTGAACTTTACAAAGCCATACCTCTATGCCAATGGCACTATCAACCCATTTTCTCGTAATTGTTGTGACTCTTAAAAGTGATTGACCATCAGGGCTCCGGTGGCTGTATTTGAATTATTAATAGCAAATCAGTCATATTTTCCATTCTCACAAAAAGAAGCACTAACAAGGAATTAAGTAAAAGCTTCTTAAAATCTGACAACAAAATGAGAGCCACCAAACAAATGGTCTCAAAGACAAAAAGGCGGTGAAGATGCCAATTTCTAAAATGCAGATAAAAAGGCAGATAAAAGTGCAGAAATACCTCGTAAGAAACTGCAAGAATAATTGTGGATTACCACCTGAAGGATCTGATTTCTCACTTGCTGATATATCAAAGAAGACAGTCAAGCAAGTGTTTCTATCGAGGCCACACAACTTCCAAGCAGTAGTATTTCCTTCTCCTATGACTGTGCTAGCAACAGCAGGCCCTTTCTGCATGATCACAGGTAATGGTTATAAACTTCTAAATGAAAAATAAACAGAATATATTGATCTCGAATGAATTGAGCTTTCAATCCAATTAGAGTGATATCATGCTTCAAGAATTAACCAACCTTCTCTAGAGATGTGCAAGGTCCAATGACGCCTTGGATTTTAATATCCTTTGAACAGATTATCTCAAGAGCACCACTGAAAGATAGTTACACAATTTTAATCTTCATAATATTACTTAAAGAAATAAACTATATAGGATGAATTAGACATTATAGCCGAAGACAAAGCAGGAAGTAGTAAGTGCCACACATTTAATGCCATGCCTTCTAACGTGCATACAGCTGAGGAGACAAGGAGGAAAAAAAAAGGGTTTGGCTAACTCTCTTAACCTCAAATTGAAGGGAATTATTAAATCAAATAAAGTTTACAGCAAAGAATACTATATTAGCATCTATAGATACAGCAGAGGAGAAGGAAAAGAATACAGAAAAGGACCAACAAGATTCCACAAAGTTTCTATAATACTGCATTATGGGGACCAACAAGTTTTTGAATATTGTTAGCAATCCAATAATCTCTTCACATTCTTCTGTTTGCAATCCTTAAAATGTTAGACTAAAATGCATGAGCCACGAATAGACTCTAAATAAATTTTCCCTATTTTTTGGCATGAAGCAGCTAAATACTAACAATTTGTTTTCTTGCCAAAGGCAAAGTTCAAACGTCAATTTCTTTTGTCCTCCATACTACCAAATAATAAAATAGCTGAACAGGTTTATTATGCCATCACAAACTGAAACCAAGTCTTTACGGATCTAGAATGTCATGTTCTACGTGCCAAAGTGCAGGTATAATTAGTTTCCACAAAATTAGGTATTTAGATATGCCCAGACTTGATACTATCTCAGGTAATTGTTGCATAAGGATGTACTCTAACATTGCATCAAAGCCATTCACAGCATCAACTTGTTAATCCCTCAAACTCAGCCCGGGTAATAGATTTAACAATTACATAACATTTTAAAGCTTTCTTTTAACTTACTTAGAGTAACATAATCTAGTCTGTCCTAAGATTTTACAACACATGAAGCAATATTTAAGGAAATGTACAAGGTGCAGCGTTAAATTCTGTAGATGATAAACTTACTTGAAGGAGAGACCAAGAGATTGTTCCCCAACTTCAAAAGCCCGTTTAAAAGAGTCTTTAAATACAGAGTGGCCAAAGCTCTCAGCTAAAACAACAAGTCCACCAGTTTTTTCAATGGCAACCTTCATCTCAGCAACTCCAACCTAAAAGGCATGCTTTGTATTAGCAAAACAACATAGATACAACTTGTGTATGATCAAATTCACTTATCCATTGAAAACAAATAAATGGCGATAGAAGCAATGTCCTAATGACATAGATTTATAAAAGATACAACTAAAACCGCATTATTTAACCATGTATGAGAAACATCATGTTAGCAAACATGAGAAGATGCATTCAAGAGAAACAAGACATCCATGAGAATTGAAACCAGCCCAACAAGGTTTACATCTCTGATATGTGGCCTACAAAGGAGAAATCAGGAAAGAAAGAGAAAACAGGCAGAATCCCAAACGTTCATATCTGAACATGAACCCCCAGTTATGTATGTGTATTGCATAAGACTGTGTAACCCTGATTTAAGTTGTAAAGGGGCCATGAAAAAATCCAGTTACAAACACAAATTTGTTCCAAATTCACAGTCAAGATGAATATAACTAGCTCAGCAAATGTCCAAAGTAAATGTGCAAACCTGATCAAGAGCAGCGAAAAGATCCAAGACATGACCCTGGCTGACTAGCTGCTTAGCTAGTTCTTCAAAGAAGCTAACAGCTTTTTAAAATATGGTGCAGCATCCTTATCTAGATCTTTGTGTGAGCGAACTGGATCTGACAGTTCTTTAGAAACAATCTGAAAAAGAAAACAAAAACAATAATTTATCCATTGAAAGCGAAACCAATTCAGTGCAAAAAAAAAATCCAATTAGGTTTGAAAAATTCCAAGTGTCAAATTGGTAAGAGAACAGTCTCATGATATTATTCTTCAATATTTAAGCCATCCTTTCCCACAACAAATAAAGAAAATAAAATGAAGAAATAAACTAAAAGTGTCAAGGAACAATGAAGAAAATTATTTCCCTGGTGCACACTTTGATCTCCCATGCATTTCAGAAGCAAATTAAACTTATCATGAACTATTTGCATAGAGGACAACCAATTATTTTCAGCCATCCCAAAGTTTTGACCGCTTCAGATTCCCATTTTTTACAGGTTCATCTCTTCATTACTTAAGAAAGTTCACTTTCTCAAGATGTTTTCTTAAAGTCATCAAACTACTTCCTAAATAAACTTGAGCTAGAAACTTTGGCATACCACAGGTTTCCTGCAGCAAAGGTTTTAACAAGTAAACATATTAAATTTCATCCATACCCTGGTGCAATCCCCCATAATTTTCTACTGCTAGTGTCCTATGCTCAACTCTTTAATTCTTAAGTTCAGACAACAAGAATGTCTCCAATAATTGAATTAAAAATGTAAACCAGCAGAGAAACGAACATACATCCAAAACTATTCAAACCATATCTGATCACACGGAAAATCAGAACATAAAGGAAGAATCTTTACCGCTCCTGGACCTTCTGTGCATGGTCCTCCAACTAAAGCAACAATTCTTGCATTGGTACCAGCTACACAAGCCCCAAGCAAACCTGCTGCCACACTCAATGCAACCCCAGTACACCTTGCGGCCCTGCTTCCTGGTTGCACCAGGAATCGATCTGTCGTCAACTCATCCAATAACTTGAAACAAACAAAAAATTCAATTTTATTAGTAAAGTCATCTAATTTCATGTGCTAGTCACGCTTAAATTCAAATGCACTAAAAATCATGTACCGTATTGAGGGTATATTCACACTCAGAAGCAGGCAACAAAAATCTAGAAATCCCTAATTCTGGATTCCCTACTGGATTAGCCCCAACTCTCTGAATCCCAGAAACCCTTCTGCTGACTCCGGCACCAGCAATGCACAACTGCTCCAAAACCTGATCTTTTGACAATTCCTTAGACCCTCTAAAAACATAAACCTTAGGCATTTCGGAAAATCCCAGTTCATGAACGGTAACCTGCGTCCCATACGATATAAACCCAACCATAGCATTATCCGGCAACATACCAATTGCCCTTTTCACTGCCGATTTTGCAAATTCCAATTCCTCCTCAAGCATACACGTGTCCAAAACAAACAAATAAATCGCAGAAGAATTCTCGGAACCATCGTAAAATCTAGGGTTTTGATTAGGGTTTTGCTGCGGAATTGAGCTGGGAAGGGTATACTGAATGGTGGTAAATTGAGGATAAAGCTCCGCTGGCATATTGGTCTCCGAAATTGAGGAATAATGCTGGGGGAAGTGATTCCTTTGATAACAAAAAGGGCAGATCCAAATTAGTGCGGCGAAATCCATACGGCAAAAAGGGTTGATCACGGCGGCGCAAGTTTTGCACCGTAGCGGAGGGTACTGGAGAGAGAGAATATCGGGATGTGAACGGATCGGAGAGATCGAGGCGGCAAGCGGAATCACGCACTTGCTCAATTCAACTTTCGTGCGCGGCCAATTGTTCCAAGTCATTCGTACTCCATCAATTCCTTCTGGATCCATGGGGGGCATCTCCGTCGCCATTATTCAACGATGATGGATAGAATTCAAAAAATTCTTGCAGATGGCGGAGCAATTTAATTTATTTCGAAGTTTCTTAACCAATTTAATTGAGGATGGCCCGGGTGGTGGCCGGGGAGGCTGGAGGTTCTGAAACTGAATCAGAACCGAGTGACGGGCGAGGAGAAGGGAGGCTGAGTCAGCGCGTGGGTGTAAGTTCTGCGAAGTAATGCGGACTTCGGCATTGAATTTGTAGTGTTTTGTGATTTCCAAAACCGACTGGGTTTAAATTTCAATTTTTTAATTATAGAAATAAATCCCTTCACAACCCGGACCAAAGGACCACCCCTCGAGACCATACTTTCAATACCTTTTACTAGATGGAAAAGTTCAGGATTTCGCTCTTTTTGCGTCTCGCTAATTTTTCATTGGTGAGGTGACTGTAGTGTGAATATCATATAGTATTTCATTGAAATTGAATTGTGAGGAGTCATACGTCTTTCATGATCATAACTTTCTTTTTAATCTTTATTAATGTTGAAACTTTTGGTAAATTTGGCTCTTTATGTTTAAAAATGTTTCAAATCCTAATTTTATAGGAAAAAAACTGACTGGTCCATTAGGCGTCGAATTTTTGTTTTACTAGGGGCGTTCACGTGAGATTACAGTGTGATTTCGCACCGATTTTTTTTAAAGTGTTCTATTACAGATTTAGTTGTTGACTCTTCATTGATGGTAGTAGTTTGTCACGCTATTTAATATCGCTGACAGTAGTAGTTTGCTACGTTATTCAATGTATGCAAAGATCACCATAAACGGTATGGGAAAAAAGTTAGGAACTTCGCATTCAATTTCTTTCATCGTATGCCATTTGCGGTGGGCTAGTCGGGACGGCATCTTTGTTCGTTTTTTGTTGTAAGTTTAGTCGCCACTAGTTCAACTAGTGGTCATTTTAGTAGGCCTTTGTGACTGCTTAAAGTAGGTCCTTGTGGCCTTTTTTAGTGTTTTTAGTTGATCTTTCGTAGTCGCTTGTTTCCTTCGTGGTACCGATCAAGTTCGATCACCTATCACGAAGATTCTTAAACCTTTTTGGTTCTATACATTTTGCCATTGGTAATGTAATATATAAGTTGTTTTCAGAGAAAAAAAATGTTTAAAAATGTTTTACACTTATTAGTGATAGAAACAGATTTGACTAGCTAATTTACAAATATGCATAAAAAAATTAAAAGAAACTTAAAACAAAGACTAGTGCAAGGTTCAGTAGATGTTTGATATTTTGGTTGATATTTGTTAAATATATATTGTTCAAAGTTTGACTAAAAAATAAAAAATAAAAAATAAAAAAATTTTAAAAAGAAATTATCAAACAATTAAAACTAATAAAAGTATAAGATAATACTTGCTGAATAAAAATATTAAATAATGAATTCATAAATTGTAATAAGAAAAGTATCTTAAAATTAAACTATCAAAATATAAATTACAAAACTTTAAATCATAAACTCTTTGCATAGATGTCATAAAACTAAATATAAATTTGGCTTTTTATCATAATTGTATGTCATATATTTCACTATAATCTTTTGAAATTTTATGTACAGATAAAATGAACCATTAATTCCTAGAAATAAAAATATCAAATAATTTTAAAAAATCATTAAACAAAAGACTCAAACTCTTCTAAATAAATATGAAATAATCCTACAAAAGTACAACTCATATTACTCCAGAAATGCAAATGGTTTGAAAATACGTGTCACATACAAAGAAAAAAACAAAGGTTAGAAAAGAACAAACATACTTCTTTGTGGTATGCACTAATAAATAGAGAATTCAGAAGATATTAAAATTAGGAATCAAGTGAGAATTTTAAAAGATTAAAAGATGTAAAGTTTAGCCAGTAATTTTTACAAATTTCTTTTTAAATTCTAATAGTTGACAAAAAGATGTACTTAAAAAACTATAGCTCTAGATTTTATAGTGTCTAATTTTCAGTTTTACTTTTTGATGTGTAATTTTCAGTTTTACTTTTTGATGTACTTTCTATAATTAATTGGACAATTCTTTTAATCACAAAGATATTAACAAAGAAAATGGAGAAAATGAAAAAAAAAAGAAGGAAATAATCACATAACACCAATAACGCAATTCAAAATTTAATCGCAAATATGTAAGATTCCAAAATTATAAGATGATAAAAGTTATTATCTAAAGTGATTAAATTATTATACAAAACCTCTTTGCATTTATAATTGTACGTTTTTATCTCTACTATATCTTATTAATTTGGGTGCACTGCAATTAGTGCATATATAGATTTAAAAGATAATGTTGTACTCTATTTCTAGCAAATATATATTTCATTTTATTTTTGATACATATATTTATGTTATGTAAGATATCAAAAATTATTACCTCAAGTAATTGAATAAATTTTCAATCCTCCCTTTTTCTTCCAAAAGCTCTTAAGAATTAAAACATTTTTATTAACAACTGAAAGTAAAGAAAATCAAAACTTACACAAAAGATATAGGATAAAAAACATACAATTTTGATAAGGAAAAGCCAAAAAAAAAAAAAAAAAAACAAAGGGTGGTGACAAAATATTAAAAATGTTACTAAAAATAGCTTGTGACCTTGCTAAAAATCAAAAGGAACAATAATTTTAACCATTTTTAAATTGCTAAAAATTAATGGACAATAAGTAAATAATCTTTTTAAAAGTTTGTAAAATTTGGAACTCTAATCATCTTCTACTTACTTCAAATTATTAAAAATTAATGGACAATGAGTAGATAATTTTTTTAAGAGTTTGTAAGATTTAGAACTTTAACCATTTTCTAATTACTAAACATTAATATTAATATTAGGGGATAGTAGAAAGATAATTTAATTATTTGTAATAATTACATTGAAACCAACTAAATTTTTTTTAGTTATTATATAATAGAGAAATTGTGTGAATTTTAGCAAATACATAGGGGAAATAAAAACTAAAAAAAATTAAGATATATCGCATGAATTAACATTAGTAATGGCAATTGG
Source organism: Gynochthodes officinalis (assembly GCA_020080225.1). Taxonomy (NCBI): domain Eukaryota; kingdom Viridiplantae; phylum Streptophyta; class Magnoliopsida; order Gentianales; family Rubiaceae; genus Gynochthodes; species Gynochthodes officinalis. Next base: position 32,697,765 of record CM034615.1, on the reverse strand, counting down.
GTGGTTTTGGGGCGGGGTTTCCCCTACCACCCGCGTCGTTTATAAAAACTCTCACCTTGCCAACCATTTCTCTTCCACTCTGCCCTACATCCCACCTTGTCTTACTTCCATCGCGGGTGCCCGACAAGATCTTGTTTTTAATAAAAATAATATTAAAAATTAAAAATTTAATATTTTAGATCATACAAAAATATATATATACTAAAACATAATAAAAAAATGTATTGGAGTAAAATAAATTAAACAATTAATTATAACTAAATAGTATATAATAGTACTAAGTATTATAAATTACATAGTAAATTACATAAAAGTATATAAATATAAGTACTAAGTAATAGAAAATATGTAGTAATAATATAATATAATGAAAAAGATAGGAGTGAATAAATAATAAATCACAATTAATAGAGAATAAATAATAAATTAATAGTAAGGAATAACTAATATTAGAATATGATAATTAAAAATTTTATTATTATAATCTTAATATAAATATAATGTAATGATAATTAAAAATTAAGTTAATAATAAATTAATATTCTAACTAATATTAGTTAAATAATATATATAATCATATAAGTAATATATTTACAAATATATATAAATAATATATTTATTAAAATTTAAATAGATATAAATAAATGGGTAAATGGGACAAGTCCCACCACCCACCCATCTATTTATAGGGGAGAAAAACTCTCCCTATCCCGCCACCTGTTCATCCACCACCCATGAGGGTCAAGCAGAACGAGTAACCATGGGTGGCTCGTGAAATTATCATCGCTAATCATTATGTTAAATTGTGGTAATTATCCAAGTATTGAGACAAAAGGATGAGTTTGATTTCCATTTAGCTTATACTTTTTTAAGCAATGATACATTTAGTGAATATATTATGTGAAAAATTTTAGTAACAAATGTAGTGAGGGAAAAAAAATAAAAGAGTAATAATTCCCTTACTGAAAATTGATAGTCAAAAGTCATAGTGACTAATATACCATATTAGAAAAAACAAAATCATCCACCACACTTCTTCAAAGTCTAAAATAATAAAAGGCGATTTTGTCTTTCCTAACATGTCACATAAAAATCACTAATGTTTTTTCACTATAGTATCATTACTTAAAATAAAATTATTAGGAGCCGTTTGGTATGAGGGTTTGGGAGGAGAATGGAATGGTATGGACCAAAAATGAGTGTTTGGTTTGTGGGTTTGGGTTGGATTGGAATGGAATAAAGGTAGTAAATGTGGGTTTTCTTGAAACGTTGGGGGGGGGGGTTTGGGTTTTGGGCGACGGGTTTCAACATAACAGAAAAAAAAAAAAAAAAAAGACTAGCAACGTTCTGCTCATCTCTTTCTCCTTCTTGCTTGCCTCTACTGCTCTTCTTCCTCCAAAGCATATCCAGACTAACCGGTGAGAGTCCATCGGAGACACCTTTCATCAAACATCCCCTCCATCATATTCTCTTCTATGGGCTTGATTATCTCAACATTAACAAACTTGCTTCCTATTTCTCTACAGATTTGAAAAGGGTTTCGATTTCTCCAACAAATCCAGACTTTCTTGCGCCATTGCCCACTGGAGACTGTAAGTTAGCTCTGAATCTGCTATGCTATGCCATTGTTTTTTTTCTTTTTATTTGGTTGTTTTAATAATCTTTAAACTGGGTACAACGAATCTGCTATGCCATTGCTTAGTGGCCGATATTGTTTCTTTGATGCCAAGGTCCACCAAAATCCTATGCCACATTTGTTTATTTGATGCTATGCCACGATTTTTTCTTTTTATTTGGTTGTTTTAATAATCTTTAAACTTGAATATGGTTTGGATCTGCTACGCCATTGCCCAGTGGAGGATATTGTTTCTTTGATGCCAAGGTCCACCCAAATCCTGGACTTTGTATCTATCCCATCTCTCTCTTCTGCATAAAGATATCAACTTTTTCACTTGGTTGGTGTAACAGAGTTTGTAGAAAACGAGTTGAAATTTTTCCTTCTTGTTAAGTGGCTTGTATTTGGTTGGCATAATATATTTTGCATTTTAAATGATGAAATTACTTGTTTGTGCTTTTAAAAAAATCTTGTTTGGTGTTTTATGATATGGAGGGTAAGAGAATATCTTATCTAGGCTACGGTTCATTGAATTGAAACTTGAAATGCTAGATATGGATGAACTCATTAGGCCAAATCCAGTTCCAAAGAGTGTTGAATTATTTTTAGTTGATCCCATCTGAGCTAGTTTTTGCAACAATGTAGTTGCAAAAATAGGAGCTGGTGTGGTTTCATGCTGGTTTTGATTGTTGTACTATAATGAACTAAGCATTTGACAAATCTCCTCTGTCTTATTTTTTTTAACTGTTTTTTGCAATAATGCAGTTGCTATTTTATTTTTTTTTTGGTTTATGAGTTTTAGCTTTACTATTGAACTTTTTAGGCTAAATTTTAGAAGAATGAAATACACTAGATGGACTTTCGTTCTTGTATTGTAATTTTAGCACTTGTTTTTTGTCTTGTAGTGTTTTTGAAACGGGATTTTTATGCTTGCTGGAGTATACTATGGGTCAAGATTATTTCTTCTCGCTTTTGCAAAATAAATAGTGGACATTTATGTAATTGTTTAGTACATTTTTTTTTAAAAATGTATAACACAATGTCTAGATTGCCACTAACTAATAGAAGGCGTAGACGTGAGCGCAACATTTGAATTTTTGCATATATGGTAGCTGCTTTCAACTTGGTTTATGTGGTTTGGAGGCAATTAGTGGCACTTAATTTACAAATCATGTATCCCCCTCGACAAACCAAAGAGGAGAGAAGGAATTGGAGGTTATATTGGATGTTTAAATTGACCAAAGAGTCGGATACTATATCTATTAGTGAGCTTCGGATAGATAGGTGTACATTCGAAATTTTGTGTGAGATGGTACGAGATATTGGAGGTATACGTGATACAAAAACCATGTCTCTTGATGAAATGGTTGCTCTGTTAATATATGTTTTGACTCACCATGAGAAGAATAGAACAATGGGGATGCTTTTCCACCGAAGTGGTGAAACTATGAGCCACTACTTTAATAGTATTCTCCTAGCCATATTGAAACTTCACTCCGTGTTGCTACAAAAATCGGAACCCATAACAGAAAATTGTGAAAATGACCGGTGGAGTTGTTTCAAGGTAGATTCGTCATACAACAACATATTTAAATTGACCTTTTCGCATTCTTATTTGACCTCATATTTGTTTATTCTTATTGAAAGGGTTGCCTATGTGCATTAGATGGGACGTTCATAAGAGTTTCGCCACCATTCGAGGAGAAACCACGCTACCGGACAAAGAAAGCAAACATTGCAACGAATGTGTTAGGGGTATGTGATCCCAACATGCTATTCATTTATGTTCTACCTGGTTGGGAAGGGTCTACACATGATGGTCGAGTGCTTCGAGATGCCATTTGTCGACCGGATGGACTTAGAGTTCCCCAAGGTATGATGCAAGTTAATAATGATTATAATATAATCTTCGTTATTTTATCTCGAATAATTGACCTCATATTTGTATTTGTTATATTGAAGGTTGCTATTATTTGGTAGATTCCGGATATTGCAATGCGGATGGATTTCTAGCACCCTATCGGGGCCAACGATATCATCTAAATGAGTTTGTAAGCCACCGACCTCGTACGGCTAAGGAGTATTTTAACATGAAACACTTTAAGGCTAGAAACGTGATTGAGAGATGTTTCGAGTTACTTAAAGGGCGATGGAAAATCCTTGCATCTCCTTCATTCTTCCCAATTGAAACTCAAGTGAGGATAATTTTGGCTTCTTGTCTCCTCCACAATCTTATTAGAAAGACCATGTCCTATGATCCACAAGAGTTGGAGCCTTTGTAAGAGGAAGAAGAAGATGGACCAATTGAAGAAAATTATGTCACATCCATTACTCCATCCGAGGAGTGGACTAACTTTAGAAATGATTTAGCCAAGGAGATGTTCAATAATTGGAGGGCGAGAAGGACTATGTTAGATGATAATTTGGACTAGGCCCTTAGATTATGCGTTTGTCACATAATTCACCTTTGCGTGAATTTTAATTGTTTATGTAATTTAGTTGAAATGATTTATGTACATGTATTAGAGAAATTGCCACTATTCATAATTTTTTATTGAATGTGATGAGTCTTTGTTCTATTGTTGTCTATTTTAACTTCTATATAGATGATTGATGTGTCTATGTTATATTCGTGTATATTTTAACTTCAATATTCATTATTGACGTTATGTTCTAATCTAATTTATTTTAACTCATATTATCCGTAGATGGACCAAAGTTCAACACTAACCGGTCGTGGACACAACAAGGTGTTTTGGTCTGAAGAAGAGGTTCAAATCTTGATTCAAGTGCTCCAAGAACTTGCATGTGATCCCAAGTGGAAGACCGACGGGGGATTCAAAGCTAACTACATGGTGAAGATGCATAGGCGTATTGTAGCTAAACTCCCGCAATTCCAAAAGCAAGTCACTCCTCACATTGAGTCCAAGATCAAATGGCTCAAAACCAAATTTCATATCATTAACGACGTGTGTAGGGAGAGTGGATGTACTTGGAATGATGTAGATAAGAAAATTGAGTGCGAAAGGCAATGGTTTGATAATTATAAGCAGGTAATTCATTTTAATTACAAGTTCTACATGGATTTTCACAATATGTCAAATCGATGATGTTGCCTCATATTTTTTGTCATTTCATTGTAGACACACAAAGAAGCACGGGGCATGTGGAATTTTCAGTTTCCATATATGAACCAACTAGAGTTGGTTTATGGCCGTGATCGGACTACGAGGGCTGCAGTAGAGAGTTTTGGAGATGCTATACGCAATATGGAGATCTGCCCAACACAAGAGGATGGAGAATCAAGCAATGCAATGAGCTTATCAAGTTCAAGTGACGAAGAAGCCGGGAATGAAGAAGACACCTCTTCACGTGCGACCCCAAGCTCAACAAACACCAATTCTTCAAAGAGGCCTTTTAAGATGAAGCAACCGATGCAAGCCAAACGAAGAAAGTCTACCACACAAGATGATAGGGACTCACAAATGGATAAGTTAAATATGCAATTTCAAGAGTTCGTTAAGGGATTTAATAAGAACTTGGAAAAGTTAAGCAATGCAATAGCTGAAGAGTCCAAAGTTTTTGTTGCCGAGTCTACAAGAACAAAAGATGTAGTGCCCGAACTCATCAAACTTCAGCTCCCTAGTGGTGACATTTTCAATGCTGCCAACATTCTAGGAAAGGACAAAGAGAAGATTGAAGTGTTTTACGGGCTTCCGGCCGAGATGCGTCGTCATTATGTCATGAGTTTGTTACTTTAACTACTTATTTTGTGATGAATACTTGTTATTCTTTTGGTTCATGCCAATTTTGCACGCTTGTATATTAGTGAACATTCGGAAATTGGCATGATTGCTTGCAAGCATCATATTTTGTGATGGATGTTTGCTCATCTTTTGCTTCATGTCATTTTGGCATGCTTGGATAATTAGTAGTATTGTTTAAATGGTATGGTGCTTGAAATTGTTTATTTTGTAAAGATAGCATCTTCCTTTTTTCTATTTTTCCAGCATTTTATCTAAGGGTGCTATGCTTAGTGGATCCGGTTCTAAGTTCTTTCTGAAATTTGTTTGTTTATAGTCTTTGTTGGTTTGTTTTTGTCTTTGAAATTTGTTTTGGGTGTTGGTTGTTGTTAGTTCTGAGATTTGAGTGGGTCGTGTTTGTGGTTTGGAGTAACTTATCTTTTATGTTGGCCATCTGTATGAGTTTATCTTTTATGTTCTTGATGTATGAGTTTATCTTTTATGTTATTGGGTGCCAACGGCTATTGTTTGGATTTTGATTTGGATTGGAGACTTATTCTGGTCGATTTCTTTTTACGAATTATTCGAATTCAAAAGAAGAAATCGAATTGAAAAGAATTACGATTTGAAGAATTGAAATTGAGTCAATTCTTTACAGATTCGATTCTTCGAATTCGATTTGAATTGAGAATTGCAAATCGAATTCAAAAGATTTCGATCTCTGAAATCGAGTCTGGTCTGAATTCGAATCAAATCAATTAGTCGATTTTAGAGATCGAATTCTTTTGAATTCGAATTTTTTGATGAATTGATCTTTATTTTTGTTGATTTGGATTGAAGACATGATTCTACTTTTGAATTTGAATTCTGCTGTGGAGACTTCTGAATCGTGCTAGAGACTTGAATTCCTGGGTGTACAATGAAATGATCTGTTTTTATTCGTTGTTCTCTTGTTATTTTTGGAGTATTTAGTAGCCACCATAAGTACTGTTATATGTTCTTGTACTTACCTTCATTTTTATTTGCATGTGATTTGGATGAAAAAAAAAGACATGTCCCAGTATCATGTTTCCAATTGATGCTTCATTTTTGTGTTAGGACTTTTTTCAAACACTTTGTGGGCAATGATGAAGTTGAAGAAATCTTGAATATTGGTGCATATGTAATAAAACCAAAAATGAAGGCATATCCATCATTCGAAATTTTCAGACTTCCAAACCACAAATCAATATAGTAGCAACATAAGAGAATTGTAAAAATTACATAAATATTGATATGCCAAAAGCCTAGCTAAAACTTCTTCTTGTAGGAAGTTGTAACTCACGGTCTAAGAAAAGTGGTGTGTTTGTTGTTGTAGTATAGTCCTCCATTTGTTGTTGTAGCTAGAAAGAAAAGGAGTGTTTGTTTGTTGTTGTAGCCATTTGTTGTTATAGTCCTCCATTTGTTGTTGTAGCCATAAAGAAAAGGGGTGTGTGTTTGTTGTTGTAGCCATTTGTTGTTATAGTCCTCCATTTGTTGTTGTAGCTATAAAGTGGTGTATTTGTATGTGAGAAAATGAGTGAAAATAAAAGACATGTCCCATATTGGAAACAAAGAAAGTGTGAGTAAGCTAGTGTTGGCTTGTAATTCTGCAGTTGCTATCCAAGCATCCAAGCGTCCAAGCAATCACAGCCACAAGCAAGTTGCAAGAGTTGAATTATGTGCATTAGCTAAGGCTATTCTAGATATTATTAGGGTGTTGAAAATTTGTGTATTAGTTAAAGCTGCACTATTGCTCATGATCCGTTGAGGGCTATATTGTGTGTGTGTATGTATTAAATTATGCCTTTTGGCCCACTGGTAGTAAATAATTTTTGTCAACACCTCATGCGTTTTTGTCATTGGATTTCTCCATTTAATTCATATTAAAACATTCTATTAGTTTAAGGAGGGTTGATTTATTATCTTTATTTTATTTTATTTTAAAATTGTGTGCAATCAATGAACATCCGATAAATGAATTATTTATTATTTTTTGTGTTGTAAACTAATAGAAATATAAACTTTTAACCCTATTTTATATTTCATAAGTTTACTAATTAAATTACTCCGCACATACTATGGTGCTACACAATATCAACTCATATACACTACAAAAAAATTAGCTTTTAGTGACAAGTCAATAGTGGTCACAAATGGGATTTAAATTTTTTCGATCCTAACAAGTGATATCAAAACCAACAATATTAAAAATTAATTAACAAAAACTATTAAAATAAACTAATTAATTAATATTAATTATTAGAATTATTTATAATTTATAATTCATATTAATTATTATAAATTAATTAATAGTAATTTATGATTAATATTATGATTTAATATTATAATTAATAATTAATTAATCTCAAAGGAAGAACAAAATTAGAAATTAAATTCTTACATAAAATTTTGATTCCATTCCCTTCTATAACCAAACAAGGTTTTTCAGATTCATTCCATTACCAGAAATAATACCAAACAGCATAATTACTATCATTCCATTCCATTCCAAACCTTTCCTTCTATCAAATCCATTCCATTCCTAAACCCACAGTTTATACCAAACGCCACCTTAATCAAAACTGCGCGCAATCTGTTAAATGAGAAATGATAATTATGACCTTTAATTTTTGTCATATCATTTATGTTGACTTTTCTTTCAATGATTAAATTCATTGAGAGTATTATTTATTTTTTTTAACAAAAACAATGGAAAAAATTATATAATAAAGAAAGTAGCAACAACTTAGTTGTGCATGTGTGTTGAGAGCTTGTAGGATCCAAACACTTATATTTCTTCTAAAACCTCAATCTTGATTGTATTAACAACAAGATTAGCTAATTAAGTATGAAGTTTGTAATCTATTTTAGAAAAAAGTAATGATATTATTAATAACTTTCATTAGTGAAAAAGCTATAGTCACTGATGTGGCAAACATAAAAAGCCAAAACCATCTATTATTTTGCTTTTTTCAAGGAGTGTGGCAATTGAATTTTGTTTTTTGATACTTACCACATTAATCATTATAATTTATTACTATGGAAAATAACTACATATAAGTATCGTTACTCTTTTAGAAATAAAAGAGAAAGAACATTCTAACAACATTTTTCTAATAAAAATAAAAACAAAAATGTCTTCAACTATTGTCTTATCTTAAAGATATTGAGCTATATCTTAGTTATCAATTTAGATTTTTGCATCCTATTGGTAACCTATTTCATCCCAGTTGGTGTGTTGTTAGCTGCACTATTTCTACATCTTCTATATAAACTATCACTGGAATGCATTTGTCCTCTCTAATAGATGTCCACACTTGTATAACATTTCCCTTCTTATTCCTCATTGAGAAAACTATGCCAACATTATTCTTTCAACTCGATTTCCTTCAATTTGAATGTTTCTACTGCCAAAGTTTGCCATATCAATGATTGGAGCTAGTCTACTTTCTCATCTAGCTACATTGATTGAGTTATTGTGTGTTCATAGATAAGATGGGATGTATTGTTACTAATTTATTATCCATTAAATGATCTACTATATTCCAAGTTGTATTAATTATTCCCAATGGCCCCATTATGCTACTCCTTGGAAGTCTTGATTTTGAAAAAGCATTATATAAATTTGATGTATTTTTATTTTTAGTGCAATAAGTCAATCACGTTTTTTGCTCCCTTTCTCCCCCTCCCTCCCACCCATATATAAGTAAGCTCTTCTCCTAAATTATTGGCTATCCTCTCTAATTGTCTATAGTTACACCATTTTACACATTATAGTAAATATATAAAATATTTTGTCCTTGATTTCAAATCGTTTCTATATTGGCTCGTATTAATTTATTGTTTTATTGCATTACACTTCTTTTGTAATAAATCCTTTCAATATGCCCAATTAGCTAGCCTATAATAGTGATGAAATTGTTTTAGTTGTTCGTATTTGAAGTCTATCCAAGGCAAATAATTATGAAATTTTACCTTTATATTTCTTTGTAGCACAAATGCCACTTACATATCTTGTGATTTGAGTAAAACCCCACTTAAACAAGAATGCTGGCCAAATTTCATCCGAAACAGTTTCAATAAGAAACTACAAAATATTCAGCTAGAATTGGATATATACAATGAAGGAACTTTGCGACACAACTCCATATGGGTAGCCAATCAAGCACGTTGCTATGCAAACGTTCCCCCACTCAACAAGATGTACAATTTAATACTATAACTGTTCGACACCAACATAATCGAGTACGTTCGTGTCGACGGGTGGCTTCGTCATAGATTTTTTATCATAAGAGCAATATTCCTCGAAGGGCATACGCACAACATCGATTTCTACGATCGAGTTAGCAGGTGCGATGCCCAATGTTTACACTCTTTGAGGGGAAATTCACCAGTTTTTATTACCCCAAATTCGATACGTGTAAGTCCTCCAGAATTAAGGCAAAAATATTTTAACATAGATCTAGATTTGAAAATTTCCATTGTAAATGTTATAGGAATGAATTCCTTCGTAAATGATATAAGATTAACTTAAATTTTTTGCATTATCGTATGCAATACCCATTAAATTTAACTTATGTTGCCAACATTATTTCAAGAGAATAATTCCTCTAAACGACGTCGCTGCGCTTATCACTCATTCGTAAAAGTAAAACGATAATGGTCATCTATGCATTTGACAGAAGCAATTTTTCCAGAAGCTTCCATATATTAAACAGCGTAAAGTCCGTAGTTCAAATCCGAGACCATGGGTACATGAGGTTCACATGGTATTTATATAATCTTTAGGCTGTTCCAGCTGTTGACGTCACACATGACGTAAAGCTAGTACGTAAACATACCCATATCATACCACTAGAGTATTATATAAACGTCACCACACAAACAAGAGCTGATTATCAAACTTGAAACCGCAAAACTACAATGGCTCTCAACAGGCAACCTGACACCGTAATCCAATGTACATGATCTAGCATCGTCGTCCGACGTTTTAAAAATAGAGATTTTCCTTCCATCACTAATTCACTTCAGAATGTTCGGAAGGACATCAATCACGATAGACAGAGCTGTAATTGAATACAGATCAACTGCGCCATTTAACGCAATAGGCGTCGTCAAGGTAAACGTATTCGACAAAAGACTAATGAAAGGAAACTGCCTACAAGCATCATACAACTTTCCAATAGGGTGCAACAACAAAATGTACTTCTACGGAAAAGCTTTCATCTCGACAAAGGACAATATACCATGGGTATTCACATACGAGTTAACAAACACCAATTTGAACGAGACGGTGAATTTCTGCACCGTAAAAACACACGTTAAGCAAGAAAGATATCTACTCAATTACAATTCAAAGCACCATATATAGACATTAAGTCCAAGAAATATGATCACAACGATGTGAACGTTTGGCATTGCCCATATGCACCTAAACCCTGTATGCAAGTCCAGTTCAACCAACTGTGTCAATCTTTGTCGTCGAGGCTTATGATATGCTCAGCCAAACTAGGCCAAGCCTATTCAAAGTTGAACTGGGCTAGACATTCAGTGGATGAACACAATCCCAACATCGGCAAACGAGTACATTCCACAAGGTATTCAGTAGACTTCACTCGGAATGTTGATGCCAACAATGAAGACCTGGGTCCGTTTGCATCAGAAGTGGGATCATCCTCTGACATCAGGCGGGACATGACCTTGCATATACTAGTAAAGGATCTCACCGTGTACACAATCAAATTCATAAACGATTTAATATTCGCAAGGAACAAACTCAGGATATCGTAAACCATGCAACCAAGGTTGCTTATGTACAGAACGTGATGTATACGAAATAATTGTACAACAATTATTACCCCTTATATTTAAACAACTATCTACAAACATGTGTAGAATTAGACATCAACTCTTAGCAAATAGCACAATCCTTCAAATGAATACAATACGGTCCAATTCTCGCAAAGTACCCATTGCAAAGTACACAAATGGGCATCACAATGGGTATAACATATCAATATCGTACAATTACACCACACTACGCATTAATACACATTGCGTGTAAATAGCAAACACCGACAAATAAATAGCGTAAACAATTAATTGGCACATAACCAAAATACAAAAATACCGCTTAATATGCAAACTACTTTCGATAACTCGAAATTTCAAGAATACTTTGAATAATTCACACAGCGAGCGGGAAAAATCCCGCCTAACATTTTGAAGTTTCAAATTTTGAATGTCTATACTGATTAGTCAAAAAGATCTACAGTAAAAAGAGATGTCTAGTCGACTCACAAATTTTGAAGCTACAAAATTTGAATGCATGTACGGTACGGTCAAAGAGATGTACAGTATAAAGCACTTCATCGTCCTCTGCGCTTGCCAAAGATCCAATCTTTGGCTGCCACGTGTATTTCATGGGTTCCAAGTATGTCTCGTTGACTCACAAATTTTGAAGATTAAAAATTTGAATAAGTGTACTGTGCGGTCAAAACGAGCTACAGTATAAAGTGCTGCCTCGTTCACTGCACTTGCCAAAGATCCAATCTTTGGCTGCCACATGTCTTTCCTGGGACTCAAGTAATCATTATACTCCATATGGAGAATGGTCCATACCGTGCTCGCTCCGCTAGTATAATGAAAGCTTCCGACGTGGCACTCCCTATACTTACGTGGCAACTAACTCCCTCTGCGCTACAGTGCAGTCTCTATGTACTGTGTCAACAATGCGGCGCGAAATGCGGCGTGTTGTCAAAGTTGAAACGCAATCCCATCCCTACACATTACGTGGGGCCCCGACAAACGCAATCTTATTAATTTTTTTTATTGCATTATACTTCTTTTGTAATAAATCCTTTCAATATGCCCAACTAGCTAGCCTATAATAATGATGAAATTGTTTTAGTTCTTCATATTTGAAGTCTATCCAAGGCAAATAATAAGGAAATTTTACCTTCATATTTCTTTGTAGCACAAATGCCACTTATATATCTTATGATTTGAGTAAAAGATAGGTATTCCCTCGTGATTTATAAAACCCCACTTAACCCTTGAACTTAGGGATATAGTGGAAAGTAAACTGAAAATATTAATACTAACATAAGTAATATAGTATGTCAATATATTTATTTAAAATTTTAAATTAAAAAATATATAATTAATGTTCACTATCAGGTTCTTTCTTAACGAAACTAAATTTCCTAATGTTTAGTTGTTGAAACCTTTGACAATCTCAACCAATATTTTGTTGTCATGGAATACTTCCAACGAAAGACAAGCTACTAAAAAGAGGAATACAAGAGGACATAATCTGTTGTATGTGTGGGGAAACAGAATAACCATTAAAACATGTTATCTTTCAATGCCTGAGAGCCAAACTAGTGTGGAAATTAGCTCTGATCACCTGGACTGGTTTAAGACAACACGAGACATCCTTCATAGAGTGGTAGCAGAATATTTGTTGCAAATGAAAAGGTGATATATGGCAAAAGAAAGCATAACTTAGCTGTGGAAATCAAGAAACTTGTGGATCTTCAAATGAGAGTGGAAATAGGAGAAAGAAGTAGTGAACATGGCCATGGCGGAGTAGCTAGAATTTCAAGAGGTGAGCAATTTTGGGGAGAGGGAGGAGCTGGTAAATTAGTTCTATATAGCTAGCTCGGAAGTTAAGGTGGGGAGTCTTGAAGCTAGGAAACAACATTAGGTCTTCAGTGGTTACAAGGCTCACCAAGACATGGTAGATGGACAAGGATGTAAGGGTAAGGCAAACTCCAACAAAGGGGAATTCAACTATAGATTGTAGTGGTAAAAGTAACCAAGTAAGACACAAATAGGTTACAGTTACAACTATAGTATGTAGGAGATTTTTTTGAGGAGCAATAGAAAGTAGTTTTGGAATGCATGAGTTCATAGAGAATTATATAGGAGTAAGTGGCTAGGAAAATTTATACTTCAACCTTAGCCATAATGCAAGAGTAAGGAAAATAAGTCAGTTGGATATTTAATGTAAATTTCACCATTTTGAAAAGTAAATACCACTAATGTTTTTTGGCGAAAAAAAAAACCAATATTTTTTTGTTTTTTTTCTTCCTTTCTTCTTGCTTATGACTTCAAACCTCTCATGGCATACAACTTTTGTTTCCATCTTCTTCATTCTTTTCTACTGATGGTAACTTCATCCTCCCTATCTTCAATCTCCTCTAATAGCTGTTTAGCTTGGACCAATATTATCTAATACTCACCCAAACAAGAGAACTTAGCAGATGTGATGAATTTATAGAAATAATTTGGTGTGGGTGATGATGAGGTTATTAATTTAGGAGGAATTGATATTTTAATTGGTGAGAGCATATTTTGCCAATGGATTTACCCTAAGGACTCAGGTTACAATGATGATGAAATTACAAATTGGAGATCAATGACTTCCACTTTGCCCATGACTCCTTCCTTCTAGATTAAGTAAAAGCTTTTAAATGGCCTCCAACACATCCCTTATTCCAATTACATTTATTACTTTCTCACAAACTTTATCCAAATAAACTTAATCTAATAGTATTTTTTAGCCTATCTTTATATCTTCTCATTCTAATATAGTTTCTTGATCTTCAAGAGTTGAATTTTCCACTCTCTATACTACTTCTTCATCCATTTGGTCAACTCTCAAAAGGGATTCCCCATCGTTTATTGTAAAATGATACTTCACAACACTTATTTGAAGAACAAAATTTAATAGGAGAAGATTAAAGTGCAATGTTGCGAAAAGATTTCAATTCACAAATATTGGCTTGGTTTCAAAAAATGTATGTTTCTAATTGATTTTATAAATTTAATATGAGTAAGTGTAGATGTAGGTTGTTCATTTTGTTGAAGAAAAGATCTCCGTTAATTTGAAAACATTTAAATTAAGTTTCAAATTTCAAAAAATTCCTACACAAAAAAAACAATTCTTACATGCCGCAAATATAAAGGAAAAAAATTCTTAAATAGAGAAGCTTTTTATTCCTTTTAAATTATACTTGTTGCATTTGTGTTGCACAAATTGCAAAATTGCAAATCTTGCTTACTGATTTTCAGAGAAAGTGAAACTTTTACAACCAAATATTTTTTTTAAAAAAAAATTCTCTCTTGAAGTAATAATGCATATGATTGAAGCTAAGTTTACTTCAATACAAGATTGATATTAGTCCCAATAAATTTGGTTCAAAATCTTAGGAGGTTTTTTTTTTTTGGGTAATAACCTATTAGCTTTTTATGCAATTCCCCCATTTATAATAAGGTAAGAAGTTATTATTCTCTCTCTCCTCTCTTCTTTCTTTCATTCCCCTCCCCCGTTTTTACCCCAATATATATATATATACATATATATATACATATATACATACATATATATGTATATATATATGTATATATATATATAAAGGAGAGTGAGATATTATCTTTTGTCAGCAAATTTCTTTCTGGTTGTAGATTTCACTTTAATGTAAGTGTAATTTTGTAAACTTTTCAAACTATTTTTATATACTTTTAGTATATTAATTCACTTCAAAAGTTTTTTTTATTGTACTTTCTTTATATTGACTTACAAAATTTATTATTAGTCATGTAAATTTTATTTTTTGATGCAATTAGTTGTAAAAATCTAAAATTAATCAAAATTTTTATCATATGTGGGAATTTTCTTCAGTTTTTATTACTATATAAATATTTTAACTCACATATATTTACATATTTCTTTTTTATATATTCTTAAAACTTTCATTTTTCAAATTAAAATTTTTTCTTAGTAATATATATTAAAAAATCATAGAAATAAATATTTAAAATAACTTAACTTGATTTCCATTTATCATTTAAAATATTTTGATTAAAAAATATCAATATTAATTCAAAACATTATTTAAAACTATATAATGTATAATTATTTAAGTAAATTATGACTACTATGATCATGAATAATTGGCATATTTATCCACAGAAAAAAATTCGTACTCTAAGCTTACATATCCACATTTAAATATTTTATAACTATTACTTTCAATTATTTCTATTTATTAAACTAGATAAACTTTTATATAAATTAATTTACATAGTAATAATAAATAAATATTCATATATATATAGATATATATTTAAAGTCGTAATGTGTTTTAATTTCAATATGTGAGTGTTAATTAAACAATTAATTTAATTAACTTTATATATACTATTTAAAGTTACACATACTAAACAAATTTTTATATGCCCTTAATAGAATTTTGTTTTTAAAAAAAATGAGAAAACATAATACTTTAACTAGCAATATAATTATATAAAGTAGGATTAAATTAACTAAAACAAACTTTGTAGTTCATAAAATATAATAAAATAAGTTAAAAATATAAATCATATATTTCAAAAACTACACAAAATTTTTCTTGAAATTTTAATATTTTTTAAAATTTAAATTATCATTGAACACACCCCACACCTTGTGTGGGGTTAAAAAACTAGTACATTTATGTATATACATATACATCATCATCATCTTTTTCCTTTTTTCTTTCTTAGATAAAGTATCCTCAATTACATTATTTAATACTTGGCCAATTGGCCACAATCTAAATCTATTTATACTAGAGAGTGGCCTTGCACAATGTGCAAGAATGCCCTCTCCATTTTAAATATAGTAACAATTAATTTTCTTAATTATTTCAAATATCAAATTTAATTTATATAAATTTTTTGCCAATATTACTTTATGTTAAAATTTATATTTTGAGTATGTTTATTATTGTGATTTGTGAAAAAAAAAATTATATATTTTTTCATATTATTAGTACTTGAATTATACCATTCTACTATAAGAAAATATTAGTGTAAAATTATTCAAAAAGTCTACATTATTTAATCTCTAAATATTCTTAACCTTAGTTCTTTAATGTTACTATTTTGTTCTTCCAACTTTTGTAATCATAATATTCATAATTTACTTAAATAATTATACGTTATAATAATTTTAAATAATGTTTTGAATTAGCATTGATTTGTTTAGTGAAAATATTTAAAATAATAAATAGGGATCAAGTTAAATTATTTTAAATATTTATTCCTATAATTTTTAAATATATATTACTAAGTAGATTTTTTTTAATATGAAAAATAAAACATTTAAGAATATATATATATAAAAGAAACATGTAAGTGTAAGTGAGCTATAAAATTTATATGGTAATAAAAATAGAAAACAATCTCATGTATGATAAAAAATTTGATTAATTTTAGATTACAACTAATTGTACTTGAAAGTAAAATTTAAATTGATAATAAAAAATATAATAAGAAAAACTTTTAAAGTAAGTTAGTATACTAACAGTGATACAAAATAGTTTTAAAATTTCATAAAATGACACTTTTACCAAAGTGTAACTTACAACTTTACAAAAGACCTGTTGACAAAAAGTTACACCAACTTTCCCTTTTATATATATAGATAGAAGTACATATGTATAATATATTTATTTATTTATAGAACTATTACACAACAAGGCAAAAGCAAATGATCCCTAGTAATTTGCATACCACCTTCATATTTGCATAAGAGATTAGTATTTGGTATAAAAACAATTTGGCATTGCAATGACTCCAAAAAAAAAGAGGAGCATACACACAAAAGTGGTTTCCTCCCTACACGATAAAATTGATTACTCGTGATGTTTGGACGAAATTCAAATGCGCAATTGTATGATGGTAACCTATATATGGACAAGTGTATTTTCTTATCAAAAGTAGAGACTAGATAGCACGAATTTCAGTTTAGGCTTACTTCGGCATAATAACATGCTAATCCATATTCAAGTTAACGTGTACTTCTAGCTGAAATCCTCATATTCAAATTTAACAAGCAACTTGAAAGCGAGTAAAAGTGGAAATTGTAGTATTGAATGAGAACATGCTCACCTGTTCGCTGGTCACAACCTTTACATCTCTCGCTACTGGTGATATTCCGACAAACTTTTCAAACCACAATCATATTTGCATACAATATTAGTGTTTGGCATAAAACAATTTGACACTTCAATGACTCCAAAAAAAGACACAAACATGTTTTCCTCATTCCACAATAGCATCGATTATTAGTGATGTTTGGATGATAGGAAAAATCGGATACAAACCAACTAACCTGAATCACCAAATAACCTGCACAACAAAAGCAGAACAACCACCAACAATAAAAACCATTCTCTTTGCCCAAACCAAGTAGTCAACAATAAATATAAGCAAATGTATTTCAATATGGAAGTGAAATAGATCAAGAAAAGAGGAAAGAACACCAACAATTTTATGTTGAAAACTTTCCCAAAGCGAGAAGTAAAAACCACGGGATCGTAGTCCACCAAATATCTCTACTATTAATATAATGGGTTCAACAATCCTTCCTTAACAAGTTTAGGAGCTAAACAACATCATCAAGGTCACTCTTGATCATCATGAATTCACCACAAGTTCATCAACATAAAGGTTGGTAACTAACAACAAGAAAAAGCAAAAAACATAAAATTACACCCCCAAAACAAAGTCAAAATTCTAACTTAATATCTCAAGTTATAGATTTTATTTCGATGATGTAACGATTCGAATTACAAAACAATGACTTCTGTACGTCCTATCAAAAATTCAATCCGATCTAATGGTGAAATTTTTACTGGTGACCATTTTTTTCCGATTGGTAGCAGTTCTCATGGTGCAGAAAATTTCCTCTTTCGCACTAGGAATTTTGACTCTCTTTCTCTCCTGTTTTTGGTAGCTTCCCGCACACAAATCTAGCTGACATGAGAATATTTAAATGGCCTTAAAAAGTGTGTAAAATAGCCCTAAAGTGGGCACAATTTGGGCCTCCAATTTGGAGTGACCCAACCCAACAATATTCAAGTGAGTTTGATTAGGTTGGAGTTCGAGTTTGAATTCATATCAAAATAAAGTATATAATATAATCTTACCTTGTGTGAATTATAAAACTCAAGTCAAACTCAAGTTTGAGGACAATGTAAATTTAAATAAAAATATTATATTCAATTAGACTTGATTAAGCTCAAATTCGAGTTTAAACTCAAATTAAAATTAAATATATAATATAATCATATATGTAAACAAAAAATATAAATTTATAATCAACTTTATTATAGTCAATAAATTGTTCGCATGGCAAAGGACAATTATGTTACAAAACAAAAGGAAAAAATGAATATAACATTGTCTCAAGAACACAACAATGAGGATATGGATTTGATTTGTATCAACAGAAAACCTTTTTTTGTAATATTTGTGCAAGGAGATTATTTCGACATGATTGAGTCAAAAAAGAACACAAACTTTTTCAAACATGGATCATATGGCCGAAGATACGAGACAAAAAATATATGTCGAGGCTTTACCTAAAGAACTTTGGTAGCCATGTCAGGATGATTAATATTTAGTGGGTTTAATTATCATGGGCATTTCACTCAATTCTTTCACTGTCTATATCCTTACTCAAAAACATATCAACGCAATGTAAACTATTATTTGACATGAGAATCAAAATGTTACCACACTATGGGGTCTTAAAGGCGTGAATCAAGTGTTTGACAGCTAAATATATGGTAAGAAAATAGAATATTTGGATAGTTTTTTTTTTCTTCGTCTTTTGTCACCTATAACTCCAAATTTGTGCGAGGCTACATCAGATTTGGTGATTTTGATGGTGCAGATCCATTGATCGAAAGTTTTGCTTTGACTGACTCGGGAGATGAGCAAATAGAGATTAATGAGAAGAAGATACTTGTTTTATAACTATAGAGGAATTTGAAACATACTTGTGGATCCTTGATGTATAGTTTCTTTCTCCATAAGAGCTACAAAAGGTCAATTTGAGATGATACAAATACTATGCTAAAGAATAGAATTATTTAAAGCATAATTTTAGGGTCAAAGTTCATTATAACTACATTTAAAAATTAACGGACAAAAATCTTGCATTTATATAATAGAGATATAGAACTAGTTTTTAATATGCTGCTCAAGAAGTTGGGAGTGCCTAATTAAAATTTTTAATAAATTTTTAAAATTTTAGTAATTTTTTAATATTTTTATAAAGAGAGAACACTCAAATGTATCTTTCACATTTTAGCGAATGATCTTTTTGTCCTTCACTTTTAAAATGAGAACAAATTGTCCATCACATGTCATAAACTGGAACTTTTAGTCCTTCATTACCAATCTGTCTCTTTTTCTATTAAATCACCCAACGTGCGTTGCACGTGACATTTGGACCAGGGGTAAGGGTGGAATTAAGCCAAAAATTAACCTGAACCAAGAGTGATTTAACCTCAACCCATGACCCATGGTCCTCCAAACCCACCCCCTCCGTCGTCATCCCCTTCTCACCCCCAAACCTAATTGTCTTCTCCATCATATCGCCATTGGTGCCCTTCAACTCGCCGCACTCTAAATTCGCCAACGCTCCCGTTGTCCCCCAAGGTGACTGCAAATCAACCCCAACTTCTTAGCCCGTCATTCCCCGCATGGATTTCCAAATCCTTCTGCATAAGGTACTTCAAAATACCCAAAGTGTGTCTTAGAGCTTCTCCTAATCATGATTCCAACAGATTTATCAAATTTTTAGACATAACATATAACAAAAACTTAAAACTAATCGACCGGCAATCCTCAAATTTATACTCTTTAGAAAAAACGATTTCAATTATGATCATTCCATCTCCATATATCCCTTGTTGTTCAATCATTAACACACACCCCCAAACATGCATTCCTAAATGAACAGAACATCAGGTCAAGAAAAAGCCCCCTGGGAGTTGTTCAAAATGAAACCTTAACACCACGTGAAAAATGTTTCCAGCATTCTTAGTCAAATCTAAACACACACCATAATCATCACAATCTCACACCGAATGTACAACAACACCTCATCAAGAACCGAGAATAATTAGTAACCCAAACAGCCCATCAAAAAAAGAAAAAAAAATCAATCTAAAGAAATTCCCCTTCTAGGATTAAACGCTAAAAACAAAACAACTATAACCAATCCAAGCCCCCACCTCGCCAAAACAAAAAAAAAAAAAAAACAGAACAAATTGGCATATGGGTTCATGATATAAAATTGAACTTAAGATCAATGTTGGAGCGAGAGAAGAGGAGGTGGCTAAATTCAGGGTCTCGTTGAATATTTTTCCACTTGCCGATGCCGTGCTTTCTCACGCTTGCACGGAACGCTTCTTCTTCTTCGGACATCCACTTATGCTTCGGATTTCCCATCACTGCTGAGCATTGATGATTCCTCTAATCCCCACCAACCCCAAAACACTGCCCATTGCTTAAAGCCCTCCTTAACAGTTAAATCAACCCCAAGGCGACTGCAAGTAACATAGTATTCCTTGTGCTGCCATTGACTTTTTCCCAGATCTTGCAAGAATTGATGAGTCTGACAGGGTGAGGCTGTTGAAACGAGAGGAGAGGAACGACAGAGTCCAACGGGGTGAGGATGTTGTTGCGTCCTAGATCAGTTCAACAGGGTGGGCATGCTCTGCGGGTTGATTGTCGTAGGGGTGGGCTGAGCTACAGGGGAAGAAGATGCGACGGGGGAGAGGTGTGGGAATGGAAATAATCTAAGGGGTAGAGTGGATAAGATGACCAATGGTCAAAATGTTAATTTTTGACTTAATTCTACCCTTACCCTTGGTCCAAATGTCATGTGCAATGCACGTGGGTGATTTAAGAGAAAAAGAGATGGATTGGTAACAAAGGACTAAAAGTTCAAGTTTATGAAATGTGAAGAACACTTTATTCCCTTTTTAAAAGTAAAGGACAAAAAAGATCATTCACTAAATTGTGAAGGATACTTTTGGGTGTTCTCTCTTTTATAAATATATAATTACTATTATTTTAAATATTTTTAATTTATCTCTCTACCATATAATTATTTTGTTAAAATAATTTAAAAACAATACAAACTTTATACTAATGGTGCTAATTAAAATATTGATAAGTTCTTTTTTGAAAAAAAAATTGTTGCTAACAACTAATATATATAAAAATTAATACCCCATAAAAATGTGACTTTTATTGGAAAAATTGAATTCAATATGATAGACTATAAAATTCTAATAATTAGATATCTTATTAGATATTATATTTGCTTGAATTTAAATGATTTTGATAGTTCATTTTTAGTTAGTTTTGCAATGATTAATAATTAATGATAAATAAAAAAATCTCGAGTAATATTTTTAACAATTAATGATAAATGAAAACAAGTTAATTAAAATTTAATATTACATTTTTATGGTGTTTTATGTATACATTAATATATAAAATATCTGCAAATAAAAAAAATTAAATTGATAGGAATACTTATAAGAGAAGTATGCAAGTATATGTAGGTCATAAAATTATATATTATTTTTAAAATTGAACTATCAATTGCACTCATAATTAAAAGTTAAATAATAAAAAATAAATTTTTTTACTTAAAATAATAAAATAGCGATTTTTTTAAAGAATAAATTCAAATAAGATTTAAAATAAATAGTTTAAAAATAAGGAAATTAACCTATAAGGATTTCTAATAAATCAATATAATTAATAAAAAAACACGGTAAAAGTTTTTAAAACAAATTAAAACTTACATTGCTTAATAAAGATTTCTAAATATAAAATATGTATTTTTTTGAATAAATAAATATACCAACTGACATGTTTGGATAAATATACATTATAAATGTCATATCACAATTGAAATGACTTTATACAATATTTAGAAATGATATTGGTACTTTAAGTTAAAATGCTTCAAATTATAAATAAAAAACAATTAATGTTTATGATCATAATTATATTTTAATTTATGATAACAAAATTTTTTTAATATACATATGTGTGTGTCCAAAATTAACAAAAATTATATGATAATATAAATTAAAAAATAAATCTCCATGCATAACCAAGAAAAAAAAAGGTTTGATTTATTTTACAATGTGACTATTAATTACATTTGAAAGTAAATTTTAAATAAATAATAATAATTTTTATTTTAAAATAATGAAAATAATATAACAATTTTTAAAACAAATTAAAATTCATTAACTTATTGAAAAAATAGTCACAAAACTTTATAAAATTACTCTTATACCAAAAGTAACTTGTAATGTGAGAGAAACTTACGAATAGTAAATCACTACTAAAGTCTCAATTTTAGATTATGAATATATGAATAAAATAAAATACATAAATGTCATATATAAGTGGTGAGATCATATCATAGGAAAATCTGATAAAGGCAAAGAAGGAACAAAAAGATCAAATTGAAATTGCTCCAAATATGAAATACTATATATGTTTAAAACTGAAAAGTACTAAACAAAAATAAAATTAATTGATTACCTCTACAAAGTTATTGTATCTTATTCCCCATTTTATTGTTATTGTCACTAGAGGGCTAATTCTAGAGCTCAGGAATCGAATAAGGCTCTCTTAGAGACCTTATTCTCGGGCTCAGGAGTTCAAAAGCAGTACTTCCCTAATCGCATAAGGCTTCCAAGAAGACCTTATGCTAGGGAAGCCTAACAAAGGGTTCGGTTCGATTGGAGTGCCCGTATAGATGGCAAATAGACCCTATCCTGGATTGGAGATATTGATAAGGTGAATATTTAGGGGATATAAAAACCCCCTGGAGCAAGCTCCCTCTCAATCCGAATATTCCCGCCCTCCTTCTAACTCCTTCGGTTACCTCCGGGTTATGAAGGAGAACTCAAGAAGCTCATAACTCGGGCTCAGGCTCAAATAAGGAACAACCCTGAAATAGGAAAATTAAGTAGTAATAGTAGCATGGCACTTCGAATTCGATATGATAAATTTTTGCATTGTCAACAAATTAGATTATATATCGAGAGGGTAGTATGAGATAAAGATTCAAGTCACACTTTTACAATATAGAATTCGAGTCACACTTTCACACTTTTTACTTTTTTAAGATTCAAGTCACACTTTTACAATTTAAACACACTTTTCTACATTGTTATTTAAAAAAATAATTTTTCACTAATAGAAATACACTTTTTTACAAAACCCATCAAAGCTATATGGTAAAGAGTAACTATATCAAGTGACTTTTCATAGTAATAATACTCTGAATTGCTTTTGATAGTGAAAAATTATAATGACGAATATGACATATTTAAAAAACAAAACCCATCTTTATTATCTTGTACTCTATTTCTTTAAAATATAATTATATGTCTCATTTTCCAAAATATGACTATAATTATAGAAGGAAGGGAGTATTAATTTTGTTGCTTCTTGACAAAAATTCAAAGTTAAGAAAAATAGTTAGCTTGATTTATCATGTTTGTCAGCTATGTTTGATTTATATAGATAGATTCTCAAAATGCATCTTTTATATTTTTTAATATATTTTTAAAAATTTTAATATATTTTTTATTTTATAATTATTATATTAAAAAATATAAAAATATATTTTGTGACGTAGGCTGGGCTATTTTTTTTTTTTTTAAATCCAAATCTCTTTTTTGATATTCCCTCCCCAAATAAAATATTTTCCCTGAGCCACCGTTTCAGAACATATCCAGCTCGGGGTTTAGGGGTTTTAGCCAGGTCGTCCTCAAGGGATTTAACACTTTAAGACCATAAAATCATCCAGTTGAGCACTTCAACGCAGATTTTTCATGATTATGACACAGGCCCATAAATCAGTCTTCAAGATTTTCCCCATGACGACGTTGATTCAAGCTCTGCTTTCTATAACCGATTAATATTTTTTGGAGCCAGAAAATGGTTGTTCGGAGTCTTCTTCTCCGCAAGAATGTGAAAAACACAAGGTTCGTACTCAACAATTATCATCCGATTACAAAAGTTTCTTTCTTCGGTACTATTGATTCATCAAGTGATGTATTAGTAGCTCGTCGGGGTATGAAGTTGAGATTTTTATCCTTTCTGCCCTCTTGGAATTCAGTTTCTTTAACGAAATGTGGGTTGCTTGTGCCGCAGAACCAGAATTCTATAGTAAGAAATTACTGCTCAGGGAAAAGTGGTGAGGAGTCCAATGAGTGGACTGGAGAGGTAGAGTATTTAGATGAATCTGGTAGTGTAATTTATTCTGGGAAGGGGATAAGGTCTGTTGAGCCTGGTATTGATGACCATGTAATGTGGGGAGGTTTAAAGAAGCCTATTTCAAATGCTGCAGCTGTTGCAAAGATTGTTGAGATAGTGAAAAGATGGAAATGGGGTCCTGATATGGAGACTCAATTGGACAGGCTTCAATTCTTGCCTAACATTACTCATATTGTGCAGTCATTGAAAGTTATTGGATATAGTGATTCTTCGTTGGGTTTATTTCGATGGGCCAAGAGGCAATCTTGGTATTCTCCCAATGATGAGTGTTATGTTACATTGTTTGATCAGTTGGAGAAGAGTGGTGATTATGATGGGATTCAGTCAATCTTTGATGACATGGTTCGCGATTCAGGTGAAAGTGGGATATCTTCTTTCAGTGCATATAATCAGGTCATTCAGTCATTAGCAAAAGCTGAGAAATTGGAGGTGACATTCTGTTGTTTCAAAAAGATGAAAGAAATTGGTTGCAAAGTTGATACCCCCACGTATAATTCACTGATTAGCCTATTTATAGACAAGGGTTTACCGTATAAAGCGTTTGAGATATATGAAAGCATGGAAGAAACTGGGTGTTCCTTAGATGCATCAACTTATGAATTGATGATACCGAACCTGGCTAAATCGGGCCGTCTCGATGCAGCTAACAAGCTCTTTCTGGAGATGAAAGGAAAGAACTTTCGACCAGGTTATGGAGTTTTTGCTGCTCTTGTTGATTCCTTGGGTAAAGCTGGTAGGCTGGACACAGCAATGAAGGTTTATATGGAAATGCAAGGGTTTGGCCTTAGGCCTTCTGCCAACACATTTGTTTCTCTCATTGAGTCGTTTGTTAAAGCTGGAAAACTGGAGACGGCGATCAGACTATGGGATGAGATGAAGAAAGCCAGATTTAGACCTAATTATGGGCTCTACACGATGATGGTTGAGTCCCATGCGAAATCTGGGAAACTTGAGACTGCAATGTCTCTTTTCACAGATATGGAAAGCGCTGGATTTTTTCCAATGCCCTCTACCTATTCTTCTCTTCTGGAGATGCATGCTGCTGCAGGTTTAGTTGATGCTGCTATGAAGCTCTATAACTCAATGATAAATGCAGGTCTAAGACCAGGGCTAAGTACCTACACAGCTTTGCTTACTCTCCTAGCCAAAAAGAAGCTTGTTGATGTAGCTGCTAAAGTTTTACTTGAAATGAAGGCTATGGGATATTCTGTTGATGTAAATGCTAGTGATGTTTTAATGGTTTATATCAAGGATGGCTCGGTTGATCTATCCTTGAGGTGGCTACGATTTATGGGATCATCGGGGATTCGAACAAATAATTTCATTCTTAGGCAGCTCTTTGAATCATGTATGAAGGCTGGACTTTACGAGTCAGCCAAGCCTCTCCTTGAAACTTATGTAAATGCTGCAGCTAAGGTTGATCTTGTACTTTACACGTCAATTCTTGCTTATCTTGTAAGATGCCAGGAAGAGCACAATGAGAGGCATTTGATGGCTATCCTGAGTGCTACGAAGCATAAAGCTCATGCTTTCATGTGTGGCCTCTTCACAGGGCCAGAACAAAGGAAAAAACCAGTTTTATCTTTTGTAAGAGAATTCTTCCAGGGAATTGATTATGAGTTAGAAGAAGGAGCTGCTAGGTACTTTGTTAATGTTCTATTGAACTACCTTGTTCTGATGGGGCAGATAAATCGGGCTCGATGCGTATGGAAAGTTGCATATGAAAATAAGCTATTTCCTAAGGCAATAGTGTTTGATCAGCACATTGCCTGGTCTCTTGATGTTAGAAATTTGTCAGTTGGGGCTGCTCTAATAGCAGTGGTACATACCCTTCACAGGTTCAGGAAGAGGATGTTGTACTATGGGGTTGTGCCCAGGCGGATTAAATTAGTCACTGGACCAACTTTAAAAATTGTGATTGCACAAATGTTAAGCTCTGTGGAGTCACCATTTGAAGTTAGTAAGGTTGTTCTGAGGGCCCCTGGAGATTCTGTGTTGGAGTGGTTCAAGAAACCAATTGTTCAGCAATTCCTTCTAAATGAGATTCCGTCAAGGGGTGATATATTGATGCATAAACTCAACATACTTTTTCCTAGTTCTGCACCTGAAATCAGATCTCTAACCCCTCCTAAGCCTCTTCTTGTGGGGAAGTCTTTATAAGCATGAAGGCTATGGGATTGCCATTACTGCTTATGGTGAGGCAAAATATGATTCTTGGGGGGTGTTTCCATTAAGCTGTGCTTCTTGACCCAGATCATGTTGACATCTGAGGGGATATTTATAAATGCAATTAAATCTTTGTAATATGTGGCTCTAAGTTGTTTTTCTTGTTCATTCCTTTGATATTTGTAGAAGACTCTGTTTTGAAGGAGAAGTTGACTTTACATGTAGATTTTGTGCTTAATTCAAACTGTGCCTACTTGGATATTTGTAGAATACCCTGTTTTGAAGGAAAAGTTGACTTTACATTTAGATTTTCTGCCTAATTCAAACTGTGCATTTGCTCTGAACTTGGCTCTGTCCATGCTTGTGGGAAAGACTTCAGTTTTGTCCATGAATGTTGCTTGTCAGAGATTGGCTGTTGGGAGAGGGTGAAGGGAATGCTGAATGACAGAGGTGGGAAGGATGATATCAAGCCTGGCTTGGCAGTGAAAGATTGAATTTCATGGAAGAGAAAAGAGCATAGACTAATAAAAGTACATAGAAGAAGGAGAAAACTCAGCGTCTCTCAGATATTGTAATTAATTGAATGGATCTGAGTTTAGGGAAACATTGACTCTATCATTTGTTATTTATGATCTAATTTGTGGTTATTTTTATGGTATTGGACCTGAAGTTCAGTTATTTCTCAGTTATACAGCAAATTAATGTTTTTTTATTAGAGTAAGATTCTAGTAACCTTACTATATTTTTGCTCCTTAATTCTTCTACAGGCATTTCATTTTCTCACTCCTACATTCTCCAGGTATGGTGCGTTAATTTATGAGTTTTATGATGCTTTGAATAACTAAAGTAGATCTTACCTCTAAACAGTTACATGACTTGGCTCTAGTGTTTGACTCTCTAGTTTTATTTGCTTACTTATTGTTTGTTTGTCTGTTTGTTATGCTGAACCCTTGAATTCTGGATTGCATTCCTTGCTTAGGAAATGAAATTGGAATTGTTTTCTGAAAGCATTTCGTAATTTCAATGTACTGCAATGCATCCAAATGGTATGTAGTAAGAAACAAACAGCTAATGCAATTTCACTATGGATTATTGGTAAGGGACTCTGTGAGCTCATTGTATACTGGAATACATCTACCTTTCAGTGCAAATTTAGATCTTTTTTTTTCCAGAGTAAGTGATGTGTTTTTGTCTGATTCTTAGAGTTCATCAATTTTTTCAAACCAGTAATATATGGGATCAAACGAGAGTTATGAGATTATGGGTTATTGAAAAGAAATATTGCCATTGAACACAAAGGCAAGCTCTAAAGGTCATATGTAATCTTAGCCTTTGCCGGGAATAATTACATTGTAAGCATGTAATTTGGCTGCATATGTTGTTGAGAAAAATGGAATTATCTTGCACCTCCAAATCAGTGTGTTGGGTTTTTCGGTGGGGGTTGGAAGGGGAGGACCTTGTAAGGTGACTAAGATGAAGCTTTAAAGTTTTGTGGCAAGGGATGTCCTTTGGAAACAATGCTGACATTGGGCTTTTAGTGTCATGAGTTAAGAGGTCAAGTTTAATCCTTGTTAAAGGGAACTTGATCCCAAGTACTACAGATTATCTAAAATGAAGGTAAATAAAATTTACAGTGCTTTTAGTCTTTAAATGTGATGAAAGATGGAAAGATAAAGTACAGGGAATGGAGGGGACGCCATGTGAAGATTTGCAATTCTACCAGAATTTTAAAAACCTAGTGGATCAAACTAAAGTTGAGCATAAAAGGAAATAAAAGATAGTGGGAAGAGGAATGTGGTTTATGACTCTAGGCTGGTGCATATGAATGGGTGTCTTTCTTCTTATGTTGCTGTATTGAGGCTTGGGCATCGTGACTTAGTTACACAAATATATGCATGTAATATAGAATTTTTAGTTACTACTAATGTTGCTGCTTGAAAGCACTTAAGTTATCTACAGAAAGTCATGTGTAAGTCTAGCTGATTATGTTTCATGTCTTGAGCAAGTTCTATGAAAATATGCTTGAGTTCCTTAAAAATCTGTGGTGAAGATTTTGTGTACCTTCTAGTTTTAAATCTATTGCATTTAATGGCAATGGATTGTGATGGGTTAGATTTAATTAGAATAAACTGCAGATATTGCTAGGTTTTTTCTTTGTCTATTCATAAATGTGGATAAACTGCACATGATGCACCGTCCTCTTTGTTAGAAGTCTGGTTCAGTTCACTCTTAAAGGAGTGATATTGTTTGAATAGTTTCTCTCATCGGAAACCACCCCCATCTTCTTCTCCCTTGCTACCCAACACTCAAATCATACTGTCATAGAACTTGCTCAAGACATGATAAATGTCACTTTTGACTTATCTTTTTGATCTTTTGTATGCCTCTGAGATGTGACTGCTCTTAATTTTTTGTTTTTTTTCAATCTACTTGTCACTTATAACGGTATGATAAATTTAACTTTTGACACTTGGACTACCATTGGTATTCAATGATCTAGCTTTGGGGCTCCCATGCGTGGTTCAGTTCGCTGAGGGCTTTGCATACTGAACAGAAGCCATGGCCTTCCTGCCATGGAAATTGGACGGGAAGATGTCATGAAGTGAAACAGTGGAACTAGGTAGATTATAAGCCGTGGGATCAATTATAATGATAATTACACGTGATTTCCTGGAGGTTTATTATGAATATAGTGACTTTTGTTGCATTTTTAGAATTGAAATTTGGCCTTTTTTTTTTTTTGGACTGAAACGGTAGAAATTTTATATCAATATGATATTGTACAAGACTTAGCCAACAAAGGCTAATTGATCTTCATGGTTTTACAACTTGGAGGACAATCATGAAGGAAAGTGCACAATTGATAAGATAAATGAAAAGAGATTGCGCAAAAACATTAATGTGATTAACGCACATTAAGCACACAATAGCAATTTAGACATCTATAATTCTAGTTAGTTGGCTGTAATTGAAAAAACACAAAAAGTCATGTGGATAAAACACTACTGAATAAAAACTCGATGCACGATTCTTGTCCTTAATGTCCGATTCATGTTTCTCATGACGTTACCTGTAACCAAATCTAAGTTAGTAACAAAACACTTCTAGTATAGAAGAAAAAAATCCTAATAAATAGAAAAACAAAAAGAAAAAAGTTTGAATTGTACTGTAGTACAATCCCTCAATTCTTCTTAAAAAAAAAAAAGAAAAGAAAAGAAGGCCAGCCTCAGGAATTTCTTTTTACACAATTTCTTTTTACTTGAAAAGACAATCGATAATGCAGGTACGCGCAGCCTCAGGAATCAGAATCTTACTAGTATCATGACGTGTAACAAATTATGTGATAAAATAGAAATTGAAAAACATATATACCAAAAAGAAACTATGGATGGGATAACAATAATTAAATATTTAGCCTAGTTGTCGTATTTCCTATTTCAGTGTGAAAAAGTAATAATTTTTTTTAAAAAAAATTTACATTAAAATTTTTAGATTATATCAACATACGCGGTATAATTATTATGTTATTATATGCAATATTTATTACTGTAAGTTTTATTTACTTTGGCCAGGTGTGGAAAAATTTTTTTATTCTCAATGAATACTTAATAAAATGGAAGTTATTTGTCTTTTTAAATATCTATTAGAAATAGATGAGAGAGAATTTATTGGAATAGAATTTTATTAAATAGATATTAGGATACTTGTGGGTTTTAATGAAAAATTTTAATAGGTATTTATTAAATAATGTGAGTTTTAATTTTTTTTCTTTTTAATTTTTAGCACTTTTATATGTTTTTATTAATAAATAAATTTTTATTTATTATTATTTTTCTATTTTAAAAAAGTTGTGGCTCGCCGACCAGTGGGGAAAGGCAAAACAGTGGGGAACCGAGTAGATTTTAAAAATTATGGAATCAGATTATGTCAATATATCTTCAAATGTTTATCTTATTACATTTCGGTTCCTAACGAGTAATTATTTTCGGTTTTTAAGATTTAGTACGATTTTCACTAGGTTTTAACTATTCAGTTTATTAATCGTTTAATCTTTTTTTTTTATTTGTAAGTTTTATAAACAATGTTTTTCTATTTTTTTACTGTACTTATTTATAGCCAAATTATTATTATTAATATTGTTACTTTTGGAATTCTGGATGTTGGGAGAATTCTTCTCGCCAAGTAGAAGAATTATGGAAAATAATTTATTGGAGGAAAGTGGTAAAAATTTAACGAACTTATTCACTGGACTTTTTTCCATTTCTGATACTAGAAAATCTAACCACTGTATATCGAACTGAAATCAAAACTAATGCATTTGTCTCCTCTCTATTTACCATTTACTGATTAATCACTGTTCATTCACCTCTATCCATATACTTAAGCCAAAATATAAAATTAATAAGCATAAATATTTAGTAATGCTAACAGGGAAGGTTTGAAGTGGGTGGAAACATAAATATTTAATGATAACAACGGGGTGGGTTTTGGGCAGTTGGAGCTCCACCCGTCACCCGCCCCCATTTGATCAACCCCCATCACTTGCCTCGCCACTCGCCACTCGCCACTCGCATCCTTTCCTTTCAGTCACCCATGCTTTACATCTGTCCCGTTTCTTTCATAGGTACCCAACAGAGTTTGTTTTAAATAAAAATATAAAAATATAAAAATTTAATATTTTAAATAAAATAATAATAATAAATTACTCTAAAAACTTAATTAAAAAAATATTGAATTAAAATAAATTATATAACTTTAATAATTAAACACATGAATTTTACATAACCAAATAACATAATCTAAATGAAAAAAAATATAAATACTAATAATATGTTACAATGAAAAAATGGGACTAAATAAATAATAAATTTAAATTACAATTAATAGATAAATAATAATAAACTAATAATAAGTAATAACTAATATTGTAATTGATAATTAAAATTGTTTTTAATATAATTTTGATATAATATAATTTAATAGTTAGAAAATATTAATAATAAATTAATATTCTAATTAATATTAATAAAATAATATATGCATTAAAATTTAAATATATATTATATAAAATAAATATAAACGAGTAAACGCCCCGTTTGGAAGAGGGGAAGAAAAACTACACCCTGCCACCACCTCCCTCAAGGGTTAAACGGGGTAAGTACCTGTGAGTGATAAGTATCCTTGCCATGCCTATAAATATTATCTCTCTTCCAGTTATTTGAATCCAAAATTGAAACTATCATTTATTATGAATTGTTATATAACTCATTAAATGAGTTATTAAAAATATAATATTTTTTATTTACATTTCTCACAAAAAAATTCATTGTTAAAAAAATTATTTAGAATGTTAAATACAACTTAAATTTTGGGAAGAATTGTTAAATTTGCAAATTTACTAAAATTTTCTTTCCTAAGTATACACTCTATCTATTTTTAAATAATAGTTCACATTATAATTTTTAATTAAAAATACAACATATTTAATACATTATTAAATAAATCATTTTATATTTTTATTCTCACTAAAATTAAAATTATATTTTTATTGTGTTGAAGGCGTCGGTTCCACCAATGTAGGATTCCCATGCAATGCACGGGGATGTCTAGTAATTTTGTTGATGATTTGTTAAATATATATTGTTAAAAGTTTTGAGAGAAAAACAAAAATAAAAAAATGTTAAAAAAAACTCTCAAATAATTAAAATTAATAAAAGTATGAAATAATCTTTGTTTAATAAAAGTATCAAATAACGAATTCATAGACATTGGTAAGAAAAGTATATTAAAATAAAACTGCTAAATAATGATTATAATTTTAAAAAATAGTCTAAAATGTAAAATTCTAAATCATAAACTCTTTACATATAGATCATAAAACTACTTGTAAGTTTGACTTTCAAATATAATGTAGAAAAACCAATAAATATACTTCATCTGTGGTAAAAACTTTCCTTCTATTTTTGTATCTTTAGTAAGAGAAAATATTTCATATATTCACTATATCACGTAAGATTATGTGGTTAGAAAGCATTGAAAGACATAATCTATAATTTAAAAAGTACAATTTATTTACATAATAAAGGGCAAACAAAGAAAATGATGTAGTTGACTTGTTATACTAAAAATAAAATTTACAAATGAAATATTTTGTTTTCGCTTAGTAGGCCCATGGCTTTTTATCTCCTTGTGTACATGCACGAAAAAGAAAATCTTTAAATTAGTAGGCTCATAGCTTTTCATGTCCCTGTGTACGCATACACACACCAAATAAATAAATAAATAAATCTGTAAATGGAGACAAATAGGATTGGCAAAGTTAACCAAGTTTTGCCATTTTCGTATATTCCACTTAATCATTGAAATAAACAATAGGGAATATGTGCTTTAGATGATGACTTCGAGCTTTTAATTTCAAATAATAATCCCCCCATAAACAGCATTTCTAATTTATAATGCCACATCAAGCACCCAAATAATCCCAAAGAAAATATGCAAGAATACTCCCACACAAAAACATCTACAAATATTTTCAATAATGAAGAAATCAGAAAACCTTAAAATATCTTTTTTGCCTTTTAATTACCAAAAAAAAAAAAAGTCCTCTTAAGAAAGAAAAACTATTCAATATTCACCGTTTACTATCATTGTCCGCATGAAATTAGAAGTTTCATAACAGCAGCCTGAAACACTGTTTATTCCACGCAGTCTGCATGAGCAGAGAAGGTGAAGAAATTGTTCGAGCTTTTCTGCCTTGTTTTTCTAGCCTCATCCTTTCCTATATTTGGATTTCCTGTATTGAATTCAACCATGGGTCCAATGAACTGTGGTGTAAAGGAAAGGAAATTAAGAGAACGTTTTTTCTTTTCTGTTATCTAATCATATGTATCCTTTTGCTTCCCTTTTTCGAAAAAATTAACATTGGTTGAATTGATCTTAGGTATTGTTAGAATTAAATCGAAGTACAAACTAATTAAATCAAAAGTTGAATCGATTTAAAAAACCCAATTCAAATTATCATAATATTATAAACAAATTTATATTACAAATAGATTAATAATACACAATCTTTATTTTGTTAACAATGCATGAAAACAGTTAGGACCAGAACCAAGACCCCGGTATTAGGGGAAAAAATATTAATTTTTTTTTTAAGAAAACAAAATTAAGTGCTATGTTATTTTGCACAAATTAAGACAAAACTTGAGTAATGCTTACATTTTAAAATCATTGCAGAATGAAATTTTATGTATTTAAATTAGAACAGTTAGCAATTTTTGTATTCTAGTTGGAAAGAATAATAATAAAGGATATTTTTATAACATTTTACACTTATTAAATTTTTTTAGAAAATAAATTAGTAATGATAATTTAAAGACATAATGATTAATAATTATAATGAGGATAAGACGATTCTATAAAATATAGATACAATTTAAGATGAGAAAATTGGAGGTCGGCAGGTTTAATCCGTTTTCGGTCAAACATGATTTTTTTTTTTACCAAGTTTAACTAAATTCTTAATTAGCTGTTTTTATTTATAATTGGATTGAAGACTAAATTCTTAAATTAGCTGTTTTTATTTATAATTGGATTGAACATTAATCCAGTTTCCAGTTGAACCGGTCTGTCCCCTCCAATTCTAACAACACTACTTTTTAGTTAGTTATTATTATGGAAGATGGTTTCACTTAGAGTTGGCAAAGTGTATATAGTTCCAATGGATATTCGATGAGATGAGAGCTATTGGACCTCCTATACCCATTAAAAATGCTCATTAGAAATAAATGGGAGAGATATTATTGGGATAAAATTTTATTGGATAGTTTATGGGATAGTTATGGTCTCAATTGAAAAAGTTAAATAGATAATTATTAAGTAATATTGAATAACTAATGATTAATAATAGTTTTAATTATTTTTTAATTTTTAGTACATATATCTATTATTAATAAATAAGTTTTATTTTTTATTTTAAAATCACGGCAGCAGTGGCCGGACTACCACCGGACCACTGGTCAGCTATTGCCAACAGTCATTGGCTGGTCGAATTTTGGTCAAATTTAGCAACCATGCCAGAATCCGACCGACTAGTCCTATGGTGGTCCACTAGTCCAATCACAAACGGCCACCATTTAATTACAATGAAATTTTTTAATGAAATTTCATTAGAAATTAAGAAATTTCAATTCCACTATATTTCATTTCCATCCAATCCCAAAATTTTGTAAAAATTATATATTCTATTTTTAATAATTTTTTACCCATTAAAATTCCCAATTCTCACTTATTCCCTCTCAATTGCCACCCCTAGTTTGACTTCTCATGTTTCGCTCCACTACAATTAAGTCAAAATCCTTTTGAATTTCATCTTCATATTGTTAATCATTTCCGCCAGTAAACTCAAATCTGTGGACTTTTACGGTAATCTAGGAATTTTCAATTGTTTCGAAGTAGCAGTAGTGGATTATTTTGCTTCTTATAATCATTACGCATTGTTGTCTGGATTTGTATTAGTCTTCTTAGTCATGCAGTTTTCTTAGTAATGTTGTTATTTTGGTGTTTGATTTAGTTGTGGGTTTGTAGGTGTGGCTTGGTGAATTAGGTTTCGATTTAGGTGTGGCTTGGTGTTTGAATAATTTCGTAGTGTTTCAATACTGGCGTCTTGTCATTTTTTGTCGATATGTTGCATGAAGGATCTTGGTTTCATGGTTAAAAAAAATCCCACGTTAACTTGAGAGAAATTAAATAATTAATAAGTTAGTGTAATTTAAATTTTATTAGTTTAAATTTTAAGTTCAATTTGAATTTTAACTTATTAGTACTATTATAAGCTCTCTATGAATTTTGTTCTCGTAACAAATTCGTAACACGTGACATCAGAGTTTTTTCTCATGGTAAATTGGGTTCTTTATATATTTTGTTCTCGTGGTAAATTCTTATTAGTATTTTTTCTAGTGACAAATTCCAACAAATAGTATCAAAGTCAGAACTTAGGTGATTTGATGGGTTGTTAATTAAACTAAAATTAAAAGCCCCCTAACGAGTGTAGATGAGACGGTTATGATTGAGAGTTACAGTAGCCTTCATTTGCTTCCATATATATTACCATTTCATCTACCGATTTTCCAACCTCGAAGGGTATGAGGTAGGAGACCGGATACCTTGTTCACTGGTATTTTCTTTACTTTTTGGAGTTCTCCTCATCTCCCTAACGCCATGTCAAGGTCATGACTATCATCAATCTACAATATATTTTGAACCAATAATGCCAAAGCCTTTCAATTAGGTTTTGGGTATCTAAAAAATTCCATAATAAGAAGAAAATATTCCATACATCTATTAGTATCTTGCAGAATTGTGTAATCAAATATAATTGTGGAGAATAACTTATAAATTAGGGGGACAACCTATTTACATAAGAGGAAGGCACACAAAAAAAAAAAAAAGAATTATGTGATTGGTTACTATAATAAAAATAAGGATAAATGGATGCATGCAATATTTTTTCTATAATAGGGGTTTATGTTAATCCTAGGTTGTTAGCCGAACCAAAAGAGAGTTGATGTTAATCCTAGGTTTAAAAAAAATCTGCAAAAACTATGAAAAGTTTTAGATTTGGGTTTAAGAAAAAGTCCAATATAAATGTATAGTTTACCTATGAAGGGAGAGAATGATGAATTGATAGCTAGAAGAAAATGTGAAAAAAAAAAGTTAATATAATTCGAATCCTACTAGTTGAAAATTTAAAACTAAATTGGACTATATCCTTTTTATTAAGCTATTTTAATGCATTTGTTGACAAATTTTTAGTTGCCAACAAAAGAAAACATTGAATTGAACATGGGTCAAGGAGCAAAAGATGAAAGAGGTGGAAAAAATTGACTATTTTTTTTTTTTAATAACACACGACAAGATTTTACCAATAAATGAACTTGTAAAACATGAGCAATGATTCATTTATATTGATTCAATCACTTGTTGGACTGGGAATCCAGTAATGAATTTTCATTTTACTTGCAGAAAAATTCCAAGGGATTTAATTGAGGCATCATTGTCGGTGCTGGTTAGTCCATCGGAGTAGTCTTTGTCATGATCCTTTTTGTTTGAAATGATGAGAAAAAATGTACGATTTTACTCGCAGATTATAAGAGGATAACCATATGTGTATTTAGTGTTAATAAAACTTTTAAGGGCATGACTACAAGTAAATTGATTTTACAGTGTGAAAAAAAAAATTATTTTTTAAAGTCTCTACTACAGTTGTAGTTTGCTTTTGGCTAATAGCAAATTATCTTTAGCAGATAATAAAATAAAAAAAAATTCCAAACAACAAGATGGGAAATTTACAAATATAGTACTTTTGACAATTGACTTTACAAAAATAGCACCTTCCTTTTTTTATTTTCTGTTATAGCACTTCCATAAAAAAAAAAAAGACTACAACGCCTCTCTCTTCTATTATAGAACGTAGAGAGATAGTACTTCACCCCATCCACTTTTTTTTTTCTCAGAACACGTTTCATCAATTCAATAAAATTTGTTCTTACATTCCATTGTTTGTACACTTCACTATTCATACACCCTATTGGACTATCATCTTCAAGCAAGAAGGCCGCAATCGTAGAGAAGAAATCGCATCAGCAATATATTAGTTAGTTGAAATTTGCACTAGTTGAACTGGGTTTGTGAATTTGAAGGAGAGAATGGTCGAGCACAACGTTAAGTCGAATTTTAGGTCAAGTTTTAAGTTGAGTATTAAGTTTGGTCGAATTTAGGTCGCCCTCGACCTAAAACTTAACCTAATACTACGTCAAGTTTTTCTTTTTTAAATTTATTTTTTTTTAAAAAAAATTCAATATCGATGAATCTAGAAAAGAGGATTCAGGGTTGGAACAAATGTATAACAAAAATTCTTGGAATTCCTTGGGGCTTCTTGATTGGTGCTAAGCTAACTAAAAAATTCACTTGAGCTAGTACTAGGTCGCGTATTAGGTCGAGTGAATTTTTTTTTAAAAAAATAATAATAATTTTGGAGAACTATATTAGGTTAATTAATAGGTCGATCCTTTAGTCGAGTTCAATTTTAGGTCGAGTAATAGGACTAAACTGGTTGATTAATAGGTCGATACTATGAAGCCAACAAAATATTGGGCATAAGGACTAAACTAACCGGGTAGCAGGACATATTGATGTTCAACATATACCAATGGCTTATCTTAAATAACAACAAAATGTTATAGAGACAAACGAAAAAAATGACAATTTCTTAAAATGTTCCTTAAAATAAAAGTGAAGACAAATACAAATTGACATTTGTTTTTGTCAATTGTCTTCAACTATGTTACATTCGTCCTCTTCAGAAACATTTCCTACTTTTTCATAAACATTTCCTATGGCCTTTTCTAAATGTTGAATTTTGGCCTTCAGCTTCTCAACACGAGCATCCAAATGTTTGACGGCCTTATCCAAATGTTTGTCGGCTTTTTCTACGTGGCCAGTGTATTGCTGGCATCTCTCTACTGTCGGTGCTATTTTGAGGGTAAGAGCATTTATTCGTTCATGCATATGCTGAGCTACGATGTCCTATTTCTCCTGCAAGACATGAAAGAAAATACAAGGAACATGCTTGATTCATGCTTGATAATTTGCTCAATAAACCCTAAATCTGACTTACATGGCTCGACTATTAACTTGATGTACACTATTACTCGATTTCGTGCTCGACCATTAATGCGACTAAATACTCGACCAACCATATGGCTCGACTAATTACTCAACCTAAGGCTCGACCAATTGCACTTCTGTTCAAAACCAATTACAAATTCAAACAACCCCAACTCAAATTCAAACATTCAATAACACTGCACTTTATCAAAACATCCTTTGTACGAATTTGTAAGATTAAAATGACAATTTGTAGTGAAATTTCGACTGACCACATGAGCCTGCACTTTCTTGCTTGAAGATGATGGTCTTTCTTTTGTGTTTGCCATTGAAACGGGTGATATATATTGTTTTGAAGTGTTGAAGTAGAGGAATGGAATGGGTGCTATTTCAATAGAGGAATGGGTGTTAAGGAAATGAAAAATAATGAGGAACTGAAGAAAATGGTTTCGGAAATGATGAAGAAGAACTGTTGCGCCTTTGGTTTTAGAATAGAAGAGAGGGGCATGTTGGTATTTGTGTAGCCTTGAAGTACTATGGTTGCAAAGAAAAAAAGGAAAGTGCTATTTTTGCAAAGTCAATGGTCAAAGGAACTATATTTGTAAATTTCCCCAACAAAATTCAGAATTTCTACAAAGAATAAAATGAACATTGAGTTTTTAACTGTATAGGAATTGTATTTATAAAAACTAAATAATTGTGTCCAAACTAAATGAAGGGACACTTCTAAAAAATCACCACTGTATTTAATTACAGTTGATAGTGATACACTTTAGGTAGTTAATTGACTTTTTCATATTATATATTTTAATTAAGAAATATGACACTTTTAGTTTTTAAAGTTTATTAAATTGATATTTTTGGTCTCTAATATTTTAAAATCTATATTTTTAGTTTTCAAAGTTAGAAAATGCATCGGTCTCTGTCCAACTAACGAAAATTATTACAAACTAACATTTGATTTCGATTTAACCATTATGATCTAATTTTGATTAATACTTTTAGTCTCTAAATTTTATGGAGTTAATACTTTTAGTCCTTGATATTTGGGATTTGGCAATTTAAGTCCCCAAAATTATAACAAATACTCAACATTAGGAAAAGTGATGGAAAGTAACATGACACTACTAGAATTTTCTTCTATAGGTGTTAATTTATTATTTAATTAGAAAAAAATTCTTTTCTGAATAAAAATATATTTTATTATAATAAAAATTAATCAATAGAACACCCATATTTAGTGTCTAGGAAATAAAAATAAACAAATAAAAGGACAAGAAAATCCATATTTGCATGATTTTTTTTTCCTAGTTAAATGTCATTATAGTGTTATTTATGACGAGAAAAACTAAATCCACTTAATTAATTAGAATGCCCATATTTAAAAGTATTTTTTATTTGGGACTAATTTTTCCTATCCATTATACTATAATAATACTTAATTAGGCAAAAAATACTTTTTTATACAGATTTTTTTTAGTTCTTATTTTTTTATGCACAAGATATGGGCATTCTAATTAATTAAGTTTTATTCTAATAAAAAATACTTTTTTAATCAGAAAAGTACTTTTGCCTTCAATTAAATATTACAACTAACATGCACATAAGTTAATATGACATCATTTTGTGTTAGTTGTTTCAATACTGAGTTATTTTTTTTAAAAAATTATGAACTAAAAATGTTGACTCTCTAATATTAAAGACTAAAAATGTTAGCTTTATAAATTTTGGAGGCTAAGAGCGTCAACTGGAATTAGATCTTAGTAATCAAACTAAAGCCAAATGTTAGTTTGTGATAATTTTTGTTATAGTTGGATCAAAATTGATATATTTTTTAATTTTGAGGATTAAACCTATGGACTAAGTATTAAGAATATCGAACCTCAAATTTTAGAAACCAAAACTGTCATTGTTCCTTTAATTAATTCTCTTTAAATTTGGAAATTAATTAATTAAAAAAATTAATTCCAAATTTGAGCTCTAAGGTGCTCCCAAAAGCCTTAGAATATTTATTCTATTTTAACTGAATAGTACAATAAACAAATTGACTTTCTTTCCATAAATTTTCCCCTAAGCATTCTTTATTTCAAATTTATACAATGAAAATAGAATGCACTTATATGGCAGTGGGAAACCTTTTTCCTAACTAATGTGGAACAAATGCTTTCCAAGTCATAAAACTAAACTTCTCATTTGATAAGCAAACTAACTCAAGCAGTTATATATGGATTTCTTTTACTTTTCTGTTTTTCTTTTAGTGCTTGTTCCCATGTGAAGAATTTTGTGGTTGGAAGACACGGCTATGGGAGCATCAAGTTCATTGCAGAAGGCAAATGTGCGCACGGGTTTGATCCAGAATCTCTAATCCAGTTTAAGAATTGAGAAGTAATAGTATATATACATACATTAAGAGCAAGAAATCTCCTGTTGGATACAGCCTTAATGAACAGGCAGAGGAGTACAAGTGAATACGAAAATTATTCTTCATATGTGATTCGCCCAAAATCCAACCGTCAATGAAGCTAGAAGTCACTTTTATTTTTGAAGCCCATTGGCACAATGCGCACATATCACCACCACCACTAGGAAAAAGGTCATTTATATCTTTTCATATGGTTAAATTGCTTTGACTTGCTATTTTGATAAAAAAGTTTTAGCATGTGCTATTTTTTAATTATGTCAATGAAAAGGTGTTATTTTTGCAAATTTTCCCACATAAGCCAATGAGGCTGCAACCTAAAAAGAGAACAACTAAAATAGAATTTAAATTCAAATTATTAACACTTAATGAACCTTCCCCAATTAATAATTGGTGTCATATCATCATTGGCTATGGATACAAACTATTGGGATGATAATTTAAATTGTTTAATTTGTCTAGAATCAAAAGTTATATGATCTATAGCACCAGAATCAATAATCCATGTACTATTAGAAACGAGTGCAAAAAAAAAAAACAAACCACAAATATTTGTAATTGCTACAAATGCTGAAACTTTATCACTTACACTATCATCAACACTTGTCACATCAATAACTGTAACAGGGGGTCTTTCTTTATTCTTCCCTTGAGAAGTACAACTATGACCCCACCATATTGGACATCCTCGATGATGGAGCTAAAAGAATAATTTAGTGGGGGGACAAAATTTAAAAGAACATAGAAAAAATATATATACAAGTTAATAGTAGATAAGTAAATAATGAATAAAAAATATGAAATATAAACAAAAACACAAAAGTTTAATTAATAAAGGAGATTAAGAAAAAAAAAACTGAATCTTAAAAATGAGTATTAAAAGAAATGGAACTTGAAAACGCTTGAGCTTTGCAAGATTTTGAGATAGAATACCTTCTTACTTACTTTGTAAAATCCAAACTAATTAAGAAATAGTTCTTTCTTAATTGTAATCTTTGTTTATGTGTTGGCAAATGAAAAACTTTAGTTATTATATATATATAGTTTAATATATAGTATGTACAATAATTAAAAAGTTAGAACGGATAAATGTTAATCAATTAGGAGGTTATTATTTTCTAATGGTTATATTATTAAAAAGTTTTTCTTTCACAATTTACTAAAAGGTTAAACTTAAAATTATAATTAATAACTAGTGTAATTAATTTAGTAATGAAAGGGTCAATGTTTAACATTTAAAAAACTTTTAATTTGGACTTTTGATTGGATAAGATTGATTAGATTCACATTACTTTTAATTCTATCCATTAATTAATAGATTTTTACTATGGGGACACAATGTAAAATTTTAATAAAATATAAATAAATATAATTGTTTAGTAGTGTATATTCGCCACTAGATATCCCACAATTTCATAGCAATGATCTTTGGTATGAATGGTCTTGTTATAGTTGCGCACTTGTAGGTAGATTTATTAATATTATTGGTTGTTTTCAATCTAATTTTAATTACCATTGTTTTAGCTTCGGAACCTTTAGAGTCCTCTTTGAATGTTATACAATGTACTACTTCTTGTCAAATTAATGCAAAGCGTGCTTCCAAATTCGGAATAGGATTTTTATGTAAGATCTCCCCACAAACTTCTTTGAACTCACCTTCTAATCCAGTAAGGAAAATGTGCACTCTAACATTTTGAATAGACTTTTTATACAGTGCAACATCATCTAGATCATTCATCATCACCTTTGTCTTGATGGTCTAACTCTTAAAAGATTTCAATCAATTTCTCATAATATTCAGATAAAGATCTTTCACTTTGCTTGACAGTAAAAGTTCTTTGATTCAATGAAAAAATTTGTAACTCGTCATTTCCATTGTTGGATTATGCCCTAAGAACCAATCATATGATGATGGTGTATGCATATATTGTATCATAATGTTCATAATTAATGGCACTAATTATTATGTTTATCTTATATCTGCGTTTTATGAAATAAACATAATAATGTCCCAAGAATTTAATTATTCTAAAACTATCCCTAGTCGAGTATTATCATAAAATGGGACAATGATAATACATTAAGACTAGTATGTGTAGTGACTGATGAAATTGTTTATGATATGAGATATTAAGTCAACACATGGGTACATGTTAGAGAACAATGTATTGGATTGACCCGCCATAAGAAATATTACATGGATTATTATATGAAGTGTCATAAATACTTTTCATAGTGATGATGGTGTAAATAATCCTTAGACTTGAGATCCTCAGAGATCCCAACATGAGGAGTTACATGTTTTGATACTACTAAACGTTACCCGTAAAAGGGTGAACTATAAAAATAGTAATTGGATATGTAATAAATCATGTAGTGGGATGTTGAGTGATCAAGAAAGGATTTGCCCCTTCTATATAATGGGAGTGATATCTTTGGGCCCCTTGATTGAGTAAGACCATAAAATGCATGGCCGTGCTCAAATGAGTCGATATGCCATATCGGGTTCATTTGTATAGATGTGTTTACTCGGGAATCAAGAAATGCAAAGATTGAACTATATGAGCATGACACGCTCTATGGCTCGTGTTCAATCATGATATCTAGGGTAAAGGGATTTAATTACACGGTAATATCTATCATAAGAAAAGTAATGTCGAATTACTAATATTCTCATGACTTGGGTAGTATTGATGTGTTGCTAGACACCGCTCATTACTTTTGGCATAAAATATATTTTATGTCAATGCCAACGTTATGAGAACCTATTGGGTCACACACTTAGATTGTATCCAAAAGAAGTGAAAAATTCATGTGATGAAATTTTGTTTAATTTAAGAATCCTATTGAGAATAGGAATCTATCGGGTTTCGTTTTAAAAACGGTTTTGGATTTAAGGCAAAAAGATTTTGGTTCTATTAATGTTAATAAATTCAAAATTATTTTTAGATTTATTAATTAAATAATAATCAAAATGGATTTTATTATTGGAAGATGAAAAGGCAACCATTCATTGGAAAATGAAAAGGCAACATATTGCAATTCATTTTATGAAAATGAAAAGGCAGCCATTTATTGGAAAATGAAAAGACAACCATGTGCAACATATTGCAATTCAATTTCTGGTATATGAAATGTGAAAAGGCAGCTATTCACATGGATACAAATAAAGAAAAACTGTTGGATGCAATGAAGAAACCAAAGGGACACTTTCATTGAGAGAGTTTTCCTTTTAAACTTTCTTTGTTGAAGAAAATTGTGTGCTATTCTTGGTGCACGAATTTTATTCATTATTCTTCTCTTGTTCAATATAGATACCACTCCTTATTTGAGAAATAAGAACAAAAACCAAAATTTGAGTTGAGAACTCAAAATAGAAAACCAATCTTAAGTTGAAAA
This sequence comes from Gynochthodes officinalis, assembly GCA_020080225.1. Classification (NCBI taxonomy): domain Eukaryota; kingdom Viridiplantae; phylum Streptophyta; class Magnoliopsida; order Gentianales; family Rubiaceae; genus Gynochthodes; species Gynochthodes officinalis. The sequence continues at coordinate 32,653,571 of CM034615.1, read as the reverse complement.
CTTGAGGGAATACCCAAGTAACAAAATCTTAGCTAGCACTAAAAGAATTTTGTTATTTCTTTCTTTAGTTAATTGTTTGAAAATTAACTTGAGGCTTGGAGATGATCGTGTGGATACCATAGAGGCAAGGCTAGATTAGTTTTGCTTGTGATTCGACAATCAACAATCTCCAACAATCAACAAGGCTACATATCGGTAAGGTAACAATCTTCACTACCAATTTGATTTTACTTCGTATGGATCCTTGGAGGAAACCAAAAATTTTTAAATTTCCACTGCGTTCTTTGATTTGGTTTCCTACATCCATCATAAAAGGTTTTTGAGAGAGTCATCCATATTTCACAAGTAATAAAAAGACGTCGATAACATTTCATAATTTCTAGAGTAATTGACATCAACAGCCATCACTGCACTTTTTGATTTTGAGCATATCACTTCTCATATCTATTATCTTATTTTGTAGGTGATGGTGTATTCCCATGAATATATGAGAGTTTTTTTCTTTTCCCAATATACATCTCCATTAGTTGTGACCATATAGTGGATTTCATGAAAACGATTCTTGCACTGGACAGTCCTTTGGACTAAACAACAGTTGGAACATATTGTTTTCAATCGATTCAATACTTTTTTCCACTTATTTTTCTTTTTGATTAAGGAGTTTTTGATACTCAGATTTGGTTGAGAAAAAAGTGATAATCAATTTCTTCACTCGTCTTATGGTACTGGTTCTAATTCCATCTAAAAAAATAAAATAAAGTAGAAGATAATTGATCTTTTCATTCACAAACTTAATTTGTAAATTAAAAATGCATATTTATTGGTTGAATACACATGTTATACAAAATAAAAAAAAATCAAATCTATACATTTAATGACATTTATTACTAATTGATTAACATCAATTATAATCAATCACCAATTGAGTGACATCAATTACATTAATAATTAATTGATTAAAATGAAATCAAATTTATAATTAATACATACACTAATTATATAGATCATGATGCTAAAGTAAGGAGAATATTGCAATCAACTATAACTAAAGAATATCTTACCACATAATTTGCAATCTCAATAGAAGCTTCTCAATTTTGAAAAGAAAAAAAAAAGAATTTTTAGATCTAGAAACTTCTCGATTATGCGTAATGATTTTTAAAAGAGGAGAACGAGCCATAGATTTGATGAGTTCAAATTTCTTTGTACTTTTGGTCTTCTTGAATGAACCTAACCCTATTTTTTTTTGTGTTTTGCCTACCAACTATTTTCAAACTTCCCTCCCTTAAGCTTTATAGCCGATTTTCTGACCATTTTTAGATTTCCAACCGTCGTCCCTCTACCCTTAGTGAACTTCACCTATATGGCTGATCCAACCTCATATACCTCATACTTGTCTCCTTCTTGTGATTTCCTATGCTTGTTTCCACTTGGAGTCGGGGTGGTTCTGGGTGGAGATTACAAATTTGAAACTTTCCCATTTCGTCTATGTGTTTGTTTGTTGGTACTAGCTGGTTGTATTGGGTTCTGGGTAGGCAAATCTTGACTGCAGCCTCAACCTTCGGGAATTTTAGGTAATTTAACTTAATTTTTCATTGACTAATTGTATTGGGTTTTCCTCAATGGCTATGGTTGTTATTGGAAGATTCTCTTTTATGCCAATTTGCTTAATGATGTCTTGTTTCGTGAATAATCTTCATTGTCTATTGCGACATTGATTTGGGTTACTATTAGTGCATGAATTCACATGAAGATTTTCCTTGTCCCAACATAATGTTGTTATCTGTCTTGAGTTTTCAATAGGGATTCTACTTTGTGTGATCATCTTTTAAATGGCTAAAACATAGCCGTTCACAGCAAAGTTGAGGTCACACAGTGTTTCAAAGCAAAGACCAGAGCCAAGGCCTAAAAAGCAACTCTCACTTAATGAAATAATGGCTTTGAGAACTAGCTTTAGTGGTGTTAGAATGCAGAGGTCATGTTCCCAAGTTCAAGAAGACTTGGCTTTCTGAAGTACTACTTTACGTTTGATTTTCTTTATTTTGTAGATGAATGGGCTAGCTTCCATGTGTGAACAAAGTAAAATGAAGTTGTGGATAGTGAAGATGAGCTAACATGACTTTTTTATGCTTTGATTTTCCTTTTTCCTTCCTTACCAATAGTATAGAACAGAGTGCTAGTGTAAGTTGTTTGTTTGATACTAGGCTATGACTGGGTTGATATTGATGCTTCTTCAAGAATGAAATTAAATCTAATTTGACTGAATGTCCTTAAAATGGAAAGCATTTGAACATGAATAAATAAATAAGGTCGACAGAAGTGATTAAGAAAAATATGATGAAATTATAACATATCATCAGTTGATGGAAGTATTGTCTTCTAGCTATGTAAATAGTAGTAGCAGCTGCACTTTGTCATTGTAGAATTTGTGTTTTTAAATTTCTCTTTTAGTATTTACAATGTGAGTGTGTTGTTAAATATGTTAGAATGGCTAAATCCTGGTAGTATGCACTTTTCTTTTCATCTGAGCTATCTGTCTTTTCCCTCTAATTTGTATCTTTTTGTTTCAAAATTTTGTTGAATTATCTGTGTCTAAAGGTTACATTGTGACAGGTTTAGAAATGAATGAGGTATATCATCTTGTCAATTGTTTTTAGTCAAAGCAACAGGCATAGTGTTCAAATTGTGTTGTTATTGCCACCATGGTTACTGTGAATCTCTTGGTCCACTTCCTTGTTATAAAGTGTAGTTATGAACTTATGATTTGCGTCAAGAATGCATACATATTCATAATTCTATTTTCTGTTATTCTCAAGAGAAGGTTCATAGTAATCATTTTTGCATACATAAACTACGTTATCAATGCAACCTGTTAATTAGTTGTTCTTCTTATCATTTTCTGGGCACAGGTTTTCATATGCAACAAAGCGCTGCCTATGCCTGCAGTGTCATATAAATTCAACATCACTGATCCATTGTGTGGTGATGAAGTAGATGACAGTGCGTAATTTATATCCTCAGTATGTTGGCGTGGTCAGCTATCTACCTTAGTTGTTGCAAAATCCACGAGGAACATTAAGTTGTTGGAGTTAGTTTGAGCTGATCGATACCCTACTATCCTCATTGTGTTCCATCATGGCAATGGAACTGAAATAAACAAGAAACATGGGATCAGATGTTGACACAAAGATTGCCGTAACAATTGCGTTGGGAAGAATTTTTTTATACATTTTTGGTTTCTTGAAATGCTTCATTGTTTGGCTAATTTGGCGTAGATTTGTCTTCCTGCAAGGTGTCATTATATTCACCAATTACAAACAATTCACCATTTCATCCACTTCACATACTGAAACTAGAATTATCCTAGTAATGTATACCATATAGTTGCATAAGTAGGTTTGTTGTTCACATGGTATGAATTTACAGCATGTTTGGTTCACTATAATGAATAAAGTTGGAATTGAATATAAATTCGGTAGGAATTAAATTGGGCTAGAATTGAATTAAATGGGCTTTTCAATAGTTTGGTTCAAAAGAATTGTATGGGGTGCAATCATTATTCTTGTGTTTGATTGTGGTGAATAAGACTAATGAATTAGTGTTAAAGTAACTAAAATACCTTTATCTTAAGTGTTTTATCGCTGCTGAAGGAAAGGCAAAGGTGAATTCATCACCATGAGATAAAATTAGACTAGTACAAGATATTTAACCAACATTGTTAGCACCATGCCTTTTGGTTTAACATGATTTGTGCATACTTGAAACCAGAATATACAAGCTCGGTGTTGATGAGGGTGTGAATTTAGAATGTACTTAAAACAACTCTGCTCAATAAAGTTTATTTCATCACCTTAACATAATTCTGATTCCTCAATTTCCTTTTGTTTTTTTCTCTTGCAGCTATTTTTTGTTGAGAAGAAAAAGTTGACATCCATTTTGCTTAAGGACATAGACGATAGCCAACTTCCTGATATATATGGTGGCAAACTGCCATTAGTTCCTATACATAATTGCTAACTTGAGCAAGGTTTTTTTTTTTTTTGGCCCTATACTATAGCTTGTAGGCAAGACTACAGAACGAGACAAGTGGATTTCAAATCTGCATTTTATATCACACACCCTCCATCCCCCCAACTCTTCTAAGGGGCATAATTTTATACAAACACTGTTGAGATTATAGATATGTAAGTAAACTCTTGAATATTTATGCAGTTTAAATTAATACAAAATCCCTCTTGTCACCTCTATCTATGCAGACATGTATATTGTACAATGTCCAAAATGATGGATACAAAATTGGGGTTGATAGTAGTGGTTGCTGGCATTTATGATTTATCACATAAACATTGCTCAAACTTATGGATCCCCATTCCATCTTGGTTTGGTTTAATAAATGTTGTGCAACAATGCCAGCATTATCAAATGAAAGTAATCATTAAAAATCCAACTAGATTCCAGCATCAAAATCGGCACCCATAACTCATTCTTCATTAAATATATAACTTAACCATTTAAAACTTCCAAGAAAGAGTTAAAAAATGTAATCCAAATTTATACAACATACATATTAATTAGAAACCAAAAACTCATACTAAAGATAACCAAATTTAAATTTAATATTCAATAGACATGATATGACATATTGGCTTCCAAACCTCCATCTTCAATGGCTAGCAAGAAATCTTCTCACCCATGCAAGTTTTCGGTTAGATGGAAGATTACAAAACACAAGCATTTGATTAGGGTAATAAGGAATTTTACTCAAAGCAATATCTCCATCATCTTCCGTTAACCCCTCAATCTCAGCTAGAATACTATATAACTCTTGAACCTTGTCTTGAATTACCATTTTAGAGCCAATATTTCTACTCAATTTGTCTCCAACCTCCCTACTGTTATCACTCATTACCTTAGCAGACTTTATAAGTGATTTAGAAGAAATTGGTTCACCAACCTCAGTGGGCTTTTTCCTTTTCTGCCAAACATGGATGGTGTGGTGGAGATTTCCATGTCATCTAAACTAATCTCAGCTCGACCGACATTATTACTATCTATCTCAATCTTTTCATGGACATCATTTTCTATTGTTAATTCTTCAATGATGTTTGTAGTTGTTTGGGTATCTTTTCTAGTTCCATGATCTTTGACAAAAATAGCAGTGAGTTCATTATAATAAGGAAAGCTTTTTAATTTGAATTGGGAAGCAGTGGGACGAGCCTATTAATACAATAACAAAGATTAATTATAACCCTAATAGACTAAGAAGATAAGATAATTAAATGACAACAAGTAAAGATACTTATAGCTAAATAGGACTCCCAAACAGGATCATCAGCAGTAACCATTTTTCTATACTCATCCCATCCAAATCTACTAGTATTTATCCCATTAATCATATCATAAATAATACCCCAATCTTTCTTCAAAGTCCTCAATCTCAATTCAATGTGAGACTTACCCTTAATGTTGGCATTTGGCAATGCTTTGGCCATATTTCTCTCAAGCTCTCCCATGTATCCAGATTTAAACTTATTATCTGCATTATATGTACCACAATTGCACAAATTAACTAAATAAGAAACTAGGGCAGCATCTTCGGAAGCGTTTTGTTTCTTTTGAAGAAGTGGCTGTAAATGATGAAGTTCCTACCATTTTTTATAAAGATTGATAATTTAATGGTTGAACAAAATACAAAGTCATGGAAAATTGAAGATATGAAAGAAATCCATAAAGAACACTTTGTAATTGACAAATGCAATTATTCATTGTTACAACATAATCTTAAAATGAATTTATGCTAACAAATATCAATTCTCATCATTTTGAGATACTTGCCAATCATTGAACATTTGATTTGCTAATTTCATCCTCCAATTTGTCCTTACTTTAGAGGGCTGAATATACGTTATTGGATCCTCTTCAACTACTATGGTGGTGTTAAAATCTTCACTCAAATCATTTTCAATAACATCAAAACTCATCACCCTCCTAATAAAATTATGGAGCAAACAACACGCAATAATAATCCGATTATGTATCCTAACCAAATAAAATGAGAGCCTTCTAAGTATAGCCCATCTGGCTTTTAATAGTCCAAAACATCTTTCTATCATATTGCAAGCAGTTGCATGTTTCATATTAAACAATTTGTGTAGAGTGGTTGGTTGATAACCTTGACGCTATTCATTCAAATGATATCTTTGATCTCTAAAAGGTGAAGAAATTCTTTAAAATTTGTATCACTAGCATCAACTAGGTAATAACACCCTATAAACCAAAAAAACACTTTATTAATTAACACTTACTAATTGAAACTACGCTTATTGTAAAAATTTTCCTACACCTTTTCCTATTTAAAAATGGTTGTAAGTTTACCATGAGACACCTTAAGTCCACGTCTCTTATTAATTGCATCTCGAAAAACTCTTCCATCAGCTACTGACCTTTCCCAACTAGGAAGAGTATAAACAAACTGCATATCAGGAGTACATACACTTAACATATTCGTTGCAATGTCACCCTTCTGAGTTTGATATATAGGTTTATCTACAGATGGCATCTTAATCCTGATATGTGTTCCATCTAAAGCTCCTAAGCAATTCTACAATTCAAGAGAATAAATTTTTGAAAAATCCCTAGTTAGGTATAAATTAGTTGTAAGTTAAAATAGTTATAAGATATTATATACCTTGAACCATTTCCACATGTGATCAGTTGAATTTGAGAGAATTGGCTTGGGTTTTCTGAACAAATGACCTTGTAAATGCATCAATGCATTTATAACATTATGGAAACATTGACTAACCGTCTCTCTTGACTTTTTGAAATTTTATTTTATGACTCGGTTTTTAACATGATGGGCAATAATATGTACGAACATTGCCATTTGCTCATCTACAAGCATGTACTGTGTTGACTTTAACGCCCCAATAGTTTCTAGCATTTCACATAGTTTAAAGAAAGCAAGTCTATTCATCCTAACTTGTGAAATACATGTCTCATCACTATCATGGACAAATCGCTTAACATAATCTCAGTTAGCATAAAAATCTAGAACATAAGATCTAGCCATTGGCCTATAAGTATTTAAAGAAGTAGAAGCCACAGCTGACAATAAATATAAGAACCGACTTGCAGCGTTACACATCTCTAACTACACTGTCAATATAGCTATAATTCTTTTTCTCCTTTGAGTATTTCTAATCAAACTCAAGTGAGCCATTATTGCAAAAAAATAAATTTGATAATCTATTCTAAATTAGCAATACAATAAAGCTTAAAGAAGACAAAATTCAACGCACAACCTCCAAAGTAAAGCATGCTATCAATACCCAAAAGGGTTTGTTTTCTCCTCTCCATATTCCATGAAACACAATACAAAAAGCAATCAAGTTCATTGTAATGGCTTTATTAGTCAATTCTACTTGATTAACATCCCTGTAATCATAATGCAAGTGGAACGGTTTCCGATTTTAAAGAAGACAGCAATGTTTGGTTCATATATAACCAAATAACACTTACCAACACATAAATAATAATCAATATGTCTGTAGACAAGCACGTTAGCCTTCTTACCATGTAGAAATCAAACTAAAAGAATTATTGGCTAAAAATTGACAAACAAATTACCATTTTACAATCGCATCACCATAGAAATAAAGAATAAGAAGATCTGATAGAACGCAACAAACACACAAATTGTATGTAATTCAACAAGTCAAAAAAGCCTACAACATTCCCAAAAAAAGATCCACATCTCCAAAATAATCGGCTTATAACACTGCATTAGTGCATGATAACCCAATCTAAACGAAAACGAACAGATCATTCCAGAAAACCCAGAAAGGATTAGAAAGGAAAAAGTATAAAACACTGTAAATTGATCGGTTCAGCAACAACAACTAGAATGAATTAATCTCCATTGTTAGGCACATACTCCTCTTCCCTCGTCCAAATTGCAATGTGTGACTTTTGTAATAGACATATTTATTTAGTTTGAAAAAAAAAAGAAATTTATATGTGCTCGTTGATTGTATAATTGCCAGTAGAGGCTCAAGCAAAAAGGCAAAAAAAAAAAGGATCAAAAAGCCAATTTGATCAGGCCAAAAAAAAAATAGAAATTTATATGTGTTCATTGATTGTATAATTGGCAATAGAGGTTTAGGCAAAAAGGCGAAAAAAAAAAAAAATAGGGATCAAACATATTGATCCGATCCGATCCAAAATGTTATGATCGGATTGATTAGTTGTTGAATACAAGATTGAACCATGATTTTTGGGTGAAATTTATTCCTCTAAAGTTGAATATTTGACTTAGATTTGGAAGAACTTGTTAGTTTTAATTAGTTTTTATGTTAATATTAACTGTAAGTGTACATGAAATTGAAGAAAGATATTTATTTAAACTAACCCTTTTAAGAAATTTCCTTAAAATGATAAAAATAAAAGCTGTACCGCCATTCAATTTCGTATGAAGAATAATATAAAGATAAAATAGAGGCGATTAAGTAAGAAAGATAAAATTTCTAGATTCTTTCTTTTTCCCAACATAAGTCCAAAATGAAAATTGTTCATTTTGACAATTTTGCCCTCAAATTTGCCACCGTGCAAAACATGTGGTAAATGGAGTTATGCAATAGAGTGACTTAATTTAAATCCTTTTAACAAATATAATGACCTCGTTTAGTAGAAAAAAATATAGTGATTAAAATTAAAATTTTTAAAAATTATAGTGATGAAAAAATCTTTTTACCCTTTTAAAAATGACAAGAAGGGGTGCTAAGGTCAAAGGGCAATAGTAAACTTGATGGAAACTATGGGTGGAGTGCAAATGAGATCTTCTGTTTTTAACTTTTTGTCTCACTTGTGTATCATAATTAAAACAAAATAGTTTTAAATTTAAAATTATGTCATTTTAATTAAAGTTAAAATTAAAACTATATCATTTTAATTGTGACACACAAATAAGACACAAAGTTAGGGATAAAGGATCTCTTGCGGGGTGGAGTGATTGCAAGAAAAATGATGTGGTAATTAAGGAAATATTATTAAAATATGGATTAGTCTTTTAGGAAGAAAATTCATTTGAACACTTTTCACTATAAATTGCAATGTCTTTTTTTTTTTTTTAAAGAAAAACCATCCTATTAACTATTCTCATCCTTTTGATTTTAGAAGTCACTTAACAATTGCCTTTGTTATGCAAGGAATTAAAGTTTGTTTAAAAATATTTTTATTCCTTACTCCTACTTTGCGTCAATTTTAGCTAGAGAAAATCAAAATTTTACTCTTAAACTATTCATATTGAACTACTCCTTTGGTCTAAAAAAATATATATATATTTTTTGATACAACTTATTTTAAATTACAAAATATAATACCTTTACCACACTATTAAATATATATATTTATATTTTTATCTTTACTTTTTAAATTTTATTATATATAGTCATAATTACTAAATGTAATATAAAAATTTTGCACAAAATGTAAATTTTTTGTGGAACTATAATTTTAAAAATTAAACTCTTTTTTTATGGAGGAAATATTAATTTTGTTAAAACAGGCCCCAACAGCATTTTTCCTAATATTTGCTAATACTTGACAAAATAGAGAGTGAAAAAGACAATTTTTTCCCCCAACCTAAAATATTTAGTCATCATTTTAACTGCAACGACTAATTTTCAGTTAGTCCTAATTACTAAAATCTTCAGAACATTCCAGTCTTTCTCCCTGCCAGAGTCAACGTCAATTTCCATCCCACCCTTTTTTCGTCTCATAGAAATTTCTGGACCAACTCACCAACCAACATTATCCATTACAAAATCACAGTCTGATCAGCCACTTCTGCAATCAGACAAACAACGTTAATTTGCCAAGTATTGAAGAAATATTTCTGTTCATTGTTCATAGTACTCTGCTGAGCTGACGTTATAACTGGAAAAAAAAAAATGATGTATGATGATTTTGATTTTCCAAATGCTTATGATCATATGGCTGATGAAACGGAAGGGGACGATGAAATGGGGCTGCCTGAGACAAACCCAATTCTTGAAGTTGGTAAAGAGCAAGAAATTGGTAAGAATGGGTTGAAGAAGAAGCTTATTAAAGATGGTGAAGGATGGGAAAATCCCAATTCTGGGGATGAAGTTGAAGGTATATTTCTGCGAATTATGTGCATGTGATAAAGTTCTTGAATTGTTTCTGTTAAAGGGCTTATTGATCAGCGATTACCTGGAGATTACAAGTTTTATTTTGTTCATTTTTAATGGTTCTGTTATTTTGATGAAGGAAATTACTATTATCTTTTTAATTTGAAGTGATGATGATCTTTTTGTGACTTGGTCCATATGTTTCAGAAATTGGAAAAAAAAAAGTTTATTTATTTATTTTGGAGGATTGTTGAGCTGCATATTGCCTATACTTGTTCAGCCATTTCACTTAGATCTTTGTCTACTTTTGTAATGATCTCTATGGTCAATGATTTTTTGTGTAACAAGTTTAGTCTTGTTTCATGATAACTGTTGATTGGATTTTACTCATTTTTGGTCCTTTATAGCCTTGAATTCTTAATTTCACTCTGTAAATTTTAGTTATTGAGGCTCTTCCTTTGATTGTATTTGACTCATTTTTTTTCCTATTCGCGAACGATCTTCTTATACTTGTGTCATTTTTATCCCTTCTTTTGATGTTAGTTATACGTGAATGATCTTTTAATTTGATTGGGTTCAACTCTTCTATTGTGTTAATAGGACCTTTCTGGTGACTTACTTGATACTGATTTTGCAGTCCATTATGTGGGCACTCTACTTGATGGAACCCAATTTGATTCAAGCCGTGACAGTGACACCCCATTCAAGTTTAAGCTAAGCCAAGGTAGAGTTTGCTGAAGTTAATTTTTATGTGATACTTGAAGTCTTTGGTTTAGTGTAATTAGCCCTGCTATACAAATGCAATGTTCCATTGATTAGTGCCGTCTGTTAAGTAGCCATCTTTTGACTATATAAGATGTTAAAAGGCATTCTTGCCTACAGGCAATTACACCAATGCACCATGTTCCTTTACTTTCTAGGTATTGTTGAATGACTAACATATGGGGCGTAAGGGTAGAGTGAATTCCTAACATTAGCTTACGTTTCAATTTCATGGTGGTGTGTATGGATATACAAAGCAAATGTTCAGCACTTCATGGTTAGGTCTTGGAGTATATATTAATGAATAACTGATTTAAGGTGTTAAGATTTGAATTATATTTATCATCATCTTAAGATTTGGCATATTTTCATCATCATCTCAGAATTGGGGGTCTACTTCTTTCTTTGGCCATGAAACAAGTTTAAAAGCTTTTTTCTTCTCAACTCTAAAATAAAACAAAACTTGAAGTTGATGGAATTCCTAACTTCGTTGTTAGGTCTCAGAGTATGTATTAATGAAAAACTAATTTAAGATGTTAAGATTTGGCATATGTTGATCGTCATCTTAAGATTTGGCATATTTTGATTATCATCTTGGAACTGGGGGGTCTACTCCTTTCTTTGGCCATGAAACAAGTGTAATGGCTTTTTAATTCTCAAACTCAAAAATAAAACAAATCTAATTTGATGGAGTTCCCAGCTTTTTTCTTTGAAGTTTGCTTGCTTATTTCTGTATGTAGCCTCCTCCCCCTCACCAGGTTAAGGAATGGAAGTTGAGAGTGAAGGGGGTAATGATATCATAGGCATTGAAGTACAAGAACGTGAAACATGAACCACCATTTAAGCTTCATAATATCAAGCTTTCTCTGTCATATCGCATTGATAGAATTGAGTTTCTCTTCTCATAGTCATTCTCTTTATTGGGGTTCATGCCATGGGTGACAAAGCTTTCTTGGCTTTCATTTTCAGCAAAGCAACAAGTTCAGAAAATTTGGTGCATAAAATTCATAAATGGCCTCTTAATTTTTTTCTTCCTTCATTCAAGGGAGACAAAAGTCAAGTTTCCTGAACCAATAAAACAAGGCTTGCACTAGGCATCTATTGTAGGTAAAAAACAAAATAAGCTTATCATCCTGGTACTTGTTCTAATTGCCATGGCTGTTTTCTTATCAGTTGAAAATGTATCCTCCATGAGGAAGCATTAGCGATCTTGTCCTTGTAAGACATGCAAAATGCTCACACTAATCAAGAGCATCAGAAGTGATTTTATTTGGTTCAGCAGTTTAACCTTTTACCTTATGCAGGACAAGTGATCAAAGGATGGGATGAGGGTATTAAAACGATGAAGAAAGGTGAAAAGGCTCTCTTTACCATCCCTCCTGAGTTGGCCTATGGGGAATCTGGATCCCCACCTGCCATACCTCCTAATGCCACTCTGCAGTTTGAAATTGAGTTACTTTCCTGGATTAGTGTGAAAGACATATCCAAGGATGGTGGAATATTCAAGAAAGTACTTCTTGAAGGAGAGGGTTGGCAGAATCCCAGAGATCTTGATGAGGTTTTTGGTATGTATATCATCTATCATTTTATCTGTGGTTGCATCTTTAACTTTCACTAGCTTTCTGTATATTAATATGTTGAAAACTGAATGTGCTCTTACAGTCAGATATGAGGCTCGGTTGGAGGATGGAACTGTTGTTTCAAATTCTGATGGGATTGAGTTTGCAGTAAAAGATGGTAAATATGTCATAATCATTGTTTGAAATCTTTCTCACCATGTCACTTTAATGACTGTAACAAGTAATCTCTTTCTAGGCTGCTTCTGCCCTGCTTTAGCAAAAGCTGTAAAAACAATGAAGAAGGGTGAAAAGGCCCTCTTGACTGTCAAGCCACAGTGTAAGTTGGCTTCCTCTGCACCATATTCACTTGAAATGCTTACTTTAAATTTCTGACTGTTAGTTGTTACAGATGCATTTGGGGAGACGGGAAGGAGCAAAATTGACAATGAAGTTGATATTCCAACAAATGCTACTCTTCAAATTAATCTTGAATTGGTTTCATGGAAAACTGTTTCCAATGTTTCCAATGATAAAAAGGTTATAAAGAAAATCTTGAAGGAAGGAGAAGGATATGAGCGCCCAGATGATTGCACAATTGTGAAAGGTAAGTGATAATTCTTGGTTCGGTATGGGTGTGTTAAAGTCCCTAAGGGTCTTCCTATTGTACTAACATATCTAATAATATATCTATCAGTAAGCTTTACAGGAAGAACATGACCAGTTAACTAGTGAAACCTGAGCTAGATTATCATCCTTATAACCTTTTTCTTGCTTAGCAGTCAAATTGACCGGGACGCTGCTAGATGGAACTGTTTTTGTGAAAAAGGGGGATGATGGAGAACCCCTTGAGTTTGAGATAGATGAAGGTAATGGCAATCTTCTAATCCTCACAGCAAACCATGTCAATGTTACTTCCTCTTATATTTAGTGTGGTAGTATTGCTCCTTTTTTCTTCCTCCTCCTCTTTAAATTTTAAATTCTGCTTTTTAATGGGAAAATAATCTGGCCATGGATCTTATCCTTTTCACCTTGTTTTTCACCTGTACTAATCTCTGTTTCTGTTTTATTCTTCGGCAGATCAAGTTATTGATGGACTTGATAGGGGAGTAAGAACCATGAAAAAGGGTGAAATTGCTCTTATTACTATACAACCAGATTATGCTTTTGGTTCCTCCGAGTCACAACAAGAGCTGGCTGTTGTTCCTGCTAATTCCCCTGTATGTTATCAGGTTGAGATGGTGTCCTTCACAAAGGTCAGTGCCAGTTTTATCTGGATAGGGAAAATATTTGAAACCTTTGATCATGATGGCCTTCTTTTTTCCTAATTACAACTTGACTGGAGTGGCTTGTAGCTAATGCCTTCTGATGAAATTTCACTTCAGGAGAAGGAATCTTGGGACATGAATATACAAGAGAAAATCAAAGCCGCTGGGAAGAAAAAAGAGGAAGGAAACAGATGGTTCAAGGCAGGGAAATATGTAAGAGCCTGTAGGAGATATGAGAAGGTGCAGTGTATTCATAAAATAGATCTAGTTTCTGAGGCACAGGTTCCTCGTTCTCTTTTCTGACAATGCGTCCTTTATTTATGGCCGTTAGGGAGTGGGCTTCATAGAATATGACTCCAGTTTGAGTGATGAGGAAAAGCAACAGGCTAAAGCACTTAAAATCAGTTACAATTTGAACATTGCAGCCTGCAAGCTGAAGTTAAAGGAGTACAAAGAGGCAGTGACATTGTGCACAAAAGTCCTGGAACTTGACAGCAACAATGTTAAAGCATTATATAGAAGAGCTCAAGCCTATATTCACCTTGTCGAATTAGATTTGGCGGAAATGGACATAAAGCATGCTCTTGAAATTGATCCAGAGAACAGGTAGTGTATTCTCATGTTTTGTCCATACCTTATGATTTGGCCTCGAATCTTGAAGACAAATGCATCAGAAGATGCACATTTTTGGAACCTGAACATGATTGGCATTGCATTACATGGAATTGAACCATTGTAATTTAGTAGTGCATGAAACTGGAATAAGTCGTTTTTGTTTGAGACTTCGTTAAAATTGTAAGCTGATACAAAGTCAACCAAATGATTGATGCAATTAAATATTTAATTTGGCATGCTGCCCATCTGTCATTGTGGAATTATGTATCCTCCCCATTTGAGTTCATTTTTCAGCTATGATGTTCCTGATATGATAGAATATGTTGATGGCCAGGGATGTAAAAATGGAATATAAAGTCCTGAAGGAGAAAGTGAAAGAATACAACAGGAAGGATGCACAGTTCTATGGTAACATTTTTGCAAAGTTGAGTAAACTAGAGCCACTTAATTCTACTGTAAGTCAAGAAATCATCTTCATATGGTCTTCTTTGAGTTTCCAAAAGCATTTGTTGGTAGTCAGTCATATTTAATAATTGGATGATTATTTGAGATGCAGGATGCAGATGCAAACCATCAAGCAGTGCTAACGACCAAAGATAGTAAGTACTAAAATCCCATCTCCAGTAAATTCTTTCTGAGCATGTAGATAAAGTAGGGAATCTTTAAGGGTTCAGTATCCGTGTTATGAGTATATAAGGCCAAGAAAGAGTCATTTGGTTGTCTTTAAGTTATGAAGTTTTGCCTCTTTCAATTGGGCCCTCTAAGTCATTGCATTTGCTCTGTGTCTCGAAATTCCATTCTCCCATTGAGACTGCAGCTCATCATCATTTCTTCAATTTCTTATCGACTTTGAAATTACCTCTGTTCTAGCAACTCTTCTATTTGTATCAAATGTACACTATTGACGGCTTTCATCGAATAGAAGATAAAACAGAGACGGAAATGAGCCAGAGTTACAAAATAAGACATTAAGATAGTAGCCTGTGTTGAATGCATTTGATTGTCATTTTTTACCGATGTATTTGTATGTTGGCTATTTTCTGACTTAAATATGGCTTTGTTCTATGAAGGGGCCGTGCACTTTAGAGCATTATCCAGCGTGAGAGAAAAAACAAGGGATTGCTTGTCTGCAGCAATTGTGGCAGTAATTTCAGGCCTTAAACGTATTTCCACCCGGATATATTCTCCCCTGAAGAGTAAAACGTCTTGAAAAGAAACCAAATGAAATTTTGGTTTGGAAGGAATTATGTAATAACTGTTTCTTCTTTTATGTTGTAACGCTGAAAGATTTTGAAAGAACATATATTTGAAGATACGGATGTGCAATACCATAAGATCACCAATAACAAGAATACTAATATAAATAACACTGTCACACCATTAATTTCACTGAATATCCCTGACGGGTATAGGAATATTAATATTTGTTGTTTCTATGCATTCTCCAAACAATTATCAAGCTCACGAACTCTAGTTTACTGCTTAATTGAATTTTCGTGTTTGAATTGACAACTAAAGTGATCAAACTCACAACTTCAGATGTCAAATTTCGCCACTACTAACAATTCCTTTTCAATAGTTTAGAATGTTTTTCCAAAACAATATGTTGTAACCATAATTTATAAGATTTGGTTTTACAAAGAATCGATTGGGATAGTAGGTGGATTGGTTAAAGTATATTAGGATAGTAGAATGGGATTTAAAATCGGATCGTAGTTGAAAATATAATTTATAAATTGTTTGAAAAGAATTATTGATGAATAAATGAATGAATATGCAAAAAATTCATGTATAGTTTATTGTTAATTATTCTTAATTGAATTTTATTTCTTATAACAACTTATATGATTTTTTAAATGTTTTTGAAAAGTATTTATGTCCAATTAATTTATCTATTGTTAAAAGTTTTGATTAAACTAATTAAATTATTTATATAATAATAAATCTTAACATTATTTAGATATTAATAGTAATTTTTTGAGTAAATTTAACTATATTTTATTTATATTATAAAAGTAAGATATTGTCTATAACACTATGATAATCATAGTTTACAGGATTGAGATCTTACACAAACTCAGCGAGTGCTTGGCTGGGGGATATGGGAATGGGGATATGGGTTTGATAGTGATTGAGACTGGTTGGTTGAAGGAAATGGAATTCCCTGGCCCACCTGAAAAGACATTTCATTTCTTGATATGGGGTAATGCTAATATCCCCCAATATTGGGGGTATGGAAGTTAAGGATATGGGTTTGCTAATAATTATTTTAATTAATTTAATAATTAATTAATGCTACTTAATTAATTATAATTAATATAAATTAATTTATTATTAACTTATTATTATCAAAAGTAATAATAAATTAATTAATCAATATTAATTTAATTAATCATTCATTTACTCAATATTATTAATTAATTAATAATTAATTAATCTGATTTTACTAATAGTAATTATTATAATTAATGTATAATTAATTTATAAATATTTAATTGATCATATTAATTAATTGCTAATTATTACTAACTAATTAAGTAACTAATACTAATTACTTAATTCATATTAGTTATTATAATTAATACTAATTAATTAACTAATATTAATTAAGTAATTAATATTAATTATTATAATCAATATAAATTAATTTATTATTAACTTATTATGATTAAGTAATAATAAATTAACTAATTAAGATTAATTTAATTAATCATTCATTTACTTATAATTAATATGAATTAATCTCATTTACTAATATTAATTATTACAATTAATATTAATTAATTACTTAAGATTAATTTAATCAATAATATTTTTATTAATAATTAATTTAATTTAATATTATAATAAATAATTAACTAATAATAACTAATTAATTAATACTAATTATTACAATTAATTTATAATCATTTTCATTCCCTACCACAAACCAACCACCATTATTAGTAATCAATCCCATTCTCCAACCCAAACCAACCAACAGAATTATAATGAAAGACCCTACTATCATTTCCCACCACTATCATTTCCATTACTTTTCCTATTTCCCTCTTTCAGCCAGACGCCCCCTCAATTTAGGTTAACAGAATTGGATCAATAGGATCGAATATTAAAATTGTAATATCTTAGAAAAATTTTAAAAAAATATAATTTATAAATTATTTTTAGAAAAAATTATTAATTAATATATGAATAGATATGTAGAAAATTTATATATAATTTATAATTAAATAATTTCATTTTAATTTTTAATTTTTCTAATATTTTATATAATTTTTTCAATACTTCAGTGATTGTCGCAATCGAATAATACTTATGTTTAATTTGTTTATTTATTATTAAAAACTAATAAAAATATGATTAAATTAATTAAATTATGCATATAATGATAAATTTTAATTTTATTTAAATATAAACATTATTTTAAACAAATTTAATTATATTTTATTTCATTAATAAAAGCAAAATTGTTATTAGAATTAAAATTATTTTATTAAATTTCAATCATAGACTTAAAAAATAAAATTGAAATTTTTAAAAATATGATAGTAATAAGATCTCGTCTATCGAAGAACAGTGAGACTTGAATCGTATAATCGTGAGACCATCGGATCCTGAAAACCATGGTTGTGGCAAACATGATGGTTTGACTTATGGTATGCTCAAGGCAAATGTATGGCCATTTGCCTAAATTGCATAGGTTATATAAGCATTATTTCCATTATATCATCAACAACAGAGTTTTGCAGACAAATTATCTAACCAACAAAGCACAAACTACTCTGGAGAACTTGTTATCAGTTGGGACGAGACAAGCAAGCAGTTCAAACAAGTTGTTAATGTTCCCAAAACAGTCTAAATGTAATTCCCAAAACGAAATTCTTCAAAATACAGAGGAAAAGACAATGAGCAGAACATCCGAAAATTGTTTTTTAGACCATGTCAAAACTCCTAAACAGAGTTTAACCACCTCAAGCCAAGACTCTAGGCAGCACTCTTGCCCTTCTTCCTCTGGATCTTCTTCATGTAAAATTCAAGTTCCTTTCCTTCCAGGATGTATCTGACGCCAGAAATTGACAAAATAAATTTGTTAAAAATAATAGATGAAATTACACAAGTTACTAGTAATAATGCTTAATACTCACCCATCGGCTCTTCCACACTGCCCAGGACGGGAAGAAATGCAAGCCAACAATCTACCAGATCCAAATTGTTCTTCAATATGGGGCTCAAGTTTACGATCCTTTTGGCGTTTCTCAATCTTCCTAAGAACATGATTGCTTTTCTTTGTTTCCTCTGTAGCTGCAGGGCCTTCAACCTCCTGCACATCCATCATGGAATTTCAGAATACTAAAATACCAATATAGCACGATACAAGGTGATATTTGCACACACATGTAAATAAATCACATTTTATCAGCAATAATAGTAGACAATTTGCCATTCTCAATCAATTGCATTGGAAAACTAGGTTAGAAGAAAACAACTCCCCATATACAATTAGAAAAGCACACAAGTAAAACAACAGCACAAACAACTTTCCAGAGAATAAGCATATTATGTAATCAGGACAGGAGTTACCTAGACAGTCCTAAACCAAAAAGATCCTAACACGGCCTAACAAGCTGTCATATTAATTGTACATATTAGCACCTTTTCCAAGGGAGTAACATGGCGTCACAAGTGACCTTGCAGATTAATTGTAAATATTAGCACACCTTTTCCAAGGGAGTAAAATAGCAACACATGCGACTTTGCAGAGAAAGGCACATTATGCAATCAGGACAGAAGTTGCCTCAACCGTCCTCCACCAAAAGCAAACCAAACATAGCCCAACAAACCGTCAAATTAATTGTTCATATTAGCAACTTCTCTAAGTATTCCCAGACAACCCAGGTCAATATTCTTTCCACATCAAAAGCATAACTTTTAGAGTCAATTCAAGTAGGCTCATAAGAGATAATCTGAAAAATATTTGATCCTTGAACAAATGAAACAATACCTAAAATATGATCAAACAAACAAACAATTTGCCAAAAAAAAAACCTAAACAAACTTAATTATCCCCTTAAAAAAGATGTAACACAAATTGAACCTGAGGGATTTTCGAAGGCACTAGTCAAAGTTCGTGAGCAAAATAAAGCAGGCTAAAAAATTTATAGATATTAGTTGTGTATCATACAGTAATTAGGGTTGAATAAACTGAAAGAGGAAGTCAAATATCAACAAAACTGCCAGGCAAATAGATAAATGTAAATACCTCTCCTTCCTTCTTTGTGGCAGCTGTCTTTTTCTTCCTTCCAATATCAACACCATAGTGCTGAAGGTACCACTGCTTGAATGGGGCAGCATCCACCTGAACAATGGCACTTTTTACCAGAGTTTGAGTTCTCACAAGCTCATTATTAGAGGCATTGTAAACCACATCAAGGAGACGAGTTTTGCGGGTGACAGCTTCACTTCCCCAAGAGTAATTTCCAGTATCCAATCTGAGAGCCCTCCACTTGACATTGCCTCCTCTGACTCGGACTCTCCTCACACACTTGTTGCTTGAAAGCTTAGTATTTGCCGATTGACGACCAAGCTCATACCTAAAATCAAGAAATAAATTTTTTGTGGAGAAAATTAAACAAAGTCCAGACATTTCATTACAGCTTCCGTGTGCATGGTACAACAGAAATACATGAGCGAAATCAACTTAACACCTACTAATATATTTACTTTCACTCACACCAACAAGAAAAGAAATAAAACCACTACCCTAACCATTTACACTCAAATTCAAGAGGTTACACCCTCAAACAGAAGGATCTGTCAGGAAATAGAAAGATAATACTCAAAATTGGAATATTGAGACAGATAATTACACTAAATGATACAATCCTTACTCAAAAGGATCACAAACCAACTGTACAACACAAAATTCGAAATCATTCCCAGCTTTGCTCACATATAAATTTGCAACAAAGCTATCACCTTCTTTTTATTTATTCTAATAGTTCTTTATTTAAATTCTAACAATAAGCAAAATCCAATACATCAATCCGATAAATAAGTATATTTCACCCTAGAAAGCTCCCTTTTCACACAATCGATATGCACTTCACACCCAAAATTTTCTTCATTCATAATATTAAATGAAACAACGACAATGTACACTAAAGCAAAAATAAAAAAAATAAAAGATTTCTACTTTCCTGTCTATTTAAAAACAATATCATACACAACTTACTTTCTCTTCTTCCTCCATGCCTTCTTCTTGCCACCAGTGGCACGTCTCTTGTGCATAGAATCTCTTGAAATACCTGTTCCCAGAAAAACCCATTAAGCCAGCGAAAATCTACAAGGGAAACAAGAGAAAGAGAAGAATTAAACGGGGATTCAATCAGCTAACCCATGTTGGCTGCGGCGGCGGAGGTGCTCCCCTGCTTCTGTAAACGAGTTGACGGCCGCTCCTCTCTCACGCTCTATAAAGAGACACTGCTAATGAGGGTTTGAACTGAAACCCTAATCTATAGGCCTGGGAATATGGACAATTTCGTAATTGGGTATATGTGAGGGGTAACTTTATCATTTAATTTATCGTTTTTTAAATTATTAGTATTCGGGGTTCGTTTTAATAGTATGCAAACTTTTAGAAAAATTTTGGCATTTGATTGAAAGCATTTTAATTTTGCTTATGCCCATTTAATTCTACTCTTTTTAATTATTAAGCAATTAAGTGAGAATCAAATAGAGAAATATCAAAAAAATTAAAAATAAAAATTGAATCAAATATTAAGCAATTAAATTTTCTAGTTCTAATAGTAACCTACGGGAGATTCTATTAAAATGGATTTTGGAGTACTATAATGTATATACAATTGATGTGTGTAATATTTTCTATGCGAATATTTTGAACTTTTAACCCATGAAGTTTCTAATCCTTTAGAGTTGAAAATTTCGAACATATACACAGAGGCATATTGCAAATTTTTATACTTTCTTTACTAAAACACATTTTCATGCCACTTTTTATGCAAATGTTCAAACATATAGTGTAAGAGTTTGTTTAATTTATATTATATTTAAATTTAACTATACTAAAAACATTAATAACATATCTATTATTCATCTCTACACCATTATTAATATTTTTATAATTAACATATATTTATTATACTATAATAACTTAAATCAGTTTCTCATTATACTATGTTCATCTACATTCTAGTCAAGTTCTTTAATCGCTGTAGAATAACAGCTTTTGGAGTGACTAGTAGAGTCAGTACCACACATTTATGTATACTAGTGGGTGATAACTGCGAGAGCTGCGGTTTTTTGAGTGCCCACTATGTTGTACAGAACAATTACAATTTAAAAGTATCATTAGGATATTTTTGAAGAAATAAATCCATGATGTAATTTAAAAACAAAGAAATGTTAAGAAGTTGGAAAAGGAATTATACAGTAACAGTTAATGCTATAATAGCAAAATTCAAAGAATGTATTCTAATTTGTTGTAAATTTAAACTGCCATGGATAAATTTTTTCTATCCCATGACAATTAAAAACAATAACAAGGAAACTATTGTTTATTTGGGGAATGAAAACTAAGTAGTCACTTGATTCCAAGGTATGATCTTCTACAAATTAATACCAACTTCGACGGAGTGAAGAATGTCTGATAGTGATGTCGTAGACTCGATTTCCAAACTTTAATTGAATGTCACATTGTCTTGGTTCTTCTAAGTCAAGGCTCGAATACTTTGGAATATTCTATATGATGAAAATATGAGAACCAAGGTTGAAACAATCAACCATTTAACCAAGACAACTCGATCAAATCCGAAAGAGACAAATCTAAGAGCACAAGTTGGATGTTTAGTTGAGAATTCGCTTACAAAGAGACGCCCACACCTTGATCCATTACAAAGCATTAGAGGGCCTATGCTTAGGTCAGAAATTAAATGAACGCAAGCTACCTTAATCTCTTTCATAAGTTAATCCATTGAATCTGAAGCTAAGGCAGCAAGGCAGAATTCCAATTCTAGTTAAACACTTGTCATTTTACTTAGTATTGTAAATGATGAGCCAAGTGTTGTTCATTTTTCATGATCGAACTAAAGGAGAATTAAGAAGCTTCCAAATTGGAGTAAAGAAGTTCCATTCGGTCAACACAAGCACAAGCTTCTAGCCATGATGATTAAAGAAGTTGCCAAATCCACAAACTCCAGCTCGGCTAAATGGGAATTCTACTCAAGCAGCATTCGGCCACACACACTTGGATTAGTTTTAGGCAACTTGTTGTTTTATTTCCTTTTCTTAGAGTAGTAGTTCTTTTTAGTAACTATTTCTTTAGTTAGTTTCCTAAAAATCTAATCCAACTAGGGAATGGCTTTCTTAAGTTGTCACAAATTGTAATCTATAAATAGAGGCTATTCTGTCACAATAAAATTCAGACTTTGATCAATTACAAATTTGAGAGCTTTTAACTTTTCTTTGAGTTCTAGTTTAGAACTTACTTTGAGTCTTTAAGGATAGCCTCTTAGGTTCATGTTTAAGCTATTTTGTTGAGTTTCTTTCCCTCAACAATCTGAGTGTGCTAGTTGGTTCTAAGGATAGTCAAAGTTCACATCTTGGGTCCTTTATAATTCCATTGGGTGTCAAGTGGACAAAAGTAAGGTTCCAAGGATAGTCAAAGTTCACATCTTGGGTCTTTGATAATTTCATTGGGTGTCTTGGTAAAGGAAGACTAGTTCAACCTAGATGATGATACTATGACCAACATTCTGGTATAGGTTCGAATTCTTATTCTTTGGTTTAAGATTCGTATCAATTTGGTATCAGAGCTGTCTTTGGGTTGTTCCTTTGAGTTGTTCATATCTTTTTGTAGATATTTGTTTTCTTTTCAACTTACTGCTCTTATGTGCTATAAGTATTGTGTTGTTCTTGTAAATACTTGTTCAAGTTCTTCTTAATTTCGTGCTCAAAAACCAAAAGAAAAAGTTCCACCCGAATTGTAAATTCCTGCCAGGAATTCTGTCTCAGTTTTCATTACCCATGTTGTGTTTGTTTCTTTGATTCTTTTTGCGTATGTTTTGTATATCTGAGTCTTGTATCTGTCTATAATCTCTTTGTGATTATCTTCTTAATTCTGTGTTGAAAACCAAACAAAAACAAGTTCCAAACAATTGTGAAAATTTCAGTCCCGTTTCTGTTCAGTTTTCCCGTGTTTCTGTCTCTGAATTTTCTTCACTTCTTTCTTGTTTTAAACCTTGGTTCTGGTGCTATATTGCCCTGTGAATATTGCTTGATAAAGGAGACCTTGAATTGTGAATAAGCTGTCAAATTTGTGATCAAATTGCTGGAGAAAGATTGAAACTTGTGAAGAAAGAAAAGTTCAACCAAAAGCCCGACTTTTCTATTTTGAATTCTTGGTTTGAATTTTGCCCAAAATTCTGCATTGATCTTTGTGTGAATATTACCTGAGTAAGAAGGCTTCATCTTCTTGAAGTTTCTATCAAAGTTTGCAGAAAAAAAAAAACCAATCACCAATTCTTTCTGGAAAGAGAACCGGTAGCAGCAAAACCACAGTTTTTTTGAATTCTACCCAAACCTTCTGGATCCTTGATCAGGTTGTGTTCGTGATTATTTTATGATTATAAGGCTTCAATTTGTTGCCAAAAGTGTGTTGCAAAGGTATAAAATCCCAGCCAAAATTTAGCAACTCCCTGTGAAAAAAAAACAGTCCAAAAAAGATGGAAATTCTGAATTCTTTAAAACTGAATTTCCTGATTTGTTCTAAGCGTCGGTTTGCATCAGTTCTTGATTAAAAGGCTGCGAATTTTTGTTGGATTATATTGTAAAGATGGTGCTCTAAGACGTGACATTGGTTGCTGAATTTTTGGGAAACAATTGGTGAAAGAAACCTTTGAAACCAGCACCTATCTATGACCACATGTTCCAGATTCTGCTGTCCTGAGTTGGATATGCTTTCGTGAATATTTCTTGACCAAAAAGGCTTCGATTTTTGTTATATTGTACTGTCAAGATTGTGATAAGGTCGTGGTATTAGCTTCTGGAATTATTAGAAATTTGTTGAAGAAGATTCTCTTTGAAACCCGTAGCTGAAAGAATTCAGAAAAAAAAACCAAGATTTCATACTCTAGTTTTTGCCCAGTTTTGGTTTTTTTCTGTTAATGCGATTTTTCCTTCATTAAAAGGTTTCGGTTTGTTGAGTTTTACTACCAAGATTGTGTTCTAAGTTGTTAGCTGCTGAAATTTTTTGGCAACCCGTTGCTGAAGAATTGTTGCCAAAAACCGAAGACACATCCTGATTGGAATTGGTTTTGTCAAGAACTTGAGTTGCTGTCTGAATTTGGTTTGGTATATTGAGAAAGATACAGTCATATTCACCAAGTTTAATTCATCACAAGCACATAAAGAACCATCTTTTGCATATTCTTTTCGGCCAAAATTCAGTTTTTCCCGTTCTTTGAAAATTTCAGCCGAAAGTGTCCTTGTTCAAATTCCTTGTTTTCATTGTTTGATCTCAGAACGTTGTCTTCATTCTCTTGTCTTTCTTGACCTCTAAATCATTTTTTCTTGCTTTAATTTGAATTTGAATGTCTAATTCTTTGAGATTTTTAAAGTTTGTTTGGATTAGAACTTTTAGAAAGGCAATTGAGTATGAGTGAACCTACTCAACAACCCCATCACTATAACAAGAGAGATAAGCCTTATATTGGTGAGAGTATCATACATTGCGCAATTGGTTAGAGGGAAGTGAGTTAGGAAATCTTTATTACTAATATTGCTTATGCAAAGTGGATCACTCCAAGTCATAAAGTAAACTTTGGTAAGTTTTCGAATTGGAAATTTTATTGACCAAGTTCTTTATGATGTTGTTCCTATGCAAGCTTCTCACCTACTATTAGAACGACCTTGGGAGAATGATTGCAATGCAATTCATTCTGGGAGGACTAATAAGTATCATCTTACTAAGGATAGAAAAGCTTTCATACTAGCGGCATTGCCACCTTCGGAAATTAGTAAGTTTCATCAACAACAAAGGGTGAAGCACATGGAGTGGAAAAAGGAACAAAAGAAGGTTGAAGAAGGTCCAAATTCTGCTCAAACTATGAGTAAACAAATTCGTTCAACTCCTAAAGGTAAAGCTTCGGTTCTCATGAGTGAAACCGAAGATGTACAATCATCCATTGAAAATTTTAAAAGTAGTTTATATACTTGCATGAATGATGTTGATAGAAATTTAAATGCAAGTAAAAATTTTGTGCTAAATAGTTTTCAAAAAGTTTTATTTAGCACCAATGAAGGATTTCAAAAAGTTTTATTTACCACAAATGAAGGATTACCAAGTGGCTTGCTTTCGCAAGTCAAAGTTGTTTTGTAAGAAGATGAAGATGATTTTCTAGAAGATCTCCCTAAAAGACTATCACCTTTAAGGGGAATTGAGCATCAAATTGACTTCATTCGTGGCGTAGTAATTCCCAACCGACCCAACCCTGAAGAGACCAAAGAGCTCCAACAGCAAGTTGAGGAATTGCTAGATAAAGGTCATGAACAAGAAAGTCTTAGTCCATGCGCAATTCTAGTCAACCTTGTTCCAAAGAAGGAAAGTACGTGGAGAATGTGTACAGTTAAGTATAGACATCCAATACCTCGCTTTAATGACATGTTTGAAAAGTTGCATGGGTCTAAAATTTGTACTAAAATTGACCTTAAGAGTAGATATCATCAAGTATGTATTAACAATGGAGATGAATGGAAAACTGCTTTTAAAACTAAGTTTGGATTGTATGAATAGTTAGTCATGCCTTTTGGATTAACTAATGCACCTAGTACATTCATGCGGCTCATGAATCATGTACTTAGACAGTTTATAAGAAAATTTGTTGTGTATTTGATGACATTCTCATTTATAGCCAGAGCTTAGAAGAGTATGTGAAGCATATTAAAATTTTTCTAAGTATCTTGTGTGAAATTAGGATGCTTGGTTTTAAACCACTAACCCCTCTTGACTTAGTGCCATTGCCTAGCAATGAGCAAATAAATCTTAATGGTGCAACAAAGGCTAAGTTTGTTCAAGACTCGCATGAGAAAGTATACATTTACATCCTCAAGAAGAATAAACGTTATGCTTAAGTTGCCAATAGAGGGAGAAAGCAAGTAAGGACTAAGTTTCATCCTCGAGAAGATGGTCATTTCCAAGTTATTACTCGCATGGGCAAGAATGCATACCAACTTGTCCTTCCAAGTGATTATGGAGGTAGTACTACATTTAATGTCTCCAATCTTTCTTTGTTTGAGTTGGATAAAGAGTTTATGAACTCGAGGGCAAGTCCTTTTAAAGAAAGGGAGTCTGATGAAAATATGAGAACCAAAGTTGAAACAATCAACCATTTAGCCAAGACAACTCGATCAAATTTGAAAGAGACAAATCTAAGAGCACAAGTTGGATGTTTAGTTGAGAATTCGCTTACAAAGAGACACCCACACCTTGACCCATTACAAAGCATTAGAGAGCCTATGCTTAGGTCAGAAATTAAGCGAATGCAAGCTGCCTTAATCTCTTTCATAAATGAATCCATTGAATCCGAAGCTAAGGCAGCAAGGCAGAATTCCAATTCTAGTTCAACACTTGTCATTTTACTTAGTATTGTAAATGATGAGCCAAGTGTTGTTCATTCTTCATGATCGAACTAAAGGAGAATTAAGAAGCTTCCAAATTGGAGTAAAGAAGTTCCATTCGGTCAACACAAGCACAAGCTTCTAGCCATGATGATTAAAGAAGTTGCCAAATCCACAAACTCTAGCTCAGCTGAATGGGAATTCTGCTCAATCAGCATTCAGCCAACACACTTGGATTAGTTTTAGGCAACTTGTTGTTTTATTTCCTTTTCTTAGAGTAGTAGTTCTTTTTAGTAATTATTTATTTAGTTAGTTTCCTAAAAATCTAATCCAACTAGGGAATGGCTTTCTTAAGTTGTCACAAATTGTAATCTATAAATAGAGGCTATTCAGCCACAATAAAATTCAGACTTTGATCAATTACAAATTTGAGAGCTTTTAACTTTTCTTTGAGTTCTAGTTTAGAACTTGCTTTGAGTTTTTGAGGATAGCCTCTTAGGTTCATGTTTAAGCTATTTTGTTGAGTTTCTTTCCCTCAACAATCTAAGTGTGTCTTTGAGGATAGTCTCTTAGGTTCATATTTAAGCTATTTTGTTGAGTTTCTTTCCCTCAACAGTCTGAGTGTGCCGGTTGGTTCCAAGGATAGTCAAAGTTCACATCTTGGGTCTTCCATAATTCCATTGGGTGTCAAGTGGGCAAAAGTAAGGTTCCAAGGATAGTTAAAGTTTACATCTTGGGTCTTTGATAATTCCATTGGGTGTCTTGCTAAAGGAAGACTAGTTCAACTTAGAGGATGATACTAGGACCAACACTCTGGTATAGGTTCGAATTCTTATTCTTTGGTTTAAAATTCGTATCACTATATGAAAAGAAGAATGAAAATATATAAAATTATTCAAATTGTAGATGAGAAAAATTCTGTAAAATAAATTTGGGAAATAAATAAAATATTATAATTTTTACCAGTCTAAAAGTATCTGTTGCCTTGAATTGTTGGAAGAAAGAACAATATGGAGTTGAACTGGATCTTTGAAATGGAGGCAATAAAGATGACAAAACATTATGTTGGAGATTTTTTTATCTAAAAACTAAAACGAAAGGATAAAGTCAATTAAGACATTGATGTATTATTTAATTGGAAGCAAAAATGTAAGTTATTAAATGGATAAACCTCGTTTTGGCAATGCAGGTAGCGCGATTGTCCATGGCATCATTATTTGACTGTTCATATTGTCAAATGTAAGGCAGTCAAATCCATTGTTTCCACGGAACCTTAATAAGACTGAATAGCCTTGATTAAGTAAATTGTCGTTAAAGAATTTAGTCCAACCAAATGTGAAAACATGATCCTTGATTGTTAACTTCCATTGCATTTGGCCTTGGTAGATTATGATTTGATCTTCATTGGCAAAATTTCGAATGGCATAAAGACCTGTTAGGACTTTCTAAAAAATAGTACACGAATTTCTTTTACTGAAGGGAATTCAATAGGAAATAATACTTGTCAAAAAAGAAAAAAAGTAAATAAGAGATTTTTTTTTAGTTAAACCTGGTTCTTTCTTTGAAGAGATTTGAAGAAAAAACAACACGGGTTTTCAATTGTATCTTGGAAAGGTGAGAAAAAAGATTAGAAAATATAGCTGAAAAATAATAATGCAAATTTGGTGAATAAATTAGATTGAAATAAAAGAAATTATGTAAAAAAATATTATGAATGCAATTTATAGAATTACCTGATGTACGAAAGATTGTTGGAGTAGCAAATAACACATTTTGCATCTAATCTTAATTGATTTTTCTGATTGTACTTGTGGGTAACCGAAATATGTAAATATTGTTGGATAAGAAATGAAAAAATTATGACATATTTGGTAATTGATTTGGTTGTCTTGCCAATATGTTAACGTGCCCACATGTACATATGTATTAAATTGAGTCAAAAAATAAAATTTATGAGTCTGACCATTTTGTTCGGTCAACCCCTTTGTAAATGGATGGAGTGGTGTTGTCATGACCTATAAAAAACAATTGAATGAAATCATTTATTTTAATGAAATAATAATTGAATCGATACAATTAATAGTTGAAGTAGGTGCAGCACAAATGAAGATAAAGTATAGAGCAAATAAGTGTCTAAGATTGAAGAAATGAGAAAGAAAAGGGGAACATTTACAACAGCTTAACATAGGAATTTAGGACATAAACAATTAATGTTTTTGTAGAAAATGTACCATGTTTGATATATATTCCAAAGCAACAAAAGGTATGAGATCAATCTGAAATAACATGGGGAAGACAACAACTATGGAATAAATAATTTCAGGAGAACCTAACTTATGATAGCTAAAATCAAAGAAGTAATTTGTTCAGACATACATAAGTTGCACCAATTTGCAGTTAGGATATAGAATTTGTTAATGTTTTAGTCAACGGTAAACAAAGGCTGGATGGATAGATGTTGTAAAAACACATAGGAAGAAAACTCCTATGGATCGGATACATATATGAATAGAAAAAGAAAAAAATGAACATTATTAAGTTGTTGCTATTGGTAAATATAACTATTGTGGATAATGATAATTCGAATAGTTTGCTTCAAAGTCTTTACAATTAGAAGTGATAAATTTGAACAGTTGCCACGGAGTGAATCAACATACGGGAAGTGCAGGACAGATATGGCATTTTGAAATACTGGAGAGGAGACAAATGAGATCAAGTCACTTGGATATCAAAAAGAACATGGAACTAAGTAGCAAAATAAAGATTGAAGGTTCTAAGGAAATATTGACAGTATAATGATGAGTGAACCAAGTAAATTAGACAAGAATGTTTCTGCTATTTATACAAAACAGGCAGAAAATTATTTGCATTTGATAGTGATTTGTTGGGTAAAAAAGTGGGCCGGTTTATGAAGATGAAAAAGTGGTAAGGCTATATAATTGTAGGAAGAAATGGATAACTGGGACAAAAAATAAGTTATAAATTCAAAAAAACCAGCAACCAGTAATTGGTTAAAGTAAAAATTAAAGGTGGTGAGAAGCTTGACCATGTAGTTTTCAAGTTAACGAAAAAAGGGAATAAAATAGATTAGTGGGAGTTAGTCAGCGCATTTATCTTTGTAAACATGTAATAAACAAAAGTAGTAGTAGTTTAATATGAAGCATACTGTTTTAAATCCAATGAGGCTTGTGTTGATGAATCAATGTGGTGCAGTACACGTCTAGGCTTGTGTTGATGAATGAAACTGGTGCAGTACATGTCCAGGCACCAACTTGTAAGTTGTTGGTCCTAAGAGAAAAAATAGAGCCGTACTTGAGAAGCTGAGAAGGAGTAAATTTATAGAATGAATTATTGGAGATATAAATGGAATTACTTCACTTGAGGGCAGTATTTATGCTGCAGCAGACCAGAGCATAGTATGATTGTACTGTATAGCTGTGATTTTACAATATGGAAGATGGTGATTTGACTTGTTTCTTACTTTTACAGCTTTGTTTGTGTTGTCAAATCAAACTAGTCAGTCACATGTCTATGTAAGGGAAAAGTTGAACAAATAAAAGTTGCAAATTTGTGTTGGGAATATTGACTACAAATATAATTAATGTGACAACATATTGAAAACAGCAATTCGGGGTGGATAATTTGAAATTTAGTTTCATGTTTAAGTAATATAAAAGTCCAAAAAAAAAAAAGAAAAAGAAAAGAAAGAGAAGCTTGTTTTGTGGAAACTGTGTAATAGGGAACTCAATAGATTGTGACCAGAAGTGGTGAATAGCAAATTGTGTATTTTGTGAATGTGGAAATATAGTCATTTACAATTTTACAAACAAAGCAGTCGTGATCTAATGTTTTTGCAGTAATTTGTCAGTGTTTAAATATTTAAATAGAAAATCAGTAATGATTATAAGGCATATATATTTATCTCATTTGAAGATTGTATTACTTATTTCCATAAGAATGTAATTGATGTCGTCAGTTGAAGAGAGCTAGGTAAAGCAGTAGTTATGTGCTGTTAAAAAAGCCGAACAAAAAAAAAAGGTGGAGTAAGTGTAAACAAACCTAAACAAAGACAAGAGAACAAGGCTAAACACAATGCATGGTGAGCCAAAAAGTAAGAGAAATGCTGAAAATAAAAACTAATAGAAATGTTGATTGGATGGCGTTTTGACAGGGAAATGAAAGATTTGAGTGATGAGAAAGGAGCAAGTCTAATAGGTAAAGAATAAAAATTACCACGTTATTATGCAAGGCAGATCAATAAACTATCAACAAGACAATAACATGACATGGTAGTAGAAGAAAAAAGATAATAGAGCCACAAATGATTTTGAATAAGGCAGTAACTCAAATACACAGACATGTTAATTTGCAAAGTTAAAACAGGAAAAAATCACAGTAATTAATCAATGATAGAAACTAAAACTGTAAAATGTATCAAGGAGCAGAAATAAAGGAAAAATACAACGAATGTATAAAACTAGTTGATTGAGTAAACCAAAGCATGTTAGTTAAAGTATATGTGAAAACACAAAAAGAGATTGGCGGTGATGAAATACAACAGAAAAAGAAAAAGGAAAAAAGAGATATGGTAAAAAGTATCGAATGAAAGAATGGACAAAGAGCTGGAAAGCCATTTGAGGCAAGAAAAATGGCACAAAATATTGGCCTGAGAAAACAAAACCAAAGCCAAATACAAAATAGTCAGGAAAAATAATAATATGAGATGAAATTATTTTTGGAAAAGACATTAGGAAATTGATCGAACGAATGCGATAGGTAAATGGAGTATATGTGATGACTTTGGCGTAATAACCAATAACATTACAATAAAGCAAGTATATCTATAATAGAATAGCATAAATATTAACAAATCACCTGAACAGCCCTCATAAGAGAATGAGGAGTCATTGAAAAAGCATAATAGGAAATAACGAGAAAAGGTAAAAATGGAAAAAAACAGCTTGTTTTTGTAGTAGTGTAGAGATGTTAGAACAAAGAATGGCAACATAAGGCATCAAATAGTGCGAGGAGGACACAATAGGGTGAAGGAGTAAGGAAAAACATGGCAAAAGCATTTGAACAGATTTTTATTTTTAATTTGCATAAATATGTACAGCCGTTTGGTTCATTTAATGTTTGAAACAACTGATAGTATTAATTCCAGAAAGGGAGGAGAAAGTAGGTTCATCTAGTTTAGTAAAATAAGATGAAGGGAAGACAAAAAGTGCACAGTCATAGAAAAATAGAACATAAACATTAATAGGAATACGCAACAGAAACAAAGCTAAGCAAACAGAACTATGCTAAACCAAATGTAAAGGTTAGGCAGTGAAGAAGAGTAATGGTGGAAACAAGAAGTAGGCCACACCATGTGGGTTGTTTTTTTTTTTTTTTTCAAAACTGAAAGATAAGAGCAGTTACAAATAGGGTGGCTACTATGTAACAATTAGATACAACACGACAACAATTGAATTGAAGGAGTGACATAAAAAACATTTACTAATAATACAAAAACCATTGACCAGTCATAGGTAACATTAAATCAGAAGACTTTTTCCACAAAAAGCTCATTGACAGTAAAATCTAAGTTAATGGAGTAGATTCAAAACGTTTCAATAAGTACACGCAGACATTCCAGTCGTCATCATTAACAATGAGAAAATCATGCATGGAAAAAAATTGGAAATAATAATGCAGATATTGAACAAAAAAGAAAAAAAAACACAAGTGAAAGAAAAAAAGAAAGCAAGAAGCAAGTGAAGTATAGGGGAAAAAAACGCCTTGTTTTGACTGAAGAAAATCTACTGATAGGTGATGTGTCGCCATTCAAGTGATCAAGTTGGACAAAACCTGTATGAACAGAAAATGTCCACGTATGTGCAAAACTTTTTGTCAGAAGGGTGTATAGCAGTTAAAAAAAGAACTGGAAATTCAACAGAGCAGTAAAAATGGAGAAAAAAAGAACATTGTTCTATTCAGCTAGCCAAATAACTCATTGGTGTTGAAACCACGCACTGGGATGGTATTGCTTAAGTAGAAGATCTTCAAAAACCTACAAAACATGGAGTTAGAAGAGTTTGTTGCAATTTATCATGAGATGACACAAAAAGGAAACAACCTATAAGGCTAAAAATGGTTTGAAGTAAGTGGTAAATCATATAAAGAGACACGACCAATTTAAAATTTACAATTCAAAAAAATCCTAGTTAGCTCTGAATTACTATAGATACAAAATCAGTTGAATAGATAAAAACAATAAACTGAAGAGATGGAAAAATGGGGAAAACAGCATATATGTGACAGACATAATAAAGTGTCATAAAGGTGTGGTGTGTTTTGCACGTCACAAGCGATATTGATGGTAATGCTTGTCTCCTACCGAGCAAATTTTGGAATTCCTGCAAAACATCGAGTTAGGACGTTTGTAAGATAATTTAATTGTAGAAAAGTTATTGAAGTTAGGCTTGAAGTAATTAAACTGCTAGAGTATCAAAAGGTAGTTTTGTACAAAAAGAAATAATGGAACATTGAGTTAAATGCATAGACTTAGGGGGTGCTTGGTGTGAGGGTTTGGGAATGGAGATATGGGTTTGATAGAATTCTCTGGCCCACTTGGAAATAGAATTCTCTGGCCCACTTGACAAGACATTTCATTTACTAATATTAGTATATCCTCATATCCCCAAATATTGGGGGTTATGGAAGTTAGGGATATGGGTTTGCTACTTAATTAATTTAATAATTAATTAATACTACTTAATTAATGTAATTAATTATTAAATTAATTAAATAGCAAACTCATATCTCTAATATTAATTATTATAATTAATATAAATTAATTTATTATTAACTTATTATTATTAAAAGTAATAATAAATTAATTAATCAAGATTAATTTAATTAATCATTCATTTACTTAATAATATTAATTAATTAATTAATCTCATTTTATTAATATTAATTATTATAATTAATGTATAATTAATTTATAAATAATTAATTGATAATATTAATTAATTACTAATTATTACTAACTAATTAAGTAACTAATACTAATTAATTAATTCAATTAATATTAATTAATTACTTAAGATTAATTTAATTAATAATATTTTTATTAATAATTAATTAATTTAATATTATAATAAAAAATTAACTAATACTAATTAATTAATTAATATTAATTATTATAATTAATATAAATTAATTTATAATCAACATATTATTATTAAGTAATAATAAATTAACCAATTAAGATTAATTTACTTAATTATTCATTTAATTAATATTATATTTAATAATTAATTAATCTCATTTACTAATATTAATTATTATAATTAATATTAATTAATTTATAATATTAATTAATTTATAATTAATTAGTTACTTAAGATTAATTTAATCAATAATATTTTTATTAATAATTAATTAATTTAATATTATAATAAATAATTAAATAATAATAACTAATTAATTAATACTAATTATTACAATTAATTTATAATCATTTCCATTCCCCAGCACAAACCAACCACTATTATTAGTAATCATTCCTATTCCCCAGTACAAACCAACCAGTAGAATTATAATGAAAGACTCTACTATCAATCCCCACTACTATCATTTCCATTACCTTTCTCATTCCCCCACGTGAGCCAGGCGCACCCTTAGTTTGAATGCACAAAAGGAAATTCGTAATGCATAGTCCTGAATTTTTTGAAGAACAAA
This sequence comes from Gynochthodes officinalis, assembly GCA_020080225.1. Taxonomy (NCBI): domain Eukaryota; kingdom Viridiplantae; phylum Streptophyta; class Magnoliopsida; order Gentianales; family Rubiaceae; genus Gynochthodes; species Gynochthodes officinalis. Next base: position 32,618,858 of record CM034615.1, on the reverse strand, counting down.
GGATTGGGCTGGCATAGTATAGTTACAAACCCTACAAGAATAAAACCAAATTGTTTTTTCACACTGACAATAGAATGAGAAGGTGTACTTGGAAAACTGATTGGATATTATTCAGTTTTCAAAAGAACACCTCTAACCAAAATGACAAGGAATAACAGACCATAGTTGCAAAATAGTAAAACTTCAAATACATATGTCCAAAAGACAAAATTCATAAAAGATTTAATCTAATTTCTATTTTTTCTTGGTGATATTGGTGGGGTCTGTGTTATCCAAATTATCTTCTTCATCAAACGAATCAAGTTTTCCAAGAAGGTAAAGGCGTGGTTTTGGTCATGATTTTTTTGCATCTATTCCTGTGAAAAAAGATGGTATGAGAAGGACACTAGAAATTCTAATATGTTGTCATCTTTGGATGTGGAATAATTTTTAGAAACAACAATGGAATACAACAATACCTTCAGATGGAGACATTGGTTGACTTCCAACATATTCGTGGACAATGGTGTTGTTGTATTTGTAGTCATGTGGTCCATCGATGAGCCTGAAGACTGACCTTCATGAATATCAACATAGGAAGTAATGGTGTACCACTGTCTACTCTCTGCAGTTTTCAGTTTCATTGGCCTGATATGTACCAAGAACAGTTTGGATTGCAAATCCTTGTGTAACTTCCTATAAAGGAAGTTCAGTGTTCTTGACAAAGGGAAAAAAATTAAGTTAATCCGTGAAGTATTTGTATGTGTGAAAGAAAGAAAAAGCAGGACTATTAGACATGAGTAGTTTCGAAGCATTGGTAACCTTGTTTGCATATTCCATGATTTTGTTGGCTAAGAATGTTAGTAATTTTTCAGCCAAGTCTCCAAAGAATGAAGCCGTGATTATACCACTGTCATCAATTACATCAACCTCAAACCTACAACTGTTAGTGAATCGTTAATTAGTTAAGCGATGAAAGAATAAAGTTAGATTGAAAAAGAAAAAATAGTAAAAAATATAGTTACCTTGGTTCTGCCATTTGTCTCGATTCACACAAATTACAGGTGTATTATTCATGTTGGAGTGCAGATGTCGATTGGTAGCATTTGGGACAAGCCATGTACCAATACTTTTGGCAAATATTTCTAAATGAAAGCTTTGCCTTCACAACTAAATTCTGCAAGTACATTGGAGTAGAATGTTGTCAATCATAAAGAAAGTATAGCCACACCTCAACAATTGCGCAGATCATTGGACTAAGCATGAATAGAACAGAGATTATTGGATTAGGCACGAATAGATACCTTTGGAATGGGGTTATGCTAGTAACAAGGCAAGTTTTCCTATATGAGTCTACAGAAATCTGTGGAGCAGTTTTGAAATAGGTTTTGTTGATGACAAAGTTAGACAAGAGGTTTGTTTTTTTTAGCCTTGTCCATAGCAAAAGACAATTTTCAATAGGAAAGCAATGAAAATAAAGGCTTGCATAAATTAGTATATTGCTCGATCACCAGTTTTTCAAGCGAAGTGTACTCTTTATTGGAGGATCGACTAAAATAGACGAGTCATATTTTGTTGTCAGCACTGTCCTTATAATAAGGATTTTTCACTTGTATGAATAGGTAGTTGTAAAAGTGAACATGGATGGACAAAGCAAGATAGCTGGTAAAAAACATAAAGGCAAAAAATAATGGAATGTATATTGGAATATAGTACCATTGTAGTAGGCAACTTTAATCCTACAACAGATGACAACGGGGAAATTGTTCAAACCCTGAACAATAGCAGCTCCTTCATTCTTAACAAACTCATTCCATACAAATAGCATGACTGTTTTCATACTGTAACAATATAATGATGGAGTTAAGTTAGCAGTAAAGGAAGACATTCTCAAGAGCAAATAACGGGAAAGGAGTAATCATTTTGGAGCAATAAAAGAATTGGATTTTTGTGTTGTTTTCTAACAGTTTTTGCAGTTGGGCAAAATAATAGTAGTTGTACCATCAGACATTGAAGTTTTGTCATAAAACATATTTTTTGAAGTAAATCGAAGAAAACTAAGAATCTGTATATGCATTTATTTGTTGATTTGAATATATATGTTTGTGAAACTTGCAAAAGTTTTTTTCTACAATGCACTAAAGAGTTTAGGAGGGTGAAATCAGTGAGCGAACATATGAACTAAAGTGCAGGCTACTGGAAAAAAATAAAAAAAAAACCATGGGAAATAATATATTTATTATCAACAATAAAATGCAAAACAGGTATTTGAGGACAGATTCATGTAGCAAAGAAATGACAATAAGCCATACAATAATTAAAGTAAGAGTAGAAATGAAGCACAATTGCAAAGGTAAATTCTGTACTTTGTTCAAAGCAAAAATAGGTTTTAAATATGATGATTTTTAACATCACCAATGCATTATATGTTTTTGATTTTATTTTGAGGCTGAATGAATGAGAAAGGATGATTTCAGCAAAAGTGATTGCGACTGGAAAAACTACAGAAGAATTATTTCATTAAAATAGAAGTGAAAAAGCAAAAGTAGTACATAGATTTATGCCTGATTTAAAATTGTACTCTGTTTTTTGTAAAATTCAAATGCATTTCTTATATAATGTACTAACGGTTGATGAGGAAAGATTTATGAAGTGAATAAACGAATTAGAAAACAGTTAAATGTATGTGACTAAACTCGTTAAACATAATGTAACAATAAAGTGCGAAACGGCAGCGTCAGATGACATTTATGTATTAAATATGAACTTTATGCTACATGTACTTCATGGTATATTGAGAAAATATTTCCTGGACATGAAAATACAAAAATATTGGTGAAAATTTTATTACCTTCGATTGAGAAGCACAAATTTCTAAACTACTGAATCATGTACATCGCATTTGATGGTCTTAGGAGGTAGACTATCAATGACCAAACCCAACACATCTAACAAATGAAAACAACATTTGAAGTTAGAAGACCTGAATAGAAAAGTAAAACTAGCCATAAATAGAAGATAAAATTTAGCTAGTACGATCATCCATTTGAAAATTGACCTACATGAATGAATATGGCTATACTATGTGTTATATAATGACATGTAGAGACATAATGTATAATTACTGGAACAAGCCCTTACCAACAGATTCTTTTTTGGCATCAATGAACCGAGGAAGGTTTTGAAAGTCCATAAACTGATAATTCACTTCAAGGACAGAATCAACACTGCCAAGTGGTTCGAGGATGGTCCTTGAATTAATTATCCATTGCATAGTGATGCCTTCATATTGATATTCTTTTTTCAGTTTTTTCACTTCAGCATTCTTGATTGTGTATTTTTTGTACACTTGAAGTTTTCTGCCCATGCGCTTGATCTCGTGGTTAAAAACAATTCCCTATACTCTCCATCCCTATTAGTCGAGAAAAAGTATATATACATCAGTCAAATGTAATAAAATATGATTTATTATATAAGAAGAATAACAAGTAGTATAGCAACGAATTATATAAGGACAATATGAAGTAGTATAGCAATAAATTGAACCTTTGAGTCTGCGAGAATAAAAAGTTGGTAATGGGAAGGACTATTAATTACAATTGTTGGCTGAAGCTTTTTTTTGGACAGTGACAACACATGACCAAGCTGTCATGCCTTCACCAATGTCCTGAATGTCTAATAAGCGTTCCATGTATGATGAATGAAAACAGAATATAAGTGATATTGTCAATAACAGTTGGGTAGGCAAAAGGAAAAAAAGCAAAATCAGCAGTTCAAAATATCCAAACCTGAAGAAAGCACAACACACATGATGGTCAAGAATTTGCTAATTCAAATATTTCATTGTAAACAATATTTTGAGTTTTGCAATCTATCTTACTTTCACTAAAAGTGAAAGGAAGTATCAACACTTTTACTAATTTGGATGTCCATGCTCTTGAAAGTGCAACATAGAGTTGACCATATGAGAAAACTGGTTGTCGCAAATAAACACCAACATAACCTAATGTTTCCCCTTGAGACTTATTAATTGTCATGGCAAATGATAATTTGACAGGGAATTGAGTCCTTTTGAATGGGATTCCATTTTTTCCCTTGTCTAAACTATGCAAAGGAATTTTGGGAATAAAAAAGACCTTTCTTTCGTGTTGACTGGAAGCAATTTTTGCAGAAATTGTATTGGTTACTAATTCTACACAAATGAGATGTGTACCATTACAATGACCTTCGGTTGGATTCAGATTTTAGAGAAGAATTATTGGGCAGTTTTTTTCAATAATAGTCTATGTGGAGGAAGTCTAGCTAGATTTAAGGAATTTAGAAAATCCTCATAATCTCCTTGATGTTTTAGATCAGTTGTTTGATCTGAACTTGTGTATAAAACTAAATCACCTGGAAACTTTTCTATTAAAATATTGTTAATGTCATGAACAATTTTTCAGTGACAAAAATGCACCTATTTACTGTTTCCTCTGGCCTGGCCGAATACAAAAGTAAATTTGGAAAGACACAATAAATCAATCTGTTTAGCAAGAACAAACGGCCACAAATAGAATAGAATATTAGATTATAAAAGTTGAAAGCATGAACGAAAAGGAAAAAATAGCAGAATACCAAAGTGAGAAATACTTACTCATGAAGAGAATCGTTTTTGTCATTATAAGGAATGACAATTTCGTGGGGTAACGTAATATTACCACACTCATCTATAGGTTCTAAATTTTCTCCAACTTTAGGAGGAATTTAGAAAAATAAGGGTCTAAGAAAGCACGCATATTTTGTCTCAAATGAATTTTTTTCATTTTTGACCATAGTGGAGAATTCACTATGCTAGCATTAACTTGTGACTTTCTAGTTCCTTTCGAAATAACTGGAAGAGTTTGTCGAAAATCACCCCTAAAGACAACCACTTTTGAACCAAATGGTACATTAATTTCAATTATATCTCTCAATAAGAGATCAAATGCTTATAAAGCATCTCTAGTTTCCATAGAAGTTTCATCCCATATTATAAGTTTGGAAACTGAAATAAGATTTGTAGTGCTGCTTTGTTTACTCAACTAACAAGCTTTATTCATAAAAAAGTCAATTGGAATTTTGAATCTTAAATGTGCTGTCCGACCACCTAGAAGAATAAACGTAGTAACACTTGATGTTGCCGCGGCAATTGCAATAGATCTTTTCAATCTAGTACTAGCCAAAAGGGCATGATAGAGTAAAGTTTTCCCAGTTCCTCCAGGACCATCAATGAAAAACGCTTGTCCTTCACCTAGATGGATTTTTTGGAGGATAGATTCAGAGGCAAACTTCTGGTCAACATTTAACCTAGTTGGAAGTAGAATGTCATTGTCGGTAATAACTATATTCAGTTCACTTTCTAATTCCTTTGTTAAATTTTCAGCCAAAGAACCATAGATGGAGGGTATGCATTGACTATAGAAAGTTAAATTCTGCTACAAGGAAAGATCACTTTCCACTACCATTCATTGATCAAATGTTGAAGAGGATAGCAGGGCATGTTTTCTATTGCTTCTTAGATGGTTATTCAGGTTACAATCAAATAGCAATTGCTCTAGAGGATCAAGAGAAGACGACATTCACATGTCCTTATGGCACATATGCTTATAGAATGATGCCATTTGGATTATGTAATGCTTTAGCAACCTTCCAGAGATGCATGATGGCCATATTCTAAGATTTGGTACAAGAAATCATGGATGTGTTCATGGATGATTTTTCAATCTATGGAAGCTCTTTTGAAGGATGTTTGTAGAACTTGGAGCAAGTTCTTATACGGTGTGAGAAGACAAATCTAGTGTTGAATTGGAAAAAGTGCCATTTTATAGTGGAAGAAGGAATTGCACTTGGCCATAGAATATCAGCACAAGAAATTGAAGTGGACAAAGCTAAAGTAGAAACCATTGAAAAGCTTCAATATCCCATCAATGTTAAAGAAGTTCGCAATTTCCTAGGACATGCAGTATTCTATCGACGGTTCATCAAGGACCTTTCAAAAATTTCTAAACCTCATTGTAAGTTACTTGAGAAAGATTCTCCTTTTGATTTTACTAATGCTTGTAAATTGGCCTTTGATAGGTTGAAAGATGCCTTAATATCAGCTCCTATAGTTGTATCACCTAATTGGAACCTCTCATTCGAATTGATGTGTGACGCAAGTGATCATGCAATAAGAGCTATACTTGGCCAAAGAAGGGAGAATAAACTTCATGTCATCTATTATGCAAGCCGAACTCTGAATGACGCACAACGCAACTATGCCACAACCGAGAAGGAAATGTTAGTAGTAATTTTTGCTTTTGATAAATTTAGATATTATCTTCTTGGTTCTAAAGTTATTATGTATACAGATCATGCAGCACTCAAGTATCTTTTAAACAAGAAGGACTCAAAGCCAAGACTCATTAGATGGGTACTTCTTTTATAAGAGTTTGACATTGAGATCAGAGATAAAAAAGGATCAGAGAACTAGGTAGCTGATTATCTCTCAAGATTGGAGTTAGTGCAAGAAGAAGAAAATGAAACTGAAGAACCAATCCGGGAGCTATTTCCGGACGAGATGTTGTTGGAAATTCAAAGTTTAAATGTACCATGGTTTGCTGACATTGCTAATTTTGTCTCAGGTGGAAAGTTTCCAGAAGAATTCAACAGTCAACAAAGGAAGAAGCTCATATATTATGCTAAATTTTATTGGTGGGATGATTCGTATCTGTGGAAGCTATACAGAGATGGAATGATAAGAAGATGTGTATAAGAAGAAGAAATCAGTTCAATTCTTCGACACTGCCACGGGATGGTCAATGGTGGTCATTTTGGTCCACGAAGAACTACTGCTAAGGTTCTTGAAGCAGGGTTCTATTGGCCTACACTTTTCCATGATGCTAGAAAGTTTGTACTTAGTTGTGACGCATGTCAAAGGAGTGGCAACATTTCAAAAAAAGATGACATGCTTCAATTTGGAATTCTAGAGGTTGAAATATTTGACGTTTGGGGCATAGATTTCATAGGGCCATTCCCGTTTCAGACAGAAACAGGTATATACTTATCTGTGTGGATTATGTATCCAAATGGGTTGAAGCTCAAGCATGTGCCGTAAATGATGCAAGAGTAGTTTGCAAATTCTTGAGAAAACTCTTTGCTAGGTTTGAATGCCTCGAGCTATCATAAGTGATAGAAGAACACATTTTTGTAACAAGAATATAGAAGCATTGCTTGCTCGTTATGGGGTAAAACACAAGATCGCCACTCCATACCATCCTCAGACAAGTGGACAAGTGGACAAGTGGAAGTAAGCAATAGAGAATTAAAGAAGATACTTGAAAGAGCAGTGAGCAAATCAAGAAAAGATTGGGCAAAGAAGTTGGATGATGCTTTATGGGCATACCGAATAGCATTTAAAACACCCATTGGAATGTCTCCATATAGGTTGGTTTATGGAAAAGCATGCTATCTTCCTGTAGAAATCGAGCATAAGGCTTACTGGGTAATCAAGGTATTAAATTATGACTACAAGAAATCTACTGAAAAAAGACTTCTACACTTGAGTGAATTGGAGACAATAAGAGAGATGGCTTATGAAAACTCCAAAATTTATAAAGAACATACAAAGCGATGGCATGATGCCAGGGTAAAGATTAAGAGTTTTCAAGAAGGAGACCAAGTGTTGCTATTCAACTCCAGACTTAGACTATTCCCAGGGAAACTAAAGAGTAGATGGTCGGGACCATTTACAGTGAGCCATGTATATCCCCATGGAGTTGTCGAAGTTTGCAACACTCAAGGAGAAAAGTTCAAAGTGAATGGTCAAAGATTGAAAGTCTACCATGGAGGCGCATTGGACAATTCACGCCAATCGGCCTTCTTAACTGATTCAACTTCTTGAAGAATATGATGGTCTACGACCTAAAAGAGCGCTACTTGGGGGCTCAACCAAGTTTTTCCATTTTTATTTGTATTTCCAATAGTTTGTTAATTTTCCTTAAAAAAAAAGGAGAGAGTTGACATAATGATTTTTCCATGTTGCAGGTATAATGGTAGAGAAATCATGTTGCAGGAAACAAAAAGTTGTCAAACGTAGCATGAAAAGTCATGCCACATCATGGCCAAGTAGAACAGGAAATAGAAAGTTGTCAACCGTAGCATGAAAAGTCATGCCACAGCATGGCTAAGTAGAAAGAGAAATAGAAAGTTGTCAACCGTAGCATGAAAAATCATATCACAGCATGGCTTAGCAGACGGCTTCCAGAGAATTATCAATCGTAGCATGAAAACTCATGCCACAGCATGGTTTAGTAAAAGGTTTCTAGAAACTTCACAACAATAGCATGGAATGTCATGACATGGCATAGTTCGTAAGGATATTTTCTGTCCAGAAATCTTACGGCCATAGCTTGAATACTCATGACATGGCATAGTTTCTCTATATTAATTTTTTTTAAAAAAAAAATAAAAATTTTCTGATCTACTTTAACCTTAGGACATGTCTACTCTGTTTTTTTTCTTTTCTTTTCTTTTCTTTTGTCTACTGCCGCGTTTCCTTTCTCCTTCTTCATTCCTCCTCTTCAAAACATAAATAGAAAATTCTTCTTTTTCTTCTAACAACAACATCAGACATCTTCTCATCCATTTGACATTGTTTAGAGGGTTGTGCAGGATTTTCATTCACCCAACAAGCTACGCCACAGCAAGCATATTTGGGGCGATTTCAAATGGTGACCCAACAAACTCTAGCGAAGTTTTGACGACAAAATATAGGGAGTTCTTTCTCTCACTCTATTTTGTGAATTTGTTGGATATTGGCTAGAAGCTTTGTGCTAAATTTCTGTGCCTATTCTTCATCCATTGGGGACAATGTATGATTTAAGTGTGGGGGAGGCGTGTTCTTGTGCTGTTATGGTGTTTAAATTTTTGCGAATCATGCTTAACTATTTGATTGTCTTTCTTGAAGTTTCTACCTCCTTGATACTTGTTTCGAATATCTCTTAGTTAGCATGCATTAGGGGTTGAGTTGGAAAGCATAAAAAGGAGCTAGTGTGATTAACCTTTGTTTTTAAAATTTTGTTTAAGCATCTCGTTGATTTTGATGATTGAATTGATTGAGGATGTGCAATATTTGATACAATGAACCTTTTGTGAATATTTGAGCCAAGAGTATTTTCTTTTACTTGCTCACATTTTTTTTTTGTTGAGTGATGTCAAATAGGCCATGTTTATTCTAGAACTTGTTTTTTTATGCATGTCGAGATCACAGTGTGGATTCATGCTTTGAAATGATAAGGGTATTTAGGATGAACCATTTAAACTTTCTAAAAAGCTTACCGTCTATACACATACCTCTAGTTGACCAGTTTGAGCCTTGACTTTTCTTTGTTTTTAACACCACATCATTAGCCTAAAACTGTTGTTTTTGTTTACCATCATTGAACCATTTTGTCAAGAGTATGTGGGAATGAAAATTGCTGTTGTTACCAAAGGAAAGAACCACCAAAAAAAAAAGAAAAGGAAAATGTATTCCCTAAAAAGTTTGGACAAAGTAAATGTTCTTTGTGTATACAAAAGGGTCCAACTAAGTGTAAAAAAAAAAGGGATATCGATCTTGAAAAGAAAGTGGTTCTAAAATGTACTTGTGCTGCTTTTGAATCTTGTAAGGAAGTTCCTACATATCTTGAGTTTTGTAGCCTAAATTTTCTTTTTGTTTATCTACCTTTACCTAAGCCCCGTTACAATCTGTTTAAGTCCCTTTGATTTTTGCATTGATTCATACTTGTTAGTGGTGGAGATGTGATATATAAGCAAGCTTATGGTAATGACATATTATATTTGACTTGAGTGTTAAATGAACCTTTAAACACTTTGAGTGATTAGAGTGCAACCTGTGAGAGGTGATCAAATTTTGTGCATTTGATTTCAATAAAATTGTTGGAGTTAATGAGATGCTTATGTTTTGTGAAGAAGAAGGGCTATGAATATTTGTTCTTTGACTTGTCATTCCAACCTTAATTTCTAATGTGTGATAACTTTGGATTATTTGTAAATGGGTTGAAAAAGGAAAAGAAATGGAACGGAAGATGTTGAGTTAATGTATGCTTGAGGACAAGCAAAAGCTCAAGTGTGGGGGAATTTGATAGGGGTTAAATTGTCATTTTTATTGTTAATATTTTTTCATTATTATTGTGATTTTAAGGAATATTATTTGATTTTTGTTATGTTTTTGTTGTAGAATGGAAAATATTGACTTGGAGGAGAAATTGACAAAAGAAAAGAAGAAAAACCACATTGAAGAAGCAAAGAGACAGAAAATACCAAGTCTTGGCATTAGAAGTTGACTTGAACAATTTGGGGGAGACTTCCTACGGGTGAGAGTCTTGAGGCAACAAAAGAAGACAAAAACAAAAGAAAACAAAGAAGGAAGAAAGAGGTTGACTTGGAGTAGAATTGTGGACAAGGAAAAAGTCCAACCACTCTTGGACTTTGGCAAGGCTTGGATACGGGAAAGAAAACCCTGGGGGGAAGAAAGGAAAAAGAACACAAACAGCCGCCCCTCTCTCGGGAGACTTGAAGACTCACATTTTTTTTTCTTTCTTTAGTTTTTAGAAATTCTTTTAGAAAAAATTCCAACAGCCATGGGTGTTATCATGAATGGCTAAACTGGATTTTCTGATTGAAGGGAAGGATTAAGTGTTAATTTTTCTTATTATATTATGATGTTTGGATTTGTTTTCTTCATTTCTTTATCTTTGTCTTTTGTTTTGAATATGAGTGGCTAAATCCTTTTTAGGGTTCTTATTCCAATTTGACCATGTGCTTATCGTGATTAATGTAGGTTGTTAGCTTTGATTTATTGGTTATTGTTGTGCTTAATGTCATTTTAGGTTTGATCACCCTAAGATTGAATCAACACTATAGAACTTGATTGAGAGATAGGTTCTGTAGGATTAGGCAATAACCTGTTAATCGCTTAATTAGTTGAAAGACAGTTAAGTGGTTAATATTGATTAAAAGGTTGTGCATTCAAATTGGAGTTAAAAGACATTAGGTTGGTGAGAGCCGTCAAACTTAGTGTTAATTAATTATCAATTAATCATAGGTACTATTTGAGAAGAAGATCTATGGTTCTTAAGATCCCTTCAAGATGGATTATAGTTAACATAGACCTTGTTGGTTAATCAATCTTAATAAATGGTCAAAATTGAGAATAAGAATCCTAGTTTTTACATTTGATATAATTCAGTTTTTTTTATTTGATTAGTAATTTTAGTTCAAAACTTGATTTCGATGTCTAAACAAACAACATATTGAGTATTTCAATAGTCAGTTTTAAAAATTCTCTGTGGGACGATATCTTAATTTACTACTTGACGCGACTCTGTGCGCTTACAGAAAATAGCACGTCAAGAAGTAGGAGCTCTAATATGCAAAAATAATAGACTAAGATAATATCGTTCTCCTTTCTCTGGATTAACAGTTATCATTCGACCTATTACATTCCAAGTTTTTCTCTCAGTCCAGATTCTAAGGGTGGAATTCCATACAAAATGTTGAGGAAATTCTCTATAAAGACATTTAAACTTTTTAGCTTTTTCATTCATATGATTCATTTGGAAAAATTGGATAAGCATAGTTTTGAAAAATCAATCTCATGCATTAAAGTTGAAAGATCACATTTGTCATTAAACGAAACAAGTTGTTGACCATCAAGATGGACATGTAAAGCATAAACTGCTAGGGTCATTTCACTAAGATTGTATGCATAAATTCTCCAAAAAGCTTCTGGAGGACCTATCCAATGGCCATCTTGAAATTGTTTAATTTCATCAATTTCTTGTTGGCCATTGGGTTTAGAAATTTGGAAAGTTGCCATATCATGTCCCTTATCAATGTATTTATAAACATATTTCATGAGTTTAATGGTAGAGCAAATTTCAACATTTAAATGGAAATCAAAAGTAACCAATAAATATGGATTATATGGAATAACCCAATGATTGCCTATCCAATATACATTGCCTAACTTTAATCTTTCTACCATTATTTCTTCTTCTATAATAGGGATGACTATCTTTTGCATGTGTTGTTTGGTCAGAAAAATCCCTAGGATAGTGATTTTGCACTTACCATTGTGCATGCATAAATTAGTTTCATTCATCTGGCCATATGGGCCATGAATTATGTGTTTAAGGACAAGATTGTATAAATGAGGATATGTATCTAGGTTCAGAATTTCAGCAGAAACAAATTTATCATATGCTTCAGAATTCAATGGCTTAAATTTGGGTTTAAGAATTAGTAATAAATAAGCATGAGGCATGCCTCTTTTTTGAAATTCGATCACATGAACAAATGCTACTACATCTCCAAATATCTTTTTTGCAACAGCTGTTTTTTAAGTATTTCAAATTTTGCTCTAAATACTCTAGCTAACAAATCTGGCCTATCAAATGAAGTTTGTTTATTAGTTAGATTTTCTTGTATATCTTTCCAATTAGGATTGCAAGTTATGGTAATAAAAAGATGAGGCTTGCCATATTTTTGAATCAAAGCCATAGCATCTAAGTATCTACGGCGCATATCTCTAGGGCCACCTACAAAAGAAGCAGACAGAATAACCCTGCGACCTACATTAGGACCATTAAATTGGCCAATTGAAATACTATCAAGAACACTTTGCAATATTTCAGTCCTAACTTCTCTTTGTTTGACTTTATGGAAATCTAACCTGCACGTTTCTATTTTTATGTACATATCAACAACAAATTGCTGCAATAATCGCATTGCATGTAATAGCATTGATTGATCATCGTCTCTGATTTGAAATCTATAACAGTAATACTCCCTAGTCGACACACGATCGTTTCTCTTCTTTCCACAGTCACGGGCTACAATGGAAGGATTACGAAGTGGTTAATTTTATGAAAATTATATTAAGTACTACACAATAAAAGGAACCTAATACTGCACTAAAGAATGACTTACTTGCATCTTCATATGCTACCAAAGCTTTTGGGGTTTGCATGGTTGGAAGATCAACGCTAGGAGCATTTACATTGGAATTTATTATTGTCTATTTGTTTTTTTTTTTGATCTTTGTATATTATTATGCCAACCTGATTCTCCACGTGGAAACAACAATGGATATTGAAGAGGATCATAACATCTAAAATAGTGTCGAATTCTGTGACTTGTATTAGAATTGCTATATATTTGAATATGTGCACTTCTACTGTCCGAAGAAGTTTGTACAGCATCTTCACAAAATATAGCGCCTACATGGTTATAGGTAGGAAGATTAAATCGGCGTTGATCTAGGTTTGTACAAGAATTAAGGACAATCCTACAATCATCCAAATTGGGAACATGCATAAGGTTTTTCAAAAGTTTACAATAGGGATTGTCCTATAAAATTTGCATAAGTAGGCATAAAGTTGATTCTGACAATTTATTAGAAGACTTAACTCGTTGGGACAGTTCCTCTTCAGTTTCATAGAAGTAGAACTGGATAACAACTACCTTTTCTCTATCATTCGACGAAAAGCTATGAAGAAAATGATAAACCTGATCTTGAACCCTGAATATGTACATTCCTCTATTATTTTTAGTTAATTCCCTATCATACTTCGCTCCAAGGGATGTAAAGGCTAAATTATTATTATAAGTTCTAATGTTTTTTCTAAAATTAACAGATTGCTGATCTTCAACCGTAAGTAAACGACGAAGTGCATATGGCATGGCAAGTATCACCATTGATACCTCAACTCCTGCATAGCAAAAAGATAGGGGTTGCAAATAGAACCTCTTAGCCCCACAATGACAACAATTAGGAATAGTAGGGAGGCCCATAGAACTTTCAGGAATTTGGATAATCAAAGAAGTATTTTTGTTTCTTTTTTTATTAGTTTTCCCTGCACTTCTTGATAAGTCAAAGGTTCATATGTTATTCTAACCAGTATAAATAAAAAGCAAAACACATACAATATGCCATGGTTAGATAGATTTACCTTTAGAATTAGAAGAACACTCAATCAGATTATGTTCTACTGTTTCAGTTCTCAAAAATTGGTACACAAATCATGTTAAGATATATTCTTATCTAGCAAATCAGCCGAAGGATTAGGCAGTGCATTAGAATGTGGGTTATGATTATGCAATATACCTAAGAGCAAAATAAACATATAACCATTTAGCATAACAGAATAGAGTAAATTTCTGTAGGGGATTTTTGTTTCTTCATTACAATTTTTAAAAACCCAAGAGCACAAGCACATACCTGTATGTGCTAGACTTTCATTAAATAAAGACAAATTATCTGTTTGGTTGTTTCGGTGGCATTTGCCACCTGGATGACATGCAGGTCTAGAATTACGCAAAATATTAATTTTTTTTTGCTGAGCAAGTTTTGCTTAAGAATTAATACTAAAAAATTCAGAGGGGAAACCTGTATGTGCTAGACTTTCATTAAAGAGAGACAATTATCTGTTTGTTGTTTCTGTGGCATTTGCCACTTGGATGACTAGAAAGTCTAGAATTACGCAAAATATTAATTCTTCTTTGCCGAGCAAGTTTTACTTGAGAATTAATACTAAAAAATTCAGAGGGGAAACGAGGGATGGTATCAGTGTGTGATAGAAAATCACGAGGAAACGAAACTCTTGTTTCCACATTGGTTAAAGGTGTAGATATAGAGGAGGATAAATCTTTTTGTCCATGATTCATTACTTCTCTTGTGGGAGAAGGACAGCATGAATCATGCAAAGCATTCATAGCTTGACTCAAAACATTCAAGTTATGAGTACAGCCATTAAATTTAGTAGGAGATGAAGAATTAATAGTTTGTTGTTTTTTTCTTATGTAAGCAGGCTTTCCTAATAACAAGGCAAAACAACAATCTTTTTATGTGGTGCCATTTTAGTGCACAGGTTTCAATGCTTAGCAATCACATCCATCCGCATTCTGATACATACTTGGCATGCATGACTGGAGGGAATAAAAGAAGAAACTTCTTTACGGCCACAAACAGAATTAAAAATAAGGAACTAGCGCAGAAAAAATAAAAAGAAAGTCCTAAAAAAAGCAACAAGGTTTGCGTTCTCATGTACTAAAGAACAAAAACAAATCATAAAGATGTCCCATATAATTGCAAAGGAACATCTAATAACTGAGAACTAATACATGTAATGAAGGAAAAAGTAGAAATCACAAACAATCCGAAACTCAACTTATTTTACACACAACAAGAGGAGGAAACATTGTTTACAAACATTGTTTAGGATACAAGTATCATCATTGCTATAACAAGTATTAAGTGAATGTACTTTTTAGATGGCAAAGGCAACCAGTAGAGTGACAAGTTCTGAGCAAATTGCTTATCCTGTGGTATAAACACAGATTGAGAGAAGGAAAAGAATTAGTGAAAAATGAATACATAGATAAATTAACTGATTATTGGAATGTAAAAGCATAATAGTTCACTGTCAAGGCAAACAGACACCCAAACTGATTACATTTAACAGAAAAAGAAAGAATTGCAAGACACAAGGCAATGCACATGTAAAAAAAACCGCATAGGTGAAATTGATGACGATTTTTTTGGAAAGCAATTCTAGTTTATTGTTGTTGTAGCACAATGTTTTAAAAATAAATAAGAAAAGACCATGTATAAATTAATGGGAACTGAATAAACATAGAGGCGAAGTACATTGCGATACAGAAAGAAACTTTACCTCTCAAACTGCAACCGTAGAAGCTAATGACTTTTGCACCAACAATTGACGTTCAGTTTGCATTGGACGGATATAGAAGACCAAAAGAAAAGAAGGAGTTAGCATGGAATGCAAATAAACAAGAGAAATGTATTAAAGGAACAGAACTTGACAACAAAATAAGACAGAGCTTAGAAAATACAGCATTGTTGTTTTGATTTTACTTGAACGGACTCAAAACATCCCTGCCTTTTTGTATTTCCCATTTGTCTATGAACACAGTAAAGCTTAAGGAGTGAAAAATATGAGAAGGAGCGTTTCATTTTCCTTAAATGAAGATATTATTTGTTTTTGCACACAGAAGAAAGAAGACATGATGGTTTTCCAAATGTCCTGTGAGAGGCAAAACAGCAATAACAATGGACAGAGAAAGCAAGAAAAAAATCAGCAAAAAAGAGAACGAAAACCAAAGGGATGCAAATCAAAAGTTTGTAAAAAAAAAACATAGAAAATATTTGAAGATTAACTCCATTATATAAAGCAAGAAATTATTGAAAGGCAACTGCAAATACTGAAAAGACAGTTAAAAACGCAAAGCAATACTAAGGATCAATGGTAAGAAATCAAACAAAGGCAATGCACAAAGGAAAATATAGTCACTGTATAGAGGCTAAACGTGTAAAAACAAAATCTTTTGATAGAAACAAAGGTGAGCAGAAAAGTAAAGACACAACACGGGCCACCCAAAACAAGGTAGCAGAGGACAATGGAATAGAAGAATATCAACTAAACAAAGATCCATTTTCGTAGAAGGCAATATCATACAAGTAATGCTGCCTTCATCTTCATTTAGTGCAAATAACAAACTATAGTGTTAGCAAAAAAGAAGAAAAGGTGGAAGGGCCATTACAAAAACCAACGAAATAAGTGTAATAAAGACAGCTCTTACAGAGAACCCTTGTCAAATAAGTAAACAAAATAAGCAAGGTGTTCTACATAAAACTAATACACAGTGTTTGGAGAATCCAAAATGAGTAGGAATTGTCATCCTCTTAAACTAACATAAATAGAAGGCAAAAAATTAAGATGATCACAACATTACAAGTAAAAACATATCCTTCTCTACTCAAGCAAGAGAAAGAGCCATTCATCAGTAGAAGACCTGCCTTAGAATTCATTTAACATGGTAAACAGTCCTGGCTTGTAATACTAGTAAAGAAAAACCAAGGCAAGTTAATTTAATCAACCAGAGGCAAAAGAGTAATAACACTGCACCTTCAAACAAAAATGAAAGTGCACTCTAGAAATAACTTATTTAATGCAGTCAAGAATGGCCAACATTAAAAAATTGAAAGCGATTTATCCACCCAGAGGCAAAAGAGCAATAACGATGCAAAGAAAAAAGGGATAGAAAAAATTTGGCAAAAATACAAGGAAAACCACACCTAAACACAATGAAGAAGGGTTGTATTTGACATTTGAATTTCCCATTTTTATATAAATAGAATGATGCAAAGAAAAAAGGGAGAGTAAAAATTAGGCAAAAATACAAGGAAAACCAGACCTAAACACAATGAAGAAGGTTTTTATTTTAACTTTGAATTTCCCATTTTTATATAAATAGAACAAAAGTTATGAAGGAAAATTTGTGAAAGTATATAGCCACGGTATGTATTCTGGCTGTACAATATTTTTGTGGTACAAAATCTATATGAAAATTGCAGGAAGAAAGTATAAAAATAGAACAAGCAGCAGGATGTAAAAAAAAGGAAAACATATTTGAAAATGGGATCTATTATATAAGGCAGTTCATTGTTGGAAGCAAAGCTCAAATGCCACAGAAGAATTTTAAAAAGTAGACAAATAGCATAAACGAATAGTAAGAAATCATGCAAAGCCATCCCAAACAAAGGAATATAGGAAATGAAAACAGGCAAAAGCATCAAGAGTAGCCCCATTTTGTAAAGCCAACGAACATAATGTAAGGAAAAGAGAGGGGACCCAAAACAAAGCAGCAGGACACAATGCAAGAGAGAAAAAGAAACCAAAAGAAGTTTGATTTTCTCAAAAGGTAGGATCACATAGGTAATATTGTCTTAATTTTAATTCAATGTGCCAAAATAGACATAGAGGGAAGAAAAAGATGGAAGAGCCATTAAGTAAATCAAGTGAACAAATGTAACAGAAGTGTACAACTTTAAATTGAGAACAAAAATATAACAAGAAGGTAACATAAATAAAAATGAAAAGCTGCCTTAAACATCATTAAATGTAGTACAATAACCATCAGCATTAATACCAGTAAGGAAAAAGGAAGGCATGGTCATTTAACCAACCAAAGGCAAAAGAGTAACATCCATACACACAAGAAAGGGAACAAAAATATTCTGATAAAAGAGAAGGGAAACCACACCTAAACACAACCAAGAAGACCAAGACAAACCCTAAACACATCGGAGGGGAAGAAGGAAATTGTTGCAGAAATAACAACCAAACAAAAGGAACACGGGCCTTTTTTTTCCTTATAAAAACCTGACAAATGAGACTGATAAGAAAGAAGATAGGGTAATAAATGAAGATCAGTCTTGACTTGACAACATTGTACAATAGGTATACACACATAAATAAGAGTGAAACCAAAAATTTGATAGCATCAGCTCATCCAATATAGCCCTAGAGCACATAACATTAATGTATGTACCCATTGATAGACACATAACAGAATACCCAAAATTTAGAAAACAACAAAAAAAAAAGAAAAAAGAAAAGGAATTAATTTTTTAGCCTTTTGAAATTGGCAACAAAGGAAGGGATGCAGCTGCAACTCTCACTAACAGAAAGCCTAACACAAATTTTTGGGAATACCTGTAATGAAACTGGTTAGGTCTTTTGGCGCTGAGGGAGAAGGGATTTTTTAAAATTACGGACAGCACACTGGGAAGAAAAAAAAATACCTTCCTTTGTTCGGATGGAGCTTTCGACCCTTCAAGGAGGCTGAATCCCGGCCGAAACTAGGAAAAAAATATATATGCTGAGATAACACCACAAAACAATAAGAAGAACCAAAAAAAAAAAAAGAAAGAAAATGCAACAGCACACAAGAAAGAAAAAAAGATACCTTCCTTTGTTTGAATGGAGCCCTTGGCTGTTCAAGAAGGTTGAATCCCGGCTAAAATTGCCAAAAGGAAAATATATATGCTAAGATAACACTATAAAAAACCAAAAAAAGAAAAAAGAAAAAGAAAATGCAGCAGCACACAAGAAAGAAAAAAAAAATACCTTCCTCTGTTCTAATGGAGTTTTTAGTCGTTTAAGGAGGTTCAATCCTAGCCAAAATTGCCAAAAGAAAAATATATATGTTAAGATAACACTACAAAAAACCAGAAGAAAAAAAAGGAGAGAGAATGCAATAAAAAAGTTCTCCTTCAGCATAAGATCTCGAACTCTCTCTCCTTATTGGTGGGCCTTTTTTTCGACAGCGAAAAAAATGAGGAAAAATTAGCATCGGTGAGACAACATTAGAATTTCCGAAAATTAAAGCACATAACATTAGTATAGCATCGGTCCCAAAACATTACAATCTGAAAAATCCAAAAAACCCTAAAGGTATAACAAGAATCGAGACAGGAAAATAGATGGCGAAAAACAAATTAGGAGAACACAACATTAGGTAGAAAGTAAAAAAAAAAGAGGATACGATGGAGAAGAAGAATAGGCACAAATAAGAGAGAAAAAAACCGACAACAATCAAAACCTTGAGCAACAATGACCATCCGACAGAAGGATTTGGGAGAAGAAAGTAGAAATTATTGACCTAGAGCAAAACTAAAGAAACGGCGGTCAGTAGGAAGAAGAAGAAAGACAACAAACCCTAAAGACAAAAAATGACACGTAGATGCCACGTGTTATGTTTGAGCCAACGTGGAAAACCAAAGGTGTGCGGGGAGGGAGGAGATAGTGTCCACGTGTCTTCACCACAATCAACTTGCTCGTGCTTTTATACTATATGTTAATAAAAGAGAAAGTGGTGGTTACTTTTTGTTAATAAATTTTCTCCAAGTTGTAGATTTCACTTTGGTAGAAATACAATTCTATGAAATTTTGAAACTACTTTTGTATACTTTTAGTAGATTAATTTATTTTAAAAGTTTTTCTTATTGTATTTTCTTTATTATCAATTTAACTTTTACTTTCAAGTACAAATAGTTGTAATCTAAAATTAATCAAAATTTTTATCATGAATGGGATTTTTTTAATTTTTATTACCATATAAATTTTATAACTCACCTACACTTACATGTTTCTTTTCTATATATTTTTAAATGTTTTGTTTTCATATTTAAAAATATTAGTTAGTAGTATCTATTAAAAAATTATAGTAATAAATATTTAAAATAATTTAACTTGATCCCCATTTATTATTTTAAATACTTTAACTAAAATAATACCAATACTAGTTCAAAAAATTATTTAAAATTTAATGTATAATTATTTAAATAAATAAAAAACACAATGATTACGAATAATTGGCATATTTATCTACAAAAAAAAATTCATACTCTATATTTACATATCCTTATTTAAATGTTTTATAACTATTACCTTCAATTATTTCCATTTATTAGATTAACTTAATATACTTTTACATAAATTAATTTACATCGTAATAATAAATAAATAGTTATATATATTTAAAGTTATAATATATTTTAATTTCAATATGTTAGTGTTAATTAAATAATTAATCGAATTAACTTTATATCTACTATTTAAAGTTATACATACTAAACAAATTTTTATATGCCCTTAATAGAATATTTAAAAAAAAAAGAAGGAGAATATACTAAATGACACTTTAACTAATAATATAATTATATAAATTAGTACTAATTAACTAAAAAAAGAACTTTATAGTTCATAAATGCAATAAAATAAATTTAAAATTTTAATTATAAATCAAACAAAATTTTTCTTAAAAATTAATATTTATTAAATTTTAAAATATTACTGGGCACACCAAGCCTTGTAATGATTTTTATAAAGTATTAATTTATTTTGATCATCTTTTGTAATTATATTTATTAATAAATAATGTCATCCCTTGAAAGTTTACACTATATTCACTAAAGTGTAAGTTCAAATTAGATAAATTACAAAACAAATAATTTACCTTTTGTTAAAACTCGAAACACTTTCAATAAATGAATAATTAAATTGCCATGGTAAAGTATTTAAGATGAGGAAAAAAATATGTTGGTTGAAAAATTATCATAATATTATGTTAGACTTAAAGTATTATTTTAAAATTATGTTATATATAAGCATTAATTTAATATGCATCTATTTAGATAAAATTGAAACCATATTAAGATTATAAGGAATTTAATGCTAAATATATAAATTGTTTATTCATGGTTAACATATAAATTTAAAATGCCCATAATATATTCTCTCTACACTAAATTCATCAAAAATTAAAACTACATAAGAAATTGGCTTTTGTGGCCAAAAAAATAACAATAGAATCTTCATGAAAATCATAATTTTCAATAAATTGATTCCAACTTTGATGAAAGGTTGAATCTTTCATTCTTATAAACTAACTTTTTTATTCCACTTATAACTTCAACTATAGATGTTTCATTTTCAAGTAAATTCCAATTCACATAAATTAGAAATATTTGTTAATTTTTTACAATTAAATTAGTAATTAAATATAAACATAATATGCAAAGTTTAAATATATATATATATATAACCACAAAGTTCATATAATAAAATATACTTAAGGTTTGTTTCTTCTAGTTAAGATGAAATTTTAATATAAACATCTAAAATCTTTTATAAAATTTGGAAGAAAATGATATATGGACAAAGAAAAAAAAATTGATGGTGATGGATTCATTTGACGATCCTATAGTGGAGACAAAAGAAAAAAAAATGGAAATATTAAATGTATAAATAAGTTATTTTTAAAAGTATCCAAGTAATAATTACTTTGATTAAATTGTCCATAATTATTAACTTTGGCAAAGACCATGTCGACGGTATTATTATTTGTCCTTGATTAGTTCTAAAAAGAATAATATAATTGCCTCGTATTCAAAATAATATGATCACATTTACTTTAATGAAATTGTCTCAACATAAAATTCACTCCATCTACTTGTAAAGTGTTCAAATACTATTTTTAAAGTCCAAGATTTAGTGCTATGAAAAACATAAATTTCTTGATTGTTTGTGAATTCATTCAATGCATAAAAAGAGAAAGGGGATTTTATGTGAAAGAAATAAGAAGTCATTAGGATTGAGTCAAAATAATTGATTAATTATGTGTTTGGGGGTGGGGGTGGAGGGGGGGGGGGGGGGACTTACTGACCTGTAATTGTATATTTAAACTTTTCAAACAGTAACACCAAAACTTTTGTTTTGTTATGTTGATTATAATGCATTGGAGATAAAGAATAAAGATTTTGTAATCACTCTTTGGTTGGGATGTTTATATCTTAAAAGAATTTTTGCCTCGACCAGCTATTTCAGCCGAAATTATAAGAATGATAAGTAGATAAATTAGTACAAGAAAAATAGTTTAATTAATAAGATATGAAAAGGTAATAGTAGAAGAAGTTGTGCAAAATGATGGGGAAAAGAATGAAAAAATTCAAGCATTTGAAGTCTCTAATAAAACCAACACAAATAGAAATACCACCTTGATTGATGTTATGCTATGACTACATAAAATAGAGTTTAAATGCATGTCTAATGTGTATAATAAAAGCTACCATAAACGACATCATTTCAATGAAGCGAAAAGTTAAAAAAAAAAACGTTTAGAAAAATTGAAATGACAATAAAGCGAAAAGTTCAAAAAACTTGAAATAACGTCATTTCAATAAAGTAAGAGCAGAAAAAACCTTGCTTCTCTTTTGCATTTGCTGCTGCCCTTTTAGTCACTTCGAAGTGATATTCTCATCTTCCTCAAACTGGCCTACCTCCTATGCTTCTCTGTTGCATTTGCTGCTGCCCTTTTAGTCACTTTTGTCAACGGATCTTTCTTTCTTTCTTCTCCCATCTTCCTTTGTACCTAGGGTTTCGGTTGAAATGTGATGGCCAATTTCTTCTATAGTACAGTAGTAGGAAAACGATGAAATTAGGAAGATGAATATTCTGCAGTGCAAGGAAATTTGTGCTCAATAACTGAAATTACCCTTTTGCCCATTACAAAACAGCATACATCGCATATGCGTGCTTTTCTATTGCACTTAACGGACATTTTTGACGAAATGACAAACTTCGTAATATTTTCGTAGGTCTAGTGATTTTTTTGGTTACAAAAGAAATATAATGACCAAAGTTAGAAATTTAAAAAAATATAGTGATTAAAAAGTTTATTTACTTACAAAATACCAAAGATTGGTGCTTTTATATATATTTGGAAAATTGTGCCTACTATTCTCAATCTTATCTTTTGCGACCAAACTTTGTTTACTTTGTCTATAGTGACACTATTTTATCATTTCTTCTACCGGAAGCACGCAAGAGGAAAAGAAACTATTAACTTGATTGGATTATGCCTATGGACAACAAATAGCTGAACTCGTGGTTCTATGTCATTCTTTTAAGTTTGGTGAGAATCTTGAGTGTCCTGAGTAAAGGACTAAGAGCATTACATCTGTCCGTTCATTAAGTAAAGGAAAACGCCACCTTAGATCACTAACCCCAGCTACTTATTTTGCTCAAAGGAAAATTGTAGATTTCTAAGATCAAATGTTAGTTTTGGCTTTTTATTCAATCCAGAGAGGGATTCTATCACTTGTTTTTCATTGATCAAGCGGCAGCCCGTCAGATGCAGCTTAAATGGATATGCAATTTGAAGAACAAACTCTTTAACTCAGCCCTATCTCTAAAGGGGCGTAAGCACTTCACTTGCTAGGGGATGGAATTCATTCACTTGCATTCCTGCTACCACTACAACTAGGTTCGAAGGCATAATGTTCTGAAAAGAAGGGGTAAATGTCTAAACAAACTGTGACCATACATTTCCCAATTCAGTTTTGGAATTCAAGAACTATAAATCAGACTTTCCTTCCTGAGCTACTTTCACTATGAATGGAGTAATGGACTTCACTAGCTACGTGAACTACTATTGATGGCTGGTAAAACTCAGAGAACTTCCACAATCTTTCAATATGGTAAAGTTTCATATCTTTCCATTAGCCTTGTAGCTTGATTTTACATAGATGCATTAGTCTAGAGAAAACGATAATGTAAGAAATGCTAAAACCAGAGAGTTTGGAATATTTACTGTATATTGAGATACCTTATTCACAGGTTGATCGTTTACATTTATAGACAAATCTTATGCTAAATGGATAATAACTAAACATACAAATAGATAATACAAAGAATATACAAGAATTATCTTAGGTGATGAATGGATATGATGATGAATGGATATGACTAATCTTCAACACTCCCCCTCAAGCTGAGGATTTGTATAAATCAAAGACTCCAAGCTTGGAAAGAAGATGCCAATGTTGCTTGCTGCTTAGTGCTTTAGTTAGCAAATCTGCTGGTTGCTCCTTGGTGGATATGTGACGTGTTGCAATGATGCCTTGCTGGAGCTTTTCTCTTACATAATGGCATTCAACCTCAATGTGTTTGGTACGTTCATGAAAGATCGGGTTTGCCGCTATTTTCTCTGCAGCTTCATTGTCGCAGTAAAGTAAAGCAGGTTGTCTCATATGAAAACCAAAATCTTTGAGAAGTCCTATAATCCACACTATTTCGGTAGTTGTAACTTGCATCGCACGATATTCTGCCTCGGCTGATGATAAGGATACAGTGGGCTGTTTTTTCGAACGCCAAGATATTAAAGAATCTCCAAGCATGATGCAAAATCCGGTGGTGGACCGCCTTGTCATTGGGCATGTACTATAATCTGAATCACAGAAAGCCCGTAATTCAAACTTTGAGGATGACGGGAATATGAGACCAAGACCTGGGCAACTCTTTAGATACTTGATCACTTTTAAGGCTGCTTCCATATGAGAATGTTTCGGATTGTGCATGAACTGGCTAAGAAGCTGAACTGGAAAAGTGATATCAGGTCTGGTGAGGTTCAAATAAATGAGTCTGCCAACTAGTCTCTGATATATTGAAGGATCTTCAAGAGGTGGGTCATCGACTTTCTCATCTGAACCTTGGTCATATTCAATGCTTGTGAATTTTTTGTTCTGTTCCATAGGAATAACTGAAGGCTTAGAACCTGCCAATCCGACCGGATATATCTCAATGTGTATTTGCGTTGACTTAGTGAGATACCATTGGGAGATCGAGCAATCTCAAGACCAAGGAAAAACTTTGACTGGCCAAGATCTTTCATGAAAAAGGTGGCATGGAGGTATTGTTTGAGGTCAGCTATTCCTTCTGGATTGTTGCCTGTAATCAATATGTCGTCAACATAAATAAGTAATGCAACAAAGGAGGTACCCTGTACTTTGGTAAATAATGAATAATCATGCCGTGATTGATGAAAACCATGCTGGAGTAGGGCACCAGTGAACTTGGCATTCCATTGACGAGATGCTTGCTTCAACCCATATAAGGATTTCCGCAGTCGACATACTAAATGCTCCCCCTGAGTGCGAAATCCAGGGGGTTGCTCCATGTAGACCTCCTCAGACAAATCACCATGGAGAAAAGCATTCTGAACGTCCATTTGAAAAAGAGGCCAATCATGAACAGCGGCAATGGTGAGAAGAAGGCGAACAGTGACATGCTTAGCAGTAGGGGCAAAAGTATCCTGGTAATCAATGCCTTCTTTCTGACTAAAACCTTTAGCCACTAGGCGTGCCTTGTATCGTTCAAGAGAACCATCAGCATGATATTTGACCTTGTAAATCCATTTGCAACCAATTGGACGACGACCAGGAGGTAACGGAACCACATCCCAGGTATGGTTAGCTTGAAGAGCATGGAGTTCAGTTTCCATAGCGGCCACCCAATTGGGATTGGTGGCAGCATCCTGAAAAGTGGTGGGTTCCTGGATGGTGGATATGGAAGCAATAAAGTGCTGATAATGGGGTTGGCAATTGGCCATAGAGAGGTAATTGGTGATGGGATATAGTGAGGTACTAGAAGCTGAGGGTAAAGTAGGACAAACATAGTCAGGGCTCCAGATGGGTGGTCGAGAGATACGGCTGGAACGACGTAGAGGTTGTTCTATGATAGTATCTGGTGTGACTGAGGGTGATTGAATATCTGGAGAGGAAATAGGAGGATCAGACGATGATGTAGAGGTGAGAGACTCATCTTGAGGTTGTGGAGAATCGGTAGGGAGAGATGATGGAAAAAGAGGCTCGGCGGTCCAGACAGCTGGATGTGTCGAAGTAGGCAGAGCGGCGGGATGTTCCGTTAAAGAAAAAGGGAAAACATTTTCTTGAAAAATGACATCACGACTAACAAAGAATTTCTGGGCAGTAGGGTCATACAGACGATAACCCTTCTGTGTAGGAGGGTAGCCCATAAAAATGCATGGAGTAGCACGTGGACTGAATTTGTCACGTGCTCCCAAGGTAGTGGCATAACAACGACAACCAAAAACACGAAGGTGTTCGAGGATGGGTGGTTTACCAAATAATATTTGAAATGGACTCATACCATGAATGGTGGAGGAAGGTAATCGGTTAATGATATATGTGGCAGTGAGAATGCATTCACCCCAAAATCGGGGTGGTATATGAGCTTGAAACATCAAGGCTCGTGCAACATCTAATAGGTGACGGTGTTTACGCTCAACAACTCCATTTTGTTGAGGAGTATGAACACAGGAGCTCTCATGGAGAATGCCTTGACGAGCAAGGAATAAGCTACATTCGCCAGAGAAGAATTCCGTCCCATTGTCAGAGCGAATGCGTCGGACAAGGGAGCCAAATTGAGTAAACACCATAGAGATAAAATGTTGAATTTTGGAAAAAACTTGAGATTTGGATTGTAAAAGAAAAATCCATGTAGCACGAGAAAAATCATCCACAATGGTAAGGAAATATCGGTGACCATCATGAGTGGGTGTCCGATGAGGACCCCAGACATCCATATGAATTAACTCGAAAGTGGATGTGGTAGCAGTGAGTCGTGTTGGAAAAGTATGACGTGTTTGCTTGGCCAAAGGGCAAATAGGACAGGAAAAAGATGTAGGACGTAAAATTGATGTGCCATGAATATGAAAATTTGTTAAGGAGGAATGACCGAGACGGCGATGCCAAATATCATAATCAATTTTATTGGGAAAAGTGGAATTACATTGTGGAAAAAAATGAGGAATACCAGGGGTAGTCTTGATGGACTTTAAATAACTCTGAAAAACAGAATAGAAAGAATTGGGAATGGAAGAACATAAAAAATATAACCCCCGATCAGCCCTGCCTAACCCGATCAGATCCCCAGTCGTATGGTCCTGAAAGACACAAAAGTCATCGAAAAATATGGCCACACAATTATTATCACGAGTGAGTTTACGGATGGATAACAAATTGTGCTTAAAATAAGGTGCATAAAGAACATTTGTGAGGTGCAACTTAGGAGAGGGTCGGGAATGACCAATATGGGTAACCGGACTAGTTGAGTGATTAGGCAAGGTAATGGAGACAGGTGTGATACATGGGAAAAAGGAATCTAGAAGAGATAAATTACATGAAATGTGGTCGCTGGCACCTGAGTCGATAATCCAAGCACCTGAGTCGATAATCCAAAAGGATGAAAAGGATTTAGAAGGAGTAGCGGTACCTGAGAAATTGGACGTGGAATCAGAAGGCCCCATCTGAGTTAGAAGAGCGACAAGTTTTTGCTGTTGATCTGCGGTGAGATGGAGCCCAGAGGAGCCGCCATAAATATTACCAGGGCTAGGGGTTGCTGAGCCAAGAATACCTGCACTTGAACATGAAGATGGATTAGTAAAATTATGAGGCCCACCATTGGAGTCCATGGGTTGCGGACTATATCCAAAAGGGGCAGAAAAAAGCCCAAATCCAGAAGAAGGAAGAGGCTGGCCATGAGTGACAGCATTATGGGCCAAAAGCCCAGAATTTGTATTTCGTTTTCGTGAACCGCCGCGCTGTTTGGGCTTCCAATTAGGTGGGTAGCCCACAAGAAGAAAGCAGGCCTCGCGAACGTGGCCTTGTTTTTTGCAATGGGTGCAAGTGGGCCGCGGCCCATTAGCCATGCTTGGAAATGGTTGTGGACTTAAAATACCATTAGGCAAGCTTGGCCCAGAAGGCCCATGGAATGTTTGTTGAAGCCCAAAACCCGGTGGCCCAATTGATGGCCAAGAAGCAGCATTGTCGGTCTTCATTTTTCCAGAAGCTTCGGCTGATATATGTTTTTGAGCAACAAAAGCTGCAACTTCGCCGGCGAGATTTGGTCCATCCAGGGAGGTGCGTTGATGAAGATCTTGAGGAGCGGGAGGAATCACAGCAATGGTGGCAGCAGCAGTTCCGGAGATGTCAGCGGTGGTTGTGGCAGCCATGGCAGTCGACTTCGGGTCGGCTTTGCTGAATACAGTGAAGGCAAGAACTTGGCTGTAGCTTTAGGATGAGAATGAAGAACGGCAGATAGCTAGAATTTGGTGAAGATGAAGAGTGGAACTGAGATTTCACTGGAAAAGGAAAAATAATGCAGCAAACTCTTGTGATGTCTGGTTTAGAAAAGAAGGAAAAAATCTATTTTAGAGAATAGAAAGAAAAAATATTAATTGGAGCAGAAGCAAAAATCGTTCGGCTCTGATACCATGTAAGAAATGCTAAAACCAGAGAGTTTGGAATATTTACTGTATATTGAGATACCTTATTCACAGGTTGATCGTTTACATTTATAGACAAATCTTATGCTAAATGGATAATAACTAAACATACAAATAGATAATACAAAGAATATACAAGAATTATCTTAGGTGATGAATGGATATGATGATGAATGGATATGACTAATCTTCAACAACCTTTAGTTCAACATCTTTATGGGATCTAACTCCCTTATATTCAATAGTTTCTCAATACAATTTAATAGTACTATCTTGTCCAAAGAGTCTACTTATTTCTTCTTCCACTATTATGTGAGCCTTATTCTTTTTGTAAACATGACCAATCAGTAAATTTCTCCTTTTAACAATGGTTATTTGCCTTTATTTTTATATTGCGGTTCTTCGATGATTTTCTTGAATTGAGGATTTGTTGGCTTCTTGAACCTGTGGTCAAATAACAGGGTTGTATTTGCTTTGGAACTTTGCGTATGGGTATTCAGTCCTGAGAGCAGATTTGGATTTCTTGGTGTAAGTTTCAAAAACTCTCTATTGCATCCTAGCAATTTCAGAAGCTTCATATCATGTTCTTGGCTTGTAAATCCTTATTATGTCCTTCAATTATTTTGCCAATTCGCTAATAAAACTGGATACATGGAATTATTCAGGAATCCTTGGAGCTATCACAATGACCCCAATTCCCTACGATCTTTTAACCATTCATAATTTACGAAGACAATAACAAACTGTCAAAATTGCAAAACACTTCAAAGAATCATCTGGCCTGTACTCACTACTCGTAAAATCTCATATGAAAAAATTATTAACTTAAAAGTTACTAGATCGCTATAGTTGTAATTCAGTTTTAACTATTATATAGATAATTGGCCCTTTCACCTTTAATGTTTTTTTTTTTTTTGGTCAAAGTGTGCGAAAAACACACGAATTTCATTAACATTGGGAATACCCAAATTAACAAAATATAGGGAGGGTCCAGAAAAGGATGAGCCTTAAAAAAAACATGCTATAACACAAAGAACCTAACCCAGTAGGGAATGGTTACGGCCAAAACCCGCTAAACCGAGACCGGCAAACCCCAAACAATGTGGGACCGGTATGCCCTAGCTAACCTAGCTACGAGCACCAAAATTCCTAACCTGTTGGTCTCTACTTGCACAACGCCGCTGAAGAACAGCCCGGCATAATGGAACAGTCACAGATTTATCCTGCACGGCACTGGCTGGTCCAAACGCCAAGTCCTAAACTGACTACACTGAACAGAAGGAACGGACCGTAAAACTCCGTGTAGTGCGGCTCTGCGTTGGTCGATCCCTCCTATCGCTATCGTCCGCTGCATATCATCATGCTTGACCCTCCGCCCAACTAGGACTTCAAATCCCTGCAGTAGGGAAACCTCCCATACTAGGGACTCCAAACCCCTCAGTAGAGATCGAACGAGCAACTACCCCACCAGCCCTACTAGGGACAAAAAAATAAAATATTCAAATAACTTTTTATTTTAAAATTTAAATTCCCACCAAAATTCTTGTAACATTATTTTAAAAAAAAATTCTCTCCAATCTATTTTTTCATATTACTTTTTTTTACAAAAAAATTCTACCAAAACTTTTACATATTCTAATACAAAATTTTCGAATACAATACAATCCCAACATAGTATCTGGTTGTAAGGATAGCTTGTGTTTGAGTCAATTGGCTTATGTAGATATTTTTAATATAAATGTATTCCATTTTTGGACAAAAACAATACACTTGCTTTTACTATTTAGGTAAAAGGTAATTGATAAAATGGTTCATCACAAATTGATGAATAATATTTTTTTATCCCTCACACTTAAAACGATGAAAAAAGTCCATAATATTTTATTAGTATAATTTTTTAGTCTTCCGTCACAATTCAATCCAATTTTCCATCAAAATAACACTGTTATTATGACCAAAAGTTGACAAAAAATTAGATTGAACTGTGACAGAAGACTAAAAAAGTATACTAATAAAATGTTAGGGACTTTTTTTTATCATTTTAAATATAAAGAATAAACAAGATTATTCACCAATTTGTGAGGGATCATTTTTTTAGTTATCGTTTTAGAAAAGGTAGTGGCACAATGGGCTATATAGATCTTTTTGGTATTTGTCCAATTGAGGTCAAAGGAAAAAGTAGAGAGAATTGCTAAAGGGAAAATTGGGATGAGTGAGAGACAAGAGAATGAGCATCCCAAAGTTCTTCCCATTTTAAAATGAATTTACCTATTTTATAACTTTGAAACCAATCATCATTTTAACACTTCAAGTACATTTCCACCAGGTCAAAACATTGATGTCGTGAAATTTGGATTTTTTTTTCTGTAACTGATAATTATATTTACTTTGCAAAAAAATTGTCATTTATAATATTGTCAAATAGCAATGACCTCCTTAGTACTCTATATGAGCCTAAGTTCCAACATAAACTATGCGAATTGCTTAATCAAAAGTTTATGTGCCATTGCACCCGCTTCATAGAAATTGTCTCATCCAAAGATTATTAGCATTCTAAAATTCCTTCACTCAAACATTGCGGTCCACTACTAACTTCTCTTCCCATCAGGCTTTTTGGAACATCCAGATATTTCTAGACTTCCACAAAGATCCAAAGTATATAAACTATTAATTGAGCTGATTTTGCCAATTACTCATTTTGATCACCTTGCATATATGCCTCCACCACGCCGTGAAAGTCCGCTATTGTGAATTCAAACCTCCCACTACATCGCAATTTTTAGACTAGCCTTGCTCTAGGACATTGTAGTAAGACATGCTCCAGTGTTTCAGGTTGCTCCCCACATATATTGCATGTGAGATCCTCTTGAATGCCTCACTTGATAAATTGGTTCTTAGTGGGTAGAAGTCGATGCCAACATCGCCAAAGAAAATGCTTAAGTTTCCCTTGATGCCTAGCCGCCAAGTGTTCCTCCAAATACCTCTCATTGTTCCCCTGGATGTGTTGCTTTATGCGTCGTTTGGATTCCTCAGCTATTCCCTTACCAACACCTGATATGTTGACTTAATAGTGTAACTTCCATTCTTGTTTGGCTGCCAAATGAGCTTGTCTCTTTCCCTATATTGATTAATCGGGGATAGAACAAATGAGCTCTACCTCAGTGCTATTAAAAACTTCCGCAATTAAGTCGTTATTCCATTCTTTCCCTCCCTGGTGCATGAACTGACTGACCCACGTAACCTGTGCCTAAGAAGATGGTGCTTGTGTAATTTTCCTTCCTTGACTACCTGGAATTCATGGATGCTCCCATCTCCCACTTGAAAGATTGTCCCTTTGTGTAACATGTATCTTGATTCTAGTCAACTCTTCCACAGCCAAGATAATATTGGAAATTTGGAAATTTTAAAAGACATAATTTTTCCTCACCCATTATCTAAGATTTTGAAATTAGCAAAAATCAATTTGTTGGCTTGCCTATGCAGGATTTCTATATCCCTTTTTCCAATTACTACTTCCCCTATTTCATATCTCTTGCTATCATCTAGAGAGATAGTCATTCAAGTAATTTCTTGAGAAAATTGTTAGTAAATAAACAACATAAATCCAAATACAAAAAATATATGTGATTAGAATATAGAGACAAAAGTGAAGAATCGTGTACTAGTATTTTGATTCATAACTATTGCGGAAATATGATAGATCCTGGCTAAATTCTTCCCCTCTATGACTCTCTGTATGAACTGACTTTGATGAGTGCCTCTTTCTCTCTTAAACTTTTTGAGTAGAAAGTTTTTCTAAATACTAGGGTTAGATGAGAGAACCTAGCTGATATTTATAATTAAACCTTAGCGCCCTTATTATGGGCCAAGCTAACTACAGCCCACACAAGCCAGTCTCACATTAGACTAATTAAAAGCCTTTATATCTATATTAAATCAAGCCCAAAACAACATTAATTAATATAACCCCACATATAGAAAAACCTTACATTCTCCCAATTAGACGAATATTAATTAAAGGTGTATTTTAATGTACGCACCTTTATTCTGGTTTAGAGATTAATTTTAATTGTCAATCCTATCCCATAAGGCCTTCAACACTGAACCATGGCAGTAATTGTATGTAATCACATAGAGCTATCCATGATCACAAGTGCTGTTAACTCTATTGATATGGACTCAATGTGAAAGTGTGGCAAACTAGATAACACCTCATATAAAGTGAAACTTTATGTGTTATCCCTTTTGTCAATTCCTATTCTCTCTCATTTAGTACCACAAAGTCTTTATGTGGCACTAGAGAATAACTTTATGGTTTCAATGAACATGCATATGTTTTATCTTTATTGTTAACAAAATTGTATGTGTATAAGACATATGTCCCAAACTAATAACTGTATGCCCTTTTAGTTTGTGCTCAAGGTTCACACAATACCTTAAGACTTGCACTTTGTATATGTATTCAGCATATAATTGAAAAATTCATCAAATTTTATTGAATTAAAAGGCCAATACACATATCAGAATTATCAGTGAATGTAGCAAAAAAATAGATGAAAACTTTATGAGTATAAATCGACTCCCACTAAACTATAACATCTAATGATACAATTAAACCCATACTTTCAACATGTCTGTCTAACACATATGAGCAAAATCCTTTTGTTAGTAGACCTACAACCATATCATCTGTGGAAATATGCTCTACTACTATGTCACCATTCGATACTATTTCTTTGATAGTCAAGAATTTGATTTCCATATGTTTAGACCCCTTGAAACTTTTATAATTATTAATGAATAATACCGTTGGATTATTGTCACAATACAGTTGTATGGGTCTATTCACAAAATCAAATACAACTAACTTTTTTATGAGATTACGGAGCTAAACAGCTTGAGTAGCAAATGTATAGCATGCTTTCAACTCCACCTACATAGTAGAAGATGAAATTGTCTTCTAATTCTCACTTTTTCAAGATACCATACCATCTACTAACTTGAATACATAGCTGGATGTTGATTTCATGCCAACCTCACAAACAAGAAAGTCCGTGATCCGTATACCCTCCTAGCTCAAGTTCTAAACATATCTATATGCTAGTATGTAGTCTTTTGTCATCTTTAAGTACTTTAAAACCTCTTGGCTGCTACCCAATAATCATGGCCTGGGTTTGTCTGATATCTGCCCAGAAGACCAGTTGCAAAAGCAATGTCTGGTCTAGTATATACTTGAGTATACATAATGCTCTTAATTGTACTAACATAAGGTACGTTTTTCATTTGGGTTTTCTCATCAAACTGATACGAATCTTAAACCAAAGATTAAAATTTGAAACAAATACCAAAGTGTTGGTCCTAGTATCGTCCTCTAGGTTGAACTAAGTCTTCCTTTAGCAAGACACTAACTACAAGATTGAAGAAGGACCTTGCTTTTGTCCACTTGACACTCCAAGGAATTATCCAAACTCAAAGTTGAGAATTGAACTATCCTTGGAACCAACCGGCACACTCAGATTAATGAGGGAAAAAAACTTAATAAAATAGCTTAATTATAAACATGAATCTAAGAGGCTATCCTCAAAGACTCAAAGCAAATTCTAAACTAGAACTCAAAGAAAACCTAAAAGCTCTAAAATTTGTATTGATCAAAAGT
Source organism: Gynochthodes officinalis (assembly GCA_020080225.1). Taxonomy (NCBI): domain Eukaryota; kingdom Viridiplantae; phylum Streptophyta; class Magnoliopsida; order Gentianales; family Rubiaceae; genus Gynochthodes; species Gynochthodes officinalis. Next base: position 32,584,711 of record CM034615.1, on the reverse strand, counting down.
CTTAATTTTCTTAAGGCTGAATGGCCTCTATTTATAGGTTACAATGTGTAAGAATTAAGAAAGCCATTCCCTAGTTGGATTAGATTTTTAGGAAACTAACTAAAGAAATAATTACTAAAAAAAATACTTACTAAAAGTATTCTAATCTAAGAAAAGGAAATAGAACAAAATAGTTGCCTAAAACTAAAACTAATCCAAGGCTGATTTGGATTTGTGTGCTAACCAAACTTGTGTTGCCTTCAAGCCTTGTGCTTTCCAATCTTGAATTGAATTGGGAAGCTTCTTTAATCTTCTAACTCTGAATTTGGAAAATTCTCTAAACAACATGGATATGGTCTTGGAAGCTTCTAATTTTGTTCATGAAGAAGAAATAATATTGCCTAAAGTTGAATCCAAATGTGAGTTGGATTAGAGAAGTGAATGGCAGCTGAATTGTTTTGCTTGCCAAATTAGAACCTTCCAAATTCGAACTTGGATTGTGATGATAAGTGACCTAAGGATCTTGATTACACGTGTGAAAATCAACCACACTCGAATCATTCTCGATCCTTCATGGATGACTAGAATGACAAATAATGAGCTAAGTTTGAAAGTCTTCCTTGCTGCCTTAGCTTCGGATTCCATGGCTTCATTTATGAAAGAGATTAAGACAGCTTGCGTTCTCTTAGTCCTTGACCTTGTAATAGGACCACCAATCTCTTGTAAAGAATCTAAGTGTGGACGCCTAGTTTCATGGTCGGCTTCATGTGGAATTGTAGTTGTCTCGGCCCTTAGAATTTCATCACAAACGCACTGAAACTTATTCAATTTATCACATTGATGACAGAGCCAATTCCCTGCTTGCATTCAGGCATACTAAATCATTCCTGAACACGATTTATGTAAACCTTCTGAGATAAACTCAACAAATTGCGAGAACAATTCCTATGGATTTCTATGTTGAGGACAAATGATGCCTCACCAAGGTCTTTCATATTAAAACTATGTGACAACATTTGCTTAGTCTCATGCAACAAGTTGAGATCATTATTGGCAAGTAAAATATCATCAACATATCCCACTAATCTTACTATATACACACTGATTTACCTTATTTTCAGAAAAATCAAATGATGTTACAAATCTATGAAACTTTAAGTACTATTGTTTAGAAGCCTGTTTAAATCCATAGATAGACTTTTTAAGTCTACACACAAGCTCTCTAGAATTATCTGCTACAAAGCCTTTGGGTTGAACCATATAGACCTCCTCATCAAGGTCTCTATTAAAAAAAGTTGTTTTAACATCCATCTGGTGTAGTTCCAAATCTAGATGAGCTACTAATGTCATAAACACTTTGAAAGAATCTTTAGAAGAGATTGAAGAAAAAATTGTTTCATAGTATTTTCCTTCTCTTTGAGTGAATCCCTTGGCTAATAATCTGATTTTAAACTTTTTTATCTTTCCTTAAGAGTCCTTTTTGGTCTTATATACCCATTTGCAACCAATGAGCTTACGTGATAACTCAACAAGCTCCTAGACATTGTTATTTTTCATAGATTGCATCTCATCATTCATGGCATCCATTCATAGATTTAATTGAGGACAAGAAATAGCCCTGTATAAGTCACTAGATCTATCACGCAGCCTATGTCATAATCATATTCTCCAAGATAGACCATATAGTCTGGTGAAATAGTAGATCGTCTCTCCCTTAGTAGACCTTCTGAATGGAGCTATGATAGCCTTATTCTGTTCTTGATGAGGTTGAGGAGTATCATCAGGCACAGGTTCAATGATATTATCCTCAACTCCTACTGAATTAGGTTGCGATGTTGAAGGCTCCATAATAGTTTGTACAGGTAGAGAATGTAATGCAATTGTTTTCATGACACTATCATCATTGATGGTTTGAGAACAAATATTCTTTTTGACCACATCTAGTTCCAAGAACTGAGCTGTTTGTGATTCTACAATTCTTGTACCTCCATTTGGGTTATAAACTTGTATCACTTTGAATGATTTGGATAGGATACAAAATAATACCTGGTTGTTCTAGATTTCAACTTAGTTAACGTTGGATTATACAACATTATCTTTACAAGACACCTCTAAACCTTGAAATGGTTTAAGTTAGGTTTACGTTCCATCTATAGCTCAAATAGTGTTAATGGAACGGTTTTGGTAAGAATTCTATTAAGAATATAAAGAGCTATTTTTAAAGCTTCTCCTCATAAAAATTCAGGCAAATTACTTCTACTTACCATACTCCTCATCATGTTCATGGGGTGCGATTTCACCTTTTGACCACACCGTTTTGTTCAAGACTGCCAAGTATGGTGAATTGACTTATAATCCCAGAATCCTATAGATGTTTGGCAAATGGCCCTTTAAGCTGTCCAGTATTGTCATACTTACCATAATATTAACCACCCCTATCAGACCTGACGACTTTGATAACTTTTTCTAATCATTTCTCGACTTCAGTCTGAAATATCTTGAATTTTTTAAGAAATTCAGACTTAATCTTAATCAAGTACATATATCCATATCAGGAACAATCATCAATAAAAGTAATGAAATAAAAATTTCTACATGAAGTTGATATATATGGACCACTAATGTCAGTATGAATGATCTCTAAAAGATCAGAACTTCTAACTATTGTCTTCTTCTTAATTTTTGTCATCTTACCTCTACAGCAATCTATACAATCATCTAAGTCACCTTTAAAAATAGGTAGGAAGTCAGTCTTTATCAACTTTTCTACTATTTTTTTAGAGATGTGGTATAGTATCTTATGCCACAATGTATAAGATTGTTCCTTAGGCAGAGACCTTTGGAAACAACTTTTCAAATTGCAAGTGACGTATATATCATTGGGAGATAAGCACAATCTATACAATCTGTAGGATATAATATAGCTACCAACTTTTATTTGAATTAAAAAAAAATCATATTGTTCTTTATTTGAAAAGAATAGCCACATTTGTCTAAACTTGAAACAAAAATTAAATTCTTTCTGAAGGAATGTGCATAAAAAGTGTTCCTTAACATTAAATTATAACTAGAATCTAATATTAAGATGACATCTCCCACGAACTCAACGTCAAATTTTCCGTTGTTTCCTATTATCAAGTTTGATTAAACCTGATTTGGCTTCCTCTAGTTTTTGAACTCCTGTATGGTTATCGCAACATGATTAGTTGCACCGCTATCTAACCACCAAGAATTAGAGATAGATTAGATTCACAAACCAAAGCCAAAGAATCATTACCTGTAGCCTCATGCTTGGCTAACCAAACTTTGATTTGTCACAATTTTTATTTATGTAACCTATCTTTTTGTAGAAGAAACAACAATTAGATTTCTTAAAAGATGCCTTCTTTGGGCTTGTCTTCTGAGTGTTGTCAGTGGGTAGAAGTTTTGGGCTTCTTGTATCTCTTACCACTAGCATTAGAAACATACATAGCTTAATGTCCCTTTTTATCTCTCAATTTCCCTTTTTCTGCCATCATCCTGGCTATGAGATCATTTATAGACCATGTTTTATTTCAGGAATTGTAATTTGTCTTTAAAATCTCGAAATCAGGTGAAAGGGTATTGAGAGCTTGATGGACAATCACAGCAATAGGAATAATAATCTTAAGTGCTTCAAGCTTAAGTTGTAAATCTACCATCTTTAAAATTTAATCTCTAATTCAACTAGTACTAGTATACCTTATGTTGAAAAGTGTTTGTAAAAAGACCCCTATCTTAGCATTGGATGAAACCCAATACATGTCTAACAAGTGTTCTATCATTTGCTTAATATTGCAATTTACTGACAAGCTGCCCTTAAGATGATCCTGAATAGATCACTTTGGACAGTAAGCAAATTCGATTGCTCTTTTTCCCAAACTGCAAACTCTCCTTTTCAGCATTGGTACTTTCTATTGTGAGATTTGCGGTTTGTCCTTATAAAGAGCATCTGACATATCCGCCGGAACCATTCCAAACATTATATTATCTTTCTACTTCTTAAAATTGGAACCATTGAGAATCTCAATAATGAGTGAGTTGCTATTGACAGAATAGGTGACTGATAATAACAAAAATATAACATATGTAAGAACAGTGTAACTTAATATAAACCGTATAAGTACATTTTAGAAAAAGTCACACGTATCATCATACAATCACATTTAGGCAGAATGCATGACATATAATTGTAAACTTTTTACATGAACAACAACCATGAGGATTTATTCAAATCCTTGTGGATTCACCACCTTTGTGTATATGAACTGCTAAGATCAGTTATTCCTAGTTATTCCTTAAGCACATGTAATACATGTATCTCTCCACGAACTAATACCCAATCATCCATTTTGGGAGGGTGATTGGATATTAGAAAATAAGACATCCTCCACAATATGAGGCCGATATTTCATAAAACTAAGTGAGCGTGCCACTTTGATGGTCGCTGCCCAATTAAATTTATGAAATTCTCTCATACCCAATATATTAAATTTTATTTCTTGCATGAAATTTTATATACAATTTTAAACCATATAAATGACAAAGGCAATACATTATTTAATTACATGTAATCATGTTCTACATAAATATAAATTGAACATTTGTATATTGATACGTTTGACATACTAAAAAATCTATAAAAATATAAGTGAAAATTATTTAAATTTTATATTAAAAGAATAAAATCATATTCTGTTCAAATTTTTACAAGTATAATAGCGTTAAAAAAATATATAAATTATATGTCAAAATCTAAATCATAAAAAACTGAAGCCAACAACACTAAAATTGCCCAAAATGGGTTTCGAATGAGTTTAAACGCAACCCATGAAGGGTTCTAAGAAAGAAGAAAAAAAAAAAAAAAAACCCTGATGCTCGTGCGCGAGTCTTGATGAGCGCTGAGATTGCGAGGCGCCTGACGCCTGCACGGGTCTGACAGGCGCTTGATGCGCCGGACCCGCGTCAGACGCGCACCTCACGCGCGCGCCCCTTGGTTTGTTTTTTTTTTTTTTTTTTCGCTTTTTCTTGATGCGCCGCCGCCCCTTACTTTTGTTTTTTTTCTGCATGCGCCGCCCCCTTTATAGAATTTTTGAGATTTGATTACAAGCATTTTTAATTTTGCTTATGCCCATTTAATTCTAGTCTTTTTAATTATTAAGAAATTAACTGAGAATCAAATAGAGAAATATCAAAAAAAAAAAATTTGAATCAAATATTAAGCAATTAACTGAAATTGCCGATCTCCTTATATCCAACGACATATGAGGAATTATAGATTCAAGCTGAAGTGGCAAAACTTTCTAGTTCTAATAGTAATCGATGGGAGATTCTATTAAAATGGATTTTGGAGTACTAATGTATTGATGTGTGTAATATTTTCTATGTGAATATTTTGAACTTTTAACCTATGAAGTTTCTAATATTTTAGAGTTGAAAATTTCGAGCACATATGCAGAGGTATATTGCAATTTTTTATACTTTCTTTACTAAAACACATTTTCATACCACTTTTTATGCAAATGTTCAAACATACAGTCTAAGAGTTTGTTTAATTTATATTATATTTAAATTTAACTATACTAAAAAAATTAATAACGTATCTATTAATAATTTCTACACCATTATTAATATTTTTATAATTCACATATATTTATTATACTATAATAACATAAATCAGTTTTTCATTACACTATGCTGATCTACATTCTAGTCGAGTTTTTTAATCAATGTAGAATGACAGCTTTTGGAGTGACAAGTAGAGTCAATACCACACATTTATGTATATAAAAAGGATAGTGGTGGTTATTTTTTGTCAATAAGTTTTCTCCAAATTACAAATTTCACTTTGGTAGAAATGTAATTCTATGAAATTTTGAAATTACTTTTATATATTTTTAGTAGATTAATTTATTTTAAAAGTTTTTTTAATTTTATTTTCTTTATTATTAATTTAAATTTTACTTTCAAGTACAATCAGTTGTAATCTAAAATTAATCAAATTTTTTATCATACATGGGATTTTTCAATTTTTATTACCATATAAATTTTGTAACTCACCTACACTTACATGTTTCTTTTATATATATATTTTAAAATGTTTTATTTTCATATTTAAAAATTTTAGTTAGTAGTATATATTAAAGAATTATAGAAACAAATATTTAAAATAATTTAACTTAATCCCCATTTATTATTTTAAATACTTTGACTAAAATAATATCAATACTAATTCAAAATATTATTTAAAATTATTATAATGCATAATTATTTAAATAAATAATGAACACTATGATTACAAATAATTGGCATATTTATCTATAGAAAAAAAATTCATACTCTGTATTTACATATCCTTATTTAAATATTTTATAACTATTACTTTCAATTATTTTTACTTATTAGATTAACTTAATATACTTTTATATAAATTACTTTACATCGTAATAATAAATAAATAGTATATATATTTAAAGTTGTAATATGTTTTAATTTCAATATATTGGTGTCAATTAAATAATTAATTGAATTAACTTTATATCTACTATTTAAAGTTACACATACTAAACAAATTCTTATATGCCCTAAATACAATATTTTAAAAAATAAATAGGAGAACATATTAAATGATAATTTAACTAATAATATAATTATATAAAGTAGTATTAAATTAACTAAAAAAAGAACTATATAGTTCATAAATACTATAAAATAAATTAAAAATATAAATTATATATTTTAAAAATTAATATTTATTAAATTTTAAAATATTACTGAGCACCCCATGCCTTGTGATGATTTTTATAAAGTATTAATTTATTTTGATCATCTTTTGTAATTATCTTTATTAATAAATAATGTCATCCCTTGAAAGTTTACACCATATTCACTAAAGTATAAGTTCGAATTAGATAAATTACAAATCAAATAATTTACCTTTTCTTAATACTTGAAGCACTTTCAATAGATGAATAATTAAATTGCCATGGTAAAGTATTTAAGATGAGGAAAAAATATGTTGCTTGAAACATTATCATAATATTATGTTAGACTCAAAGTATTATTTTAAAATTATGTTATATATATAAGCATTAATTTAATATGCATCTATTTAGATAAAATTGAAACCATATTAAGATTATAAGGAATTTAATGCTAAATATATAAATTGTTTATTTATGGTTAACATATAAATTTAAAATGCCCAGAATATATTCTCTCTACACTAAATTCATCAAAAATTAAAGCTGCATAAGAAGGCTTTTTTGGCAAAAAAATAATAATAGAATCTTCATGAAAATCATAATCTTCAATAAATTGATTCCAACTTTGATGAAAGGTTGAATCTTTCATTCTTATAAACTAACTTTTTTATTCCACTTATAACTTCAACTATAGATGTTTCATTTTCAAGTAAATTCCAATTCGCATAAATTAGAAATATTTGTTAATTTTTTATAATTAAATTAGTAATTGAATATAAACATAATATGCAAAGTTTAAATATATATATATATATATATATATATATTAATATTAAAAAAACCACAAAGTTTGTATAATAAAATATACTTGAGGTTTGTTTCTTCTGGTTAAGGTGAAGTTTTAATAGAAACATCTAAAATCTTTTATAAAATTTGGAAAAAATTGATATATGGACAAAGAAAAAAATTTGATGGCGATGGATTCATTTGACGATCCTATAGTGGAGACAAAAGAAAAAAAAAATGGAAATATTAAATGCATAAATAAGTTATTTTTAAAAGTATGCAAGTAATAATTACTATGATCAAATCGTTCATAATTATTAACATTGGCAAATGCCATGTCTACGGTATTATTATTTGTCCTTGATCAATTCTAAAAAGAATAACATAAAAAATATAATTGCCTCGTTTTCAAAATAATATGATCACATTTACTTTAATGAAATTGTCTCAACAAAAAATTCACTCCAGCTACTTGTAAAGTGTTCAAATTCTATTTTTAAAGTCCAAGATTTAGTGCTATGATAAACATGAATTTCTTGATTGTTTTTAAATTCATTCAATGCATAAAAAGAGAAAGGGGATTTTCTGTGAAAGAAATAAGAAGTAATTAGGATTGAGTCAAAATAATTGATTAATTATGGGGAAAAAATGACTAACCTGTGATTGTATACTTGAACGTTTCAAAAAGTAACACCAAAACTTTTGTTTCGTTATGTTGATTATAATGCATTGGAGATAAAGAATAAAGATTTTGTAATAATAATGTAAATTATTAATTATGAACAAAATATAAAATTTATAATTTTATGTAATAAATTACCTTTTGGAAGGAAAGCCGTCCATTTAGTTGTAATTATATTTTGCAGCCAATTGATAAAAGTTGGGGCATAATCTGGATTTGGGAATATAACGTAACTAAATAAATTAGGGGATATGCTTCAATAAATTTTGAGGAAATTATCATTTCGATTTTGTTGCTTGAATCCTTTTCTATAGTGCAAACATGAACAAAGTCACTAGAATATGTTTTCAAGTATAATTTTTTTTTTCACTCTTTGGTTGGGATGTTTATATCTTAAAAGAATTTTTGCCTCGATCAACTATTTCAGCCAAAATTATAAGAATGATAAATAGATAAATTAGTACAAGAAAAATAGTTTAATTAATAAGATATGAAAAAGTAATAGTAGAAGGAGTTGTGCAAAATGATGGGGAAAAGAATGAAAAAATTCAAGCATTTGAAGTCTCTAATAAAACCAACACAGATAGATATACAACCTTGATTGATGTTATGCTATCACTACATCAAATAGAGTTTAAAAACATGTCTATTGTGGTTCAGTGGGGATAGTGGTTAAGAGCATGCGATTCCGAGTTCGCCAGATATTTCTCGCCGCGCGTGGTCGTGATTTCGGCGCGATGAATGCTTTCCGTCAGTTCTTGTCCAGCATCCGCTTACATCTCACGTATGGGCTTGCATCTGGTGTCTGCTTTCACACCTTTTTAAAAACATGTCTATTGTGTATAATAAAAGCTACCATAAACGACATCATTTCAGTAAAGCAAAAGTTCAAAAAAAAAAAAGTTTTAAAAAATTGAAATAATGTCATTTCAATAAAGTAAGAGCAGAAAAAACCTTGCTTTATTGAAACAATATTATTTTAATAAAGCAGCATCCAAGAAAGATAGCCTTCAATAGTTGTTAAAAGATTGGACAACACATGAGACTCCAATAAAAAAGTTGCTGAAAAATTGGATGCTTTTATATACAATACAGATAATGAATCTTTGAAAATTTTGGCATACTATTCTCGAAAGTTAAATAAAAAAAAGTAAATAAATTTTTTAGTCAATCTTAACTTTGGTCACTATATTTTTTTGGGTTGGATACCATATATTCAACAATGACATATTTTGAAATTGGTAAAATCAGTTTTTTTTTTGGGTTGGATTCCATATATTGAACAATGGCAGATTTTGAAATTGGTAAAATCAGTTTGTTGGCTTGCCTATGCAGGATTTCTATATCCCTTTTTCCAATGGCTACTTTCCCCTATTTCATATCTCTTGCTATCACCTTGAGAAAATGACCTGTTGTTTGTCAACCACTATAATTTTTCTTGGGCTAAATATTGGAAAGGTGGTGTTGTGGGATTGATTATTTGAACTGCTGTTGATAAAGGTTGCTTTCCAATTAATCATAGAATTCGGTAGGTTCGTTAAAAAATTTGATGAAGTTTTGGAACGAATTTGAGATGAATATTTGTTGTCTATGGAATCTATTGAGAATTTGGGTGTGTTTTTTACATATAAATTAGTATTAGATATCTCATGCATATTCAAATATAAAATACCCTTTCTTCTCCAAAAATTAAAAAAAAGATAATTGACTTGGGTTTGGTACAACTTTTTTTAGTTGTAATAGACAACATATTTAATGTACTATTAAATGTAAATTTTCTATTTTTATTCTTTCTTTTTAATTTTAAGTGATAAAAGGGTAATATAAAACTTTTATTTAAAAGTGAACTTTTTTTTGTTGAAATTTTTTTGTTGAAAATAGAAATTTCGAGACAAAAGAAATAACTAGTAACTAAAGTCATAATTAATTAAATTTCATGTGTTGATATTACTAGTTTATTTTTATTAGAAAGAATGATTTTAATTATAAATGTATGTAATATGTAGAAATATAATATTACACATTGTAAGTGTATTCTAGATAACTTTAATTAGTGAGAGTCTCATATTATGGTGTCTATTCCCTAAATATGCCAAATGAAGTGATTCAGACATGGAAATAGTAATGAAATGTTAATCGCACAGCCTTTGAGTATTGAATTTGGGGTGTGAATGTATTGGTAGAGAAAAAATATTCTTTATATTCACTGTATTTTTATTTTTAATAAAACAATCTAATTACATTATTTTCACTTTAAACCTCCCCCTCCAAAATTATGTGAATAAATTATAAACTATTTTACCATTTAGAAATATTCCATACGTCTATTTCAATGTGGGTTTTTTTGGGCGGCGCTTGTGGGAGGAGTTTGAAAAAGAGATGTAGAAGGTTGATGGACGACAATTATACAAGACAGAGGTGAACGATATTGACAGAAAATTGTCTTGTTTTTCTGACTTTATTAATAACGACAATTTGGATATTTAGAAGGAAATTGTTCTGTCGGCAAATTTGCATTTGGTAATATAGCTAGCTTTTCCAAATAAGTCATTTATTCAACAGGTGAGAGTTTCATATTAATATCCAACGCTTTTATCTCTTTCTTTTTTTTTTGTTTGATTTTAAATTAATATGCCTTGTTCAGAGCTACGTTAATTTGAATTCAATTATTTTGAGAATTTTCATTGATTGAGAAGTGTTTGGATTGTATTTTATTTGCAAAAAGTTAGTTTTTTCTCAAATAAAAATAAAACATTCAAAATTTAATATTTAAATTTCTCTCTCAAATCCTTCTCACATAATTTTAAAAACAATTTCCACCAAACACTTTTTATTTTCCCTCTAAATTAGTATTTCTTCCAAAAAAAATTTACTAAAATTTTCAAACATTCCAATACAAATTTTTTTTTAAATAAATCACAATCCAAAATTAGCCTCGAGTAAGAATCTTTTAGCTTCAACCTTGAACATCAATGGAATTGGCTTGACATATTTGACAACCATGGATTATCATCACGTCGTGTTTGGCTGACCCTACTAGCAAAAATTTATTAAATGAGGGACAGCCATGGGCAGAAAAAACAAAAGAATAGGCAGCCGAACGTCCGAGTCATTCAATAATACGAACAACGATGGCAGTACAATCATACTTGTCAGAATCTCGATCCGATCCCACCGATTCTAACTTACTAAAACGATCTCGATTCTAATTACGATTTTACCTTATTATATAAATAAAATATAATTAAATTTACTCAAAAAAAACCTTTCTATATCTAATTAAAATTAAGATATATACTAATATAAATAATTTAATTGGTTTAATCATACTTTTATTAGATTTTAACAATAAATAAATAAATTAGACATAAATACCCTTCGACTGCGCCAACAACTAAAATATTGAAAAAATCATATAAAATGTTATAAGAAATAAAAATTGAAATAAAATCATTTAATTATAAACTATACATTAATTTTCTACATATCCATTCATATATTGATTAATAATTATTTTAAAAAAAATTTATAAATTATATTTTCTCATTTTTTGTAGAATTTTACGATTCTACGATCCGATCCCACCGATCCGATTCTGCTACCCTAAATCGATTCTGTGTAGAATCCTGATTTTATAAACTATGAGTACAATGATTGATACAATCAAAAACATCTCCTAAGATAAAAATAAGTAATTAGAGCAAGTAACTTAATTTATTTTATTATAGTATGACCCATAATTAAAAGAGAAAAATATAAATTAACAACTCGACCCTCTCTGATTTGTGGGAGAAAGAATAACACCGAGGACAAAAATTGCAAATCAAGAAATAAGTTATCCAAATAACAACTGTCCGTATGGTTTAATTAAAAGGTAGACCAAGATTTACTTCATTCACCAACCATCCAGTTAAGAAGTACGGTCAACGCATCGCAGTGATTTAGTCGCTGGATCAAAATTCCTGGTCGATCGCCATTTTCGATCAAGGTCATGCGCGTCAAGTGATTTACATCCTTATTTCTCGGTGTCTGCCATTTTGTCATATTACAAGCGCTTTCAAAGCTGATTTACATCCTCGGTGCCATTTTGGTGCGAGAACGCCGATGATTTACATCCTGCGCTGTCACAGGCTGCGCATGATTTACATCCTCACATTACATCTGATCGCTTTGGGAAAAGGGTATCCTTTGGATTACCCTTTTTTAAAAAAAGATTTACTTCATTCACCTGTCGTTTTCTTTCTTTCTTTCTTCCACTCGACAAGTTGAGTAGATCATTGAACCTTGTTTTGTTGGCTTGCAGAGTGAATGTTTTAAAGTATGAGTCACGTAGATGAGAAACTAATCTACATCGAAACAGACGAATTCTGTGTCCTCAAATTTACAATAACAAATATCAGACAATGTAAGTACAGTTGAAAATATCTATAATGCAGATGGAAAATCGTTATCAAGTAATAATCTCAATGCCCTTATGATTTCATATAAATCTCCTCTACTCACATCTTGAACTCCAAACCAGGAGGATGGATTACTTCCAGGAAATGTCCAGTGGGAACGGTGAGGAGGAGGAGAAAAGAGAGCTTCAAATCACAAGGAAGCGACTTGGAGGGACCAGAACTCTGCCATGTATCCTTGGTGAGTTTCGTTTAATTTCATTGATTTGGACTGTGGAAGAGATTGAGTTCGCCCTCAATAGGTTTCCTCTGATCGTATATTCTTGTGTTGTTAGACTAGTGACGAACATAATAAGACGAGGTTTAGATGGTGAGGCTGCGGGGAAGGACCTTCATAGATTAAACTAGCAAACATGATAACCAAATTGCAATTTTCTCTGCCATATTCATCTTTGGAATTGGATTCCAAGCAGATAAACTCTGGTTGGTTATCAGCTTAAAGTGATTCATTTTCTATCGTGTTTTTCCCTTCCATTTTCTATATAAAAGAAAAGATAAGATAAGAAGGTACTCTATTCAATTTTTTTTTTCCTTTTTCATTTTCTCTCCTCATTCTTTCTCTTCATCCAAGGTACTCTATTCTTGTTTCTCCGAACCTAAAGTTTGGCGCTCAAAACAATGGAGATGTGAAATAAATTATTTTGGACCAAATTCCGGGAATAAATAAAAAAAATTATTTCAACAATATTTTTTTTTTAAAAAATATACTTTTGATTAGATATAATTTTTTATTAACAATAATGTGTCAACCGTGTACTACAATAATTGAATATATAATTTTATTTTTTAAGAATTAACCATATATTATTATTAATAAAGATATATTTAGAATTTCATTTAAAAGTGACTTTTTTTTTTAATAAAAAGAATTTTGAAAATGAACCTTTTCTATTAGAACAAAACGACTCTATCTTACTTTTCATCATAATATAGGGGAAACTTAGATAATTTGGATTAAGAAAAAGTGTTGTAGCTATTTTTTCTTATTTTATTAATGATTTCAGTTAAGAGGTCTCACTCACGTGGGCCATTGGTATCCATGATTAATATTGTATTTTATGTACTATACTTTAAGGAATATCCCTTTTCGTTTATCCTTTTTTTTTTTTCCAATTTTATTTTTTTAATCAATATGTCCATGGTGGCCGAAATGCCTCCCATCCAGATTTTGACAAAGTAATAAAGTTGGTTAGAATGTGACGGCTTGGCCGTTCGACCACTGTGTTTACCCCTAAGGTTCAACCATATTATAAAACGAACTCTATAATTTGGCTAAATAACGATTATCTCCTCTTGAATGGTCAAAAGTATAATATAAAACCCTTACTTTTAGAATTTTTTAGCTGAAATGCCCTTTCTAAAACAAATGGTGAATTGTTAAAATCTTTTTAATTAGTATCAACTCAAATATTTCATAAATATATAATTATTTCATAAATGTATTGTTAAAATCTTTTTACTTTTAGTATCAACTCCAATAGCTAACCATGAGTTTTCTAACCTTATCCATTAACTTTTAAATATTATCAATCCTACCCAATCCCATATTGAAGATGTAAATAAGAAATCTAATTCAGCAGTTCTGGATAAATTTTTTTTTCTAAAACTTGAATATTGGTAGTGAAAAACTCAAAAACTTAATCTCTTTTCAGTTCTGATACCAGTGAATTCAAGGCAATATATAGTAGCAAAAATGCAACAGCTTGTTTTGTAGCAATACACCGGAAGAATCTTTGACACTATTGATTTAAAACAACAAATTAAGGCCATCAGCCTTAAGATCAAGCTTTCGAAGGCATTAACAATTTATGGTCTGATTTCTCCTATCAGTTCTACATTTTTTTTTTGGAAAGAGAGGAATAGAGGATAGAAATAATATATTGATTAATATGAGAGGGTCCTAGTAGGGCTTTCATAAATTATTCAAAAAGTTATATACTCTAACTAAGAATTTTGAATTTTATTGGCACCTTTAAGGAGAATTTGCTTCATTATGTTGATAAACAAAAATTACATTTAAATTGTACAGCAGCAATTGCCATACTTGCAAAGACAACGGGTGATTTTTAATATATTTTTTATTTTATAATTATTAATTTAAAAATATAAAAATATATTTTGAAATATTATCTGTGTAAACGTATTTTTCTATCTAATATTATTATTATTATTTTTATTTGATGAATACAACTTGTTTCTTGCTCACAATGACAGGAATTGAAGCGTGTGACAGATTTTCGACTTCTGGATTTCAGGCGAACATGATCACATACCTGACCAAAGATCTAAATTTGCCTTTGGTGTGGGCCTCCAATATTATTACCATTTTTAATGGGACATCCAACTTCACACCTCTTGTTGGCGCTTTAATAGCCGACTCCTTTGCTGGCCGATATTTGACCATCCTTGTTGGATGCCTCGTGTACGTTTTGGTAAAAGTCTCTTTCTTTCTCACGCTCCATTGCAACTTTGCATTTTCAAAGTGACATTTTTATTTGCTCATATATAAAATACATTAACTTTGTTATTTTATTCCGTGATTGATTTGCATTTATTGATTAATCACTTGTCTATCATTTATTGGTAGGGAATAGGAATATGAACGTACAAAGTAATATGTTTTCTTATTTTTAAATTCTCGCATTTGCTTTCTTTGCAAAAAAAATAATTTATTTCTTAATTACTAAATTTCTGTGTTTATTTCAACTTTAAATTTTTTAATAAAGTAATAAGAATCCTAAAACAAATAAAATAAGTGTGACAGTTTAGAACTCTAAATCCTCAATAAAAGTTGTTATGCTAATGAACTTTCTTAAGATTTTAATTTAAATAAACATGTTTCTAATATTCAATTTTTTTTTTATCATTTGTTCTCTCTTTTTTGACTTTTATATGTCTCTTATCTTTTAAGTGTTACTCTTGTGGAATTTTATTTTAATTGTTATTAAGTCTAATTTTTATTTTTATTTTTATTTTTTAATTTGCAATTTTTTTCCTTTTCACATTCATAATTTATTAAAATTGAAAATTGTAGACTTTTTAATTTTTTTCTTATTAAAATTTTGAATTGTGGTTTGATTTCACCTAAATGGGGGCATATTCTTTCCTTAATGTCAATTTTGCTTACTAAATCATTAGCATCATTATTATTATTTTTTTACTTATTATGAAAATACAAATTTATTTGTACATTTGTTACTAGAACCACCTTCTTCATATTTATATTTCCTTAATTTTCTTCGTCCCTTTTTATTTTTATTACACTAATTCATTGTATTTTTTTCATATCTTAATTTCTTTAATTTTTACTTATCCTTTTTAATTTTCATTGCTTATTAGTGTATAAATTTGTTGTGGTGGTATTAATAAATGAATTCTTTATTAACTACATAGATATGTTTGTACCTAAAATTATTATAAAATTTGTCTTTTTTATGGGTTTAAATAATGTTATGCGTTGTAATTGACAAAATTGAGAAATGTTAACTTATATTTCAATTAAAAGACAAAAAAAAAAGTTGACTTATGATAAATGTATATGCCAAATAAATCATATTTAAAATATATTTATGATTTATTAATATAAACGAAAGAGTGTAATATGAGTTATATTAATTTTCTTGTTGATATTTCTATTATATCCAAATAGAGGTAAAATATTCATATTCCTCATAATTAAATTTCTAAAATTAAGACTCTCTAAATTTTTTTTTTCATAATTAAATTTGAAAAAATAATATTGCCACATAAATGTACTTTCTTGCCAACCACACGAGTAAAGCTATTTTTGAGATAAAATAGTCACCACATTAATAGGTTGACTATTATTTGATAATATGTCGCAAAGTTCACGTGCTATGAGATTTGTCATTCAATAACTAAAAACTTTCACTCAATAATTGAATAAAGCACCAATCAATATATTTTGTGTTATAACCTTTTTACCATTAAAAATGACTTATCTTGATAAATATTTAATGATTTTTATAAATATCCATAAAAAAAATTATTTAAGTCGGAATAAGCTCTTATATTAATTTTGGGACCAAAAAGTTTACTTTAAGATGTGAAGGCCCAAAAAAAAAAAAGAAAAGAAAAAAAAAAGGAGCTAAATGTAAGAAATTGTTCTCTCGATTCAATGTTGACAAAATCCATAATAAAAATTAGTTAAGGGGCAAAAAAAGAAAACGAAAAAAAAAGAAGTTCACATGCTTAGGGACTATAAAATTTGGGAGATTAAAAAGTTTATTCTAAATATAAAGGACAGAAAAACTAAATAGCTAAATGTAGGATACTATTTAATTGATTCAATGTTAATATTGAAAGAATAAGCAGCAATTTGCTATCAACTTTGCATTTCGCAGGGAATGACCTCCATCACAATATTCGCTTTCCTACCATCACTTCGTCCTCCGCCATGTCCAACTCAACAAAATTGCAAGGAAGCCTCAAGCCTACAACTCGGGATACTCTATGTTTCCCTGCTTTTGCAATGTATTGGAACAGCTGGGATTCGGCCATGCGTGGTGACCTTTGCAGCTGACCAATTGGACATGTCCAAATCCAAAGTAGAGGCTAGAAAATGGAATCTCTTTAATTGGTACTACATTTCTCTGGGAGTGGCAACATTTCTGGCACTAACAGTTTTGGTATATGTCCAAGACAATGTGGATTGGGGATGGGGTCTTGGGATTCCTACAATTGCTCTGAGCTTATCGGCTATAGCATTTGTAGTTGCATCTCCGTTTTATAAGACAGTAAAACCAGAAGGAAGTCCATTGACTAGATTGGCACAGGTAATTGTTGCAGCATTCAAGAAGAGAAATGCTGTCGCACGACCCGATCCAAGTCTGCTTTATGAGAACAAGGAGCTTGATGCTGCTATCTCCTCAAATGGAAGGCTTCGATACACAAATCAATTCAGGTAATATTGTCAGGAGGTTTCACACATAGGGAGTCCAATTAGAGCAGCTCAATAAGCAATAGGAGTTCACTTGAGTCCAAAAGTTTAAATTAATGGTTGTGGTTCCTTGTCACTTATTAGATGCTCTAGTTATTCTTAATTTTTTAACGTAGGACAGTATCCATGAACACAACAAATATAACCTCAACTTAAATATCATATGCATTTTGGTGTTTGAAAACCTTTCTTAATTAACTTAGATGATAGAACACGGGAGATTGTTGTCACGTTCACAAATCAATTCAAGTAATTAACTTAAACATCATAGGCTGCCTTACTTATGTTATGTTGATGCACTTTTATATCCACCTTCCAATAATACACAAATGGGTTCTTTGTCAACTTTTATAGAAAATACATATTCTTATAGAAATCATTTATTATTTGAAGGTGGAAAATTAATATGTCATTACCGATAAGCATGGAATATGGAAAGAATAAAGGACGTTTTCGGATATTCCACTAAATTCCATTCTCTCCGAAGGTTGTGTTTCCAAGCAAGGAAAGAGGAATGTACTAATAGAAAAGGACCATTATAATTTCCAGAATAATCTTTACATTGATCTTGTGCAGCTATGTATTGAGAATACTTACATCTAACGGATTTTTTTTGTCACATCTCATTCTAATGTTTAAGGTGGTTGGATCGAGCTGCCATAGTAACGGAGGCAGATATAGATGAGTCGAACAGACCAAATCTATGGAGATTATCAACAGTCCATAGAGTTGAAGAGCTTAAATCCATTATTAGAATTTTGCCCATCTGGGTAGCAGCAATATTACTATTCACATGTTACGCCAACCATCACAACTTCACTATTCAACAAGCTCGTACCATGGATCGTCACTTTTCTCACTCCTTCCAAATTCCTGCAGCAAGCTTATCCATCTTCGGTGTCTTTTCTTTGGTATTTGGACTTGCTTTCTATGAGCGCCTTTTCGTCCCTTTCGTTCGCCGATACACACACAATCCCATTGGTATTACATTCCTTCAAAGAATAGGAATCGGTTTCGCACTCAACATTGTTGCCACTACTGTATCAGCACTAGTCGAAATCAAGCGAAAAAAAGTGGCTGCAGAGCATAATATCCTTGACAAGCCAAATGCCGTTATCCCAATAAGCGTGTTTTGGTTAGCTCCTCAATTTTGTCTCCATGGATTTGGTGAAGTTTTCATGCAGGTTGGACTGTTGGAATTTCTATATGATCAATCCCCTGAGAGCATGAAAAGCACTGCAGTTGCCCTTATGTCTATCGCATTATCATTGGGGAATTATCTAGGCACGTTCTTAGTCGATTTGGTGAACAAACATACGAAAGGAAGTTGGCTGCCGGATCGAAATCTTAACAAGGGAAGATTGGAGAATTATTATTGGCTTATCACAGGAATACAAGTAGTAAATTTCATCTATTATCTATTATGTGCTTGGTATTATACTTATAAACCCTTGGATTTGGTCAATGGAAAAAGTGATGTAATCGATGTCGAGTTTGCATCGAGAAAATGTTTGTTAGAAGATTCTGTAGTTAACAAAGGAAGAGATAGAACTATCTAGGGCTGAAATGTGTCAGAATCTTTGAAGTATTTTACAAAGGAAATGTGCGAACAAGTTGGTACGTATTTGGTTAATATACTTGTGTTTTTTATCTTTCTTGTGCTCGTTGTACCAACTCTTTCTTCACTTTCCCGGCGTTATTTTATGACTAAAAGTTTGTACTTATGATGCTCCAAACAAAAATAAAACGCTAGTACTCAGGGAGATCTTGTGGCCATTGGATCTTGTGTACAACATTTGGTATATTAATATTTTATTTCACTCTCTATTATGTTGACACTTATCTATATTTTTAATTTAAAAGTTCAAAAATATTATCTCATTTTAATAATAATAATAATAAAAAAAAACTCTTGTCATACTTCTCCACACTTACTGTTATCACCTTCACTACTCTTTTTTATTTTACTATTGGTATCAACTAACTCATTTTTAAGGGTGGTAAATAGGTAGGTTGGGTCACTAATAAGTTGGTGTTAAGTTTAGAGCTATCAACTCTGAAGATCCTACCTGAAACAAAGATTCAAATGAGTTGGATTCAGAAATGAAGAACGAAAAAGAGGAAGGAACAGAGAGAATCAAGATTGGGAGGAAGATTGGGGAAGTTGTATTAGAATAGAGAGAGCTAGTTACAAGAATGAACACATAGCAATTCCATGAACATTCTTGAATGTCTAGTATCTACTTATATACATCATTCCGCCGCTTCAAGTCAATGCCGACTCTTAACCTAATTCAGTTATGTTTAATTATCACAATTCTCAGAATTATACAAGAAACTCCTATATTAAAATCAATTTACAATATGACCCTAATTTTATGACAATATTGCCTCCTTTTAAGCTCAGCCTTATCCTCAAATGAAACTAAGGAAACTACTTTTGGATGAAGCTCTGATCCTCCCAAGAAGCTTTTTCATTGCTGAGATGATTCCATATATTTAATCAGCCATTGGGCTACTGGAATGTTGTTGCACATGATCATGTGACTCTATAAGACTTTAATTGGTTCCAAAGGGCAGACATCTTCCTCATTGAACTCAAGCAGTGTAGTAGCAATCATCTGTGCATTGCCAACCTTCTTCTTCAGCAAAGAGACATGGAATACAAGGTGACATTTGGTTCTAGGAGGGAGTTGGAGTCTGTAAGCAACGTTCCCCACTTTTTCAAGGACTTTATAGGGACCAAAGTATCTTGCTGTTAGCTTGAAATTACTCCCGATAGCAAAGCTTTGTCGCTTATATGGCTCCAGCTTTAGAAATACCTAGTCACCTTCTCGTTGCTAATTTTACACACGCAAGTGTACTTGCACACAAGTTTTAACAAGTAATAAAGAGTGAATAGAAAGTATCGTTCCAACGAGAACTAATTGTTTACTAAATACCGAAATTTGATTAATTCTAACTTTATTTGAACAATTGAAAAGATATTGTATGACTAAACTAAATTAAAACTAACTTCTAAATTAAATTAAGAAAAGTAGTGAATTAAGATGGCTAAAGCTCTAGGGATTCCGATTTCACCTTAACTAATCTATCCTATTATTAATCTATATCTATAGTTCAAAATTATTTTCCTGATTGATAGTCGAGATTCCCTAACTTATTTACTAGTCTCTCCCGAGATCTAATAAAAATCCCCCTAATTGCTAATTCACTATATTTCTATGTGAATTACAATAATTATGAAGTCATTATATTCTATGGATTCCCATGTAACGACTACACAAACCATGTAGGTATATTCCTATCCTACATGCAATTCATGGCATTTATCCTAATGAACTTGACACATAACTCTCTTTCCAGTTCGTTATGATTAACAAATCATCTAATTATTGATTAGGTAATTAGAAGTATTAAGCATAGAGATAAATACTCAACCATAGAAAATTAATTCAAACTATATTAATAGAAAATTAATAAGACTTCATAGTTAGGCTACGTCAGAGTCTCTAGAAAACTAAATTAGTTCATGCTAAAATAAAAGAATATCACCAAAGCTTTAAACATTATTGAAAGAAAAAAAAAAGTAAAGATAAAAGAGAGAGTTGAGAGGCTGCTCTTATGTCTTGTTCCTCGGCTTTTTTCTTCGTTCTCCGCGGTTGTTCTTCCTTTTTCTCCTTTTTATTTTGTTCTCTGCCTGCTCTTTTTCTCCCCCTAAAAGTCCAAAGGTTGGCTGCTCTTTCTTTTTCTATACTAATACTAAACTAAAAGAAAAGAACAAAAAAAGAAATAAAACAAAGGACGTGGTTTTATGGCTCAAAGAAGATGGCGGCTATTTCTCTTTCTCAATGTTCTCTAGAATTCTGCACCCCCGTGTTATTTATATAGAGGAGAATGATGGCTGATTTTTGTTTGCTTTCTTGAATCCTTCTTTGTTTTTATCTCCAAACTGTAGTCAGCTTCTTCTTTTCTTGTTTCCAAATCCCAACCAACTTCTTTTTTCTTGATTGCAGTAGTCTTTCTTTGTCATTCTACAACACAGTTTTGTCTTCTTCAAATTGCAGCTGAAGAAGTCTTCTTGTTGTCTTCCAATTCCTCCTTAACAGCTTTCTTCAGTATTCTTGTTTGGTTTACACATTCTTCTCCCACAACCACAATTAGAATTGTACTCAGATTTCAACAACCTTCGGTTTAGTGGATGTGTAGACAAATTTTGTCTCCCTTGTTTTGCTACATTCTTCTTTTTTTTTTTGGTCTCCAAGTTGCAGTTGAATTCTTCTTCTTTTCTTCTCCAAATTTTAGTTGTCTTTTGTCTCCCAACTACAACACAGTTCTTGTAAGCTGAAGATGTCTTCTTTGTGTTTGGTTGCAGCACGATTTTTTTATTTCCATGTGGCTAACTTTTTTTTTTCTGTTGTTGCAGCTAGCTTTTCTTTCTGTTTTGTTGTATGGCTCTTGTTCTCATGCAACTGGAGGAGTCTTCTTTTGTGCAAATTGTCGGTTGTTTGTTTTCTTGTGGTCAGAGAAATCTTTTGTCTTCGGTTGAAACAATTCAAGTGGAGTTCTTTCTTGTCTTTTCCTTTGCCCGTTTCTATCTTCAGGAGATTCAAAGAATGCGGCCTGTCTCCTTGGTCTTCTTTCCAAATCCCTTTGCGTGCTTGTTTGTCTCAAGCCAATCCTAGTTTCTTGCTTCTTTGTTTGTTTGTGTGTTGACTTTGTTTCTTACGCTTGGCTAAATCAATTGATTGAAATTAGTTCGTCCTAGTCAAGTCACCTTCAAAATTAAATGAAATTTGTTTTGCTTGTTCCTTGTGTTCAGCTGCCTTCATGAGTTGTGCGAGCTTTCCAAGAAATAAAAAGAATACGGCTACTTTCAAACCTTGACTTCCGAGATCTTCGATTTAAGTAGTGCCTCTTGCACGAAATCTCATGTTTGTAGCGACTTCAACCGCTTCTTTATTGAAATTAAGTCCCTCTATCATATGACTATTTGCTTAAGCAAGATTCTAGTTCTGCAATTGCATCTTCTAAAGGTTGATTCTCAGTCTTTGAAGCTCAATCCCACTCACTTCTATCACTTTATTTTTATCTTGGACCAACGCCATATTCTCCTTTTTATTTGTTCAAAATTTTCCAACAATGCAATTTAATAAGCAATTTTGTCATAAGAGCACTAGGAAATTGATCTAAGAAATATACAATTAAACATCCTATCAAATCCCCCCACACTTAGATTAAAGCTTGCCCTCAAGCTTGCATTAGACCAACATCTTTTTCTCCATTCTATACCCTTTTTCAACCCATTCACAAATAGCATTTTTTCTCTCTCTCTCTCTCTCTCTCTCTTTTTTTTTAATAAGACAAAAAAAAATTTGGGTTGCCTCCTAATTAGTGCTTGCTTTATAGTCTTCAGCTGGACTATCTCTGTTCACCTCAATTTGCATCCACTAGGGTGATAGTGCACTTTTGAAAGTCCACTCCACCTTCAATATAAGCCTTGAGTCTTTGACCATTTACTTTAAATCTTCTCTCTTCGCTTTGAATTTCAACAGTGCTATATGGGAACACTTGCACCACTGTAAAGGGTCCAGACCACCTCGATCGAAGTTTCCTAGGGAATAATTTCAACCTTGAGTTGTATAGGAGTACCTTATGACCTGGATAAAATTCTCGATGCAAAATATGCTTGTCATGCCAAGCCTTTGTTTTCTCCTTACAAATCTTAGCATTCTCATACACCCCTTGACTGAATTCGTTTATCTCATTCAATTGGAGTAGTTTTTTCTCACCTGAGGCTTTCAAGTCAAATTTAGATGCTTGACAGCCCAATAAGCATGATGTTCCAACTCCACAGGTAAGTGACATGCTTTACCATACACCAATCGATATGGAGACATACCAATAGGTGTTTTAAAAGTTGTTCTATAGGCTCACAAAGCATCATCAAACTTCCGAGACCAATATTTCCTATTAGAACTCACTATTTTCTCCAAAATCCACTTCAACTTCCTATTGGATATTTCCACTTGGCCACTAGTTTGGGGATGATAAGCAATGGCGATTTTATGTTTCACCCTATACTTGGCCACTAGTTTGGGAATGATAAGCAGTGGTGATTTTATGTTTCACCCCATACTTGACCAAAAGAGCAGCTAACAATTTATTGTAAAAAAGAGTTCTCTCATCCTTAATGATCGCTCTAGGAGTCCCAAAGCGAGTGAAAATATTTTTCCTCAAAAAATTTACCACCACTCTTGCATCATTGGTGGTGAGGCAGTCGCTTCAACCCATTTGGATACATAATCCACAGCCGTGAGAATATAAAGATTATTGTAGGAAGGTGGAAATGGTCCCATGAAGTCAATACCTCACACATCAAATAATTCAACTTCTAGAATGTTGGTGAGAGACATCTCATGTCTTCTTGAAATATTCCTTGTTCTCTAGAATCAATCACACACAGCTACATAAGATTGTGCATCCTTGAATATTGTTGGCCAATAAAAGCCACATTGAAGAATTGTAGCTGCGGTTCTATTTCCTCCAAAATGACCACCGTATTCAGAAGAGTGGCAATGCTGCAAAATGCTTTGTATTTCTTCTTCCAGAACACACCTTCGAATTATTTGATCAGGACATACTTTGTCATCCCAATAATAATGCTTCACATTAGACAAGAATTTTTTTCTCTATTTGCTAGATAAATCTGGGGGGAGCACATTAGTGGCCAAATAATTTGCAAAATCCGCAAACCAAGGAAACTTACATGTAGCAATATTGAACAATTGCTCATCGGGGAAAGTCTCATTTATCACCGGTTGTAGTTCCTCATTCTTGGCCTGAGAGCTACTACATTTTCACTACCCTTCTTGTCTCTGATTCTGAGATCAAATTCTTGTAACAATAAGACCTATCTGATCAACCTAGGCTTTGCATCTTTCTTTGCTATCAGATACTTAATGGCAGAATGATCAGTATAAACAATAACTTTGGAGCCAATTAAATATGATATGAATTTATTGAAGGCAAATACTACTGCTAATAACTCTTTTTCAGTGGTAGCATAATTCAATTGTGCTTCATTAAGAGTTTTACTAGCATAGTATATAGCATGAAAGACCTTACATTTTCGCTGACCCAAAACTGTACCAACTATATAATCACTCGCATTACACATCAACTCAAAAGGTAAATCCCAAGATGGAGCAACAATAATGGGAGCAGATACTAATGCAATTTTCAATAAGTCAATAGCTCTTAGACAATCATCATTAAAATTAAAGGGCACATTTTTTTCAAGAAGATTACACAAAGGTTTGGTAATTTTAGAATTTTTTTTTATGAACCTCTAATAGAATCCTGCATGTCTTAGAAAGCTTCTTACCCCTTTAACAGTAGTAGGTGGTGGTAATTTTTCAATTGTTTCTATTTTAGCTCTATCAACCTCAATCCCTTTTGCAAACACTTTATGACCCAACACTATTCCTTCTTGAACCATAAAATGACATTTTTCCCAATTCAAGACTAGATTAGTGCCTTCACATCGTTTAAGCACAAGTTTAAGGTTAGATAAGCATATATTAAAGGAACAGCCAAACACAGAAAAATCATCCATAAATATTTCAATGAAACGTTCCACCATATCAGAGAAAATTGCCATCATGCATCTTTGAAAAGTGGCAGGTGCATTACACAAACCAAAGGGCATTCGCCTATAAGCAAATGTACCGTAGGGGCATGTAAATGTGGTCTTTTCATGATCCTCTAGGGCTATGGAAATTTGGTTATAGCCTGAATAACCATCTAAGAAACAATAATAGGAGTGACTAGATAACCTATCAAGCATTTGATCAATAAAGGGCAAAGAAAAGTGGTCTTTCCTTGTGGCTGCATTCAACTTCCTATAATCAATGAATACTCTCCATCCAGTTACAGTCCTAGTAGGGATCAATTCATTGTTTTCATTCTCAACTATAGTAATCCCTCATTCTTAGGTACTACTTGAATAGGACTAACCCATGCACTATCCGAAATAGGATAAATGATCCCCGCATCCCAAGTTTTAATACCTCGCCTACCACTTCTTTCAAGTTGGGGTTTAATCTACGTTGGTGATCTCTGATGGCCTATAGTTTTCTTCCATCAAAATTTTATGCATGCAAATCGAGAGGCTAATCCCCTTGATGTCCGCTATAGTCCATCCTATTGCAAATTTATGTTCTCTCAACACTCTTAACAATTTATCCTCTTGCTCTTCATTTAGATATGCAAAAGTAATAACAGGAAGAGTAGAGAACTCACCTAGGAATGCATACCTTAGATGCTTGGGCAGGGCTTGAGGTCTAACTCGAGGCTTCTCAATCAAGGTATTGATTGGCAACACCTTTTCCAAGGTTTTCAAATGGCCTTTTAATGAACACAAAGTGCCAAGGCCTTTAATTGTTTGGAGCATTTATCTATCTCTTGATTTTCAGAATTCTCTATCTCCACAAGACATGCTTCCATAAGGTCTTTTGAATGGCCAACTTGGAATTTTTCTTTAGTTCACCCTTCAATTGTATCCACCTTCATGCAATTGTCCACCTCACTGGGATATTTCAATGCTTTAGAGACATTAAATGTGACTTGCTCATCTTGAACCTCATGGTTAGTTGCCTTTTTGCACGCCTATTAGGGTTCTCCCCATAGCCAAGAAAGGTCTACCAAGAATAATAGGAATCTTTTGGTTTTTCTCCATGTCAAAGACAATGAAATCAGTGGGGAAAATGAATTTGTCCACCTTGACAAGAACATCCTCTATAACACCTCTTGGGTATTTTAATGATCTATCTGCCAATTGCAAGGTGACTGTGGTGGGTTTAGCTTCTTCTAAGCCAAGTTTCCTGAACACAGAGAGAGGCATACGATTAATACTTGCACCAAGATCACACAAGACTTTATCAAAATAAGAATTTCCTATAGTGCAAGGAATAGCAAAACTCCCTGGATCTTTAAGCTTGTGAGGAAGCTTTTTCCTCAAAATGGCACTGCACTCTTCAGTAAGTGCAACAGTCTCATACTCTTCTAACTTTTTTTTTGTTGAAGAGGATCTCCTTCATGAATTTCACATAGCTAGGTATCTGTTCCAAAGCATCAACAAAAGGAATATTAATATGAAATTTCTTAAAAACATCAAGAAATTTAGAAAATTACTTATTTAGCTTTTGCTTCTGAAATTGCTGAGGATATGGCATAGGTGGCATATAGGGGGTGGATTATCTGGAAACAATTTTGATTTGGGTTTCTTGACTTTTTCAGTTTGTTCCCCAGATTTTTCAAACTGCATTTCCATTGCTTCTTGTTTTGACCTTTTCTGTGTCACAGGTTCAAGCAACTCTTTGCCACTTCTCAGTGTAATTGCCTTCACATGCTCTTTAGAGTTGGTTTCCGTATTACTAGGCAAAGATCCCTATGGTCTAGAATTTAATGCACTGGCAAGTTGTCCCACCTGAACCTCCAAATTTCGGAGGGATGCTTACTAATTTTGCAATGTGGTTTCAGTCTTAGTCATGAATTGAGATGAGTTCATACTCAATTGAGCAAGAGCATCTTCTAAAGACACCTTTTGTACCTGGGGTTGAATTTGCTATGGAGGCTGAAATCCTTAGGGTTTATCAGTAGGTTGATTATTTTTCTAAGAAAAGTTAGGATGGTTTCTCCATCCCGCATTGGAAGTGTTGGAGTAGGGATTATATTGTCTATTTGAATTCCTAGAAATCGAGCCTATTCCATCTGCGATGAGGCAAAAAGATTGCCCACTTGACAATCAACACTAGGATGAGGTCCACTACAAATATCACAAGATTCTAGAGGAATATAGGTGGCATTTTGGCGTGAACCCTTGGATAACTTGTTCCAAAACTCACTACACAAGTTCTTCCTTGGATCAACCTAATCAAATCTGAGATGGTATGTTCCTTGAAGGTGGAATTAGGTCCTCAACCCCTAGATAACAAACCTTGGAATCAATTGATGGATGGAACTGAATTTCCTAGGGAACAAATCTAGGAAATCAAGAACAACAAACACACAAATTCGAATTTGTGTAATTTGTAAACTAGAGAGCAATTCTCTCAAGCTTGTAATGTCAAGAACCAAATTTTCATTTCAACGCCACTATATGGATACAAGGTAGGGTTTACAAAATTAGGGTTGCTAGGGTTTCTCTTTAGGGCCAAATGGGCTACATAACTCTTTGGGTCACATAACTCAAATTGCCATATAATTAGAACTAAGCCCAATGATCCTAATGGGTTCTAAGGAAAATAGTTGTCAAGCCAAACCCATTATGGCCACAAATTGGGATTTGGCTCCAAAATTTAATTAACAAGATCTAATTACACTTAGTAAATTAATAAATACGGTTCTATCAATCGTATTCTAGCCCTTGTCATCATGCTTCGAGTTCAAAGTCTCTTCAATGCTTGTTGGATTCATATCGCCTTCGAGGATGATCTTCATAACTGCAATGTCAAGACAATTGTACTTACTGAAGGTCGATCGCATTGTCATTGATTTTGCGATAACTTGAAAAGGTCCATCTCCACGTGGATGCAATTTTGTCAATCAGACCGAAACCTTTCTTGCGCATATGAACCCACACCCAATCTCCCGTTCAAAAGTGACTTTCTCGAGCATAGGATTCATTCATCTTCTCAATATTCATGTAACTTCCGGACAAAGTCAAAGCTTGTTTGGTATGTTTGTAGCCGGTATGAAATCAATTGATGTTCAATTCCTCTTTGGGCTGCAATCCTAGTAGCTGTCAGAAATACATCTCTAATCAATATGTTAGAAATCTCAACCGTAGGTTGGATGGCAAGTCACTAAGTAGAACATTAGATTCACAACACTTAGGAAGAAACAAAACACGATTAGTATGCACAATTATCAACACATTTGCATAAAAATTTGGTTGTTTCTTATTTACTTGAGTCACTCTCTTTCTCTCAATGTGTTCTACTTCATTTAACTCATATTGCTTAGGCTTAGAATTTTCAAATTTTCCTTCTTAATTTCATCATTTGCCTAAATTCGCCTTTAAATGTAATTGAGATTCATAAACTTGAGTAGGCGACAAAGGTAGTAAAGTAATTTTTCTACCATTAACAAAGAAAGTGTACCTATTAAGCATCCTCACAAATTGCCAAGGTCTACTAAGCAATAGGTGACCAATTTTGCATAGGAGCCACATCACACAAGACTTCATCTTTGTATTTGTTGGATCAAAATTTACCAAGACTTGTTTTGTGACTTTCACTTCTCCACTCTCATTGAACCATTGCAACGTATGGATGTGGATGCCAAGTGTGGGCAATTTTAGTTTATCTACAAGCAAAGTTGAAGCAATGTTAGTACAACTACCACAACAACAAGTATACATACCTTCTCATTGATGGTGCATTTAGCGTGGAAGATATTCCGCGTTGAACATTGTTCTCCTCTTTAATCAACATTTAAAGATCGCATAGTCACCAAAGATGGTCCTTCATCGCAAAAACATCTTCATCGATTCCCATTTTCTACAAGTGGTGGCATATCTTCATAGTCACTTTCATGTTCACTCACTTTCGATCGTGCCATCACCGATAACCATAATTCGAGCATTAGGACACTCGCATAATGTCCCTTGCCTTGGCACTTGAAGCATGTAACCTCCCGGTTTTCTCACTTCACTTGATTTGAGTGTTTGGAACCACGGTTGGAGTAGTGTTTGAGGTACCGGAGTTGCGCCTTTGAAGTCGGTACTTAAATCTTTCTTAGGCCATGTAGACTTCAAAGTGTTTGAATTTGAAGTCGGGTTGAAAAGGTGCTCGCACTCCTCTCATTAAGTTGCCTCTCACTTTCATTGCCTTGTGATACATCTCATTGAGATCTTACATACTCCCGCATCTCAACAATGTGGGCAATATCTCTCCTTAGTCCTCCTAGAAATCGAGCCATGGTAGCTTCACTGCCTTCTTGAATGTTGACTCAAGCATCGTAGTCTCCAACTCTTGGTAATAATCCTCCACACTCCTATTTCCTTGGGTGATCTTTTGCAATTTGTTGAACATCTCGTAGTATTGGTGTGGAACAAATCGCTTTTTCATGAGCTTTTTAATTCATCCCAAGTAGCCCTTCTTCATCATTTCGGCTTGAATTTTAGTCCACAAATTCAACCTAGCTTGACCTTCTTTCCTCCGAATAGTTGTGCAATCAGAAAATACTTTCAATTTTATCGCCATTCAAAGAAAGCTTCAGGATCTTGCTTACCAAAAATTGAGGAATTTTCATTTTGATACATCCTAAATTGGAATCAATTGTAGAGTACGGTATTGACTTCAAATGCTTCAAGGCTTCATCATCATTATCATGGCCATATGTGGTCTTTGTAGATCGAGAGGATTCGCCTTTGAGCTCCTTGACTTCAAACCCGAAACCAAAGTGTAAAATTTTGCTAACATCTCCTCATAGGATTCCTTAGAACCTGGTGGTGGTGGTTGCCTCTCCATTATAGTGCAAAGGTTAGCAAAGGAAATAAAATAGTTTATAAGTCCTCACTTCCTTCCCAATTCCCCAAATTCACTCACCAAGTGTTTGAGTTTGAGTACTCTGCTTATATAAGTGAAGGGACGGATTCACACCACTCAATTTGCTCTTCCGCTTCTATTCTTACTCAAACAATGTTACACAAAGGAATTTACAACAAGTTAATGCAGCTGACAATGAGGTTAGAATCACCACTAAGGAACCAAAAAATCACAAGAATTCAAAATTTTTGGCAAGGAAGAATGAATTCAAGGAATCAATGAAAAGACTAAAAATACAAGAATTCAATTTTTTTGGTAAGGAATTTGGACAAACAGAATGCAAAATCAGAATCTACACAAAAATCAGTGAGACACACAAAAGTTCAGAATTTCGACCACAACTCAATATTACACAAGGAATTTACAACAAGGTAATGCAAGTGGACAATGAGATTAGAATGAATCTAAGGAATTCAATGAAAACAGTACCAAAAATACAAGAATTCAATTTTTTTGGTATGGAATTTGACAAACTGAATGCAAAATCAGAATCTACACAAAAATCAGTGAGACACAAAATTTCAGAATTTTCGATCACAATTCAAGACCCTTGAAGAAAAAAATTTGACAAAGCATTTTGTATATTGGTGGTCGGTCTCAGCCCTTCCAAATTCGAATTGGTCAAGGATGTTTCGGTTCAAAATATGGTATAAGGGATGTATTTGGATAAGTATAAGGCTAATCACAAACTGGAAAACAATCCAAAGTTCAATCGAAATGCAAATCTGTTTTTCCAAATCGAAAAAAGGATTTTTGGCATGGTAACTTCAAAAGGTCATAACTTTCCCGATATCGGATTTTGCCCGTAAGTACTCAAATCAAGCTCTCGAGAGATCTACAAGCAGACGGCCAAAGGCTGTCCGTTGGGACTTTGGGGTCAAAAATAACGCTAAGATCACCTACTGTCCGCCTCAAGTTTTCTGCTCAAGTTCCAACAAAGAACTTGATTTTTTTGCCACAACTACTTACTGTCCGATTCTCTCCTTTTTTTTTTTTTTTTTTTTAATCTCTTTTTTTTTTAATCTTATCAAGGCATAAACAACAATTGGGTCAGCACAGGAATTTTCTTCTTTTTTTTATTTAAGGCATAAACAACAATTTCAACAATAAGGTATGGATTCATCAAGAAAACAAAGGTACGGTTTTGTCTAATATTTGGAAGCAAGCCGAAACCAACACATCAATACAAAAACAGAATTTGCTTCATCAATACAAGAACATACCAATGATGATGATATTCAGTACAACAAAAAGATTGAGGATATAAAGATCATACCAATGATGATGATATTCAAAACAACAAGAAGATTGAGGAGATAAAGAACATACCAATGATGATGATTTTTTTTTGTACGGTAAAAGAAAAGATATGAACAGCTTGGGAACCAAGAGCTCGATACCAAAATCGGCGTGAACCCTTGGATAACTTGTTCCAAAACTCACTACACAAGTTCTTCCCTTGGATCAACCTAATCAAATCTTTCCTCGAGATGGTATGTTCCTTGAAGGTGGAATTAGGTCCTCAACCCCTAGATAACCTGTACTCTAGAAACCTTGGAATCAATTGATGGATGGAAAATTTCCTAGGGAACAAATCTAGGAAATCAAGAACAACAAACACACAAATTCCGAATTTGTGTAATTTGCAAGTAATTACAGAAACTAGAGAGCAATTCTCTCAAGCTTGTAATGTCAAGAACCAAATTTTCATTTCATCAAATCTCCCTCAAGAATGGCCGACGGCCACTATATGGATACAAGGTAGGGTTTACAAAATTAGGGTTGCTCAAGCTAGGGTTTCTCTTTAGGGCCAAATGGGCTACATAACTCTTTGGGTCACATAACTCAAATTGCCATATAATTAGAACTAAGCCCAATGATCCTAATGGGTTCTAAGGAAAATAGTTGTCAAGCCAAACCCATTATGGCCACAAATTGGAATTTGGCTCCAAAATTCTAATTAACAAGATCTAATTACACTTAGTAAATTAATAAATACGGTTCTATCAATCGTATTCTAGCCCTTGTCATCATGCTTCGAGTTCAAAGTCTCTTCAATGCTTGTTGGATTCATATCACATTTGCATCGAGTGTACTACGTTGCTTTGACAGTGTAGCAACCTGGGCTGATAGTGTAGTGAAAGCGTCAACCTCATACTTGCCATGATTCTTCTACAGTGTGGATCTCCTTGAAGACCACTGGTAGTCTGTAGATGCCATCTCTTCCAATAGTGCATAGGAAACCACATATGTTTTCCCCCATTAATGAACCTCTCACTGCAGCATCTACAAGTATCTTGGTTGATCGAGTCAATCCATTATAAAAAGTTTGCAACTATAACCAATCTGGGATACCATGATATGGGCATGCTCGCAACAAATCTTTATACATCTCTCATGCTTCAGAAAGTGATTCCGTCTCATGTTGGATGAATGTGGTGATCTCATTCATCATCTTTGTAGTTTTGGTAGGTGGAAAGTATTTTGTCAAAAATTTCTGCCTACACATGTCCCACGTAGTGATTACTCCTGATGGCAAAGAAAGCAACTAGCTCTTGGCCCTATCCCTCAATGAGTATGGGAAAAGCATTAGTCTAATGGCATCATCAGAAACACCATTCATTTTCAATGTATCACAGATCTTAAGAAAATTTATGATGTGAGCATTAGGATCCTCATGTGTCAACCCAGTGAACTGATTAGTTTGGACCATCTGGATTATGCCTGTCTTCAATTCAAAATTATTTGTAGCAACAGGTGGAGGTATGACACTGTGGAGATCATATGTGACAGTAGGCAAAGCATAGTCGCGTAATGCTCTGGTGTTTGCATTAGCGACAGGAATAGTGTTCTCTTTCTGTTCATCCATGGTGTTATGAGCTTGTGCAAAAGTTTCTCTCTTCTCCTTTCTATTCAAACGACAGGTTTTTTTATCTCTGGATCAAATGAGAGTAAATTATTGCTTCCAAACTTTCTCATGCACTACAGATCAGTACCTGAAAAGAGAAAAGAACGAGAAAAAAAAGAAAAAAAAGAAAAGAATAAAGAATAAATAAAAATAAAAATAAAAAAGTAAATAAATAATAATAATAATAATAAAAGTTCAAATTAAGGCTAGAAATACTTAGTATCGATATTAATAAAAGCAAATTAGTCCCTAGCAACGGCGCCACTTTCTCTAGCTCTCTTTCTGATATGTGTTTATTAGCAAAACATTTTATCCTATTGTGTGACTTGTTCACCTGTTCTTTCAAGTTATTAAGCACTGAGAGTCTCTGTTGAAAAAGATCATTTGTCGTTGGAATAATAGAGTCCATAGGCAGCCCATTGGCAAGGAATTTAGTCTATACCCCCCCAATGCCTCAAAAGCAGTCATTGAAATAGTAGGATGGAGACTAGTATTATACCAACATTCTACCATAGCTAGCGACCAACTCCGGTTACTAGGTTTGTCACATGTGAAGCATCTCAAATAAGTCTCAAGACACTGATTACCTTTCACTTTGGCCATTAGTTTGGGGGTGAAATGGTGTGCTATAATGTAAGGAAATGCCCAATGTCTTGAAGATAGCTTGCCAAAAGTAACTAGTAAAGGTTTTATCCCTATCACTAACAATGGAGGTAGCAAACCATGACGTTTAAAAAATTGGTCTAGAAAAATTTGGGCTACTATAGATGCAGAAAAAGGGTGGGAAAGAGGAATGAAATATGCAAACTTGGTAAGTCTATCTACTACAACCATGATGGTATCATATTTGTTGGAATTGGGTAGTTTTTAAATAAAGTCCATGGTTATATGGGACCAAGTTTGTTAAGGTATGGGTAAGGATTAAAGTAATCTTAGGGCAAGCTACATGTTCAGGTTTGTTCCTTTGGCCAGCTTAACATTCTTTGACCATTAGAACTACTTCTTACTTCATTTAGGCCAATAAAAAATCATCTTAAGCCTTTAAAAGGTAGCATTCTATCCAGAGTGTCCCTCTAGAGGAGTGCTATGCATGGACTTGAGGGTCTACTCCCTTAGTTTATTGAAGTTGTCAACATAAATTCTGCCATTTTTCTTGAGAATTCCATGATCAAATTAGTACTGAGGGATAGCCTGAGGGTTGATCATCAATTGAGCAATCAACTCTTTACATTCTTCATCCTGCTTATAAGAGGCAGTTAACTAATTTACCTAATCAGGTCTCAAGGCAAACATGGCTAAGGCTTTTCGCTTCACTTTTTTTTCTGGAAAATCTTTTTTGGACAAGGTATTGGCTACCTTGTTCTCACTATGCTTCCTGTAATGAATCTCATAGCTAGGGGTGTAAGCAAACAGATCTTTCGGTGAACAGTTCGTGAACAAGTTCAGTTACGTTCGTTTATAATCATTTGTTAAGTTAAATGAATAATAAATGAACAGAGTTTACCGTTCGTTTAATAAACGAACACGAACACGAACAGACATGTGTTTGGTTTGTTTATGTTCACAAACAAGTTCGTTTAGTGTTCATGAACAAGTTCGGTTATTGTTCGTTTAAAACTCGTTTATTATTCGTTTATATTAAAATAATAATACAAATATAATATATATATATATATGTATCTATATAATAATAATAATAATAATAATAATATTGTTTGTTCATTATATATAAACATGTTTGTTGTAGTATAGTGGTACGTATCTTGTTTGACACAATTGAACTTGTGTTTGATTCCCCCTAGTAGTTGCAACAAGGATTATTTTACATTTTTAGTCTTTACAATTGGGAATCCCACATCGATTTTTGAAGGAAAACGGAATGGAGAATGCAAGTATAAAAAGGGGGATGGGAGAGAGACCACCATAGCTTGAGCTTTGTCTTGGTGTTGCTATTGTTTATTATTAGTTTAAAATTTTTTATATTAAAGAAATAATATTAACATAATATATATAATCATATTTTTTATTTATTATTTATGAATATGTTTGTTTATTTGTTCGTGAACATGTTTGTTTATTAGTTCGTGAACTTATTAACGAATTGTTCACAAACATGTTTGTTTACGTGTTCACGAGCATTTTTACATGTTGTTCACGAACACTTATCAAATACTAATAAACGAACATAAGCCGATGTCAAACATAATTATGAAAAGTTAAACGAACACGAATCGCTCTCGAATAACCTTAAAAATAAACGAACCAATCTCGAACGACCATCATTCGAGATCGTTTACAGCCCTACTCATAGCTTAACTGTAGGAGTTTTATAAGCCACTTATGCTACAGTGGAATGTGGAGATTCTGCTCCAAGAGGAACTTTAGAGATTGATGATCAATTCTGATGATAAAGTGGTTGCTTATGATATAATGTTTCCACTTGCTAACAACCATAACCACAGCCAAAAGCTCCTTTTCATATATGGATAGTCCTAAATTTTGCTGGTTAAAAGCATTACTCATAAAAGCAATTGGCTGATCTTGTCGCATTAGTACAAATCCCATGTCTTTACTACAGGCATCAGTTTCTACTACAAAATGTTGGCTAAAATCTAGTACTCTTAGTGTAGGTGTAGAATTGATGGCTTGCTTTAAGTGCTGAAAAGTGGCAGCTGACTCTTTTTTCTAACAGAAACTCTTTTTTTTTTTCTAGTAATGATGTAAGGGGCTTATAGATGATACCATAGCCCTTTATCAATCTTCTATAGTACCTAGTTAGCCCTAAAAATGCTCTCAGATCTTTGACAGTTGTCGGTTCAGGACAGGAGAGGATACTGTCTACTTTATCTTTGTCCATGCTCACTCTTTGGTAAAAAATAACATGACTAAAGTACCCACTTGTTGCTTTGCATTAGAGCATATGGAAAGCTTTGCAAACAATTGATGATCTTTCAAAACTGTTAGTACAATTTCTAAATGCTTGACATGAAGTTCTAATGAAGGATTGTAAATCAAAATATCATAAAAAAAAATGAAAACAAACTTTCTTAAGTAAGGTTGAAAAATACGTGGTTCATGAGTGCTTGGAAGGTAGAAGGAACATTCATAAATCCAAAATAGCATTACCAAGAATTCATAGTGGCCAGAATTGGAAGGCTATTTTAGGAACATCTTGAAGTTTAACATGAATTTCATGGTATTCACCTCTTACATCAAATTTAGAATAAAATTTTGATCCAAAGAACTTATCAACAATTCATCTATGTTAAGAACGGGAAATTTGTCTTAATAGTCATCTCATTGAGTTTTGAGTCAATACACATTCTCAAACTATTGCCTTTCTTTTTTACCAAAAGAATTGGGAAAACAAATAGACTATTGTTATAGTAGATGATGTCGTTTTCAAGCATTTCTGAGACTTGATTTTCTATCTCAGTTTTGTGGGCAACAAGGATACTTAAATGGCTTTAGTTTAAATGGTTTAGCATCCTCTTTTAAGGGTATGTGATGGTCTAAACATCTCTGTGAGGGTAAGGATTTAGGAATGTCAAAGATATAAAAAATTTTTACTAAAAGTTGTGAAATCTCATCAAGATAGTTAGCTAGCTTACCTGGATTTGCTCCTATTGTATTGTTCAGGTGGATGTCATCATAGATTATTCTCTTCATTTGGACAAATGATTTGGTCTCAGCACATCTGATCAATTTGACAATGGAAGAATCTACATAGCCTTGGAGCTTCATCTGTTGTCCATTTTGCACCAGTTGAATCTGCAACTTGTTGAAGTCAAAAGTGATTGGATTATATTGATATATCCAATTGACTCCCAAAATGATGACCTAAAAGTTGCGTTGGTCAAGCTACTACCATCAGCCATAGTTACAGTAAAAAGTGTGGTCTATTGATATGGCAATTCTAATTCTTGCACTTTTCTATAATTAATGTAGCTATGTGTGCTCCTAGTGTCAACCAGGATTTGTAATAGCTTCTTATTCACAGTTCCTTCAATTGTGATAGTTTTCTTCCTTATGCTGTTTGATAACACATGCAAGGAAACATCAACCACTGGATTGAGATCCTCTTCTAAATCTTCCTATGTAGCTACATCATCCTTGAATTCTGATTATTCTTCTTCATCAGCAAGCATGAAGTTGATTTCTTTTAGGCTACATTGGTGCCCTAATCCAAACTTTTCATCACATTTAAAGCATAACCACAAATTTCTTCTTCTCTGAATTTCCTAAGCTCAAATTTTTCTGACTTCATTGTCTTCAGAGTTGTTTCTGGCAAGGTAATACATACTACCCTAAACTCCCATTTTTGTGTTTAGTGAAACCAAATGCAGCTTCCATCCCAAAATATTTTGCAACTTCCTTTTGTTTTCTTGAACTATAATCTAGAGACTGTTCTTGCCGGCTTGCAATTTCAAAGGCTTTAAAGAGGGATTTTGGTTTCATCATTTTCACCATAGACTTGATATCCTTTCTTGGCCACTTATGAAGTTGGAGATAAGATATGCTTTAGAAAGTCTAGGATCATGAGCTAACATAAGGGCCTTCAATTCCTCAAAATTTTCTTGATATTCAAGAATAGTTGAGGACTAAACCAACTTGTTGAAGGCTTCCACTTCATCTCTTACTCTTTTCTCCACAAATCTTTAGGTCATCATGTGGCTAACTTCTGTTGAAGTCAAATTCAAATACATGGCCTTTATGCTTTGGAACCAAGTATCTGTATTCTCGGATAGGTACATCTCCACAATATTCAATTTCTAAAATTCTTCAACCTGATGAATTAAGAAAAACTTGTTGTATTTCCTAATCCATTCTCTGGGATTATCCCCTTCAAAGAGTGGGAGTTTCAATTTGGGATGTACATGATTGTAAGAATAGTTTGGCCTTTCCCATTTTTCTTTTCCCGAATTCGGCTACTTATTGTCCTTTATAATACTTGATTCTAGAGTGGGAAGGATTGGTGACTTTTCTAGCATTGCTTGCTCTGAATCTTTTTCTTTTAGCAAGTACTTTATGATGGAATCAAACTTAGAATCATTGCACTTGTTATTCTCATTCATCTGAAGCTACAATTCCCCAATTTGTTTATGTAGGTCATCATATGCCTCTACAAAATTTTTGATTGCTTCATTATGGCTTTACTTACTTCCAGAATATTGGAATCTTGTTTCTTGACTTGCTCTTCAAGGGATTTATTGTGGGTGTTTTCAGCCATTGTTGCTATTTCTAAATCAATCATTTTCTGATACCAAATTGTCAGGTTCAAAGCTATCAAATCTAAAGATCCTGACTGAAGAAAAGCTTCAAATAAGTTGGATTTAGAAATAAAGAGCAGCAATGAGTAAGGAACAAAGAAAATCAAGATTTGGAGGAAGATTGGGGAAATTTTATTAGGATGGAGGGAGTTGGTTACAAGAATGAACACATAGCAATTCCATGAACATTCTTGAATGTCAAGTATCTACTTATACACATCATTCCACCACTTCAAGTCACTACTAGCTCTCAAACTAATTCAGTTATGTTTAACTACCACAATTGTCAAAATTATACAAGAACCCCTCTATTAAAATCAATTTACAATATGACCCCAATTCTATGATCGTTAGGTTATTAATGGGTTAAGATTTTATGGATCATAACCCAATCTAATCAAATATAAGTACGGGTTAGTTTTGAGTTGGGTTAAACTTAATTGATCCAACGGGTCAATTTAATAAAAAAAATTTTACTTTCTTTATTTAATTAAGGATATTAAGCGTACGTTTTCTATCTTTTTTAAGTACAATTTTAAAACTAATTTTATTTAACTTTTTAATTAATCATTTTTTAAAAAAAAGACTATTTTTATATTTTTCATTTCAACTAAAAAATAAACTAATCTTATTTAATTTCTTTATTAACATCAGTTCTTCTTTTTTAAAAAATAATTTTATTTAGTTTCTTTTTTTAAATTAATCTTTTTTCTTAAAAAAAACTATTTTTATGTTTGTCACCATAAATAAAAATAAACCCATGTTATTTAATTTCACTATTAATACCAATACTAATACTAACATCAAATAATCATTGAAAAGTTCCATATCAACTTCATCAATAACAAGCAACGGCTGCTATTATTCCTACAATCAACATATATGCTATATTAACAACAAAACATTCATTGTACAACCTGGCAACTACCAGCCATAGAACTCCATTTTTTTTGCAATACATCATGAAAAGAATTAAAGTGCTTACTAAAATTCAGAAGATAAATAAGCAAGAATGAGAAACTCTAGACAACTATCAATCCATATGCCTAGCTCTATATATTCATAAAGCCAATTTGTTAATCAACTTGACATAATTTCCAACATAAAGTCACAATCTATCAATGTTGGTTACAAAACTTTACATATTCAAAAATCATTATGTGAAAAAGCATCTTATGCATTAAGATCAACTTTAAGTACATCTTCTTCCTCTTCTTTGTCTGACTCTAGCACTTTGATTCACATCATTTGATGTAGCTACCAGAGAAAAAAAAATGAAATAACTATATTTAACTATTATGAAACATAGTTCCAAACCTTTGTGGCAAGTAAAGCATCGAAATCACACTAAGTGTTTTGAGACATTGGAGTCCTAGACCTCAAAGTGGAAACTCAATAAAGCCGCATTTATCTACAAGTGCGTGACAACAGACGATAATCAAGGAAAGATATTGCGACATGCAATCAGCGGTTATAACCATAATCCGCGTATCAATCCATGACATCATATCCTAAAATGATAGGACAAGGTGGACAAAACCTTGAAGACAACTAGGTATAAGGGTAAGTTCTAAGAACGGAAAATAACTGCACTCCGACTGTGAACTGACTTAGGCATCGGAGAATCTACCCCGGAGAACCACTTCTAAATCTATTTTGCAGGAACAATCAATATCAGGAAGATGAAGAATCTCAGGTCCAAGCCATCGAGTCGAATCTTAGATGGGTTGCGGATTTCGCTTTCATCAAACACAATAAGATTCTCAATACTTAAGAAACTTAGCTTTCATCTTGGAAGCCATTTGACTAATCAAATCATCCTCACTATCCACTTCTTGATTTAGAAGCAAATGAATTTTCCAAATATTTTGGAAATATAAATTTGTTGTGGAATAATTCCTTCAGAAAACAAAATCGTCAGGTCAAAAATGGCTTTAGAAAAATTACAATCTTTTCTACTCTCCCCCATTCGTCTTACAATCTTTTCTACTCTCCCCCATTTGTCCTCTAAGGGACATAATCGATGATCTTCATCCAACAACCTTAGCTGAATAAATGTTTTTTTGAACAATATTGCTCTCTCATGATAAATGTAGAATTCTATCTTGTTGACACATCTTGTGTCAACTTCTTATTTGTTATCGAAGAAAGCTGCTTCACATAGCTAGCAAATTCTTTAAACGTAACTTTAGAACCTTTCAAATACTTCACACTTTCTCTAATCTTATAAATAGCTTCTCCAATCACATCCAAACCTGATTTCACAATTAAGTTTAGTATATGTGCTCCACAATGCACATTAAGGAACTCGTTTCCATAGATAAAAGACCCATCAAATGAAAAGTAATTCTTTAAAGATCTTATAACTCTATCATTATACTTTGCATTGTCAACAGTGATAGTGAAGATCTTTGTTTCAGTGCCCTATTCTTTAAGAAATTCCAAAAGACTATAAGCTAATATTTGTCCATTGGGAGGTGGTGGAACATGACAGTAGATAAGTAATTTAATTTGTAATTTCCAATCGACATATGTGCAGTTAATGACATGTACCCATCAGTTGTTATTGAAGTCTATGTATCAAATGTCAAACAAATCTTTCTTGGAACTAAATCAAGTTGTTTCGTGACCTTTTCCTTTTCTTTCTTGTAGAGTCTTAGTACATCTGTCTTTGCTGTATTTCTAGAAATAAACTCCATAGTAGGATTCAAATAGGCATGTAAATCCCTATTTCCTTCATGCTCTACAAAGAGGAACGAGTGGTCATGTCTCACAATTGTAATTGCCATGTTTTCATGATATGTCTCTTGATCCACCAAATTTAATCCTATAGACTTTACTTCATTTTCATTTTGATGGTTTCTGGCTAAATGATGTTTTAAGTTGACGTTCCAGAAAAACTATCAGCAAAATATTCTTTACCACATAACTTTTATCTAGCCTTTCGACTTTTATTTTCATCTAGTTCCAACACATCAAAATGAGCCCAATTGTTGAAACCTTTTTACGCTTCTCTCCAACACTTGATTCACCACTTCCCTCCAAAGGAATAGAAGTCAACATAATTCTGCAAATATAAATTCAAATACAAATGCATAAGCTATCGATTCAAATGATCATTCAAATTTAACACTACTAAAATTATAAGAAAACATGAAATGAGTTTCTTGTTGTACTGTCCATCTTTTTAACAAACAAAACTGAAAGCTGACATGAAAGTAGCTCCTAAATATAATGATTCTTCAGATCATATAGCAAAAATATTGCCTCACGAATAAGTCCATTTATCAAAAAAGCCAGTCAAATGATTCTATGCACCATAGTCACATCATTAAACCAACAAGAAAGAAAACAAGGTGGCGGCCTAATGTAGGCAAAACCTCGGTACAAGGGCATACCACAGTTAATACACTTATTCCTTAGTCATT
Organism: Gynochthodes officinalis; assembly: GCA_020080225.1. Lineage (NCBI taxonomy): Eukaryota > Viridiplantae > Streptophyta > Magnoliopsida > Gentianales > Rubiaceae > Gynochthodes > Gynochthodes officinalis. The sequence goes on along the minus strand of CM034615.1, from coordinate 32,542,905 downwards.
ATGGGATGCATAAAATCCATAAATGTATACACTAAATCCAAAGCAATACAGAAAGATTCACGTTAAGCTCCCCTGCAGTTGTATGACTAGTGAACAAAGAAATAAAGCATGAAAGGCAAGAAAAAGAACCTTCAAACTAAAAGGGTCTTCAAGAAATCAACTTGTTTTCCCGCGCAATTTGTTGCTTCACCAAAAGAAGCAACTGGAACTCATTAATTTAGTATGCTCTCTCACACCCCAAATTAAAACTTAGGCATTTAAATGATGCCCCATCTCACAAAGAAGGCATTTTACAAATATATTCTTGCACAACAATATCAAAGCACAATGCTACAAGTCATTTTTGTTGCAAAGAAACCATCTTTCTTCTCATGTATTTTATTGTTGGTTTCATTAAAATCATGTGTCATCCACCTCACTTTACATAAAGCCACTATAACCAAAGTGAATAGGAAGAACAGAGTCAAAGCCTAGTGCAAGACAAATTGTACAATTCCAAACGGAGTTCCCGTATATTTCTGAACAAGGCAGCAAATATCATCCTAAAATTCCCAATTTTCTTTAGCATCGTTCCATAAAATATTGAACTTTTAACTTCAAAATATAACCATCAAGAAACCTATTAAACAAACAAGAAATATAATTAAATAACCATCAAGGCAAGAGTTATACAACAAAAGGGACATCTCACTTTAGTTCCATATTTGTAATCTACGTTACTAAACTTGGTACCAATATAATATACACAACACAAAGCCCACTTACATGGTTATCAACCAACAAGCAACAATACACGGCATAAAACATGATCAAAATCACAATCCAAATCTAATTTTTGTTTCTTTTTTGGTTTTTTCAATTAACTTCTTGGGAAAAAACATAGGGTCCAAAGGACTTTGTTAAAAAAGTAAAAAATACTAAATATGCATATAAACATCAAAATTCAAGCAGCAAAGAAGGAAAACATAAGAAAATGGACCATCCCACTTACATTCCCTATCTCTATTGTTCTTACACAAACCATATTCTAAAAACAAATTGAATTCAATAAGAACAAATTAAAATCACTATTAGCTTTCTAGTTTCAAGCAAGGACCAAGCAGTCAACCACCCAAAATTAAGTTTGCCCAGTTGATGGCTGTCCGAAGTGTCCTTAATTTTTTGGGCCCAACTCTCTCCATCAAAATTTCTATCATCATTTGAGCACATGTATGAAGCTGCAAGTACTTCCTGCATCTACCAAAATGTTCAGCAATTCTCCTTGTATCTTTCCTTGCAAGGTTATAGTTTTTCTCTTTAAGTTCTCAAAGAGAGCATGTAAGGACACCTCTATCACATTATCAGCTTGTTGCATTTCATCTTCTTGGAACTCCTTGGCATCCAAGAAATCTGGTTCCTCATCTTCTTCAGTCAATACAAATATTGCTTGTTTCATTTTACACTCATGTCCCAAACCGAATTTATCTCCACATCTAAAACACTGTCCCAAATTGCGCCTCCTTTGGATTTCCTGGGGAGATATATTTCTTGTTTCACCTACACTAGTATCCACTGGTCGGTTTGCATTGTTTGCAGGAAGTTTAGGGAGAGTAGTCATAGCAGCACCTTGCTTATAGTTGCCCAAAACAATATCAGTATATCCTCTAGGCATCACTTTGTATTTCTTGGCATGGACTTCCACCAATTTTTCTTGCAGTAAAGCAGTTTCAAATGCCTCCATCAAGGAACTAGGCTTCATCATCTTGACATGAAGTAGCTTTCTGGTAGCATAGGGTCACGGTCCAGTAACATCGTTTTTAACTCTTCAAAATGTTCTTGATACTCAGTTATTGATTTGGATTGCTTCAAGTGATTAAATTCTTCCACTTCATCTAGGATCCCTTTTCCTCCAAATCTGCGATGTGGTAACTCACAGAAATCTACCCAATTCACTTTGCCCTTCATGAGTTTGATGCTTTGAAACCAAACGTCGACCTTCCCTGTCAAATACATCTCTGCCACCTCCATCTCGAGATCCTCCTCCACCTGGTGTATCAGAATTTTTTTTTCGCATTTTCTCACCCATTCGCTCGGGTTAATTCCCTCAAAGAAAGGCAGTTCCAGTTTTAGGTGTACCCAGCCATTCCCATAATTCACCTTGCTCCATTTATCTTTTAAAGGAAAATTACCCCTTTCATCCACTCCAATTCTTAGGCTTGCATCAGGAGTAGGTAATAATGGAGTTCTGTCCACTATCACAATTGGTTCTTCCGAGGGTTTATCTTTCGACACACCACTCATTATCATCTCCATTCTGGCCAGTATGTTGGCAATGTTAGCCTCCGCTCGCCTACTATTCTCATTCATCTGGGACTGAAGCTCCAATTGCTTTGCCTAGTTTGTCTGAATTTGGAGCTGGATTTCTAACAATTGCCTTTGGAAATTCTCTCCCATTTCTGTGATTCGAGCATCTTGTTTCTTGAGTTGATCCTCCATGGCTTTTCCCCTCATGCCCCTCGCCGCTGCTCCACAACTCGATCAAGCCTACTGATACTAAATGTCAAACTTCAAAGCAGCAAGGCAGCTCAACTTGATCAAGCCTTAAGTAAAAGGAATTCAAGAAGAATAAGCAAAGAACAGAAAGAAAAGATGTATAGCGAGAATAGAATAGAGAGAGAGAGAGAGTAGAAATGAATAGGAAAAGAAAACTGATACAATCCAACTCTGATTCTTTTGCTACATTTCTATACCTTATAACCACACATTTAGCAGCTAACCGTCATTAGTTAGGTATAATTGGCTAATACCCTAACTAACTAACTAACTATTCATCTAACTTGTTTATTAAGCTAACTGATATCTGATTCTTAAATTGTGTTGTTTCAATAATATGCATGACAAATGCTCCGCGATGAAAACAGTTTTGTCCTCAAGATTGGAATTGAGGAAATTGCTGACGGATAAATGCTGGATCTTATCACGTAGCTTTCTCATTGCTGAAATCTTTCCACTGCACCAGCCATTGAGCTAATGGGTGATCATCCCTCATAATGAGTCTCCTCTATAAGATTGCTAGCGGCTAGATCAGGCATACATCTTCCTTATTGAGCTGCAGAAGATCAGTGGTAATCTTCACAGGTTGTGCTCCCGCCTTTTTCTTGAGTAATGATACATGGAAAACTGGGTGGATCCTTGCTATCTCAGGAAGTTTCAGCTTGTACGCTACATTACCTATCTTTTCCAAAACCTCAAAAGGGCCACAATATCTAGATGCCAGTTTGAGACAAGTACGCACTGCTGCAGTTTGCTGTCTATAAGGCTGTAGTTTCAGGTAGACCATGTCTCATATATGAAATTCCCTATCTATTCTATGCCTGTCTGTGAAGTGTTTGGCTCGACTTTGAGCTTTCTACAAGTGTTCTTTGAGGCTGCTCAACAGCATGGTCCGTTGCTGAATCATGTTGGTCACTGCGGGCATTAAGGTGTCATGGTAAGGGCCAAGAGGTAGTAGCGTTGGTTTGGTTCCATAGAGAGCTTCAAACGGGGTCATGTTGATACTGGAGTGCCAGCTTGTGTTGTACCACCATTCTGCCATAGGCATCCATTGACTCCAGGTTGTAGGTTTCTCAGAAGAGAAGCATCTCAAGTATGCCTCCAAGCACTGATTCACTCATTCACTTTGGCCATTCGACTGAGGGTGGTATGCTGTACTATAACAAACAGAAATTCCCAGCAGTCTGAAGATAGCTTTCCAAAAATAACTAATAAAAAGACTGTCTCATATAATGATGGTTGCAGGCAAACCATAGAGCTTGAAAAGCTGGTCCAAGAAATTTGAGCCACTTTACCTGCATCAAAGGGATGAGTTAGTGGTATAAAATGTGCAAACTTGGTGAGACAATCTACCACCACCATGATTGTGTCCAAATTGTTAGACATAGGCAACTTCTCAATGAAATCCATGGTGATGCTACTCCAAGCTCCTTGAGGCACCACTAATGGTTGTAAAAGGCCAGGGTAATGGACATGTTCTCCTTTGCTGCGTTGGCACACTTCACACTCCTGCACTGCCTTAATGACATCCTCCTGAAGATGTGGCCAATAAAAGATAATCTTCAGTCTTTGAACACAAGCTTTCTGTCCAAAATGGCCTCCCAGCAAAGTACTACACAAATTCTGAATGATTTGTTTCTTAGGATCATTTGAATTCCCCACATATATCTTCCCCTTCCTTCTAAGAATGCCACCATCATACTGAAAGCCAGGCATAGTTCCAGGATTAATCAGTAAGGAACTGATAATCTGTTGGCATTCTGAATCATGTTCATAACTAGCTTCAATTTTAGAAATCCAAGCTGGTTTCATAGAGGATATAGCCATGACCATGTTTGTATGTTCTTCTCCTTCTTCTCCCTGAATTTCTCTCATTGATAAAGCATCTGCCCCCACATTTTCCACACCCTTCTTATACTGAATAGAGTAATCCATTCCTATAAGTTTAGTCAACCACATATGTTGAAGAGGTGTAATAAGTTTCTGCTCAAGTAGATACTTAAGTGCCTGATGATCTGTTTTGATGATGAAGTGATGTCCAACCAGGTAATGTCGCCATTTGGATACTGCCATCACCAAAGCAAGCAACTCCTTCTCATAAATGGATAAATCTTGATTTCTAGTATTAAAAGCTTTGCTCATGTAAGCTATAGGCTATTTCTCCTGCATCAAAACTTCCCCCATTCCTTTTCCACATGCATCTGTTCAATGATGAAAGGTTGTTCAAAATTTGGAAGCCTAAGTACGTGTGATTTACTTAGGGACTCCTTGAGTGTATGAAATGCAACTTCATCTTCTTTTGACAATATGAACCCTTTTTCTCCAACATATCAATCTGGTTTAGAAATGACTTCATACCCCTTGATAAATATTCTATAATACCCTGTAAGTCCCAAAAAACTTCTTAGGGCTTTAACATTTCTTGGGATAGGCCATTCCATTACACACCTCACCTTATCCATGTCCATACTCACTCTTTTTGTTGAAATCACATGGCCAAGGTATTCTACTTATTGTTGAGCAAATGAGCATTTAGATAATTTGGCAAAAAGTTGGTGAGTTTTCAGAGTTTCCAAAATAATTTTCAAATGCCTTTTATGCTCCTCTAGACTGGCTGTAGATTAAAATATCATCAAAGAATACTAGCACAAACTTTCTAAGAAAATGTTGCAAAATTTGGTTCATCAATGCTTGGAATATGGAAAGAGCATTAGTGAGGCCAAAGGGCATCACCAAAAATTCATAATGTCCAAGGTGAGTTTGGAATGCTGTTTTTGGTGTGTCTTCTTTTTGAACTCTTATTTGGTGGTATCCTGATCTTAGATCAATTTTGGAGAAAATTTTGGCTCCAAAAACTTCATCAAGAAGTTCATCAATGTTAAGAATAGGGTATTTATCTTTGATTGTAAGGTCATTGAGGCACTTATAATCAACACAAGACCTCCATGTGTTATCTTTTTTTTTAACTAACAACACAGGAGAAGCAATAGGGTCATATCGCTCAGATGATTCCATTTTGCAACATTTCAGCCACTTGTTTTTCAATCATCTTTTTGTGCATGGGGATATCTATAAGGCTTTAACTTGAATGGTTGAGCAGCTGGTTTTAAAGGTATATGATGGTCTAAGGTTCTATTTGGAGATAAGTTCTTAGGAGTTTCAAAAACTTTAGAAAATTGCATTAGTAACTTTGAAATATCACTAGAAACTTTTACCTCATTCTCTAAGTGGAGCTCATGGATTGCTGATAGTTTAACTCTTCCTTTACTTTGCTTCTGATCCTATAGAAAAGAGTTTATCTCCTTCCCTTTAATGAGTTTCAGTTGGGGATTATTTGCTCTTCCAATCAGAATGACCTCCTCCCCCTTTTGAACCATTTGAATATATAGTTGCTTGAAATCGAATGCTATAGGACTGTACTGATACATCCAGTCTACTCCCAATATAATATCCCATCCCCCTAGCTCCATGACTCTTAAATCATGTTGAAAACAGTGGTCCTGTATACTCCACTCCACTGCAAAGGCATTCCAAAACTAGTAATCTTAGTACCATCTGCTAGTGTCACATGTAGAGGTGTGGCAGTTTCATGTTTTAGCCCCATTTTCTCAGCTATCTTCCATTGTATAAAGCTACTAGTACTTCCCGTGTCAACCAAAATGTTCAGCAATTCTCCTTGTATCTTTCCTTGCAAGGTTAGAGTTTTTCTCTTTAAGTTCTTAGAGAGAGCATGTAAGGACACCTCTATCACATTATTAGTTGGTTGCATTTCATCTTCTTGGAACTCCTTAGCATCGAAGAAATCTGGTTCCTCATCTTCTTCAGTCAATACAAATATTGCTTGTTTCATTTGACACTCATGTCCCAAATCGAATTTATCTCCATGACAGGTTGGTCGAAACCCACAAAATTAATTACTGGTCCTTAAGTAATTACAAATTAAATTTGCAATAGTAGCAGACCAGGTCGAGTCCCAAGGGAACCTAAGTATAGTATCAAGCCTTGAACAATAAATTATAAATAAATAAACACGGAGATTTTTAGATAATAATTAAATTATAAAAATAAATAAAAATAAATATTAAAGCAATAAAGATAGAAAATAACTAGAATTATCAATTAACTGAGTATCTAATCCAATGGTTGATATCATTCAATTGCATCACTGATCATAGGTCACAAAAAAAATAATTCTTGCAAATTCAAACATTTAACTTGAAACTTATTAGGATAGCCGTAATAAATTTCTATTTTCCTAAAATAATTGGCCGAGTCCAGCACTCTAAATCAAAACTTACCATCAATTGACTGGGCATGATAGCGTTCCATATCAAGTTAATGATAGCATTAAGATCTTATGAAAATAGTTAAACCAAAATTAATATTCCGAGATAACTGCAGTAAATTAATTTTGTCCCATTAATTCCCCTAAATTAAGCATGCATATTTACAAACATAAACAATTTTAACTTAGTTGCTACTTGGTCCATTTATTCATGACAATTACGGATCATTGAACTTATGGATAGCAATAGAATAAATAATGAACAATTAAATTGTCAGATTAATTAATCATTAATTATTCATAAAATTAAATCAAGAATTAACAAGTATTTGACTTAAAAGTAAGAAAATAAATTAAGAACAAAACCTCACAGTGATTGCAATTGAAATCAATCTTTCCCTTGAATTAGAAAAGAGAATTTAGCCACTCATAGTGGCTTACATAGCTACTGGAATTTTCTAAGAAAAACTAATTAAAGAAAGAAGAGTGAAAACCCGTGAAGAATGTGAGTTTCCTGGAGTGAGGGAGGCAATTGCTGCTTTGTTGTTTCCTTCCCCGAGTCAACCTGTATCAATTTTTATCTTCTAAGAGAACCCAGAAGGACGTGAGAAACGAAGGAAAAAATACTCAACAAACGGCTACTTTTTATCTTTCCCGAATGTCTCTTGTCTTCAAGGAAAGAACAAGAGAAAACAGGTTCCAAGAAGAATAAATATGACTGCTGCTATTTTTCTACAAGCTAAAGAAATAAAAGAACAACAGAAAACAGAAAAGCAAAGCACGTAAAGTATAAGAGAAAAAACCAAATTGCGGTTGCCTAGACAAACGAGAAAATACGTGAACTCCAGGAAAACAACAAAAAACCGTAGCCGGCTGTTTTATTTTTAGAGCAAATCTGATTGCAATTTTTTTCTTCTAGGAAAAACAATAAAGGACGTAAGGACTGGACAAAATTCAAACACCTAAGCTATCCTATGAAAGAAATTAAGATGAAGACTATGGACGAAGACGGCTGCTAAAACAAAAGAAAAAGGTACATCCCACTACTACAAGGCTGCCAAGTATTTATAGACTACCCGTATGTCCTTCTCCTTGTAAATCATCAATTCAGAAACAAGAAACCAAATAGGAATAGATTTCTGCTAGCTCAATTCGCAAGTGCATCGCCAAGAAGAAATGTGTGAGTTCACTTTTTACTTGTCTCGCATCCTTCTTCTAAATTTCAGCTGTTAGAATCCTTCAATTTCAGTCAACTTCTACTTCCTTGTCCCTCCTCGGTTTTTTTTCTTTTCTTTCCTGAACCTTCTTTACTTTTGTCTTCAAGTTGTAGTCAACTTCTTCTTTTTGTTGCTGATTTTGTTTTCTTTCTTTTGTAGGAAACTGCAGCCGACTTCTCTTCAATTTTCGCCTCACAAAACTACTTCATTATCTTGGGTTTGTTGTAATTTCCTCCAAAGAAGTCAGATCTTTCTTGTCTCCTTCTTGTGTTCCAATCCCGGCCATATTCTACTTCATTATTGCCCGATTCTTGTCTCTTTTTGCTTCCTAATTCAGCTCAACTTGTAGTAATCTTATTGTAGTTGGTTTATACTACTCTTCGGTTGTTCTTTTCCAATTGTACTCAGCTTTTGTTTCCTCTTTGTTTCTGGATTTTGGTTGTATTCTTCTTGTACCTTTCTAATTCTTCCTTTGCATCTTTTCTTATTGTGCAGCACGGCTCTTGTTTCTTGCTTGCCGAGAAGTCTCCTTCATGTTTGGTTGTGCAACTTGCTTCTTCTTTGTTTTGTTGTCTTCGATCAACAAAGTCTTCTAACTTATGCATCGCTTTTTTTCTTTGCAGCTCTTTGACTTGCCCGAATTATTGCCGCCAGATTTTGTCTTGTGTGGTCGTTTCCTAAACTTCAAAGAACAATTGGTATCTAACAAGTAAAAAGTAATGGATGGTTGTTTCTCTTGTTTTTTTGTCCTTTGTTTATCGCTTTTCTTCTCTATGGTCAAGACAATTTCAATGCCTCTTGTTTTCTTTTTGTCTTGTTGTGTGGCTGCCTCTTCTTGAATTTGACTTCTTTTGCCGAATGAACTTCTCATTTTTTTTATACAAATTTGCCCAAGTCCAACGGCCAAGAGCTTGCTGAATTCTTTTTCCAATTTCTCCCTTTGTCTCTTCTTTTGTCTTCTTCCTTGTTTAACTTGTGCAGCATTTTTCTATTTGTTTCCTTTTGGCTAAATGACTTGTGCCATGAACTTCTTTGCTCCCTATTTTGTTTTTGTTTCTTTGTAGCTTCTTTTGTACTCCAAGACCAACATCCATGCAAGGAATAGGAAACTTTCTTTTTTCTACTTCAAATCTTGCCTTCTGTCAACTTTTTCTCCAATTCACCTTTCCTCATACTTAAAACAAAAAGTATAGTAAAACTGTATAATTCCTCCTAACATTCAAATTAATATTAAGAAAATATTAACAAAAAATATGAACAATTTAAACTCTATCACTCCACACCTAAAACACAGTCCCAAATTGCGCCTCATTTGGATTTCCTAGGGAGATATTTTTCTTGTTTCACCTACACTAGTATCCAATGGTTGGTTTGCATTGCTTGCAGAAAGCTTAGGGAGAGTAGTCATACCCGCCCCTTGCTTATAGTTATCCAAAACAATATCAGTATATCCTCTAGGCATCACTTTGTATTTCTTTGCATTGACTTCCATCAATTTTTCTTGCAGTAAAGTAGTTTCAAACGCCTTTCAAATGCCTCCATCAAGGAACTAGGCTTCATCATCTTGACTGCTAACTTGATCTCTTCTTTAAGTCCTCCAATGAAACTTGACATGAAGTAGCTTTCTAGTAGCCCAGACTGTACAAGAACATCGCTTTTAACTCTTTAAAATTTTCTTGATACTCACCATCGAGTTGGATTGCCTTAAGCTATTAAATTCTTTCACTTCATTCAGGATCCCTTTTCCTCCAAATCTACGATGTAGTAACTCACAGAAGTTTGCCCAATTCACTCTACCCTTCATGAGTTGATGCTTTGGAACCAAACATCCACCTTCCTTATCAATTACATCTCTGTCATTTCCACTTTGAGATCATCCTGCACTTGGTGTATCAGAATTTTTTTCGCATTTTCTCACCCATTCCCTCGAGTTAATTCCCTCAAAGAAAGGTAATTCCAATTTCGGGTGTACCCAGCCATTCCCATAATTCACCTTGTTCCATTTATCTTTTAAAGGAAAATTACCCCTTTCATCCACCCCAATTCTTAGGCTTGCATTAGGAGTAGGTAATAATGAAGTTCTGTCCATTATCACAATTGGCTCTTCTGGGGGTTTATCTTTCAACATACCACTCATCATCATTTCCATTCTGGCCAGGATGTTGGCTATGTTAGCCTCTACTCGCCTACTATTCTTATTCATCTGGGACTAAAGTTCCAATTGCTTTGTCTGGTTTGCCTAAATTTGGGGCCTGATTTCTGATAATTGCCTTTGGAAATTCTCTCCCATCTCTGTAATTCGAGAATTTTGTTTCTTGTGTTGATCCTCCATAGATCTTCTTATTGTGCCTTCTGCCATTGTTCCACGGATCGATTGAAGCCTGCTCTGATACCAAATGTCAAGCTTCAAAGCAACAAGGCAACTCTGAACTTGACTGAAGCCTTAAGTAAAAGGAATTGAAGAAGAATAAGCAAAGAACAGAAAGAAAATATGTATAGAGAGAACAGAATAGAGATAGAGAGAGTAGAAATGAATAGGAAAAGGAAACTGATACAATCCAACTCTGATTCTTCTGCTACACTTCTACATCTTACAACCACACACTTAGTAGCTAACCGTCATTAGTTAGGTATAATTGGCTAATACCCTAACTAACTAACTAACTATTCAGTTAACTTGTTTATTAAGCTAATTGATATCTGATTCCTAAACTATGTAGTTTCAATAATATGCATGAGGGACTGCAAATGCATAGGATGTGCCAAAGATAATCGGTTTTCTCCCCAATTTACTATGTGTGGGCGATCCGGATGCGACACGGTGCAAATTTTTACTGCTCATGATCGTGAAAAATTCAGAAATTTAACGTTCATGAACAATGTTTTACTATTCATGAATTAGTGTTTTTTTTATATATATATATGGTTCTTAATGATTTCCAAATGTCTCTGGGTTAGGGTGTATGGCCCTAAGTCTTTGGGTTTTGGTTTTCCCGTTGGAAGATGATGTCCCCTAGTATAGGAGGAAGCGTTGAGACATCCCATGGCCACTTGTTTGTTGGACTTTGGAGCCAGGCAGAGTTCATGTCGTTTCGACTGAGGTGCTATAATCGTAGGGTTTTGGTTTTCTTAGCTTTTATCTAGGAAATGTTAGTTCGCCCACAGAAGTGGATGGGTTTGCTTGGACGCTAGGCGTCCGTTATGTCTTAGCCGTGTTTAGAGCTAAGAAGAGTCCTTTTTCGGACATTGCTTTGTATAGTTTAACTTACAATAGTTAATATATTATCTAACTTCTGTTAAAAAATAATAATAATATGCATGACACTTTGTAGATCTAGTTTTAAATTTTACTAAGTCTTCACCGTAACGAATAATGGTTTTATTGAGGCTTTTACAGTCTCTAAATTTCAATATGTGAGCGGCCCGCAATATCATATTCACTTTTCTAAAACATTGTGGCGTTTACTAATGGGGTGATGTTCGGCGTATATAACTTCATGCTCAATGTTAATTATTATGAAATAGAATTGGATTAATTGTTAAATTATAAAAAAATTATATATATATTAATTGTTAAATTATAAAAAATTATATATATATATAGATATAGATATAGATATATAGATATATATATAAATATAATTAATATTAATAAAAGGCACCAATGTATTAAATTATACTACATCCGCTCTAAAAAAATCAATTTATTTTGTCAATTTAAAAAAAAAAGTCATTTTTTTGTGAAATTCTTATACTATCCTTACTAATAATAATAACTTATAATTCAAATTAAAAAGTAAAGATAAAAGATAAAAATATAAGAGTTTAAATTCAATAACGTATTAAAGGTATTGTACCGTACAACTTAAAAAATGTTGTATCAAATTAAAAGTGAACTTTTTTCTTTTAGATGGAGGGACCAATTACTATTATAATTTTACTAATATTAACTATAATTGTACTAATTTTAATTTTATAAATATGAATATTTGAATAAATGAATGGATAATATCAATGCTCTATGCATAAATTAATTATCTATGGCTTATATATGAATTTAAAAAAGTAATGATACAAACAACGGCTAAATATAGCGACTTCTTATCACCACTGATGTATAATATTAACGTGGCTCTCCGTGTCATTACTATTTTAAAAAAATAAAATAAAAATCGGTGAACCCAGAAGAAAACTGAAAACACACATAGTTTCTTCTTCTACCCAATTTCCCTCATCTAGCCACGAGGGAAATCCATATTCCAAACTTCTTTTGGTTCAGTTTCGGATTTATCTTCTGCCATTCAACCACGAGGGGAATTCCACATTCCAAACTTCTTTTGGTTTAGTTCGGATCCGTCTTCATCAGGGCAAGAATGTCAGGGGATTTCGGCATTGTGTGGTTGTCATGGTTTTTTTCTAATTATGTTGACAAATAGATACAGTAACAACAATAATGGGAGATCTGAGAATTTAGTTTTTGTTCCATTTTGCACAAGTCATTAGTGTCAATCAGACGGAGACTTTTTTAACCTTAGAGCAAAAAATGAATTGGCTCATCTACAAATTCAGAGTCCATCTGCTAAAAAGCCAATTTTTTGTTGAAGGGCACAGATAGAGAACTGAAAAAATAAAATGGAAGTGAGGGCTTCAAGGCAAAAAAATTGCAGATCTATGAAGACTATTGGCAGAAAGTTTTGAGTGGCTTTTTAGCAGATATACTCTAAATTCGTAGATGAACTAGTTCAATTTTTGCTCTCAGGTTAAAAAAGTCTCCGTCTGACTGACATTGATGACTTGTGCAAATTGGAACTGAAACTAAATTCTCAGATCTCCCATTTTGTTTTGTCTCTATATCTATTTGTCAACATAATTGGAAAAAAAACCATGACAGCCACATAGTGCCCAAATCCCCTAACAATCTTGCCCCTGATGAAGACAGATCCGGATTGAACCAAAAGAAGTTTGGAATGTGGAATTCCCCTTGTGGCCGGATGGCGGAAGATAGATCCGGATTGAACCAAAAGAAATTTGGAATGTGGAATTCCCTTTGTGGTTGGATGGTGGAAATTGGGCAGAGAAGAAGAAGCTGTGTATGTTTTTAGTTTTCTTTTGGGTTCACTGATTTTTATTTTCTTTTATGTTTTATTTTTTTAAATAGTAATGACAAGGAGAGCCACGTTAGTGTTACACATCAGTGGCAATAAGAAATCGCTATATTTAGTCATTGTCTGTATCATTACTGAATTTAAAATTAAAATGTGTTTATTTTGACAAAAGTAATGATATAGATGTCTATTTTGACAAAGAGTAATGATAATGTTATTAAAACAACATAGTGAAAAATTACAATAACTTATATGACATGGATAAAAATAAATTTTTTATTATTTTGCACTCTTCAAAGGATGTGATAAATAATTATCTTTTTAACCATAAATAATGATACTTTTAGTGAAAAATCATACTCTTTGTATTTCAAAACAAAAAAAAAGAATTTATTTTGAGCGAAGTATAATTTTCTTTAATTATAAAATACAACACATTTAGTGCATAATTTTCTCTTTTTATCTTTATCATTTGAGTATAAATCATATATAATTATTATTAGTGGGTATAATATAGGAATCTATTTCAAAATGGACTCTTTTTTTTAATATAAAGAAATTTTTTGAAAGTGAATTCTTTTTTTAAAAGAGAGGGAGTAGTAAAAAGCAGTGTGGTTTGGACAAAAACAAAATTATCTCTTTTTATTTTATATTTTTTAAAGAGTGAAATAAATAAAAATTTTTTTTGGTTTTATCATATTAATCATTATAACTTTTTGCTGTAATTTTTTTTTATTTTTTTAGTTAGAGTAAACACTACTCTTGGGCAAATTTGGCATGATGGCTTGAGATGATTGTGTGGTCGGTATTTGTGATGACAAATTGACTAAATCAATAACATTTCAAATTGTATTTTCATGTTTTTTGATATAGTAATTGTGAAATTAGAAGAAATATTAAAAATTATAAAAATACATTTTAAAAAATTATCCATACACACTTTTAGCATCTTCTGGCCGTCGGGGTTTGTGAGGTGGTTGGCAATTGTACCTGGTAGGCTTATTATGTTGTTTTTGGGTTGGTTAATGGTGGTGGCCACTGCTACGATGGTCTGGTTGTGATGTTTTTGGATGTTTTCGGCTTGCTTAGTGGTGGTGGCCACTGCTACGATGGTCTGGTTGTGATGTTTTTGGATGTTTTCGGCTTGCTTAGTGGTGGTGGCCACTGCTACGATGGTCTGGTTGTGATGTTTTTGGATGTTTTCGGCTTGCTTAGTGGTGGTGGCCACCGCTACGATGGACTGGTTGTGATGTTTTTGAATGTTTTTGGGTTGGTTAGTGGTGGTTAGCCACTCCTATGATGGTCTGGTTGTTGTGATGTTTTTGGGTTGGTTAGTGGTGGTGGCCACTGCTATGATGGTCTGGTTGGTCATCGGTGTTATGGAGGGGATGTTAATGGCTTAATTAAACTCTAATTGGCTTAATGATGTCGTCAAACTCTTGTACTTAGAATTCAAAAGAGTTATCAAATTATAATTTAAATAATACTTTAGATTGTGGTTTCAAAATTGTCCAGAAACTGCAATCCAAATTGCGCGTCAAGAAGAGAAAATTGTACCGCTTTATATTTTTTTAATAAAATGGATTTTTTTTGACAAGGAATTTTTTTAATGTCAAGGAAGGAATTTTTTTAATGTCTTTTTGAATGATAATGTAATAAAATATCATTGACGAACCGTCACAAGGAATCTTCCATAACATTTTTTTTACTATTTTTTTTACATAATTATTCTTTTTTTTTTTAATTTTGTTGAACATTATACTATTAGCAACTAAATTTATCATTATTAATTCCAAACATTGGATACTAAATATAAACCAAGAACAACCATGCATACGCTTTAATTAAAAAGTGGATGAAGATTAATTGTCATTGAATTGCTAATGTAGCAAGTGGGCAAAAATCTATCCTTGTGTTCAAGATGAACGATTGAATGTATATTTTTTGTTTGTACTAGATTGAAAATTTATAGTACGGTACCATCCCACCCATGAAGCTTACGTGACACAAGAAAGCAATCAATTATTACAAAAGAGACAAATTTGTTTTTAACGCCCGTTTTAGAAATAGGTTCCAAGTCCACATTCATTACAAATTTACAAAAAGCTTTCAATTGCCACCTTTCCTGTATACTATAATAATAATAGCAGGAGCATAAACTCCCTCTATTCTCCATCTTCACCATGGAAGAGATGGCAAAAGGATCCAAAGCCCGGAGGAAGAAACTTGGAGGAATCAAAACTATGCCTTTTATTCTTGGTGAGTTCGTCTCGTTAATTCCATGATCACCTTGGATATTAATTTCAATAAGATTTTTTTTATTGAAGATATTTAGTTTTGCCATGTTATTGAATTTGCATATACCCTCAATCCCATAATGTTCTTCATGATTTTTTGTTTTAAAAGAAAGCAAGATATTTTTAAAACTTTTTTAGGTTATTATTCCTTGTTCAGATTTTCAATCACATTTTAAATTTAATATTTAAAATTCAAAATTCAAAATTCAAAATTGAGGGCAAAAAGGCACACCAAAACTATAACATCACCCCATAGAAGCTGTTCTTGAAAGTTGAATCTCTGAAAAATGAGCTAATTTCGAGAAGGAGAGAAGCTTTTTTTGTTTTTTTCTTCATTTTTTTAAATTTAAAAATTAGGGTTTTAATCACTTGAGAACATCTCCAAACTGCTTTTATCTTAAGAAAAGATCATAGTAAATAACTAGCTGATTACGTATCATTTTGGTTTTTAAGTTTGTTTGTTGTAGATATCGATCAATTTATCGATTGCAACCAATTTCTCTACTTTACCGAAGGAAATTTTGTTTTATCAATTTTATTCTTCCTTCTCTACAACACCAACACTATGGAGTTCAGAACATTGTCACATATTTTAAACTTCCATCAGATAATCTTATATTCCAATGGAGAGACGCATCCACGCCAATGTTAGTTTAGAGTATTAAACTGAAGATTAGATTTATTACTATTCAATTTTTTCTATTGTAAAGACAAAAGAAAAAGCATCGTGTAATCCAAAGAAAACGTGGAGGATGCTAATGGAACTTCCCAATTAAAGTCCAGTTTTCAGTAGCAGTTAAAAGTATCGATGTTTTAAATATTTGGAGACATTTTATTAGGGGAAATATTTTTAAGATTATGCATAAAAAGTCTCAAATCCTTACAACTTTTGCATGATGGATAACTAATGCTTTCTCTGCATCCATTTACTTGACTGAATCCACATGTTCACATATGAACTTTCAGAGTATCCAATTACTCGGCTCAATTCTCCAAAAAGATATGACCCAATCTCCTGGTGTCCACCACAACTTGTCAATACCAAGAGACATCCCAAGTATCCAATTATCCAACTCAATCCTCTAAGGGTCCATCACAACTTGTCAATGTCAAAAGACACCAATTAGCCCAACACTCCAAATTCTCCAATTTTGAGCTATGAGACAACTATTAGGAATTTGCCCAACAACTCAAGTTTCCTAACTTTGAACTCTGATACCACTGTTCCACAAACTTGTCAATACCAAGAGACACCAATTAGCCCAACAATCTAGTTTCCCAACCTTAGGTTTGATACCACTGTTAAGAATTTATAACTTGTCAATACCAAGATATGCCAATTAGTCCAACAATAACTTGTCAATACCAAGAGACACCAATTAGACCAACAATCCAAGTTTTCTAACATTGGGTTCTGATACCACTATTAGAAATTTGCCCAACAACCCAAGTTTCCCAACTTCAGGCTCTGATACCACTCCTTAGTTAGTTAGAAAAATGAAATTGGTTGATATTAATATAGTATAGATATTATTATGGGAGAAGTTGAGCGTTAAAATAACAATGGATACAATTGAAATACAAGCTATTAATCTTTTTTCCAAATTGGAATCCTTAAAAGGGGTTTATGAATCCAAGTTCCCCAACTTTGAGCTCTGATACCACTGTTAGAAATTTGTTTCGGGAGAAAACACTCTATGAGCTCACAACAACTATTAAGTAAATTGAAGCTCAACTTAGGTCAAAAAATTTAAACTAATAGATTTTGAATCCAATTTACTTACTAAGTATTTTGTATCTTTTTCTGAAATCGATGGTGGAATCATTTACACTTATCCATAAATCTCAGGAAATATCACTTGCAAAATGTTTAATAGAATATTATTAATATTGATATTTTAGCTTCTAGGAGATCTATTTAAACTTGCCTTTTGTGTGAATTGTTTGTTTGTTTGTGTGTAAAGTGTTATGTTGCATTTTCCTATCAGCTTGGGTCTCTAAAATATTTTCTTACTCACTTCTTTTTGAAAAAGAAAAAAGAAAAGTCAACTTATTGTGTTGAGGAAATTGAAACGGCCAAACTGTAAGTAGTCAAAAATTACTGGCTCTTATCACAAAGAAATTAATCTTGATTAGTTATGAAATAAAAAAATTTATAAAATCATTCGAAGGTTTTCAAAAGCCTTTTTGAGTTGGAAACACCACTTCTTAAATTTTGGGTAAATTACATTTACGTTTTTGAGGTTTGATTTTATTATTATTTGTTTTTTTTTTTTGAAATTTGAAAATATTATGATTTTCATTTTTAGAAGTTAGTTTTATGTTACGGAATTCATGAATTGACTAAAAGAATTATGCTAAAATGGAGTTTATGTTCTGCTGGATTTGCATTGTAATTTTACTTATATTTAATGCATATTTTTAAGTAAATATATTTAATTTATTTGTTATTTATTTTAAAAATGCTTTCTCTTCATGTTTTTGTCTATTTTTTTTAACCACGTCAAACGTTAGTTTAGACTTTAGAGTATTAAACTGAAGATTAGATTTATTACTGTTCAATTTTTTATATTGTAAAAGACAAAAGAAAAAGCATCACGTAATCCAAAGAAAACCTGGAGGATGCTAATGGAACTTCCCAATTAAAGTCCAGTTTTCAGTAGCAGTTAAAAGTATTGATGTTTTTAATATTTAGAGACATTTTAATAGGGGAAATATTTTTAAGATTATGCATAAAAAGTCTCAAAACCTCACAACTTTTGCATGATGGACAACTGATGCTTTCTCCGCAATTCCAAAAAATTTCATTTTTGTTTTAGTATAATTTCTTAATTATAAAATATAACATATATGATGCATTATTAAATATATAATTTTTTATTTTTATTTTTATTTTCTAATGTTAGGATCTACATTATTATTAATAATATAGAAATTTCATTTAATTTTAAACAAAAGTAGACTATTAAATATGTGTTTTTTTTTTAAAAAAAGGAAGGAGTATTTTGTTTTGATAAATAGATAGTCATAGTAAAAATTATTGTTTTTGATGTCGACATTTCATACTTCCCATTAGAAAAAATACGATCATTAATTAAATTTAACACATTCGAACAACTTCCTATCAAAAAAAGTACAATCATTAATTAAATTTTGCATATTCGGAAAAAAGGGAATGAAAACACCCAAAAAACTCATAACAACCACTAAAAAATAAATTGAAACCCAGCTTAATTCCAAAAGATTAAACTGATGTGTTTTGAACCAAATTTACTTATTAAGTGCTTTGTATCTTTCTATGATATTAATGTGGGACTCTTTATACCTTCTCATGAACCTTAACAATCTCTTTTCATGGGTAGCCCACATATCAAACTCAAATTCCATTCAGACTCATTCACATGTCGCACTAGTTTTGCAAGCTCACATCTTTTTCACAGCTGACCCCATCCTCTAATTCATACAAGTTTTTTTCTTTATTCACAACAGATCCTATCTTTACTCAATACAAGTTTTTACCTTTCTTTCACAGGCCTACTTCTGAATTCTCAAAGTATCCAATTACTCAGCTTAATCCACAGGCCCACCTCTAAACTCCCAAAGTATCTATTTACCTGGCTCACATTCCTACTTCATACAAGTTTTTATCTCTTATTCATAGGGCCACTTCTAAATTGCCAGACTATCTATTTACCTAACTGAATCCTTAGAAATTTGCCCAACAACTCAAGTTTTTCAACTTTGAACTCTGATACCACTGTTCCACAACTTGTCAATACCAAGAGACAAAAATTAGCCCAATAATCCAGTTTCCCAACCTTAGGTTTGATACCTTTGTTACGAATTTATAACTTGTCAATAATACACCAATTAGTCCAACAATAACTTGTCAATACCAAGAGACACCAATTAGACCAACAATCCAAGTTTTCTAACCTTGAGTTCTGATACCACTATTAGAAATTTGCCCAACAACTCAAGTTTCTCAACTTTAAGCTTTGATACCACTCCTTAATTAGTTAGAAGAATGAAATTGGCTGATATTATGGTCGTATAGATATCATTATGGGAGAAGTTAATCCTTAAAATGATAATGGATACAATTGAAATACAAGCTATTAATTCTTTTTCCAAATTGGAATCCTTAAAAGGGGTCTATGAATCCAAGTGCCCTAACTCTGGGCTTTGATATTACTATTAGGAATTTGTTTCGGCAAAAAACACCCTAAGAGCTCACAACAACTATTAAGTAAATTGAAGCCAACTTAGGTCAAAAAGTTTAAACTAATAGATTTGAATCTAACTTACTTATTAAGTAATTTGTATCTTTTTTTGAAATCGATGGTGGAATTCTTTACACTTACCCATAAATCTCAAGAAATATCACGTGCACAATGTTTATTAGAATATTATTAATATTGATATTTTAGCTTATAGGAGATCTATTTTGGCTAAACTTGCCTTTTGTGTGAATTGTTTGTTTGTGTGCAAAGTGTTATGTTGCATTTTTCCTATCAGCTTGGTCTATAAAATATTTTCTTCCCAATTTTCTTTTTGAAAAAGAAAAAAGAAAAGTCAACTTATAGTGTTGAGGAAATTGAAACGGCCAAACTGTAAGTAGTAAAAAATTACTGACTCTTATCACAAAGAAATTAATCTTGATTCGTTATGAAATAAAAAAATTTATAGAATCATTCGAAGATTTTCAAAAGCCTTTTTGAGAAACACCACTTCGTAAATTACATTTACGTTTTGGAGGTTTGATTTTATTATTATTTGTTTTTTGAAATTTGAAAATATTACGATTTTCAATTTTAGAAGTTTAAAAGATAGCTTTACGTTACGGAATTCATGAATTGGTTAAAAAAATTATGCAAAAATAGAGTTTATGTTTGGTTGGATTTGCATTATAATTTTACTTATATTTAATGCATATTTTTTTTAAGTAAATATCTTTAATTTATTTGTTACTTATTTTTAAAATACTTTCTCTTCATGTTTTTGTCTATTTTTTTAACGATTTCTTAAATTTGGTAATAAACTACTAACTTTTAGACTATCAAGAAAGGAGATGGTAATAATTCTAAATCTTAAAAGATTGGTAATAAAATTAAATCTCATAAAAGTAAATATAATTTATCCTTAAATTTTAGTAACTCGATAAAACTTTCAAGGATCAATTTATTCTGTTGCTTCTAAAAATGTCATGGAAAGAATTATTACTATTCAGTTACCTTGAACCATGAATAATGCAAGGCTAAAGAGTAATTAATTCAACTCTACTAAAATCCCTTTTACTTTCATCAACATAGCAGTTTCTAAATTAAATATTTTTCATGAGAGATACAACTCCATTTAAGTGTGACTAATTTATTTCATTAAAATTGGAACGTAAGTGAAAATTCTATTTATTTCCACCTCCACTTAATAAACCTAATACTAAAAATTAATTGAACCTGTCACTCCTGGCATTCTCTGTTGACATTTGATGCTGATTAAAGAAACAAAATCAAATTTTGTAGGTGCCAAATTAAATAAGCTTTCAATTAATTGCTGTTGGAATTCAGCTCTATCATTATTTTGTTGCTTTTACCTGCATCTGTCAACGGCTTCGAGATTTGAGATTTTGAAGCCCAAAATTTGAATTAAAATATTCACAAATTACATTTCCATTCAAGCTGCGCATGCATACATACCCTTTTTATTTTCCCCTTTTCTATTTTCTAATCACATGTCTATACTTGCAAAAGAAGGTTAAATTTTTTTATTTTCTATATTGAAAATATTAAATTTTAACCATTGCTAAAAATGCAATTTGATACTTTCTCCCATCTAAAAAAAGAGTTAACTTTTAATAGGGCATAACCTTTTTTCTTTTAATACAACATATATACTTAATGCATAATTTTAAATGTAAAATTTTCTATTATTATTTTTTTTAATGTTTTGACCTAAACAGTTATTATTAGTCATAATAATAACTAAAATTTATCTAATTTTATTTAAAAGTAAGAAAAATTTTGAAATTTGATTCAAAATTGACTTTCTTTTTTTAGATAGAGTAAGTATCATATGTGCATATTATAAATATAAGTAATAATACTTTTAGTGAAAAAATTATAATAAAAAAATCATAATAATAGATAGAACAAGTATAAAAAGATAAAACATCTATCATACTTTTAGTAAAATGCAAAAAAATCAGAGATGATTTATTTTTTTATTTTTTGTTTCATTAATTATTATAATTATTCACTAAAAATATTATGTATCTATAAATATAGATGCAAAAATCGAACACCTGCAAGATATATAGAATATGGTGGATAGAGATGCATTTTTAGGAAGGTACAAAAAAATTAGTTGGACAAATCTAGTAATAAATTTATCCATACTCCAATAAGTAGCATATCTTCCGGACCAAAAACACACCATAATAAATTGGTCAGATATATTTTGATTATAAATTTCATCTTGCTCAACAAACTAGAAATTTAAACATTAAGCCAAAAAGCTCATTTATTCAAAAAGACACTTACTGCCACTTAATCTGGGAAAGAAAAAAAAATAGAAATAAAGAATCTTTAAGAAAAAAATTTCATCAAAATATACTTCCTACATATATATATATATAAAAGAGTCCACTTTAGTTTTGGTAATTTTTTTAACTATAAAATATAACACATTTAATGTATCATATGATTTTTTTATTTTATCCTTGCTTTTGCATTTCAATTCATATAATAATATTATTAGTAAGAATAATAAAATATTTTTATTTTAAAGGGGATTATATTTATGAAAGAAAGAAAGAAAAATTTTAAAAGTTGTCTTCTTTTTTTTTTTTCAAACAAAAGGAGTACATATTTAGAAGTAATGATTTTAATATAAAAGATTCTTAAACTAATAAAATATTAATTCAAATGTTAATGCAACAAAAAGAGAAACATTATATTTCTATTTTATTTTTCTTCTATCTTTATACCCCTTTCCACATATTACACGGTATACACACTTCAAATTTCCACCATCACACTCGACACTACAAAAATTCCTTTTGGATCAACCTGTTCAATGCAACTTATTTATCAATTTATGTTTTTGATTTGTTTGATTCATGCATATAATAGGGAAAATTTTCTTGAGAGACAGCGGAAGATATCTAATAAATAAAGAGGGTATAAATTTCTCTTAATTCTTAAAAAGACAAAGTGGTTTTGTCTTCCAAACACTAATTTACTTTTCTAAATGAAAATTTTTAAAATCTAAACTAAATTAAAGATATAATTTTAAAAAGCCTAGATATGAATTAAATGGTCATAGTTCTTTAATATCAATATAAAAAAATATAATAAGCTTTAAATAAATAGTTACATAATTTAAAAATCTTATTAAAGCTTTTAAGTTTAATTTTTTTTTATGAACCTAAACATTATGTAATAAAGAAATCAAAAAAATAATTACAAATTATTGAAAATAATTCACTATTTTGATATTTTGTTTTTCACTTTTTGTGAGATTTAATGTTAAATAATATTAAAATTCACCAAAAAAAAATATTGAAAAAAAAAGATCTTTAGACAAATTTCTAACTTTATAACTTTTTGAATATTCTAACCTTGAATTTTTTATTTTTTTCATCTTCAAAAATTCTGAATTATGACCCACAAATCTTTAATTTTGATATGAAAATTTTGTTTTTAAGAAAAAATATAATTCTATTTAAAAACTAAAATACTTTTATTCCTATTAAAAATTAAAATAAAATTATACTTTTTTTTATGTTAATTTAATAACTTCCAGCGTGCTTTTGAGAATTTTTCCAATATAATAACTTTAGTGCTTGCCCGACAGCTAACGAGGCATGCGACAAATTTGCGGCTACTGGATTTCATACCAATATGATAACGTACCTCACTAAATATCTAAATTTGCCTCTAGTCAAGGCCTCCAACATTCTTACCATCTTCACCGGATCATCCTACTTCACGCCCATCATTGGTGCTCTTATAGCTGACACCTTTGCCGGCCGATTTTGGACTATCACCGTCGGATCAATGGTTTATATATTGGTATGTCTCTTTCGTTCTTGCTATTTCAATTGGTTTATTCTCTAGATTCATATCATAACACTTAACATCTCAAATTAGGAATAGTAGATACTCCCTTACTCTCATTATTGTTATCATTTTTACATAATGCATAATTAAACAATATAAATTTTAAAATTTTATTATTTATATATTTTCTAAACATTTTTAAAGTTTAATTTTAACATGATATAATTATATTCTTGAAAAAACTAAATACATCAATACAATAAGTGAGTCTAGCATAGTTTGTTTGATCAAAAAATCAGTTGACTAAATTCTTTTATGAGAAAGAGGGAATATAAAGTTGGAAAATACATCGACGTGTGTTATTTTCTTTGCTGAGACATTCATCATATATGGTTACTAAAATGAATAAGAAGAAAAGTAGTACTCCTATTCTGTTATTTTTTTTTTTGTTTTTAGAAGAACATACATGTTAAAGGAACAAATAATCGTTACCTTTATATAAATAAAATTATTTATAATAAATATACAATTTTATCCCTTTAATTGAAAAATGTGACTTTTCTTCAAATGGCATTATGCTAAAATGTTAAAATGTCACTATTTTCATGAGAGAAGAAAAATGTAGAAACTTGACAATTTTGATGGGACAGAAAGGGTATTATGCGAATCAAATAGTGGTTTCTTTGGAAAAAAAAACCCTTCTAAAAGGAGCATCCCCTCTAATTATCGAAAAGCGTACAACTTTGATTGATATATAATTAAAAGGAATTAAAAGGATAAAGGAATATACTTCTGTACATGTGAAGTTACTTTTACAAACATCGATATCTTTTATATTTTTTTTTGAAAAAAATAAATTAATATTTCAAGGGCACCCATTTTTTACCAAATTTTTTTTTCAAATTTCTGATCCCACTAGTATAAAATCTCAATATATTTGGTAGTAACAATAAATACTTATGAAATCAATTGCTTTTGATGGTCATAATATAATAATATCGTTTTAATGTTTCATAGACCTTGCATATTCCAGGGAATGACTACCATCACGGTATTCGCTTTCCTACCATCACTGCGGCCTCCGCCGTGCCCAACTCAACAAAATTGCCAGGAAGCCTCAACCCTACAACTTGGGGTACTCTACATTTCCCTGGTTTTGCAATGCATCGGAACAGGTGGGATTAGGCCGTGCGCTGTGACCTTTGCAGCTGACCAATTCGACATGTCCAAATCCAAAGTAGAAGCTAGAAAATGGAATCTCTTCAATTGGTACAACATTTGCTTGGGAGTTGCAACTTTGCTTGCTCTTACTGTTGTGGTGTATGTCCAAGACAATGTGAATTGGGGATGGGGTCTTGGAATTCCAACAGTTGTCATGGGCTTATCAACCATAGCATTTGTGCTGGGATCTCCTCTTTACAAGAAAGTAAAACCAGAAGGAAGCCCATTGACTATATTGGCACAAGTGGTTGTTGCGGCATTCAAGAAGAGAAATGTTGAACCCCCAACCGATCCGAGTCTGCTTTATGAGAACCAGCAGCTTGACGCTTCTATCTCTTTGAATGGGAGACTTCTACCCACAAATCAATTCAGGTAATTCATCTGTTGAGACTTCTACATTAGAATTGATGCAAAGTTATTTAAAAATAATAGTGCATTGTTATGCACATGATAAAACTTTGTTTTAGAGGTATTCATTTTGATCATCATCTAATCCGATCTAATAAAAAATTTTAGATTGGATCGAATAAAAAAACAAATCAGATCGGATCGGATTAATATATTTTTCGGATCGAATTGATAAATTGATCTGATCCAAATGAAAATAGTTTTTTCTTTCAAAGAAAAAATAGTTAACATTGGTTTTTTTTCTTTAAAAAATAGTTAACATTAATTATAAAATATAAATTAATACTATTTCATAATTTAAATAATTCTTTAATTAAAATTAGTCAATTTGTGGCAAAATAAATTAAAATGTTTATATGAAAGTACATAAATTAATTTATATGAAAATACATAAATTAAAATATTTAGATGAAATTTATTTATTATCTTTTTATAAAAATAGATAATTTTTTAACATAAAACTATTAATTTTAAACTTAAGTTAAATCACTTTACATTATATATGAAAAGGAAAATAATAGTAAAAAAAAAAAAACGGATCAAATCGAATAAAACACTAACCCAATCCGAATTTGATTTTAAACACCCTTGCTCTTTTTAACGTTTGTTGGGGATCTGAGAAGATCCCTAATTAGAATAAAGTATAAATGGCCCACAGGGGTATAGGTGAGTTGGTAAGTTTGAGGTGATGTAGGGAGAAATCCTCTGGCAACGTAGGTTTGAACCTCGTGTGGGGCTAATTTCCACTGAAATATTGTGATGGTTTGCCCTGGGGTTTTGGCATGTTGGCTCTCCCCTACAGGCCTTTACCAACTCGTGCACATCCTTTGATTTACATCCTACTTGGCTAAGGGGTATCTGATATAGGTGTGAGAGTTTCCCTTTCACAAGGGGCGTTTCTCCTAAACAAAGAATAAAGTATAAATGGATGTCCTGAAACATGCGGTCAAGCCCAAGTGTGTCTAGAAAGGAGACAAGAACAAAGACTAATAAAAAGGAGTGATAGTGGGTTCTCTCCCAAAACCTACTAACCATTTTTTTTTCTAAGAACGATAGTGTATTAACAGAGCAAATTGCTAAAATATATAGTCATAAAAGGGCTAAATGAGCTTCTTGGTATTGGTGTTTAACTGAACCCACAAAGACAAAGAATCACTAGGGTCAAAGAGGACCACAAAAGAAAAAAAAAAACTACAAATGGTCAATAAGCCCGATAAGCGGAAAAAATGCCGCACAAGACGGCTAATAGAAGTGACTACTAGAAGACCTAGGGTGCTAAAATTATAACAAACTACCAACTAAGCCTTTTTCATGCTTTTCAAATATGGAGATGTCCATTTTGGCTAACCACTTCGGGCGGTAGGCTGGTTAGTACCTTTTAATTTCTTTTCTCGGGCTAAAAATATGTATTCGGCAGCTCTAGTGTTACTCAATTAATGATTATTCATCTTCAGTCAACAATACAAGAATTTCACCCTCTTTTTTTTTTTGCAATAAAGAAAAATTTTAAATTTATTTTTATTATTTTTATTTTTTTTGTACCGAAAGATAGGTGCGGGCAACTTGTTGATTAAATCGGTCTAGTTTAATTAAAAACCGTTTGGTTTCTTCTGGTTAACTGATTGGTTTCAACTTTAGAATTTTTTTCCACAATTTAATCGATTAACTGGGTACAGTTTACTTAACCAATTTAACTCATTAACTAATAAGTGAATTAATTAACTAGTTGATCAGTAAACTATTTTTTCCCCATTTTTTCCTTTCAAATATCTAACTTAATAGTTACTACATATTTATACTATTTATCATCTAAATTACTACATATTTATATATTAGATTATCTAGTATAAATATACAACTAATATTAATATTAGAATATTAATAAGTATAGAGTAATTAAGAAATTAAGATTTATTAGTTAATATGTTTTACAAATTACAATCATTGCTGTAGCATTACTAAATACTACCCCATTTGACAAAAAGAGTCTAGTTTGATTTGAATATAACTTTTATTAGTTATAAGGTATAACACATTTAATGTATCAACTTAATGTATAAATTTATATTTTTATGTTTACTTTTAATTATGAATATATTTAATTATAATTAATAAGAATATTTTAAAATTTTGGTTTGAAAGTGAACTCTTTTTTTGAAACGAATGAAGTAAGATATAATTTAATGTTAAGCACTTACTTACTTAACTCCTTTTATACAATATTAAAATTTAAACACAGTATGGCTTATAATCATAGTGGTTACATATTTTATGTCAAAGGTACTGTTTTCATTTAATTTCTTATGATCTCATTATTTCAATTTTTTTTAATAAAAATTTAGTATGAACGAAAAGTATGATTCAGGTTTAACTAATATGCAATATTTGCTTGCTAGTCTATACTTATTTTGAAATATATAATTATATTTTTTTCCCAAAAAACTACTATAAATAACCATTTAACCTATAAAATATTCAAATTAAATATACTGGAGTGATTGAATACACGACATTGTGTAAAATAAAACAATTACACTATATTATACATAGGAAATATTTTTATAAAATAACTTATTGTTGTTAAAACTCTTCATATTTGAACTTTATTGTCCGCTGAGTTATAAGACTGTACGAACATTAAAACATATAAAATCTTTTAAACATATTATAATGTATGCTATATATTAAAACACATAAAATTACTTAAACATATTACAATAATATAAACTCGAACCAAAATTGTTAGAAAAAAGTTTAATTTAGTTTTGTGGTTCTAGATCTTTCGGCGTATTTATTGAGTATTGACTATATTTGTTTTTTTGGGAATGCTGTTAGCTAGCTTGTGTTTAAGTTTTGGAACTTGGAATTGTGAATCATTTTTCCCATCAAAATTGCTGGGTTAATTTAGTGATTTGAAAATTTTAATTTAGACTGATTTTTTGAAATTTGGGCTTTTCTATGAGAGATGTTTTCTTTTTTGGAAATGGGCTATATAATTTTGATTTTCACTTGCAGTTAGTTTAAATTCAATTAGTAATTTACAGTGTTTGGGATTGATTTCTTTTTAAGAGTTATTTTTTATAAGCGGGTCACTTTTATATTTGATTTTCACTTGGACCCGATTCAAATACTACTTTAGAAATTTTGGATGGATTTATGTGAATTTGGGTTTCTAATTGAGAGTTATTAGTAGCAAATGAGTTATTTTTAATTAGGTCAAAATTCAAAATTTTATCTGGGCCGACTCCAATTAACTGTTAAAAATTGGCTTTTTAAAATGGGCGGGCCATTTATTTTTTTTGGGCTTCCAAACAGATGAGTTAAACGATTTAATTCTAATTTAAAATTTTTTAAATATAAAAATCAATTAATCGAACCAGTTTTAGTCGGTTAACCAGTTTTTATACACCCATACGAAGAGAGAATAAAACTTTTCGAGAGCTAATAAGTACAAAACTTTGCAAGTGTCCTGGTACATTAGTAACTAGTAAGATAATTGAGAACATATAAAAATAGGCTTTTGTGATTTAGTCAATGATCAATCATTCTGCTCATATCTTGGATTTTAAAACTTGAAATAGTTTGGTTCCCCAAAAAAAGAAAAAAAAAAATACCCATGCAACCCAAACCTCTTAAGCAGGTTCAAGGGCATTGACTCGGACTCCCATCTATATGATTATATTTAGGCTTGCATTTCTAACCAGAAGAGGAATATACCATAGTTGATAAATAGGCTGGAATTCTTGGGATTTGGGTTATTATTAAGTCAATTAGTTTAATTCAAGAATGGATAGTATTGGAAACTAATGGATGAAAATGAAAGTGGACTTACAAAGGTACTAATTAAGAGATAATTACTAATTCTTTTATTTTTCAATCAAATTTTAGTACCCGTATACTTTTACATTTTCTGCATTTATTTAAATTGATTAAGACTCTAACCGATTGAATTCTAATGGGACATCTGACAAGTTTGCTAGAATACAGCCCAAATTATGAAAAATGGCTATACGATAGCAGCGAGTCACCATAAGAGATGGCAACGGGGCGGGTCTCACTCCCGCAGGGTGGGGCGGGAATGGGAGGAGATTTTCTCCCCTCCCTCGTCCCGTCCTATTTTCTTGTTTATTTTTTAATATATATTAATATATATATATATATATAAATATTTAAAATTGAATAAATATATTATTTATATATATTTGTAAATATATTATTTATGTAATTATATATATATTATGTTATTAACTTTAGTTAGAATTTTAATTTTATTATTAATTTTTATTAATTATTAATACATTATGTTTATATTAAAATTATATTAATTAAAAATTTAAATATCATACTTTTAGTATTAGTTACTATTTACTATTACTTTATTATTATTTCTTTATTAGATATGAATTATTATATATTGAATCTTATCTTTTTTTCATTATAACATATTATTAGTTTATTATTAAATATTTATATATATTAATTAGTGTTAATTTGATATATATATATAATGATATATATATATAGAGAGAGTGAGAGTATCATATTATTTTAACTTTTATTATTAAAAAAAAGAAAGAAAGTAAAGGAACCTTCATGCTTCTCGTACAATTGAATTAAATAAAATTACAATTAAGGAAATATAAAATTTTTTTTATTATTGTACATTGTTTGTTAGTAATAATTAGGTTCTACCTACTTACTAATTACTATTTTTAAATTGATCCACTCATTTATATCACCGAAAATGATATTCATTATTTCATTATTGTACACATTACATTTTTATATTGTGATGTTTTAGAACTTTTGTTATATTTCATTTATATGCTTGATTTAGACTTTATAATTTGTTAGTAGTTACATTTGTATGTTATAATGTTTTTAGATTGATTTTAATTATTATTTTATAATTAAAAATATTATATATATATATATATATATATATTATTTAAAATAGGGCCCCGTTCGGACATCTGCAGATGAACAGGGAAGGGGCGGGAGCGGGATGGAGGGTGGGGAGAGGGCTTCCCTCGCTCCATAACCGCTCTGTTGCCATTCCTAGTCACCATTCCTTATGCTAATACTAAAGATTAAATCACAAATTTCATCAACATTTGCGCTAAAGTTCTTTTTAGTCTACAATATTTCAAACGATTCTTTTTAATTTTTAACATTTATAAACTTGATCTTTCAAACAGTTCTTTTTAGTCCTTAACATTCACAACATTTGTAGCTTTCAACCCATTTTTGCGTGTTGAAAGGTAGTAGTAGATTAAAAAGAACCGTTTGAAATGTTATGGACTAAAAAAAACTTTAGCGCAAATGTTGAGGATGAAATTTGTAATTTAATCTTAATAAGAAACTAAAAGATTGATAGAAATAAGAAGGAAAAGAAATATTAAAATCTGAATTTATTGATACCCCTGAGTCTGTGTTTGTTTTTGTTCTTTCCAAGCAAAATGAAATTTTTATAAAAAAGGAAAAATCTTTTTATTTCTTGCAAAAATAAAATTTAAAATTCCTATTAAAATTCTCGCATTATTTTTAACTTTTTTCTTTTCCACTATCACAGTTTTCATTCTCTCTCCAAAACACAATTTTTTTTCTAAAAAAATTTCTACCAAAATTTTCACCATTTCCAAGAAAAAATTCTCAGAAAAAAATTCCATATATAGTGTAAGTGTCTAGGAACGTACATTTGACGTAAAGATCTATTAAAATTGTATCAATAGTAAGATCACATAGATCAAAACGATAACTAAACAAAATTATTGAATAGCACAATTGATATGAGTGCTATAGATGATCAATACCAATGCACGAACATATGCTCTAAATAGAAGCAAACTTTCTTTGAGATCCCATTCCTATCTCATTACATCTAATCCAAATAAATTCTGTCTCTACTTATCTCGTAATTGATATATTTAATGGGAAGTTGCTTATGAGCAGAAAAGCCAATGGAAATTTTTGGCAGTCAGGTGAATACACTAGATGCAAATGAAAGCATCCCATTTTTTGAATAAATAGTTACTATTAGTAAGGTAATTTTAAAAATTTTATTTTAAAGTAAATTTTTTAGGGAAAAAATGAAAAAATGAAAATTTTTTAGGAAAAAAAATGAAAAAATGAACTCTTTTTTGGAACGTAAAAAATACATGACATTATATACATATGATAATGTAAGTGTATAGTCATTTTTGCGTTAATAAGTATGACTATTTTTTTTAATCTTATTCTAATGTTTAGGTGGTTTGATCGAGCTGCTATAGTAACTGATGCAGATTTTGATGATTCGAACAGACCAAAACTATGGAGATTATCTACAGTTCATAGAGTTGAAGAGCTTAAGTCCATGATTCGAATTTTGCCAATTTGGGGAGCAGCAATATTACTATTCACATCCTATGCCAATCAGCACAACTTCACTGTCCAACAAGCTCGTACCATGAATCGCCACTGGTCCCATTCTTTAGTGATTCCTCCAGCGAGCTTGCCCATCTTTAGTGTCACTACTTTGATCGTAGGACTCGCTATGTACGAACGCCTTTTCGTCCCCTTTGCTCGTCGGTTCACACACAATCCCACCGGTATCACATACCTACAAAGAGTGGGAATCGGCTTCGCAGTTAACATTCTTGCCGCTGTCGTATCAGCACTAGTTGAAATCAAGCGAAAAAAAGTGGCTGCAGATCATAATTTGCTTGACAAGCCAACTGCTGTTATCCCAATAAGTGTTTTTTGGTTAGCTCCTCAATTTTGCCTCCATGGAATTGGTGAAGTTTTCATGCAAGTTGGACTATTGGAATTTCTTTATGATCAATCCCCTGAGAGCATGAAGAGCACTGCCATTGCACTGTACTCTATCACAGTAGCACTGGGGAATTATTTAGGTACTTTTTTAGTTGCTTCAGTGCACAAACATACCGGCACAAAAAGAAATTGGCTGCCTGATCGAAATCTTAATGAGGGAAGATTGGAAAATTACTATTGGCTTGTAACAGCTATACAAGCAGCAAATCTCATCTATTATGTATTATGTGCTTGGTATTACACCTATAAACCCTTGGATTTGTTAACCGAAAAAAGTGATGTGATACATTTGGAGTCTTCATCGGAAACCTAAAGTGCATAGAGAAACAGAATTAGCAAGTGTTGAAACATGTCAGAATCTTTAAAGAAATTTACCAGGTAAATGTGACTTCGTTAGTAGTATTTAATTACTCGTTCATGATTTGAATTTTATCTAGCTGTTATATCACTTCTTCCAGACCCAGTATATCGAAATTTTGCCACGCATGATTATAAGAAGTTTTTTATATTTTCATATTTTGGCCAACCTTATTTTCGGCCTCCGCAATATATGTCACACTTGGTTTATAATTCTACCTTCAAGGAACATGTGACTCATTGTTTCAGCATCACTATAATATCGTTAGCATCGATTGTTTTAATGGACAAACTACACCAATCATTGGAACATACTTCTGCCTCGTGACAAAATACCAAATCTTTCCGTCAATATGAGCTTTTGCAAAAAATGGGAGTTTTAAATTTGTGGGGCGGAAAGTGGTGATGTTCCAACATTGTAATGGATGTATTTGCTAAATGCACCCACATATTTTGGGCATATTTGGCAAATGCGCCCAAAAGAAACCCGAACAGTGCGCTGACCTGTTTGGACACATATGGCAAATGTGTTCAAATGAAAAGAAAAAAAAATTGCAATCAAAGTGGAGATTTGAAATTAGGGCTTCTTTAAGACCAGTGAGAAGTGCCCAAGGCCGCCGTTTTCTACAAAATTTCCAATATTTTCATCACATTTTTAAGTATTTTCGGTGCCGTCTGCATTTTTTTTTTTGGCTGCCGATCCTTTCTGCCTCTCCCTCTCTGGTGCATTTCTACCGGACGCAAGCACATATTTTTTTGAAATTTTTTGTGAGCCCCCATATTTGGCTGTTTGGGTTGGTTGCACATTTCCGTTGCCGTCGTCTGAGAAGCAAGGACCATTTCCGGTTGGGCCATGTGCGATTTCGATTAAATTTTGTAAGCCAAACTTCGACTTTGACTTCACCTCTCCCTTCCGTCACACAAATTTTTTTGTTTGCCCATTTATGAATTTATGGGATTTTTTGTGCATTTTTTCGTCCCATTTCTGGAACTTTGTGTGTATTTTTTCTAGAATTTTTTCCCCCCTTGGACTGAATTTAATTTTTTGTGCGTTTGTTCTGAATTTTCTTGGTCCTCCCTAGATTTATTTATTCATTTTGCATTTTTGTTCGGTTGTTAGCCCCATTTGAGGACCATTTCTACTTATGCCGCTGCTGCCGGCTGAGTGACAAAGCAAGGACCATTTTCAAGTTCAACTGAAATTTGTAAACCAAACATGATGGAATTTTTGCAAGGATTGTTGATTGTCTGAAATTTTGTTCGACTTTTGTTTGCCCATTTCTAGACTTTTTGTGCATTCCTTCGTCACATTACTGGAAATTTTTTTTGCATTTTTTTTTTTGGAATTTTTTTGTCATCCCTAGGCTGAAATTTTCTTTGAATTTTTTGTCCTCCTGAACTGAAATTGTGCGCGAATTTTGTTTTCCCATTTCTAGATTTTTTATGCATTTGGTCGTTTAATTTCTTGAATTTTTTGTGCATTTGTTGGTCTCATTTCTAGAATTTTTTTTTTGTATTTTTTCTGGAAATTTTTTTGTCAACCTTGGGTTGGAATTTTCTCTGAATTTTTTGTCCTTCCTGGATTGAAATTTTGTGCGAATTTTGCTTGCCCTTTTCTGAATTTTTATGTGCATTTGGTCGTCTGACTAGTGTGAATTTTTTGTGCATTTGTTGGTCTGATTTCTTGAAAAAAGTTTTGCATTTTTCCTGGAATTTTTTTTGTCATCCCTGGGCTGAAATTTTTGTCTGAATTTTTTGTCCTCCTTGGATTGATTTGTTTGGCATTTTGGTTTTGTTACAAGCCCCATTTCTAGGCCTTTTTCTGTCTCCCTGCTGCAACCAATTTATATTGCTGTTGGGAAGCACGCCTGATATCCACAAGAATATAGATTGGTAGACTAAATTGTGTATAATTGTTTTGGCCGTTTTGGTCAATAGCAATCGTGCTGATGATGGTGTTGGGGTTAGGTTGTTTTCTATAGAGAGAAAATAGATAGTGGTACTTAAGACATTTCAACTAGGGTATCAGAATGTGGAATACCCATTAGGGGTATTCATCGGGCGAGTTCTTCGGTTTTTCGGGTTATTCGGTTTGGGTTTATTCGGTTTTCGGTTTATTCGGTTTGGGTTATTCGGTTTTCGGCCAACCATAATTTATTTTTTTATATTATATGTAATTATAAAAATAATATATATTCATATAAATAATACATAAATATCTATTATATGTAATTATACGTATAATATATATACATATAAATAATAAATAAATATATATTCGGGTTTCGGTTTAATCCAAAACCCAAAAATCTAAAAATTCGGTTTTCGATTCGATTTGGATTCGGGCGGATATTCGGGTTATCCAAATATTGAATACCCCTAATAGCCATCACTGCTGCCTTCAACTGACTCTATAGGCAGTTGCCCACTGTTATATTTGTCAATAAGTTATTGTCCAATTAACTTATAACAAGTTTTCACTTATTGTTAATTATATTAGAACATATATTAAGGATTTAATACCATTAATCCCAACAATCTCCTCCTATATTCTATATATAATTCGACAATAGAGTGGATAGTGTAATGTCCAACCAAACATGGATCATCCACATTCCAATCAATAGTGTGATGTCTAAATAGACATAGATCATCCACATTCAGCTCAAGATAATTGACTTGGATCAACGAACTTTAGTAATATATTACTAAGCTCAATCATCATTTGCAATCTAAATAAGTGGACTATAAATGTCTTGAATTTATTTTGAGATCAGCATTCTAACATAACATTTGAAATAGATTCTCAAAACAATTCAAAACTAACAAGTGTATACTATTCAGGTACAAGTGAGCCAATAAAAAATAGTCTAAGGCTTCACAAGTACAACAAACAAGCATAATATTTTTCCTTGCCCCCATGGCATAGCTAAATTGGTAACACCGGAAGCAGATTTGCTCCAAGGTGCACGGTTCGACTCCCCGCGGCGTGAGCTCGAACAGTTATGCCTCCTTTCGTGTGGGACTACTGAGCTCCTTGATTTACATCTTACGTGTGGACCTTGGGGCTGGTTAGTGTGGGTCGGTTAAGGTGTCCGGAATTACACCTTTTGCTCCAAGCATAATAGATGTTCACAAATAAAGATAACAAAATGTAAATCTCAAATAAATGGACTCCATCAAAATGGGTAATCGAGAACTGTCTCCTTCATATCCAAAGAAAGGCTAGTCCCCCACAATTTCTAAGTGACCTCACTCATCAAGTAAGTTATCTTGGTTTGAATTTCAATCCATATTTGCTCCTCTTGTTCTGCCAACTCCTATAAATCAACAAATATGAATTTCATGTAAATGAATCTAACCATTTGTTCAATTTAAAATCAGTATCTAGTTTTACAAAAGAACTTAGCACCAAACTATAGGTTAGAAATCAATATCATGCATCATAATTAAGTCTTAGTTAAGGAAAAACCTAAACAGTCTATTCTATAAAGGATCATATCTAGTTAAGTTTCAATTAAAAACAAAACCTGAACAGTCTGCTCAATAGATGACCATTTCCATGCTTCAATGTGGAATGTTAGTATCAAATTTCCTTCTAAAGTAAGTTGCAGTCAGCAAATGTGGAATGATGCAACTGCCTCGAGAAGTCTATGTCATCAAATGTGGAATGACATAGCAATGATCAGAACATTGTAGAAATATATAAACTAGTGTTTTTCTAGGTCGATAAAGGGAGATTCAGTATTTCAAACAACCAAGAATGTAGGTTAAGATGAGTTTACATAGTCTTTAACCCCATTTCCCCCACTATTTGAAATATTCAATCTTTGGCTAAACTCTTTGTTAGAGCATCGGCCACATTATTCTTTGATCTCACATCAACCAAAGTGATAACCCCATATTCTATAAGATAATGCAACATAGCATGTCTCAGTCTAACATGTCTTCTTTTACTATTAAAGAGTGAACTTGTAGCAACATGGACCACTGCTTGATTATCACAGAATAGACTTAAAGAATTTATCTTTAGCCGGGTCAAAGGAATATCCATAATCAGATTATTCATCTACTCTGCTTCTTCTACAGCAAAAGTTAGAGCATAAATTTTTTGATTTCATAAATGACAATGCTATACAAGTTTGCCTCTTACATCTCAATGCAATAACAGCTCCCCAGAGTGTAAAAATATAACCACTGGTAGACTTATTGTCTCTAATATCTGAACACCAAGAAGCGTCAGAGAATCCTTCCATATTAAGAGGAAAATCAGAGTAGCATAGAGCATAATTTTGAGTACCTTTAAGATATCTCATCAGTCTCGTAAGGGCATTCCTATGCTCTTTGCTAGGATTACTAATGAACGACTCAGCATGCCAACTGCAAATGCTATGTTAGGTCTAGTGCAACACATAGCATACATAATACTACCAATTAGTTTAAAGTAATCTAAATTATCTATATTGGCTCTATCATTAGGGCTCATCTCTTGTTGTAATCATATGGTGTCTCTATCAATTTGCACTCACTGTATCCCCAAGTAAAAAGTAGTCGTTCAATGTAATGAACCTGTCTAAGGGAGATAACTTGCCCATCAAAATTTACTTTCATGCCAAGAATGGTGTCTGCTACACCAAGATCTTTCATGTCAAATTTATTTTCTAAGTTGGCTTTCACGTCCTTCACTACAGAAAGATCAGAGCCGAGAATCAATATGTCATCTATATACAAGCAAATAATTGCAACCTTATTTGACACAGATGTATAAATGCATTTATCTAAGTAACTAGTCTGAAAACCATAGCTCTTTACAATCTTGTCAAATTTTAGATACCACAATTTAGGTGCTTGTTTTAAACCATACAAAGATTTGTTTAACTTACAAACCTTGTTCTCTAGACCTTTCATGACAAACCCTTCAGGTTGGTTCATGTAGATCTCCTCAGTCAACTCTCCATTTAAAAAAGTTGTTTTGACATCCATTTGATGCACTACAATATGCTCAATAGACGCTATGACAAGAAGAATCCTAATAGTGGATAGATGACACACAAGTGAGTAAACATCAAAATAGTCTACTCCAGATTGTTGTGTAAAGCTCGAGACGTGCTTTAAACCGAATTATTGATCAATCACTATTCAGTTTCTTCTTCAACACCCACTTAAAACCGATAGTCTTAGCCCCTTTTGGCAAATCGACTAGTTGTCAAGTGTTGTTATGCAAAAGAGAGTTCATTTCGTCATCAATGGCTTCTTTCCACAATAGAGAATCCCTAAATCTCATCGCCGCCTTATAGGAAGATGGATTATTCTCTAAATAGTATGTGACAAATTCACTACCATATGTTTTGGGAACTTTCTCTTGTGGATACTTTAATAAGAGTTGGTTCAACAACTAGCTGTAAAGGTCTTGTGTCAAAAGAACCTATTTTAGATTCTACAGGAGATTCTGTAATAACATCTGTAGATCCAAAAACACTCAACCATTGATTTTTGAGAAACTTGTTCTCAAAGAATTCTGTATCTTTGAATTCTATTACTGCATTAGTGGATAGATCCAATAACCTATCGATAGCATTACTTAGATATATACAGGTAATTGTTCTAGGTCCCACCTTAGGTCTCTTAAAGTCTTATATTCTCACATAAGCAATACATCCCTAAGTCTTTAGAGTATCGATATTATATGAATATCCGTGCTATAACTCATACAAAGTAGTGTTCCATTTAGAATATGGCAATTTATTCAAGATTTGATTAGCAGTCAAAAATACTTCTCCACAATAACAAGAAGGCATGCCAGCAGTAAGTAACATGGAATTTAACATTTTAGTCAAAATCTTGTTCTTCCTATTAGTTATACCATTTGACTGGGGCGAGTAAGGAGCAGTAGTTTCAAGTATTATGCCCTCAATGGCACAAAATTTGTTAAACTCTGTTAATAAATATTCTCCTTTTCTGTCACTTCTAAACCTTTTAATCCTCAAGTTCAATTGGTTTTCGACTTGAGACTTGAAAATCTTAAACTAAAAATTCATCTTTCGATTTCAACAAATAAACATGACAATATCTAGAAAAATTCTCTATGCATGTTACTAGATATGTCCGACCACTTCTAGTTGTGAAAATTTTAAAATCACACAGATCAGATTGTATTAACTCTAATAGTTGTGTGCTTCTAGTTACCTGTGGGAAAGGTCTCCTAGCGATCTTAGTCTGAGTACACACTTCACATTTGTCAAATCGAGTAGATGTATTTAATGAAGTTTGATGAGTTTTGACAATCTGAATCATTTTCTTATAATTAACATGTCCCAATCGATTGTGTAACAACTTGGGATCAATCACATTTGAACTTACATGACACATAGTTTCATTTGCCAAACTCAACCTATACATGCCATCTATCAAAAATCACATCCAAAATAATGAGAATTAACAGTCAAAGTCATTCTACCAGATGTAGTTGAAAATGACAAGCCAGTATTGTCTAAAAAACTCATAGAAATTTAATTTTTAAGAGTTTCAGAAACTACTTTAACAGATTTTAAAAATAGTGCCTTACCTAAAGAAAGGATGAGCTCTGTAGTGCTAGTATGAGTCACTGAAACTGTAGCTCCACTAGCAACTAATAGGGTCTCCTTCACATTATTAACATCAGTAAGCAAAGATTTGTCGTTAGTGCTATGACATGATGCTCCAGTATCTAGCCACCATTCAATAGAAGTACTGGTTTTCCCAACCCAGACCATACCAACAAAGGCTTAAAGCTCTATCTGTACTGTAACCATATTGGTTTCACTTTGTGGGGTGCCATTTTTCAACTTCTTAGGAAGTCTGCAATCAGCAACCTAGTGGCCCAACTTCTGACAGTTGTGGCACTTGCCTTTCTTTCTTTTCTTTGAGATGGACTTTTTGGCCTTCAATTTAGTAGGCTCACTCTTTTCAGATTTGGATTTCTTTAAGAACCTTTTGGGCTGATAAACAAAGTTGGCTACTGATAAAGCGATAATTGTGCCTATTTTTGATGTTAATTATCACTTTATTTTTGGCCAAATTTGAACTAATTGTTGTTTATTTGCTAAAATTGTGATGTTAGGAGTTACAAGCAGTAATTGGTGAAATTTTGTTTACACGTGGATTGGAGCACATAAAAGTTGGAAGGAATTGAATGGGAGGAGAAATCAGCAATGCCGTCTCACTAGGACGTGGTCTAGCCCTATCATTTGTGCACTGGGAAGCAGAACTCAGCAATGGACTTCGACTAAGGCGAGGTCTCGTCTTACATCAAAGGTATTGCAGTTAATTTTTGGAAGGAGTCAAGACCTATTTCATAATTGGCATTTAATATTCTCATTTTCCTTTTTCCATCTTAAATTAGTACCAAGACATTTATTAATAGTGTTGTCTTTTTAGGAAATAAATTAGGATTAGGAATCCTACTCCTATGGGAAATTCCTACACTTTAGGAAGTTAGTTTTATTTTAAATAGTATTAAAAAAGAAAAAAAACCTAGAGGGTGGACTATCATCCAAGGAAGGAAGAAGAAAAACAGCCGACGTTCCACTCCTCCAAGAACACACGTTGGTTTCTTCTTTTCTTTTCAATTGAAGGATGTTCAACACCTTCATGAGTGGCTAAACAATTATTTCTGATCCAGGGGGATGGAAGTCAATGTTTTCTGCGTGAGGTTATGGTTTAATTAATTTCTTGTTATGTTTGGATGTTCGTTGATTTTGATAGAATTGATAGGAACAATTAGGATTATTTGAATTGATGACTCAACTAGTTCTAATTCTTCAATTGCTTTACATATGATCTAAATCCGTAATTGTTTAGAATCATTTGGAATCAAGAGCACCGAGACTAATCTGCATGTGCAGAGTGAGAGCGATAATGTAGTTTAGTTAAGGAAGAATTAATGAACCAAAATCTAGAGAATTGTAGCTATCTCAGTTGTTTGGATTTGATTTAACCGTTTTCTCCAGCTTAATGCTGCTTTCAATTCGATATGAAACGCTATCGTGCCCAGTTGGTTGAGAGTTAGGTGTGTTTGGATGCTGGGTTCAAACAGATAAATTCGGAAAACACAAAATCTTCTAGCTATCTAGAGGATTTTTGGTTAAATATTTAAATTAATGAGAATATTGCATGAAACCAATGATCGAGAAACATTGATGTAAATCACACTCACAGGTCGAGCTTTGGTAAGAGTATTACAAATTCTTCAGTTATTTTGTTGTTTATTCAGTTAGTCAACTTTCCTTATTTAAATTTCCCTAGCTAGTAATCAATTTCAAATACCTTTCTTTTTTACGTAACTAAGAGCTTTACAGAGTTCCCTGTGGGATCGACCTGGTCCACTTTTTGCTACAAATAATTAGAGGATCAGTAATCAATTTTGGAGGCTTCGACAAACTTGCCAAAATTTTGGCGCCGTTGCCGGGGAACTTGTGAAAGTTCTTAGAATTTTTGTTACTAATATTTGCTTTGTGTTTTATGATTACTCGTGCTTCTCGGGAAAGAAAAACATTAGAGTATATCTCAGAGATTGAGAAGGAAGCACGGAAGTTGAGAAAAAGGACGAAACAAGAAGCAACATCTATCACTAAGTTAGAGACCTTGCCAACCGACTTATTGGTTGGAGAATCTCCATTTGTTGACGAGAGAAGTGACATTGAAATCCTCATGGCTGCC
Organism: Gynochthodes officinalis; assembly: GCA_020080225.1. Taxonomy (NCBI): domain Eukaryota; kingdom Viridiplantae; phylum Streptophyta; class Magnoliopsida; order Gentianales; family Rubiaceae; genus Gynochthodes; species Gynochthodes officinalis. The sequence continues at coordinate 32,501,913 of CM034615.1, read as the reverse complement.
AGAGATCCAACCTTGAAAGAGCTAGCTACTCCTCACCTTAACCAGCAACCATTATGCATTACTTATCCAAACTTGGAGGCCGCTTTTGAATTAAAATCTGGACTGATACATTTACTCCCTATTTTTCGTGGTCTTACAGGTGAGGATCCTCACAAACACCTGAGAGAGTTTCACGTGGTTTGCTCCACTTTAAGGCCACAGAATATTAGTGAAGAACAGGTCAAATTAAGAGCCTTTCCTTTTTCCTTGGGAGATAAAGCAAAGGATTGGCTCTATGATCTTCCTGAAGGATCAATTAATACATGGAATGAGGTAAAGCGGTTATTTTTAGAGAAATTCTTTCCCGTCTCAAGAGCTGCCAATATCAGGAAGGATATATGTGGCATTAGACAAATCGATGGTGAAATCTTACATGAATATTGGGAGCGCTTCAAGCATCTATGTGCTAGTCGTCCACATTATCAAATTCTTGAGCAGCTATTGATTTAGTATTTCTATGAGGGATTATTGCCCATGGACAGGAGTATGATAGACGCAGCTAGTGGAGGAGCATTAGTTAATAAAACCCCTGCGGCAGCAAGGCAGTTGATTTCTAACATGGTAGAGAATTCTCAACAGTTTGGTACAAGGCTGGACAGAACCACCAGGAGGATTAATGAGGTAAACTCTTCCAATTTAGAAAATCAAATTTCTGACTTAACTACTTTGCTTCGTCAGGTAGCTGTAGGTTAAATGCAAAATGCCAGAGTATGCGGAATTTGTTCAATGCCCGGCACCCTATGCACATGTGTCCAACACTGCAAGAGGGGCCAGTTCAACAAGCTAATACAGTTGGTGGATATCCCAATCAGCCTCAAAGGAGGTATGATCCGTTTTCCAACTCATACAATCCTGGTTGGAATGACCATCCCAATTTCAGTTATGGGAATCAAGGATGCCAACCAAGATATCAGCCTCAAGTTCATTTCAGACCTCCTCCTTCATCGACACAAGTCACACCCTCAAATTCAGGTATGTCTTTAGATGACATAGTTAAGGCCCTCGCAACTAATACTCAGCAATTTCAACAGGAGACAAGGGCAAGTATGAGAAATCTAGAGAATCAAATGAGCCAACTAGCCACAAGTATGGGTAAACTGGAGTCTCAGAATTCAGGAAAACTACCTTCTCAGGCTGTGGTCAATCCGAAAGAGAACGTAAGTGCAATTACTCTAAGGAGTGGCAAGGAGTTGCAAGAAGGTCAATCCAACAATGAAGAGGCTCAAAGGAGGGATCAAAGTGAGGAAAAAGAAGAAAGTGCAAAAGCAAACAGGAAGAAGTTGGAGGGTGATTCTTCATTACCTAATATTGCACCTTTCCCTAGCAGGTTGGCGAAAAATAAAAAAGAAGGATATGAACAAGGGATCTTGGAGACATTTAGAAAGGTGGAGATCAACATACCCCTGTTGACCATTCATAGATCAGATGTTGGAACGCTTGGCTGGTAAGGTTTTCTTTTGTTTTCTTGATGGATTTTCTGGTTACTATCAAATTGTGATTGCCCAAGAAGATCAGGAGAAAACCACTTTTACATGTCCGTTTGGCACGTTCGCATATAGACGAATGCCTTTTGGATTATGTAATGCTCCAGGTACATTTCAACGATGCATGATGAGCATTTTCTCTGATTATATTGAAAAATGCATTGAAGTGTTCATGGATGATTTTACTGTGTATGGTGATTCTTTTGATGAATGTTTAGTTCATTTGGATAGAATCTTAACAAGATGCATAGAAACCAACTTAGTTTTGAACTATGAAAAGTGTCATTTCATGGTCACTGAAGGGATTGTTTTAGGGCATGTTGTATCCTCTCGGGGAATAGAAGTAGATAAAGCCAAGGTTGATTCACTTGTGAGCTTACCTTACCCTACAAATGTTAGGGAATTCGCTTTTTCTTGGTCATGCAGCTTTTATCGCAGATTCATAAAGGATTTCTCAAGATAGCCTTACCCTTAACTAATTTGCTTCAAAAGGACGTGGTGTTTGAGTATGGAATGAAGTGTAAGGAAGCATTTGTCAAACTCAAGGAGGTGTTGACCACGGCCCGATTATTCACCACCGATTGGAACTCGCCTTTGAGATTATGTGTGACGCTAGTAACTTCGCCGTGGGAGCAGTGCTAGGCCAACGGGTGGATAAGAGAAGCCATGTGATATACTACGCATCTCGAACCTTGAATCCAGCTCAAAGCAACTACACCACCACAGAGAAGGAGCTTTTAGCAATTGTTTTCGCTTTAGATAAATTTCGATCTTATTTGCTAGGCTCTAAAGTAATTGTGTTCTCTAACCATGCAGCTTTGAAATATCTGTTGGCGAAGAAGGAATCTAAACCAAGGCTCATTCAGTGGATTTTGTTACTCTAAGAATTTGATCTGGAGATAAAGAATCGTCCAAGAGCTGAAAATTCTGTGGCAGACCATCTAAGCAGGTTAGTAAGAGAACCAGATTGTTTGCCCATTTCCGAACTATTCCCTGATGAGCAATTGTTTCAACTAAAAGGTATGATCCCTTGGTATGCTGACATTGTGAATTATTTGGTTACGGGAGATTTGCCTAGTTTCATTAGCAAATCTAGGAGAGCAAATATTAGAAGTGAGGCCAAATATTATGTTTGGGATGAACCTTTTCTGTGGAAATTTTGTTCTGATCAAATAATTAGGAGATGTGTGCCGGATAGTGAGCATAAATCCATACTAACCTTTTGTCATAATTATGCATGTGGGGGACACTTTGGACCTAAAAGAACAGCTAGGAAGATTTTGGATAGTGGGTTCTATTGGGAAACTATTTTTCAAGATGCATATCAATATTGCAAGACTTGTGAACGATGTCAACGCACTGGTTTCATATCCCGTAGGAATGAGATGCCATAATTTCCGGTCCTTGTTTGTGAAATATTTGATGTATGGGAAATTGATTTTATGGGACCTTTTCCTTCCTCCTTTGGTTTTTCCTACATTCTTTTAGCTGTTGATTATGTGTCCAAGTGGGTGGAAAGCCACCAAGCCAGCGATTCCAAAGTTGTTGTAGGTTTTATCAAGTCTAACATTCTCGTGAGTTTGGAATTCCAAGAGTACTCATCGTGATCATGAAGTCATTTTTGCAATCGTAGTTGCAACCTTTTGAAGAAATATGGAGTCCATCATAGGTAGCTACAGCTTATCACCCCCAAACAAATGGCATGGCGAGAGGTGTCGAATCGTGAGGTGAAATCCATACTAGAGAAGACATCAATCGTATGAAAGATGGAGTTTACGCTGATGATGCACTTTGGGCATATCGAGCTTACAAAACTCTAGGGATGTCCTATAGGTTAGTTTTGAAAGTATTGTCATTTGCCGCTGAGATTGAGCATCGAGCTTCGGGCGGTGCGTAAATGTAATATGGACATGGAGAAGTCGAGAAGAACGAAATTGCAACTCAGAGTCGAAGAATTGAGATTGGAAGCTTATGAAAATTCACGACTTTACAGAGAAGACCAAGTTGTTTCACGAGAATGATCTTGCGGAAGCAATTTGAAATTGGTCAAAAAGTTTTGCTTTATAATTCTCGTTTGAAGTTCATGCCAGGTAAGTTGCAGTCTAAATGGATTGGACCATTTGTCGTCACTAACGTTTTTCAACATGGTGCAGTGGAAATAAAAAGTGTGGATACGAACAAGATTTTTAAGGTGAATGGTCATCGTTTAAAACAGTTTTATGAAGGTATTGATGCATCCACGATGGAGGGCACTCAATTGACGGTGCCTAATTATTTCGAAGATTGAAAGAACAACAGGTCGTTGGGCATACGACGTTAAATACTTGCGCTTATTGGGAGGCAACCCAATTTTTTTTTATTTTTTTTGATTTTTCTTGTTTTTAATTAGGATTACAATATTTGAAAGAAAAGAAAAAGAAATGAAAAAAAAGGGAGAACGTTTGCTTTAATTTTAATCTTTTTGTTGTTTGTTTTGGTGTGATTTACAGACATGAAGGTTTGTTAAGGCGAGACCTAGCCTAACCACTAATGCACCTCTGGGGAAGAAAAAAAAAAGCAGTAATCAATTTTACTCGATTTTTAATTGCGTGACCCCAGCTATGGAACAAAAATAGGGTGAGACCTCACTTAAAGCTCGTGGCCTCTGTGAACCTTTGGGACTGTAGACACACGCATAAAAAAAAAAGGGGTAAGGTCCACAATTTCTTTCTTTTTCCCCAATTAGGCCCACATGCATTGCTCTGCCGTTATTCTGAGAATCGCCATGGAAGAGTCTTCATCTGCTAGGAAGCATAGCCTTGGAAAAGGAAAGGCCACGCTCCTTCAGTCGGAATCGGTTGAAGGGTTCTCTTAAATTCTGAGGGAAATGCCAGGAAAGGTATAAAGTCGTTTCTTCTATGCCCATTGTTCCTTGTAGAAGTTTACATATTCCGACTATGGAGCAATTGGGTATCAAGGATGCGGTTTTTAACTTAATTGCCAATATAGGTTGGGAAACATACTTTAATATCAATTTTCACCTTACATTGAATTATCAGTGAGTTCTATGCTACATATTCTTATAATAAAGTTAATGCATCGACTTTGTCATCTCAGTGTAATTCATTTTAGGTTGATGGGTAAAGAATTTAAATTGTCATCTTGGTTTTAATGTGGCATTTGGGTTTGTTTCATCTGAATATACTCAAGTAGCGCATATTTGAAGCGACATGTGATTTTAGTCTGATTTTAATCCAATTACCTTTATAGGCAATGGTCTAACTCCAGTCTGCTCTATCACGAGTCACTCTTTGGTTAATTTTCTTGGCGACCTGTGTTGAAATATGTGCATCGATTTACGGCATATACATTTTAGTCGTCAAAAGCGCTAACCTTTTGTCTAAAACTGAGTTATTTTTTATGGTGCATGCAAGTAGGCAAAAAGGTTAACTTGGGTTGGTGGCTCGCTAGCCAATTTCAGGACGTGATAACTCGGAATAGACCTTTAATTCTTGGTTCCTTGATTACCAAATTGGCTGTACATAATGGTTTAATTGACATTTCCAATACTAACTTCCATATTGCTTGTGAGATGGTTCCCTTGGATATAGTTTGTTTAGCAGATATGGGGTTGATCTCCAAGGTGCAAGGCGTTTATCATTTTTCCAGATCTCGTCCTCCTCTCTCCAACAAGACGACGGCATGTTCCAATGCTCAACTCAGCGATGACGAGCCGGATGCATCATCTGATAACGTTCTTTTCCGTTCAATACCGTCGTCCTTTTCCACGAATGACGTGGACCAACTTGTAGAAGTGAGAATGCAACTCTACTCCCTAACCGACACCGTTAATCAAATGAAGACAAATTTAGATGCATTCTTCCTACACAATGTATTCATTCCACCTTTCCCTTCTAACACGTAATTTTTCAGGGAAGTTTTTTGTTTTTTTTTGTTATGCCTTTTATGTTGGAAGAACACAAAAAAACACAAAAAACTTCCCTGAAAAGTTACGTGTTAGGAGGGAAAGGTGGGATGAATCCATTGTGTTGGAAGAATGCATCTAAATTTGTCTTCATTTGATTAACTGATGACAGTGAGAGTTGCATTCTCACCGCATGTTGGTCCGTCGTCGTGGAAGCGACGATATTGAACGGAAGGAACGTTATCGAGATGCATCCGTCATCGCTGAAGTTGAGCATTGAACATGCCGTCGTCTTGTTGAAGAGAGGACGAGATCTGAAAAATGATAAACGCTTTGCACGGAGATCAACCCCATATCTGCTAAACAAACTATATCCAAGGGAACCATCTCACAAGCAATATGGAAGTTATTGAAATGTCAATTAAACCATTATGTATGCAATTTGGTAATCAAGGAACCAAGAATTAAAGGTCTATTCCGAGTTATCACGTCTGAAATTGGCTACGAGCCACCAACAAGTTAACCTTTTTGCCTACTTGCATGCACCATAAAAATATAACTCGATTTTAGACAAAAGGTTAGCGCTTTTGACACGAAAATGTATATGCCGAAATCGATGCACATATTTCAACACGTGGTCGCCAAGAAATTAACCAAAGAGTGACTCGGTGATAGAGAGCAGAGTTAGACCATTGCCTATAAAGGGTAATTGGATTAAAATCAGACTAAAATCACATAAGCTGCTCAAATATGCGCACTTGAGTATATTCAGATGAAACAAACCCAAATGCCACATTAAACCGATTGAAGACAAATTTAAATTCTTTACCCATCAACCTAAAATGAATTACACTAGAGATGACAAAGTCGATGCATTAACTTTATTATAAGAATATGTAGCATAGAACTCACGACATAATTCAATGTAAGAGAAAATTGATATTAAAGTATGTTTCCCAACCTATATTAGCAATTAAGTTAAAAACCGCATCCTTGATACCCAATTGCTTCATAGTCGAATATGTAAACTTCTACAAGGAACAATGGGCATAGAAAAACGACTTTATACCTTTCTTGGCAACTTTCCAGAAATTTAAGAGAACCCTTCAAATCCGATTCGCAGGAGCGTGGCCTTTCCTTTCAAGCGTATGCTTTCTAGCGATGAAGACTCCTTTCCATGGCGATTCAGAATAATGGCAGCGGCGGTGGGCCGAAATTGGGGAAAAAGAAAGAAATTGTGGACCTCACCCCTTTTTTTTTTATGCGTGTGTCTGCAGTCCCAAAGGTTCACAGAGGCCACGAGCTTTAAGTGAGGTCTCGCCCTATTTTTGTTCCATAGCTAGGGTCACGCAATTAAAAATCGAGTAAAATTGATTACTGCTTTTTTTTTTCTCCCCCAGAGGTGCATTAGTGGTTAGGCTAGGTCTCGCCTTAACAAACCTTCATGTCAGTAAATCACACCAAAACAAACAACAAAAAGATTAAAATTAAAGCAAACGTTCTCCCTTTTTTTTTTCATTTCTTTTTCTTTTCTTTCAAATATTGTAATCATAATTAAAAACAAGAAAAATCAAATAAAATAAAAAGAAAAATAAAAAAAAATAAAAAAAATTGGGTTGCCTCCCAATAAGCGCAAGTATTTAACGTTGTATGCCCGACGACCTGTTGTTCTTTCAATCTTCGAAATAATTAGGCACCGTCAATTGAGTGCCCTCCGTCGTGGATGCATCAATACCTTCATAAAATTGTTTTAAACGATGACCATTCACCTTAAAAATCTTGTTCGTATCCACACTTTTTATTTCCACTGCACCATGTTGAAAAACGTTAGTGACGACAAATGGTCCAATCCATTTAGACTGCAACTTACCTGGCATGAACTTCAAACGAGAATTATAAAGCAAAACTTTTTGACCAATTTCAAATTGCCGCAAGATCATTCGTCATGAAACAACTTGGTCTTCTCCTGTAAAGTCGTGAATTTTCATAAGCTTCCAATCTCAATTCTTCCACTCTGAGTTGCAATTTCGCTCTTCTCGACTTCTCCACGTCCATATTACATTTACGCACCGCCCAGTAAGCTCGATGCTCAATCTCCATTGGCAAATGACAATACTTCCCAAAAACTAACCTATAGGGGGACCTCCTTATAGGAGTTTTGAAAGCTGTTCGATATGCCCAAAGTGCATCATCTAGGCGTAAACTCCAGTCTTTCATACTGGATTGATCTTCTCTAGTATGGATTTCACCTCACGATTCGACACCTCGGCCATGCCATTTGTTTGGGGGTGATAAGCTGTAGCTACCCTATGATGGACTCCATATTTCTTCAAAAGGGTTGCAACTACACGATTGCAAAAATGACTTCCTTGATCACTGATGAGTACTCTTGGAATTCCAAACCTGCTGAGAATGTTAGACTTGATAAAACCTACAACAACTTTGGAATCGTCAGTCTTGTTGGCTTTCGCTTCCACCCACTTGGACACATAATCAACAGCTAAAAGAATGTAGGAAAAACCAAAGGAGGAAGGAAAAGGTCCTATAAAATCAATTCCCCATACATCAAATATTTCACAAACAAGGACCGGAAATTGTGGCATTGATGAGAATCAAATATTCATAAACTTAGATATGTGTTTTTCACGCTTTTGCATAGATTTCATTGAGATATGCCATGTTTATTAGAGAAATCACATTATATTTGTGATTCTCATCTTTTATTTGTTTTGTAGGAAAAAAGGGGTTAAAAACTAATTATCTTCGGGAGTTCATAACTTTTGATGCAAATGTCCAAATGAGATGATTCAAGATGCTATGGAAAGATGAGAAAGAGATAAAAAACTTTCATGAAGAAAGTTTTCCCAAATTCCGGAAGAAAATGGACTAAAACTGGACAAAATCAGAACAAGGCGCGAACCAAAGAGAACCAAACCCGAAGATTTGGATCACATGGCGGTTTAACGACACATGGCGGCTCTCGTAAGGCCCAAAACTGAAAATTGCAAATCGCGTCCCTAATGTTTTGGAAGTTCTACATTTGATCCCCAATGCCCTTACATGTATAAATACCCCATTTTCTGCAGAAACAAGAAAGGGAGTATATGGTTAGGGTTAGGTTTTGATTATTTGCACATTTTCCCCAAGCTTAAGGGGATTTTCCAAGAGGCTAGGGTTTTGGCATTTTGTGGCTTGAAAACTTCCATCTTTGGAGTTGATTTGGATTGCTAAGTGTTGGAATTTGTTGGATTCACCAATCTTTTGATTAAGGGAAGTATTTCTTACAAATTTCTTATGCTTTCAATGGTTAAATTTCCTTGTGATTGTTGGTTGTTTGAAACCATGAGAGGCTAAATTATCTTGGGTGATTCTTGGTGTTTGATGTATGGATTAGGTTTATTTTGATTCCTTGTGGGTTGTAGAGTGATGGGCTTGCATTAATTGAAGTTTTTCTACTTGTATTTAATGAAATGACATGCATTGAATGATGGCCACATTTAGTGTGTGTTCTTGGTGTTCGTGTGTGTTTTAGAATATACATGAATTTAGACTAAAAAGTGGGAAAAACTACCTAGCATTCTCTAGCTTTAGGTGTTTGAGACAAGAAACAACTACCATATGAGCTTAATTGTGCACTAAAATTGTGTGGAAGCCATAGGTTTTAGTGTGCACAAGGTAGAAGTGAGACCGAAAGGAGATCTTCTAGTCTTTAATTCCATTGAGACCGAAAGGAGATGTGGAGTGAAAATTAGGTGGCTTTCTTGGATTAAATACTTAAACTAGGGAATGTGAAGTAGTTGGCTAAAACATCTAGAGTTAGAATTGTGCATTAGAGTTGTGTAGAAGCCATAGGCGCTAATGTGCTCTAGGTGGGGATGAGACCGAAAGGAGATTCCTCATTCTATAATTCCGATGAGACCGAAAGGAGATTTGGAGTGAACGGATGTAGCCACTTAGTTAAGATACCCTACACTCGGTTGCCCTTAGGAGTCAAAGTAACCGACCCCTTGCATTGAAACCAAGGATCACCCTCCTTCCTCATTTGTGTGTTTCTCTCTTTGTTTAAGTTGAGTTGTTCAACTTAACATTTAGATTTTAGTATTCCCTTTTATGTGCATACTTTTATTCATGTTTCTTAACTAAATATCACTCTTTACATTAATCTTTAGCAAATAAGTAATCGCACTTAAATTTGTGTTTTGTCCCCTTCCCTGTGGAAAATGATCCCTATGCTTTACTACAATTGATTAAGTGAGGTTTAGGTGTAAATTTGTTTGAGCTTAAGCTATATTTTGAAGCACTTTTGCACACACCGATTCCGCTCACCAGGCATCTCATTCCTATGGGATATGGAACCAGTGCGTTGACATCGTTCACAAGTCTTGCAATATTGATATGCATCTTGAAAAATAGTTTCCCAATAGAACCCACTATCCAAAATCTTCCTAGCTGTTCTTTTAGGTCCAAAGTGTCCCTCACATGCATAATTATGACAAAAGGTTAGTATGGATTTATGCTCACTATCCGGCACACATATCCTAATTATCTGATCAGAACAAAATTTCCACAGAAAAGGTTTATCCCAAACATAATATTTGGCCTCACTTCTAATCTTTGCTCTCCTAGATTTACTAATGAAACTAGGCAAATCTCCCATAACCAAATAATTCACAATGTCAGCATACCAAGAGATCATACCTTTTAGTTGAAACAATTGCTCATCAGGGAATAGTTCGGAAATGGGCAAATAATCTGGTTCTCTTACTAACTTGCTTAGGTGGTCTGCCACAGAATTTTCAGCTCCTGGATGATCCTTTATCTCCAGATCAAATTCTTGGAGTAACAAAATCCACCGAATGAGCCTTGGTTTAGATTCCTTCTTCGCCAACAGATATTTCAGAGCTGCATGATCAGAGAACACATTAGAGCCTAGCAAATAAGATTGAAATTTATCTAAAGCGAAGACAATTGCTAAAAGCTCCTTCTCTGTGGTGGTGTAGTTGCTTTGAGCTGGATTCAAGGTTTGAGATGCGTAGTATATCACATGGCTTCTCTTATCCACCCGTTGGCCTAGCACTGCTCCCACGGCGAAGTTACTAGCGTCACACATAATCTCAAAGGGCAGGTTCCAATCTGGTGGCTGAATAATCGGAGCCGTGGTCAACACCTTCTTAAGCTTGTCAAATGCTTCCTTACATTTCATTCCAAACTCAAACTCCACGTCCTTTTGAAGCAAATTAGTTAAGGGTAAGGCTATCTTCGAGAAATCCTTTATGAATCTGCGATAAAAGCCTGCATGACCAAGAAAAGAGCGAATTCCCCTAACATTTGTAAGGTAAGGTAAGCTCACAAGTAAATCAACCTTGGCTTTATCTACTTCTATTCCCCGAGAGGATACAACATGCCCTAAAACAATCCCTTCAGTGACCATGAAATGACACTTTTCATAGTTCAAAACTAAGTTGGTTTCTATGCATCTTGTTAAGATTCTATCCAAATGAACTAAACATTCATCAAAAGAATCACCATACACAGTAAAATCATCCATGAACACTTCAATGCATTTTTCAATATAATCAGAGAAAATGCTCATCATGCATCGTTGAAATGTACCTGGAGCATTACATAACCCAAAAGGCATTCGTCTATATGCGAACGTGCCAACGGACATGTAAAAGTGGTTTCTCCTGATCTTCTTGGGCAATCACAATTTGATAGTTACCAGAAAATCCATCAAGAAAACAAAAGAAAACCTTACCAGCCAAGCGTTCCAACATCTGATCTATGAATGGTAGTGGGAAGTGATCTTTCCTCGTCGCCAAGTTGAGCTTCCTAAAATCAATGACCATTCGCCACCCACTTTGGATTCTGGTGGTTACTAACTCATCACGTTGATTCTTCACCACAGTGAATCCAGTCTTCTTAGGCACCACGTGGATTGGACTCACCCATTCGCTGTCCGAAATTGGGTAAATAATGCCTTCTTCTAGGAGTTTCAAAATCTCCTTCAAAACCACTTCTTTCATTGTAGGGTTGAGCTTCCTTTGTGCTTCTCTGACTGGTTTGACATTATCCTCTAGATGAATCCTGTGCATACAAATTGATGGATTGATTCCTTTGATATCTGCTAAGGTCCACCCAATTGCTGTTCGGTGCCTCCTCAAAACTTGAATCAACCGTGCTTCCTGTTCCTCCGTCAAGCCTTTTGCAATAATCACGGGTAAAGTCTCCTTATCACCTAAATAAACATACTTAAGGTGATCTGGTAAGGCCTTTAACTCCAGCTTAGGTGCTTGCAACACGGAAGGCATCGTTGACTTATAAGAACCGAAATTCTCAATATTCAAACAAATAGAGCTAGTTGGGGTTTTAAAATGAAAATCGTGAGCCTCATTTGTCTTATTTCCTGTAGTATTATCCTCCAATTGCTCATTAATTTCCAAATCAGCATCCCCATCCCCTTCTTCAAAGATTTCCTGTACAATTGTTTCAACGACATCCATTGAACAAAGTGAGTGAGATTCAGCAGGAAATTTCATGGAATCGAAAATATTAAATTTAACTATGTCCCTATCAAATGTAACCCAAACCGCTCTCATCTAAATCAATATTTGTCTTGGTCATTAGCATGAACGGTCTTCCTAATGTATGGTAGTCAATCTTGTGCATCATCATCGTCATCCTCGCCTTCATGATAAAGAAATCTGCTGGGAAGATCAACTTATTCACCTGCACTAAGACATCCTCTACAACACCCACAGGGTGAGTTTTAGATCTATTAGCAAGTTTAATAATGACGCCCGTTTTCTTCATTGGACCCAAATTCAATTTGCAATATACAAAATAAGGCATGACATTTATTGAAGCTCCTAAATCGAGCATAGCACGCTCAATTCTCTTATCTCCAATTACACAGGGTATTGAAATCATACCTGGGTCACAACATTTTTCGGGCATTTTCCTCAAAATTATGGCAGATGCAGTCTCTCCCATGCTAACTACCTCATCACCCTTCAACTTCTTCCTGTTGGTGCACAGCTCTTTTAGAAATTTCGCATACCTTGGTAGTTGCTTAATGGCTTCCAACAGGGGTATGTTGATCTCTACCTTTCTAAATGTCTCCAAGATCCCTTGTTCATATCCTTCTTTTTTATTTTTCGCCAACCTGTTAGGGAAAGGTGCAATATTAGGTAATGAAGAATCACCCTCCAACTTCTTCCTGTTTGCTTTTGCACTTTCTTCTTTTTCCTCACTTTCATCCTTCCTTTGAGCCTCTTCATTGTTGGATTGACCTTCTTGCAACTCCTTGCCACTCCATAGAGTAATTGCACTTACGTTCTCTTTCGGATTAACCACAGCCTGAGAAGGTAGTTTTCCTGAATTCTGAGACTCCAGTTTACCCATACTTGTGGCTAGTTGGCTCATTTGATTCTCTAGATTTCTCATACTTGCCCTTGTCTCCTGTTGAAATTGCTGAGTATTAGTTGCGAGGGCCTTAACTATGTCATCTAAGGACATACCTGAATTTGAGGGTGTGACTTGTGTCGATGAAGGAGGAGGTCTGAAATGACCTTGAGGCGGATATCTTGGTTGGCATCCTTGATTCCCATAACTGAAATTGGGATGGTCCTTCCAACCAGGATTGTATGAGTTAGAAAACGGATCATACCTCCCTTGAGGCTGATTGGGATATCCACCAACTACATTAGCTTGTTGAACTGGCCCCTCTTGCAGTGTTGGACACATGTCTGTAGGGTGCCCAGGCATTGAACAAATTCCGCATACTCTGGCATTTTGCATTTGACCTACAACTACCTGACGAAGCAAAGTAGTTAAGTCAGAAATTTGATTTTCTAAATTGGAAGAGTTTACCTCATTAATCCTCCTGGTGGTTTTGTCTAGCCTTGTACCAAACTGTTGAGAATTTTCTGCCATGTTAGAAATCAACTGCCTTGCTGCCGCATGGGTTTTATTAACTAATGCTCCTCCACTAGCTGCGTCTATCATACTCCTGTTCATGGGCAATAATCCCTTATAGAAATACTGAATCAATAGCTGCTCAGGAATTTGATGGTGTGGACAACTAGCACATAGATGCTTGAAGCGCTCCCAATATTCATGTAAGATCTCACCATCGAATTGTCTAATGCCACATATATCCTTCCTGATATTGGCAGCTCTTGAGGCGGGAAAGAATTTCTCTAAAACTAACCGCTTTACCTCATTCCATGTATTAATTGATCCATTAGGAAGATCATAGAGCCAATCCTTTGCTTTATCTCCCAAGGAAAAAGGAAAGGCTCTTAATTTGACCCGTTCTTCACTAACATTCTGTGGCCTTAAAATGGAGCAAACCACGTGATACTCTCTCAGGTGTTTGTGAGGATCCTCACCTGTAAGACCACGAAAAATAGGGAGTAAATGTATTAGTCCATATTTTAATTCAAAAGCGGCCTCCAAGTTTGGATAAGTAATGCATAGTGGTTGCTGGTTAAGGTGAGGAGTAGCTAACTCTTTCAAGGTTGGATCTCTGGCAGCCATGAGGATTTCAATGTCACTTCTCTTGTCAACAAATGGAGATTCTCCAACCAATAAGTCGGTTGGCAAGGTCTCTAACTCAGTGATAGATGTTGCTTCTTGTTTCGTCCTTTTTCTCAACTTCCGTGCTTCCTTCTCAATCTCTGAGATATACTCTAACGTTTTTCTTTCTCGAGAAGCACGAGTAATCATAAAACACAAAGCAAATATTAGTAACAAAATTCTAAGAACTTTCACAAGTCCCTGGCAACGGCGCCAAAATTTTGGCAGGTTTGTCGAAGCCTCCAAAATTAATTACTGATCCTCTAATTATTTGTAGCAAAAAGTGGACCAGGTCGATCCTACAGGGAACTCTGTAAAGCTCTTAGTTACGTAAAAGAGAAAGGTATTTGAAATTGATTACTGGCTAGGGAAATTTAAATAAGGAAAGTTGACTAACTGAATAAACAACAAAATAACTGAAGGACTGTAATACTCTTACCAAACCTCTGCCCCAGGTAGTGTGATTTCTGTCAATGTTTCTCGATCATCGGTTTCATGCAATATTCTCATTAATTTAAATATTTAACCAAAAATCCTCTAGATAGATAGAAGATTTTGTGTTTTCCGAATTTATCTGTTTGAACCCAGCATCCAAACACACCTAACTCTCAACCAATTGGGCATGATAGCGTTCCATATCGAATTGAAAGCAGCATTAAGCTGGAGAAAACGGTTAAATCAAATCCAAACAACTGAGATAGCTACAATTTTCTTGATTTGGTTCATTAATTCTTCCTTAACTAAACTACAATATCGCTCTCACTCTACACATGCAGATTAGTCTCGGTGCTCTTGATTTCAAATGATTCTAAACAATTACGGATTTAGATCATATGTAAAGCAATTGAAAATTAGAACTAGTTGAGTCGTCAATTCAAATAATCCTAATTGCTCCTATCAATTCTATCAAAATCAACGAACATCCAAACATAACAAGAAATTAATTAAACCATAACCTCACGCAGAAAACATTGACTTCCATCCCCCTGTAATCAGAAATCACTGTTTAGCCACTCATGGAGGTGTTGAACATCCTTCAATTGAAAAGAAAAGAAGAAACCAACGTGTGTTTTTGGAGGAGTGGAACGGCGGCTGTTTTTTTTCTTCCTTCCTTGGATGATAGTTCCCCCCTCTAGGTTTTTTTTTTCTTTTTAATACTATTTAAATTAAAACTAACTTCCTAAAGTGGAGGAATTCCCATAGGAGTAGGATTCCTAATCCTAATTTATTTCCTAAAAAGACAACACTATTAATAAATGTCTTGGTACTAATTTAAGACGGAAAAAGGAAAATGAGAATATTAAATGCCAATTATGAAATAGGTCTTGACTCCCAAAAATTAACTGCAATGCCTTTGATGTAAGACGAGACCTCGCTTTAGTCGAAGTCCATTGCTGAGTTCTGTTTCCCAGTGCACAAATGATAGGGTTAGACCACGTCCTAGTGAGACGGCATTGCAGATTTCTCCTCCCATTCAATTCCTTCCAACTTTTATGTGCTCCAATCCAAGTGTAAACAAAATTTCACCAATTACTGCTTGTAACTCCTAACATCACAATTTTAGCAAATAAACACCAATTAGTTCAAATTTGGCCAAAAATAAAGTGATAATTAACATCAAAAACAGGCACAATTATCGCTTTATCACTCCCCCAGACCAAGATTCTGCTTGCCCTCAAGCAATTAAAAGATAGACTTTAAAAAACACTCTTTTCAAAACATTTTAACAAAACATCAAATTACAAGCACAACTACGTCAAATCAAACACCCTCAAAATAGCAAGCATGTCGCAGCACCACTGCACCCGGACAAGTTATATTCCCCAACAATCCTTCCAGAATCAAAGAATAAACATGATTCAATCATTGTCTCATGGTACCATTCAAAGCACTCAAAGTGTATAGGGACATTTACAAGCACTCAAAACAACACAATAGCTTGACATCACCATAGGCTTGCAAATATACCACATCTCCACCATCAAGTATGATTTCAATACAATAATCAAAGGGTCTTTTCAGGGTTGTAATGGGGCTAGGGTCAAGGTGTGATAAAAGGACTTTTAGGGTTAAAAGAACATTAAAGAGAATGTAATGACCAGTGGCGAAACTTGAAACTTCACCCACTCGTGATGCAACTGTCACCTGTTACATATGCCCAAAATTCCTGACATAATTACAATACAACTCGCTCAATAATCAAATTCCACCTCTTCCTTTTTTTTCTTTTTCTCTTTTGTTTTTTTTTTGTTTTTTTTTCACGAAGAAATTATTCTTCAGCAACAACGATACAAAATACAAGGCATATCGAAACAATAACCATGCAACTCACAAATGTGCAACAAGGAAGATGTATATTGCTAAACTTGATGCCACTAATCACCACACCCCTTCAATGTAAAGGGTCCAAGAAAGGGCAAAAATAAAAAATTCGAGGTGAATATGTAGTGGTTAAAAATCAAAGAAAAAGTCAAGGCTCGAAATAATTCACTAACGGTTAATTCACAATGGTAGTCCTTTTACTAGGTTATATTAAAAGGATAGAACCTAAGTGCCCTTGTCATTTTATTGCACAAATCCAAAGATGATTTTGACATGCATAACAAAGCAAGTTCTAGCTTAATCAAACCATGTGTGTATCACTCATCAAAGAAATTCGAGCACAAAAGAATGGATTGCTCATTTTAGGCTCAAAATTCACAATAAGCAAGTTTAGGTCGAATCATGCCATTTATCATCCAGATTAATTGTCAAGAAAGTGGTCACCCACCAAGCAACAAGAGTAACTACTAACGCTCGAACTTTTAGGTAATTCAATTCAACTTCATAATGCGTACCACACACAAAAATAGAAAACAACTTTTAGAAAACAAGTAGAAAGCGAACAAAGATTTTTTTTTTGAATTATTATTTCAATTTTTTATGCAACAAAACACACAAAATACACGAAACTTCATTTTCCCCAATGTATGCACACAAAAGACAAGAAATAAAAGGCATAACATTAAAACACAAAAACTTCCCTGAAAAATTACGTGTTAGGAGGGAAAGGTGGGATGAATCCATTGTGTTGGAAGAATGCATCTAAATTTGCCTTCATTTGATTAACGGTGTCGGTTAGGGAGTAGAGTTGCATTCTCACTGCTACAAGTTGGTCCGCGTCATTCGTGGAAGAGGACGACGGTATTGAACGGAAAGGAACGTTATCAGGGGATGCATCCGGCTCGTTATCGCTGAGTTGAGCATTGGAACGTGCCGTCGTCTTGTTGGAGAGAGGAGGACGAGATCTGGAAAAATGATAAACGCCTTGCACCTTGGAGATCAACCCCATATCTGCTAAACAAACTTTCCTTGGCTTTCCTCAGAAATTTAAGAGAACCCTTCAAATCCGATTCCGACGGAGGGAGCGTGGCCTTTCCTTTTCCAAGGCGGTTGCGTTTCCTAGCAGATGAAGACTCCCCTTCCATGGCAGATTCTGCGTAACAGTGGCAGAGCTGCGGTGGTGGGCCGAAATTGGGGAAAAAGAAAGAAATTGTGGACCTTACCCCTTTTTTTTTATGCATGTGACTGCAGTCCCAAAGGTTCACAGAGGCCACGAGCTTTAAGTGAGGTCTCGCCCTATTTTTGTTCCATAGCTGGGGTCACGCAATTAAAAATCGAGTAAAATTGATTCCTGCTTTTTTTTTTCTCCCCCAGAGGTGCATTAATGGTTAGGCTAGGTCTCGCCTTAACAAACCTTCATGTCTGTAAATCACACCAAAACAAACAACAAAAAGATTAAAATTAAAGCAAACGTTCTCCTTTTTTTTTTTCATTTCTCTTTCTTTTCTTTCAAATATTGTAATCCTAATTAAAAACAAGAAAAATCAAATAAAATAAAATAATAATAATAAAAATAATAATAAAAAAAATGGGTTGCCTCCCAATAAGCGCAAGTATTTAACGTCGTATGCCCGACGACCTGTTGTTCTTTCAATCTTCGAAATAATTAGGCACCGTCAATTGAGTGCCCTCCGTCGTGGATGCATCAATACCTTCATAAAACTGTTTTAAATGATGACCATTAACCTTAAAAATCTTGTTCGTATCCACACTTTTTATTTCCACTGCACCATGTTGAAAAATGTTAGTGACGACAAATGGTCCAATCCATTTAGACTGCAACTTACCTGGCATGAACTTCAAACGAGAATTATAAAGCAAAACTATGAAACCAATGACAACGGCAATTGGTAAAATTCAGGTAAGTTGTTGAGGATTATCATTCCCAAAGTTCATAATCCCCGGCAACGGTGCCAAAATTTTGGCAGGTTTGTCGAAGCCTCCAAAATTGATTACTGTTCCTCTAATTATTTGTAGCAAAAAGTGGACCAGGTCGATCCCACAGGGAACTCTGTAAAGCTCTTACTTACGTAAAAGAGAAAGGTATTTGAAATTGATTACTAGCTAGGGACATTTAAATAAGGAAAGTTGACTAACTGAATAAACAACAAAATAACTGAAGGACTGTAATACTCTTACCAAAGCTCTGACCCAGGGAGTGTGATTTCTGTCAATGTTTCTCGATCATTGGTTTCATGCAATATTCTCATTAATTTAAATATTTAACCAAAAATCCTCTAGATAGCTAGAAGATTTTGTGTTTTCCGAATTTATCTGTTTGAACCCAGCATCCAAACACACCTAACTCTCAACCAATTGGGCACGATAGCGTTCCATATCGAATTGAAAGCAGCATTAAGCTGGAAAAAACGGTTAAATCAAATCCAAACAACTGAGATAGCTACAATTCTCTAGATTTGGTTCATTAATTCTTCCTTAACTAAACTACAATATCGCTCTCACTCTACACATGCAGATTAGTCTCGGTGCTCTTGATTCCAAATGATTCTAAACAATTACGGATTTAGATCATATGTAAAGCAATTGAAGAATTAGAACTAGTTGAGTCGTCAATTCAAATAATCCTAATTGCTCCTATCAATTCTATCAAAATCAACGAACATCCAAACATAACAAGAAATTAATTAAACCATAACCTCACGCAGAAAACATTGACTTCCATCCCCCTGGAATCAGAAATAACTGTTTAGCCACTCATGGAGGTGTTGAACATCTTTCAATTGAAAAGAAAAGAAGAAACCAACGTGTGTTCTTGGAAGAGTGGAACGGCGGCTGTTTTTCTTCTTCCTTCCTTGGATGATAGTTCCCCCCTCTAGGTTTTTTTTTTCTTTTTAATACTATTTAAATTAAAACTAACTTCCTAAAGTGGAGGAATTCCCATAGGAGTAGGATTCCTAATCCTAATTTATTTCCTAAAAATACAACACTATTAATAAATGTCTTGGTACTAATTTAAGACGGAAAAAGGAAAATGAGAATATTAAATGCCAATTATGAAATAGGTCTTGACTCCCAAAAATTAACTGCAATGCCTTTGATGTAAGACGAGACCTCGCCTTAGTCGAAGTCCATTGCTGAGTTCTGCTTCCCAGTGCACAAATGATAGGGCTAGACCACGTCCTAGTGAGACGGCATTGCAGATTTCTCCTCCCATTCAATTCCTTCCAACTTTTATGTGCTCCAATCCAAGTGTAAACAAAATTTCACCACCATCGCTTGTAACTTCTAACATCACAATTTTAGCAAATAAACACCAATTAGTTCAAATTTGGCCAAAAATAAAGTGATAATTAACATCAAAAACAGGCACAATTATCGCTTTATCACTCCCCCAGACCAAGATTCTGCTTGCCCTCAAGCAATTAAAAGATAGACTTTAAAAAACACTCTTTTCAAAACATTTTAACAAAACATCAAATTACAAGCACAACTACGTCAAATCAAACACCCTCAAAATAGCAAGCATGTCGCAGCACCACTGCACCCGGACAAGTTATACTCCCCAACAATCCTTCCAGAATCAAAGAATAAACATGATTCAATCATTGTCTCATGGTACCACTCAAAGCACTCAAAGTGTATAGGGACATTTACAAGCACTCAAAACAACACAATAGCTTGACATCACCATAGGCTTGCAAATATACCACATCTCCACCATCAAGTATGATTTCAATACAATAATCAAAGGGTCTTTTCAAGGTTGTAATGGGGCTAGGGTCAAGGTGTGATAAAAGGACTTTTAGGGTTAAAAGAACATTAAAGAGAATGTAATGACCAGTGGCGAAACTTGAAACTTCACCCACTCGTGATGCAACTGTCACCTGTTACATATGCCCAAAAGTTCCTAACATAATTACAATACAACTCGCTCAATAATCAAATTCCACCTCTTCTTTTTTTTTCTTTTTCTCTTTTGTTTTTTTTTTGTTTTTTTTTCACGAAGAAATTATTCTTCAGCAACAACGATACAAAATACAAGGCATATCGAAACAATAACCATGCAACTCACAAATGTGCAACAAGGAAGATGTATATTGCTAAACTTGATGCCACTAATCACCACACCCCTTCAATGTAAAGGGTCCAAGAAAGGGCAAAAATAAAAAATTCGAGGTGAATATGTAGTGGTTAAAAATCAAAGAAAAAGTCAAGGCTCGAAATAATTCACTAATGGTTAATTCACAATGGTAGGCCTTTTACTAGGTTATATTAAAAGGATAGAACCTAAGTGCCCTTGTCATTTTATTGCACAAATCCAAAGATGATTTGACATGCATAACAAAGCAAGTTCTAGCTTAATCAAACCATGTGTGTATCACTCATCAAAGAAATTCGAGCACAAAAGAATGGATTGCTCATTTTAGGCTCAAAACTCACAATAAGCAAGTTTAGGTCGAATCATGCCATTTATCATCCAGATTAATTGTCAAGAAAGTGGTCACCCACCAAGCAACAAGAGTAACTACTAACGCTCAAACTTTTAGGTAATTCAATTCAACTTCATAATGCGTACCACACACAAAAATAGAAAGCAACTTTTAGAAAACAAGTAGAAAGCGAACAAAGATTTTTTTTTTTTGAATTATTATTTCAATGTTTTACGCAACAAAACACACAAAATACACGAAACTTCATTTTCCCAAATGTATGCACACAAAAGACAAGAAATAAAAGGCATAACATAAAAACACAAAAAACTTCCCTGAAAAATTACGTGTTAGGAGGGAAAGGTGGGATGAATCCATTGTGTTGGAAGAATGCATCTAAATTTGCCTTCATTTGATTAACGGTGTCGGTTAGGGAGTAGAGTTGCATTCTCACTGCTACAAGTTGGTCCGCGTCATTCGTGGAAGAGGACGACGGTATTGAACGGAAAGGAACGTTATCAGGGGATGCATCCGGCTCGTCATCGCTGAGTTGAGCATTGGAACGTGCCGTCGTCTTGTTGGAGAGAGGAGGACGAGATCTGGAAAAATGATAAACGCCTTGCACCTTGGAGATCAACCCCATATCTGCTAAACAAACTTTCCTTGGCAGCTTTCCCTGTAAATTTAAGAGAACCCTTCAAATCCGATTCCGACGGAGGGAGCGTGGCCTTTCCTTTTCCAAGGCGGTTGCGTTTCCTAGCAGATGAAGACTCCCCTTCCATGGCAGATTCTGCGTAACAGTGGCAGAGCTGCGGTGGTGGGCCGAAATTGGGGAAAAAGAAAGAAATTGTGGACCTTACCCCTTTTTTTTTTATGCATGTGACTGCAGTCCCAAAGGTTCACAGAGGCCACGAGCTTTAAGTGAGGTCTCGCCCTATTTTTGTTCCATAGCTGGGGTCACGCAATAAAAAATCGAGTAAAATTGATTACTGCTTTTTTTTCTCCCCCAGAGGTGCATTAATGGTTAGGCTAGGTCTCGCCTTAACAAACCTTCATGTCTGTAAATCACACCAAAACAAACAACAAAAAGATTAAAATTAAAGCAAACGTTCTCCTTTTTTTTCATTTCTTTTTCTTTTCTTTCAAATATTGTAATCCTAATTAAAAACAAGAAAAATCAAATAAAATAAAATAAATAAAATAAAAAAATAAAAAAAAAATTGAGAAAAAGAAAAAAAGAAGAGGTGGAATTTGATTACTGAGCGAGTTGTATTGTAATTATGTTAGTAAGTTTTGGGCATATGTAACAGGTGACAGTTGCATCACGAGTGGGTGAAGTTTCAAGTTTCGCCACTGGTCATTACATTCTCTTTAATGTTTTTTTAACCCTAAAAGTCCTTTTATCACACCTTGACCCTAGCCCCATTACAACCCTGAAAAGACCCTTTGATTATTGTATTGAAATCATACTTGATGGTGGAGATGTGGTATATTTGCAAGCCTATGGTGATGTCAAGCTATTGTGTTGTTTTGAGTGCTTATAAATATCCCTATACACTTTGAGTGCTTTGAGTGGTACCGTGAGACAATGATTGAATCATGTTTATTCTTTGATTCTGGAAGGATTGTTGGGGAGTATAACTTGTCCGGGTGCAGGGGTGCTGCGACATGCTTGTTATTTTGAGGGTGTTTGATTTGACGTAGTTGTGCTTGTAATTTGATGGTTTGTTAAAATGTTTTGAAAAGAGTGTTTTTTATAGTCTATCTTTTAATTGCTTGAGGGCAAGCAGAATCTTGGTCTGGGGGAGTGATAAAGCGATAATTGTGCCTGTTTTTGATGTTAATTATCACTTTATTTTTGGCCAAATTTGAACTAATTGGTGTTTATTTGCTAAAATTGTGATGTTAGGAGTTACAAGTAGTAATTGGTGAAATTTTGTTTACACGTGGATTGGAGCACATAAAAGTTGGAAGGAATTGAATGGGAGGAGAAATCTGCAATGCCGTCTCACTAGGACGTGGTCTAGCCCTATCATTTGTGCACTGGGAAACAGAACTCAGCAATGGACTTCGACTAAGGCGAGGTCTCGTCTTATATAAAAGGCATTGCAGCTAATTTTGGAAGGAGTCAAGACCTATTTCATAATTGGCATTTAATATTCTCATTTTCCTTTTTCCGTCTTAATTAGTACCAAGACATTTATTAATAGTGTTGTCTTTTTAGGAAATAAATTAGGATTAGGAATCCTACTCCTATGGGAATTCCTCCACTTTAGGAAATTAGTTTTATTTTAAATAGTATTAAAAAGAAAAAAAACCTAGAGGGGGGAACTATCATCCAAGGAAGGAAGAAGAAAAACAGCCGCCGTTCCACTCCTCCAAAACACACGTTGGTTTCTTCTTTTCTTTTCAATTGAAGGATGTTCAACACCTCCATGAGTGGCTAAACAATTATTTCTGATTCCTGGGGGATGGAAGTCAATGTTTTCTGCGTGAGGTTATGGTTTAATTAATTTCTTGTTATGTTTGGATACGTCCTAGTGAGACGGCATTGCTGATTTCTCCTCTCATTCAATTCCTTCCAACTTTTATGTGCTCCAATTCACGTGAAAACAAAATTTCACTAATTACTGCTTGTAACTCCTAACATCACAATTTTAGCAAATAAACACCAATTAGTTCAAATTTGGCCAAAAATAAAGTGATAATTAACATCAAAAATAGGCACAATTATCGCTTTATCACTCCCCCAGACCAAGATTCTGCTTGCCCTCAAGCAATTAAAAGATAGACTATAAAAAACACTCTTTTCAAAACATTTTAACAAACCATCAAATTACAAGCACAACTACGTCAAATCAAACACCCTCAAAATAACAAGCATGTCGCAGCACCCCTGCACCCGGACAAGTTATACTCCCCAACAATCTTTCCAGAATCAAAGAATAATTGGGTGGTTTACGTTGAAACCTAGAGGGTGGACTATCATCCAAGGAAGGAAGAAGAAAAACAGCCGCCGTTCCACTCCTCCAAGAACACACGTTGGTTTCTTCTTTTCTTTTCAATTGAAGGATGTTCAACACCTCCATGAGTGGCTAAACAATTATTTCTGATCCAGGGGGATGGAAGTCAATGTTTTCTGCGTGAGGTTATGGTTTAATAAATTTCTTGTTATGTTTGGATGTTCGTTGATTTTGATAGAATTGATAGGAACAATTAGGATTATTTGAATTGACGACTCAACTAGTTCTAATTCTTCAATTGCTTTACATATGATCTAAATCCGTAATTGTTTAGAATCATTTGGAATCAAGAGCACCGAGACTAATCTGCATGTGTAGAGTGAGAGCGATAGTGTAGTTTAGTTAAGGAAGAATTAATGAACCAAAATCTAGAGAATTGTAGCTATCTCAGTTGTTTGGATTTGATTTAACCGTTTTCTCTAGCTTAATGCTACTTTCAATTCGATATGGAACGCTATCTTGGCCAGTTGGTTGAAAGTTAGGTGTGTTTGGATGTTGGGTTCAAACAGATAAATTCAGAAAACACAAAATCTTCTAGCTATCTAGAGGATTTTTGGTTAAATATTTAAATTAATGAGAATATTGCATGAAACCAATGATCGAGAAACATTGACAGAAATCACACTCCCTGGGTCAGAGCTTTGGTAAGAGTATTACAGTCCTTCAGTTATTTTGTTGTTTATTCAGTTAGTCAACTTTCCTTATTTAAATTTCCCTAGCTAGTAATCAATTTCAAATACCTTTCTCTTTTACGTAACTAAGAGCTTTACAGAGTTCCCTGTGGGATCGACCTGGTCCACTTTTTGCTACAAATAATTAGAGGATCAGTAATCAATTTTGGAGGCTTCGACAAACCTGCCAGCTACTGCTTGAGTCACTTGAGGCTAAACCTGAGACTGGCTTTGAGGCTCCCAAACTAGCTCCATTTTGTTCGCAGCAAGTGTTTCATCCTCAATAACAGTGAGTTGCTGTAGCTCATCCAATTCAACTCTTTTATTCCCTCTGAACACTTCTGTTCTGAAAGAATTCTAGGTAATAGGTAGCTTATTTATGATAGTTGCTGTTAGAAATGTATTAGTTATTCCGAAACCCTCTTTATTCAGTTTCTTCACCATATTCTCCAAGTTTGAGACTTGATGAGTGATCTCCATATCACTTTTGAATATCAAATTGAAGAACTTATCTCCCAAATGAATTTTGGATAGCTCTTCACATTTGTGGAATCAATCATCTAGTGAGTCTCAAATCTCTTTAGCTGTCTTCATCTTTGCATAAGAGTCCACTAGATGGTTTGACAGACAATTCAATAGATAATCTCTACGGTAATCCTCATCTTTATCCCACTATGCCCTGTCGACCTCTTCAGTCGTCTTCTCAAAATTGTTAAATACAGTATAGAATATAAAACCATATTTTAGCCTAAACTACACCGCTTGGCGTCATCTAGTATATTCCATACCAGTGAATGATTCAAACTTAAAAATCTCTAGTGCTTCACTCTTAGCTATTTCGAATACAAAAATAAAAGAGTATGAAAGAGTTGAAACATATGCACTTGGTGCCCAACAAGCTCTCACAGTCAAACAAGACCTTTAACCCTGATCAATTGCTTTGTAAGTGACTCTATGCTCAAATTCAGCTACTATAGATGTCAAAAACAAGTCCAAAATGGCCGAAATACTTGGAAAAGGCTTGCCGAAAAAAGTCAATAACAGTCAATAGTCGGTCAACACCAGTCAGTGATCGTTGATCTAACTGGTCCAATCCGGGTCTGGGCTGGTTAGTTGGTCTGGTCTGATTAGCTTGGATTGGGTTGGTTCTTTGAGTGTGGGCTGAATTGCTCAGATTTGGGTTGATTTTGGTTAGGCCTAATGATTTGTTTTGGTCCAACTCAAAATAGAGCCTAACTACTTATATGATCAGGTTTGGATTGATTTTGGTTAGGTCCAAGTATTTGTTTTTGGTCTATACTCAAAAATCAGCCCAAATAACTTATCTGATAAGCCAAACACGCCCTTAGCGTTTTCTCTGTCTTCCAACTCGCTCCCAAACTTATTTTCACCAAAACTTTGCCGTTTGATCACCAAATCTAGCAAAATTGGTATCAAAAGTTTCATCTATTCGCAAGGAACAAAATCCAACTTGTATAACCGGATTACACCCCTTGAGGTGGCCAAAATCTGAGTTCAAAGTTTACAATTTTCAAACACCTTTTTGTAGATCCTGGCGAATTCTGACCTTCGATCAGGAAATTGATTACACCGTTGAACTTCTCTCATTGAGAGCTACAAGATGGACTATTTACTCACTCAAAATAACCAACGAATCAAAAAATTAATATATAATGCCATAAGATTATTGGGATTAGGTTGTTTTCTATGGAGAGAAAATAAAGAGCGGTGTTTAAGGCATTACAACTAGGATATCAGAATGTGGAATACCCATCACTGCTACCCCCAACTGACCCTATAGGCAATTGTTCGGGGTTATATTTGTCAATAAGTTATTGCCCAATTAACTTATAACAAGTCTTCCCTTATTGTTAATTATATTAGAACATATATTAAGGATTTAATACCATTAATCCCAACAGATGGCAGTTAGATGGCTGGAGGGGCAATGCGACGAGCTGATATAGCAAGGTACTAAAAGTATTGAAATGTAAAAATCTTTTTGCAATTTCGGCCTTTCTCCAATGCGTATGAAAAAGGAAGCAAGGTACTAAAAATATTGAAATTTTGGCCTTTCTCTACTACACCCCCATAGAAGCTATATTTATCCACTAGATTTTGGACATTGTATGCAGAAAGAGAATGAAATATAAGCTTAGCTTCTTCTTTCTTTTTATTTGAGTTTTTGGTGGATTGACATTAGTTTTTGTAATTGCATTGGTGGTCAATGCTTTTTGAGATGCTGCTTTGGTGATCAATGCTATATTTTTAATTTTCATGCAATTGAAATCAGTTGTTGAAATGATCATGTGTTTTGGATTGTATAGATGTTCTCTACTACATTTTGGATTGTAGATATTGGTAGTATATATGAGTGTGTGGGATTGTGGATTGTGGATTGTGAACTATGTAATCTTTGGTGGAATGCATTTTTTAAAGGATAAATATATATGTGGAATGCATTTTTTATTGCTATGTGTAAAAGAGTTTATTGCTATTAATTGTATATATAAAAAAAGTAATACATAGAACCTCCATTTTTTTTATCTCTCTCTCTCTCGTTTTTTTTTTTAAAATTTAACCAAAACATTTTTTAATTTTCTCTCACATTTGTACAATCATATTACAAACCATAGAACCTTAAATATGTTAGAATGAAGATAGAGCAAAATGGACGTGAAAAAAAAAGTATATTGATGTAACCTGGCCCAGGGGCTTCCAAGATTTCTGCAAAATAGGTCCCAACAGAATTTGGTGGACAAAATTTAAAGTTTCCAGCAAGCCAGTTCAATATGTATTAAGATGGACGAGAAGACATTTATGGTAACATAGCATCTAGGATCATCTCTTGGACTACCAAATGTAGTTAGGGATGGAATTGTCATCGGTATGGAATTGTATATTATCTAAATATTTTGATAGCCTAAGGTAACTAATGATCAAGCATGATTGCAAAGAGGAAGACATAGATTTCACTTGAAATATGACTCTTAGTTACAATTCGTACATATGAGGCTTTGACACTCTAAACCTAAAAGTTGACACACTACTATAATGTTAGTTGTCCACTTCGATAGTAATAGAAACAAATGTATTCATTTGGTTACAGTTTAGCCTCTTATTAGTGTACTAATTTCATATGCTACTATAAATATACATATATAAACATATTTATCCCTCATATATAAATAAACAAAAAGTGTCTTCATAACTCAAACACCTACCAATCAATCAAATTTTATGTATTTAAATTTCTTTGGGTTGCAACATATTGTAATGCACCCTAAACCCTACACACTAAACTCTAAACCTTAAACCCTACATCCTACACACTAAACCCTAACCTTAATATCCTCGTGCAATATATTATCATGTAACAATTGTAATCCTATTATTATTAATTTTATTGTTATTATTATTATTACATATGTAACTACGTGTCATACAATAATTTATACATATATCTTTATCCTTTAAACATAAATGAATAAAAAGCACATTCAAACTAAAACCCTACATGTATTATCACTATATCTGTAATTATTGTAATACTACAATAATATATATATATATTTATCCTTTATATATAAATACACAAAGAGTGTCATCAAATTAACCATCAAATTTTGAACTTAATAGTATCATTAATATCATATTAGCTCTTAATATTATTATCAATTTTTTTTATTCTTATCTCCTACTATTATTTCTAACGTAATTATTAAATCTTATTATTAATTATTATTATAATAATTATAATTATTAGCTATAATTATAATGATAATAATAATATTATTATACTTAATATTATAAAATATTAAATTAATAGTATTATAATTAATATTATATTATTATTATAACTAATAATAGTATTATAAAATAATTTTAATAAATGAGCAAATGCACCCACATGGGCGAATGCTTTAATGCACCCATGTTATGTGCGCATTTGGCAAATGCGCCCAATACAATGTTGGAACAAGAGTAATTTTCCCTCTACAAATTTCCTATATTTTTTTTCCCAACTCAAAATGGGAAAAAACTAAAAAACTCAGCATGTTACTTGTATTTCTATAGTACTTTTTATATATTTAATACAATATATAGGATTCAAGTAGGCAAAGTGTTTGTAGAATCAAAATAATTTTGTTTAACATTTAAAATTTTCCAAAGATCAATATGAATTTGTAGATTGAAGTGAGTTAAAATAAAGGAACTATAAAAATTGCAGGTTGCTTGAGTTGTGTAAAGTAGCATTGTTCTAAAGAATTAGTTTTGAATTGTTACAAATATCCTCTAAAAATTAAATAAATCTTTTCTGAATAACATTCAAAGACAATCAGAAACAACAAAAAGTTACCAGCAAAGAAGAGTAAAGGAAGAGGAAATGAGCTATTCTATCAGATAAGTTCATTTTAAAGGCATGGGAGCAAGGTATATATAGGCATAAATATGCAACCAACCATTAGGATCGTTGAGAAGAGTTTGAGAGTAAACTGGTCAAATAAGATTTAGGCTAAGAGATTGAGAGAATTCTAGTTACACTACAAGAAAAACATACTTCAGTCTTTGTTGCTAAATACACACCACTAAAGGTTTAGTGAGAATTGTTCCATTTTTTGTTACTATAAAATTGTTGCCACTAATGCACCCACATTTTGTGACAATGCTTTTGTCACTAATTTTAAGTAGTGACAAGCTTTTGCCACTAATAAGAAACTTAATTTGTGGCAATTGTTTTTGTCACTAATAAGTTCTATTTAGTGAAAAAGTTTTTTGTCACCAATAAGAAGTTTTCTGGCAACATGTCTCCTTCATCACTGATTGGTTGTTATTTGTCATCACTAGTTGATACATCACTTACATTTTTGTATATTAATTAATACACTTAATACATCGATGCATACAAAACTAAACAATAACCACTAACCATATTGTATAATTGTGACTATCATTAATCCATATTTTAATGCAATTAGAACAAAATTAAAATTAATTAAATAATTCATTATGTACAACAATACATCGTTGATAGTCTAAAAAATTGCCCACAATAGTAAAAAAATTATTATAAATTGTACTAATGTAATAAATAAAGATCTAAAACATCCAAAAAGATAGAAGTGAAATACATGACATCCAAAAAGACAGAAGTAGATAACTGGAAAATACATCAGCCATTCTTTATTTTTCTATTCTCAGCATCCCATCAACCTATTAAAATGGGAAAAGAGTTTAATAGATAATTCAAGTAGTATTTATAGGATGATAAATTGAATATATCAGTTCTCCAATGTCCATCACAAGTTGCATCAACTATAAAATATAAATTATCACATTTACCAATCATTTTCAACCTTACTAAACCAGAATCTCATTTGGCACACATGAAAACCAACAAATATTATTATATTAGTAATCAAGGATAGAGAAAAAGCTCAAATAGCACAACAAACTAGTTTAAAATCTTATAGGAACTATCATAAACATTCCTTGAATTATCACTGCAAGAAAAACACAAATACCGCAACTATGGCTAAACCAACATAGTCACTTCTTAAGACTATTGCAAAGTGTATATTAATTTAGATTTACTGAGCCTTATTGTTAAGATAGATGCATTACTATTAATCCTAATAGTTTTAAGTGAACTAATAGTTAAATGGTATTATTGACACTTACAATTATAGTCACATGTAAAGTGTTTAACAAATACCAAAAGCCAGTTCAAATAATTATAATGAGTCAAAGAAAATTTAAGACTAACAAAGAAGATAGATCAAAGCATGATAAGATGAAAAAGGAAAAGGGAAAGAAAAACTAGAATGATGACATTAATCAACATTGTCTTTATAGGACCAAATTTCTAGTTGGTTTGCAGTCATAACACCAAATTTCACATTCTAAAATCATGTACCCACCTAAACATCAAGAAGATTGCAAACATGCCCGATCTAATCAGCTTCAAATGGAAGATCTTTGATATATCTCATGTGGCCGTCTATGAATTTGTAGTATACTCCTGTTGGCAGCATCAAGAGAATGGTGTGATACTAGAAAAGGCAAACATTTATAATTAAAAGACAAGTACAATCTACATAATAATAACCTGCCCACTAACAAAACCAGCAAAGAAGTTATCCTCTGTTTCACCACTTTTGTAGCTAACCATGACAACCCACCCAGCAACTTTTGAGAAGGTTGCTTGAATTGACTCTATTACCAATCCAAATTGGTTGCCCTATAGTTATTGACAACATGACTACACTTTACTTCTTCCTTAGTGGATCTATGTCAAATCATTACTGAACTATAGTCTCAAATGCAGAACTAATTTATGCATAATTACAAAATAGAGACTATTACAAATAGTCCATCCTTAAAATCTAAATGTCTTGGTATGAACAACAATTATTATCAATGCTAATAAATCCTTTCTTTCATAGTCCAACGTTTAAAAATCTTAAAGACGAGGAAAACTGAATGGATAACAATATTTCTTAGTATTAGACAGGTAGAATTGAATCAAATTTTAACCCTTCAAATTTCAAAAATTGGAAACCAAGCCTATGTTCATTTCCTATATAAAAATGATTTCTTAGAAATCACTATACAAATCTCTTGGAGTGAGAATACATTCCAACTATTCGTATTTTGAAGCCATTCTTTGATCAGTCATTTTGAAAGTGAAACTAGGAAATTAAATGCCAAATTAAAACAATAAAGGTTTAGCACATTAGAGGTAAAACAACTGCTATAAGAGAATGCCCAATCTCCATAGTGTAAGCACTTACTTTCAACAATAAACCATTGCATGCCTTTTTCTAAATAACGTTAGCCATTCTTTTTGGATTTGTGACCAACAAGTCATGACCAACAAGTTGTATATCAACTGAGGATTTCAAGGTTGGCCCATGAGGCCCAATCATCTTCCTCATAGGGATTTTCCATTGATACAATAGGGAAATATTTCACAAATTCCTTGTAAAGTTCACAAAGAGTAAGCACATGAGTGCCATCATTTGAAGTATTTTCTTACAAATAAATAGCTTCACCTTATCATAAAAATTCAAAAATTAAATTAATTAAGTACTTAAGAAAAGTACATGCACATGAGCACCATCATTTGAAGTATTTTCTTACAAATAAATAGCTTCACCTTATCATAAAAATTCAAAATTTCAAAAATTAAATTAAGTACTTAAGAGTACATAATCCCACAATGCATCTATTGTCCCAAAAAGTACATAATTCGACAATGCATCTATGGTCCCAAAAACAGAAAGCTTGGAACCTATTTTTAAGGGATGAATTTTACAAAACTCACTTTGAACTCCAGTTAACCCGGAATCCTTTGACCTCAATATCATTATCACCTTATGTCCATGTTATAAGAGTGGGTATACCACGCACAAATGATCAATCTGTAGTCTCTTGAATATCATTTCGTCGCATTTGATTAAGGAATTGGAACATCACCTCGTGATGGGGCAGCTAGCACTTGCCAATATTAAGAAAATATGCCCATTACTTAAACACTTCTATCATTTTCAGCTCATGTGAATAAGCAAACTAGAAGGAAGAACATGGTTGGTGGATTCAAACCCTCATTCTGTGATGATGAAAAAAGACCCTTCCTTAACTAATTGGATTTTTTTAACTATATCCTATTCTAGCCTGTATGCGATTACCAACTCAATGCAAAGGTAAACTAAAAAATGATATCCCTCGTTATGTTAAGAAAGTTCTGAATAGAAGATACCACTTGATTAGTGCATAGTAAGGTGAGATAGATTCAAGTTTATCTACTAAAACTCTCATATGCCTAACTATGCATGTTAACATGGCCTAGAACATTTTCTTACTCTTTATGTACCATGTTTTTGGTGCAACCATGAACAAATAGATACAAACAAAAAGACTAAAGAATCTAGTTACATGCACAAAATAGAAAGACAATATATGTAGAAATGTACAAATCTATATGAATTTTCTATTAGTGATTATTTTATCTAAGGACAATCATGAACAGATATCAAACCATAGTTTGAACTTAATAAACTCTCTCAAGACAGAAAAAGATATTGTTAGCAATTTCATCACAAACTTGAAGAATCCTTCTTGGTTGTAGCTTGATATTTATGACAAACTCCTCATTCTAGGTTTGCTCTTTGGTCCTGCCAATAATCATAATTAAACTTTATTGTTCTGAGGATAAGGGTGATGTCATGACATAACTAACATATGGAAAAATTCAACCAAAAGTTTAAAGGAAAAAAGGGATAACTCCAAAGATAGAGCTAGTGCAAAATTTACCAAAGTTTCAAATTATCCATTATGTTTTCTTTTTTTTTCTTTGTCATTAGTTACAATCAATAAATCAACAAATGAGAGGAAAAGAGTCTAATAACTGATCTCAACTTAAAAATATCAACATCTATTCTTTTTCTTGCAACTAGTAAACTAGTTATTGGTTTAAGCCAAAAAATAAAAAAAAATCAAGTGACATAAGCCCCTGATGTCAGCTTCAAGATGGCCAAAAAAAAAAAAAACCTTTTCTTTAAAATTAGTGCTCTTGAGTATTATTACCTGAATGTAAGTTCTATTAGAAAATGTTCAATTTGCCTTAATTTTTTTTTCTTGATATATGCTGACATACTTGGATTCTTATTGAACACACATAAATCCTTTCAATATTTTTTGGCTCTCAAAGTTTCTTTATTGCTCATGGAATATTTGAAAGATATGTACTTTTCTCCTAAAAATGTTCACTTTGCACAACATAAAGTTTTGTTCAAATAGGAGCAAAGATGGCAAAATATTGCCGTAAATACTCACTATTTATGGTTCAAGTAGCTGAAACAACAAAAAATCAACATACAACTAGGAAAATTTATTTTCAATTGAAAATAAAGAACGGGCAGCATTCAATTGAAAATGGATACTTGCTAGCTAACTCAAAAAAAAAGAAAAAGAAAAAGAAAAAGAAAAAGAGAATCATATTGCATATAGCTATAGGACTGAAAAAAATTATCAGCAGTATCGTCGGCGCAACCCGAGAGGGAATTCTTGTCTAAGCAATTCAGGAGCCAACAATTAATACACACTGAAAAAAAATCCTAATTCCAATTCTAACCTTAAGTTTTTACAAGAATAAGACCAAGAGGACCAATTCCCATATTAATTCACTATATCTTTGAACAATAAACACATGATTGAGCAGAATTTACTTGTTTGATGTTTTTTTACAAATAAGAACAATACGCCAAAAGTTGTCAAGAGGTTGAAGCCATGCTTTGGGGTTTCCATAATCAATCCAAAGACCACAGCCATGGCACTCAAACAAATTGAGAAGTACCCAAGAAATCTTATCAAGTAGAGCTTGTGATTTGGGGCTAAATCTTGATATAGGCCTTCTCTAGGTTTTGGGTTGGCAAGAAGTTGGTTCTTTGAAGGGGAAGTAATGGGTGATGGTGATGGTTGTGGTAGAGGAGAAGCATTTGAGATTGTTTAGGTGTAGAATTGTTGTGAAATCGCATAGGTTTGGTTAGTTAAGTTTTTTGAGGGAATTTGGGAAATTTTTAGTTAGGCGTGGTCATTAGAATTTGGGAGACTTCTCACAATATTTGATTATTTGTAGATAAATGTAGTAATATTACTAACGTATTCATTATTTTGCTACTAAATAAATATAAATTTTTTTGGCTATAGTATTAAAATCTAAGCCTGAAATTAA
The DNA here is from genome assembly GCA_020080225.1 of Gynochthodes officinalis. Lineage (NCBI taxonomy): Eukaryota > Viridiplantae > Streptophyta > Magnoliopsida > Gentianales > Rubiaceae > Gynochthodes > Gynochthodes officinalis. The sequence continues at coordinate 32,467,703 of CM034615.1, read as the reverse complement.
TAGTGGCAAAAATGAAGTAATTGTTACTAAATCTTTTATTGTTAGTAACAACTATAAAACTTGTCACCAAAAATAATTTTAGTGATAACTTTTTGTTGTTACAAAAAAAAAAAAATTGTCACTAATAACCCAATTTCTTGTAGTGTTAAGACGTGACTAGTAAGTATCAGATTTAGATTACATTAAAGAAAGCATGAAGAAAACTTGGACTAGACTTGGTCTACAAGTAAGACTAAATTTGTTTTGGTAAAAAGTAAAAACTGTGAAAAAAACAATTTTTTCTAAAGGGAATGTTGATAAAGGATTTAGAGAAAATTGGTCAAATAAGATTCAGGCTAAGAGATTACAAGAATTCTAGTTAAAACATGACTACTAAGTATAAGATGCAAACTAGATAAAAGAAAACGTGGATTGAACTTGGTCCATAGTGAGACTAAATCTGTCCAGGTAAAAGGTAAAAATTGTAAGAAAATAATTTTTTAAAAATTGGTCAAAGAGGATTCAAGCTAAGAGATTGAATTTTTTTTTGGTTAAGATGTGATTGATAAGTATAAAATTCAAACTCGGTAACAAAAAAAATGTTTACTAGACTTGGTTCACCAGTGAGACTAAATCTATCCTAGTAAAAGGTAAATATAGTAAAAAGATAATTTTTTCCTATTTGGGAAAGGGGGAGAGGGAGTACAAATCTACTATTTTGTACTGAATTGATCCAAATTAGTTTGTACAAACTTACCACTAGTTCTCATGTAATCACAAATCCCTAAAGGAATTTTTCAATATAAAATAGGACAAAAACTCATAGTTTTCAAATATGGGATAAAGCGAATTCTTTTGAAATACCAAAATAATACAAGCAATCCCTTAGATATCTCAAAAGAATTCAAGAAAAAGGTGAGAAAATTTTGCTAGTTTTGTATAGGTACTAGTGTTTTTAATTTGATTTCTTTTGGATCATGAACCAAGCTTAAATTGATAAAATATGACTTACAAATTTATTGGTGAAATAGAAAATTTATATGAACCACTAAACTATTGATGTAAGACAGAGATTCTATCAATCATAATGCAACCCCTACAATTTTGCTACTTGATGGGTGTCGAAACCACCAAAAATAATCCTTCTTTGGCTAAGCTTTGTAGATAGCAGTGAGAGGGTCGAATCCACAGAGATTGGTTAGATTTATTCCTTGAACAAAATAAAATAAAGAGGGGGTGGGGGGGTTTTGTATTATTAAACTAAGCAAGAATTAATTAAGACAACTAAATAAATTAAATAACCAACTAAAAATATGAGGAAAAATTAATAAGAAGAAGTTTCCAATCAAGAATTAATTTCGGTATTGATTCCTTGAATTGATCATTGATTCAAAAGATAGGTTCTTTTATCTTGAATAAATTGGTTATAGTTGTTGAAGATCCGTCCTCTAACAACCAATCTTTTCTTACTTTTTCAATAACCTTCGGATCCGTCCTATGAGTTATTTCTCTAATTAACAAACACAACCTTCGGATCTGTCCTATGAGTTATGTCTATTAATTGCATTAAGATTCAAAAAGACCCAATTACTAACCAGTAAACCCGGAAACGCCGTGTTTATTTAAGTTAGATTATATATTTTCATAACATACAATCTAAGGCGTTGATTACCTTTCGATGTTGTTATTTGTCACTTGAATTAGAACAATCAACAAAAGATTAATTATTCTAAATGACTATATATTGAATTCAACTATCAAACAATAGGCCTCTTGTCTAACAATTCAATTCAATAATATGATGAAGCATAGAAAATATATAAATACTCAAGAATAAAAGAAATAATAAAATTACCGGAACCTCACAATTGTTGGAATCAAACCTTAATTAAACTTGATTGGAAAATAAAAATTTAGCTAAACATAATTAAAAGAAAATACAAAGAAAATCAAATGACTGCCCTTTTTGTCGATCCCGTGCGGCTCTCGTCTTCTTCGGCCGTAGCTCACTCCATGAAAGGATGAATTGTGGCTTGAGAATTCTAAACCTTGTTTTTCTCTCTATTGAACTAGGAAAGCCTAAAAATGGGATGCCTTGATTGTCTCCAAACCTTGCCTATTTATAGGCAAGGATTCAAGACATTTGGCTTTGCTTTTCCTTAATTCAAGGCTTTCCTTTTCCTTAATTCAAGGCTTTTCTTTTCCTTAATTCAAGGCTTTTCCTTTCCTTAATTCAAGGATTTGCCTTTCCTTAATTCAAGGATTTGCTTTTCCTCAATTCAAGCCTTAATTCAAGGATTTGCTTTTCCTCAATTCAAGCCTTAATTCAAGGATTTGCTTTTCCTCAATTCAAGCCTTAATTCAAGGATTTGCTTTTCCTCAATTCAAGCCTTAATTCAAGGATTTGCTTTTCCTCAATTCAAGCCTTAATTCAAGGCTTTCTTGTGCCACTTGTCTTGTGAGGCTACATTCTTTAGGCAAAATGCTTCATCTAACCATTAATCACAAAAATAATTAATATCCTTATAAACAAGCATTTTAATCAATTAAAATACAAGAGAATTGATCCAATAAATATGCAATTATACACTCTATCAAATTCCCCCACACTTAAATCAAAGCTTGTCCTCAAGCTTGCATTAGATCAACATCTTCCTCTCTATTCCACACCCTTTTCAACCCATCCACAAAGAACTCAAAGTCATTACACATTAAAGATCTAAATTGGAATAACAAATCAAAGAATAAGTATTCATAGCCTGATTTTTCAAAACAAAACATATGCATCTCATCAATCCCAATAATTTCATCAAATCAAATGCAACAAAATTTGATAACCTCTCATAGGTTGCACTCTAATCACTCAAAGTGTTTAGGGTTCATTCAGCTCAAATCAAACATAGCATGTCATTACCATAGGCTTGCTTATATATCACATCTCCACCACTTATAATACGAACTCATACAAAAATCAAAGGGTCTTTAAAAGGGTTGTAACGGGGCTTAGGTAAAGGTAGGTAAAAGAAAGGAAAATATAGGCTGAGATATCAAGATATATAGGAATTTCCTTGCATGACTCAAAAGTAACAAATAGCATAGTAGAACCAATTTCTTTATTCCACATGACAAGCATCCTTGTAGGAAATACTTTTCACTTCTTCTTTTTTTTTTTTTCATTCATTTTTCAGTGGTTCTTTTCTTTGGAATCATCGAATCATGCAATTCATTCCACATACTCTTGACCAAGGGTTCAACAATGGTAAACAATGTGGTGTTATAATAAAGAAAGGCTAAGGCTCAAAATTGGGTGACTAAGGGTATATGTAATATAAGGTTAAGCTTCTTTTTCTGTTTTTTTTTTTTTTTTAGAAAGTTTAAAATTGGTAATCCTAAATGCCCTTATCATTTTTCAACATGAATTCACAATGTGATCTCAACATGCATAACAAAGCAAGTTCTAGAATGATCATACCATATTTGTCAATCTCAACAAAGAAATATGTGAGCATGAAAAAGAAAATGCTCTTAGGCTCAAATACTCACAATGGTTTCAATGTATCAAATATTGCACATTCTCATTCAATTCAATTATTAAAATTAACAAGATGTTTTAAAAATTTCCAAACAAAGGCTAATCATACTCATCTCATTCATACATTCCAATCCAAATCACCAATGCATATAACTCAAAATTATTCTAAATGAGCATCAAAAGAGTGAGAAATTTCAAAGAAGATATCAGAATGTCAAACCTACTTGGAAGGACTTTCTTCATTTTTTATGAAAAATTTAGAAATAATCAATGAAGCACAAGACACCCCCCACACCTAAATCATACGTTGTCCTCAATGTATGGAAAATATGCGCATGCGGACAAGAAAGAAAATAAAATAAAGACAAGGGAACAAGACACTTCCCTGAACCGCGGTAGACAACTGGAGCTGTGGTGAAGATGAGGGACATCCTTTATGAGTGAAGAGAGTATGAAGGATCAGACGATGTTATGGCCATGGCTGAGCATTGGTTGGTAGAAGAAAATGAAAATGAAAATAAAAAGAAAAAACCAAAATAGAATTTCAAATCTTTTTTTTTATGCTACTTTGTAATAAAACAAAGTAGTAAACATAATAAGATAACTAATCAAATTAAACTTAAATAACAAGAAAAAAAATAAATTAAAAATTTTGGGTTGCCTCCCAAAAGCGCCTTCATTTAACGTCTTTGGCTAGACATCATGCATCGTCAAACTTGATAATCTGGCATGGCCAGTTCAATGTCAATGTTATGAACCGAAAAACCTTCATAAAACGGCTTCAATCGATGCCCATTAACCTTAAAAATTTTTCCAGAATCTAAACTTTCAATTTCAACTGCACCATGAGGAAAAACATTAGTAATAACAAAAGGCCCTAACCATCTAGAACGCAATTTTCCTGGAAATAATTTTAGTCTAGAGTGGTAAAGTAAAACTTTTTGACCAATCGTGAAGTGCTTACCTCTCAATTGTCGATCATGAAATTCCTTTGTCTTCTCTTTGTAAATCCTTGAGTTCTCATAGGCATCATTCCGAATCTCTTCTAATTCTTGCAACTGAAGCTTTCGTTGTTGTCCTACTGCCTCCATTTCCATATTACATTGCTTCACTGCCCAATAAGCCTTGTGTTCCAACTCTACAGGTAAATGACAAGCTTTACCAAACACCAAACGGTAAGGAGACATACCTAGGTGTTTTATAAGTCGCTCAGACGCCCATAATGCATCATGAAGTCTCAAACTCCAATCCTTTCGCGACGGATTGACAGTTTTTTCAAGTATGGATTTCACTTCACGGTTTGACACCTCAGCTTGCCCACTTGTCTGTGGGTGATATGCAGTGGAAGTACGATGCATGACATTATACTTTCGAAACAATGCTTCAATCTTTTTATTGCAAAAATGAGTCCCTCGGTCACTAATGATTGCCCTTGGTATGCCGAACCTAGTAAAAATGTGAGATTGGAGAAAATCTGCAACAACTTTGGAATCATTAGTACGGGTGGCTTTAGCTTCTACCCATTTTGATACATAATCTACAGCAAGAAGTATATAAACGTAATTGCAAGATGTAGGAAATGGACCCATAAAATCTATGCCCCAAATATCAAAAATTTCACAAACAAGTATAGGCATGAGAGGCATTTGATCTCTAGATCCTAAATTCCCAGTCCTTTGACAACGTTCACATGACTTACAAAATAAATATGCATCACGAAATAAAGTCGGCCAAAATAACCCACATTCTAATACCTTTTGAGCTGTTCTCTTTGGACCGAAATGTCCACCACAAGCAAGTGAATGACAAAATGATAAGATGGATGAAATTTCTTGTTGATGAACACACCAACAAATTATAGAATCTGAACAATGCTTCCATAGATATGGATCATCCCACACATAATATTTGGCATCACTTTTAATTTTATCTTTCTGTGCTCTAGTCAATTCCTTAGGTACAGTTCTAGTAACTAGATAGTTAATTATATCAGCATACCAATGAGTAGAATCATGAATAGAAAAGAGATGCTCATCTGGAAAGTTGTCTTGCAAAGGAGATGGGTCCTCACCCGTAGTCAATCTACTCAAGTGATCGGCAACTAGATTCTCAGCACCTTTCTTGTCACGAATTTCCAAGTTGAATTCTTGAAGCAAGAGTATCCAACGAATTAGTCTAGGTTTCGCATCCTTCTTCGAAAGCAAGTATTTCAAAGCTGCATGATCAGAGTAGACAACAACTTTAGTGCCCAATAAATAAGATCGAAATTTTTCTAATGCAAAAACAACAGCTAAAAGCTCTTTCTCTGTAGTGGTATAGTGGCATTGTGCATTATCAAGGGTTCGCGAAGCATAGTAAATGACATGAGATTCTCGTCCAATCTTCTGCCCAAGAACAGCCCCTACGGCATGATTACTGGCATCACACATGATCTCAAACTCGTGGTTCCAATCCGGTGCTCTGATGATGGGAGCTGAAGTTAACTTGTCTTTCAATGTATCAAAAGCTTTCTTACACGCTCCATCAAATTCAAAAGCCACATCCTTTTGTAACAATTTACACAAGGGTTGCGTAACTTTAGAGAAGTCTTTAATAAAGCGACGGTAAAATCCTGCATGGCCAAGAAAAGAGCGAATCTCCCGCATGCCACGGGTAAGGCAAAGATTTAATAACGTCAATCTTAGACTTATCTACCTCTATACCATTAGCAGAAACAATATGCCCAAGTACAAGTCCTTGATCTACCATGAAATGGCATTTTTCATAATTTAGGACCAGGTTAACTTCAAGACATCTCTGTAGCACCTTAGTAAGGTTAGTCAAGCACATTTCAAAAGAGTCACCATATACTGTAAAGTCATCCATAAATACCTCTATGATGTTTTCTACATAATCAGAGAAAATACTAACCATACATCTTTGAAATGTAGCAGGGGCATTACAAAGTCCGAACGGCATTCTTCGATAAGCAAATGTACCGAAGGGGCAAGTAAAGGTGGTTTTCTCCTGATCCTCTGGTGCTATTGGAATTTGATGAAAACCTGAATAGCCATCCAAAAAACAATAATGAGATTTGCCTGCTAAACGTTCAAGCAACTGGTCAATGAAAGGAAGGGGAAAGTGGTCCTTCCGAGTTAATGCATTCAATTTACGATAGTCAATACGTAACCTCCATCCGCTTTGCACTCGGGTGGGTATCGACTCACCTTTTTCATTTTGAACTACAGTGATACCAGTTTTCTTTGGAACAACATGGACTGGACTTACCCATTTACTATCTGAGATGGGATAGATAATACCTGCATCAAGGAGTTTAAGAATCTCCTTTTTCACTACCTCCATCATGGGTGGGTTTAGTCGGCGCCGAGCTTGCCTATTGGGTTTGCTACTATCTTCAAGTAGGATCTTATGCATACAAGTGGAGGGGCTTAACCCTTTGATGTCAGCAATGGTCCATCCTATGGCCTCTTTGTGCGCCCGAAGTACGCTAAGCAATTTCTCTTCTTCCTCAACACTGAGCTTACTAGAAATTATTACTGGAAGTGTGTTACTATCACCCAAAAATACATATTTTAGGTGATCTGGTAATGTCTTCAGTTCCAGTTGGGGAGCCTGTGCAATAGACGGTAAAAGTGTTGTATCAGAAACAGGCAATACAGAAACAGGCACATCATACTTCATCGATGTAAGTTTCTCTAGTTCAAAAACAAATTCTTGCAATTCATTATCAATCTCAAGTTCTGGATAGGCAACTTGGACTTCTGTGTCGGTCAAGCTATGAGCAATTGCAACTTTAAGCTTATCCTCATGAGAAAAATCAAAAGTATGCTGAGCTATAGTGTCAACACCATCAAATGCATAAACAGCACATATATCATTAGGAAATTTCATGGCATCATAAATATTGAATTTAATTATTTCACCATCAAATTCCATTGTTAATGTACCATCATGCACATCAATCTTTGTTCTAGATGTTTTCAGGAAAGGTCTCCCTAATAAAATTATACTTGAATTAGGTGAATAATCATCCTCCATGTCAAGTATATAAAAATCACAGGAAAAACTAGTCCATTTAATTGCACTAAAACATCTTCCAATACTCCTCAGATATGCATTAGATCGATCACTAATTGAATGATTATGCCAAGATCTTTTAATGGTCCAAAGATTCAAAGATTTATAAATAGATAAAGGCATAACATTAATTGATGCACCCAAATCACACATAGCTTTTCCAACATTTTTATTACCTATCTTACAAGGAATGAGAAACATACCGATCCTTGCATTTTGAAGGTAACTTCTTTGTAGTATGGCCAAACATTCTCCCCACACTTATTTTCTCATTACCATTCAACTTCCTTTTGTTTGTGCATAAATCTTTAAGAAATTTTGCATAACGAGGAATTTGATTTATAGCATCAAGCAAGGGAATATTTACCTCAACTTTACGAAATGTCTCAAGAATTCCTTTTTCTTCTTCAAGTCTCTTAGATTGAGACAAACGTGTGGGAAATGGGGCGTTACCTTTGGACTTCTTGATGGTGGAGGCGTGCAACTTCTTTTCCTTTTCTTTTTAGATCTATCTCACGAGGAACAGTTCTTCCAATACCTTTCCACTTCTCAAGGTAATTGCACTCACATTTTCATTTGGATTTACCTTTGCTTTGTGAGGGCAATTTTCCTTGGTTCTCAAACTTGCTAAGTGAAGATGCAAGTGACTAACTTGGTTCTCCGATTTCAATGCTCGACTGGTTTCTGTTGAAATTGAATAGAACTATTAGCAAGAGATTCAACTAATTGCTCAAGAGATTTACCTTGTTTAGGAGGTTGATGAAATTGTTGACTTATCAGCTTGGGTTGGTACTGTGGTTGGTACTGTGGTTGGGAATTATTCGGTCTAGGCCCATAGCTGAAATTTGGATGATCCCTCCACCCTTGATTGTATGTATTCGAATAGGGATCATATTTCCCTTGTGGTGCCCCTGGGAATCCACCAACTGCATTGGCATGCTCAGTTGAATCCTCTTGAAGTGTCGGGCACATATTAGTAGTATGATCCGTTTGAGTACATATCCCACAAGCCTTCACCTGTTGAATGCCCCCTGCAACCAATTTTTCGACAAGAGTAGTGAGATTATTTAATCGTTGGTCAATAGAAAACACATTTACCTCATTCACTTTTCTTGGTGGATCATCACGTCGCACACCAAACTGTTGTGTATTGGCAGCCATATTGGAAATCAAGGTCCTAGCCTCAGTTGGGGTTTTATGCACTAAAGCACCTCCACTAGCAGCATCAACCATGTTCCTATCCATGTTGGATAGCCCTTCATAGAAATATTGAATTAGCGGTGGTCAGAATCGATGTTCGGGCAATCGAACACAACTGCTTGAACCTCTCCCAGTACTCATGGAGAGTTTCTCCATTATATTGTCGGATTCCACAAATGTCTTTCCGGATGGTAGCAGCTCGGGATGCAGGAAAAAATTTCTCGAGGAATTGTCTTTTCATCTCATTCCACGTGGTCACTGAGCCAGAAGGTAGGTAGTACAGCCAATCCTTCGCTTTATCAGCTAATGAAAACGGAAAGGCTCGCAACTTTACTTGCTCCTCAGCCACATTTTGTGGCTTCATTGTCGAACATACCACGTGAAATTCTTTTAGATGCTTGTGTGGATCCTCACCTGCAAGACCGTGAAATTTCGGAAGTAAGTGAATTAAACCAGATTTTAATTCAAAAGCCACTTCAAGAGCTGGGTATTCAATACATAATGGCTGTTGGTTCAAATTTGGCATGGCTAATTCTTTTAATGTTCGTTCTGCCATTGTTTCTTCTTCAAATTTAAACAAGTTATCTAAACCAAAATCAGTAAGTGAAGAAGAAGAAGATACTCCCTGAGAATGTTGCTTGGCTTCTTTCCTTAATCTCCGAGCAGTCCTCTCGACTTCTGAATCGTAAACGAGCTTGCCTGTACGGTTAGATCGTGGCATAAACCAAACAATAGAGGGAAGAAAAGTTAGGAAAGAAAAATAATAAAAATAAATAAATAAATAAATGAATAAAATAAAAATAAAAGAAACAAATTTAAGAACCAATCCCCGGCAACGGCGCCAAAATTTGATGGGTGTCGAAACCACCAAAAATAATCCTTCTTTGGCTAAGCTTTGTAGATAGCAGTGAGAGGGTCGAATCCACAGAGATTGGTTAGATTTATTCCTTGAACAAAATAAAATAAAGAGGGGGTGGGGGGGTTTTGTATTATTAAACTAAGCAAGAATTAATTAAGACAACTAAATAAATTAAATAACCAACTAAAAATATGAGGAAAAATTAATAAGAAGAAGTTTCCAATCAAGAATTAATTTCGGTATTGATTCCTTGAATTGATCATTGATTCAAAAGATAGGTTCTTTTATCTTGAATAAATTGGTTATAGTTGTTGAAGATCCGTCCTCTAACAACCAATCTTTTCTTACTTTTCAATAACCTGGATCCGTCCTATGAGTTATTTCTCTAATTAACAAACACAACCTTCGGATCTGTCCTATGAGTTATGTCTATTAATTGCATTAAGATTCAAAAGACCCAATTACTAACCAAGAAACCCGGAACGCCGTGTTTATTTAAGCTAGATTATATATTTTCATAACATACAATCTAAGGCGTTGATTACCTTTCGATGTTGTTATTTGTCACTTGAATTAGAACAATCAACAAAAGATTAATTATTCTAAATGACTATATATTGAATTCAACTATCAAACAATAGGCCTCTTGTCTAACAATTCAATTCAATAATATGATGAAGCATAGAAAATATATAAATACTCAAGAATAAACGAAATAATAAAATTAGGAACCTCACAATCGTTGGATTCAAACTTTAATTAAATTTGATTGGAAAGTTAACATTTAGCTAAACATAATTAAAAGAAAATACAAAGAAAATCAGATGACTGCCCTTTTTGTCGATCCCGTGCGGTTCTCGTCTTCTTCGGCCGTAGCTCACTCCATGAAAGGATGAATTGTGGCTTGAGAATTCCAAACCTTGTTTTTCTCTCTATTGAACTAGGAAAGCCTAAAAATGGGATGCCTTGATTGTCTCCAAACCTTGCCTATTTATAGGCAAGGATTCAAGACATTTGGCTTTGCTTTTCCTTAATTCAAGGCTTTCCTTTTCCTTAATTCAAGGCTTTTCCTTTCCTTAATTCAAGGATTTGCCTTTCCTTAATTCAAGGATTTGCTTTTCCTCAATTCAAGCCTTAATTCAAGGATTTGCTTTTCCTCAATTCAAGCCTTAATTCAAGGATTTGCTTTTCCTCAATTCAAGCCTTAATTCAAGGCTTTCTTGTGCCACTTGTCTTGTGAGGCTACATTCTTTAGGCAAAATGCTTCATCTAACCATTAATCACAAAAATAATTAATATCCTTATAAACAAGCATTTTAATCAATTAAAATACAAGAGAATTGATCCAATAAATATGCAATTATACACTCTATCACTACTTAACGTAGTTTTGCACAAAAAGCCGTGCACGTGCTTGGTGTTCATGAGAACTCTAAAGATTTAGCCAAAATCTTATAGGAAAGGCCTTACTTCACTCTCATATAGGTGAATTCATCAAGTGTATACTATTTTAGATATACCATCTATAAGGAATATGAATTCATTAAAAGTTATAAATTCAACCCTACAAATAGTGAACCATCATAAAATGAATAGAATGGGGGAGGCCAAAATGGTCTTGAAAGATCAAGCAACCTAAATAGTTTTAGTTACGACAACAAAGACCAAGAGTGCTAGATGATGTCTTGATTTCACAACTAAGTAGAATCTAATCGGCAAAAATCCAGCTCAAAAGGGGAAAAAAATTTTGAAAAAAATGTTGGTATTGTATTAGCAAAAAACCAAAAAATATGGGAGGAGAAATCTTGTTTTCTCTAAAGGGTTTCTCTTCCATTTTTTTTATTTTGGAAAAACCCAATAAATTTTATTTTAGTTTAAAATGGCCCACTAACTATGTTTTGTTCAAGTATAACACAAACTTTTTCCAAATATAATTATGACCCAATTTATTGGATTATTTGTATAATGACCTAGAAGTATTGGTTAATTATATTTTGGGCCAATATTTTTGAGTAATTATATTTGGCCCATATACTTCTCAAGTAATTTTGGAATGGTATTTTAATTTAATTAAACTTGTAATACATATAAATTCATGACATGTATTTAAATGTAATCACGTAATATGATTATTTCAATTCATCATTAGTATATATTCATACATTTGAAAATTAAATTTAGTTACATACTGTATGTATAATTTAATAATAATATATATACACATATATAATTGTCATATATGAATATGTAGATGAGACTGTTAATTTAAACTGAATCCTTCAATTTAATATTAAATATGTTTAGTTGCGTTCTATTATTATATTTCAAGTACTTCTTATTTGGGTGGCTTGTTGAACTAAAAGTCATTCTACCTAAAAATATATTTTAAATATGAGATTAAAATCTCTAAATAATGGTTGGATTTAACAAAAACTCATGATTTGTTGAACTAACTCAAAATCATGTGTTTTTGACACAAGAGTTAGGAAATACATATGATGTATTTATCAAAAGTTGATAATCTAATTATTTAAGAATTACTAATTATAATTATAATTGGTTGTTGTTACCTACTTATCGAAATTATTTTTATTTTTTTGAGTTAACTCAAAATTAAAATAATTAAAATGGGATCCTAGCCTAAAATGAATTTTGAAAAAAATTCTCAAATCACTGGGGGGGGGGTATTAATTGAATAAAATAGTGGGAGAAAAACCAAAATTTTAAAAAGACTATTATATATTTGCCTATTTTGTTTTTGTTTATTGAATGTGAATAAATTCTTCTTTCTTTTTGTTTTGTGTTGTAGAAAATGAACAACAATTTGTGTAACATTTTATTCAACAACAAGCACTCTGGTTAAAAATTTTTGGACTGGCAACAAAATTTGAGAATTCTATTTAGACAAGAAATTTTTTGTGGGATTTGAGAAAATAGCTGCTCCACCAAAGACATTTGCAAATATAGCAGGTTGACTAAATCATTTGCAACAATAACAGGTTGACCGTTTAGGCCACAGTAAAATACTGAACAACCCCTGATGCTTATGAATTTCACCGTTTAACTTCATTTCACTGTTTAACTTCATTTCACTGTTTTTCTGCAATTTTTCATTCTTCATGGATTGAACATCTAATTTCCATGGTGCGTACAAGAAATCAAACAACTAGTTTGAATGTCCCGTACAGGTTATTTCGTAAGTAATAATTAAAAATGTAAAGTACTTCCCGACTGAAGAACAAACAAAATTCATTTGTCTCAAACTGGCAATTGGATGTTTGAAGATGGCTGAAGACTTATTAAGGTTCTACAGACAAATAAGGAACGCAGATGGCATTTGTTTGACGAATAAACGAGTTTATTCGAGAGTTTAATCGACGCTTGGTCGAGGTTTAATCAACGTTTTAGTCGACTCTTATTCGAGACTTTAATTGACATTTTAGTTGACGTTTAGTCGAGATTTTAATCGACGTGTTAGTTGACGTTTCATCGATATAAAACTTTACAAAAATTTTATTTGAAAATCGCGCCCGATTGTATTCTCACGACTGTTCGTTCTCCCACTCTCGTTGGCCATCACTTACGTCGTCGAAGAACATGAAAGTAATATTTTTCAACCGATTAACACTCTCTCATCTTGAGAACTCATTTACATCTACCATTTACACTATTTACACCATATTCAAGCATTACAATTTAAATGGCACGTACGCGAGGTGGACGTCCGGTAGCTGGCGCAATGGATCAGAAATTAGAGAAGACGACTAAGGACAAGAAGAAGGTTAGTTCACATGTTGCTTCATGTTTTTGCTAAGTGCGCTTAGTGTTTGGTTACTCATTTTTGTGATTTTGCCGCGCATTTCTTTTAGAAGCTGTTATAGTAGTTAGGGTTTTGCACATGTTTAAACCCTTTCATATTGTTGAAATATTGTTTTTTTTTATAACTTTAAACACACAAAAACTGTCGACAAACCACTTGAGAACCATGTTAATGATTAACACTTGGGCGAGAACAAATGTCGATTGTATGCCCAATATATCTCGAACAAGTATCGAGATATGTCTCGAACATAAGTGTCAACTCATCGCTCAATATGTCTCGAACAAGTGTCGACTATTTGCTCAATAAGTCTCGAACAAATTTGTCGACTGTATGCCGAATATGTCTCGAACTTAAGTGTTGACTCATCGCTCAATATGTCTTGAACAAGTGTCGACTTTATGCTCAATATGTTTCGAACAAATGTGTCGACTGTATTCCTAATATGTCTCGAACAAGTGTCGATACAAAGCCTTGATCATGGTAAAGTTGGACAAAATGCTTAAAATACAAGTTCAAACTATCTCTCTTTGCTTTGTAATCTGAGATATTTTTCCTAAACTTTCATTTGGTTACTTTTACATCATTGTTTTGATCTTATATGAATAATATCACACAAACAAACCAACACTAGAAACGGTGATGCAACAAATCTAAGCTACTAAAAGATATAACAATCATTCAACTTATGATTAAATTTGATGAAATAAAGATGTTAGTTTAGCTCTCAAAAAAAATAATGTTTATCAATCATAGATAATACATTATTTAAGTCGTTTTGTATTTAGTTTATGAATGGCCTTTAAATAGATTGATTATAAATACCAACTTTTTACCATTATTTTTGCTAAGTGTTGACAGAAATCATAAAGTTAATATGTCCCAATTTTCCAAATCAAACAAGTATATAATTGTAAAAGTTTCCCAACAGTTGTAAAATTTATAGTTTGCCAAATAACATTGAATGCATATATTTGACCTGTTTCAGAGTAAAAAGTGAAAGTAGGGATGTGCAAATATTTTACATATTTGACATTGTTATGTGCAGGGATATCTGAAGGCGCAAATGGTCATTTAGGGAGAGTTTTTCAACGCTCATGTTTCCCAATACTGCTATTATGAAGCCAATATGAAGATGATCCGGTCGAAATTGACCGATATGCAAAAGGAAATACTTCGAAGAGAGAGTTGTCTTGCTGAAATTGCTCTTGACCACAAGCTTACATTCTGGTGCAAACAGATCATACATTCCCTGCTGTTGAGGCAACTCAAACCCGATGAGAAATCCAAGTGAGATAATAGCATATACTTCAACGTTGCGGGTAAGAAGGTGAAATTTGGTAAGAGGGAGTTTGCAATCATCATGGGCCTAAAGATGGGCGATTTTGATAGTGCATATGCCAAATACCGCGCACCAAATGGTCCTCCATCAATATCGAAGTTCATTAAACACCTTGGTTCGACGGAGGAAGCAATATACGATGAAGTGTTAAAGGCCTACGATCGGATAAACTCAAGTTATTCAGACATTGATGTCGTTAGCCTGACACTATTACTTCTTTACATATCAATTAACGGCATGGCCAAGAGAACTAGAATTGAAGACAAGCTTCTTCATTTGGCCTGTGACTAGAAGAGCTTTGATGAAATCTCGTGGGATGAACTCTCCTACAGGACGACCGTAGATAGTGTTAGAAAAAGCATGACTACTGCCTTGAAGCAAACTAGTCACCCTGGAGACAGGACATACACTCTTGGGGGATTCCTAGTGGCGGGTAAGGATACCATTAACTTGTGTTTTAAATTCTATAAGTACATGCGTAATATAAATACGATGATCCTAATTTTTTCCCTTCCACTTTCTCAGGTGTTCGCATATGAGATAATGCCACATCTTGAGCGTTTGAAGATGGTGCAAAGTGTCGAATTCTCTAGGGACAAGCCAAGGATGTTTAGATGGAAAGGTGTGATTGTCAATTTAGAGAACAAAAGAGAACGTGAGTGTTGGAAAAACAAACAGTCGACGGCGAGGTATGACATCACACACTGTTCATGATTTGTATAGTTCGACGTGCAATATAACTTTCTTCATGCATCAAACTTTATTGTTTCATTTCATGCAAAAGGTGAAAATAACTCGAATGAAGCCAACTCCAGAAGAACGAGAAAATTTTTTGCAATGGGAACAAGAGGCAGAGGAGGACGATGCGGAGTTGGGGGGAGAGAATGCCGAGTAAGTTGATTTTTTTGTGTCGTATAGGAGGAGGAGCAGGGAAGAAGACGTCTCCGACCGTGAAAAGCAACAGAAAGTCCGCCATGAGGTCGAGGATGAAGCCGGGCAAACAAATGAATTCATCCATCAACTACTTGAACAACAAGCTAAGACCGAGGAAGAATTGTCAATGTGTAAAAATGAGCTCAAGCTTCTAAAGTTGGAGACGGATGATAGAGTCAAGACCCTTAAAGAGGACCTCGAAGTGATGACCGCTAAGGTTTATATGTTGGAAGAGTATGTGCACATCCTTATGTCGCGTAAGGCTATGCGACGACCGACCCTTGAATCCAGTCCCTTGCAAGGTATTTTCCCTAGTTACAGCTTTGAAGTAAATAAAACTCTGGTGCCACATGTCATTGTTGCAGCTGAAGAGGGTTCATCCTATGACGATGACAACAAAGACCTTTAAGAAGGGATTGGGCAGGCCGGGATTCAATAAGGGACTGGGCCGGTCGGTGATGAACGGCACACGTCAGGAGAGACCTTAGGGCTGGTCGTGGGGGAGAAACTTAAGCAAATGACTAAGGAAGAGTCGGATGTGTTGGAGATTGTCCATCAGCTCAGTCTTAAACACAGAACTCCTTCGCCCAATGTCCCTGTACCTGCAGAGAGTGCTCCACCTCCGCCGATAAAGGAAAAAGGTACCAAATCCCCAGTGGAGGAAGCAGTGGGACAAAATTTAGGCCCGACTCTTGGCCTTGCAGCGGACGCCACAGCCCAAGAAAGCTCTAAAGTGAGGGGGGATGCGAGTTTTAATCTGCCTGATTCGCTTCCAACGGAAGAACAGGATAACGCAATGAAGGAGTGGATGAGGCACAAACCAACACTCTATTTGTGGACGTGAATAGGAATTTTTTTAGACTCCGATTTGCTAAAGACTATGTGGACAAAAGGCTATTGGCTCAATGATCTAGTAAGGCTTGTTTTTCTTTCTTGAATTAAAATTTATATTAGTGATGCTTATCTCCTAAGCTTGAATACTTTTTGTTTTGGCAAATTGATTTGTATACCTCAATGCTACGCAAACGGATCATTAATATGCGCTACGAGGATTTATCCATTATGGAGTCTACCTTTGATGTAAGTTTGTTCACCATTCTACCCATACGTATTTTATATTTTCATTTAATGAGATGCGTATTCTTGTTTGTATTAGACTGGCTTGAATATGATACATAATGACAACAGGGATGCAAACGTCGATGACATGGTGATGATGCAATTCGTTGGTGATGGTACGTTTGCACACGACCTACGGATGTTGAACTTCCTGTTATTCTCATGTCACGTAGATGACAACCACTGGATGCTCGTGAAGATGGATATATATGAGCAGAAATTTTGTGTTTACAACCCATCGCTGCAGGGCACAGTTGTGGCACCAAAATTAGAATATTTCACTACAACAATGCACAAGATAATCAAGGCGTGCGAGTTTAACACATACTATCGCAAACACCATCCAGTTGGGGACATATAGGAAGTTCTGGTCGAGTACATTGAGGAGCACCAAGAACTGAGGCCAGTATCTCTTTTTTTTTAACGTCATGTTCGATCACATAGTTTGACAAATCTGATAAATTTGTGTTCTATCATGCTTGTAGAAGCAGTGACTGTGGTATTTACGTACTGAAGTGGGCAGAATGCATAATCCATGAACTCCCACTAAATACCATTTCATCGACGAACGTTACTGCTTTGCATAAACAGATGGCGTTTGCACTTTACGTCCACGCACTTGAGGAGGATAAATTTCATCTAGAGTAAGGGAAGAAAGGTAGAAGGGAAGAAAATAAAAAAGGGAAGGAGAGCAAAGGGCGTAAGGGAAGAAAAGCAACAATGGAAGCAAAGGTTGAGAAGGGAAGCCAAAAATAGCCTAATAGTTGCATATACCTTAGCTAGAAATCATTCGGTGCATATACTTTAGCTAAGAAGGATGAAAAGATTTTCATTTGTTGCACATACTTTAGGACTAATATGTAAGGTTGTAACTTCTTTCAATGTATGGTATGTAAATTTGTAAATACTTTCTCTTTGCTTCGTAATTCGAAAAAATATCAACAATATCCATTACATGTAATTATACACGCATACAATTATTTATTAATGATAGTGTTGAATACATTGTTCTTCGATGTGAGCCAATAAGATTTTGGATAGCCAATAAGATATAGTTTAAATAAGTTATTTCACACACGTAATATTAACAAAAAAATTATGTAAAAATTTTAAATTAAGTAAAAAATCTACATATTTATATCATTTTCGGTTGTAGTAGTCATCTTTCTTATCCATATAAACTATCCGTTTGAAGTTTTTTCCCCCTAAAATTTCAATTGATTATTACATTATTCTACTTTTTAATATTTCAGTTTCTATTTCTTTTGGCTTACAGAATGGTAACTTAATAACTGAGACACCTCAATTTCATTTGTGAATGTCATGATTGTAAAGAGTAAAAAACTTGTCTATAAAAAAACATGTGACGTAATTATAATTATATAAATTATGATTACAGAATTAATACATGTGGGAAGATATGAGAGAACAGATATGGTTTTCTTTTATATATATATATAATAAATTTCACAAAAGAAAATGTTGGATTTTAATCTCAGTTTGCTTTGGGTAAAAATCAGTTTTATTTAGCCAAATAAAGAAGACAAAGAAGTGAAAGACAACGTTTCACAAACAAGGGTGCCAGCTGATGGACAACATTTCACAAACACATGGACAAACAAGAGCGGCATTTATGCATAGAAATAGTGCCAATACAAGATAAAATTCTTTTTTCTCGAACAAGAGTGACATTTATTCGAGGTTTTATTCGAGAATTTAGTCGAATTTATTCGAGGTTTTATTCGAGAATTTAGTCGACATTTATTCAAGCTTTTCTTCGAGAATTTAGTTGACATTTTTTCGATGTTTAAATTGACACTTTAGTCGACATTTACGTGAGGGAGTGACACTTTCGACTTATTCGTCCATAGAACACAGTTAGTGCGCGGCAAGTGCGGGAAATGAATTTTTCATAATTCTCCAGTAAAAAAACTGAGCCTATGGAGTGAGAAAACATTAGGAAACATTCTGTAATTAATCAACCTAACTATACAAGTCACACGCACATTTCGGACATCCAGGGCACCGAACAATCTTCTGCTGTGTACAAGGAAAACGCAGTTCCCTCTAGACAATCTCTAAGGAGCCGTTTGGTATGAGGGTTTGGGAGGGGAATGGAATGGTATGGACCAAAAATGAGTGTTTGGTTTGTGGGTTTGGGTTGGATTGGAATGGAATAAAGGTAGTAAATGCGGGTTTTCTTGAAACCTGGGGGGGGTTGGGTTTTGGGCGACGGGTTTCAACATAACAGAAAAAAAAAGACCAACGTTCTGCTCATCTCTTTCTCCTTCTTGCTTGCCTCTACTGCTCTTCTTCCTCCAAAGCATATTCAGACTAACCGGTGAGAGTCCATCGGAGACACCTTTCATCAAACATCCCCTCTATCATATTCTCTTCTCTAGGCTTGATTATCTCAACATTAACACAAACTTGCTTCCTATTTCTCTACAGATTTGAAAAGGGTTTCGATTTCTCCAACAAATTCAGACTTTCTTGCGCCATTGCCCACTGGAGACTGTAAGTTAGCTCTGAATCTGCTATGCTATCCCACTGTTTTTTTCTTTTTATTTGGTTGTTTAATAATCTTTAAACTGGGTACATCGAATCTGCTATGCCATTGCTTAGTGGCCGATATTGTTTCTTTGATGCCAAAGTCCACCAAAATCCTATGCCACATTTGTTTATTTGATGCTATGCTACGATTTTTTCTTTTTATTTGGTTGTTTTAATAATCTTTAAACTTGAATATGGTCTGGAAATGCTACGCCATTGCCTAGTGGAGGATATTGTTTCTTTGATGCCAAGGTCCACCAAAATCCTAGACTTTGTATCTATCCCACCTCTCTCTTCTGCATAAAGATATAAACTTTTTCAGTTGGTTGGTGTAACAGAGTTTGTAGAAAACGAGTTGAAATTTTTCGTTTTTAGAATTCAGAGTTTGTAGAAAACTTTTTCCCATCTCTCTCTGAAATCAGAATTCAAAAAGAATTCTGATTTCAGAAATCAGAATTCTTTCTAAATTATGAAATCAGAATTCAGAAAGATTTCTGATTTCAGAATCTGAAATCTCACGAATTACAATCGAATCAATCGAAAGTCGAATTGAAATCTGAAGTCGTAAAGAGTTCGAATTCGAAATTCAGAATTCTTTCTGCAATCAGAATTCTGTCTGAATTCTGATTTCTGAATTCAGAATAATTCTTTCTGAATTCTTGTTAAGTGGCTTGTATTTGGTTGGCATAATATATTTTGCATTTTAAATGATGAAATTACTTGTTTGTGCTTTTTAAAAAATCTGGTTTGGTGTTTTATGATATGGAGGGTAAGAGAATATCTTATCTAGGCTGCGGTTCATTGAATTGAAATTTGAAATGCTAGATATGGATGAACTCATTAGGCCAAATCCAGTTCCA
This sequence comes from Gynochthodes officinalis, assembly GCA_020080225.1. NCBI lineage: Eukaryota > Viridiplantae > Streptophyta > Magnoliopsida > Gentianales > Rubiaceae > Gynochthodes > Gynochthodes officinalis. The sequence goes on along the minus strand of CM034615.1, from coordinate 32,447,429 downwards.
AAGAGTGTTGAATTATTCTTAGTTGATCCCATCTGAGCTAGTTTTTGCAACAATGTAGTTGCAAAAATAGGAGCTGGTGTGGTTTCATGCTGGTTTTGATTGTTGTACTATAATGAACTAAGCATTTGACAAATCTCCTCTGTCTTATTTTTTTAACTGTTTTTTGCAATAATGCAGTTTCTGATTTTTTTTTTTTTTTGGTTTATGAGTTTTAGCTTTACTATTGAACTTTTTGGGCTAAATTTTAGAAGCATGAAATACACTAGATGGACTTTCGTTCTTGTATTGTAATTTTAGCACTTGTTTTTTTGTCTTGTAATGTTTTTGAAATGGGATTTTTATGCTTGCTGGAGTATACTATGGGTCAAGATCATTTCTTCTCGCTTTTGCAAAATAAATAGTGGACATTTATGTAATTGTTTAGTACATTTTTTTTTTGAAAATGTAGAACACAATGTCTAGATTGCCACTAACTAATAGAAGGCGTAGACGTGAGCGCAACATTCGAATTTTTTCATATATGGTAGCTTCTTTCAACTTGGTTTATGTGGTTTGGAGGCAATTAGTGGCACTTAATTTACAAATCATGTATCCCCTTCGACAAACCAAAGAGGAGAGAAGGAATTGGAGGTTATATTGGATGTTTAAATTGACCAAAGAGTCGGATACTGTCTCTATTAATGAGCTTCGGATGGATAGGCGTACATTCGAAATTTTGTGTGAGATGGTACGAGATATTGGAGGTATACGTGATACAAAAAACATGTCTCTTGATGAAATGGTTGCTCTGTTCATATATGTTTTGGCTCACCATAAGAAGAATAGAACAATGGGGATGCTTTTCCACCGGAGTGGTGAAACCGTGAGCCGCCACTTTAATAGTATTCTCCTAGCCATATTGAAACTTCACTCCGTGTTGTTACAAAAACCGGAACCCATAACAGAAGATTGTGAAAATGATCGGTGGAGTTGTTTCAAGGTAGATTCGTCATACAACAACATATTTAAATTGACATTTTCGCATTCTTATTTGACCTAATATTTGTTTATTCTTATTGAAAGGGTTGCCTAGGTGCATTAGATGGGACGTTCATAAGAGTTTCGCCACCATCCGAGGAGAAACCACGCTACCAGACAAGGAAAGCAAACATTGAAACGAATGTGTTAGGGGTATGTGATCCCAACATGTTATTCATTTATGTTCTACCTGGTTGGGAAGGGTCTGCATATGATGGTCGAGTGCTTCGAGATGCCATTTGTCGACCGGATGGACTTAGAGTTCCCCAAGGTATGATGCAAGTTAATAATGATTATAATATAATCTTCGTTATATTATCTCGAATAATTGACCTCATATTTGTATTTGTTATATTGAAGGTTGCTATTATTTGGTAGATTCCGGATATTGCAATGCGGATGGATTTCTAGCACCCTATCGGGGCCAACGATATCATCTAAATGAGTTTGTAGGCCACCGACCTCGTATGGTTGAGGAGTATTTTAACATGAAACACTCTAAGGCTAGAAACGTGATTGAGAGATATTTCGGGTTACTTAAAGGGCGATGGAAAATCCTTGCATCTCTTTCATTCTTCCCAATTGAAACTCAAGTGAGGACAATTTTGGCTTCTTGTCTCCTCCACAATCTTATTAGGAAGACCATGTCCTATGATCCACAAGAGTTGGAGCCTTTGCAAGAGGAAGAAGAAGATGGACCAATTGAAGAAAATTATGTCACATCCATTACTCCATCCGAGAAGTGGACTAACTTTAGAAATGATTTAGCCAAGGAGATGTTCAATAATTGGAGGGTGAGAAGGACTATGTTAGATGATAATTTGGACTAGGTCCTTAGATTATGCGTTTGTCACATAATTCACCTTTGCGTGGATTTTAATTGTTTATATAATTTAGTTGAAATGATTTATGCTTCTATGTATTGGAGAAATTGCCACTATTCATAATTTTTTATTGAATGTGATGAGTCTTTGTTCTATTGTTGTGTATTTTAACTTCTATATAGATGATTGATGTGTCTATGTTATATTCGTGTATATTTTAACTTCAATATTCATTATTGATGTTATGTTCTAATCTAATTTATTTTAACTCATATTATTCGTAGATGGACCAAAGTTCAACACTAATCGGTCGTGGACGCAACAAGGTGTTTTGGTCTGAAGAAGAGGTTCAAATCTTGATTCAAGTGCTCCAAGAACTTGCCTGTGATCCCAAGTGGAAGACCGACGGGGGATTCAAAGCTAACTACATGGTGGAGGTGCATAGGCGTATTGTAGCTAAACTCACGCAATTCCAAAAGCAAGTCACTCCTCACATTGAGTCCAAGATCAAATGGCTCAAAACCAAATTCCATATCATTAACGACATGTGTAGGGAGAGTGGATGTACTTGGAATGATGTGGATAAGAAGATTGAGTGCGAAAGGCAATGGTTTGATAATTATAAGCAGGTAATTCATTTTAATTGCAAGTTTTATATGGATTTTCACAATATATCAAATCGATGATGTTGCCTCATATTTTTTGTCATTTCATTGTAGACACACAAAGAAGCACGGGGCATGTGGAATTTTCAGTTTCCATATATGAACCAACTAGAGTTGGTTTATGGCCGTGATCGGGCTACGGGGGCTGTAGTAGAGAGTTTTGGAGATGCTATACGCAATATGGAGATCTGCCCAACACAAGAGGATGGAGGAGCAAGCAATGCAATGAGCTTATCAAGTTCAAGTGACGAAGAAGCCGGAAATGAAGAAGACACCTCTTCACGTGCGACCCCAAGCTCAACAAACACCAATGCTTTAAAGAGGTCCTCCAAGATGAAGCAACCGATGCAAGCCAAACGAAGAAATTCTACCACACAAGATGATAGAGAGTCACAAATGGATAAGTTAAATATGCAATTTCAAGAGTTCGTTGAGGGATTTAATAAGAACTTGGAAAAGTTAAGCAATGCAATAGCTGAAGAGTCCAAAGTTTTTGTTACCGAGTTTACAAGAACAAGAGATGTAGTGCCCGAACTCATCAAACTTCAGCTCCCTAGTGGTGACATTTTCAAGGCTGCCAACATCCTAGGAAAGGACAAAGAGAAGATTGAAGTGTTTTACGGGCTTCCGGCCGAGATGCGTCGTCATTATGTCATGAGTTTGTTACTTTAACTACTTATTTTGTGATGAATACTTGTTATTCTTTTGGTTCATGCCAATTTTGCACGCTTGTATATTAGTAAACATTCGAAAATTGGCATGATTGCTTGCAAGCATCATATTTTGTGATAGATGCTTGCTCATCTTTTGCTTCATGTCATTTTGGCATGCTTGGATAATTAGTAGTATTGTTTAAGTGGTATGGTGCTTGAAATTGTTTATTTTGTAAAGATAGCATCTTCCTTTTTTCTATTTTTCCAGCATTTTATCTAAGGGTTCCATGCTTAGTGGATCCAGTTCTAAGTTGCTGTTGAGCTGTTTGTTTATAGTGCTGTTGGTTTGTTTTTGTGCTGGGCTGTTTTGGGTGTTGGTTGTTGTTAGTTTACGAGATTTGAGTGGGGGTCGTGTTTGTGGTTTGGAGTAACTTATCTTTTATGTTGGCCGTTTGTATGAGTTTATCTTTTATGTTCTTGGTCTGTATGAGTTTATCTTTTATGTTCTTGGGTGCACCGAACGGCTATTGTTTGGATTTTGATTTGCATTGGAGACTTCTTGCTGAATTCAGAATTCTTCTGCGATTCGATTTGAGAAATTCTCGAATTCGATTTAGTCTTGAATTCGATTTCATAAATCGAATTTTTACGAATTAAATCGAATTCAGTCCGATTTCAAAATTCAGAATTCTGCTGAATTCTAAATTCTGATTCCAGAGATCAGAATTTTTTTTCTGATTTCAGTGCTGTTATTTTTGTTGATTTGGATTGAAGACATGATTCTGCTTTTGGATAGGCGTATTCTGCTGTGGAGACTTCTGAATCGTGCTAGAGACTTGAATTCCTGGGTGTACAATGAAATGATCTGTTCTTATTCGTTGTTCTCTTGTTATTTTTGGAGTATTTAGTGGCCACCATAAGTACTGTTATATGTTCTTGTACTTACCTTCATTTTTATTTGCATGTGATTTGGATGAAAAAAAAAGACATGTCCCAGTATCATGTTTCCAATTGATGCTTCATTTTTGTGTTAGGACTTTTTTCAAATACTTTGTGAGCAATGATGAAGTTGAAGAAATCTTGAATATTGGTGCATATGTAATAAAACCAAAAATGAAGGCATATCCATCATTCGAAATTTTCAGACTTCCAAACCACAAATCAATATAGTAGCAACATAAGAGAATTGTAAAAATTACATAAATATTGATATGCCAAAAGTCTAGCTAAAACTTCTTCTTGTAGGAAGTTGTAACCCACGGTTGGGAAAAGTGGTGTGTTTGTTGTTGTAGTATAGTCCTCCATTTGTTGTTGTAGCTAAAAAGAAAAGGGGTGTTTGTTTGTTGTTGTAACCATTTGTTGTTATAGTCCTCCATTTGTTGTTGTAGCCATAAAGAAAAGGGGTGTGTGTTTGTTGTTGTAGCTATAAAGTGGTGTATTTGTATGTGAGAAAATGAGTGAAAAGAAAAGACATGTCCCAGATTGGAAACAAAGAAAGTGTGAGTAAACTAGTGTTGGCTTGTAATTCTGCAGTTGCTATCCAAGCATCCAAGCAATCACAGCCACAAGCAAGTTGCAAGAGTTAAATTATGTGCATTAGCTAAGGCTATTCTAGATATTATTAGAGTGTTGGAAATTTTTGTACTAGTTAAAGCTTCACTATTGCTAATGATCCGTTGAGGGCTATATTGTGTGTGTATGTATTAAATTATGCATTTTGGCCCACTGGTAGTAAATAATTTTTGTCAACACCTCATGCATTTTTGTCATTGAATTTCTCCATTTAATTCATATTAAAACATTCTATTAGTTTAAGGAGGGTTGATTTATTATCTTTATTTTATTTTATTTTAAAATTGTGTGCAATCAATGAACATCCAAATCACTATAAGTGGGATTAAATGAATTATTTATTATTTTTTGTGTTGTAAACTAATAGAAATATAAACTTTTAACCCTATTTTACATTTCATAAGTTTACTAATTAAATTACTCCGCACATACTATGGTGCTACACAATATCAACTCACATACACTACAAAAAAATTGGCTTTTTGTACAAAAAAAATTAGCTTTTAGTGACAAGTCAATAGTGGTCACAAATGGGATTTAAATTTTTTCGATCCTAACAAGTGATATCAAAACCAACAATATTAAAAATTAATTAACAAAAACTATTAAAATAAACTAATTAATTAATATTAATTATTAGAATTATTTATAATTTATAATTCATATTAATTATTATAAATTAATTAATAGTAATTTATGATTAATATTATGATTTAATATTATAATTAATAATTAATTAATCTCAAAGGAAGAACAAAATTAGAAATTAAATTCTTACATAAAATTTTGATTCCATTCCCTTCTATAACCAAACAAGGTTTTTCAAATTCATTCCATTACCAGAAATAATACCAAACAGCATAATTATTATCATTCCATTCCATTCCAAACCTTTCCTTCTATCAAATCCATTCCATTCCTAAACCCACAGTTTATATCAAACGCCACCTAAGTATCAGGTACGCTCCTCAATGACACTCTAATATGATTTTTCATTCCCTTGGATGATTGAAATTGATGACGGGATTGTTTGTTGGTTATTTCCATTATTGGCGTCGTAAACTTATATACATATTGACTGATTTACAGGTGGCATAGGTGAAGGAATGGCGCACAATGATAAATGGGTTGTTCATGTGCTTTTCGGCAGAGAATGGAATGTTGACCCCGCCACGAATGAACATAGATTCGTGAACTATAAGAGGATTGAAACCATTTTGTTAAAGGAAGACTCAAGCTTCTTGGAAATAATGAATCAAATCTTAGGCATAATGGATTTAGATTTGAAGATTACACCTAAACTGGTGATCGAATACCTACCAAAGTACCTATCAAATATCTCGGTCTTGCCTATAAAAAATGATCACCACATCCAATATTTTTTGAATGAGATTATTAAACGGGGTGACGCAAGGATACCATTATGTGTTACCGTTCGAGATGGTGGACTTATGGAAGATGAATTCAGTGCCAACAACTTGCCAATAAATTGTTTCAGCTCTGTTTGTCCGGTTTAGACGGATGATGTAATACATACAAGACAAATCGATGACAACATCCTTAGCATACCAGATGAAAATCCTCAAGCCAGTTATGAGAAGGATGATCGTGTTCTTGAAATGTTGATCTCGGAGAATGAACATAGAGTTCCCATGGGAACAAGGCAGAAGAAAACAAATAGGATGGTTGCAGAAAAAATTCATTGCATTGCCGCGACACAGTCATCACATGCGGATTGTGATACGTCTTCTAATAGATTAGCTACATTGGTGGATGTTACAGTGAAGGGTGTGTTTGAAAATAGGTGACATTTGTTCATGAGAATGTCCATGTTGGCCGTGAAGCATTTATTCAAGTGGAAGGTTGTTAGGGCTAATAGGTAGTTTTGGTACCTGAGGTGTAAGGACAAAATTGCAAGTGGATGTTGAATGCAGCTGCCGTTAGGAATTCTTCAGCTTGGAAGATCACAAAATATGCTAACAACCATACATGCCAATTATCATTGGTCCAAAGTGATAATAAGCAGGCCAGTTGCGATGTACTTGGCTCATTGATCAAGTGTAAGTACACAGATGTATGTCGGCCGTATAGGCCGAAGGAAATTATTTCAGATATTCGGTAGAAGTTGGGTGTTAACATAACCTACAACAAGGTGTGGCACACAAGGGAAGCTACTTTGGAGGAAGTTAAAGGAAGTTTTGAGAATTCGTATCGGATACTTCCATATTATTTACATGTGATGAATAAGTTGAACCCGAGAACTGTTATTGAAATATGTCAAGAAGAAGATGGGAGCTTCAAGTATTTATTTTTCGCATTTGGTGCATCGATTCGTGGATTCCAAAGGCACATGCGGCTAGTTATTGCCGTTGATACTTGCTTCTTGAAAGGAAAATATCCCGGTTCATTACTTGTTGCAACTAGCATAGATGGTAATAACCAAGTATATCCTGTGGGTTGGGGAATAGTTGATTCTGAGAATGACGCATCGTGGGAGTGGTTTCTCAAAAGGCTGAAGACTGCAATTGACTACGATATGGATGGGTTGGTGTTTGTATCTGACCGACATAAGAGCATCGCAAAAGGTATTGCAAATGTTTTCCCTAATTCCTTCCATGGAGTGTGTATTTATCATTTAAACAACAACCTCAAATCCAAATTCAAACAAAAAGCCGTGATCCCATTATACTTTAAGGTTGCAAAGGCTTATACTATTACTGAATTCAATGAATTGTTTGAAATTATTTCACTGTAAAATCCACGGGTAGGCGAGTATTTAAGAGAAGTGGAGGTTAAATGTTGGTCAAAGGCACATTCTGGTGAGAGACGCTATACAATAATGACATCCAACATTGCAAAATGTCTGAATGCACTGTTGAAAGATGCCCGCGAATTACCTATTCATTCCTTGGTGGATTACATCCGTAACACACTCCAAAGATGGTTTCACGATAGGCGTACAGCTGCTTGCGAAATCAAAACAATGACCACCCCGTACATTGAAGACTTAATCGGATCTAGGATAAGAGAAGCACAATTCTATGTTGTTGATCCGGTCGATATGAATAGATGGTGTATACGAGATATTGCAAATCATACAGCTACAGTAGATTTGCTTGAAAAAACATGCACGTGTCGAGTGTTTGATATGGATCAACTCCCATGTGTGCATGCACTAGCTGCAGTTCAATGCTTTCAAATTGACCATTACACCTTATGCTCGCCAGTTTATCACACCGATGCAATTATAGGCGCTTATGCAAAGCCTATTATGGCTGTTGGTGATCCTAAGGATTGGATTGTGCTAGAAGAAATTTTATCTATTCAATTATCACCACCAGAACCAAGGGCTAAGAGTGGTAGGCCCAAGAAAAAGAGAATTCCTTCATTCGCCGAGAAAAAAATTGAAAAGAATTGTGGTCATTGTGGACAGCGTGGACACAACCGGCAAACTTGCTCTAATCAATTAGTTTGTAGGGACAAAAAATGATGTTGATCGGATCTAGGATAAGAGAAGCACAATCCTATGTTGTTGATCCGGTCGATATGAATAGATGGTGTGTACGAGATATTGCAAATCATACAGCTACAGTAGATTTGCTTGAAAAAGCATACACGTGTCGAGTGTTTGATATGGATCAACTCCCATGTGTGCATGCACTAGCTGCAGCTCAACGTTTTCAAATTGACCATTACAGCTTATGCTCGCCAGTTTATCACACCGATGCAATTATAGGCGCTTATGCAAAGCCTATTATGGCCGTTGGTGATCCTAAGGATTGGATTGTGCCAGAAGAAATTTTGTCCATTCAATTATCACCACCAGAACCAAGGGCTAAGAGTGGTAGGCCCAAAAAAAAGAGAACTCCTTCAATCGGCGAGAAAAAAATTGAAAAGAATTGTGGTCGTTGTGGATAGCGTGGACACAACTGGCAAACTTGCTCTAATCAATTAGTTTGTAGGGACAAAAAATAATAACACTATGTACTTTGATGTAATGAATAGTTACAATTTATTATCCATATTATGTTTTATCAATAAAACACATACTCATTCGAAATTTCAAAATTTTCTGTCAACATATTTCAGTGGTAAAATCCATTCGTTTGGAACATGATATTTTGTACACCATCAAGAAATATGTGATAGAAATGTAAAAAATCACAAACAAAACAAATGAAAATAATGAGAAACTGTGCTAAAGCCTCTTAATTTGTGCTTGTATTCAAAAACTATAAACTGTTTAACAAAATGCATGAAGCTCTATATGAAGGAAAACTCCAAAATAGTATGACTCTTGTTGGTTTTTTGTCCTTTTCTCTGACTCATTGTATTATAAAACACACAAATCAAAACATTAGAAAACCTTATTTTTTTTCTACCAGTAGATGTTAATGGACTTATATTATTTGCTTTTATTTCAATATCAAATAAAATAGCACACCTCGGTTTATCAAATAGGATTCATAAATAAATGGTGAGAGGAGTGGTTGAATAACTATTTGTACTATCTTACCTACCAATTTAATTGTCATAGGCTAATTTACAGTTAAATTTACATAAATTTTAAGGTAACAATAAGATGTGATTCACAATAAGATGTTTTATGTTTATTGAGGTTTAAAAATGTCGACAAAACGTCGAATGAATCGTCGATTAAAACGTCGACTAAGAAGTCGAGTAAACTCTCGACAAAAGGTCGACTAAAAGTCGATTAAACTCTTGACGAAACGTCGACTAATTAGTTGTTTATTCATCCAACAGATGCCGACTTTGTTCCTTATTTGTCTGTAGAACCTTAATAAGTCTTCGGCCATTTTGAAACATCTAATTGCCAATTTTAGACGTCGGGATTTTGTTTGTACCTCAGTCGGGATGTATTTTACAGTTTTTATTATTACTTACGAAATCAAACAAGTTGTTTATTCATCGGTCGTGAAATCAAACTTTATGTACGCACCGTGGAAATGGGATGTTCAATCCATGAAGAATGAAAGAATGCAGAAGAACGGTGAAATGAAGTTAAACGATGAAGTTCTAAAGCATCAAGGGTGTTTCAGTATTTTCCCATTGCCTAAACGGTCCTCCTACTATTATTGCAGATGAATTGGTCAACTTGCTATATTTGCAAATGTCTTTGGTCAACCTGCTATTTTCTCAAATCTCACAATTTTTTTTTATGTCCTTCAAAATCCTATTCTTGAGCACTACCTAATGATGTTAAGCAAACAATTAAGATTGCATATCAGAAACATAAAGATGATTATGACAGTGCATGTTATATCATGTTAGCATCATGAGTCATGAGTTGCAAAAGCAATACGAGGATACGAATGCACATATAGTGCTTACTCATTTGCAAGTTTTGTATGATCAACATGCTAGGAATGCTAGATATGATATCTCCAAAGAAACTTTAATTGCAAGACGTCAGAAAGATCATCAGTATCAATACACGTGTTGAAGATGATAGGTCTCAGTGATAGTTTGGAAAAATTAAGTTTTATTATGTAGTATTAGTTAAGTGTTAACTTGATACTACAATCCCTATCTCCTAATTTTTCACATTTTATGATGAGTTTTAACATGAACAAAGTTAAGACCCACACCCTTACTTATTTAATATACTAAAAATAGTTGAGGACACCATAAAAAGGGAAAAGATACAGTGTTGCCAGTTGAGTCTCCCAAGAAAAAGAAGGCCAAGAATTGTTTTATGAGAACTAAATAATTTGTACCCAAAACAAAGCCCAAAATTAGGACAAAAGCCAAAAGGCACCTACTTCCATTGTGGTCAAGATAGACATTAGAAGATGAATTGCAAAGTTTATTTGAATACCTTGAAGTAGAAGAAACTTGTTGAAACTTCTACTTCAAGTATGTTTATGATTGAAATTAATCTTTTTACTTCTAAATTAGATTCTTGTTTATTAGATATTGGATATGAATATAATATTTGTATAAATATACATGGCCTAAAGATAAGTAGAAAGCTAGTTAAAAGAGAAGTGGACCTACGTGTTGGAAATAGAGCAAGAGTTGCTGCTATAGCAAGACGAATATTTAGTTTTTCTTTATCAAGGGGAATGATTTTAGTATTAAAAGACTACTTTTACATATTAATACTTAATAAAAATATTATTTCTATTTTATATTTAGACATGGATGGTTTATGATTACACATAAGAATAAATCTTATTCCATTTATCCTAATGATATTTTTTATGGTGTTGGTTATTTGAAAAATGGTCTTTATATTCTTCATCTAAATAATTATATTTTCAACATAAACACAAAGAATCCAAGAGTGATGATAGGACTTATAAAGTTATATTTATGAATTATATTTATTATTCATATTTTCCCCTATTATAGATTGATTTTTATGTTAAGTTTAATTTTTTTGTTTATATTTTATTTTAGATGATGAAATATGAAAGTTTGGAAGAAAAGGACATGGAACAAAGGTTTGGATATGCAATTTTGAATTTTTAAGACAAAAGACTCATTTCAACAAGGCGTGGGCATACTTTATTAGTTGTGGATGAGTTTGACTTTTAAAACGGGAGTTGTCGAGAGTTGGTTACTAGAATAAAGACATTTTTTTGTTACAGATCAAGAAGATCAGGTTCTTAGTATAATTATAAATTTGTTTTAGCTGGATTGCTTTATCATTTCTTTAGTTATGAATTTGAAATTAAACATTTTGGTATCCTATCATTATTATCTAAACCTTATCACCCCAAGTACCTACTCTATTTAAGGCCCTTCCTTTTGTCTTTCTAGACAACAAGTGAAGACAATAGAGTTAATATGGCAAATGGCAGGAAGTAGGGATAGTATGTTGTTCACCATGAGTGGCTAAACAATTTCTTTCTAATTCAAGGATGTTTTGATTCAATTGTCATCATTGTGAGGTCTTGAGTTTAATTTTTCCTTCCTTGCTCTCAATTCTAGTACTTGTTGATTCTTACTTTTACTTTCTTGGATGATTTGTGTTAGTCAATTTGATAATTTGATTTAATACACTTTATTCTATTGTTATTCATAAGTCCAGTGATCCGTAATTGTCATGGATGAGTGGACCAAGTAGCAATTAGATTGATTGTGCTATACATAGTTGATCTAGGGGAATCAATGGTTCAAGATTGTGTAATTGCAACTATCTCAATTATACAATCTTTGTTTAACTATTCTAATGAACTTAATGCTATTATTAACTGATATGGAATACTATCGTGCCCAATAGTTAGTGATAAGTTTTGAATTTGGATGCTAGGTTTGGTCAAATATTTAAGGGAATTAGAAGATTTGTTATCACTATCCTAACAAGTCTTTAGTTAAATACTTGAATTGGTAGGGCATATGTATTGGTGACCCATGTTCGATGATGCAATTGCAAGGATCTCAGCCCTTGGATCAGAAATTTCTCATTCTACATTTCTTTGTTGTTTATTTATTTGTTTAGTCCATTATTTTCATTATTTTAATGTTTAGTAGATTAGTTTAAATCCCTAAAACCCCCCTCCCCCTTAATTACTTCCGTTGCAACTAAAAAATTCAATCACTAGTTCCTTTGGGATTTGTCCTTGTTAACTACTACAAAATTAATTTGTAGTGACTAGAATAGAAATGATTAATTTTACAGGTCTCGACAAACTCGTAAGGTGATAATTTTAAAAAAATCTTATCTCTAGCATTGTAAATTTGGTGACATCAATGAGAAATACATAACTAAATTGCATAATGATGGTATTTGGGCTCATTGATTATAAATCATTTGAGATATGTGAGTCATGCTTATTAGGAAAGATCACCAAATCACCTTTCACTTGAAAAGGTGAAAGATGTACTAGTTAATAAGTTTTATACATATTGATGTATATGGACATATGTCAATTCACGCTATAGGTGATTTTTCATACTTTTACTTTCACAAGTGATCATTCAAGATGTGGTCATGCATAGTTATTGAAGTATCAATCTAAATTTTTTGAAAATTTCAAAGAATACAAAGTGAAGTTGAAAAGCAACTTAGTAAAAATATTAAGATACTTCGATCTAATTGAGGTGGAAAATACCTGAACAAAAAATTTGAAGATTATCTCAAATAAGATGGGATTCTTTTTCAATAGACTTCTTAATATACACCACAATTAAATGTTGAATCCAAAAGAAGAAATTGAACCTTGTTAGATATTGTTTGCTCCATGATGAGTTATGTAATTCTTCCCAAATAGTTTTAGGGATATGTTCTAAACATTGTTCCTTATCTTTTGAATCATGTTCCATTCAAAACTATAGATTCTATGCCATCTAAGATATGGTATAAGAAAAAAGCACACCTTAAACATATAAGGTTTGGGGGATGTCCTATATTTGTTAAAAAGGTAGAATCAGATAAGTTTGATGTAAAATTTGAAAAAAAAATGCTATTTTGTAGGATATCCGAAAGAGTTTTTTAGATATTATTTCTATAATTCCAACGAATAAAAGGTGTTTATCTTAAAACATGCTATAATTCTACAAAAAAGAATTTATTTTCGAAAGGGCAAGTGGGAGTAATCTAGAAATTTAAAAGTTCTTGAACCACAAATAAGCAAAGAGAAAGAATTGAAATAGGAGATTGTACCTCATAATGTAAAAATTAGATCTCACTATACACAAGTTGAATGTAGATCAAGTAGGATACATTATGCACTCAAAAGGTATGATGATGCATTTGTTATTGATAATGATGAACATACTACCTACAAAGGCTCTTATTAGAAAAGGATTTTGAAAAATTGTTCTAAGTTAAGAAATAAAAAAGCAGCTCTCTATATAACAACAAGGTATAGGCATTAGTCAATCCATCTGAAGGGATAAAAAGCATAGGGAGCAAGTGGGTTTCAAAAGTAAAAGAAACATGGATGGTAATATTACTACTTATAAAGTTTAACTCGTTGCTAAAGGTTACACACAAAATATGGTATTGATAAAAATTTTTACCAGTTGATATGCCAAAATTCATTAGGCTTGTACTTGCTATAGTTACATGCTATGATTATGAATTTTGGCAAATGGACATTAAGACAAAATTTCTTAATAGATATTTGTAAGAAGAGGAGTATATAATACTATCTGAGGTTTATGTATGAAAATCCTAATAAAGTATGCAAATTACAAAAGTCCATGTATAGACTTAAGCCAGCTTCAAGGAGTTGCAATATTCACAATATTCGTTTTCATGAGATAATCAAAAACAAAGATGAACCTTGTGTACATAAAAGAATAAGTGGAAATATTGTAGTTTTCTTGATATTATATGTGAACGACATACTATTGATGGAAAATGACATACCTACCCTTCAATCAGTTAAAGTATGGTTGTCTAAAAACTTCTCCATGAAGAATTTATGAGAAACAGCTTATATTTTGGGTATCAAGATTTATTTTGATAGATTTAGTCAACTACTTGGTCTCTCATAGTCAGCATAATAGAAAAGATGTTAAAGAAATTTAGCACGAAAAATTCTAAGGAAGGTTATCCTTTTATATCTTATGGGATTTACCTTTATAAGGATATGTGTTACAAAGCAAATGCTCACATATAAAGCATTCAAAAAGCTTCTTTTATTTCAACTATAAGATCAATTATGTATGCCATCTTATGTATAAGATTTGATATTTCTTATGCTCTAAGTGCTATGAGTACTTATGAAGCGAATTTTAGTGATGGTCATTGGAAAGCAGTCAAGAATATTTTTAAGTACTTAAGAAGAAGTAAAGATTTATTTTTAATTTACAGTGAAGTTGTGCTTAATATGAATGGATTTACTAATTCGAGCTTTCAGTCCAATAAGAATGATATCAACTCTTAGTCTAAGTATATATTTACCTTAAATGGTGGTGCTGTAAGAAAAGTTCTAAATAGGACATTATTGTAGATTTTACAATAGAAGACAAATGCATTGCAACTTTAGAAGCAACTAAAGAGGCTATTTGGAAAAGAAAGTTATTTGTTGAGGTTGAAGTAATTCCATATGTAGTTTATCTAATACCTTTGTATTTTGGTAATAGTAGAGCTATTGTACAAATGAGAGAGCTTCTATATTGTGAAAAGTTCAAACATGTGTTAAGGTGCTACCTTTTGATTATAGAAATCATTGGTAGAAATGAAATATAAATAGAAAAAATTCACTAAGAATAATATAACAGATCCATTAACTAAACCATTATCACATAATAGACATGACAATCACGTGTATTCATTCAATTTGAAAAACATGAATGAATAGTTATAATCATACTGAGGAAAATATTTATGTATTATTTGGTTGAAATTTTACCATTATTTATGCAAATAAGACATATGGCATTTTAATATTTTGTAAATGTGTTAAATGTGAATTTACATTTATTTACTGATAATGCCCTTATATGTAATTTTAATTTTACTCTTAAATGTTCCTATTCAAAGTATTAACAATAACAAAGACATTGTTGATTGGATAGAATAGCATATATAATGATATATGAATAAATTGTTATAAAATTTTTTTTATTAGATTGATTCGCATAGAAAATTCCATAGGGTAAATTATTTAAGTACCAATGGAATATTCTTTACGTAACAGTATCATAAAAGTACTTTGTGTATTATTGTGCATTGCCTCTATTTGACTATAGCTATAATTGGTTATATGTACACTAGAAGTTGAGTATAATAATAAAAAAAAAATGAATAGATGGTTATAATCAATAAAGAATTTACCACTTCTAATAGTAAGGAGAGTATATTCCAAATGTGGTCACTTGTTGAAATTTTAATTCAAAATGTTTGCACATGAGAAAGTAAATTTAAAACAATTCTAAATTACCTTTAAAGGAATTGAATTTTGGAAACAAGAAGTTAATAATTAGTAAGTTGATACTTATATTTATTCTTGTACTAATTGGAGATATAGTGTGGTGAGAGGATAATAATTATATGGAATCTAGTTCTTGGAATGTGAAGTCGATCACTTGACTTTTCTACTTGGTTAGTCATGATGCCTAGCTAAAAGTCAATTTTTGATCCATAAATGTAAATAATGATAAATTAAAGTTTCTTATTTATCTAATCTCATAAATTTAGTCCGAGAGGGTGTTCATCAGTATTGTATTAAAACCAATTAATTTTATGACTTTAATTTATTTTTATTTCTAAGTTATTGGAAAGCTAAATGGCCACACACAATAAGAACTAATTCTTGGGTTAAAATGATTAAAATAGTTATGTTATAATATTGGATTAATTTATAAAATAATTAATCCTAAGAGTTTATTAATAATATAAGCAATTTATGTAGAGATAAAGTTTCCTTCTTGATAGGCATTATAGTCTAGTAAAAATCTTTGATTTGATAGGAGATAGACTTCGCTTTATACTAGGAGTTCTTGTATGAAAAAAATTTCTTGTTTTTAAAACATGGGAAAGTGCCTATTAGTAAGATACAATACCAAGTATGCATTAGAAAATACAAATTTTTTTTTAAAAAAATACATTTTTAACATTTTAACTTGGTATTGGTCAATTTTGGTAAGATGTGTGTGCGGTTGTTGATTGATCAACCTCCAATCATTGTTAGTGTTTGAATCTTATAAGGTGTACCTTTTATGTACATATTACCAAAATGATGCTGATTAGAAATCATATTATTACTATGTTCTGTTGTACTTTTATGAAATTAGCATGTTAATTTTCTAACATTGCTCACCATATCCAAACTCGTTTCCACCACCTCTAGATTCCATAAGTATATATCAACACTACCCCATGGAATTTGACATTTTAATTTCCTTGTTCGAATATAATTATTGCTTGAATTGGCAATTTTTGGTATGTTGAATTTGAATATAGCCAACCAATATTGCATTTCTAAATTTATATTGAATCAATCATTAGTTGTTGATTTCAAATGCAATTATAGTGGCCAGTAGACAGCAGGAGCTAAAGGGCGAAAAAATATTTCATACATTTGTTGTATCCTTAATTTTAGTGCAACAACTAATTACATAATTTATTTTTTTCCATATATATAAATAGATTATCCTCCCCAAAATTATAAGGTGTCTACCTTAATTATTTGTGGATGAAGCATCTTACATGATATAATAGATATATAAAATATTTTCTCCTTACAAGCATTGTAGATGCCACATATGCTAGTATCAAAATGCATATAAGGAAATTTGAGCAAACATTATAATTTAAAAATAAGCAAAGAAAAAAAATTTCAACATCCATTAATATTTTCATTTGCTATTTTATGAAGTTTGAACTCAAACTCAAACTCATTGTCTGACTGTTGATGGAAATCATGACACCTACCCACATAAACTGTCTCTTTCTTATTTTCTTCTTAGTTTTTCCTAACTAGTGCCATTCTAATTATGAGTAGTGTTATCCTATCTCATATTTTAGTAATTTCACAAAGATATTTTAATTTATCCAATTATTTATGTAGTTATGATTCACTTTCATCTAAGGAGTTTTTTTTTTTAAAAAAAAAAAATTTGTGGTTAAGTTTTCTAATGTTTTCTTATTACGAAAGAAATAAAAAATAAAAAATAAAAAATAAAAATATATTTACAATGAAAATAATTAAGATTAAAGAATTTCAATACATGTGTAACTATTAAAATTATAAAAATGCTAGGTAAGATCATATGTTGTTTATCACTCAACTATATTATATAGGACATTATTTTATTTATTTTATTTGAGATACACAACCCAGGAAGTGTGATTCAAAACCTATTGTGAGAAGGGAACCACCAATCCACCAACATGGTGTCATTTTTTCTTTTTTTTCCCTCATGAATCATTTGTCATTCATAAATTAAATTAAATTAAATTAAATTTAGTTTAAATGATGCACGCTTTATAATTAAATATATTTAGTCTTCAATGCAAATGCATCTCAATGCTTACAGATTGAAATTAGAGTAATGAGGTGAGTATTTACGACTATGCACAAGCAATAAAGTGGGATTTTCAAATGAGAAAAGCCTCTACCATGTGTTAACTTTCATTAAGAATTTTATAACATCCAAAATTGTATATCAATGGAGATATAGAATTGTAGCAAAGAATGAAAAAAATTGCTAAATATATTCATTACTTTTACAATAATAAGTGCTTTGGATCGCATGTGGACATACAAATCAAAAATAGATCAAACAAACCGAGCTCATTATTCACATAATGGCACCTTTAAACAACTTACTACTTACTGTGACGGCACTAATACAAAATGCCTTGTCTTTTAGATCAATTATAGCTCTTTCCTTTAATTGTAAGAACTAGACATAATCCCAAAGAAAAGACTTCAATATAATTTGAAACTTAAAAAGAGTCCACCCAACAATTCCTTAACCTTGCCACAATATATATCCCCACAAATTCATTAGGAATCTTTTTTATTGGTTGTTGGAAAGATAACACATAGGAAATTCAACTAAACTGATTTAACAAGTAGCAGAGCCCAACTAAATTTAAAAGTTTAAGTTAATTGACAAATCTAATAAGTCATCAAAATCTAACCTAAACACCAAAGTTAAAACCATTTTGTTTTAGATTCTTTCTACTTATTTGTTATTTTGGTTCTTTTAACTTTTTCCACAAGGCCAAGTATCTATGAGATAATGCCTATGAATGTCAATAAATCTCTTTCATCATACACAACTACAATAAATCTCACATGGCATTTGGCTAAAGGGTATCAATAAAAGAGTATTATACTTTTATATGATTAGGAAAACACTAAACCCCATATGATTTTACAAAATTACCTTCTATATATCTTAATATCTATATCTCTTTTATATGTACATTATTTCTCTTCCCTTTCTCACTTCTCTTGCTCATCTTTCTCTTTTTCCTCTTTTCTTTCTCACTCCTTTTTATCTCTATCTATTTTCTTTATTACTTCTTATCTCTCATCTCTCTTCACTATTTCTCTCTGACTTCTCTTTCTTTCTTATCTCTTTTCACTATTTTCTCTCCATATCTCCTCATTTTCTCTTCGCTCTTGTTGCTTTTCTGTCGTACTCCTCTGTCCTCCTTTCATCTCTCTCCCATTTCTCTCTGTAGTTACTCTTCCACTTTCTCTCTCTACGCTATTAGTTCTCATTTCTCTTTATCTCTCACCTATCTCCCCTATTTATATCTCTTCTCTTTCTACTCTTTCTCTCTTATCTTTTTCTTTTCTTTTTTTGTTTCATCTCTCTTTCGTTTCTCTCTCCTATTCCTCTCTCATCTCTCTTTATTATTATTTTCTCTCTCTTCTCTTTTAGTTGTCTTTTTTTTTTGTCTATTATTTTTTTTTATAGATCATTATAGTAGTTTATAAGTGATAATATATTTAAAATATCTATTCAATACAAGTGACAAAATAGAACTTTTCTTCCATTCCAAATCCAATATATTAATCAAACTAAATATTAATATCAATATTAATAATCATCTATCTATTATCTCTATATACTATAATATCAGTCTCATTACCTCCGTTTCCCATTGATGAACCAAACACCACCTTCCATATAAGTCCAGTTCCTACTCAATCAAGTCCATCTTTTCACTACGAAACCCATTCCCTACTTCTGTAAGTCTTGGGCCATTTGTCCATGAGGATCCATTAATCTAGTTTAATTAGAGGAGGGACCACTTGTTTTATCGGCTTTAATAACACTTATTAAAAAGAAAATATATGTGTAACCTAACTAGAATGGTCCAATAAATAAACGATCCCAACTTGAATATAAAAATTTAAACTAATGAGTTTTGGATTCTTTCTGTATTAGCTACTCTGATTCTTTTGACTTTTTCAATATGAAACAATATGTATGAATTCATCATTAGTTCACTTAGTCATGATTTTCCACACATGCATATTCCCTTAATCCCATATTCAAATCAAATTGCGAAAGTCTTCATCATATTCATGCAATTTATTAATTAATTCCATTCGATCATTAGTTTGGATACTAATAAAATGTAAGAACCTTAAAAATTAGCAATTCACCAAATCACAAAAACCAAAATACTCATGAGAGAGCAATATTTATTTTGTCATTCTAGAAATATAATTTAATTGAGAATATAAATTGTCAAATAATATAAACTAGAAATTAATAAATATTAATTAATTAATTAATATAAACTAGCAATTAATAAGTATAAAGTAGTTAATTGATGAATTAACAATTTTTAGATAAAAAAAATGTAGGTTACACAACTTCAATAGCAAATGGAAAAGTAAAGAATTTCTAAAATAATTATAGTTAATAAGTCAAAACATAAAGAATTACAAAGATGAGGAAATAATGTGAAACCAAATAGTTTTCAAATTATCTACTTTAAAAACTGAAAAAAAAAGGAAGAATAGTTATTAACCAAAATACAATATATACTATGGATGACATTTTTGTGGAAATGTCCAAATATGTGGTGTGTTTACCCTTTTATCACCAGACCATGTTATGTATTTTTTCCATTCATCAATCAACCCCCTAAGATCATGTAACTTATGATCTAAACCAAGACAACAATTTGCATGCATCGTGCAAACAAGATTCAAATCTTTACTTGACTCACAAAATCCCCCATAAAATGTTGTGTCCAAAAGTCTAATTTTCATCCCAATTTTCTCCATCAAAGGATCAAATCTTATCATGTTAAAGATATGTTGATCATGTTTTCGTGGAAATTTGTGTCTTGATGCAAGCCAGAACTCGTAAAATTGGATTGTACGATTATTTGACTTCACATAATAAAAGCCTGTATTTGATATGCCATCGCTAGATGTGGGTGTGCCACCATAATGATCGCTTGCGGTTTGCATGTCTGCATCTTCAAGAAAATGTAGAAATGGATCTCGGAACCACATTATATCTGCATCCTATTGGACCAAAATTAAAAGGAAAAAGTGACTTAAAAAGTAGAATTACAATATCATATTCTTTTGATAAAACGTAATTGCCACCATATTACCTAGAGATATTACTAGATAAGGTTTCATTTTTTTTTTCCACCTTTTCATCTTTTTTTTTTTTTGTGATTTATCTCTATTTTAATCTCCTTCTCTTGCTACTCCTATCCTGTTTCTCCACTAAACATGTTGCTCATTTGTTGAAGATCTCCAAAATTTTAGACAATACAAAATTAAGTTAAAATGGTGCAACTCTTAACTTCTTTAGAGTTATAACCCTCTTAACTTATTTGCAGTTATAAAAGTTATAATTAACTTGAATGTTAGAGTTACATCTTTCATAGAGTTATGAGAGTTATAGCTCCTATTATTATTATTATTATTATTATTATTATTATTATTTGACTTGCTACCTTTCAAATTCAATTTCCAAATATTATAAAAGAGTTAGTTGGGGTATTATTTGTTACAAAAAATAAGCTTCCAATATATAGAAAATTTTATGCAACATTTTCTTTTGTTCTTGATGAGTAGGAATACCAACTACATAATATCAAACTTAATTTTATTTTCAAAAGAATTTTTCCTTGATTTATTACACACTATAGTCGATAAATTTAGTTTAAAAAGAAAGTGAATCTAATTAGATATGAGTTAATCTTTCAAAATTTCATCTCTTCTCTTTGTATTCTTTGTTATATACACAAATAATTTTGGCTAAATTTGGTCTACTTGAGATGACAAGCTCTTTGAAGGATTTGGCAATAAATATTGTCAAATTAGAGAGATTTGATAGGAGCAACTTCAGAAGATACAAAAAGAGAGTTCACTTCTTGTTAGTAGTACTCAAAGTGGCATAAATTCTCACTACTCCAAAACGTTTTTTTCTTTATTTAGTGTAGAATAACACTACTCCAAAATCTTTTTTATTTAGTGTAGAATAAGAGTCTCTTGATAGCATGAGTAGATGTAAAAGATGGGAGAATGATGATGAAATTTGATATAGTCACATCTTATGCTATAAGTGATGGGTTATTTGATATTTACTTTGCAATTACTACTGCCAAGAATTATGAGACAAAGTGGAAGCACTGTATATACAAGACGATACTATAGGTAAGAAATTCCTAGTTGTTTTATATATTATAAAATAGTAAACAAAAGATTTGTTGCAAAACAATTTATTAGGGATTGAAAAGATACTAAATTGTTTTAATCAACATAATCTACATGCATATGATAAAATAATTGTTAGTCCTATAGTTGATAAACTTTAACATTCTAGAAAAGAATTCAAAAGAGAACTCAAACATAAAAAGAAAAAGATCACTGTTGTAAATCTTTCTAATTCTCTTTGTGTAGTGCAAGAATTTTACAGGTAGGAGAATAAAGATTCTCAAGTTAAAAAGAGAGGGATAAGTACAAACATCCTTCATAAGAGGTGCATGTGATGAAGTTGGACAATGAAGCAAATTCAATGATTGCAAGAAGGATAATTAGTCCAAAAATTAGCCCTAGAAATAAGAAAAGGAAGAAGAAAGGTAAATGCTTTAATTATAACAAAGGGGGACACTATATATATGAGTGTCATTCCTTCAAAAAGAAAATAAAAAAGCAAAGTTTTTCAACTTTCAAGCAAAGGGTTGATTGCAATGATTTTTGGAGATTAATCTCTTTGAAGATGACTATGTTTAGTGGGTTAATTCTACTATTACTACTAGACATGTATGCAAAAAAAAAAAAGAAGAAATTCTTCAAGTTAAATTAAATCAGTTAATGATGTAATCATTTTTTATATGGAAAATTTTTCCAATGTTCTTGTCTTAGAAATTAGTGAGATAGATTTAAAATTGAATTCTAAACATATTGTTACATTTACCAATGTATTATATGTAACAGAAATGAGGAAAAATTTAGTATCTTGTAGTTTGTGGAACAAGTTTAGTTTCAAACCAGTTTTTGAGATTGATTTGTGCTTTTCAATTGGGAGATATTTGCAAGAAAGGGTTATATTTATAATAGCATGTACAAACTCAATGTTGTGACAATAAATAAGAATAGTACTTCTTTTGCTTATTTGGTGAGAACATATGCCACTTTGATGCCAAAAATTTGATCAAATGATGTTTGTTAATAGATTTAAATTCATTGAATCTGATAAATGTATTTATAGCAAATATAGTGAATAGGAAAAGTGTCACTACATGCTTAGATGTAGATACATATTGATCTTTGGTACAAACTTATAATAGGTAATTGAAACCTAAAAGTTACTATCAAGTAAATTTAATATTAAAGACATGGGAAAGACAAATGTCATCCTAGGAATAAGAATCAAAAGAGAATATGAAAGTATTATGCTATCACAATTTCACTATATTGAAAAGATTTTTTAAAATGCTCAATCAATTAGGTCGCAAACTAGCTCATACACCTTTGGATTCCAAGGTTGATTTTATAAAAAATGTTGGGATTTAGTAATTCAATTGGAAGATATCTAGGTGATCAGATACTTAATGTATACTATGACTTGTACTTATTTTGGCATAGCTTATGTTGTTGGTGTGAGAATTAGATACACAAGCAATCTAAATATTGCATAATAGTTAGATGTAACAAGGATTTTGAGGTATATAAAGGCCACTAAAGACAATGGGATTTACTATAGTGGTTTCCTCTTGGTTCTAAAAAGATATTCAAATACTAGTTAGATAAAAAATAAAGGTGATCACTTGTTGACAATTTGTTGAACAAGTAGTGATCACTTGTTAACTCTACCATAGCAGTAGTGTGTACAATTCTTGCATCAATTATCAAAGAAAATAAAATTTTTGTAATTTGTTACCTAACATTCTTATGTTGTCTGACTTATATAACTTGTTTCTATACATTGTGATAATATTGCAACTCTTGCAGAAATCTATAATCAACTATATAATAGAAAATCAAGGCATTCAGACATAGTCTTGTGAGAGAATCAATCTCAAATGGTGTGATTGCAATTGACTTTGTATGGTCAAATAAAAATTTAATTGATCTTTTGATGGAAAGATTTTCTTGAGATTTGGTGTATAAAACATAAAGAGGAATAGTACTAAGGCCCAGTATTAGTGATCAATAATGGTGGAATCTCAATTTAACACCAGATATAGTAACTAGTTTTGAATTTAATAAGTGATTGTACATTTTTCTAGTGATTAGTCCACTATATTAAATATTATATCATAGATAATAGTGCAACTATACTTGCTAGAGAAAGAAAGGTTGAATTTGGGATTTTTAATAGTTCTAGTTAATGCTTCAAATGGCTAGGGAATTAAGAAATTGCCTATATGAATGTAGGATTTTAGGCTTTTACAAAGTTTTGGATTTACCTTTCATAACATTAATGAAAAGATAGAGATACAAGACCTAATATATCATAAATAACATTTTCAAAAATATTAAATCTATAAGTGGTAAGTTTATATATCTTTCAATTATAAAAATGGTTGCAATTTTTCTACCATCATGCATTGATTTGTCCGTAGATCTTTTAGTAATATAATGGTTTGGTTATGGTTGCAATTTTTCTACAGTCATGCATTGTTTTCTGATCAAGACATTTCAGTAATATAATGGTTCAATTGAAAGATTCCATTATTTATGCATATGATTATGAGAATTTCTATGAACATTATGTTGTATTTCCAAAATTTTGAAAAATTGATAGGGGATTATTGAAGATTTCTAAAGAAATATTGGAGAATACAAAGTGAGGTTAAAAAGATGGAACTCTCTAATTTTTTGGAGTTAGAAGTCTCAGATATTTTTAGAGTTACTAGTTTTTACCCCCAATAATGATAATTTAACATTTAATAAATATTAATTTCTTAAGAAGAATTTTGTTAGGTTTTGGAAATATATAGTTTATATTTTTAATTTATTTTATTGTATTTATGAACTATAAAGTTTTTTTAGTTAATTTAATACCACTTTATGTAATTATATTGTTAGTTAAAGTATCATACAACGTGTTTTCCTATTTTTTAAAAAATATTCTATTAAGAACATATAAAAATTTGTTTAGTATGTGTCACCTTAAATAGTAGATATAAAGTTAATTCGATTAGTTGTTTAATTAACACTAACATATTGAAATTAAAACATATTACAACATTAAATATATATATAACTATTTATTTATTATAACTATGTAAATTAATTTATATAAAAGTATACTTAGTTAATTTAATAAGTACAAATAATTGAATGTAATAGTTATAAAATATTTAAATAAGGCTATGTAAATGTAGAGTAAATTTTTTTTTCTATGGATAAATATGCCAATTATTTGTAATCGTAGTGTTTATAATTTACTTAAATAATTATACATTATAATAACTTTAAATAATATTTTGAATTAGTATTGATATTTTTTAGTCAAAATATTTAAAGTAATAAATGGATATCAAGTTAAATTATTTTAAATATTTATTTCTATAAATTTTTTAATATATATTACTGATTAAATTTTTTTAATTTGAAAAATAAAAAATTCATGAATATATATAAAAGAGACATGTAAGTGTAGCCGAGTTACAAACTTTATATGGTAATAAAAATTGAAAAATCCCATGTATGATAAAATTTTTGTTTAATTTTAAATTACAACTAATAATTGTACTTAAAAGTAAAATTTAAATTAATTATAAAGAAAATATAATAAGAAAAACTTTTAAAGTAAATTAATATACAAAAGTATACAAATATAGAATCAAAATTTCATAAAATTAAACTTTTACCAGATTGTGACCTACAACCTACAAAAAACTTGTTGACAAAAGGTCACACAATAAATATATATATATATATATATATATATATATATATATATATATATATATATATATATATATATATATTAGGGATACAACCAACGTAAATGTTGGAGTTATAGCTTTTTTAGAGTTACAATAATTACAACTTCTATTTTCTTTCTTTTTTTGGAGGTTATAATCTTTCAAATTCAACATCCAAATATTATAAAAGAGTTAGTTGGATTCTTACTTACTGCCGAAAGTAAGTTTCCAAAACTTAAAAGAATTCTTCATAACCTTTCCTTTTATTTTTAGTGGGATTGAATGCTAAATGCATAATGTATTCAACTAAACTTTGTTTTATTCCAAAGAAAATTTGTGATTGATTTAGTGCACATTGTGACATTATAGTGAACAAATTTAATTTAAAAGAAAGTAAAACTAGTTCATAATTTAATTGAAGCCAATTTTTCAAAATTCATCTCTTTTCTTTGTTTTCTTCATTCCATATACTAAAGTTATAGATATCTTTTATATCCCACAGTTGCCACCTACAATCCAAGCCTTCATTCTTTAGTTTCAATAGTTATTTTCAATAAGAAAGTTATGAATTGAATGACATATCCAATTTTAATGTCTTATTTCGAGCAGGAAAATATCACTAATAATATATATATATATATATATATATATATATATATATCTATATATATATAAGAAATTATGACCATTAATATATAAGAAATTAAAATATAAAAATATATTTATAACTTCTCTAGAACCTACCTCTTAAGTTATAGTAGTTAAGTAGAGAAGTAAAATTAATTTTTATTCATATATTAATTTCTTCGGTGCCAAATATATATATCACTTTAAACAAGCTCATTGTTCCGCCCCAAAATACAATTATAGCTCCTAGTAATATATTAGATAAATTGACAAGATGTACATTTCTGGCCCAAAAAGTGAAACTAATGGTTTCTTAATTATGACCATTAAAAATAAAGTTTAATTAAAATGTGTTTTGACATGGTAAAACCTCCTCTTGAAATCTAAGCTATATTTGGAATGTGATTTATTTAAAAACTTTTGCATTGGAAGTTGTGAAAATTTTGGTGGGAATTTTTTGTAAGAAAAGTATTTTGGAGGAAAAATAAAATTTGTATTGGAGGAATTTTTTTTTTTTAAATAATTTGAGGAGACTTTGGGGGAAAATTTTTAAATGTGTTTTACCTTCTAAATTTGGTATCCCACACTTTCCTTTTATTTACATTTAATGAAACCCAACAATTTAACAAAAGGAAACATCACTATATTTTATGAATCAATTTAACCCAACAATTTTATGAATCAATACCATTATGATTTCAAAATTACCAAAAAACTAAAATCACCAAGATTCGAATCCTTGAGGTCTCGGTTTTGCCTTCCAAATGTTAGAGATAAGTGACGGTGTGGTAGAGATGAGTGGAGGCGTGTTGGAGATGATAGTGGTTGACGTGGTAGTGGTTTCTATTTGAAGAAGATAGCAGAAATCGATTTCGAGGGAGGGATAAGAAGGAACAAGGAGGAAAGGCAGTGACGAGAGCACAGTGGTGATTGACAAGTAACTAGGGCAACTGTGAAGTGGAGAAGAAAACGAAGGCAGAAGACATCTTGTCTAACATTTTTTTTGCTAAACCTAAAACCATCTTTCTATTTTCTTTTAATCCAAAAACAGGAAAAGCCGAGTTCAACGGTTTTTTTTGGTTTTTAATTTCAAACTCAAGTTTTGACCGAATTTGATCAATTAATAGAATTAATGTTATTTATTAACACTCAAAAGCGGATACTGATTCAATTTTCGGTCGAACCGATCGAACCGACCAGTCCTATTGGGATTTAACAACACTGCTCCAAGATACGCACGCGCACAGGATGAATAGCCTTTAAATACGAGGCACTAAGGACCAAAAAGGACAATTTGTACAAATAGGGTGACTTGACCAACTACAAACAAAGCAGCAAAGTGTCATGACCTTGAGGGAAACATCATAAAAAGTTAATTTGTGAGGTAGAAGAGTTCAAAATCATATAAATCCCTCACAGAAATGTCATACTTCCCATGTGGGAATCATAACAATCTACCACGCTCCGCATACTCATTCACACGAAAATCTCATACTTTTCACATGAGACGGATGGCAGTGGTCTATCTCTAATATCATTTGTCATAATGTTGAGAGAACCCACTACAAAAGCTAGTTTGTGAGGTGAAGGAACCTAAGGTTATATAAACTCCTCATGAAAATTCCATAATTTTCATGTGGGAATCATAACACAAAGGCAACTTGACAAGATGGCCCGCACAAATAAGCTTTCATATGAAATTGAATTTTCCAGCGGCCCAAAGTTTGGTGACAAGACAAAGTTGATCAATGTTTTGAGAAAACAAGCCGCGCGCTGCAACTCACTTTCTTAAACACATGGAGGTTTTTTTGGTCTGTGTACAACAAAACTTTTGATAATATATTTTATTTATAAAACTCAATAAAATTGTAAATTTATTGTATTTGACTATTTAATTTAAAAAATAATTACTAAAACTAAAATTCAATATAGCTATCAAATTATAAACTCAATAGTAAAGTTAATTTAATTCTACTACAATCCAAAAAGGCATTTCCACCTCTTTCGTTTAGTATTTACATATCTTACCGAATTTTTATGTTCTTTTTATGTAAATATCTAACCAATTTAATAATGGGTTTATCACACTAGTAATTTAATATCCTAGGCTTTCAATTACAATAAATATAAATAAAAGGTAAATTATTTGTAAATTGATGAGAGTAAAAGGAAAAGTTATAGTACAATCTAGACAAAATCTAGAGAAACACAAGCATATTTAGTTGATTAAGGAAATTTTTATACTTTGGATTTACTTCACCTCTGCAGTTTTTGTATGTTAAGTATCTTTTGTCTGTCAACGTTTTTTTTGGATGTTTTCGGGGTTGTTTAGTGGTTCAATGTCTAGAAATAAGGATAAAGGTAAATAATATTAATCATCTCTATACTTAATACTAAAATTTGATTTAGTTTCAATGTTAACAAGTTTTAATTAAGTACTCAAGTTTGGCAATTTAATATTAATTTATCCTCTGATAAAAATCTGCATAAATCAATAGGTCCAATTTCTTATCAAATCACATAAATTCAAAGGATTCCTTTTTTCTACATAACTCTATCTCATTAGAGCATCTGAAAATTAATCTCTTCGATTTCATATGATTTGGTGAAAATTGAACATCTTCATTTGGTCTAGTTTTCGACAAAGCATGAACTAAATCATTTAAGTTTGATAAATTAATTATATCGTTTTCAAAATTAAATACTAAAAACTGATATTTAAAGCCAAGTGAACCTATACTTGGCACCCTAACAATAACATCAAGCTAAAAGAGGGAGCATACCGTGAAAATGGAGTTGTATCCGAGCTTAATGATTGCATACATGAACTCAATCTTTCTCCAAACCAGTTTCACATAATCTGGGCTCATAAAATATGCCTCATGCGCTGAAAAATCAATCCCTTCAGTCTTGAGTGCGTAACAATATGGGTGCAATTCCGAACAACGATTGTATGACTTTTGGTCTAGTGTTATGACTACCAAATGATTCAAGAACTTTTGAGTTTCATTTCCAATTTTGAAACTCTCAAGCAACAGATCAAATAAGGAATTTGGTTCGGTCCATGCTGCATTCACTGTTGTTACTATCACAGTTTTGTTCTCCATGGCTGCTCTATTCAATACTTTTTCTAATTTGGCTTCTTCAGTTTCTTCTCTAGCCTGAATGACAGATAAGAAAAGTATTAGATCCATTTTTTTATATGAAAATTGGATGTTATTAATTATATTTTTATTGGATTAGTACAGAAATGTATATTTCGAAGATACATATTTATTAACTTTTTAATAATTGTTAGAGTAAATTAGATCCACATCTCTCAAATTCGATAAAACTACAATAACCTTCCTGTAGCATAAAAAAACTACTAATATCGCCCTAAACTTGTCATTAGTTCGGCCAAAATCCACGCAGGCCGTTAGGATAAATCAAAAGTTATCATGAAACAAATAATTACACTTCACATTGCAGAAATCCAAATTCATCTACTAGCCACCAAAATTTGATAAACCAAAAAGTCATCATAAAACACATAATTACACTTCACATTGTAGAAATCCAAATTCATCTACTAGCCGCCAAAATTTGATAAACCAAAAAGTCATTATGAAACACATAATTACATGCACAGTTCAATTCCTCAAGTGTAAATCCTTTTGAAAATTTTCCCGATTACATAACATAACTTGAAATCCAAAACCACGACGAAGAAGGATTTGAACTCCCTCTCAAATTCAATGGATACTTGATAGATAAAATTAATGGGTAAATTATTTATTCACAAACTCATGCTCTGATACCACATGAAAAATTTAAACATCATGATATAAACATAAAATAAGATCTTCGAATAAATAATTATCACAAACAATTAAATCGAAAGGATTGCATACTTGATACAGAAGACATAATTTTGTGCAACAAATTATCCTGCAAGAGAAAGGGAGAGTTCGCTTACTGGTGATGGAGGTACGTTTTCTTGAGGATGCATTGGTGATGAAATATTGGTCGGTAACTTTTCTGGGGCATGCGTTGTTGATGAATAATTAGATACTGGAGAAAAAT
This sequence comes from Gynochthodes officinalis, assembly GCA_020080225.1. Taxonomy (NCBI): domain Eukaryota; kingdom Viridiplantae; phylum Streptophyta; class Magnoliopsida; order Gentianales; family Rubiaceae; genus Gynochthodes; species Gynochthodes officinalis. The sequence continues at coordinate 32,417,206 of CM034615.1, read as the reverse complement.
TCCCTTTCAAACGGTTATTAGTGAGACCAGAAAATTTTCCTTGATCAGAAGTTGAAGAAGATTGACATGATTGTGTACTACTGTTTTGAGATTGTCTTGACAGTGGATTATACGAAATGGGAAAGTAATACTGGACGTGATTGGAAGAATAGTAAAGAACAAAGCATGCTAAAGCCAGGGCAACGAAATATGGTATTATCTTTCTAATGATAATTTTGGTTGAAATGGGTACGTGGTTTTCGTGATTACTGTTGCCTTTGCTATGTTCAAAAGGGTGGTGATGATGATGGTAGCCGTTCGATTCCAATAACGCCTTCTGATCACCATCGTCGCCACGGCAGACGGTAGCATTTTCATCACCTCCCGAGTCCATAGTATCAGTACGAATTTGATATTTAGCTCGTTCAGCTCACTGAAACTAGTTGAAAGGGCATGAGAAAGGGCATGAGAAAGGGCATGAATAACCGACTTATAGGTAAATGGCTGTCAGTCATTGACTTTCGTTACGAATACGCACTTTGGTCCAATTGCTCAGATATGGAGATTGGAGCATATGTGATTTATTTAGACATTGAACGTTGGAGTCAATGCTAAAATAATATGCACCAATCGCATTAGTTTCGGACTTCGGAAGCAATAAAAAACAAAGGGAAAATATTAATAAGATTCAAGATCTACCAGTTTAACATTTTAAATTCATGTTGAGTTCTGAAGAGAATATTAATGCTGTCAGTCGAATTATAAGGATTAATTTTGAAGTGCCAAAAACCAAAAAAAAAAAAAAAAACCACAGCTGTTTCACAAGAAATATATAACCGACGAAAATATGTGATTTAAAACGGATTTCACAGGATAAAACTTGGGCATTGGATCCATGCCTGCACATTTTTAAATCACATGCTCATAGCGTGATTAATTAACCAAATGCAACTTTGAAACGAGTACCAGCGTTTTCAAAAGCATTGGAGTAAAGACCACGAATCCACCACATGGTAGGTAACTTGAGTTAGATTTAAGGTGGTGTGCTATTGTACTATGTATTTGGAACGCATATCTAATATTCGAAAGTGTAATAACAAAAAGAATGAAAAATCCGAGAAATTTTTTTCATTAATTGAAGCAGCATAGACAAAAGAAATCACTAACATTAATTCATCACTCCCATTATCCGACAATTCGCTACTATGCGGATATCATATTAATTACTGAAAAATTTAAATATCATTCCACTATTGGATCTTTCACAGTAATCCCAACTATTGTTGTGGAATGAGTAAAAACCTTCACAAAGTAATTCTGCTGCATAGCATCTTGCTGGTTGCTTACATTGTGTTTATGCAATGTGCTTCAATTTCCATCAACTTGAGCGTAGCCTTAGTAGCTAATTAATATTCACTATTTTCCAGTTTATCATTGTTGGTGAGTTGAATCAAATTGATTTAGGAAATTATAATTTGATTATGATTTAGAAATTATTAGTTTATTGAGTTTCTAATGTGATTAGTTTTAATTAGATTAGGAAATTAAGTTGTTCGTGTGTAGGATTTGGTTTTCAAATTCTATTTCTTTTCATAGTAATAATAGATTCTATAAAAAGGATCCAAAACTATTGGTTTTTGTGAGGTTACAAGAAAAGAAAAGTGAGTTTAAAAGAAAAATAGAATTTTGAGAAGTAGGGGTTTTTTCATACTATTTGTAAATTTTATAATTTAGGGTTTTTTTCTCTTACTATATTATTAGCTTCCAAATAAATTATTTTTGTTATCTTATTTTTCAATTGTGTCACTCTCTTTTATGTTTCATATTATCCTCTCCCGGGCCATGTTCATTTATTAACCATGACAATTCTCCCTTAAGAAAAGCCATCTTATGATGGAGTTTTAACATGGAAATTAATGTTTATTAACATCCATAAGTTTGATTAGGGCGCATTTAGTGCTATTGTAATAAACTTTTATAGTTTTTTTTAACATATTTCAAGTTGAACCTGAAATATTTGATTTGATATCAATTTTAAATTTTAAAGCACCATTTTATTTTTATTACTAGAATCTAAGGAATAGTTGTACACTAAAGACTTTTAATACGATTTTAATATTGTATTATCATCAAATATATTTAGGTTACTGAGTTCAATATTAATTCATTAATACATAATAGCCACATCTTACAAATTTGATTTATTTTGCATGCATTCATTTTTCTCATTGTACTCTCGGAAATGAATTCATTTTCAGTACAATACACTTCAATTAATGATGAATGTCACTTTTGTTTTAAGGAAAGTGGATATTATTTTATTACTATATTAAAAAATTAAGTACAAGAGTAGCATAGTGTGGAATTTGCAGGAGTTGCACTGATGATACTATGATAGGGTGTGGGTCGCCAGGACGGGAACGCTTTATTTTTGAATCGTGAGTTGCATTTGTATACTTCTCCATTTCGCCTTGTGCACTTTCGTAGGATACTAGCAGGCATAACTGCACTACGCGCGGTTTAGAGTGCCCAAGATAGAAATGTTGAATATATATATTATGAAGAATTTAAATTGAAATTATACAAAATATAGATGAGCAAAAATAAAATTCTTACTTAATGTACTGATAAATCTATAATTTTATATTTTTATTCTAAATTATACATTGTCATTTGTCATTATTAATAAGAAGAAAATAAGAATTTTACACAAAAAATAGTTACATTATCTATACAAAGGTTACCAAATTGTCTTGCTTCTCATAGGTGGATGCCATCAATTATTGATCCATGATTAAGAGAATATAAGAATATGTGCATAAATTATGATATTAATAATGAAATATGATAATTTTTTTATTTTGCATTTTCATGCCTTATAAATTTTTCCATAATTATGTTTAATTATGCTATTTTTTCTTCAAAATAATAAAATGCAGGGATGTTATCTTGCCATTATTAGTAAATCATTTGGTACAGAGAATATACAAGTCTTATTCTGAATGGTTCTTGCTACATTTACTTATTGCCTTGCCAATGTATTCATCACCCGGATAGTTTAACACAGAATTTAGCACTCCAGCCAAAAAAACAATAACAGCTAAAATCGGGATAAAGAAAACAACTCCTCCAACAGCTATATAACTCCTACAACATTGCCATGTAGGCACAAAAAGAAAAAAAAACAAACATATGGTTGGATTATTTGCATATACATCTTCATCTTTATCTTCATCTTCGTCAATTAATTGAAATTTGTTCATTTCTTTGACTTGTGGCCTTTTGCCACGAGATCCGCTTGGTCCAGAATTATCTACATAAATAGGATAAAAACAAAAAAAACCTGTTTTCATATAGGCCAATTCATTTCAGTCCAGAACAACCAGAAAAGTCCAACAAAATAGTCAAGAAATACCCAGGAAATAAATTAGGAAATAAACCAGAAAAAACCAAAAAACCTGTCTTCAAGTAGGCCAATTCATTTCAGTCCAGAACAACCAGAAAAAGTCTAGCAAAACAGTCTAGAAACAACCAACTCTTAAACTAGAAAAACCAGAAAAAAAAGCCCAAAAGACCTGTCTTCATGTAGGCCAATTCATTTCAGTCCAGAACAACAAGAAAAATTCATATTTCAGTCCATCAAATAGATTTCAGAAAAAACCAAGAAAAAACAAGAACAAGTCCATCAAACATATTTGAGAAAAAATCAGAAAAAATAGGAAAAAACCAGGTTTCAATCCATAAAACATATTTCAGAAAAAACCAGAAAAAACAGGAAAAAAACCAGGTTTCAGTCCATCAAACATATTTTAGAAAAAACCAAGTTTCAATCTATCAAACATATTTCAGAAAAAACAGGAAAAAACCAGGTTTCAATCCATGAAACATATATAAGAAAAAACCAGAAAAAACAAGAAAAAAACCATGTTTCAGTCCATCAAACATATTTCAGAAAAAGCCAAAAAAAAAAAGAGAGGAAAAAACCAGATTTCAATCCATGAAACATATTTCAAAAAAAAAAAGGAAAAAATCAGATTTCAATCCATGAAAAATATTTTAGAAAAAAAAACCAAAAAAACCAAGAAAAAAACCAGGTTTCAATCCATCAAACATATTTCAGAGAGAATAAAAAAAAACATAGGAAAAAACTAGGTTTCAATCCATGAAACATATTTGAAAAAAACTAGAAAAAACAAGGAAAAAACCAGGTTTCAGTCCATCAAACATATTTCAGAAAAAACTGAGAAAAATAGGAAAAAGCAAGTTTCAATCCATCAAACATATTTCAGAAAAAATAGGAAAAACTAGGTTTCAATCCATGATACATATTTTAGAAAAGATAGGAAAAAAACCAAACCACGATCTTCTTGTTTCTAGAAGAAAAAAACAGAAAAAAATAAAGCATAAGCATCCAAGTATCCAACAAAAACAGAAAGCAGAAAACAAATAACAAAAACGGAAACGGAAACAGCAACAGCAACAGAAGCTTAGTGCCGATTTCAAACGCATAACACAAACCATCCATCACAAAGGTTGCAAACCTCCAACAAAGTCCATCACAATGGTCTAACTAAATAGAATACTTTGAAGACAAAATTTAGAGGGGGAAAAAACTAAAACCAGAAAGAAAAGAAACATCATCTCACAAAAACAGACTCAGGTTGGACAAATGCATTCACATGAGTAGAAATAGAAAACGGGATTAGAAACAGAAACAACAACAAAAGCCCCAATGTTGATTTCGAACGCATGAATAGAAACAGGACAAATATAGTAATTCCTTTCTTTTCAATTTAGCTCATTTATTTTAGATGCTGATGATGATGCCCCATTAAGGAGAAAACAAGTAGAAAATCCAAGCCATACTGCCTTACAAAAGGGTCGTACACATCAACAAAATTCTTGATCCCAACTCTCAAGTTCCCAACAGTGACCTTATAAAAGTAAAAAAATCCAATGGAAAAGCATTCAAGACCAGGAAAAGCATGAAAGATATGTAACATCTACGTTTAATTTGTTAAATTTAAAGACAATTCGACAGGCAAAAGGCCCAGAGTATACCTAATTTTTGAAGACTGAAGAGTGAGTTGTTGTTCAATTGGCGTGGATTGACCAAAGTTGAAGACTGCTGGGTTTTATTAGTGTTGATTGACGGATTGACTGGGGCAGCGTCAAGGAAATGAGAAGGGGAAAGAAAAATGGACGAAAATGGAGGCCAAATATTGGAGGGATTCTTCTCCAGATTGCAACTATTTCTGACACCTTACATGGAAGATAAGATCGAGCCATAAGGGCAACTTCAGGTATATGATTACTGGAAGAAAAACTTCAGTTCAGGAGATTTTCAAAGAAAAATACATAAGGTCATTAGACTAAAAAAAAAAAATACTTATCTATCAACAACTGAAGGCACTCTTCCAATTTTCCCAGCATAAACAAAAACAAATGCGACATTGTTCTTTCCATGCTCTTTGGCAGTAGATGCAAGCTCTGATTAAACCTCAGCATCTCCTAAAGATGAATACAATAGCAACAAACGACTCAAGTCTTTTGCCTACTTCAAGCAGTCCTATGCCATCTCTAATTGCAAAATGAAGAATACTCATCAATAAAAGTACAGTTGAGAAGTCAGACAAAGAAGAACCAACTTTATGAACTTGAACAAAACACAGCAACTGATAGGCAACATTCTGAATGGAATAGAAATCAAAGTATCAGACCTAATAAGCAGCAATGACATATTTATCCAATATTCAGGAGAGCCACCCAGTGGAGATATCATAGTTGAAATTCATTAGACATGCCTATACTTTTTTAGAAAAATTATCATACAAATGATCACTAAAATATTAAAACAATAAATTGAAATAGACAAAAAAATATAAAACAATAAAACAAATTGATTAGCACATCATTTAGACTACTGCCCAAAGCCGAGTCTTGTGGCTGAAGAATTATAGCAATGAAGAGTAAAATTACCTTTCCAGTGGAGATAGCTAGTTCTCCCAATTGCTTCCATTTTGACTCACTGTGAGCTACCGTGGCAATTTCCTTAAAGGAAAAAGAGAAAGTGCTGCAGAAACATTAATAGGAAAATAACTACGATATTACATAAACATATAAAAAGATCAAAAGACTGCTTTAAAAAATAATTAAGTAATTCCCCCTTTGATGGGTTTGCAGTAAGCACTTTTGCAATCTCTAGTTTCCTTAGTTGTATTGCGAGCTCCAATATGTAATCAGGGTCTGCACCAACTTCCATTGCCTTCTTTACCATATCTCGTGATTCCAGAAAACGAGCCACACCACCAATGAGATCAATTTTCAAGTTGAGTTTGAGAATTTAAAATCTTGAATTTTGCAACTTCGATAGAGTAGAAAAAATATACAGAAGTGTCATAAAAATTGTTGGAATGCAAATCTTCCACTTCATTAATTTTAAAAGAAGAATTAAGAGTCGTCATCAAGCAAGTAGTCATTGCAGCCTTCCAAGTAAGTACACTTGAAAATGAAATTTGATACGCATGTCGACTCATGTTAATAGAGTACAGAAACCAAAAAAAAAAAAGAAAAGAAAATGAAAAGAAATTAAAGAAAATAGTAGAAAAATAACGTAACTAAAATTGACACCTAATGTCAATGGCAATTGATGGAACTGAGAAGGTTGGCTATTGGCAGACCAAGTCATTGAGTGGCAAAGACATAACTAAAATGGAGTGTAAATCGGCATATCAGCCGGTTGAGTGTCTCAATGGCCAAAAACTAAAAAAAATTGAAGTTATGGCAACATTCAGGCAAGGAAAAGATAGAAATAAAAAATTGGAAGAAGTGCATCACTCAGGCAGGAAGATTTGGGAAAAGAACATAAACCAATATTTTCTCATGAACGGTAGAAATTGAAGAAAAGTTGAGTGATGGGGAGAGTCGAAAAGGCAGAGCTCCAGTTTTGCTGCAAGAAGGAAAATCAGATGTAAGTTTCTAGTATCCAGAAGGAATTGAAAGAAAATATCAGATTTCCAACTTACCAATTTGTTGCAACATAAACACTTTCATATGTACCATGCGCTATGCCTCTTTCACTACCTGGATTATTAGAAAATAATCAACAATATTGCCTTGATATGAAGAAACAAACTTGGATTTCAGACTAAATAGAGCCAAGCCAGTAGTAATGATGGACCAATTTCTGGTGAAATGTTGTAACAGCGACCATTGGGCAGAAACATTTTGGGAGAAAAAACCAGAAGTCGTTGATTAAGAGCAAGAAGTAAAGAAAAGCTTGAAGAGGACAACAGTACCAGTCAAATTGACAAATGAGAAGGAAAATAACACGCGGTCAGGGAGATGACATGTACATGCCAGATGTACTATTTTAGCCAATGTGGAATGGCAAAGGCGCGTAGGGAGGGGGATATATTGTCCACGTGTCAGCACCACAAACTTCTTGTTCGTGCGTTTATACCATATATTAATAAATGTAGTGAAAAAACCAAGAAATGCTTAGAATGACAACTAGTAATTACAATCTCTTTAGTTTGGTCACAATTAGTTGTGCATACCCAATTGTATCTCAACAGATCACAAGTTTAACATAACAGGAATAGGAAAAAACCCAAAAATGCTTAGAACAACATCTCATAATTACGGTCTCTTCATTTAAGTCGCAATTATCTGCACATATCCAGTTGTATCTCAACAAATCACAACTTTATCATTAAAGAATAAGACCAAGATTTTCTTCATGTGTTATTTCTAATTTTTCAACAAATCATGACTCATATCATAGAATAAGTGTAAAATTTTTAACATTATCTTTACTATTTAAAATTAATTATGATATCATAAATGAGAGAAAACTTGATCCTTCATTTACAATTACTAATTCTCCTTTGAACACAAGAATAATGAGTAGTATAATTTTCATTTTTACAAGGATAAAAATTCTAAGGAGATGTCATAAAAAAACTTACCCATATAGGCATTAAATACGATGACAGCTCGTCAAAGAATGGGAAGAAGGCAACCTTGAATGTCTTGATCAATGTTCCTAATATTTCATCAATCTGATCCATAATGTTTCAAGAGACAATTATCATTTTCGGTTAAGCTATCAATTTCATGTCCTTTAGATCTGGACACGATGAAAGATAGGAAATACAAACCTGATCAAAGACTTCCTCTTCTTGCTCATTCTCCTCTTTAAGTAACTCCCCTTCTTCTGCATCAAAATCTTCAGCCTTAGCCCTCTCTTCTCTATCTCTTTTTCTACTTGAGCTTACTGTGATGACCTGTTTTAACTCTTCCACAATGTTTCAAACTTGGCTTTCATCTAGAAGTCCGGATATCTAACACAAAAATTCAAGAAGAAAATAATGGAATAAGTTATATTAACTTTATGAGAAAATGCAAAAACTTATCTAAATGAAACAAGAAAATCACTTCAATTATAATGCTAAAGTCAACCCCTTTCTTTTCTCATTTTTCAACATGTAATGACATAGAACTTCCTCCAAATGAAAAGATAAACATTCTTTTCTCTCCCATTAACAAGGGAAAAAAGAGGAAGACAAAATAGAAGTTGTGCTTACCAAGGGAATAAATAGTTACATCTGATTAAGAAGTTCAATGCAGTGCTAAAAAAAAAAAAATAGAAGTGCAAGTGGAATTTTCCAAGGAAACAGGAGAAGAATAATTAATATCGATTGAACGTTAACAACTCAATATATCTCAAATAACATCAAAACTAAATGATAGCTAAACCCTTTCTAAGAACTTAGCACTTGAGAGAGAAGGCAACCTAACTTTGAATTCTCCAGGCCATAATGAGGCTAACATGCATACCTAACTAAAGTGAAATGCAGAATTGTGCACATGAAATTAAGTCATTCTAAGCCTAGCAGGGAAAATGGCTACAACAACAAGTGACATAGAATTCCTATAAATCAGTTTTACATATCCAATAACACACGAGTCAAGGGTCAAATAGAAGTCATATAACAAAAGATGAACATATGCAGGTAGCAAAAGATTATTCCCATTCCTGTAGATTATCTAAACATGGCACCAAATAATATCGTAACTAACAAGGAAATTTTAGTCAACAAAGAATGAGGCAAAAAATGTTGAACTTTTATGCTATCATTTAATTGATGAAATCAGGCCCAAATAGGTAACAAGCTCTCCACAAATGCAATTTGCAATTCACAAGTCATCAACATCAACCAACCTGTAAGCATTCATTCAGTGAATCCAACATATTTGTAGATATTTCTGTATTGGGCTCCTGCACAACTTTCAATTGATATCACTCAGTAACAAAATGGAGAATTATAGCAGTTGCAATGATAATTAGAATGAAAGAACTACCAAGTAACACCAGCTTATGCAAAGCCTTCACTAAAGTTGGCACTATATAATTAGACAACTATTTGACATAAGTCTCATTACGACCTTGGGCAATCCCTCTCTACATCTAATTTTGCTGAACTTAACCACTCAGGCATGGCTGCAATTGAATGATTTAACATTCACAGAAATGAAAAAATCACGTTGATAACTAAGAGGAGAGAATGGAATGATTTATTAAGGTAATTAATGGAAAATATAAGAACAGTAATTAAATACCCGAAACAACAACTTTCCTCACTTCCTCATGGAAATAAAATTTAAGTAGTGGAACTAAAGTTGGAGCAACCTATTTTGCATTCATAGCACAAAAGCATTAATAAAGCTCAATATATTTAACAACTGAGGAAAAATATTTTTAGAATGGAAAACCAACCTGATCAATCCATGGATAAAAACCTTCTTTCAACTCATCAGCATAATAGCATAGCATATAATAGAACAAAACATGCAAGAGTACCACCATGAAAGGCAATTTAAGTTGAATAAAGAGGGTACTAAGGTATGGGACAAAGAATTCCATCCTTCTCCGATCTCATCAATAATTTCATCATCATATGAACTAGATAAACGAAAGTGAGATAACAGCACAAAAAAGAAGAACAAAAAAAAAAAGAAGCTCCAATTAAAAAAATGTTTAAAAAATACGGACAGCATACAAAAAAAAAAAAAAAAAACCTTTCTTTGTTGGGACAGAGCCTTCGGCCATTCAAAGGGGCTGAGTCCTGGCCAAAACTGTAAAAGCAAAAAAATAAAGCAAATCTAGTGACATAAGACCACAAAACAAGAAGAAGAACACAAAAAAGAAAATGTAATTAAAAAAAGTTCTCATTCGGTGGCAAATTTGGGAATGTCATTCTCATCATCAGTGGGGTCAATTTTTTCGATGGTGAAGAAAAATTAGGACAAGATTAGTATCGGTCGGACAACATTAGAATCTTAGAAAAGCACATAACATTAGTATAGCATCGGTTGGACAACATTAGAATCTCGAAAATGTAAAAAACCCTAAAGCTAGAACAACGATCGGGACAGGAAAATAGACGGATAAGAACAAATTAGGAGAACATGAGAACCGTAGAAGAGCAAACAACATCGGGAGAAAAAAAATAGGCACAAATAAGCGGAAAAAAAAGACAACAATCAAAAATTGGAGCAACAGCGACCATCGGGCAGAAAGATTTGGGGGAAGAAACCCAAAATTATTGATGAAGAGCAAAAAGAAAAGAAACGGCGCTATGCAGAAATGAGAAGAAAAGACAACAAACCCTAAAACAACAAATGACACGAGGGAGATGACACGTAGATGCCAACCATCCTATTTTAACAAACGTGGAAGGCCAACATTGGCAGAGAAACTTGCGTAGGGAGAAGGATTTTTTGTCCACATGTGATCAGGAGAAAGAAGGTGTTGAGGCTTTATTAATATATGCTAATAAAAATCTTATATATAAAATTATGCAACAAAAAGACAAACAAAACATAAATAGTAGCCAGAAACTCTAACCTCTCTCAACTCTATTTTTTTGGAGCTTCTCTTTTTTGCTTTTAAACTTCACAAAAATTAATAATTTTGGATTCTTTATATAAAATCTCTACTTAGTTAAAAACAACTAGAATTTAATAATCAAATCCTACGGAAGATCTATTTTTCTAAAACAATTCAAAATCCAATTAAACCAATAATTACTAAATTCTAATCAAATTATAATTTCCTAAATAAGTTCAATTTAATACTCCAACATTGTTTCCCATAATCCAAACTTGTCTTGAGAGCACCTCCAATACTTTCTAGTGTGAATTTTGTTTAGTAATTGTTTTTTTTTTTGCTATATAGACGATGTATAACATTAACTTGTAGTTGTTGGGGAGGTTTTAACTATAGAGAGCCCAATTAGAGCGGCCAAATAAGTAGTAAGAGCCCACCTGAGCCAAAAAGCTTAAGCTAGTGGGTCTTGGGTCCTTGCTACTTATTAGATGCTTTAGTTTCTCTTAATTTTCCAATGTGGGATAGTATCCATGAACACAAAAAACCTCCCATTCATGGATGCACTACCACATTAAAGCCACTCCTCCACAAGCTCAATCCCTACTCCAGCAAACCTATCTCTTCATTATGGACTCATTTAGTGCCCGTGCAAGTAGTAAAGGTGTCAAACCTACTTGTCCATGAGTTACCCACTAAGGCCCGATTCAACCAAAAGAGGAACCACTTACTTCCCCAAGTAGGCCAACATTTTGACTCTGATACCACTTGTTGGGGAGGTTTTAACCATGGGGAGCCTAACTAGAGTGACCAAATAAATAGTAGGAGTCTACCTGAGCCCAAAAGCTTAAGCTAGTGGATCTTAGGTCCTTGTCACTTATTAGATGCTCTAGTTTCTGTTAATTTTTCAATGTGGGACAGTATCTATGAGCACAACAGTAGTTAATATTCATTTTCACCTTTAATCTTGACATGGAAGAAAATTTATATTTTGAAAAAAAATTCTACTTGGTTTTTTTTCTTGATCAAAACAGTCATCTGCATGGTTTCTAATTTTTTTAAACCTATTATCTTTTCATCAACAAAATCTTCAATTTTATTTTTCTTTACAATATCATCAATTTCAATTTCTTCTTGTCGTTCAGCCAAACCAATAAGCTCTTCTTCTTCCTTTATAAAATTAACTTGGTAGTTTTTAAAATCTATCTTTTCAAAATTATGATTTTGAGTATTAGACTCTACACTGGAATCATCTCTTCCCCAATTATCGTACTAATTTGAGTTTTTAATTCTTGTTCTATAGACTTTTTGTCTAATACAAGCTTAATATGAATTCTTTGTTCATAAAAAAACTTATAAACATTGCAATTATTCAATAGTCAACGTTCATAAATTCTTAGTTTTCAACATAATTGTTACAATATGATCAAACTTCATAGATAACGAATTAAGAATTTTTGCAATAAAATATTCATTATTAAGAATATGCCCATAAATTCCATTTCATTCTTGGTGTCCAACAAATAAGAAAAATAATTCTCAATAGTTTAAAATTTCTCCATAGCACATAACTCAATTTTTTTTCGTCAATAATAACAAATTATTTTTTCAAAATCGATCTAAATTGATATATGATTTTTTTCAAAATATCCAATGCTTGTTTGGTAGTTTTAGTAGTACAAATTTTATAAAAAATTTGACATATTGATTACCTAATGAATTTGAGATAATATCAAATATATGTTCTTTTGGTTTTAGCATTAGTAGTATTTGGTAAATCTCTTTGAATGAATTGTAGAAATCATGTATTCGAGGGTGTGTTTGCATCTAGATCCTCAAAAAATTGTAATTTTGTTTTTCCATGAGTTTTTGAACAACACATATTATGTTCCAATCATCCATAGCTAACAAAATAAATCTTAACCTCCCTTGTTAAAAAAAAAAATATTAGGATCAATAAACCAACAACTAATTTTGTTGGCTCATGTAGGATATAAAAATCTTACGTATAAAAATCATTCAATAGAAAGACAACAAAACAATTTATAGAAAGCCTACACTTCAAAACACAAACACAAGAAACAATTTATAAAAACCCTACACTTCAAAACACAAATAGGAGAAAGAAAATTCAACTTTTCCCAACTCTATTTTTGGAGCCTCTTTTTTAGTTTTTTAAAGCTCACAAGTAATAGTTTTGCATTCTTTCTATAGAACCTCTATTTAGTCAAGAAACTAATTTGGTTACGCAAAATTTATTTTTCTAAAATAATTCAAATCTAATTAAACTAATACTCTCTCCATCCCCCCCAAAAAAAAGTCCACTTTTAAACCAAAATTTTAAAATATCCTTAATAATAATAATTGTGTATACTCACAATTAGAAAGTAAAGATAAAAATGTAAAATTAAACATTTAGTTGTTGTATTAGGCCTATTGTAACTAACTAATAAAAAGTTGTACGTATACCAAAATGGACCCTCTATTTTTTTTTTTTGGGATGAAGGAACTAATTATTAAATCCTTATCAAATTATAATTTGCTAAATAAGTTTGCTACAATACACTAACAACTTCTTGTGGAATTACTAGAATGAATTTGTTTTCCTCCCATTTAACCTTCTGAAGTATTTTGCGAATTGATTGAAGAAGAGTCTCTATCTCTAATATTGTCTTGAGAAACATATGAAATTCTTACAAAATTTTATCATTTTAGAAGGATCTTCATTGTTGCGAACATCTGACTTTGTGTAATGACTGAATGCTGTGAAAGTACCTCCAAAATTTTGGTAACTTCCACAGGATTTTCCAATGGTTGTTCATTGTCCAGTTGTTGTTCTAGAACACAGTTTCTTCAAATTGGATCACAAATTCCGCAGTTCCCTTTCCTATTGACTTGGCATCTAAATTTGGAGGCAATTCTTGCAAAAATTCAACCGTTTTGTCAGAAGTTCCTTCCTTGATTTGCTTCATTCTCCGCTGCAAATCTTGGAGAATTTTCCTTTTCCAATGGTGGCCTATGTGAGGCTTCACTTTCACTTGATCATTTCAACGAGTCATCATCTGGCAGTTGATGTTGTATTGGCTTGTTTACTAGCATATATTGGAATGAGTATCTTTGGCTCTTGTTGATAGACAAAGAATCCTATTTCATTCTTCCCATGAATTACCGTCTTGTTTGGAGTTGTATATTCTTCCTTCGTTAGTTTTGAGAGTGTCCTAAACAATTCGATGAACGTCGCTTGTCTTTTTCATTTTACTTTCCAAAATCAAATAATTAAAAAAATTAAAAACTAACAGATCTATATCTATAAAGGAGGTGGGGAGTTTTTTTTCCCAAAAAGATAGGTATATTAACTTTTCAAGATTAATGGATACAATGGTATTCACCAAAGTGAACTCTTCTTAGCACTAATGTTGACTAAGACTATTTGACATCAAGCCAACACTTTAAAACTACTCTTCACCTAACTAATTCCCACAAAAATAACATAGCCTAACACAAGTGGTAGATCTAACCCTATTATACAAAACAAAAGAAAGGTTAGTCTTACCACTTGATTCTTTGCTATGCTCCATCCCCTAACTATTCAAAAGTACTATCACTCACCCTGTATGTACTCAAAAGAATTAGCATCTTGATACTCCATCCATGCCTTAGTAGCCAATTCGATAACCTTCCGTTCCTCCATCCATTCTCTCTCAAATATCCAAAGATTCCTACTTTTCCATATCATCCAAAAGAGGTAAATCGTAAGTTGTGCCCGTTCTTCCCAAAGTTGTTCTTGTATTGGGAACATATGTCTTGCCACTACTGATTGAAATGAATTCCATATTGTTGTGAGCGATGCCATGATACCGGAGACAATTTCCAAATGTTCTGTGCCCTAGTACAAGTAAACAGAAGATGGCCCATCCTTTCTTTGCCATCTCCACACATTGGGCTTATGGTTTCCACTGGGATTCGTTTTTGTTGTAACTTAACATTAATAGGCAAAATATTATGGCAATATCGCCAAATAAAATATTTCAATTTCCTCTTCACATTCAGTGTCCATGTTTGCCTCCACATATTCTGCATTTTACTCCGGTTGGTGCTGCACTCTAGTTGTTGCTCCTACTCCAAACAAAGTTTTGTCAACTGACTATATGCAGATTTAACAGTGTACTTTCCATCTGGCCTAAATTGCCAAATCAGTTGATCTCTACTACCTGGAGCATCCAATGAAAGTTCCAAAATATCATGTTCATCATGTGGTTGGAAAAGTTGGGTGAGAAGAGAGGTATTCCAAACTTTACCATTTGCGGTTAACAACTCACTTACTCGTCACACTGGCTGCTGATCTGGCTGACTACACCTAAAGCGAAAATTCTGTCTGCCAGGTATCCAAGGTGACTCCCACACCCGAATAGTCTTCCCATCCCCCACTTGATATCTTGTTCCCAAAGTAATAACATGTTTTGCTCCCATACATCCCTTCCATAGCCAAGATGCATTTCCTTTTATTTCCATGCTCATCATCCCCGTCTGAGGAAAATATTTGGCTTTCATAATTTTACTCATCATTAACTCCGATTGTGTCAAAACTCTCCAAAGTTATTTGGCTAGTAGTGCATCATTAAATTTCTGAATATCTTGTGCATCATTAAATTTCTGAATATCTTGAAACCCCATTTCTCCCTCACCCTTAACTTTCATCATTTCTTTTCATGCCTTCCAATGAATTTTTTGATTACCCTCATTTTGCTCTCCCAACCAAAAATTAGTGGAGAGTCTACTAATTTCTTTGCATATTCCCACCGGCAACCTAAAACAACCCATAACATAAGTGGGAATTGCATTGACCACCACTTTAAAAACAATAATCTAAATTTCAGATCTAGAAAATGTTTAGTTTAGTATAGTTGTAGACATGGAAGTCTAGTTTACTACATTAAAATTTAAAAATAATTAAACCATTAAACCTTTAGATATTATCAAAATATTAACTTATATCTAATTTCTTTATTAATCCAAGTTAATCTTCTAGTTCAAGTTTTCATCTTTCATTAATTTCCATTACTTTAAACTTTAAAATTCCTTTCTTGCTTCATCGAAATTAGGTTAAAATGCCTTAAAAGTAATATTAATCTTTTCCAAGCATATTATCTTCAATCTATCAAATTAAAATATTTCATTGAATGTCTATTTGAAAATTAATTATGAAAATTTAATTCAATGTTTCTTATCATCAAAATCAATTATAAATTTGAGTTATAAACCTCATGTCAACAACTTCTTTTGCTAGTATTAGTGTAAAAAGCACCCAACACATCAATTGTGGTAGGATTCCCAAAGTTGCCTTCACCACCCAATGTGCACATGTGATCTGCCATAACTACATGCATAATAAATAGGTTTGGCCTTTCCTTAAATGCCCACCTTTTGTTCAAAATATGCAGAAACCTCCAAAGCCAAATCTACTAGGGAAAAAATATGAGCAATGTCCTTGTACTACGGTTGCACACAATAGAAACATTTCAACAGCCATGACACCCCAAATCTATATAAAGATACATCCACGGGGATCTGAGACCAAAGCATTAAAGACATGAACCATGCAATCGATTCATCCACATGCCTAGACCACAAGAGCTAGTCAAAAGAGTAGCTTGCCTTTTTACTCCGTATGAATTCATATATCAACTTCACCATGAATACTCGAGATGACATCAACTGCCATATGATTTGGTCATGTTTTCTCTCTACCTACTCAATTGGCATTGTCAAAATTTTTTCCACTAGGACATTTGGCAAAATGCTTCAAAAATTTTCCCTATTCTAGCCATTTGTCCCAAAAAGTCCCAAACACACCAGTCCCCCTGAATTTCAACTTTATTCTTCAATGGCTCGTCTCCTAGCTAGTTATTATTAAGGAACAAAATATGTCCCATTTTGATAACCCATGTAATCCAATCTTCCATCATGTCTCTGGCCCTAAGCATATATCTCCACACAGAAGAATCTGTAGCCAATGGAACAACTAATGTCAAATGCTCTTCATCCACATATTTTAGCTTCATGTAATTAGCCCAAAGAGATGTCTACTGCGGAAACCTCCACCACAATTTACAATCAAATGCCATAGTAATCCCTTCTAAAGATCAAAATCTGAAATCCTTTTCCTCCTTCAACACGTACATTTCTGTCCATCGTCTCCAATGATATTTGTGGACATATTCTTGCTCTCCTGAGAAAAACTGTGAGAACAACCTCTCTAGATCATAAATTACCCTTTAGGGGGATGCATAACTGACATCAAATGAATAGGCATAGAAGTAAGGACGTGTTTTACTAAAATGACTCGACTCCCTACCCATAAGACATTCTTAGACTACCTAGAGAGCATTTTCTTGACCTTATCAACCATCTGCAAAAACAAAATTAGTCTAATAGGTAGCGTATAATAGGTATCCCAAATATTGTAAAGGAAGTGCTTTGCCCATATAACTAGTAATCTCAATTACCACCCTTGTCTATCTTATCTCACCACCTTTTCCAACCATGAATGCTAACTTTGAAAGACTAACCATTTGCCCTGAAACCAGTTCATAGTCATGTATTACATGCATCAACTTCTACAATGACCTATGATCTTTTTTTTTTTTTCTCGAAACGATAGATAGATAGTATATTAATAGAGTGGCACAAAGGCCAATGTACAAAGCCACAAGGGCTTAGAGTTTCGTGGCGTCGCAACTGAAAACAGCGCTATAACCCACGAAAACAAAGGCCCGCAAAGGGGCAAAAAGCCCACGAAGGGCAAGAAAAAGCAAAATAAAATAAACCCACACATGACGGGAAGCTAAACCCACACTAGACGGGAAGGGAGACAACCTAGACGACCTAAGTTCAACCGCATTGAACCCCGCCCAAGACGGGAATGGTTGACGACTTGGACAACCTAGGAACTACCCGAATACAAAATGATAATATCATCAGCATAAGCCAGATATGTAATTGATGGGCAACTTGTCAAAACTTTGAAAGGCTTGAAAGATCCATCGTCAAGAAGTGCATTTAAAGACCAAGAGAAAACCTCCCTTATAATCAGAAAAAGCAAAGAAGATAATGGACACCCTTGCCATAGCCCTCCAGAAGAAATGAAATCCCCATGTGACACCCCATTCACTAAAACCAAAAAGTGACACCCTAAAATAAGACTCTACATTATATTAATCATTTCCTCACTGAACCCAAATTTTTGCATGATCGTAAGTAAAAACACCCAAGACACCCAATCATATGCCTTAGCTATATCTAGCGTCAACACCACATTCCCACCCGTGGACTTCCTATTCAAGTCAAGCATCAATTTTTGTGCCAAAAGGATGTTATCCAAAATCAAACGACCCTTCACAAAACCACTTTGTTGGGGAGATATTGACTTGGGCAGCACTCCTTACAGTCTTGTGCCAAACACCGTTGCAATCGCCTTAACACAAATTGATGGGCCAAAAATTTGCAAATATTGTTGGGCTGTCATTCTTTGGGTGCATAGAAAAGAAACTTCTCGAGAATCCCTTAGGCAGAAGGGATCCACTAAAAAACTCTTGAAAGGCTTTAACTATATCATCCCCTACTATCTCCTAGCATTTCTCAAAGAATTTTTCAAAAAAGCCATCTTTCTCTGCCGCACTGTCACCATCCATAATATGCACAAATGAATGAATCTCCTCTACCTTCAGCCAACACACTAACTTCAAATTCTCCTCATTTGTTATTAGATTGGGCACAACCTTCAAAGCTTTATGCATCCTATGATAATAAAGGACATCATAGCATAATTCACCTATTAGCCAAATTTTAAAGGAACTCACCACTTGGGCTGAGATGACCTCTGGATATGTCTGCCAATCCCCCCGTTCATCCCTTATATAATGAATGAACATCTTAACCCGCTTTGCTTGGACTATATTATGGAAAAGCCTGGTATTCACTTCCCCCTATCCCAACCATTTAACCTTTGCCTTTTGTCTCCCAAATTCCATCTCTTGATTGAGATTTAAAATATGCTTGGCCCAAGCTTTTTTAAGTTCCTCTTACCTATCAAGAGAAAATACAGTGGCCAATTCCTCTTCTAATTCCTCAAGCTTAGCCTCAGACCTCTTTGCCCCTTCAAATATATTTCCAGACTACTTCTTACTCTACTTACCTGAAGCACCCCTAACCCTTTGAAGTTTAGCACCCAGTATATGCATAGGCAATGCACAATAATTAAAAGTCCACACCTTCTTAACGATGTTTTTAAACTTTAGATGTGATACCTAAGAATTTAAATACCGAAATGGCCACTTTCCTAGAGGCACAAACCCACGAAACTCTATCAAGAAAGGACAATGGTCCGATCCCACTCTATCTTGATGTTGGACCAACATTTGCAAGTTCTGCTAGATACATCCATAAGTTTGAAACACGATATCCAACTGCTTGTAAATGCGAGCACCACTAACTTGGTTATTACACCAAGTGAATGAAAAAGACACAAAACCTACATTAATCAAGCCCACATCCTCCAAAAATCCACAAAATCTATTAGTTCACCAACATCAAATTGCCTCCCTTTTGGCTTTTCCATTGAAGACAAATGGGTATTAAAATCACCACAAATCAGACTCACTGGGTGCACCAGCATGAGCTGATAGATATCCTCCTACAACCTTATGCTACCTCTTTAACTACAGGCCGCATGAACAATCAACAAAACAAACTTGACAACTATCACATGATGAAAGTTTATTACTAGAAATTGATCTGATTTAGCCACCTTCATTCCATCCACACCAGACCACAATACCCATAATCACCCTTGGTCATTCACCAACCCCTCAACTAACCCCATGAGCAATCAAAACTCCTCTAGGTGAGTTTTTGAAATCTTTGGTTCACATAAAGCAATCAAATTCAATCTATACAACTTCAAAAGCATTTTTAGTCTTGAAGTTGCAAAATGTTTTGTGAACCCTCTTATGTTCCAAAAATGCCCTCTAAAGATCATCAAATACCAATTTACAGAACTAATACTTGGAGGCGAAAGAATTCCCCTTCCACAACAGTAGGTTGTTATTACTATTTTGGAGGACAAGTTATTGTCCCGCACCGACTCCGCTTGAGCATCCAATCAAGTTTCTTCGTGATCTATCTTCTCAACCAATCTTTCAACTGTGTGGACCCTCTACTCCCTCCAACTTTTTGGCCACCTAACATAATAATTCCCTTATGCATCAAATCCTCCACCTTTTCATACCCAAAGCCACTTGAGTAGGCAATGGAATAGATTGCTCAATAGATGGCTACATTGTCAATGGTAAATGAAGCTGCAAGGACCCAGCTTTTTACTAGAAACTCTACGCTAGAGGTTGGCCATTTTGAAATTCTAAATTCTACTATGGCTATGAAAGTTGTTGGCCACTATATTGCTACAAATTCTACGGGGACTAGAAAGTTTGGTGGCTAGTTTGTGGCTTCGCAATTTGCGGTAAATGCAACAGCTGTTCGAAGATCTAGTGTTCTGAACATCCAAAGCATTAATTTTCTGGACACCCAAAGTAGAATTTTCCTAAGTTGCCAAAGCTGTGTCCAACTCTTTATTCGTAGTAGGTAGTGGCAATTGTTTTGGCTGATAAACCAGTCATTTTTTCGGCTCATGAATAACCTGCTTATGTTGGTCCTTTTTCTGCACTTTGAGGATTGGATTCTTCACATGACATTCCATTTCCAAATGAACAACATGCCAACGATAACCACAATATGGTAGCATATTTTGAGGTTCAACTGATTCCCAAAATCTATCTTCATCTCATAAACCAATCCAAATATAGTAAGGCAACAATTTAAGCAAATCCAACTCCACTTGAACCCTTACAATACGAGGCCATTTTAATTCTACCATCGCTTGGTCCATTCACAATGGCACTCTCACCAACGAGGCAATTGCAAGCCATGCTTACTTTTCAAAGAGAAAAATCGGCATTCGAGGAAACCTAACCCAAACTAGAACTAAAAGAGATTCATGGTCAACATGAAATGAAATAGTCCATTTAAAACTTCATATAACTTTTCCAACTACATACCATATCAATGAATATAATCTACGATAATCATTTTTACCATGCAAGCGAATAATGATATGTCTAGCATCCAATAATCCAATGTGAAATTTGTCAACCAAATCCAAATATAGGAAAAACTTACCAATTATATCCATGTCCAGCTGCCCTTGAGAAAATTTACCCACTAAAATCCATTAGAATGGCTATGCCAACATGTCAATCATGGGCTTGTAGTTCAAGTAATGCTTCGATTTAGTGAAATTGTGAAGTTTGAGGTAGGAACCTTTTGAGGGTGCAAAAATGTCGTGATGGGAAACAAGTCAAGGTAGAGATTATTGGATTATGTCTTATTTCAAAATTGGAATGACATTAGAATTTTATCTAATTTTATAATTTGATGTTGATATAATTCAATTAGGAATTGAGTACTAACCTTTAGGAAATCCTATCATATTTTGTAATATTGATTAAAATTGGATTTGGATTGAATCGATACTTGGTGTTTTTACATATAGATGTAGTAGGATTCTTTTCTTATAGAGTAGAGATTTAGAGAGAAAGTTTTAAGAATTTCAGAGAGAAATTTCTAGAGTAAAAAGGTGTATACAAAATTAGTGACAGGTAAGATGTTTCTAAGGATTTTGGGTTTAGTCATAACAAGAAATTCTTATAATCTCCAGAATTGTTATTAATATCATTGTCGTCTTTACTATACACATTGGTTTGATTTGTTGAGTCGAACCACAATAACTTGTGTGTTTCGATTTATTATTTGTTGTTACTTTTTTGTTCTTGAACGGTCTTGGGTATAATCATAACAACCTCAATAAAGAATTTGATAACAAATCATAATTTTAGATTTTTGACAAAAGATTAAGTAGAAGGAACAATTGATATAATTCAAGCTTTCACTCTTTATTTTGAGCTCAATTTGGCCTTTCAAGCAGGCTTTTTTTTTCTGGTTTTGGGCCAATGAGCCCAAAGTTGGCCCAATCACCGGAACTACTTGTCAGATCGTGGCGTACTTCTGGTTTTTTCATGATCCTACAGTTTTGAGGGCTATTGGGTGTTTGGAATGTGGAGTTTTGATTTGTTTTTCAAACTTAAGATGGCTGCTATCTTAGGTTTTCCTAGGGTTGGTTCATGGCGGCACAAGATTATTGGAAGGATTTAAACTGTGCACAAGTATTCTTATTCTCAATCTACTAGCCTTCAAGAACATTTGCAAAGCATTTCTCTCAATAATCGTGTGCTACCATGAACCAACCCTAGAAAAACCTACGACTACAACCACCTTAAGTTTAAAAAATAAATCAATAACTCCTCCTTCCAAGCGGCCAATAGCTCTTAAAACTATAGGATCTTGAAAAAACCAGAAGTACGCCATGATTTGACAAGTAGTTCTAGTGTTCGGGCTGACTTTGGGCTCATTTGTCAGAAAGAAGAAGAAAAGCCCAATTGAAAGGCCAAATTTAGCCTAAAATAAAGAAAGAAAGCCATAATTATATCAATAGTTCCTTCTTCTTCTTAATCTTTTGTCAAAAAGCTAAAATTATCATTTGTTAGAAAATTCTTTGTTCACGTTTTGTGATTATACCCAAGACCGTTCAAAAACCAAAAAGTAACAAAAAATAATAAATTGAAACACACAAGTTATCGTGGTTCAACTCAACAAATCAAACCTACGTCCATAATAAAGACAATGATGATATTAATAACAATTCTAAAATATTACAAGAATTTCTTATTATGTCTAAACCCTAAATCCTTAGAAACACCTTGTTTGTCACTCAATTTGTATACATCTTTTTACTCTTGAAATTTCCCTTTGACACTCTTAAAACTTTCTCTCTAAATCTCTGCTCTATGAGAAAAGACTCCTACTACATCTATATATATACATACCAGGTAAAAATTTAATCCAAATCCAATTTAAATCAATATTACAAAATGTAATAGGATTTCTTAAAGGTTAGTACCCAATTCCTAATTGAATTATGTAAACACCAAATTAGAAAATTAGATAAAATTATAATCCCAATCCAATTTAGAAATAAGATATCATCCAATAAATCTCTACCATGACTTGTTTTGCATCACTATGTCTTCACACCCCGAGAGGATTCCTACCTCAGTACTTTAACTAAATCCAAGTAATGCTTAAACTTAAACAATGGAATTGACTTAGTCATCACGTTTGTTGAGTTATATGTAATTCCAATCTTCTTTACAATGATTAAGCCTTGAAATAAAACCTTTGAAATAGAATCATATCTGACATCAATGTGCTTAGTTCTCTCATGGTACATTTTGTTCTTCATCAAACATATGGCACTTTGACTATCACAATAAGTAGCGGTTTGTTTTAACTCTATATCCAATTCACCAACCAAATTATTTAACCAAATAACTTTTTCATAACTTATGCCAAAACCATGTACTCTACCTAAGTTGTGGACAAAGAAACAGTTCATTATAATCTAGCCTTTTAACTGATGGTACAATCACAAGTGTAAAAACATAACCTATCAAGGATATTTTTTTCTCCAAATTTCCCACAAAATCCAAATTCACATAACCAACTAGTCTGCCAAGTCCATGATCTCGTTCATATACTAAGCCAATGTCTGTAGTTTATTTGATATACCTTAAGATCTATTTCATAGCTTTCCAATAATTTCTTATAAGACAATGTATGAATATACTCATAACACTATTGCATGTGAAAAATCTAATCTAGTGCATATCATGGCATATATGAAATTGCCAACTACACAAGTGTATAGAACACAAGATATACACTTCATCTCCTCTTCAGTACTAGATGACATAGTAATTGAAAGTTTAAAATGTCAAGTAGGAGGTATACCAATAGCTTTGGAATCTTGCATCCCAAATTGGTGGAAAACTTTCTTGATGTGACTCTTTTGCGATAGATACAACTTCCCTGCATGTTGATCCCTGGTGATTTTTATCCCCAAAATCTTCTTTGTTGCACCCAAATAATCTCAATCTCATCTCTTAACTAAGATTTTAAAGTGCTGATCTCCGATATGTTTTTGTAGGCGATTAACATGTCATCAACAAACAACAACAAATAAACAAAGGACCACTTGGGAGTTTTTTATGATAGATACAACTATCATAATTGTTTCTATAAAATCCATTCCTAATTATGAAAGTGTCAAATCGTTTGTTCCATTGTCTAGGTAATTGTTTTAATCCATAATGATTTTTTTAGCAAACGAATATAGTTTTCTTTGCCAAAGATTATGGGCCCTTTTGTTTGTTGCAAATAGATTCATTCCTCTAACTCCCCATGTAAGAAAGCTATCTTGACATTTAAGTGTTTTAACTCCATATCAAGCAAAACTACCATAAATAATAACACGTAATAAAAGTATGTTTAACAATAGGGGAAAAAACTTTATTGAAGTTCAATATTTGGGATTCTTTCATTTTTCTTGAAAACCCACTTACCGCCAACAATCTTCTACTGTTTATGTGGTACAACTAGCTCCCATGTCTTGTTCGTATGAAGAGATTTAATCTATTCATTCATAGCAATTAATCACTATGACGATTCAAAACTTGTCAATGGTCTCTTGATATCTAGTAGACAATAAAGTTTCAACATCAGATGTCATGCATATGACACCAATTCTGTATATCCATATCTCTATAGTGGTTTAATTTATCTTCTCTCTCTATCATGAACAACATTATAGTCCTTTTTTTTTTTGTACTTATGGTGTATCCATTTTCAACGGACTCTTACAGAGTTATCTAGAGAACTTTTTTTCAGAAGTTTTAATCTCAAACTCCATCTACTTCTTAATACTGTTGTCCTAAACAATGTGAGTTTTCTTCTTCTTCTTTGTTAGTAAAGCAAACTCATCATATATAACATCTCTGCTAATCAAAAACTTAGGTGACTTGTTATTAGAATATTATAATTGATACTTCTTTCCTTTATTTACATACTCTAAAAATATGCACTTTCTTGCCCTTGGCTCAAGTTTACCAATCTTGACGTGAGCATATGCAGGACAATCGAATATTCTCAATTTAGAGTAATTTGTAGGGGAATCTAACCCTCTTTCTTCTAGAGTCTAGAAATCAATTGCTATAGATGAAAACCAATTTATCAAGTAACAAATTGTTGTTGCAGCTTTGGAATGTCATTAAATAATCAAAAATAAATTTCAACTCTCAAAACTTCTGTGGTATAATGGGAGTTAGGTCGTCTCCTCAGAGAATGGTGGATTTATCTCTCAACAAAATATTTTGGGGGTTGCTTTTAGACAATACTAAAAATTAAAAATGCAAAATAACAAATTAAAAACTCAATGTAGTAAGTAATGCAAAATTAGAAGTGATAAAATTCAATAATTAACAAACTCTAGTCAAAGGTTAATCTCATAAATTCACAAATAAATTAGTTATAGTCACCTAGTATCACAAAACTACCAATTTCTCATTACTTTGTTAGCAATTACGAGACATTATTAATCACTCCTTTTGTCGGTAAATAATTTAGGTATCACCATAGATTGCAATTTACCCATAGTATTAAGAATTAGAGAAACCCAATTCTAACCAACAATCTCACACTGTGCTTGTTTTAATTTGATTGTTTATCTCTTGACACAATTGAATCACTTACCAAGTAATATACATGCCAATTGCTATTTCACTAAAACAATTAAACCTTGACATCCTAGTTAGCATTAGATTATGTAGTCAATCAAATAATGGTGCCAATTATCCAATTAAACAACACAATAATAAATAATAAATTGGAAGAAATAAATAAATACCCATGAGTTTATAAGAACGTTAAAAACAATAAGTCTCACAATTGTTCTAGAATTAGCCTTCAATTATCCTTCAACTAGAATAAGGGTTTAGTTCCTAGACATGATATATGGTAAAACAAAAGTAAGAAGGGGAAAAGAGAGTGAATGGCGATGGAGAGAAGATGATATAGGTGTGCTGCTGCCAATTCCTCCTTTAGGCACCTCTAGGGTTCTCCTTTTATAACAAAAGTTGTTCTCTAAAAGTTTGATAAGTATACTAGTTCTAAATAGTTACTAAAAACTAAATCCTATTCTAAAAGGGAAATATAACAAGATTAGGAAAATTACTCCTAACTAAAATAAAGATTTATTTCCTAAAATCCTTACTACAATATTCTCTTTCTTTAATTGCCTTTTAGTTGCCCAAAAGACTTCTCTTCTTGATAAAAATTTCATTTAACCCTTTAGTACTTTAGGCGTGCCCACAGCAAAGAATTAAAAGTCTTCTAGTTTAACTTTTAATTCATCGACATGCTCACGCCTAATACTGAAAGGTCTTTTGGTCGGATTCTCCATAAAATTCTGCTTTAAACCTCTTTTCCTTCAAACATCCACTTTCAACATCTACAACACAAAACATAACTAAATCAATTAATTTCATCCTAAAGTCAACCAAATATTAGGGAAAATAATAATAAGAAATATATACAAATTAAGTTCTATCAAATCCCCCACATCGAACCAACTGGTCCTTAAGCATGTGCTAAATTTATAGATCCAGTGCTAAATCTATAGATCCAATATCTTTCTTTGTATTCCTTTCCCTCTTTCAACTCATCCACAAATAACTCGCAGTCTTTACACATTAAGGATCCAAGTCAGAATAGCAATCCTGATAACAAGTATTGATAGCATGATTCTAATTAAAACATATACATATAAAAAATTTCAATGAAATCATCGAAATCAAATGCAACAAATTTGATACGCTCTCATAGGTTGTACTCTAATCACTTAAAGTGTTTAGGAGTTCATTTAGCACTCAAATCCAACATAGCATGTCATTACCATAGGCTTGCTTATATATCACATTTCCACCACTAAATAAACATGAATCCATACAAAAAATCAAAGGGCCTTTGCAAGGGTTGTAACGGGACTTAGGTACAGGTGGGCAAAAAGAAAGGAAATTTTGGATTACACAAATCAAGATATGTACGAACTGCCTTGCGTGACTCGAAAGCAACATTTGTAGCACATTAAAACAACTTTCTTTATTCCAAGCAACATTATCCTTTTCTTGCACTTTCATAGCACAATTGTACCTTTGGTATACAATAGAGAACACTGAACTTGTCTAATCTTCATACTGATAAAGGTATAATTTTCACTATTTTTTTCTTTCCTTTTCATATTTTTTCCTTTTCTTTTCCTTATTTTATTTTTTTTTTCAACAAGATGTTCATCATGCAATTCATTCCCACATACTCTTGACAGAGGGTTCAACAATGGTAAACATAGACAAAGGTTTAAGGCCAAATAATGAGGTGTTGTAACAAAAAAAAGGCTAAAGCTCAAAATTGGCTAACTAGGGGTATTTGTAATAGGGGCAAGCTTTTTAGAAAATCTAAAGTGGCTAACCTAGGCATCCTTATCATTTCAAAGCATGAATCCACAATGCGATCTCGACATGCATAACAAAGCAAGTTCTAGAATGAATATACCATATTTGACAAAAGAGTTAGCAATTTCAAATAAGATATCAAAATTTCAAGCATACTAGGAAGGACTTTTTGAAAAAAAAAATAGAAATAACCAATAAGCGCATGCGGAAAAGAAAAGAAAAATAAAAACAAGAGACCAAGACATCTTCCACAACTCCTTGAGGATATGCAAGAGACCTATTAGCAAGTTTAATAATTACCCTTGTTGGATTCATTGGACCCAAATTTAGAGCACAATATACAGAATATGGCATAACATTAATAGATGCTCCTAAATCTAGCATGGCATGTTTAATCATTTTATTCCTAATTACACAAGGAATTGAAATCATACCGGATCCACACACTTATCGTAATTTTTTAGAATTATTGCGGATGCGTTTTGCCCAACATCGATGGTTTCATCACCTTTTAGCCTTCTTTTATTGGTGCATAATTCCTTCAAAACTTTGCATACAGGAATTTGCTTGATTGCATCTATCAATGGAATGTTTATTTCTACCTTTTGAATGTCTCCAAAATTCCTTGCTCATACTCCTCTCTTTTTGATCTTGCTAACTCGCTTGGAAAAGGTGCAACATTAGTATTTGAATCATTAGGTAATAAAGGATCAAATCTTACTACTTTTGGGTTTCTTTCTTCATTATCCTTGGTCTCCTCAACAATTTTCTTTTGGGAAGTAGGTGTGGGTTGAAGTTCCTTACCACTTCTCAACATCATTGCATTAACACTTTCCTTTGGATTTACCACTGTTTGAAAAGGTAATCCATTTGAGACCGCTTGCTTTAATTCACTCATTTCTGCAGCTAATTGAGACACTTGATTCTTGATTACGAATACTATCTCCAGTCTCCTGTTGGAATTTCTGCACAGTGTGTTGAAATTGTTGCGTGTTAGTAACTAAAGATCTTACAATATCTTCTAAAGGCATACCTGAATTTGATGATTGCATTGGTGGTGGTTGTTGTGTGGCCTGCTTTGGCTTGCAAATTGAAAGCTTAGCTGCACCTGATTCCCATAACTAAGATTTGGATGATCCTCCAACCAGGATTATAATGGTTTGCATAAGGATCATATTTTCTTTGGGGTTGATTGGGATATCCTCCAATTGCATTTGCTTGTTGCGTCATATCCTCTTGCAAAGTTGGGCACAAATCTGTAGGATGTCCAGGAATCGAGCAAACTCCACACACCTTTGTACTTTGCAATTGTCCTACAGCCATTTGACGAACTAGAGTAGTTAGATCAGAAATTTGGTCTTGAATACTAGAAGTACTTACCTCATGAATCCTTTTAGTAGTCTCTTCAGATCTTGAACCAAATTGTTGTGAATTCTCTGCCATGTTTGAAATTAATTGCCTTGCTGCAGTTGGTGTTTTGTTCACCAAGGCTCCTCCACTGGCTGCATCAACCATACTGCGATCCATCGGTAATAATCCCTCATAAAAGTATTAGATCAAAAGCTGGTTTGAAATTTGGTGGTGCGGCAACTTGCACACAATTGGTTGAATCTTTCCCAATATTCGTATAATGATTCGCCACCAAGTTGTCTAATACCACATATCTCCTTTTTAATATTTGCAGCTCGTGAGGCTGGAAATTTTTTTTCCAAAAACAACCTTTTCATTTCCTCCCAAGTTGTAATGGAGCCTGCAGGAAGATAATAAAGCCAATCCTTCGCCTTATCTCCCAAGGAGAAAGGGAAAGCTCTCAAATTAACTTGTTCCTCCGTCACTCCTTGTGGTTTCAAACTAGAGCAAACTACATGGAATTCCTTGAGATGTTTGTGTGGATCTTCACCTACATTTCCACGAAAAATAGGCAACAAATGAATAAGACCAGATTTTAACTCAAATGCTACTTCTAAATTGGGAAATTGTATGCAAAGAGGTTGTTGATTCAAAACTGGAACAATAAGCTCTCTCAATGTACGATCTCTTGCAGCCATTCTTTCTTCCTCAAGTGGTGTTGAATTAAATTGTAGCCTCCTTCTTATTTCCTTCCTTAGTCGTCGTGCTTCTTTCTCAATTTCTGAAATGAACACAAGATCACCTTTGTGAGAAGCACGGGTCATGCAATAAAAATCACAATGCTAAACAAAAAATAAAATAGCTCGCCGAACAGCGCCAAAATTTTAGTCGGGTTGTGAAACCCCCAAAATTAATTCGGATCTTCAATTAACTACAATTAACTTGTAGTAGTAGTGGACGATTCAATCCCACGAGGAGCTATGTGTGAGGGGGTTTTAGCACTTGAAATAAAAAGAAAAGAATAAAAGAAAGAAGGTTAATGCGATTCTAATAGTAATAAATAAAAGAAAATTATTCAAGAAATTACTAGCAATATGTGAAAGAAATAATTCAATCTTACCAAACTCCGATCCAAGGAAGTGTAGTTGTCGAATATATCTAGATCATAGGATTCTAAAACACTTTTTCATTGAAGATTTAATCGAAAATTTCAGGATAGCCATGACAAAATTTTGAGTTTTCCTATTTTATTTGTTTGAACCTAGCATTCACAACAAACCTTACTAACAAATGATGAGGCGATAGCGTTCCATATCATTTGATAGTAGCATTAAAATCATTGAAAACAGATTAAAACAAAACCAACAATTGAGATAGCTACAATTGAAAATCTTTGTATCATTACTTCCTTTAAATCATAAATGCATGATTATCGTCACTTTATACATAAAGCGATTTAAGTGCTACTTGTACTAAATGTTAGGACAATTACGGATCAAGAACAAATAGATAGCTATAGAAAGAAGAATGCAAATAAGTTGTCAATTTATTTATCATTCAAAATCCATAAAATATAATGCAAGAAATAATGATTACTTGAATGCAAAAGATTATGAAACTATGAACAAAACCTCACTAAATAAATTGGCATCAACACCCCTTGGAGCGGAATGAAAGTAAATTAGCCACTCATGATGGCAAAACTATTCTAATATTTATTCTAAAGAGAAGAGAAGTACAAGAGAAAGGAAAAATTCTGCAAAGAATTAAAGGAAAGACTTATGTCTTCCAAGTTCACTAACCCTCCTATTTATAGACTTATTCTCTAACAACCTCCTAAAGATTTCCTAAAATTCCTCCAACAAATCCTAAGTCTTTAAACTTTAAATTCTAACCAACCATCCTATCCTATCTTATCCTATCTAATCCTATCAATTGTCTTCAAATCCATTCTAACTTGAATTACAAAAGTTGAAATCAAAAGTCAAATTTAAATCTTGAAATTCAAGTTATTAGCTCATCGGTTCTTTATTTGACTCAAGGCGTGATCACGTGCATTTTCTTGATTTTCATCTCCAAGACTTCATCCTTTAAGGCGTGGGCAAGCTTTAACCAAAATAGTCTTCTGCTTTGACTCAAAAATTCTTCTCCAAAATCATCTAAATCTCCATTAAATTCCATCTTTCGCCTTAGTCCATCAACTTTACTTCACAGGACAAAAACACTTTAAATTAGCCAATTGCATACCAAATAAAGCATTAACATCATAGTTTTGCTCCTATTAAATGGTAACAAATTAAATCCTATCAATAAGTTAAAGCGATGCACATACTTCCAAATTAGTTTGTGAAGATAAAGATCCTTTGATTGACTAGGATCATAAGTACTCCTATCTACAGACATTTCCCACCACAAAGAATAAGGCTCAAAATCAGTATCAAAATCAACTCTAGATGCTTTATAGTTAGAAGTTTGTGCATATTCAAAAGAGATAAATCCTAAGGCTAAATTGAGCCCAGTAATGAACATTTTAAATTCTTTTCCAACCTTAGGATGATCTAAAGTGAAAGTGGTCGGCCTATTAAATTCTTTTCCAATCGAAATTGGACAACCATAGGACTTTTTAAGGTGAAAGTAGTCAGCCTATTAAATGTGAAAGTAGAATAAAATTCACAAGTCAACTTCACGAAGGCAGGGCTCTTAAAAGAAACAAATGGGTGCTAACCAATGTTGCCAATCATAGAATCACATTTAGCTTTTAAACCAAAAGTTTCTAAAGTGGGGTAATGAATATACTTCCCTGGAAGAATCTTTTGTTTGCATATCTGAGCATATTGCTGTTCGCAAGCCTTAGTCAAAAACTTCAAATGGCCCTTAAGGCTGTCGTCAGAAAGTGGTAGCATAGCTTTGCCTTTCTTCATTTGCTGCCTCGTGCGGTGAGTAGGACCATTGGATAGAGTCTAAATGGACGTTGGTCTGGGTGGGGATTGAGTAGGATTATCCAACGACGGATGCCATGGTGGTGATGGTAGGAGCGGAGCATGGCTACAAAATAGAATGAAAAGGGTGGAAGGGAAAATAAGGGGGCCAATGCCAAAACCCTAGTGATTGAAATAGAAATGGAACACCTACTTTAATTTCCCTTGGTGATTTTTTTTTTTTGTAAATGAAATCAATTCAAAAAGAATAGAAGACTTAAAGTATTAAGGCATGGGTGCCTAAGGAGAGAAAATCTTCTGGAAAATAAAATCAATGTAACTTAAAGCAAAAAACAGAAGACTATGTTACTTAAGTCGTAGGCACGCCTAAGGAACAAAAGTTTTATGGAAAAACATATCTATCCAGCAAAAGACTATTGGTTTTAGAGTGTGATCTAAAGAAATGAAGTCTTTGGCTACAAACAACAATAAATTTCATTAGCTACTACATATCTATAAAAAGAAAGAAGGAAAAAGAAAATGAATTGGGTTGCCTCCCAACAAGTGCCTTTATTTAGTGTCTTTGGCTACACAATACCTTAGTTTCATTTTTTGCAATTTGGGTGGACCAAATTGACCTCCTCTTTATTAGAGATTTCAGAATTGTCAAGAAAAGGCTTTAACATGTGTTCATTAACTTTGAGAGTTTTATTAGTCACTAAATTTGCAATACCGAAAACACAATGAGGATAAACATTGGTTACCACATAAGGTCTAAACCATCTTGATTTTAGTTTACCTAGCATAAACTTCAACTTTGAATAAAAAAGCAACACCTTTTGCCAACATAAAACTCTTTACGCTGCAAAAGCTTATCATGGAGCTATTTTGTGCACTCCTTATACATCCTTGCATTGTCATAGGCCTCCAAACAAATCTCTTCTAATTCTTGGAGTAGTAACTTTCGTTCAGCTCCCACCTCATTGGCAGCCAAATTGCATTGTTTAACTGTCCAAAAAGTATGATGTTCAGTTTCAATTGGTAAATGGCAGAACTTACCGTATACCAATTGATATGGTGACATGCCAATGGGAGTTTTGTATGTTGTGTGATAGGCCTAGAGTGCATATTCCAAATGAACATTCCAATCCTTTCGGTTTAGTTTAACCATTTTCTCAAAAATGTTCTTGATTTCTCAATTGGAGACCTCAGCTTGCCCATTGGTTTGTGGATGGTAGGTTGTGGCAACCCCATGTTGAAAGCCATATTTGTGCATCAAGGCTTTAACAGTGTGGTTACAAAAGTGTGTCCCTTGATCACTAATTATTTCTTGAGAAATCCCAAACCTACTAAAGATGTTAGACTTGAGAAAGCCTACAACAACCTTAGAGTCGTTAGTTCTTGTAGCTTTTGCTTCTATGCACTTCGAGACATAATCCATAGCCAACAAAAAATAGCAAAAACCAAAAGAGTTAGGAAAAGGTCCCATATAGCCCATACACTAGACATAAAAAATTTCACAAAACAAAACAGGAGTTTGGGGCATTTAATTTCTATGCGATAAATTACCCACCCTTTGACATTTTTCACAACTACAAAAATGGTAAGCATCTTTAAACAAAATTTGCCAATAAAAAGTACTATTAAGAATTTTCCTAGTAGTCTTTTTGAGGCCAAAATGTCCACCACATGCATGAGTATGACAATAAGTAAGTATGGAACGAATCTACTCATTAGGCACACATCTAGGAGTGATTTGGTTCGAACCTATTTTCCATAAAAAAGGAACATCTCATATATAATACTTAGAGTCACTTTTCAGTTTGTCTCTTTTAGCCCTACTTGTATCATTCGGCAGTTACCCGTGACAATGAAATTTACAATATCTGCATATCAGGGTTCATTACCTCATAGTTGAAATAGATGTTCATTAGGAAATACCTCAGAATTGGTAATAGCTCCTGTTTACTAACCAATATGCTTAAATGATTAGCTACAGAATTGTCTACTCCTTTGCAATCCTTGATCTCCCAATCAAACTCCTGTAGCATCAAAATCTAGCGAATGAATCTTGGTTTGGACTCCTTCTTTGACAAGAGATATTTAAGAGCTGCATGGTCAGAGTAAACAATAACTTTAGATCCTAATAAATAAGAAATAAATTTGTAAAAAGTTAAGACAATGGTCAGAAGCTCCTTTTTAGTGGTGGAGTAATTGCATGCATAGGGTCAAAGTCCTCGATGCATAATATATAACATGGCTGCTCTTTCGATCTCTTTGACCCAGAATAGCCCTTACCGCATATTGACTCACATCACACATGAGTTCAAAGGGTAAATTCCAATTGGGTGACTGTATAATTGGTGCAGAAGTGAGCAACGCCTTCAACTTGTCAAAAGCCAACCGACAATTTTCTCCAAATTCGAATGAAACATCTTGTTGTAGCAGTCTTGACAATGGTTGTACAATTTTTGAAAAATCCTTGATGAACCTCTTATAAAAACCTGAATGACCAATAAAGCTATGAATCTTCCTTACATTAATAGGGTAAGGTAAACTAGTAATTAAATCAATCTTGGCCGTATCTACTTCAATGCCTCTATATCAAACAACATGACCTAAAACTATCCCTTTTTAACAATAAAATGACACTTTTCATAGTTAAGAACTAGGCTAGTCTCAATTCAATGTTTCAAAACCTTGGTTAAGTGATCCAAACATTAATAAAAAGAATTGCCATAAACAGTAAAATCATCCATAAAAATATCAATGCAATTCTCAATCAAATTAGAAAAAATGTTCATCATACATCTTTGAAACGTACCTGATGCATTGCTATTTCCGATTTTACACACGCAAGTGCACGTGATCCTTAACAAGTAATACAGAGTGAATAAAAATTATTGTTCCCCCAAAGACTAATGATTTATTAAACACCGAAATTAGAATAATTCTAACTTTATTCGAACAATTGTAAAAATACTTTCTAAATAAACTAAGTTAAAACCAAATCTTAAACTAAGCTAAAATAAATCAGTGAACAAATTTTATATCCGACGACTAAAGCTCTAGGGTTTTCGAGTTCACCATGACTAATCCATCTTAATATTAATCTATCTCTATAGTCTAATTTATTTTCATGGTTGATAGTCGAGATTCCCTAACTTATTTACTAGTCCCTCCCAAGATCTAATAAAAATCTCCCTAATTGCTAATTCACTATATTCCTATGTGAATTACAACAATTATGAAGTCATTATTTTCTATGGATTCCCATGTAGCGACTACACAAATCATGCAGGTATATTCCTATCCTACATGCAATTTATGGCATTTATCTCAATGAACTTGACATATAACTCCCCTTCCAGTTCGCTATGATTAACAAATCATCTAGTTTGTGATCAGGTAATTAGAGGCATTATGTACAGAGATAAATACTCAACCATAGAAAATCAAATCAAACTATATTAATAGAAAAATATTAAAGACTTCATAGTTAGGCTACATCGTAGCCCTAGAAAAATATATTAGTTCATACTATTATAAAAGAATACAGCCAAAGTCTTACACGTGATTGAAAGAAAAAAAAACTAAAAGAGAGAGTTGAGTAACTGCTCATGTGTTGTTGTTCTTCGGCCGTTTGGGTTTTCTCCCACAAAAATGCAAAGGCAGTTGAAGACTTTTTTGTTTTGTACACAACCTCTAGGAAATTCTGCTTAACTAAAACTAAATTAAGAAAAATAAGAAGAAAAGTAAAGAAGAACATGGAGGACTTGATGGCTGCTATCTCCTTTCTATAATAGTACTAACCAAAGGAAAAGAACACAAAGAAAACAAGGGCGTCGGTTTGAAGAAAGAAGATGGCGGTGGTTTGGAATTTTTTCTCAGTCTGCACCTCTTTGTCTTCCTTGGTGGGTTTTATAGTTTTTCAAGCACAATTGCACCCTTGTTGTCTTTCAACTCTAGTTGTCTTCTTGTTCCAATCCCAGCCGTATTCTACTTTTTTGTTTCAGCTTACTTTTGCCTTCTTCTTGTTTAGGTCGGTTTATTCTTTCTTCTTGTATTTGGATTTTGGTATTCCAAACTGTAGCTGACTTGTAGTTCTTTGTTGTGTCTGGATTTTATGTCCTTTTTTCATCCATTTCTTTATTGTGTTCATATTTTTATTTTGCTTTCTTTCTGTAACTTTTCCCTCATCCAGATTTTCTTCTTTTTTCCAATATCCAAAGACGGGCACTTTTTTGTCTTCTTCACATTTCTGCCCGAAGTCAACTTCTCAATTTCCTTTCCTTGTTTCCCTTTTTTTTTCTTTTCAGCCTTTGTTTCCCAATTCAACTACCTGCTTGTCTTTTGTCTCCTAACTGCAACGGTTCATGTTTGCTTACGGCTGAGTAGGAGTCTTCTTTTGTGCAACTGTCGGTTGTTTGTTTTCTTGTGACTACAGAAATTGTCTTTGGCAGAAGCAATTCAATTGGAGTTCTTTCTTGTCTTTTTGTTTTAGCCTAGTGCGGCTGAAGGAATCTCTCATGTTGTAGTTTTTGTTTTGCAGTTTCTTGGCTTTTTCTTCCAAATTGCAACTGAGTTCTTATTTCTTTGTTTGCTTGCGGAGATCTTGAGTTAGTCTAAATTCTCCTTTTTGGTCTCACATTGTGTATCAAATAACTTTTACTCACAAGTCTGTTTATGTTTGTGTAAGAGTCGGATGACAGGGAGTCTTGAGTGATCCTGGAGAATGTTGTTTTTGGATTTGCTTGGCTTTTTCTTTCTCTTAGCCGAATGTTTTTTCTCTCAAAGGCAGCTGCAAAATAATTCCCTTCTTTTCTCCATTTTGCCATTTACATTCTATCAGAGGCATCGTCATTGTTGCTGGCACCAATGTTCTGCAACTCCATTTTCCTTTGCTTAAGTTATTGATGATTTGTTTTGAGTCACAGGAAAGTAAATTGATCCACGGTTTTTTTTTTTGGCTAGTTTTTTTCCTAAAAATACTAGTTAAGAAGAAATTTAAGTATAAAAAAACTAAAGAATTGACCTAAGAAATATCATAATAACACATCCTATCAAATTCCCCCACACTTAAATCAAAGCTTGTCCTCAAGCTTGCATTAGATCAACATCTTTTTCTCTTTATTTTTTAACTCTCTTTTTCTTTTTTTTTTCTTTTTTCTCTCTTCTTTTTTTTCACTTTTTTTTAAAAAATTAATAAAACAAAACACACAAAATAAAAATAATAAGGTAAAAGAACTTTGGGTTGCCTCCCAATTAGGGCTTGCTTTATAATCTTCAACCGGTCTATCTCTGCTTGCCTCAATTTGCATCCACCAAGGTGATAGTGCACTTTTGAAGGTTCACTCCAGCTTCAACATAAGTCTTGAGTCTCTGACCATTTACTTTGAACCTTTTATCTTCGCTTTGAATTTCAACAGTGCCATGTGGGAACACTTGCACCATTGTAAAGGGTCCAAACCGCCTCGATCGAAGTTCCTAGGGAATGATTTCAACCTTGAGTTGTATAGGAGTACTTTTTGGCCTGGATGAAATTCTCGATGCAAAATGTGCTTGTCATGCCAAGCCTTTGTTTTCTCCTTATTAATCTTAGCATTCTCATATGCCCCTTGACGGAATTCATTCATCTTATTCAATTGGAGTAGTCTTTTCTCACTTGAGGCTTTCAAGTCAAAGTTAAGATGCTTAGGCAATGGTTTGAGGTCTAATTGTGGAGTTTCTCAACTAAAGGTATTGGTTTGGAAACACCTTTTCTAAGGTCTTCAAATGCCCTTTTAATAAACATAGGCGCTAAGGCCTCTAGTTGTTTGGAGCATGTATCTATCTCTTGATTTTCAGAATTCTTTATCCTCATAAGACATTTTAGTGCACCTTCAATTGTATCCACCTTCATACAATTGTATCTATCTCTTGATTTTCCATTGGATCTTTTGGATGGCTAGCCTGGAATTTTTCTTTAGTGCACCCTTCAATTGTATCCACCCTCATACAATTGTCTATCTCACTCACTAATTTCAGTGCTTTCAAGACATTGAAGGTGACTTGCTCATCTTGAACCCTTATGGTTAGTTGCCCTTTTTGCATGTCTATTAGGGTCCTCCCCGTAGCCAAGAAAGGTCTACCAAGAATAATAGGAATCTCTTGGTCTTCCTCTATCTCAAGTACAATTAAATCAGCCAGGAAGATAAATTTGTCCACCTTAACAAGCACATCCTCTATAACACTTCTTGGGTATTTGAATGATCTATCTACCAATTGCTGGTGACTATTGTGGGTTTGGCTTCTCCTAAGCCAAGTTTCTTGAACACAGAGATAGGCAAAAGATTAATAATTGCACCAAGATCACACAAGGCTTTATCAAAATAAGAATTTCCTATAGTGCAAGGAATAGTAAAACTCCCTGGATCCTTAAGCTTAGGAGGAAGCCTTTTCTGCAGAATGGCCTTTGCATTTTGATAAGTGCTGTGATCTCATACTCTTTTAGATTTCTTTTTGTTGGAGAGGATCTCTTTCATAAATTTCACATATCTAGGCATCTGTTCCAAAGCATTAGTAAAAGGAATATTAATATATAATTTCTTAAAAACTTCAAGAAATTTAGAAAATTGCTTCTCTAGCTTTTGCTTTTGAAATCGTTGAGGATATAGCATAAGTGGCACATAGGGTGGTGGATTATCTAGAAACAACTTTGATTTGGGTTTCTTGACTTCTTCAGTTTGTTCCCCAAAATTTTCAAACTGCACTTCCACTGCTTCTTGTTTTGACTTTTTCTATGTCATAGGTTCAGGCAACTCTTTGCCACTTCTCAGTGTAATTGCCTTCACATGTTCCTTAGGATTGTTTTCCGTATTACTAAGCAAAAATCCCTGTGGCCTAGAATTTAATGCACTGGCAAGTTGTTCTACCTGAACCTCTAAATTTCGGATAGAGGTTGACTGGTTTTGCAATGTGGCTTCAATCTTAGTCATGAACTGAGATGTGTTCATACTCAATTGAGCAAGAGCATCTTCTAAAGACACCTTTTGTGCATGGGGTTGAATTTGCTGTGGAGACTAAAATCTATGGGGTGTATCAGTAGGCTGATTATTTCTCCAAGAAAAATTTGGGTGGTTTCTCCATCCTGGATTGTATATGTTGGAGTAGGGATTATATTGTCTATTTGAATTCCCTATAAACTGAGCCTATTCCTTTTGAGATGGGACAAAAGGATTTTTCACTTGACAATCAACACTAGGATGAGGTCCACTACAAAAATCACAAGATTCTGGGGGAATATGGATGGCATTAGCATTGAGTGTACTAAGTTGCTTTGATAGTGTAGCAACTTGGACTGATAGTGCAGTGAGAGCATCAATTTCGTGCTTGCCATGATTTTTCTATAGTGTAGATCTCCCTGAAGACCATTGGTAGTCTATAGATGCCATCTTGTCCAACATTGCATATGCAGCCTCATATGTCTTCCTCATTAATGAACCTCCCGCTGCAGCATCTACAAGTATCTTGGTTGATCGAGTCAACCCATTGTAAAAAGTTTGTAACTATAACCAATATGGGATACCATAATGTGGGCATGCTCGCAACAAATCTTTATACCTCTCCTATGCTTCAGAAAGTGATTCCATCTCATGCTGGTTGAATGTGGTAATCTCATTCCTCATCTTTGCAGTTTTGGTAGGTGGAAAATATTTTGTCAAGAATTTCTGCCTACACATGTCCCACGTGGTAATTGCTCCGGCTGGCAAAGAAAGCAACCAACTCTTGGCCCTATCCCTCAGTGAGAATGGGAAAATTCTCAGTCTAATGGCATCATTAGAAACACCATTCATTTTCAATGTATCACAGATCTCAAGAAAATTCATTATGTGAGCATTAGAGTCCTCATGTGCTAACCAAGTGAACTGATTGGCTTGGACCATCTGGATTATACCTGATTTCAATTCAAAATTATTTGCTGTAATAGTTGGAGTTATGACACTGTGGAGATCATATGTGGCAGTAGGCAAACCATAGTCACATAATGCTCTAGTGTTTGCATTAGCGATAGGGATAACGTTCTCTCCCTTTTCAATCATGGTGTTATGAGCTAGTGTGGAAGTTTCTCTCTTCTCCTTTCTATTCAAACGACAGGTTTTTTCTATCTCTAGATCAAATGGGAGTAGATTATTGCTTCCAAATTTTCTCATGCACTACAAAACAGAATCTGAAAAGAGAAAATAATGAAAAAAATAATAATAATAAATGAATAAAAATAAATAAATGAAAATAAAGTTCGAATTAAAGCTAGAACTACTTGGTATCGATATTAATAAAATCAAATTAGTCCCTGGCAACAGCACCAAAAACTTGTTGCAGATTTCACACATGCAAGTGCACTTGATCGTTAACAAGTAACACAGAGTGAATAAAAATTATCGTTCCCCCAAAGACTAATGATTTATTAAACACCGAAATTAGAATAATTCTAACTTTATTCGAACAATTGTAAAAATACTTTCTAAATGAACTAAGTTAAAACCAAATCTTAAACTAAGCTAAAATAAATCAGTAAACAAATTTTATATCCGACGACTAAAGCTTTAGGGTTTTCAAGTTCACCATAACTAATCCATCTTAATATTAATCTATCTCTATAGTCTAATTTATTTTCATGGTTGATAGTCGAGATTCCTTAACTTATTTACTAGTCCCTCATGAGATCTAATAAAAATCTCCCTAATTGCTAATTCACTATATTCCTATGTGAGTTACAACAATTATGAAGTCATTATTTTCTATGGATTCTCATGTAGCGACTACACAAACCATGCAGGTATATTCCTATCCTCCATGCAATTTATGGCATTTATCTCAATGAACTTGACACATAACTCTCCTTCCAGTTCGTTATGATTAACAAATCATCTAATTAGTGGAAGTTTTAAGTACATAGATAAATACTCAACCATAGAAAATCAAATCAAACTATACTAACAGAAAAATATTAAAAACTTCATAGTTAGGCTACATCGTAGCCCTAGAAAAATATATTAGTTCATACTATTATAAAAGAATATAGCCAATGTCTTACACGTGATTGAAAGAAAAAATTAAAATTAAAAAAAATAAAAGAGAGAGTTGAGAAACTACTCGTGTGTTGTTGTTCTTCCGCTATCCGGGTTTTCTCCCGCAAAAATCCAAAGGCAACTCAAGACTTTTTTGTTTTGTTCACAACCTCCAGGAAATTCTACTAAACTAAAACTAAATTAAGAAAATTAAGAAGAAAAGTAAAAGAAGAACGTGGAGGACTTGATGGCCGCTATTTCCTTTTCTATAATAATACTAACTAAAAGAAAAGAACACAAAAGAAAACAAAGGACGTTGGTTTCTGAAGAAAAGAAGATGGCGGCTGGTTTCTAGAATTTTTTCTCTCAAATCTTGGACCTCTCTTTGTCT
Source organism: Gynochthodes officinalis (assembly GCA_020080225.1). Classification (NCBI taxonomy): domain Eukaryota; kingdom Viridiplantae; phylum Streptophyta; class Magnoliopsida; order Gentianales; family Rubiaceae; genus Gynochthodes; species Gynochthodes officinalis. The sequence goes on along the minus strand of CM034615.1, from coordinate 32,376,113 downwards.
TCCTTGGTCGGGTTTTTATAGTTTTTTCAAGCACAACCACACTCGTTGTTGTCTTTCAATTCCAGTCATCTTCTTGTCCCAATCCCAGCCATATTCTACTTCCTTGTTTTAGCTTACTTTTGCCTTCTTCTTGTTTAGGTCAGTTTATTATTTCTTCTTGTATTTGGATTTTGGTATTCCAAACTTTAGCTGACTTGTACTTCTTTGTTATGTTCAGATTTTATGTCCTTTTTTTCAGCCATTTCATTCTTGTGTTCAGATTTTTATTTTGCTTTCTTTCTGTTCCTTTTCCCCCATCCAGATTTTTCTTCTTTTTTCTAATATCCAAAGACGGCTGCTTTTTTGTTTTCTTCACAATTCTGCCCGAAGTCAACCTCTCAATTCTCTTTCCTTGTTTCCCTTTTTTTTTTCTTTTCAGCCTTTGTTTCCCAATTCAACTGCCTGCTTGTCTTTTGTCTCCCAGTTGTAACGGTTCTTATTTTCTTGAGGCTGAGTAGGAGTCTTCTTTTGTGCAGCTGTCGGTTGTTTATTTTCTTGTGGCTGCAGAAATTGTCTAAGGTGGAAGAAATTCAATTGGATTTCTTTCTTGTCTTGTTGTTTCAGCCTTGTGTGGCTGAAAGAAGCTCTCAATTTGCAGCTTTTGTTTTGCAGTTTCTTGGCTTTTTCTTCCAAATTGCAGCTGAGTTCTTCTTTCTTTGTTTGCTTGCAGAGAACTTGGTGGTGCAATTCTCATTTTGGTGTCGCTTTGCACATCAAATAACTTTACTCACAAGTTTGTTGATGTTTGTGTAAGAGTCGGATGTGTGGAGTCCCAGTGATTACGGAGAATGTTGTTTTCGAAATTGCTTGGCTTTTTCTTTCTCTCGGCCAAATGTTTTTTCTCTCAAAGGTAGCTGCAAAATAATTCCCTTCATTTGTCTACTTTGCCATTTACATTCTATCAGAGGCATCATCACTGTTGCTGGCACCAATGTTCTGCAACTCCATTTTCCTTTGCTCAAGTTATTGATGATCTGTTTTGAGTCACAGGAAAGTAAATTGGTTTTTTTTTTTGGCTAGTTTTTCCTAAAAATGCTATTTAAGAAGCAATTTAAGTATAAAAACACTAAAGAATTGACCTAAGAAATAACACAATTACACATCCTATCAATTGCACAGTCCAAAAGGCAAACGACGATAAGCAAAAGTTCCAAATGGACAAGTAAAAGTTGTTTTTTCTTAGTCCTCTTGAGCTACAACAATTTGGTATCCAAAATAACCATCTAAGAAATTACCTGTCAATCTTTCTAACATTTTGTCAATAAAAGAAAGTGGAAAATGATCTTTCCTTGTGGCTGAATTCAACTTCCTAAAATCAATGTACATCCTTCATCCATTTTAGAGTCTCATGGGAACTAGCTCATTTTTCTCATTTTGAAAGAGTGTAATTCTCTACTTCTTGGGTATTACATGCACCAGGTTAACCCATTGGCTATCAGAAATTGGATAGATGATGCGTCAACAATTTGAGAATTTCTTTCTTGACTACTTCCTTCATGGCTGGATTGAATTTACATTGCATTTCCCTTATAGACTTGGCATAAGGCCCTTACAAAATTCGATGCATGCAAATTGAAGGACTAGTTCCTTTTATGTCCGCCAAAGTCCATCCAATGATTGTTTTAAACTCTCTTAAAACTCACAAGAGCCTTTCTTCTTGGACCTCGGTTATGTCCTTTACGATTATCACTGTTAAAGTCTCATATGCTCCCAAATATACATACCTTAGATGTTTGGGTAGAGATTTCAATTCTAACTTTGGAGCCTATTCAACATAAGGGAGAATTCTCTTATAAAAAACCGGTAATGGTAAAAATGAATTTTCAAACCTGCTAAGAACTTTTGGTAGTGAATGCAATGACATGATTACTTCTTGAATCTTCTCATTACTCTCTAGTGTCGCATCACTATCCATTTTTCCATTTTACAACACAAATTCTAATTCATCTTCCACAAAATTTTGCTTAAAATCAGCTTGTACAATGGGGTTAGTAATTCCAACATGACAAACAGACTCAGTATCCAATGGGTATTTCATAGCTTTCAAAATGTTAAAAGTAATTATTTCACCATCAAACTCAAGAGACAATGTACCCTTATGCACATTTATCTTGGTTCATGCAGTGTTTATGAATGGTCAACCCAATAAAATAATTCCACAATTCATAGAATGATCATCATCAATGTCAACAATGTAAAAATCAGCAGGAAAAATAAATTCATTTACCTTACTAAGACATCTTCAACAAAACCTTCAGGATAAATATTGAACCGATCAACTAATTGAATTATCACCTTTGTTTCTTTTCAAGGTCCTAAATTTAGAGATCCAAAAACTGACAAAGGCATAACATTTATGGATGCACCTAGATCAAGCATACTTTTTTCTATCCTATAACTTCCTATTATGCAAGGTATAGCGAACATACCCAGATCTTTGCACTTTTGAGGCAATTTTCTTTGACGGACTACCAAAACATTCTCACCAACCCTTATCATCTGGTCAGTATTCAATCTATTCCTATTGGAGCATAATCCTTTCAGAAATTTAGCATACTTCGGTATTTGCTTAATTTAATCAATCAGGGGAATATTTATCTCTATTTTTCGGAAAGCATCCAAGATCTCTTCCTTACTGTCTTCTTTCTTTGACCTTGCTAGCCTTCTAGGAAAAGGAGGAGCAATTTCAATTTTGGATTTGTGTTCATGAATTTTACTACTTACCGCTTTAATTGGTGGTTGTAACTTTTTAATGTTCTTCTTCTCTTTTTTCTCTTCAACTTCAACACCCACTTGTGGTGATGTAATTTGCACTTATTTTTGGCTAATAAGAGTCATGGCACTAGCATTTTCCTGTGGGTTGATTGCAACCTGCGCTAGTAGCTTCCCTTTATTTCCTTCAACATTATTTGTGGAAGCTATGATTTGAGATATTTACAATTCCAAATTCCAAATACTTGCCCTCATTTCTTGTTGGAGATATATCATTGAATTAGAAGGGATTTTCACATTATCCTGAAGAAACGCACCTTGATTGGATATTGATGGTTGTGGTCATGATGGCTGTCTCGCTTGATATGGTTGTTAAAACCCAAATGACATGGATGCATAACTAAAGTTTGGGAAATCCCTCCACCCTGGGTTGTACGTGTTCGAATACAGATCATATCTACTTTGGGGTGGTCTTAGAAATCCACAGCAGCATTCACAAATTCACTTGTGTCTTTTTGAAGAGTTGGGCATAAATCTATTGAATGCCCCAAAACATCACATATTCCACAAGTTTTGAATTGTTGATTTTGACTTGCAACCAACTTTTCAAGAAGAGTGGTTATAACCTCAAATTTTCTGTCAGAAAGAGAAGTGCTTACCTTGTTTACTTTCATTGAGAGATTATCTTGCCGATTCCCAAATTGTTGTGCATTTGCTACCATATTTGATACCAAAGTTCTAGCTTTAGCTTGTTCACTAGAGCACCTCCACTTGCAGCATCAATCATATTCCGGTCCATGATAGAAAAATCCTCATCGAAATATTGTATAAGCAACTGCTTAGGGATTTGGTTCTGAGGACAACTCGCATACAATTGTTTAAATCTCTTCGAATACTCATAATGAGTTTTTCCATGAGTTTGATGAATTCCACAAATGTCCTTTTTGATATTCATAGCCATCAAAGCAGGGAAAAATTTCTCTAAAAATTGTTGTTTCATCTCATCCCATGTGGAGATTGAGTCAGATGGTAGATAGTATAACAAATCTTTGGCCTTATTTGCCCAAGAAAACGGAAAACCCTTAACTTAATTTGCTTTTTAGATACCCCTTGTGGTTTCGTGGTGGAACATACCATGTGAAATTCCTTTAGATCTTTGTGGGGGTCCTCAGTACAAGGCCGTGAAAAGTTGGAAGTACATGTATCAGTCCATATTTGAGTTCAAATGCTACCTCAAGATTAGGATATTGGATAGCTAGTAGCATTTGCGTTACGTCAAGAGTTGCTAACTCTGCAAAGTCCTTCACACAGCCGTTGGTTCTTCTTCTACAATAGTCTCTTCCTTAGAATCACTGGAGGTCTCAGCCAAATCAATTGCTAAATTTAAACCTAGAGAAGATGCTTGACAACCTCGTTCTCTAGCCACCTTTTGTAATTGTCAGGCAGTCTTCTCAATCTCTGAATCGTACTGAAGTTCACCTATACGAAAAAAACAAGGCATAAACCAATACAAATGAAAGGAAATTAAGATTTAAAAAAATCAGAGAAATAAATCTCAAATGACACTAATTCCCCGGCAATGGCGCCAAAATTTTGGAGTGTCATTAAATCAACAAAAATAAATTCCAACTCTCAAAACTTCTATAGTATAATGGGATTCAGGTTGTCTCCTCTGAGAATGGTGAATTTATATCTCAATAGAATAATTGGGGGTTATTTTTAAACAATAATAAAAATGTAAAATGTAAAATAACTAATTAAAACTAAACGTAGTAATTAATGCAGAATTAGAAGTGGTAAAATTGAATAATTAACAAGCTCTAGTCAAAGGAATAATTTTAGAACTAGTCCATTCAATTGGTCATTAACATAAGGTTAATCTCATAAATTCACAAATAAACTATAGTCATTTAGTACCACCAAGCAACCAATTTCTCATTACTTTGTTGGCAATTAAGAGAATCTCATTACTTACTTCTCTTTTCGGTAAATAACTTAGGTACCATCATAGAATTCAATTTACCCACATTAATAAAAATTAGAGAAACCCAATTCTAACTAACAAACTCATGCTATGCTTGTGTCAATTAGATTGTTTATCCCTTGACACAATTGAATCACTTACCAAGTAACAATCATGCCAATTGCTACTTCACTAAAACAATCAAACCTTGACGTCCTAGTTAATAGTAGATTACATTGTCAATCAAATAATGGCACCAATTATCCAATTAAATAACACAATTATAGAAAATAAACAAATAATGATGAATTTAGAAGAACATTAAAAATAATAATTCTCACAATTGTTGTAGAACCAACCTTCAATTATATTTCGACTAGAATACGGGTTTAGTTCTTAGACATGATAGATAGTAAAACAAAAGTAAAAAGGATAAAAGAGAGTGAAAGGCGATGGAGAGAAGATGCTGCGTGTGTGCGGCTGCCAATTCCTCTTTTAGGCATTTCTAGGGTTCTCCTTTTATAATAAACGTTGTTTTCTAAAAGTTTGATAAGTATACTAATTCTAAAAAGTTACTAAAACTAAATTCTATTCTAAAAGGGAAATATAACTAGAATATGAAAATTACTCCTAACTAAAATAAAAGATTTATTTCCTAAAATCTTTGCTGCAGTATTCTTTTTCTTTCATTGCCTTTTGGTTGTCCAAAAGACTCATCTTCTTGATAAAAATTTCATTTAACTTGTCAGTGCTTTAGGAGTACCCACGATAGACAATTGAAAGTTTTGTCGTTGAACTTTAAATCCACTTTCGTACCCATGTCTAACACCAAAAGGTCTTCTAGTCAGATTCTCTACAAAATTCTGCTTTTAAACCCCTTTTTCTTCAAACCACTACTTTCAATATCTACAACACAAAACATAACTAAATCAATTAATTTCATCCTAAAACCAACCAAATATTAGGGAAAATAATAACAATAAATATATACAAATTAAGCTCTATCAAGCTTCAACCCAAAATCCTTCGGCAATCCAGCATTAGAAAGCATGCAACTTATTTTTTTGAAAATGATCCTATTCATCCGTTCCACAACCCCAATCAGTTATGGTGTGTATGTAACTATTTGATGCCTCACAATGTCCTCATCCTTGCAAAACACATTGAATTCATTTTTACATAATTTCATTTCATTATCTATTTTTAAATGCTTAATCTTCTTACCAATTCTCACTAGTATACTTTCAATTATGGTCTCTTAGTGCTTGAACTTCACAAACACTTCATCTTTGTTCCTAAGAAAATATATACCCACATTTTCCTTGAATAATCAATAATAAAAGTTAACATGAATATTACAACACTGATGCACACCTCATGGCTATAGGGAGCCAGCAATATGCAACAAGCAAAACAGCACCCAAGACTTCACTTGCGAAATTGCTAGAATTAGGGGAATTGAGACCGATAGATGAAGCGTCACCACAACCTAGGGTTCTACTAGATAGATAAGATTTAAAGGCGCCACAAACTAGTCAAATTTGATAAGCCCGTTGTTCTTTACAAGAATGAAGATATTGATTCACTCAAACTCTCAAGGACGTAATGTAAAAATTCTCAAAATTCATGTGTCTTCATGTTTATGGCCGAATGGCCTATTTATAGAGTACTAGGATGTCTTAAAAAGGTAACAACTAAAATCCTAATCATACTCTACAACTAAAGGGGTAGCCAAGATTCCTTAAAATAAAGAGGAAATAAAAACCCTAAGGCTAATTAGACTTGGAGGTTTGGCCCTTTAAGGCTTCTTTCAAGTTTACAAAATTTGGCTACTAAAATAAGGACTAAATTTCGGCCAAAATAAATTAAAATCCAGCAAGGTGGCTTTTAATTACCTAAATTCAGCCCCTTCAATAATTAAAATAAAACTACTAAAATTAATTAAATAACTTGGCCTATCATCACACTAGAATTTGGCCAAGGCAAGACTAGTGTTTTTCAATTTAGACTTGCAAGTCTTGGCCACAAGCTTGACAAGCTTGGAGGTCATGAATTAAACCACTTAATGTTTCTTGAACTCGTTTAACTCTAGCTCTCGTCATCGGCCCCATAATATGCCATGGCGGATTGAATGTTTGGTGAGTAGTTTAAACGGCTCCTTGGACGGCTCCTAGGTTCCCATCAAACACCCTTTGAAAGAACTTAAGAAGGGCTCCAAAAATCAGAATAAATATAATCCAAAGCACCTTTAGTTTGGTGAACAATAATACTGAATCTTACCCTTTGTATCTTGTCCAACATTCAATGCTCACAGAAATTTGACTTTCTTGTCATTTGCCTACCAAGCAAACCCCACTTGCTTAACTCATACATCCCTCTTTTGCTCATATGCCTTGTTCGCATATGCCATAGTTTGGTAGTATCTACATTACTATTAGAATTAGAAGATGAAACTACTATGGCACCTTTCACAATGCTACCATGTTAAATGTAGAGTCAGAATTGTTTAATTTCCTTCTTGGCCATTAGTGCACACTTGAAAATATTCAAAACTTCACCTCTACCTTTGTAGCAATAGCCAATTGCATAAAGTATTTTTAAAGAAATTATTATTTTTTTCAAGTTTGGTATATGTTGACATTTGTCAAAGTCCTTATAATACCATCATCCATTTTAATTATTATTGTACCTATTCTAGCAACGTTACAAAAAATATTACTCATGTGAAAAGTACAACTTGAATCAAGAATCCATTATGAACTTGATTAACCAATAGTAGAGGTGAGAACATTTACACTATCTGACTCACCTTTATTAATTCCAACATTTCCAAGTATAGCTCACTATCTACGATAGGATGTTTAAGTATGTAGTTTTTGGTCAATTTTCTTGTATTTTTATGCTTAAACTACTTATTAAATTGCATTTCAAGAGCTTATGTCTCACGATGTCACATTGGATGGGGCAAATCTTTTTGGGCTGCTAATGGAGTCGGGATCAAGACATGGTCGGGTGGATCGAAGTGCAAGCAACATTAAGTTCCAAAATGTTGTAATGCAAAATGTGAAGAACCCGATAATCATTGATAAAAACTCTTGTGATCTGACTACTACTCCTGCACCCAGAGAGAAAATATGAAAAATCTACAATAAATGGCGGCTGCACAAAGCTTGAACAACAAAGGAAAAAGAACTCCAATTGAATTGCTGCGTGAAGATAACCAAGCTTCAAGAAGGCAAGCATTTGCACATGAAAGGAAAGACTGATGACATGTAAGCAAACAAGAAGCCAGCAAACAAAAGATAAAGAGACAGTGAGCAACACACAAAGAAAAGAAAAGAAATGAAGCAACTTGGACAACAAAGAAACAAAGAAGCAAAGAAAGAAAGGAAACAACCAGTGCAAAGGAAAAAGCATTGCACATGATAAAGAGAACTTCCAGTGAAATCTTTTATTTTCGAAGAAAGAATTGCATGAGGACAGCAAGAAAGTCTCTCCAAAATGCAGTCTCACATGGGAAAAGAAAGGCAAAGAAGAAAAGAAAGAAAGGCTGGCCAAGGAAAAGCAGTAGAAGGAAAGAAGAAAAAAAGATCAGGTGACAAGAATGACATGTGAAAAGCAAAGCTTGGGCTGCTTTCTTTCTTTGAAAGATGACAAGCACATGGAAGACAACAACACATGTTTGTGGCTGAACAAAGAAAGAAACAAGGAAAGAAAAATCTGGACAAAGCCTTGCCTATAAATAGCGACTTGGAGCGGAGGAAGATATCCAATTTTCACTGAGAGCATTTTTCTTCCTTTTTTTCCTTTCTTCCTTTAGTTTAGGATCAGTTTGTTCTTTTCTTTCTTTAGTTTAGTTTTGTTCTTAGAATTTCTAAAAAGAATTTCCTTTATTTTCTTCAAAGAATTCTTTGCTTCCTTTTCTTTAGCTTCTAGCAATTTTCCTTTTCTTGATTTTTACGTTTCTGTTTTTCTCCTTGTTCTCGGTTTTTCTTCTTGTTTTTCAGTTGCACTTTCTCTTGGTTTTCCTAGCAGAAACTACAGTCGTTGTTTTTATTCTTCTTCCTGTCCTTCCTGTTTTTCTTCTTGTTTTCTTCTCGATCTTCTTCTTGGTTTTTCTTAGCAGAATTTCAGCCACTGTTTGTTGTTCTTCTTCCGTTTGATGTTCTTCTTCTTTTTGTTGTTCTTCCAGTAGCCGCCAAGCTTGACTTGGATACAAAGGAAGCAGCTGAACCTTCTCTTTGGAAGTTTACGGATAGAGAAGACAAAAGTCAAAGAACAAAAAGAGGAGTGGCTACCACCTACGGGTTTTGTTGGAGTTTATTTTTATTTATTTTTCATTTTTTTTGCAATTATTGGTGTTGTTCTTCTATTTTAATATGAACTAATTCATTTTCTAGGGTTTCGATGTAGCCTAACTATGAAGTCTTAATATTTTCTATTAATATAATTTGATTTAATTTTCTATGGTTGAGTATTTATCTTTGTGCTTAATGCTTCTAATTACTTGATCACTAATTAGATGATTTGTTAATCATAACGAATTGGAAGAGGAGTTATGTGTCAAGTTCATTGAGATAAATGCCATAAATTGCATGTAGGATAGGAATATACCTACATGGTTTGTGTAGTTGCTAAATGTGAATCCATAGAAATTAATGTCTTCATAATTGTTGTAATTCACATAGGAATATAGTGAAGTAGCAATTAGGACCATTTTTATTAGGTCTCGGGAGAGACTAGTGAATAAATTTGGGAATCTGGACTATCAACCAGGAAATTAAATTAGATTATAGAAATAGATTAATATTAGGATGGATTAGTTATGGTGAAATCGAAAACCCTAGATCTTTCGTCAACTTAATCTATTAACTTGCTTTGTTTAGTTTTTAATTTTAGTTTTAATTAAGTTTTAAATTACTTTTAATTTAGCTTATCCATAAAATATTTTTTTCTTCAAATAAAGTTAGAACTATTTTAATTTCGGTATTTAATAATTCATTAGTCTCTGTGGGAACGATAAATTATATTCACTCTATATTACTTGTTAACGATCACGTGCACTTGCGTGTAAAATCGACCAACAATCTCCTTCCCCTGGACCTATGGACAATCTCTTTTATAATGTCTTTTTTGCCCATAGTTGAAGCACTTGTCATTTTGTTTCGGATTTAGATTTCGATTATGATTTTCTTTTACCCCTTTTCATCTTTTATTCTCTCTACCTTAGATAAACAACCATTCCGCACTAGCCTTATCATCTTGTTCAATAACTGTTTTCCGCAACTCATTAGAGTTCAATGACACTTTTGCATCCTCCATGAAAATCGAATCGTGCCTATACAACAAAGTGGCAATCAAGTGATCATAGGATTTTTGTAAAAAACATAGAAGAATAAGGGCTTGATCCTCATATTCTATTTTCACATCGATATTATGCGAATTTAAGATAACTTTATTGAATGCATTTATATGTGTATCAATGGATGCACATTCTTTCATTTTCAAGTTATATAATCATTGTTGCAAACATGACCGATTCATGAGAGACTTTGTCATGTAGAAACTCTCAAACTTTACCAAAGACCTGCATGTGTTTTTTCTCCAACAACCTCTCTCAAGACATTATTTGCCAATGACAAAGCAATTGAGCCATACGCCCTCTCCAAGAATTCGCCATTCTCTTAATTTGTCATTGTCTAAGGTTCATACTCTTTACCTTTTAATGCAAAGCATACATATTCATCTTTTATAGTTTGAAATTATTTTTCCCATCAAACTTTTCAATGTCATACTTGACGATAGTCATCTTGAACTAACCTAGACTTTGATACCAAATTGTTGTAATTATACTCAAGATCATTCAAGAACAAAAAAGTATGAATAAAGAATAAATCGAAACATACAAGTTAAGGTGCTTTGACTCAACAAATCAAACCTACATCCATGGCAAAGACAAGATGATATTGTTATGATTCTAGAGATTACAAGAATTTTTTTATATGTCTCAACTCCAAACCAAAACATCTTACATCTGACTTATTTTGTATACATCTTTTCACTTTAGAAATCTCTCAAAAAATTTTAATTTTTTTTTTTGAAATCTCTACTGTAAGAAAAGATCCCTACTACATCTATATATATATATATATATATATATATATATATATATATATATATATATATGCACCAAGTAAAGACCCAATCCAAATCTAATTTAAATTAGTGTTACAAAATATGATAGGATTTGCTAAAGATTAGTACCCATTCTTAATTGAATTATGTAAACACGAAATAAGAAAATTAAATAAAATTCTCTAGTCTCATTCCAATTTGGAAATAAGACATAATCCAACAAATTTGACCACTTGTTGGGAAGATTTACATATGGGGAGTCTAATTAGAATAGCCCAATAAGTAATTGGAACCCAATTCAAATTTAAAAATTTAAACTTGTGGGATCCTTTCTACTTATTAGGTGTTATAATTTTTTGTACTTTTTCAATGCGAGATAGTATTTATGAACACAATAAAGATGAACCCATGTTTGCTCTCATCTTGTGAATTTATGATGTATTTTTTTTTCATTGATGATTATAGGTTAATAATTTTTTAGTTGTAATCCAAAAAATCTTTAAACTTTTTGTAATGCTCTCTATAATTTTTTTTTTCAATGTTCTACAAATCTATTTATGTAAGGTGTAGTTCTCCAGCCACTTAAGCCTCATTTCAATTTTATTATTATAAATTCATATAACGTTGTAATCAAGGAGGGTTTCTATAATAATATACAAGAATTATTCCATTCTTTTTTTCATAATTAAACTATCTTGAAAGTTATATGCAAAAAAATTAAAAAATTAAAAATTAAAGCAATCTTTTTAATTCCAAGTAAATTGGGTCCGTTTTGTAGGGACTTTTTTTCCCCTTTTAAAGATTATTAAATCATCTTGCCAAAGGAAATTATATGCCTTTGTAAAATAAGGAAAGCCATAATTGTCAATTGGTCCATGAAAATTTTTCCAAAGTCATCTTAATATTATTTTTTTTGGTCATCTGAAATCCAATTTTAGAATATTGATTTGCCATTTAGATAAACATTTTGACTATTTAATATTATTTTTCCATTTTATAATATTATTGCATGAGTATGAATCTAGTTATACAATTTGATTAAGTGTTCTTGAATTGATTTCTTAATGATATGTATATGTTTTTCAGAATTATTACATTTTAAACTCAGTTTTACACATGATTTTTTTTCTTATACTAATTTATGTTATGAGCAAAATGTTACATTTATTAGTAAAATTGAATTTGTTGATTTAGACAATTCAGAGTTATGACACATGACCTTATTTTCAACATATGTGAATGCTTCGTAAACTCATTCTTCCTTTTTTCCATTTTTTAAAAGTTTTTTTTCCCTTATATGATGAGATAAATAAAGATCGGACTGACCACTTATCCTGTCCCCATTTACTGAGTTTAGGTTCAACTGACTTTTAATTTGTCTAATCTCTTGTTTTTCTTTGTTTATAGGAGAAAGTCCCCTTGCGAAGGTGAAACCTTAATTGATACAAGTTAAAGTTAATAGCTTGATTTTGTGATAATTTGTAAAATACATAGGCTTGGGACAAATAGAATAAGTCACAAAAAAAATATGTGAATTTGTCTTATTGTTAATATTAGCAATGGATTTTTTTTTATAGTAATTCCTTATTCTTAACAAGAGGACCTGGAGACTTTTTGGTTCATCATGCTATTGTGTTGGGTTTACATACAACTACATTGATCCTAGTAAAAGGTGCTTTAGATGCCTGTGGGTTTTTTCTGAGGATTAAGGAAAAGGTTAAATGTACATTTTTCATTTGTTTATTCATTATTTTGGTTGATGGCTTAAAGCATATAGTTATATGGGTGAAAGAAAACGGCTTAAAAATTTGCAGTAAAAAGGTTAATCTCTTGTTTTTCTTTGTTTATAAGAGAAAGTCCCATTGTAGGCGAAACTCCCCGCCTATACAGTACCTTGCATGAGTTGGCAGAGACCTGAAAGAGAAAGCCAACAGGCCAAACCCTAGGACAGACCCATAATATTTCATTGAAAACTACCCCACAAGGTTTGAACTGCGTTGTGAGGATTTTCCCCACGTCATCTAAAGCTTACCAACTCGCCTATGCCCCTGAGGGCTAATCTCTTGTTTTTCTTAATTACTTTTAAAACTGCCAAATTTCCTAAGACTATCGCATTACTATGGTGGTTTATCTAATACTATCTCTATTCCAGAAAAAAAAAAGTGCACTTTTAATTTGATATAATTATTTCTAAATTACAAGATACAATACATTTAATACACTATTAAATTTATACTTTTACATTTTATTCTTACTTTTTAATTTGATGTTGTATATTTTTATTATTAGTAAGGGTAATACAAGAATTTCACATTAAAAGTACATTTTGTCTTTTGAGACAAATAAAATTTTTGAAATTGGACTACTTTTTTGGAATGGAGGAAGTATTATTTTAGTGTGTATCATAATTAATCAATATGAAAGTCAATTAACAAGAAATTGAAAATCACTATTTGTGTCATCTTTTTTATATTTTTATTTCAAATGCTAAAACATTAGATGTAGAAAAAAAATTAAATATTAAAGTTTTGTAAGACAAATGAATAACTCGTCAATGGAAAATTCAAAATAATTCCAAATAACTTAATAGTGGAGATTAAGATAAGAAAAAAAATGATTAAAAAATTTTAAATTAAAATTTATTTTTTTGAACTTAAATGTTACGTAATAAAAAACCATCAAAATAATTATGTGATTATACAATTAGTAAGCCTCTATATGGTTAATGAAGTCATTCTGCAACAAAATTGGAAGAACACAGCTCCTGCCAATTTCTCTCGCAACTGTGGGCGATTTTGGTGTGATACTGTATGCGAGTCAATTTTTTTTTTTTTTAAGTTGCCGGCTTTGGTTGGCTTTTAGTGTCCCTAATACGAGAGGAAGTGCTGAGGCATATTATGGACACTCATTTGCTGGACTTCGAAACTAGTGGTGATTTCATGTTGTTCTCGGCAAGGCTTCACCCTACTCTAGGGTTTTGGTGTTCTAACTTGGGCGGAGAGGCACTCACGATGATCCATGACAGAGGTCATGACATGGGAGGCGATCTACGCGAGCCGCCCTACACGAGTGTCTGCGGTCGAGCCATGACATGAGGACCGACCTACTGAGGATGTCTGTGGATGGCTAAGGGACGTTGTGCACACAAAGGCCACTAAGCTAGGGTTTTGTTTTCTTAGCTTTTAAGCTAAGAAAGATTGTTAGTTGGTGGAAGGGTTTGTTTTGACGTTAGGCTTCAGTTAGGTCTTAGCTGTGTTTCGAGTTAAGAAGAGTCATTTTTGGGACATTTGTGTGTATAGTTTAACTTTCAAAGTTAATCAAATTATCGATCTTTTGGCTAAAAAAAAAAAAGATTATACAATTACTAAAACTAGCTCAACATTTGATATTTCGTTTTTAATTTTTACTAAACGTTAATGTTAGATAGTATTTGAATTCACAACAATAAAATTTTAACATTTAAACGCTTGGAAATTTTTTATATCAATATCAAGGAGAACTATTCCATATACATCTACAATATCCTTATTTTTAGTGTAGTAAGTCAATTATATTATTTTCTTGCCCTATATATGTAGGAGTGTTCAAAACCCCGATCCGACCCGACCGTCCGGTCAGAAAATTTCGGATCGGATCGGATCGGATCGAAATAAAGTTCGGATCGGATCGGATCAATTTTGGATCGGATCGGATCGATCCGTTTGATCGGTTTTGAGTTTTTTTTTTAAAGCAAGAGAAAGCTGAGCAATGGAAGTAGTAATCTACTTATGACACTAATAATACCGAACGGACAAATGTAGTAATCTACGTCTCACAATTAATTCGTTGATGTACTCTTAAATAATAATAATAATAAAGAATAATAAAATTCAATTCGCATAATAAACGATTAATTTTCCCATACTAGGTATTGTGTTGGATCTGCATGCAGAACTGTACAAGAAACAGAAGCTGGAGGAAGGTGATAGTACTTGCCATATTCTTGTGCTTAGGACAAACAAAGGGATGATCAAGCTGGACATGATGGACGATTACCAACGTTACATGACATGGTCCATGACTATTAATCATATGTTGCTGCTATCTACCTCTTTAACGAAATATGAACTTCAATACTACAAAAGCTAAAATTCAAAATAGCCCCACGTTTTCATTTGCTATATCAGCATGGTATTTTGTAATCTGTTATGTTTTGTAATTATTGGAGACAACATATCGTACTTTTGTGTGTCATGCAATAATAATTGCGGACATTGTATAAGGTTGTTCTTTCCTTATATGAAGCTAGTAAGATGTATGTTTACTGCTATTGCAAAATATGTGACTACTTGTTACTACAATGAATCCATTTTGTCCTCAGTATCACTAAATCCCTCTCCGGCAGCAAATGAAAAGCATGAGAGACAATAACTCTTCCTAATTCAGAAGCTAAATCACGAGGAATTGTACACTCAAAGAAACAAAGTGCAAAAATTGATTCAGTTTCTGGACAACCTTGAATTGCAGTATCTTGCAAAACAATCGGATACAGAATCACTGGCCTCTAAAAGCATATAAAACAGGGAACATAGAAAGGGAAACGAGAGAACAAGGCAACAATAGCAGTTTTATCATAACCAAATTCGGCAACTTATCAGTTACAAAATAGATTTAACACAAAAGAAATTTGAAGTTACAATAGCATAACAGACAGCTTCTGCAAGCTATGGTATATGGTTTCACAAGAAATGTGTTGCAGAATCACCCCAGGATGCATTGTTTCGTGCACAAATGTACAGACTTATGATGTAACCGCACCAGAAAAGACATTGAACTAATGCTGCATTCACGCACTACAAGCAACGAGGAAAGAATGTCTGTCCAACATAACCACCAGCCATTGCCCTTTTTACATTAGATTCAAACAGTTTTGGGATGGCTCGTAAGACAGCACCAGCGTCAGGGTTCCGAGGATCCTCGAGACTAGGTTCCTGCAACAATCCAAGGCCCAATAAGTGATATAAGCATTGCCAAATGAAAATAACAAAGTACCGTGAAAAGATGAAAAAGGCCATAGATGATTGTGTTTATGCTCAGCACAGGTTTCCAATCTTCGAAGGATGTTCAAGCAAACATTTCCTTCAAGTCAATGTTAGGATGATAAAACCTGCAAGATTCCATTAATGAACTCTACATTAAAATGACATGACAAGCAGCAGATAAGTACCAAAAGATAAAGAGTATTTTAGGAAATGAAGAAGCAGATACATCATACATTATTTTGTGGACTTTGTGGACGTCTGAATTGGGGCACTTTCTTTCTTGTTTTGGCATTTCACAATCAATTCCATTACTTCTAAAAATTGTAGAAGAAACTGACACATCCTCAACTCACAGACAATCCAATAAAGTGATTGATTACCTCCAATATAGCTACAGCATGTCAACTAAATAAAACAACAGAGATGTTCTGGATAGCTGTCAAAGAATCAAGCACATCAAAATAGGTAAACCAAAGGAATGACTTTTATTTTTTGATTAGGCCAATTAAATATCAACTGCTTCTCAACTTTGTCTTAACCTAGGAGAATAAGAGCTCATAAGTATAGTCTTACACAGTTTATGAAAGGAAAAACAAAAGAACTGTCATATTATACAACTCTTGGCCATTTGCAGCTAACGGATTCAATTAAAACTAGGATACAATTCAACTAGGGGGAAACAAAATCAGCTTGACTAGATCTTTCAAAATGAAACCTATAAAATTTACAGCATGTACCTTTGATTCACTGTGTTCTCGATAGCTAGCATGCTGTTTTGCAATTGCAACCAACTTAGAATTGATGTCGGCCTTCAATCCTGCCAGCAGAAACTTATGTATATAAGTCACAGATTCAAACAGTAATAACAATCTAACAGTTACTAGTGATTTTCAGCTAATTAACTACATTCAACAAGAGACTAAAGGCATGGTTGGGAGACCTACAAATTTGAACCATCACATCATAGTTGGAGTTACCTCTTATAAAGAAGTTACCACTTTATCCATCAATGTCAACAATCGGTGCTCTTCATTTAGTCCTATTATTTTTACAATCAAACACAAAATAAAAGTTAGAGCCAACTAAAATTATTATGTCAAAAGTAAATG
The DNA here is from genome assembly GCA_020080225.1 of Gynochthodes officinalis. Lineage (NCBI taxonomy): Eukaryota > Viridiplantae > Streptophyta > Magnoliopsida > Gentianales > Rubiaceae > Gynochthodes > Gynochthodes officinalis. The sequence continues at coordinate 32,359,134 of CM034615.1, read as the reverse complement.
TTTAATTACAAATATCATCACCTGATTCGATATTCTCAAGCTCCTCTACGTACTCTTCCATGTTGAGAGGTTCATGACTTTTGCGCAACCAATCTTGTGCAGAAATCACAGCCTCTACCATTCTTGCAGACAGAGAGCTCCGGAAAGAGTCAAGAACACGACCTCCGGTACTAAAAGTTGATTCCGAAGCCACAGTTGACACTGGAATTGCCAATACATCTCTTGCCATCAAAGCAAGTGTGGGATATCTACGTGCATTTGCCTTCCACCAATTAAGTATATCAAATGATGTATCATTCCGGTCTGCTTTTACATCAAGCAAATACACATCCAATTCTGTTTTATCGGCAACACTACTTGAATCATCATGCTCTTCAGCATATAATGTATTCATATATGCAGCAGCCCCAATTGCATTATCAGTGTCAACATTCAACACATTGAAACCAACCTGAGTATCTAAATCCTTATAACCCAATGTTACTGGACCATAAACATCAAACATTGCATACAAAGTGGTCTTCACTTTTCCTTTCAACTCCTCAGCTTGAATAATATCATATACTTTATCAATGACCCAACAAACATGACTCAATTTATACCGAGGGTCAAGGATAACAGCAATGAAAATAAGCATGTTCATCTTGTCAAAATTTGTCCAATATTTATCAAATTTTGCCTTCATGTTGAATGCCATCAAACTTAAATCATTACTACTGTTACGCATCATTCTAGAAAGAATGAGTCCAATACCATAAATTTGTAGCATGTACTCATTTCCGGTAACATATTGAGAGCCAGACAAGTGAACAGTAGTATCATAAAAAAATTTAGAAATGGCAACAAAGAAGTAGCATATCTCCAATCACAATCAGTTGGTATTTCATCATTCAACTCTGCCACAAATTTCTTGTCCACAATTTCTAACATTTCAAAGGCTTTTGAAATTTTAATGCTGATTTCAGCATTAAATATGTGGAATTCCATCGAGTTTCCACATCTAAACTAGGCATGCCTTTGCTTTCTATCCTTTCTATTTCCACACAAGATTTGAACTGTCGACTTCTAGCTGGAGAAGATTTCACATATTTAACGGCTGCTCTAATTCTAGATATATGTTCATTAAGATCTCTAAAACCTTCCTTCACAATTAAGTTCAACACATGTGTAGCACATCTCATATGCAAATTATCTCCATTCAAAATTGTTCCTTTCCAACTATTTAACCTCCTTTTCAAGTACTGCAAACCAACGTCATTTGAACTAGCATTATCCACAGTTACTGTAAGGACCCTGCTAATGCCCCATTCCAACAAACATCTTTCTATTGTTTTGCCAATTAACTCTCCACTATGATTGGCAATTGGACAAAAATTAATTACTTTTTTATGTAATGTTCAATTATCATCAACAGAATGAGCAGTCAAACACAAGTAATCAATATTTTGAATCGATCTCCACAAATCATGTGAGACACACACTTGAAGTCAATTTTTCAAAAATTGTTTCAACTTTCTCTTTTCTTCTAAAAGAGTTTGTAACAATCCTTGTTCTGATGTACGCGAGGGAATATCAGAATTTGGCTGCACTTCATGACAAAAACTACGAAATCCCTCCTTTTCAACATGGCTAAAAGGTAATTCATCAATCATTATCATTATAGCCAATGCCCTCCTAGATCTTTCTTGATCAAATATAGGTATAAGAGATTTCATTTCCACCACTTTCAATTTTTTGTTTGATTTATAGAATGGAGACTCTCGCATCTAATTAGATGATTAGCTAAAGAACTAGTACCCAAGTTACTTGGACAAAACATCACATTCTGACAATAAACACACGATGCTCTTTGCTCATTTTTACAGAAACCTTTAACAATATTATAAAGGTTCCAAACCCATGATTTACGATTTTCAGACTTACCCACACTTTGGGTATTACTTTTACCCTCTTGGGAGCTTGAAGTTTGATTTCTGGGAATTCCAAATTGCTCCTTTGCTCCTGTCTTACGAATTTCATCTCCAATGCTTGACATCTAAAACAAAATAAGCACTACACACCATAGTCAAACTTTCAGCTCCAAACTGCTCCAAACTATCAAAAGCACGATTCTAAATCAAAACACAACCTAATAGCACAATTCTACAAAAGAACACAAAGAACAAGCTATAGTTAACAGCTTACAAGTTTTGACAACAGTTTTATTTTTGAGCCATTAGTCAAAAACAATGGTAGAAGCTTCTAAGTGGAAAAATTCAACCTTAGTACTTATATATCTGCAGAAATGGCCACAAGCACATCTCACTAAATAGAAATATCCATAATAGACAAAGAAAATGCAAACTTTGATAAAGTTAGCAGAATGTAATACTCTGCGTTCTAAATTTTTGCATAGCTAGAACATTTCTTGTAGTAAATAGAATATTTTGGGCTTTTTTTTTTTAATAAAACTATATTATTATGATATGTAGCTTTAAAAGAATAGAACAAAAAGAAAGTATGTTTACCATATAACTACAAAGTATATAAATTAATGTAAACAGTAATTAAAAATATATTTCATATGAAAATTATATTATATGGAAAATAAAAATAGAATATATATATATATATATATATATCATATGATTAATATATACATATTATAAAATGAAAACAAAATAGATGTTTAGGTTTATCTCCAAACGAACCGAACCTCAATTTTCAATCTAATTAACCAAAATTTGCTACCTAATTTGAAAACCTCCCAATAATGGCATTCTACAAACAGTTTGGTTAAGAAAACCAACCGTTAACCATTTAAACATAAACTGGTTTAGCGTGATTGCTATTTTTGGTTCGATTGAAACATGAACACGCTTAATTTTATATGCTACAGAGATTACGTTGAATATGTTCACACAAACGTGACTGGATGCCTATTATAAATTCAGTAATTACTAACTTCCCAAGTTTTGTTTATTGATGATTGACCAATAGCCAGGGGTGGATTTATATAGTGGCCAAAATAAACATTTTATTTTAATAGTGCCCAAAACAATGGCTCATGGTTTAGTTTTAAAAAGGATGCAACTAAATACTCTCTAGTTTCTACCAAACTATCAATATGAAGCATTGATTCCCATGACAATATGAAGCATTTTAACAAAGATAGCTAATTTATTAGGAAAGGTAGCAAACAACATTTTTGGGATGCAAACTTCTGTCTTCACTCCAAATTCATTTCCTTTTTAACTTTCCAAATATGCTTACAGTTAACAAACGTGTTTGATAAGGTTCATGTGCTTCTTTACTTATGTTAACCACCAATTATGTCACAAAGACAACTAGGCCTAGAAACAGATGATCAAACCAATGAAACTAAACAATCTACAAACTACATTAATTTGACCACACATAATTGAAATGCAAGAGCCCTGAGCCCTTTCAAATGATGAAAACAATGCCTATTCTACATATCACACTTCAGATACTCAAATGAAACTAAATTTGAGTTAGATTCTCATTGAAATTGTTTAGTTTAAGAGCTGCTAAAGGGTACACAGATATGCCAGCAATAGACAAACATATACTTACATCTAACGCCTGTTATAAGCTTAACTAACCACTATAAGTTCAGTGTGAGTAACCAAGTGGGTCTCGGTGTGCCTTTAAGAGTCCCACTGCATCAAAATATGAATAAAACACACAAGTACTAAAATGTTCGAGCCATCAAAATATCAATCAAACCAGTAGATTCTGAACAAAAGATCATACTTTTATGGCAAAATCAAAGGCTCTCTGTCTCTGTACAAAAGATCACGCGCATATGACAAAATCAAAGGCACCATGTGCAGGACATGCATACAACCAGGGATGACTACACATTAATGTTCCAAAACCCAAACTTCTCATCTCCAGATAAAACCAGAGAAACCCATTACTCACCTCGTTCGGTACCTACTGAACTACATTCCACAATATTTGGAAAATTGCAAATCACAAAATTTAGCAATTAACTTCAAAACCCACCAAAATTTTGCCCTCAAATCCCATTAAGGCAACAGCCAGCAGTGGAAATCAAAACCAAGAAGATCAATAAACCATTGCAAAACAAAAAAAAGAAAAATCAATGGAAAAATAACATGCAGGGATGGCAGTGGGGCAGTACCTTGTTTTGTCAGAAAAACTTGGATAAGAAAGAGGAATTAGGGTTTTTTGGTGGGTTCCTCTGGGTTTTGAAATTAGAGATATCTTTGAGTAGATAAGAAGAAGGAGAAGAAGAGGAAGACGGCGTCGACCGCAGGAATGAAGTTTGCTGAGCTATGGCAGGGAGAGGGACGGCGGCTGGAAATCTAGACTGCAAATTGGTTAGAAACGAAGTTGAAAATCTGGAAATAGTGATCGGTTTCATTACGGATCACATCAGATCGATCCGTCGATCCGATCCAATTAATTTAAAAAAACCGGCCTACTTAATCCGATTCAAATTTTTAAATCGGATCGAATTAACGAATCGATTCGATCCGCGGGTTAAATTTGAAACGATCTGAAGCGTGATGAGTCGACAGCGGCAACGATAACACGACACCTAACCTAACCCAAATTGATACTGACAAAAATACAAAATTAACAAATTTGGGTTGAAATTAAACGAATATAATTAACTTGAAAAATAACGGTCGAGTTAGCCGGCCGACTGACGGCCGATAATGCCAACCTACTTAACCCATTTAAAGAGTAATTTATGCTTGACCAGAAAATCACACCCTCCTATATATATGTAGATAAGTTGTACCCCTTGAGTTATAAGTTGTTCCTTTTTAAATTATAAATTGTTTCCCTTTTTCTTCGATTGTCTCTGACTATACCACCCTATAAGATGCTGTAGATATACATAACTATTTATTCCAACAGTAGCGTATTGTGCTACTTCCTCGGAGTAGTATATCTAGAAATGCTCGTACTATCCTATTAATAACTAACAATACTTTTTCGTACACAACAGTTACATTCCAACATTGCTGTTACTCGTACATCTTTACCCTTCAGCGTGAATCCTACCGTCGGATTTTTAAGTTACTCATATTTTTGAGAGAGATCCTGATAACGATGAAAATAAATTAATCAACTTAAAGTTTCTTCTTTGGCCCAATTATCAAGTATAAGATTTAACTTGTCTAAACCATTATTGGTTTAAAACCAATGATGGAAACTATTTCAGTTGGTGTGAAATAATTTGGCAAGTTATATCAATAAAACAAAAGCAAAATTTCACATCTTTTGTTGATCAGGTGACACCCAGATTTGAACTATTAAAACGGATTTGCAATTCCCTACCTTACCACTTGGCCATGCCATTAAAAAGATATAAAATTAATGAAAATTTTCCTATATAATTGCATTCCCTTTTAGTGTATGTGTATGTGCAATGCTTGCTGACTTGCTCTGCTCTTATGGAACCAAGGTCAAAAAAATTGAAAAAATTAGCCATTCACAACCATTGATGAAGGCTTTCTTAAGAAGTTAAAGTTTACTAATTCTTTTTAGAAATCAAATGGAATTGAACTTATACATACGTTAGGAAGGTAATTAAAAAAGAAAGGGAAGATGAGTTCTTCTTTCTTTTATCACTTAAAAGCTTTGTAATATGAAAGTCTCATGTATAGTTTGGAATGAGAGAAATAAGTGGAATAATTTTTTTTATTCTAACTTTCTCACTCCAGTCAAAAAAAAATTTTAAATTTCTTTTACATTAGAAGTTACTGCAATGATTACTTTTCTTTCCATTTTCTAAGTAGATCTGATCTATAGAGCTATTGATTCGATTGTAGACATTTCTAAACATGTTAAATGGAGAGACAAATAGTCAATTTTGAAATAACTCATTGTCAACCTTTGTCAAATATAAATCTATCTAAATCAAAAGGCAAGAGCTTGCATTAGTATCATAGAGATTTTGTCTCTAAAATTAAATATTTATTAATATAGATAACAAAAAATTATAATAAAAGTAAAACATAGTGGGATAGACACTAAACTATAGAATACTAAAAAGTTAGAATTAACTCAAAAAAAAAAAAAAAAGTTTCATGTTATGAATTATTCCTTGGAATCCAATTATGAATTGTTCCTAGGAAAATAAGTTTCCACTTTACAAAGCTACCATCAAAAAAGTAAGAAAAAATTTTATTACAAAGTTTTTATCTCACAAGGTAGTCGAAAAATTTGAAATGTGAAAGACAACTAAGGTTGCAAATTAAGTTATCCACAATGAACCTTTCGTGTTCCCTAAAATAATTGTCAAATTCAAATTAGAGATGACAAATGGATCAGTTGAAACACACGCATGTTAGGTTATGTAAATAGTGTAATTTTAAAGGTTATAACCCAACTCAACCCATTTAATAATAGGTTATATTTGGGTTAAGTTGAACCCATCTAATCCATTGAATTAAAGTTATTAATTTAAAAAATTAAATAGGCAGTCACTGTTAAACTACCAATTAGGTGGCGTTTGGAATGAGAGTTTGGGATGGGTTTTGGATTGGTTTGGGCATAAATTGGACGTTTGGTATGTTCTTCGTGGGTTTACACAACCACTTGAGGGTGGGTTTATAGAAACCCCCAAACCCCCCCCCCCCCCCTCCTTGGTTTTTTATAAACCCAGGGCCAAGGGTTTTAATTAGACTCAAAAACGACGTCGTTTTGGCCAAAACAAAGAAAAAAAAAAGCAGCGCTGACAGGCTCTGAGCGCCTCTCAGCACTTGATGTGACGTGCGCCCAATGGGTGTGCGCCACTTGTCCAGGGGTTGCAAACCCCACAATGGTTTGCAACCCCATTTTACCTCTTTTTTTTTTTAAACAAATTTCACTAAATTGTAGAAAATATTTTTCTCTACAAAATGACATGCACTTTGACTATTTTTTGAATAAGATAGAATTTTCAAAATATCATATAATGTAAAATAATAATATCTTTATCATAATTTTAATAAATTTATTAATATTAATATTAAATTTTAATTTTAATATAAAATCTATTCTATTCCATTACAAAATAATACCAAACAACATAATTATTATCATTCTATTCTATTCCAAACATTTCCTTTCATCAAATCCATTCCATTCCTAAACCTACCATTTATACCAAACGCCACCTTAGATTTCAACCAAATTCTGGCCCCCCTTGGCCTAAATTTGGCTCGTCAGCTGGTTGTCAATGGTGGTCCGGTGATGGCAAGTTGCTAGTTTGCTACCTATTTAATTTTTTATATTAATACCTTTAACCCATTAGGTCTAATGGGTTCAACTTAATCAAATCCGTTAAATTGCAATTGATTATTCAATTCCTAACCTATTTGACCAGTGATCTAACTAACCCAGCCCAATTGGTTAATATACATAGTGGATGGGTTGGATTGCGTTGGGTTGGGTGTACTTTTACAAGCCCTAATTCAAATTATTTGTATGGATGAGTAATATCTTCTATTTATTATCATCTTTTGAACTTTACATGCAAAGAGAATCAAGAAAAGTCAAGAATAATTATAAAATTATTATAAAGGGTAATGATAATTTTAGTTATTATTCACAATGAAAACTCGTAATTACTAATATAGCAAAGATGAATAAACAAAATTACTAATTACACCCCTTGAAAAGTGCAAAATATTCAGGGATTATTTTATCTTTTTAAACATGCCACATAAGTCGTTATAATATTTTACTATGAAAAGTTACTAAAAGTATCATTACTTTATTTTAAACATTATCTTTTGTTCTTTACTTCCATTTTTGCCATTCTTGGCAAGCCATCGACTCATGATATTTAAAATAGTTATTTCAATATTTCACATATTGAAAAATTAACATCATATTATTTTTTTAACTGTTTCATTCTTTCAAGCTATTTACTTTATATGGTAAGTAATTTAATTTAACTAGCACGTGATTAGCGTAGATATGAGATTCTATAGGAAGTCTTTTCAAACGACCAATTCGTGAATTAAGTAGATAATTAATTATTAATTTTCTATGGCTTTCTCACGTCATTAGTTGATCTAATAACTTTTGAACCTTATATTTTGTCAGTGGCAATCTAAAATGCTTAAATTAAATTATTGGTAATACAGACGAGCCCATTGGACTAACTATCCATGACTGACATTTTAGCCGGTATCAAATATAGTAAGATTTATTATGTATATTATAATTAAAAAGTAAAAATTAAAATATAAAATTATCTATTTAGTGATTTATTAAATGTGTTGTATTTAATAATTAATAAAAAATTATATAAAATCAAAGTGGTTTTATTTTTTAGACCGGAGGGAGTCATTTAATTCACCACCCGCACTAATGCCATTGGGTACTTGGGTTGGTGGTAGGATCAAATAGAAAATATACATGTGTTTGTGCAAAGATATGCCCAAGCTCCTCAACGGAAAAAATTACCCCAATCTTAAGTGCCTTTTTTTTCTTTCAACAATTAGATTTTACTCTATCCTATTGTACTCTATTTTAAGAGATGTTTTAACTCAACTAATAGGGGTTAGAAGGAAAAACCCACCTTTAAACCAATTAGGTGATTGGTATATAATGGATTTAGATTGGGTTAATTACCAATACCTCCTGTGGTTTGTCAAAACTACCAATACCTTCTGTAATTATATTTAACAAATTTAATGAGCAAAATGACAAAAAAAAAAACCCTTTGCACAAGGCAGCAAATAAAATACAAAATAAAATTAAAAATTTTTGTTCTAATATCTTACAAAATTTTATTATAATATCTTACATAATTAATATATTATTATAGGTATATATTATTATTTTTATTTTTATTTTTTTAATTTAATTTATACATTATCACTATTAGTATGAATAATATAATAATTTTATATTAAAAATAAATTGAAAATAAGTAAATTTTAATAATAATACACTTTTTAAGATAATATAAAAAATTCCGTCTAAAAATTTCGTCATAATTTCTTCCTAAAAAAAATACAAAGCAAATGCAAAAACTGTAGTAAGAAGGGTAATTTAGTTCAAATTTTTTACCCTGTAGCTACAAGACTAACGGAATCTGTTAAAGTAGACTTATTTGTTAAAGAAATATAAACCACAGAGGGGTATTGATAGTTTTGACAAACTATAGAAGGATATTAGTAATAAAGCAATACCTCATAGGAGTATTGGTAATTATCTCTTTATGATTTCTAATACTTTTGAGCATTAAATGCTCCATAGTGCTAGGGCCAGGGATTGATTCGTGGCTAAAGTATTCCATTTTATGTAATTATAAAATTTGATAAAGTGGGGAAAAGTTACTATAAATATTAGTGCCAAAACATAACAAATAATCAGTGGCAAAATATATACTATCAAAATAATTTAGTATATGCTAAAGTTATTTTATCCTTTTTTAATATATTAAATATTATAAGTCAAATAGGAAAATCAACAAATAATATAGTTATAAAAAGTTAAATATTTTTGAGAAATCAACATATGATATATTGGAAAATTAACAGTGATTAAAGTCGTGAATAAATAGTTATATACAATTACCAATAGATATAAACAAAGCAGGTACATTATCATTAAAAAAAAATACTTCTATGATCAAATATTGTTTTTAAACTAATTAATGATGATTTAGTAGGGTAGCAAATAGGCGGGTGGGGTTACTCATGAGTTAGGTCATTAATGGGTTACAATTTAACAAGTCATGATCTAACCCAACCCATTTAGTTATGGGTCATATTTGGATTGGATTAAATCCAATTAACCAAACAGGTTAATTCAATAATTTTTTTATTTACTTTTTCTATTTAATTAAGGATATTAAACTTACATGTCCTATCTTTTTGAATATTTTTTAAACTAATCTTATTTAATTTTTTTATTTAAAAAAGACTATTCTTATGTTTTCACCAAAACCAAAAAATAAACTAATTTTATTTAATTTCTCTATTATATGTATTAGTTTCTTAATGGCCATCACACTTCCATTTTTCAACTAAGCTTTATATACATTTTCAACTCATTAGAACCAATAATGTAATCATTGTGAAAACCATTACTAGGTTCAACAAAATATATGAAAGTGAGCTTCTTGATAAGTTCTTAAATGTGGTGAGATCTATATTCAATGCATTTTTTCAGTTATTATTTGCAATAATAATGCATCACGTATTTGCCTGGTTGCCTTAAATAGAAAAAAAGGGGGAAATTTTTAAAAAGGGCAATAGAAGTTATCAAATTAATAAAGAGAGCATAATTTTATTTTAATTTTTAATAAGGGCAAATATATTTTACTTTCCAAATAGAATTTTATTTTTTAAAATAAAATTTTTTTACACCTTTAAATATAGCAAAAATATCTATTTTTAAAAAGAAATATTCTCTATGAAAATAAATATGTATTGGCCATTAGAATTCAAAATTTTTTAAGATGAAAAATTGAAAGTTAGAAATTCAAAAAGCTATCAAAAGATAGAAAATTTATATAAAGATTTTAAATTTTTTTTAGAGAATTTCAATATTATTTAACATTAAATTTAACAAAAAGTTAAAAATAAAATATCAAAATAGTAAATTATTTTTAATAATTTGCAATTATGTAACTATTTTGATATTTTTTCATTACATAACATTTAGGTTCACAAAAAAAAAAAATTAAAATTAAAATTTTGGAATAAAAATTTCAAATTGTGTAATTATTTATTTAAAACTTTTCAGATTTTCATTCTTTTTGGTACTGATATTAACAAATTATTATCATTTAATTTCATATTTAGGCATTTAAAATTTATATATTTAATTTAGCATATGTATAAAAACATCATCTAAAAAAGTAAAGTTGTATCTAAAAGACAAAATTACTTTGCTCTTCTTAGAAAATAAAAGAAAATTATGTTATTTTTATTTATTAGATAACTTCCATAGTATCTTTTTAAAAAAAAAAAAATTTAAAAATTTAACTATGATAATTGCAATCAATGAGTGATACTTGACCCAAGTGACCCAACTCATTGGGTTAAAATACTAAGTAAGTTAGGTTAATTTATTGGGTTGTGTCTCATTTTACCACCCCTATGATTTACAAAGTAGGAAAGATAATTGCAAATCGCAACAAGAAAGGGAAACCAGAGAATGATATTTCCAAGCTGTGGTTCACTCTCAACGGCCATAAATTAAGCAGTACAAAACTTGAGTAGATAATGTGAATCACAAAGTTATCAAATTTGCCTCTTGAAAGAAAGCCACTTATTGGCCAAAATAATTATTATAATATAACCTTATCGACACTTTCTTGGAGATACTGTCCAATTCTGTGGTTTGCTTGTCTTTTCCTCACTTGGCAGTGCCATGTAATTTTTCCAAATCTCAATCAGCTTCTTAAGATCATGTAACTTATTATCTAATCCAAAGCAACAATTAGTATGCATGGTGCAAACAAGATTCAAATCCTTACTTGGCTCGCAAAATCCCCCGTAAAAAGTTGTATCCAAAAGTCTAATTTGGATCCCTATTTCGTTGATGAAGGGATCAGACCTTATCTTATTGAAAATATTTTGATCATGATCACGAGGAAACTTGTCTCTTGATGCGAGCCAAAACTTGTAAAATTGGATTGTTTGGCTGTTTGACTTCACATAATAAAACCCTGTATTTGCCGAGCCATTGCTAGGGGTGCCCTTGTAATGATCACATGAAACTTGAATATCTGCATCCAGTTGAAAATGTGGAAATGGATCTCGAAACCACAACATATCAGCATCCTGGCACGAAGAAGAAAAAAATTACTATAGATATTTGTGATTGACTAACCATTCATCAATTAGGGACTTTAGTAGAACTATTACTTATTGATTAAATAATATTGCTAAGAAGTTCTTTATAATTCGAAATTTTGTATCAAGCCTCAATCAGTCAAAAACAAATCTCAATTCTTTCTGTGACCTTTGCAGAAATTTTATTGAAAGATTATGCTATTAGCCCTAGATAATTCATCAATCAATCATGGAAACAGAGGAACATTAATGATCTTTAGAAAAACCACAACAATTACACGATGACAGGGTATGAGTTTAACCTGCCTAATCTGCAAATTCAAAAAACCAACGTCGTAACTTATATGAATTCCTGGTTTACAATCACTCATGGATAGGTGGCCCGAAAGAGGGTATTTAATTTTTGTAGATGAAATTCACACCCTAAACCTCTGTTGTGAACAATTGTAGCACTACTTGTTCTCTAAGGTTACCTTTTAATCACTTCATATACACTGATTTATGGATGTTTGAGTCATTCAATGTTTAATACTATAAAAGGGACAATCATAAGAATGAAAGTAAAATAGCATACCGTGAAAATGGAATTGTATCCCAACTGAAGAATTGTATACATAAATTCGATTTTTCTCCACACCAGCTTCACATAATTATTGGTCATATAAAATACCTGATCAGCTGAGAAATCAACCCCTTCGGTGGTAAGTGCAAAACAATGGGGATGCAAATCCAAGCAACGAGAATAAGCCTTATGGTCTAGTGCTATAACTACCAAATGTTTCAGGAACTTTTGTGTGTCAATTCCAATTCTGAAACTTTCCAGAAATAGATCAAATAATGAATTGGGTGCTGCCCATGCTGCATTCACTGTTGTTACTATCACAGTTTTGTTGCCCATAGCTGCTTTACTCAACGTTCTTCTCAATCTGGCTTCTTCACTCTCTTGATTAACCTGTTAAAGAGATAAGGAAAAAAAAAAAAGATTTTACAAAAGAAAAAGGGAATATACATGTTTATAAGAAAAAAATTAATCATATATTAGAAAATTTCCGGAATACAAACGAACTGATAAGCAGACGTGTTTGTGTTTAAAATCGGAATCTTTTACATAACTGAATAACCAAGATGTTGATGAACTGATTTTGGTAATTGTGTGGTGCATGAAATCCTTTTCCTAATTCCACAATATATGACCTCCGTCCAATAATGTCATTTTGTCAAATTTTTCCACGGTGATGAGAGATTCGGCTTGGATTACCGACTAATTTGTTAGAATAATTTCAATCACAAGAAGGGCATATCGTGCCTTGTTTTTAAATTACAAGCCGTGGCTCAAATGATTTCTAGGAAAGTTAGACTAATTAGGGATATCGCGACCCTTAAAATACCAATTTTTAACCCCTTGGTAGAAAATTACTAAGAACTGATTTATTAAACAGTATCCGTACATATAAATACTGTTTATCCTATATGATTTAACTCAACCAAAGTCAGAAACCATGGCATTCCATAAGTAGAAACGATTTGTACAAAGAAGCATGGGCTGACTTACTGGTGAAGGTAAGTTTTCTGGGCCATGCATTACGGCTGAACTGATAGATACGGGAGAAGAATTTCCTGGCAATGACTCATTCTTCGGAACGGACACTGGAGACGAATTTCCTTGCAATAACTCATCTGTCAGAGCATGAATTGGTGAGGAAGTATTAGACACCGCAGAAGAATTTCCTATTAAGGGGTCATTCTTTCGTGCATGTACTGGTGTCGAACTATTATACAGAGCAGAAGCGAAAATTTTAACAATATCGGGAGGTAAAGAACAGTGGATTGATTTTGTAGTCTCTTGAGATTGACTTGACAATTGATTGTTTGAAATGGGAAGGTAGAATTGATTAGGACCAAAAGTAATGTAAAGAACAACGCAAGCAGAAGCAAAGGCAATGAAAAACATTGTCCCTCTAATGATAATCTTGCTTGCAATGGAGTGGTGATTTTGGTGGTCATTGTTTTTGCTGCTGTTCTGTTTTAACGGCAGTTGCTCGTGGTGGCAGCCACCGGATTCATAATCATCTCCGCCACCTGCGGTGTCCATCAGCATCACTTTGTGGAATTCGATGTTTTTTATTTGTTCTATAAGTAGATTTGTTTTTGCCAGAATGAGCAATTTATCGGCCCGTTGGATTTAAATCTAGCCTATAATAATTTTTAAATTTGTATTGATCCAACCATTAATTATTGACTTGACTTCCAATTTATTCAAATTATATACACACAATTGGTAAAAGGCAGGCTAGCAGCGGAACCTGTGGAGCATTGTAGCTCTTGCACATGAGTATCAAATTAATGCATGTATGGAAATTAGAGCCAATATATCTGATTTAAAAATAGACGGAGAAAACAGTTTCATTTTTACTTCTCTATATCGAGTCTGATAATCGAAATGATGTTATTAGTTTTCCCAATATTACCCAAATGGTAATCAGTTATGATATTTGTGTTGAAAGATTTTAGTGAATTTTTTGAGTGACAATGTTATATTTACATAATATAGAAGATTAATAAATATTTATACCAACATACTGTACTCAATTAGACCAAATCAAATCTACAGTAATGCATTTGAGAATATAGAAAATGAAAATATGCCAATTATATAATTCTATTCTATTAGTATTATTTTATTATTTGAAATGCATGACTTTGCGAGTGTGGTTCAATTAACGAACTTCATGAGCTAGAAAAACTATTTTCTTGGATCCTATGCCCTTTTCAAATCACAAATTCATAGGATCATTAATCACCGACATGTAAAATATGCCACTTCATCGTAGACTTTCACCACCTTTTTAAAACTCAATGCTGGGAGAATACCTTGAATCCACAACCATATAAACAAATCACACAGTTGAAATATTTTAATGGAGAATACCTTGATTTTTGTTATCTATTAAAAATCATACACCTAATCTTATACAAACAGAATCTAGTTGAAATGACACAGTTGCAATAATATAATCCACTTACCGCTGAAGATTTATGCATCTCAAATGTCAATGGTTATCAATTGACAGCAGAATTCTAGCTACCAGTGTGGATTTTTCATTTTGGAAATGAAAAATCAGCTAGCTGCCATTCGAGAACATTGACCAATCCCTTTTAATCCACATATGAATACTTCTGAAAAAAAAGAAAGAAAAACACTTATGGTTGATTTTTTTTACACACAAAAACAAACCAACCACTTATTTTCTCAGCTCTCAGAGTGTTTTTTTTTCTTTGATTCATCAAGAACCTAATCCTCAGAGTTATATTGTTCACTTTTAGTAATCAGACCATCACAAAGTTATTCATATCAACATTAATGATTTTCTTCACACCCATAGTCAACTGAACCACATTGCTTTTCCCTTTAATATATGTATCATTAAAAATAAAAACAGCATCCAAATCAACTGCAAAATTACGTTTCGTATCGATGCACATTATTCCATTGAAGAAATTATGGTACATATAATACAATTCGAAACTACAATTGATTATAAAGAACTACGAAAATAATAATTCACCAAATTACCACAAAAAATACGCATGAGAAAACAAATATATATACTCTTTCCATCCCATCTATATATATATATATATATTAGCATAAATATAGCACAAACCCCATATATCAAACATATACATGATTAGAATATATAAACATAAGTAAATAATTATGTACGAGTCATTTGATTTATAACTATATGCCATAATAAGATTGATCTTGGCTCAATTTTTCTCCTCTATGATCCCCTGTATGAACTGGTTTTTATGAGTGTATTTTTCTCTCGTAAACTTTATGAGTAGAAAGTGTTTTTGAAAATTTGGGATTAGACGAGGGAACCTAGTTGATATTTATAGTTAAACTCTAATCTCCTCATCACGGGCCAGGCTAATTACAATCCACACCAGTCAATCCCACATTTGACTAATTAAAAGCCTTTATATCTAACTTTATTAAACCAGGCCTAAAACAACATTAATTAATATAAACCCACATAAACAAACTCTTACTTTCTCCCCCTTGGGCAAATATTAATTAAAGTTGTACTTTAATGTGCGTACCTTTACGTTGGTTTAGAGATTATTTTTAATTGTCAATCTTATCCCATAAAGCTTTCAACATCGAACCATGACAGTAACTGTATGTAATCACACAAATCCATCCATGATCACAAGTGCTGTTAACTTTACTGATATGGACCCAATGTGGATGTGTGGCAAACTAGATAACACCTCATATGGAGTCAAATTTTATGTGCTATCCCTTTTGTCAATTCCTATTCTTTCTCCTTCAATGCAACTAGAGAATAACTTTATTGTTCCAATGAACATGCATATGTCTTGTCTTTATTGTTAATAGAGATTTCTGTGTATAAGACATATGTCCCAAAGTGATAACTGTATGCCCTTTTAGTCTATGCTCAAGGTTTATGTATATATATATATATATATATATATATATATATATATATATATATATGTATGTATGTATGTATGTATGTATCGGCATATAACAGAAAAATTTATCAAACTTTATTGAACTAAAATGCCAATACATCATATCAGAATTATCACTGAATGCAACAAAAAATAAATGAAAACTTTATGAGCATAAATCGACTCCCACTAAACTATAGCATCCAATGATGCAACTAAACCCATACTTTTGACATGTCTTTCCAACACACATGGGCGAAATCCTTTTGTTATTGGATCTGCAGCCATATCATCTGTAAAAATATGCTCTACTATATGTCAGTATTCTATACTATTTCTTTAATAGTCAAGAACTTGATTTCTATATGTTTAGACCCCTTTAGACATTTATGAGTATTAATAAATAATACTGTTGAATCATTGTCACAATATAGCTGTATGGGTCTATCCACAAAATCAAATACAACTAACTCTTTTATGAGATTACGAAGCCAAACAGCCTGAGTAGCAGCGCTATCAACTCTACTTGGATAGTGTAAGATGAAATTGTCTTATGTTTCTCACTTTTCTAAGATATTGCACCACCTGCTAACTTGAAGACATAACCGAATGTTGATTTATGTCATCCTCACAGCCAGCGAAATCTGCATCCATATACCCTACTAGCTCAAGGTTCTGAACATGTCTATATGTCAACATGTAGTCTTTTGTCTTCTTTAAACACTTTAAAACTTTCTTGGCAGCTATCCAATTATCATATCTTGGGTTTGCCTGATATCTGCCCAAAAGCCCAGTTGCAAAAGCAATGCCTGGTCTAGTGCATACTTGAGCATACATAATGCTCCCAAGTGCACTAGCATAAGGTACGTTTTTCATTTGGACTTTCTTAACATCCGTTTGAGGGCATTGGGACTTATTCAGTTTATCACCCTTGACAACAGGAGCAATTTTAGGCTTGCATTCATGCATACCGAATTGTTTCAAAGCACAGTCTATATAAGCCCTCTAAGATAAGTCTAACAAAGTCGAGAACGATCCCTATGGATCTCTATGTCAAGGACAAATGACGTCTCACCAAGGATTTTCATATCAAAACTTTGTGACAACATTTGCTTAGTCTCATGCAACAAGTTAAGATCATTACTACTGGCAAACAAAATATCATCAACATATAATATGAGAAGAATGAAATTCCTCCCACTGACCTTGCCATATACGCACTTATCTATCTTATTTTCAACAAAACCAAATGATGTTACAAGCTTATGAAACTTTAACTACCATTGTCTAGAAGTCTATTTAAATCCATAGATAGACTTTTTAAGCCTACACACCAGCTCTTTCGAATCATTAGCTGTAAAACCTTTGGGTTGAAGAGTATAGACTTCCTCATCAAGGTCTTCATTTAGAAAATTTGTTTGAACATCTATTTGGTGTAGCTCCAAATCCAGATGTGCTACTAATGCCATGATCACTCTGAAAGAATCTTACGAAAAGACTGGAGAAAAGGTCGTTTCATAGTCTATTCATTCTCTCTGAGTGAATCCCTTGGCTACCAATCTAACCTTAAACTTCTCTATTTTTCCTTTAAAGTCCTTTTTGGTCTTATATACCCATTTGCAGCCAATAGGCTTGCATCCCTTAGGTAACTCAACGAGCTCCTAGACATCATTATTTTTTATATATTGCATCTCATCTTTCATGCATCCATCCACAGACTTCATTATGGACATGAAACAGCCTCTGTATAAGTCACTAGATCTTATCACGCAACTTATGTCATAATCATGCTGTCCAAGATAGACCATGTAGTCTGGTGGTATAGCAGACCGTCTCTCGCTAATAGACCTCCTGAATGGAGCTATCACAGCCTCATTCTGTTCTTGATGAGGTTAAGGAGTATTATCAACCACAGATTCAATGATATTATCCTCAACACCCATTGAATCAGGTTGTGATATAGAAGGCTCCACAATAGTCTATGCAGATAGAGAATGTGACGCAATGGTCTCCACCACACTATCATCCTTGATGATTTATGAACAAGCATTCTCTTTGGCCATATCTAGTTCAAAGAACTTAGTTGCTTTTGATTCTACAATTCTTGTACCTCAATTTGGGTTATAAAACGTGTATCTCTTTGAATAATCTAGACAGAATACAAAATAACATCCGGTTGTTCTGGATTCCAACTTACTTAATGTTGGATTATAAAACCTTACCTATACAGGACACCCCCAAACCCTGAAATGATTTAAATTAGGTTTACGTCTTGTCCATAACTCAAATGGTGTTAATGGAAAAATTTTGGGAGGAACTCTATTCAGAATGTAGAGAGCCATTTTTAAGGTTTCTCCCAATAAAAACTCAGGAAAATTACTCCTACTTACTGTACTTCTCATCATATCCATAAGGGTGATATTTCGCCTTTCAGTCACACTGTTTTGTTCAAAGTTGGCAGGCATTGTGAATTGAGTTATAATCCCATAATCCTCTAGATATTTGGTAAATAGCCCTTTAAGTTATCCAGCATCACCATGCCTACCATAATATTCACCACCTTATCAGACCTGACAACTTTGATTATTTTTCTCAACTGTTTCTCAACTTCAGTCCAAAATATTTTGAATTTTTTAAGAGATTCAGACTTTTCCTTAATCAAGTACAGATATCCATATCAGAAATAGGTATCAATAAAAGTGATGAAATAAAAATTTTCTACTCAAAATTGCTGTATATGGACCACTTATATTAGTATGAATGATCCCCAAAAGATTAGAACTCCTGACTACTTTCTTTTTCTTAATTTTAGTAATCTTACCCCTACAGCAGTCTACACATTCCTCTAAGTCACCTTTAAGAGTAGGTAGGATGTCATCTTTTATCAACATTTTTATTTTTTCTTTAGAGATGGGGCCTAGTCTCTTATGCCACAGTATATAAGATAGAGGCCTTTTGGAAACAACTTTTTCAGCCGTATAAGTAACGTATATATCATTGGGAGATGAACACAATCTATACAATCCATAGGACATAATACAACTACCAACTTTATTTAAATTAAAAAACATAGAAACTATATTATTCTTTATTTCAAACGAATTGCCACATTTGTCCAAACTTGAAACAGAAATTAAATTCTTTCTAAATGAAGGTGCATAGAAAGTGTTCTTTAACATTAAATTATAATCAGAATCTAATATTAAGATTACATCTCCCACAAACTCAACGTCAACTTTTCTGTTGTTTCCTACTTTTAGGCTTGATTCATTTTGATTTGGCTTCCTCCAATTGTTGAACCCCTGTATGGTTATCGCAACATGATTAGTTGCACCACTATCTAGACAACAAGAACTAGATGTGGCTTGAGATAAATTAGATTCACAAACCAAAACTAAAGAATCATTACCTGTAACCTCACGCTTGGCTAACCAAGCCTTGTATTTGTCATTGTTATTTTCTTTACGTGACCTTTCTTTTTGCAGAAGAAGCAACAATTAGATTTCTCAAAAAAAAAAACAAAGCTTATTTGGGCCTGTCTTTTGAGTGCTATCAATGGTCTCAGGAGTACCTTCATGGATAGAAGTTTTGGACTTCTTACCCCTCTTACCAAAAACACTAGAAACATACATGGCCTGATAGCCCTTTTCATATCTAAATTTCACTTTCTCTACCACTACCTTGGCTCTAAGATCACTTATGGACCAGGTCTCATTTCAAGAACTGTAATTTGTCTTTGTGATCCCTAAATTAGGTGAAAGGGTATTGAAAGCCTAATGGACAATTACAGGAGTAGGAATAGTGACCTTAAGTGCCTCAAGTTTACTCTGCAAATCTTCCATCTTTAAGACATAATCCCTAACTTTACTAGTACCATCATAACTCATATTAAAAGTGTTTGTAGAAAAACTCCTATCTTAGCATTGGATGAGACCCAACATATGTCTAACAAATGTTCTATCATTTGCCTAGCAGTACAGTTAACTAGCAAGCTGACCATGAGATGATCTTGAATGGATTGCTTTATGGACAATAATCAAATTTGATTGCCCTTTTCCCAAGCTGCAAATTTCTCTGTTTCAGCATTGGTACTTTCTACAATAAGATCAACAGGTTTGTCCTTATAAAGGGCATCTGACATATTCGCTGGAACCATTTCAAACATTATATCATCTTTATATTTCTTAAAATTGGAACAAGTGAGAATCTCAATAGTGACTGAGTTGCTATTAGCAGAAAATGTGACAGATAATAACAAAAATATAAAATAAGTAAGAATAGTGCAACTTAATATAAACCGTATAAGTGCACTCTATAGAAAGTCACACGTATACAATCACCTTTGAGTAGAATGCATGACATGCAATTGTAAACTTTCTACATGAACAGCGACCAAGAGGATTTATTCCATCCCTCGTAAATTCACCGCATTTGGGTGTATGAACCACTAAGATCAGTCATTTCTCAAGCACATGTTGTACATGTATCCCTCCTGAACTAATACTCAATCACCCCCTTCAAGAGTGTGATTGGATATTAGAAAAGAAATATTCGCCACAATATGAGACCAATGTTTCATAAAACCGAGTGTGTCACTTTGGTGGTCACTGCCCAATTGAATTTATGAAATTCTCTCATATCAAGAATATTAAACTTTATTTCTTACATAAAAATTTGTACGCAATTTTAAACCATATAAATGACAAGGGCAATATGTCATTTAATTGCATATAATCATGTTCTACATAAATATAAACTGAACATCTGCATATTGACATGCTTGACATACTAACAATTCCATAAAAAATACAAGTCAAAATTATTTAATTTTATACTAAAAGTATAAAATTATATTCTATCCAGATTTGCACGAGTTTAATAATGCCAAAAAAATAAGCAAATTATATGTCAAAATGTAGTTTATGAAAAAATGAACCCAACGACACCAAAATCAT
Source organism: Gynochthodes officinalis (assembly GCA_020080225.1). Lineage (NCBI taxonomy): Eukaryota > Viridiplantae > Streptophyta > Magnoliopsida > Gentianales > Rubiaceae > Gynochthodes > Gynochthodes officinalis. The sequence continues at coordinate 32,337,911 of CM034615.1, read as the reverse complement.
CCAAAATATGCTCTAAATGGGCCTGCACACAACTCGTAAATATTAGGCCCGTCTCCCTGATGAGCGCCTACACACCTGCATGGGCGCACTAGAGACACGTATGATGAGTAACACGAGTTTGCGCACCCCTAATGTGCGCTTGCTGTGTGCCTTCGCCACCATATTTTCTTATTTTTTATTTTTTTAAATCTTGAACTAGATCGGTCCAGGGTTGGTATGGCCCTTTCAATTTGTGATGCGGGTCAAACCTGATGCACTGGTTGTACCGACCCATGTGCCTGATGTGAGGGTCGAATTCGACCTGCACGGCTGTTGCCAGTGCCATTTTTTTAAAATGTTGAACAAGCATTCTATTTGGCCACATCTAATTCCAAGAACTTAACTGTTTGTGATTTTACAATTCTTTACCTTTATCTCTATATTCTAATCATGATCTATGTGTGGCTCAGAGACCACATGTTAGCCTAAATACATCACAAACCCCATAGATCAAACATATACATGATTAGAATATAGCGACAGAATTAAAGAATTGTGTACCAGTCTTTTAATCCATAACTATATGCAGAAATAAGATTAATCCTGGCTATATTCTTTTCCTGTATGACCCCCCCTGTATGAAATGGCTTTGATGAGTGTCTATTTCTCTTGAAACTTTATGAGTAGAAACTATTTCTTAAAATTTGGGGTTAGAGGAGGAAACCTAATTGATATTTGTAGTTAAATTCTAACCCCCTCATCACAGGCCAAGCTACCTGCAGCCCACACCAACTAGTCTCACATTATACTAATTAAAAGCCTTTATATTTGACTTTATTAAACCAAGCCTAAAATAATATTAATTAATATAAGCCTACATAAAAAAAATTCTTACATATATATCCTTTTTTTATTCTTTTGTCTCCAAAAAGAGTTCAATTTTTAATGAAAATTCTATAATATTCTCATTAAGTACAACTATATATCATGACCACAGTCAAAACATAAAGACATATATGAAATTATATAATTAATGCCACATTTTAACATGAAAGAGATAGCATTAGATAAACAATTTTTACAAAAAGATAAATTTCACAAACTTGAAGCAGATTTTTTCAATTAACATGTTGAATAATCATCCAGAAGATGGAAAAAAATCCCAAACTCTATATTTAAATACTAAATACATCCAAAAAAAAAAAAAGCTTAAAAGTGCTCAAAACCTAATGGGAAACTATTGAATGAAATTTAAAAAATGCCCAAGAAAACTAAAACGTGGTTGATGACAACCAAACCAAAGGAATTTTGAGTCGACGCCCAAAGGGCTAATACCGCTGCATCCTATTATTTTGTACATCTTGTTAATACCTTCAGAATAATATGCAATAATAATGATTTTTACGTCATAATAAAAGTTATGGCTATTAAAAATTGAATACACATTTTTATACTTTTACCCTTCTTGTATTGATCTTGCATTTATAAGTGGAAACTCACCTCCAAGTTCCAAAAACAAAAAGGAAATATTGATATCATTCCTTCCATGACATAAGAGATATCGTCACTATAATCCATCCATTGATATTGTTTTGAATTATCCTTACAGATCCGAAATTTAGGAAAATATTACTATTGAAAAATATGAGTTATTAGTTCATGAGGAGCAAATCTCCTGCCACAAATATGTCACTAAAATAATTTCCGTAAACTTCTCTGATTTTGTTTGATGGGATGGTTGTCATCCACTTGGTCAACTACAATCGAACAAATCCATTTGTGATATCATAAACTAAATGCAACAGAAGATGATGAAAAGATAAAACACACTGTTAAGATCTTGATTGTTTAATAAAACTAGAAAATATCAAGAGTTGCACTCATGGAAGAGGTAATTCAATCTCAAAAAGAACTCTTATTCTAAAATTATTATTGACAACCTGAACACAATTGATTCGTTACAAGAGTCTATACAAATAATGTAACCTAATAATAAAAGGAAATTTCTTATAGACCAAGAAATACCACAAAAATCATAATATTTTTAAAATAAAATAAACTTGATGGTTGAGAAAAACAATTTTTGTTATAACCCTAAAAACTTAATGGGTTTATTTTATTCAACATCTATTAAATCCAAAACAAATACGATATGTCCCATATTATATTTAATGCATTGTAATATATAATTCTTGCTAATTTTTTTTTTTAAAGCAAACTCTTTCTTTGGACGAAGAGATAAGTATGTATTTTAAAAACTAATCTCACTTCAAACAATAGATATCTATAACATTTAAGAACATGAGAAACTAATAATTCACCATGTCATCATCACAAACAATATACTTATGAAACAACAATATATAATATGTTTTTCAAGTGATCAATCTTGATTTGTAAAATATGAAACAATTAATTGATAAATTTATATTTCTCCAATCAAGATCCATAAATCCCAATGTTCAATAATGAAATAGAAAAATGAAGAATAAATGTCCAAGATACATGTAGTTGACAACTCTCAACTATTGCAAAGGAGTACAAATGTAAGGAAATAATGTGAGATAAAATAGTCCTTAGATTGTCTTTTTCTACAAAAAAAAAAATTTATTGACCACTATAAATGGTATATACTATAAGATAGTCTTCATATTGGCATTATATGATTAGCAAAACTATTTAATTTAACTATAAAAGCTAAGAAAATATTTAATCAATAGAGAAAGGTGTATTAGCACATTTATATAAGAATAAGGGGAACATAAAAAAAAAATTGTACAAATTGTAGGGCTATTAATGTAATGAGTTACGCTATGAAATTGTGGAAAGGAGTAATAAAAAGAAGATTGAAAAATAAAACTAGTGTATTGAAAAATCAAATTGGTTTTATGCCATGAATGTCTACAATGGAAGCTATATATGAACCTAATAAGAAAATTATGTAAACATTGTAGTGAGAGAAAACAAAATCTATACATACAATTTATTGATTTTGAAAAGGCATCTGATAGAGTTAATTATGATAAAATATGGTGGGTGTTAAAAACATTAGAATAACGCTTATATAGAATTTATGAAAGAAATGTATAAAAATATAACAACAATTGTGAGGATGTTAGTAAGGACATTAGATGAATTTTTAAACAACAAGAAAAGTGACCTTTAGTGACCAAAATGTTGGTGACAAAAATCTATTTGGTCTGTAAATGGCCTCTTTGGTGACCATTGAGTGAGTCATCACTAAATCAAAGTTGTCATAACATATTTAGTGACCAAATCGAAAATGTTGTCACTGAATGTGGTGCTGCCAAAAAAGACCGAGAAATGCACTACAATTAGTGACGACTTTAGTGACGACATTTGATCTCGTCACCAAAGAGAAGCACAAGATAGTTTGGTGACGAGGAATTGTTTTCACCAAATTGGTCCAGAATTAATGATGATTTAGTGACGAGAAAATGTTGTCACCAAATTTTGGAGAGTTAGTGACGACATTTTGTTATCACTAATTCGTAAATACTATGTAGATTTTAGGATTTATATGTGTGCGAACATTTAGTGACGATAAAATGTCGTCACCAAATAACAAAGTTGTAATTAATAAGGAATTTGCCAAAATAATAATAAAGAAATTGGGTTAAATTCCGGTGAAAGAATGATTTGGTTCTTGGAGTAAGGAAATTTATTAGGTGAAACATGTTGTTTTTTGTGTGACATTTAATTTTTATTGATTATAGTACAGCACCCTATTCTTTATAATTTTGCAAAAATAATTTTGATACATATGTAAGGACACCCTATATTTACAATTTTACCCCTATAATTTTAACTTATTATATTAAGGCATCTTATTAAGCACAATTAGTAGTTGTGATGAATAAGAAAATCCCCTCTATATCGCACGGCTAGACCCTTCTCAAGGCCCTCAAAGACTCAGGAGCTGCTGACTTGATACGTCTCAATTTTCGTTAGTTTGATTCCAGTGTTTTGGACTTTTTCACTATTCAATTTAACGTTTTGGCAAAACGGGTTCTTGGACTTAGTACTTTCCTTATGTTTTCAATATTAATACTTGCTGTAATTTGACATTGGAGCTGTGTTTTGAACTTTGCTTTAGTTTTCATACTGAAATTTGGAATTTGGAGCTGTATTTATGATGGCTGAATAACATTTTTGTTCAGCTTGGGTTCTATTTTCATGACGGATAAACTGTATTACGAAATGTGGAACTTTGAGCTTTGTTATTCTGATTTGGAATTTGGGCAATTATGTAAACTAACAGACCCCAAAATATATCAAATGGTGCTTATTACATTATCCATATCTTTCTAATACATAATTTCTACCTTTGTAACATAAGTTATTGTGGCAAACATAACAATTCACTCCTCCCAACAAAATCGATTAACTTCCCTAGTAACATAAGCATAAACAACACAATACATAAAACTACAATTGGGACATATAGATGCTTGCACATTCCTATTTTTGCTACCTTCTTCTTCAATATGCAATTCTCTTTTTCTAACATGACAACTTTGTTTGCCATCTTAACCAACTCTGCTTTCATGGATTTCTTCTTAATTTGTACTTTCTTCAACTTCCCCTCCAACTCTTCTACTTTACATTTTAGAGAATCTCTTTCCCCCAATACTGTCAAGGCGTCAATACATATGTCCTCTCATAATCAGTGCTCTGCCAGTCCAACCACACAAAGTACCCGAAATCATCCTTCTATGTATAAATGTAAAAACAATTATTAAACATATTACATTACTCTATCAATTCTATCTATTTATTTCACAAAATCTATAATCACATACCTTCCATAAACGACACCTCAAAAACTGACGTCCAAGGTTGCTTTCACTCTTGGAGGTGTAGCAAAATGCAGACATATGGTGGTGACATTCAAATGTGATTGAAGAACTAATAGAATCTAATGTAGGCGATAATACTGAATTCTGCATTGTTACTACTGCCCAATAGGAAAATATAAAATATACACACACAAGTTGAAGTATTTAATTTGGTTTGATTTGAAATTATAAATTGATTTGGTGAAAATGAATTCCTATGATTTTCCTTTGGCTACATGCACTCAATCTATTCGGCTACAAATCAAGTAAACAAATCGAACAAGATGAAGCAGAGTTTTTCATGAATGAAATCTTAAACCTTCTAAATCATATATAATACCAAGTGTAATATAAAAGGAAATACAATAAAAATACTACTTATTAACTTCACCATAAAAGAAGCTGATTGCTGAATACGTATAGAATTAGAAAAATTTATTAGCTAATAATAATTACCATACATAAGAAATAAAACATGCCAACAACAACTCCAACCCCAACTCCAATACAAAACGATAATGTAGATCAAGAAAAGCCCAAACTCCAAAGGAGAATAACAAAGGGTAAGGTTTCACATTTCATAATACAGTTCATCCGGCATGAAAATAGAACCCAATCTAAATGAAAAAGTTAATCATCCGTCATAATACAACTATAAATTCCAAATTTCAGAACAAAAACTAAATAAAAGTTCAAAATATAGCTCCAATGTCAAATTTCAACAAATATTCAGGGGACAAAAAGGTAGCAAGCTTATACTTCCATGACAAAAGGACGAACGATCAGATATTACTGATTTTAGCTACATCTTAGGCAAAGGACAATCATCATTCAGAACCTAAATATAACTCAAAAGATTGAATATACTTATTGCAATTCCCTCGTATACAAAAGATTCAACTTAATGAAAAAAGCAATGAAACTAGCTACGGCAAAACAATGTTACACATTCGTGAGACATCAGTGTACTTCAGTGAGAAGCATCACTATCGCAACATGAAGCTGAGTAATAAAATTCAGTCGAAGCACTCTGCACTACACAATGGGTGGGAATCGGACGGAAGCATCTTTTAGTTCAGATCAAATAATAGAATAGACAATCCTATAATAAGTGACCCCAAATAAGTGGGAAAAAAACACACACATATAGACACAATCCGATTTATGAAATAAACACATAGAAAGATATAACAGTAATAATGTGAATGGAAAAAAAAACACTGTTGTAATGTTATGGGAACAAAAACACATACGTGTGAGCGATCTAAAAATGAGATACATAGAGAGCATTCAGACATAATTTAACATTAGAAGGTTCTGAATTTAAGCCTTCAAAAAGTTGTTGCCGACCTGAAGCTCGTGAATACGATGAGAGACGATGAGACAATTTAGCAATGAAATCTGTACACATAACCATCCTGAGAGGCCTCGCATATCTACAAAATCAAATTCACAATTTGTCCCAGGATGGCAAAGTCAATGAACGCCAATAGCCCATCAATAAGAGGCAGAATTAGGAAATGGGAATGAAAAGCAATGAAGGATTGAAGATACCTTTTGCAGCTACGTTAGGGTTTGGGAGAGCTGGGAGAGAGCATAGGAAGCATGAACTGTTTGGGCTTTGCGGATTGAAATGAGGTTTGAGGGACAAATTAAGCAAATTTTCCCACTTTCGAAGGTTGGGAGAGTTAAGACCCCACTGTTCCCTAGATTACGGAGGGAGACAGGTGCAAGTGACGGTTTGCGGTGGTGGTGTAGATTATGGAGAGAGGTGAGGTGAGATGGGGGTGCTTGGAATGTCACTGAATCGGCAACGAGGGGGATCGGCCGGATGTTCGCCGCTCCGCAAGATTCAAGGGGCTGCAGGGATGCATTGATGAAGAGAGGGTAGTTTTTGGTGAAATTTGGCTAAGTGTTGGAGCTGAATAGGTAAAGTGAGGGGAGGTGATTTTTGTATAAGTGTTGTGGGTACTGTGACATCCAAAATGATGGTGTGTTGTAGACTAATCTCCCACCCATGGGAAAATTTTGGGTTTGGTTGCCACCTTTGTTTTGTTTTGTTTTTTGTTTCTTTTGTATTTGTTTCATAAAATTTTCAAATTTTGTCAATTTTAATCAAAATAGTGGGTTACATTTCTACTTTTTAAAAATTTTATATTTTTAACAATAATTCCACTATTAATTCAACTATAGTCATAATTGTTTGTACATGAAAAAAAATTAAAAATTTGTATGAAAAATTGAAATTAAAAAAAATTAATTTTAAATTACATTAAAATTTGCACAATGAAATTTAATCAACGTATGCAATTGGAAGTATACATTCACTCCAAAATTATTGGAATAGATATTACTTGTCTAATTATTATATAACGATGATAACCACTTAGTAAGTTGCTTTTATAAGAAAAAGTAATAGAAGTTGATCACCACTTCTGGTATAACTATATTGTATACTAATATCTTATCTTGCAATTCCAATTGATTTCATTTATGTATGTATATATATATATATATATATATATATATATATATATGATGTATCTACGTTATTTGACTAGATGTAATCCAATACATATAGAAATGTACAAATTATTTACGTTAGTTGCAAATCTAAGCAGCTAATATTGTATGTTATTACCACAAATGGTTATACATATAGATTTGTGCTAAGTACAATGTACTTATATGTGAGTGGCAAATCTAATCACCACAACCATTTTGTTACTAATATAATGGATTATAGACATAGATATTTACTATATCAATACGTTAGTTGGTTGCAGATAAAAATATGCGCTAAGTTTTTATGTAATACTTGTACATATGTATTTATTATTTTCGTTCTACTTAACTATAAATATGTATTACAATAACTACATATAATTGTGTTGTCTATTAATATTATGTAGTTAATAATTTTGTCATTAAGAAATAACTTATGTTTTGGTATAAATTGTGTGTCAAATTCCGTATAAATATGAGTATTATTAATCAATAGTATCATCTAATACTTGAAATGAAAATTACCTCCAAATACCGGGACTAATTTGAGAACTATTAAATGTTAATTTTGGATAGGGGGGGCCTAATTGAAAAGATAGATAAACGTTAGGGTTATTTCATATTTTACCATACATACCTATGACTAAATTCAAAATTATTAGAAATGAAATGTCTCTTTTGTGTGACCTAATTGAAAGTGGTTGAAAGTATTTAGGGTATTAATATAATTTTGGATAAAGGACTCTGTATGCCACTAAACTATCACCAATACTTGCTACATATCAATATATATTTCATTACATCTTCAATAACGTAGGTACTTTATGTGTGTGTGTGTGTGTATATATATATATATATACAAATTTATAAAACCAATTGGAGTACAAAGATAATATATTAGTATACAATATAGTTATAACATAATTGATGATCAATTTTTGTGGTTTTTTTTGAAAAGCAGCGAATTAAGTGGTTATCATTGGTATATAATAATCATACAACTATTATCTATTCCTATGTTTCTGAAGTGATCAGTCATATGTTTATACGTAATGGACATAAAACACAAAGTGACACTTAATATTTATAAATTCGCCCCTCCAATATGAAGATAGGTTTGTTTTCTTGTAGTAACCCTTATATTTATAATTTTGGTCCTATAATTTTACCGAATTCTATTAGTCCATCTTATTATACGTTTTAATGAATACAAAATGGACCAAAAAAATTGCTGCTTGAAAATTTTGGTAAAATTATATTTTATCTTGGTAGGAATAATTTGTTTACGACTGGATGACTTCTATTAATTCTAGATCATGAGAGTTAATGTATACTTTCAACTGCATATGTTGATTAAATTTCATTTTGCAAATTTTAATGTAATTTACAATTTAAATTTTTTAATTCAAATTTTTTATACAAATTTTTTCTTTTTTTCTATCCATGTATAAACAATTATGTCTACAAATAAATTAATAGTGTAATTATTGTTAAAAATGAAAAATGTTTGCAAAGTAGAAAAGTAATGTACCGTTTTGATTAAAATTGACAAAATTTGAAAATTTTATGAAACAAAACAAAGAAACACAAAAAGCAGCAACCAAACCCAAAATTTTCCGATGGGCAAGAGATTAGTCCACAACATGCCGTCGTTTTGGATGTCACAGTACCCACAATGCTTATGCAAAATTCACCTCCCCTCACTTTACCCATTTAGCTCCAACACTTAGCCAAATTTCACCGAAAACCACCCTCTCTTCATCAGCATATCCCTACAGCCCCTTGAATCTTGCGGAGCGGCGAACATTAGGTTGAATCTCACCCCCTCACCGCCAATTTAGTGACATTCCGAGCACCCCTATCCCACCTCACCTCCCTCCGTAATCTACACCATCGCCACGAACCGTCACCTGCACCTACCTCCCTCCATAATCTAGGGCACAGCGCAGGCTTAACTCTATCCCCACCGAAATAGGAAAATCTGCTTAATTAGTCTCTCAAACCTCCTTTCAAACCCTAAAGCCACAATGATTCATGCTCCTTACACTCTCTCCCAAGTCTCCCTAACCCTAACTCTACTGCAAAAGGTATGTTCAATCATTCACCGCAAAGTATTTTAATTTTTGCATCCAATTCTTTTTTTTAATTTTTTTTTGTTTCTTTCTAAAGTAGGAAAGTGTGTGTATGACAGTGATAATTTTAATTTTGTTATAGATATTGCATCAGCCCTTTATAAACCTCTTGTTTGATTGTGCGTTTAGTTACTTGTTTATTGTCGTTATTTCTGCTAATTTTATTGGCTCTTATTCAACTTATTGTACACGGCTAAGAGCTTGATTTTGTAGCTTCAGTCTGGTATTCTGGTTACTGCTTTGGGTTGAATCCAGGCTGCTTGATATTAAAGTAATTGGCTACATGCATTAGAATAGTTATACTTCTTTACTCGTCAGTTTCATGACATATTCACTCCAATGCCCCTGGGAGTTTTTTTGTCATAGAAAGAAGTATAGTAGTGTGAAGGAGTATGACAAGGAAGGGATGGTTAAGAGACGTCATAGGTCCAGTTTATTTGATGATATACTTTCACTTTGAAGAACCTTTAGGCATTTCTGAATGCTGATATTTCATTCAGTCACTAGTAGGGACCATTTTGCTATTCACATAGTTCACTTTTTGTTTAGATGAGTTAACATCTTAGTGGTTCTTAAAGATTCATGCAGAGTTAACACCTATCGTGGATTGGTTGTTCTTCTTTAGCAAGTTATAGGCAAGCCCATGTATTAAATGGATAGAGTCTAAAATATTTGCAACTTTTGCCAAAAATTCAGTCATTGGGAACCATTGGTTAAAGAATATTGCAGGTGCCTACTCTATTCTTTGTAGTGGAAAAATTTGCTGCAATGGTGGTTACAATTTTCTTCTATGCAGTAAAATAAACTTCTTATTGGTGATCGGTGTTGGAATTCCTTCCATTTATATGCTTTGTATTTCTTATCTAAACCATCTGTCCTAGTTTTTGAGCAAAGATTTTATTTCAAATCTGATACTAACCCGGTTGAATCATCTGCATTTCTTTTTTTATTGTGCTTCTCATCGTGGTAAAGGTACCTGTGGTCTGAATTTTTTCTACCCAAAATAGATTAGTTTCACCCGATCCACCTTGTTGGGAAGAAGGGATTGAAAGATATAACCTGGATTTGCTCACAAAATTAATCTAATCGTAGTATTATGTGTTCTGCAATTTATGGCTCCTTTAATTATATGAAAAAAGAACCTGTGACATGATCTTTTGACTTCTCTGGACGAATTCTCTCCAGAGCCATGCAAAATGTGAGTCTATGTCTTCCTTGCTGAGATTTAGTTATTTTCATATTCGATTTTTTTTCCATAGAACAAAATTATTTACATGTTGCACATATATCATATCACATAATCCATATGAAAGTTCTACAATCATGATTCAAAGTTTGTAAAGAAGAACTGGGAATGGGAAATTGGGACTGGAAGTAATGTGAAAACTAGGCTGGAATGATTGTAAATAAGAAGAATTCGATAGGAAGAAGGATTTTTTTTTATTTCAAAATAAGTCATTTGCAAATAATAAGTCTAAAGCATATGTTCCTTGTTTTGACATAAATTTGGACAAAACTACACGGAAGGATGAAATGAAATAAGTATACGAAAGTGAAAGAGTAATAAGTTTATTTTGAACTATGAGGGACTAAAAAGTTCTTTTTAAATTTTTTGTGTGTGACTATTTTGTCGCTTATCTGTAATATAAATATACATAAACATACAGATATATCCATATTTAAATTTTTGTTTTGTTCGCACTTTTCTTTTTTGTTTATATGCTTTGACCAAGATCTTGTTACAATTGTATGTATGTTTGTTTTTGGTTTTGGCTAACTAAAATAATGCCCCCGTAAGCTTTTTGGTTTTCTATAAAATCAACGATTGCGATACAGGACGAAGAAAGATTGATGATATTCTTCTTTTTTTCACATTTTCAACCATTATTTAACCATACATTTCAAAATCATCTTTCTTTCACACGCTTCAAACCTTCTTTTATTTGAATACTCATCTCTCTTGTTTTGCTTTTCCTCTGCATATTCTTCTTATTCCTTCTAGGTTAGCATTTTCATTCACTATATCCTCTCGATACATGCTTGATCTGTGAATACATTCTTTTTCTTGCAGAATCAAAACAAATCTGTGAGAAGAACTTGCCTCCTGTTATTTCTACCATTGAAGTTCATAAAACCTTCAGGCATCACAAGGAACTCAGCTAGCATCAGTTAACCTTTTCACACATTTGGTTGACGTTTCTCCTTGTTAACTTTGTCTTTAATTTATTTTCCATTTTTTACAATAATATTTTGTGCATATTCATTTTAACTAACCCGATGTTTGGCAATAACGTGCATGTTTGAAAATCCCTCTCGGTTCGTGATTGCAGGAAACAAAAGAGTAGATCTTAATCATACAGCCTCAATTTCAATCCCTAACTCAGTTGCAAAAGGTATCTTCAAGTCTTATTAGTCTTTGTATTTAAGTATACGAGAAAACTGCAGTAATTATATTAACTATTTTAAATGACATCTTCTAGTTTTGCTTGTCTTCATTTTGTTTCATGGTATGACATTCACATATGTTTGTTTCAAGTTTGCAACTTTAAGTCCAATAAGCCTATGAATATTGATTGAAGACATGTTTGTGCTTTGGTGGCACGCTATATTTCTATTATGTTCTATTCATTGGCTATTAAAGAGCAAGCCCTTATTTATGATATTGCATCTGTGAGTAATGATAAATATTTGAATTCGTTTGCTTTGCTCTTGAATTTTTATCGTCTACTATTATTGGTATAGGCTTCCAAATTTGTGATAATATCTATTATGTGAATGTTGATTGCTTTGTTTCCTTACATCACTAGAATATACTGAAGGTGATGGATAAGTCATGGATGAATATAGTGCATAGGACAAAGGACAACAGATTTGAGTTGGGTGTTCAAAAGTTCTTGAAATTTGCATATCGTAATAAGGAACCATCATCCGAAATCCCTTGCCTTTGTAAAAGTTGCAACAACTTTAATTTATGTGACAAAGACACTATGTACTTGCATTTGATGCAATGAAAAATACGAAGGGATTATCATAGGTGGATATACCATGGTGAGGTGTTTGAAGACACTTTGGAGGACGAAGAGCTTGAGGGTGACAATGTGGGTGATGTTGATAATGATGATGATATTTATGATGACGACCTTAATGAAATGTTGAATGACATAGGGCAAAGTAAATGGGGGAAAACTGGCAGACTAATGGGTGTAATACGCCGTCGTGTTCTTAGGCTGACACCCTTCATCGCTTATTTGCAGAATCTAAGGAGGAATTATATCTTGGTTGTCAAGAGTTTTTCAAATTATCATTTGTCGTTACACTTCTACACTTGAAGACCATTAGTGGTTGGACGTCAAAATCTTTTGACTCCTTGCTTGACATAATTCAAAAAGTCCTCCCAAGTTCAGTTTCACTTCCAAAATTTTTTTACGAATGTAAGAAAATCATCCTAGAATTGGGGTTCAAGTGTAAGAAAATCCATGCATGTGTCAATGATTGTATGTTGTTCCGTAATGAATACACAACTCTAACAGAATGCCCAAATGAACATTGTCGAGAGGCTAGATTTTCTGGGGAGGGGTCAAGTGTTCCAAGGAAGATGCTTCGATACTTTCCCGTTAAACAAGATTGCAAAGGTGGTTCATTGATTCGGATGTAGCAGGTGACATGACGTGGCATAAGGAGAAACGGGTTGAAAATAAAAATGTAATGAGACACCCCACAAATAGTGAAGCTTGGAAGCATCTTGATAGTGTGTTTCTGTCTTTTGCTGCAGACCCTCGAAGTGTGCGATTGGGTCTTGCTACCAATGGATTCAATCCATTTGGAAATATGTGCAATGCATATAGTGTGTGGCCCGTCTTTATCGTACCTTACAATTTGCCCCCTTAGAAGTGCATGAAGGAGCCATACTTCATGATTTCACTATTAATTCCTAGCCCTAAGTCACCAAGAAGTGATATCGATGTGTATTTGCAACCCTTAATTGATGAATTGAATGAGTTGTGGGTTGGTGTGGATGCTTATGATGCTTACAAGAGTGAACGGTTTACACTACGTGCTGCTTTCTTGTGGACTATCAACGACTTTCCTACGTATGGAATATTGTCGAGTTGGGTTACGAAAGGGTACACAACTTGTCCAGTTTGCATGGACAAGACATCTTCACAATACTTGCCTCACAGTAGAAAAATTTGTTACATGGGATACCGTCGATTTCTCCCGCCTGACCACCAGTGGCAAAGGGATAAAAAGAATTTTGACGGGAGAGTGGACTTTCGTGAGGCATTACGAATTAAGGAATGTGAAGAAATACTACAGGATATTGACACGGCCACTCCCTACCTATATTACTGTTGTAAGTCTTCTGTACAAGGCCAAAGAAAGAAGCGAAAGAATGTTTATGCAAGAGGGCCCAATTGGTGTAAAAAGTGTGTTCTACAACCTGCTATATTGGGCAACCCTGAAGTTGTGGCACAACCTAGACATTATGCTTATGGTGAAAAATATGACTGAGAGCTCGGTTTCAATAGTATTTAACATTAAGGGTAAGACCAATGACAATTGGAAATCTCGGAAGGATTTAATGGAACTTGGAGTGAAAAAGAGTTTACATTTGCAAGCACATGGTGATTCATTTCGGATGCCTATGGCCACATATCATTTTAGTAACGATGAGCAAGAGAAGGCCATTGACCTAATTAAGTCTTTGAAGTTTCTAGATGAATTTGTTTCCAATCTCTCTAGGTGCATAAAAAAGAGAGATCTAATTGTCGAGGATGAAGAGTCATAACTTTTACTTTTTTGTCCAACGAATTATGCCTCTTGTTGTTAAGGGATCCCTAACAAGAGAAGTCGGAAATGTTTTGTATGAACTAAGTCAATTTCTACAAAGATTGTGCTCACGGACAAGTTACATTGATATTTTAGAGAAGGATGAAATGAAAATAACTATTTTACTGTGCAAGCTGGAGAGAATCTTTCCCCCATTGATGTTCGACATAATACTACATTTGCTAATTTACCTGCCATATGAAGCACGAGTAGCTAGGCTAACGCAATATCGCTGGATGTTTCCGTTCCAGAGGTATTGACACAATTTATTAAAATTGTCAACCTTTTTCCATGTGTAAATAACAAGTTTGATTATTCACCAAATGTCTGTAGGAAAATGGGCACTTTAAAGGGGTATGTGCATAACAAAGCATGACCGGAAGGATGTATTGCGGAGCGATACATAGACCATGAATGTCTGCAATTTTGTTCAATGTGGCTGAACAACGTGAAAACCATATTCAATAAAAGAGAGCAAAACAATAAAGATATAGATGGTGTGGGTGAAATATCTGTTTTCTCTTATAGGGATCGACCAATTGGTATGCCGAATTATTGTGTTCTTAGCGACGCAGCGTTGGGAAATCTTCAAGCTTTCATTCTAGACAATTGTGAGGAAATACAGGACCTAGTGCAGTGAGACATATTATACATCTCCAAATTTTTTACATATATGATGCATATCTATACATTTAATGATTTTATAATGTGACCAGAGAGTATAAGGTACTGCTGGTAGAACAAGGGTATGAGAACGTGGATGATCGACATGTCCACCAGTTTCCAGCATGGTTTCGTAATCGTGTAAGTGTCATAATATGACTCAGAAAAGAACACGTAGACGTGCATGCGAAGTTATATTGTGGTAATGAACCAAAATGTACTGCTGCAGCTATCATCAAGTCCAGAAGTGTATTGTGAAGAAATCCAGGCGTTGGTGATCAGATCAATTAATCGAGTAAACAGGTATAGTGGCTGCTTGGTTAATGGTTATAGGTAGGGGTGTTCAATTGAATCAGCAGATCGATTCAATCCAATCCGTTTTTATTCAAATAATTTTTTTAAAAAAAAAATAATTAATATTAATTATAAAATATAAATTGGTTTTTTTATTATTCAAATAATTCTTTCATTAAAATTAGCCAATTTGTGATAAAATAAATTAAAATATTTATATGAAAATATACAAATTAATTTACATAAAAAATAAAAAAATAAAAATATTTAAATAAAAATTATTTATTATCTTTATATAAAAATAAATAATTTTTTAACATGAAAATTTTAAATCTAAATTAAATCACTTAACATTATATATGAAAATGAAAGTAATAGTAAAAAAAAACAAAAACAAAAACAAAAAGCAAAAAAATAAAATAAAAAAAAGGAAGAAGAAAAAAGTAAAAAAATGAAAGTAATAGTAAGAAAAGCAAAAAGCAATAGAATTTATATATGAAAATGAAAATGTAAAAAAAAAAGTAAAAAATGGGAAAAGAAAAAAAAGTAAAAGAAAAAAGGAAGAAGAAAAAAATAAAAGCAAAAAGTAATAAGCAAAAATTAAAAATAAAAAGGAAGAAGAAAAAAGTTTTTTAAAAAAAAAGAAAAATTGTTTTAAAAAATAGTAAAACGGATCAATTCAAATCAAAATCTGATCCGAACTTGATCCGATCTGATCCGAAAAATTCCGGATCGGATTGGGTTTTGGATTTTGGATTTTGAACGGCCCTAGTTATAGGTTTCACATCCTTAGTTTCGATGGAAATAAGAAAACTCACAATAGTGATGTAGTAGTGAAGGGTGAACATGGGAACAATATGATTGATTTTTATAGGGTACTACAAGATGTGTTGGTAGTGGAATACATTGGATCGAATAATAAAGCGTTGATTTTCTAGTGTAATTGGTTTAGCCTTTGCGATGCAAGTGGAATGCAAATTGATAGGGAAAGTGGTCTCACTAGTGTCAACATGTCTAGAAAATAGTATATAGAGCAACCTTATGTGTTGGCATCTCAAGTTAAGCAAGTTTTCTATACTCCGGACTTAAAACTTGGCACCAACTGGCATGTTGTCCAAAGTATTAGCCCACGAAGATTGTACGATGTACCCGAAAATGGTGAGGAAAGTCAAGTAGCATATGTTTACCAAGAAGAAGAGCCCAACTATTGATCTGATTCTTAATTTGAATATGGATGTGCTAGAGTTGACAAGGGGTTCAACCACATTGCAAGTGGTTGTTGGCTTGGTTGTTGGAGGTGATAGGAATACGACAATATCATGAGGTGTTCAGGTGGATGTTGATTCATTTATTAATGATGAAGCTCTTGATTCCTCACATTCGCAGTCAGCTGCGAATGATGAGGAAAAGTGGCAAGATGATAGTAGTGATTCAGAATAGGAGTGTTTGTATGAAAGTGAAGGTTTCGAAATCATCAAAATGTATTGTGTGACATTGTTGTGTTTCCAGTATATGTACAAAATGGCTAATTCTTTATGTTATGCACTTACATCAACTAGTGAGGTGGGATTTAATATTTACGTCAATATTTATATGGATTTCGTAAAGTAGATGTGAAGTCAGAACCACGTACGTATGGTGAGCATTTATAGTTATTTGCATGTTGAGGACTCCATCTCATATTTGTGTTCTTTAATTATAAAGATGTTGTAAAAATGTCCATGTCGTGTGCACATGCTTAGATAATTGTAAATACTTACCATACAAAGTATACATGTTATGTTTGAATTTTGTTGCATTTCCATGTAACTTTTTCATCTCACTTGTACCTATATTTATTTGTTTTTAACTTCAAGCATGGAAGTTTAAGGATTTGTGACAAACTATAAACATGTATTTTGTACTGACTATTATGGTCGACCTTTATGTAGGAAAGGGTATTGTTCGACTTTAAATTATGCACAAAGTTAAAAAAAAAATTTATTTATCCAAAAATTGTGAAATACTATACTAATGTTGTTAAGTGGGTGTTAATACAATGATGGCTAGACTGGGTAAAGAAGGAACAAGTAAAAGGTAGCCTATTCCTCGAACACCAAAAGGACAACACAGTTGATGAACACCCAAGCTGAAATAGAACAAGGCCAAACCCTTCGGAGAAGTGCAAAACTCACACCTGTGAAGGCAACTCCAATTGTTCCTGAGAATAGAGATGAGCGGCTGCACCGATAGTGCCCAATATTCCAACTAGGGAAAGCACAAACATACTTCCACCAAAAGTTTTTGCTTTTAGAAGAAGTGTGCGCCTTACACCAGCAAAAGTAGCTCCTGCGTTCCAACTGAGAGATGAAGAGAAAGAAGATGATAAATTTGCAAGCCGCATGAAAATGTTCTTCAAAATTAGCAAATTGGTCGTTCCCTTGACTTGATGGATCCCACACATTCCCAAGACAACTCCATCCCAACAGCGTGGCAAAATATTGGTGGGGAGGTGGATCACCAAAATAATGATGTGGTTGGAGGTGATTCGCAACAGCAACAGCAAGCTAGATCAACTTCACGAGTTAAATTCTAATAACACATTAGTGATGTTCATATATTTGTTACAAGAAGGTGGTTGAATCAAAGCTATGAGTATAGTATTTTTACAGTTGAACATTGTCACAAAATTGAATTGGGGTGGTACTCCGCTTTCATGAAATTTTTACTCTGTATTGCATAAACACCGTAACATGAATTATATATGTAAAATTTTTAATCATAGGAGTAATTACTGTGGTTCTAGTATGTAGTTTTAATAAATGTAATAGGGAGTTGTTTCACATTTCATTTATGGTTTTTGATTCGGAGTTAAATGTGTTACTTCATAACTTCGTGGTTTTGAATTAAAATTACCTAGGCACATCCAGTACAAGGGGACCCACAAGGAATATGAGGGCTTAAAAAAACTAGAGGGATGTAAGAGTTGTCATCGAAGTTGATAGCGTTGCTGGTCGCTTAGTAGGGTTAGATAGTCAAAAGTTGATCACAAAGGGTCAATGTATACTTCGGCAATTTTCTAAATTTGATGGTTCTGGATGGAAAAAGCAAGACAAACAGTTGAGCGAGAGAATGATTGGCAAGTGCATGATAAGATGTTTTACATGAAATATTACATAACAGTGCAATTGTGTGGATTGTATTGGTTGTTTATGCTTGTTGTGAAGGCTCTTTTTTTTTTTTTATACTCCAAATTTTGCATGCATGTTAATTCGTTGCAATACTATGAAATGGCGCTTTGATATTGGTTCAGTTGCTCTGTTCATGAATGTTTGCCACTCTTTAGGATTTCTATCAAGAAATTGGGTGCTATTATAGCACTTTCCAATTGATGTGAATAGAAACTCTTGTTACATGTCTACTAATTATTTCATATGAATTTTTCCCTAACTAATAATGTAAACCATACACGTCTAGGAGAACTCCAACTATGATGGCAGTGCCTCAATACAAAAAGCACTGTTGAAGCAACTTGCAAGGCAATATAGCAATCATCAAAACAAGTTGCATGTTCACTTCTAGAAATTCCCATGCAAAGAGGATGCAATGAAGCATATTCCCACAAATGTCCCAAAAGATGATTGGATTAATCTTTGCCATTTTTTTTATTCTAATGAGTTTAAGGTTTAGATCATTCATATCTATGAATTTATATTTCTCAAGTTTAGGTTCCCACAAGGCATGAAACACATTACGGAACCTCACTTCATTTTCCCTCCAACAGACAATGAGTAGTAGAAACAAGGGAAACCGCACGAAAAACAACACATCACCAACTGTTGACTCGGTTTCGATTTCAAGGACCGTGCATGAGTTTGTAAGTATAGGCAGCTTGTACTTATTAACATCGTTTTTTGCTTCATACCAAAAAAACTAAAAAAAATATGGTTGTTTTTTATGTTTCATCTAATGTGATTATGGAAAATTTGCAGTGAAAGGATGGCAGGGAAGTCACTTCCATTGATTGCTATGAGAGTGGTCATTTTTCAAAAAAGTAGAAGAAAATGGTCAATGAACAAGCAAAAAAATTATTGGTACCATCTTAATTCAAATCCTTCTCAATCTTTTCATTGTTATATTTCAATTTATGTTTCCGATCTTGACATATTTGTTGACTATGTAGGATGAGATACGAGAGGAGGAGGCCGGCTCTTCGCAATCCCCGTAAGAGATTTGCATTAACAAATTGCACAAAATACCTAGGCATAGTAGGGGTGTTTCTATGCCTACAAAGAATGTTGTGGTGGTCGAAAAGCTACAATCTGAAGTGGACCAACAAAGAAAAAGGGCTAATGATGCAGAGGAACATGCAAATGCGCTGATAGAAAAAATTGCAACCCAAGAATGTGAGTTCAATATACTCAAGGAAAAGCAAGATGGGATGGAAGCACAAGTGGAAACTTTGATGGCAGAGGTGTATCGATTGTCTAGGGCACAGTCCAGAGATGAGGTAAGTGCATGCTCCGAACATTTGTTGCATGATTTTTTTCAATGCA
The DNA here is from genome assembly GCA_020080225.1 of Gynochthodes officinalis. Lineage (NCBI taxonomy): Eukaryota > Viridiplantae > Streptophyta > Magnoliopsida > Gentianales > Rubiaceae > Gynochthodes > Gynochthodes officinalis. Next base: position 32,318,114 of record CM034615.1, on the reverse strand, counting down.
ACTAGTTTTTTGTTATTTTTCATTTTACTACACATTTCAGTCTGCACAAATTGCTGCACATTTGAGTCTACACAAAAGAAAAAGTCTGCATTTTCTTTTCTTATTACTGCAACAGCCATTCTTGAAGTTTCAACCCAACACATTTGTAATAACTCTGTTAACTATCATGAGTTGTGGGGTTTTCAAATTTTGTGGCCAGCCGGCAACATTACATTTCAATCGTCCAAATTTTGGCAACCTATAGTCTTGTCCTTTTGTGCACAATTCCAGATTGTTTATCAACTTCATTTGTGTGGGACAGTAGACATTTAGTTGTTCAAATATTGATTTATTTCTTTTCACACATATTGTAATTATGTAATTCAATCACTTTGTGATTAGCGGTTGTAAAATGAAGCTGGCCAGATTGTAAAATCTATTTTGTTATTTCTGTTCTTTTGTGATTAGCATTTGTAAAATGAAGATGGCCAATTCGTAAATTCTGTTTTGTTCTTGCCATTGTTCTTGTGGTGGTTTTAGCTATGGTTTGTTTTCATTCATGTTTTGTGGTTAGCAATTGTAAAATGAAGGTGGCCAATTCGTAAATTATGTTTTCTCTTACAAGAATCCAGCCAAACATTTCATTTTAGATTTGCTTGAACTTTGAAATGTAATGTTCCTAACGTGGACTGTTGTCTCACTTCTCTTCCGGCTGCACTATGTATATAGTCCACATTTTTGATTTAGTACTAATGGAGGCAAGTTATATACTTCTTTTAATGCACTAAGCTTGTGATGGGTTATGTGGACAAGTATGTAAAGGTATACATGTATATCAGCTATGGTTTGTTCTTGCATTTGTTTTAGAGTCATGCTGTTATTAGATAACTAAACTATCCCTGTAACCGAACTAACTTTTATAGCTTTCTTCAAACAAATTGATTTTTTCTTTTATGTTTTCAGTGAATCAATCTTCTCTACCCTTGGTGTGTACACAATGGACAGATGATGGTGCTCTTCACACTTTGCTGATGATATTTGGAAATCTTTTTTGTGAATTATATTGTGGGACTCTTTTGTATTTATGAAACACAGTTATATGGTAGCTTTATGTATGAAACATTAACAATGGTTGCTTGGCACCAATATTTTGAAGGTGCTTTTTGTAAATGTGGCTCTACCTTTTTTGGATTTTAGGCCTACTTTTGGAATGTCACTCTAGCTATTTTGGATTTTGCTCGCTAGAAGTTGGATGTATCAATTAGATAGCTCTAAAGCTTTTCATTCATTTTTCCTACAAGATGTAGGATGGATATCTTGTTGATTAGCTACCACTTTTTGGATGATATTGTTTCTTGCATAATGTTTTCATCTTGCATTCCTATGTAGTTGAATGAATTACTTTTCACATTTGTGCTATACACTTATCTTTTTTATTGTTAGTGTAGTTGTGGTATTTACTTGTATGGATGTTTATTAATCTTGGATGTTTATGAATGTTGGATGTTTTGGATTTTGAGTCATAGTATCTAATGCTACTTCACCAAGAATGTCGTCAAAATAGTCAAGCATCTTTCATTTTTCTACTTTTATTTGTTATTGGAGAAGTCGTGGTATTTATTTTGACATATGTTTATGAATGTCACATGTTTTCGATTGTTAGTAATCGTGAGTAACGATTTCACCGGGTACATCGTCACGAAAGTTGACACTAATTCATTTGTCTTCATAAATTTCTTCACAACACATGCAGTGACCAAAATATATGTCATCACTATTTATTTTTTGGTGATTTTACAATTTATTGACAACAAAATTCCGTCACTAAAATAGTGGATAAAATTACTTTTATTGACAACAATTATGGTCACCAAATGTCGTCACTATTGCGTTCATTCATTCACTTTTTTGCTAACGACAAATTCTCGTCATCAATCGCCTACTAATTTAGTGACGATATTTTCTCGTCATCAAAGTTGTCACTATTTCATTCCAACTCACAACATTTAATGACCACTTCTTTTGGTCACCATTTGTGTCACGTGACCCAAACTCTACCTAGTGACTACTTTTTCCGTCACCAAATTCGTTGACTTTATAGCACTTAGTGATTACAAATTGTCGTCACCTAGTCATCGCTATTTGGCATTGACTGATCAAGTTTTAGTGACCAGTTGAAACATTTGGTGACGACAAAACAACCCCTTTAGTGACCAAAATTGTCGTCCCTAATTGGTGACCATTTTGCACACGGTCACTAAATTGGCCTTTTAGTGACAATATTTTTTCAAGTGGTCACTAAATACCTTTAGTGTCGAAGCATTAGTGACAAGGGGGTGACCACCCCTTTTGTCGTCACTAAAGACTTTTAGTGACGACAATTACCCTTTCAGTGACCAAAATTGGCTAGTCACTAAAGGTCATTTTTCTCGTAGTGACTCTAGGTTTGCACTAAGGATCATCTTTGAATGCATATCTTTTTGTTTTAGTAATAAACAAGCTTACTCAATATATTTAGGCAACAATCTTTGAATGTATATAACTTGTAGATGATATAATTTTGATTAATGAGATGAAAGAATGGAATATCAAGTTAGAAACTAAAGAATTATTAAATCAAACTAAAAGGAGAAGGGGAAAATCTAAAAATACTTAGAAAGAAAAACTATTAAAAATGACATAAATTGTCCAAATTTAAATGAAAATATGTGTTTTGGTAGAAAGTGATGCCCATATATAATCCATATAGTTGACTTAGATGGTGGGATAAAGGCTTAGGGTTGTTTGATTATATGAATTATTGTTTAAAATTATTGGATTAAGAGATTTTAGTTTCTACATTGTTTGATAACAAAAATTTCATTCCACTTAATTGTTTAGACACTGTTTAATCTGTTGAAGAAAATTTACATACTAAAAGTAGTTTAATATTTATCACTTACTATTATTAGTAAAATATTTTAACAATTTTGCTAAATTTATCCTCTTTTGTCAAATGATGCAACAAATTAATTTTTTTTCATTCATCTCTACATGAACCTATTTATATGTCTCTCTTCTTTATTTTTTTTCTTTCTTTTTATAGCATATATTTTCAAACGTGTCTTTTTATAAAAGGGATAAATAAATTTCAATAAATTTATTTATTTTTTATTTTTTTAATTAAAATTAATTTTAGTAGATTGTATCTTTTACGTATTTTAATAAATAATATTTGATACTTAGTTTTTAAAAATTAATACTTCTATATGTGAAAAAACAAAAAGGATAAAAGGGTATAATTGAGTAATTTGGCATTCAAATCCAATATTTATCAAATAGCATTAATTAGTCAAATATTATGATTTAAACATTCAAATTTTAACAATTTAATTATTTTAGCATTAAAATTTTTTACATTCAACATTGAGTTCTATCAAACAGGCCCGTAGTTGTTGTTCAAAAAAATTTTAAGGTCTAACGGGAGTTTTGAAAATTGAGGGTTGGCAACAGCAACCCCAAATTTGTATGTGCATTCACACTGCTTCCTGCTATGCGTTTTCTGATCATGGTTCATGATCAGCCAAGTGTACTATTCTTTTATTTAAAAAAGAAATAATAATAAAATTCTGGAGCGCTTTGTTTAGTTTTGCGAAAAAATTCAGCTATCTTTACTATCTTTACTTATGAGAAACAATACCGTCAATTTATATCCAATTAAAAATCTTCACATAATCCGTAATAATAAGATTCTACATATAATAACATTATTTTAATATTCTTTCTAATTGTTTTACACACACCCTGCCCCCCACCCCACCCCCGCGGTCCAAGCCCCCCAATATATATATATATATATATATATATATATATATATATATATATATATAGTCTGATTGTTTTAACCCAAAAAACAAAAAAATAAAAATTTAAAATCATATTCTCTTTGCATGCCCGATGATATGTCCTTGGGAATTCTTCGTCTCCTTCAATTATTCAGACATTATTCAATGATTTTTCAGTTTTCATACTGTTAACCAAAATATATATTATTTGCGGCATTATTTTTTTTAATTTCTTATACATTTTGTCCAGAAAATTTTTTGTATCCTTTTTTTGTTTTTTTTTTTTTTTGGTGAAAGAAGAGATTTGTATCCTTAATATATATACATATATATCAATTGTTTTTTCGTTGAATTCGTTTTTGTGATATGTTGATTTCTCGGGTTAATGTTTACTGCGGTATGAGTTGCCTTTTGAAGACATGTTTTAAGAATGTGTTTTGCAATTTCTTTTAAATCGTATCTTGAAAAATCATTTGGATTGCAAGTATAAAAACATGTTTTGTGAAAAAGCCGTTTGGATAACTATATGAAACAGTTTTTAATTAAGGTAGTATTTAATTGAAATCTTATTTGTTTGTTTTCAAAATATATATAAATTTTACATGAAATATTGCTTAAATTAAGAAAATTATACAAAATGAAATATATTTAATTAAAATCTATTTAATAATAACTTATCAAACTAAGTTTAGTTAACTATTAAAAATTCTAAGATTGATTTTTTTTATTTTATAAAATATGCTTCCTATTCCAAAGAATGATTCCACGCATGATGAATGCGTGGATATGTGAGAGAAAGGATAAGTTAACTTATAGGAGATTTTTTTTTTTTAAACTAAAACATTACTTGTATTTACTTTTTAAAAAAAACATATCATGTATTAAAAGCCACTGACTAATGTTTCCTTAGTGCTCATTTCAAGTCTAAGGCTCAAACAAAATTGTTTCCTCCTCCTTATCTTTCTAATTCCTAGATCCTTAACAAAAACACCTAAGTGACAAAACGGATCAATAATAATAATAAAAAAAATGATTATGTTCAATTGCAATGGGTAACGTCTCCAATCCCTGCATAGAATGGATATGGCCTTCATCACTTTACTCATGAGCAAATTAGGTTGGGTTATCAATCTCCAGATTTGCTTAGCTAGCAATGTGTCAATAAACACTTGGAGATTCCTGAAACCTAGTCCCCCATCTTTTTTGAGTTTGGTCATTTCCTTCCAAGCTTTCCAATGAATTCCGGGCCTACCATCATCTCTTTCCCCCCACCAGAAGTTGGTTGAGTTCTTGACAATCGCATGACATACATTGTTCGGCAACCTAAAGCAGGCCATTACATATGTTGGGAAAGACTCAATTACTGCCTTGATGAGGACTTCTTTCCCTGTTAAGCTAAGGAACTTGTTTTTCCATTTTTTTTTTTTTTTTGCACCTTTTCCACCACATAGGCGAACACTTCTCTCTTAGACCTCCCTATATAAATGGGGAGTCCTAGGTATTTAGCCTTTTACTGCTCCTTGATCCCATCCAAAGTTTGGCATATGGCCTCCTTAGTTTCCGTCGGCATGTTTTTACTGAAGAAAACAGACAATTTGTCTAGGTTGACCAACTGCCTTGAATAGCTACTAAACTTGTCCAGCAATGATTTCACCATCTTTGCTTGATCAATATCTACTTCACAGAAAAGTAGAGAATCATTTGCAAACAACAAATGAGTAATTAGTGGTTCTTATTTACTCACTCTCACCCCCTATATTCTCCTCTTATACTTGCTTGCCTAATTATATTCGAGAAGACTTCCGAAATGATCAAGTACAAATACGATGATATTGGGTCCCATTGTCTCAATCCCCTGGATGGTTGGATATACCCACATGTATCCCCATTGATGTTTATAGGGAAAGTAGAGGAGCTAATACACTATTTAATCCAAGAAATAAATATTCCATCAAACCCCATTTTCCTAAGCACCTCACAAAGAAAATTCCACTCTACTCTATTATAAGCCTTGACCATATCTAGTTTCAATGCCATAAATCCCTCTTTTACTTTATGCCTAGATTATAGTGTGTGTATCCAATTATGAACAACTACTACATTGTCTAAAATCTGTCTCCTAGGAATAAATGCTGCCTAGTAGGGGCTAATGCATTTATGAAGGCAGATTTTTAGTCTTTTAGCCACAATATTGGAGATAATTTTATACACAACATTACACAAACTGATTGGTCTATAATGAGACATGGAGGTGAGATGTTTAACTTTCGGAATAAGATTAATTAAGGTGTGACTCATTTGTTTAAGTAGTATTTTTTGACTGAAATTTTTTTTTAACACCATTACAAATGTCCACTTTGACCACATCCCAATAAGACTAGAAGAAAAGAGAGGTCATACTATCCGGACTAGGAGCTTTATTGGGTTGCATTTGAAATAGAGCATTGTTTATCTCACCTTCCTCCATTGGTTAGATCAATCTTTGGTTCAATGTTGCAGTGATAGATTGTGGAATGCCATCTAACCCTTCATGAAAATGTTGTGGATTTGAGGAATGAAACAATTGATGATAAAACTCCACAATCTCCTCCTTTATCTCCTCAGGTTTCTCAAATATCTGGCCATTCCCTCTTACTAAGTTCTTGATCAAATTCTATCTCCTTCTGCTCAATATGAATGCATGAAAGAACTTTGTGTTTCTATCTCATTCTCACAACCATTGGACCCTAGTTTTTTTGCTTCCAGTATATCTCTTCCTCTCGATAGGCAACATAAAGTTCAGCTCAAAAATGGCTCCACCTACTCTATTCCCTATTCCCTTCCTACTTCCTCAAATCTTCCAACCGTTCTTTGATCTCTAAAATCTATTTAGTTGAATTGAAATCTTGCTTACGCCTCCATTGTCGAAGCTCCGCCCTGCATTGTTTGATTTTGGAGCAAATTTGGTACATTGGGGTTCTTGGTATTTCTTTACTCTATGCCTTTTCAATCATCTCCTTCATCTCCTCCTTCTTTGTCCATCTTCTATAAAAATTGAATCTCTTCAGTACTTTCTGATCATTGGGTGCCGTATCTAAAAGTAGAAGAGAATGATCAGAAGATACTATTTCCACATGGTACATTTTAACTTTTTGGTTCTCCAAATCCAGTTTGGGGCTCTAAAGTATCTATCAAGTATTTCTTTAACTAATCCTTCCCCTTCCCTATTGTTGGCCCACGTGAATTTTCTTCGAACAAATCCTAACTCATGCAACTCCATTCTATTAATGAAAGTTTTGAAAGTCGCAAAATTGGACTCGGCTTTTGACCGCCCTCCTTTTTTCTCCTCTATGCTGACTATATCATTAAAGTCGCCTCCCATGAACCAGTTGTCTCCCCATTCTTGCTTATGTCTTTCCAAATAAATCCATTATTCCTCCCTCACTTTAGAGTCCGTGCTAGCATATAAACATATTACCCACAACTTTTTACTTTCTCTTGCTATTGTACACTCTAGTTGGATGCAGAAGCTTGTAGAAACTATTTTAGATACGATGACCTCTTCCAGCCAACAAATCAAAAGCTCTCCCCTAACTCTTTCAGGTTCCATTATTCTCCATCTATTGTGAAAATGGAGTCTTTTACACACTATTGAAACAAAAGCCTTTCTTCTTCTTCTTCTTCTTCTTCTTCTTCTTCTTCTCTCAAAAAGAAAGACAATATCCAGGTGGTGGGATCTCACGATCTCCCTCAATCGGAAAACTGTAGAGGGTCCACCCAAACCTCTACAATTCCACACACATACATTCATGTTTCCTTTTGGAGATGAAGGCACATTTTCTTGGGCATTCACTAGTGATAAAGATTTAAGGTTTGTTTTATTGGGCTCCCGCCGGTGGTGAAGTACTATAATATCTATATTCTAAAGGGAAGAATTAGTGGCGACCTATTATTAGTAGATTTCTCCCACATTGCAAGTTGCTTTTGGTATAATTGTAATTTTATAAAACTTTGTAATTATTGTTTTAACAAGTTTATGAGTTTTAATTTGTTTTAAAAACTTTTATATTCTTTTCTTTATTTTAACATAAAAATTATTAATATTTATTTAAATTTTACTTTCGAATGTAACCAATAGTCACAATATAAAATAAATGAAATATTTTTTGTTATACATGGGGACTTATTTTTTAATTTATATTATGATATTAATTTTTTTTAATTTTGGACACACACATATGTATATTTAAAAAATTGTGTTATCATAAATTAAAATGTAATTTTGATCATAAATATTAAAAATAATATAAATTATTTTTATCTATCATTTTAAGCATTTCAACTTAAAATACCAGTACTATTTCTAAATATTATACAAAATCTATTCAATTCTCATTTGGTACTTATAATGTATATTTTTCTAAACATGTTAGTTGGTATATTTATTTATTTCAAAAAAATACACATTAATAACCAATTTATTTAAAAATATTTATAAAGCAATTTAAGTTTTAATTTGTTTTAAAAAATTTTACTTTTTTTTAATTAATTATATTGATTTATTAGAAATCCTTATAGGTTAATTTCATTATTTTTAAAACTATTTATTTTAAATCTTATTCGAATTTATTCTTTAAAAATCACAATTTTTATTATTTTAGGCAAAAACAATATTATTTTTTATTATTTAACTTTTAATTACGAATTCAATTGATAGTTCAATTTTTAAAATAATATATAAATTTTATGACCCAAATAAACCTGCATATTTCTCTTATAAGTATCCCTGTCAATTTAATTTTTTTGCTTATATTTTATATATTAATGTATAAATAAAACACTATAAAATAAAATATTGAATTTTAGTGAAATTGTTTTCATTTATCATTAATTGTTAAAAATATTGCAAGAGATTTTTCTATTTATCATTAATTACTAATCATTGAAAAACTAACTAAAAATGAAAATATCAAAATCATTTAAATTCATTCCAATATAATAACTTATAACATATCTTTATTTTAGAATTTTATAGTCTATCATATGAAATTCAATTGTTCCAATAAAGGTCACATTCTTATGTGGTATTATTTTTTATATATATTAGTCATTAGCAACATTTTTTTTTAAAAGAAATTATCAATATTTCAATTAGCACCATTAGTATAAATTTTTTATTACTTTGAAATTATTTTAACAAAATAATTATATAGTAGAAAGATAAATTAAAAATATTTAAAGTAATAGTAATTATATATTCATAAATATATAAAAAATTACTAAAAATTTAAAAATTTATTAAGATTTTTAATTGGTCACTCCCTACTCCTCTAGCAGGGAGCTAGAAACTAGTTTTTAAAAAATCAACATTATAATTTTGCTGGAAAATTAAGAGTAATTAAATCATGAATAAATAATTATAAACAATTACCAATAGTTTCAAACAAAGTAAATGCACTATTACTAGAAAAATAAAATACATTTCTGATCAAATATTATTTCTAAACTAATTAATGACATTTATAAAGCAAGAAAAATAATAGTAAATAGCAACAACAAATGGAAAGCAATTTGTTGAAGCTGTGGTTCACTCTTGTCAAGAATTTTATGCTAGAAGAAAATACCCAAACAGCCCACAATAGTTACTAATAAGTAAATTGAAACCCAACTTAGACTCAAAAAGTTAAGTTAATAAGTTTTAAACTCAACTTATTTATTAAGTGCTTTATACCTCTCTATAAAATCGATGTGGAATGCTTTACACGTATCCATGAACATGAACAAACTCCCCCTTCATGGATAGTCCACACATCAAATCGAAAATTTTATATAAACCCATTAGCCTGTGACTAGTATTTCCCAGCTCATCTCTTTTCCACAACTGACTCCATCCCTACCCCATACAAGTTTTTACCTCTTTTATACAAGCCTACATTTCTAATAACTCTTTTCCACAATTGACCCCTACACCATACAAGTTTTTACTTCTTCTTCTTTTCTTTTTTTTTCACTACCCCACCTTTCTAATATCACAGTTAGGAATTTGTGCGGGAGAAAATACCCAAAAAAACTCACAATACCCAGTAATAAGTAAATTGAAGCCCAACTTAGATTCAAAATTTTTAAATAGTAGGTTTTAAATCTAACATATTTACTAAGTATTTTGTATCTCTTTTCGAAATCAATGTGAGAGTGTATACACCTACCAATGAATCTTAACAACTCTCAACATATAAACATGGAGTACAAAAGTGAGTAGATAATGTGAAGCAAAACAATTATCAAATTGGCTCATTCGAAGAAATATACCTATTTGCCATAATAATTACTATAGTATATCTACACTTATATTGTGCAAATCTGTGTTTTGTTCGCCTTTTCCTTGGAAATGCTATATAATTTTTCCAAATCTCAATCAATTACTTAAGATTATGTAATTTATTATCAAATCCAAAACAATGATTAGTATGCATGGTGCAAACTAGATTTAATTACTTGGCTCACAAAATCCTCCACAAAAAGTTGTGTCTAAAAGTCTAATTTGGATTTTCGTTTAGTTGACAAAGGGATCGTATCTTATCTCATTAAACACATTTTGATCATGTTCATGAGGAAACTTGTCTATTAATGTGAGCCAAAACTTATAAATTTGGACTATTTGTTTGTTTGACCTCACATAGTTGTACTTGCTTAGCCATTAGCGGGGCACCCTTGTAATGATGACATGAAGTTTGCGGGAATGTATCTTGAAATCACGATACATCAATATCCTGGCTCGATGAATGATTGATTAAGGAGGTGCTTAGTTAAGGGATTTGGGTGGAATAGAATGGGAATGAAATGAAATCTGAGGGGGTGTTTGATATAAACGGTGGGTTTAGGAATGGAATAAATTTGATAAAAAGAAAGGTTTTGAATAGAATGGAATGATATTAATTATGTTGTTTGGTATTATTTTGTTATGGAATGGAATAGATTTATAATAAAATTAAAATTTAACATTAATATGAATAAATTTATTAATAAATTTTATATTAAAATTATAATAAAAATATTATTATTTTACATTATATGATATTTAAGAAAATTATATCCTGTTCAAAAAATAGTCAAAATGCATGTCAATTTGTGGAGAAAAATATTTTCTACAATTTAGTGAAATTTAAAAAAAAAGGTAAAATAGGGGTTGCAAACTATTGGGGGGTTTGCAAGCCCCATGAAATGTGGCACGAGCCCATTAGGCACTCGTCACATTAGCGCTGGCAAGCGTGTCAGCGCTAGAATTTTTTTTTTTTTTTTGAACAACCTGCAGGATTTGTGAAGAAAGGTGAAGAAAATAAGGTGTACCGTTTGAAAAGAGCCATTTACGGCTTGAAGCAAGCTCCAAAAGCGTGGTATACCCGTATTGATTCTTTCTTCGTTGACAGTGGTTTTCAACGCTATCCTTTTGATCATGCTTCATATGTGAAGACATCTACTCATGGTGCAATTGTTATCGTATGTTTATATGTGGATGATCTAATATTTACTGGGAATAATCCCAAGATGATTGCAGAATTCAGGGAGGCTATGATTCGACAGTTCGAGATGACGGACATAGGTCTTATGTCATACTTCCTTGGAATTGAGATTTCGCAAACTGATCAAGGCATTTTTATTTGCCAAAAAAAATATGCTAGAGATATTTTGAAGAAAATCAAGATAGACGGTGCAAAACCAATCTTGACCCTAGCTGAAGAACGGTTACATTTGACCAAAGATGGGACTGGCACTTGTGTGGACCCTACTTATTTTAAAAGTTTGGTAGGGAGTTTGAGATACTTGACAGCTACAAGATTTGATATCAACTTCAGTATCGGCTTAATTAGTAGATTTATGGAGAATCCACGTCAGTCTCATTTGCAGGCAGCTAAAAGAATTTTGAGGTACATTAAAGGTACTCAAGGTGATGAAATTTTTTATGCGTGGTCAATAAGTTGACTACTCCATATTTAGCCTGGCAATAAACGAAAGAGTACTAACTCTCCAGATATACATAGATAGACGGAGAGACCCAAACCTAGTCAGGTTTGTTTTCTCTACTTATGATGTTTTCTCATCTCCTTAGCGAGTTGGAACCGCTTCTGGTGGATTAGCTCTTTCATGCGTTCATTGATTCTCGACATTCTATAACGAATGAAGGAACGAGAACGGCCCAAAAGAATGGGAACCAAAAATGCACTGAAATTCCTGTCGTTTTGACCCTTCTCCAAAACCTTTCCCCCCCAAACCCACCAGTGAGGTGGGTTTTAACAAAACCCACCCCCAATACTTTTCCTAAACCCATCCCCCTCAACCAAACATCCATTTTTACCCCATTCCATTCCATTCCAAACCCTTCCCAAACCCACTAAATAAACGCCTCTTGAAATTTGGTTGAAATGTATCATTTCGTGAATAGTAACTCCAAATACCAAAACTGAAGTATCCTCCATTCACCTCCATTTTGGGGGGTATGAAAGTGATTACCCACCAAATTTTTTTTTCATGAACTAAAGCCGCAGAAGCATTGCTTTGCATACTTGGAAAAATAATTATTGTTATTATTATTATTTTCATCATCATCATTCCCCAGCACAAACCAACCAATACAATTATAATGAAAGAACCTATTATCAATCCCCACTATTATCATTCCTATTATCTTTCTGATTCTCCTTCTTGAATTAAGTGCCCCTAAGTATTCATTAATTATAGACTTTAGTGGAACTTACAATTCAAAAGTTCACATCAAGCCTTAATCAGTCAAAAACATATTTCAATTCTTGCTATGAACTTTCAGAAAATTTTACCAAAAAGCTATGCTATCAATTATATATAATTCATCAATTATGAAAGTAAGGAACATTTGCAACAGGAAAGTAGAACTAACTAGAAACAAAAGTAATGTAAAGAAAAATATGTGTAGATATGAAGACAATGAAATACATTGTCCCTTTACTGATAATGTTGTTTGAAATATGTAGCCCGCACATTTTTCAATCCAAACGACATCTTTTTATAACAATAAATCCTTATTCTTACAATGAAGGCAATCTTTTCTGCATCTTTGACCTCCACGAGTATTTGATGATACCCCTTATAAGCATCTAGAAACATGAAGACTTTATATTCCGAATGGCATTCAACTTTTGATCTACAACAGACAAGGGGTAGCATTTTTTGGGGCAATATTTATTAAGATTAGTGTAGTTAACACACATGCATCAACTGCCATCGGGGGTTTTTTTTTATTAATACCGAGTTAGCAAGCAATGTCAAATAGAAAACCTTCTCTAGTATGTCTAATTAGAGTAGTTTCTCCACCTCTTTGTGGATGACCTTGTTTCTCCACCTCATTTTTTGGGTCGATGTTCAATTTGTGGGTCATCAAAATAGGCAATATCCTAGGCATGTCATTCGTACTCCAACTGAATATCTCTTTATATTATTTTAGTAGGTTGACAATTTTATTTTTCACCTTGATCAGCAGTGAGGCTCTAAGTTGTACCACCCAATTCGGATGCGCATCATCAATTGGGACCTATTACAATTCATCTATTATCTCCTTTGCCTCTTGTTTTTTATTCAATAGAATAGCACCCTGGTGTTCTTGAGATATGACCTTCGGATTCCTGGTGGTCACAATTTCATTTGTTTTTGAGTGGGTTTCATTTCCTAGGGTGACCACACGATTAGGTTCCTATCCACTTACTGTTGGGATTGAATAGATGCCTTTCATTTTGGTTATCTTTCCTTTCAATGCTACAAGCATGCATTCACAAGCTATGTACTAGTCACCTTGTACAGAAGCCACCCCGTGTTCCATAGGAAATTTCAATACTAAGTGGTATCAGGACTATATAGCTTTAGCTTTATTCATCAAAGGCCTCCTAGTTATGGTGTTGAAAGGAAAAGGTGCATCTACAACTTAGTAATCTATCACGATGGTTTTATTTTGGGGATAATGCCCCACAGTGATGGCCAATATAATAATTTCTACTGAATGCACCACTAGATGGGCAAAAATAACCAATTGCATGCTTGTAGGTTCCAAGACTCTGAAGCCAATTCCTAACTTTGGGAAGTAGTCAATGTACATAACATCTTCAGCACTTCCATAATCTATGAACATGTTGTGTACTTCTTTATTTGCAATTATAAATTTAATCACTAAGGTGTCATTGTAAGGATGGATATGCGGGACTAAACTTTCTCCGAGAAGGGGATGACCTTGGACGGTTTAAACCTTTTTTGTATAGGCTATTGGGGCGAAATCCTCCTAACATTAGCTTTTTATGGTAGTTTGTGATTGTTCTTCGGGGTGTTCCCCAAAAATAGCATGGATTACACCTGTGACATTTCTATTATCATTGGAAGGGTACTGTTGTAGTATTCATTGTTGTTGCTAAGGATTTACTTGATACTATTGATTTGGGGTCGGATCCCAGCTCCAGGTGCACCTCGTCCCCTCTAATATTGGCCTTTCCTCAACCACTAAAATTGTATCCATCTTCCTAGTTTCTCAGCTGAAATTGAGATCCATCATAGCATGGTTGCCACTTTTGGATGTAGTACTGTAGTATCCCCTTTTTTATGCAATTCTCAATTTCCATCATTAGGATGATGGAGTTTTCCATATCGTAACCGTGATTGTGATACTAGGCCCACTCCCACACCGGAAAATTAAAGAATAAAAGTAATATATGTACGACCCTACCTAATAGATTGACTACTAATAACTTGGCTTAAGCATTTTGAATTAGTGAAGATGAAAGTCCAAAAGTTATTGGGCTAATTTGTTGGACTGGTGCGTTACAGTTGGTATCAAAGTCAACTTGATTAGGGAATTAAGTGCTATGTATGGGAGCCATCTCTAGAGTCCTGTTCTAAGGGAGAGTAGGCCAAAGAAAGTAATGGGTTAGATCTTATAAGGACGCAAACTCCTTAAGAAGTGAAGAATGTGATACCACAGTCCCACATTGGAAAGTTAAAAAAATAAAAGTAATGTAAATAAAACCCTACCTAATAGATTACTAATCACTTGGTTTAAACATTTTGGACTGGTGAGAACGAAAGCCTAAAATTTATTATGTCAGTCTGTTGAACTGGAACGTTATAGTGAGTGTTGTGCAAGGCGCACCACATGTAATAAGACTATTTGTAAGGGGCCACAATTAATAACACTAATGGTCTTAGAATATTTTTGTGGATAGTCCAAATTTTGGTACAGCTTTTCGTGAGGGGTGTGAGATTCATGTCTTGGATCCAGGGTTCTAATTGACCTTGGTTGTAACTAAGCCTTTCAAATGTACTTTTTGATGCATTATGATGGCTTTTACCCTTATAATCTTCTTGCTGTTTTTTCTCATTCTTTTCATTTTCTAGTTTTCACCAGGTCTAGGTGTCAACCATTTGCTGTAGGGTTTGGGTATCAATGGGGATATTTTGAGCCAATTTAGTGCAGAAAGGGCCATGGTTTAAAATATTCGTAAGGCCATGATCACCAACTGATCCTATGACTCTCCTTTTGTAAACTCTCATCATTAAACTTTTCCATATATAATTTTAACGACTCATTATTCTCTTATTTCATGTTCATCAGGTAAGTAGTTCTTTTGTCAAAACGTTTTCTCTAGAAAAAACAGGCGCAGAAGAGTTATGCCAATTGCCTAAACGATAAGATACTATCTTGGGGCAAGCCATCTATTGACACAAGGTTTATAAACTCAACTTTATAATTGATTTTGATGATAACAAACATTGAATTGAATTTTCATAATTAATTTTTCAACAGACATTAAATGAAATATTTTAATTTGATAGATTCAAGATAAAATGCTTGGAAGAGATTTTTATTATTTTTGAGATATTTTTACCTAATTTGGATGAAGAAATAAAGGAATTTCAAAGTTTGGAGTAATGAAAATTAATGAAAGATGAAGACTTGAACTAGAAGGTTAACTTGAATGAATAGAGAAATCAAATCTATGTTAGTATTTTGATGATATCTAAAGATCTAATGGTTCAATTATTATGAAATTTTAATATAGTAAACTAGACTTCCATATCTACAACTTTAGAGAAAGAATAATTTTTTGGATTCGAATTTTAGATGTCCAAAAATGAGCTGGAAAATTAGTCATTACAGAAGATATTTTAATTCTGAATTCTGGAGCTAGTCTCAGTTCTTGAGACATAACTCATAATTTACAACTTAATTTTTTTTTTTTTGGTGTGTGGAAAGAAGACTCATAAATATACAACTTTTGTAGTTTGAATTTTTCCAAATTCTAAAAACATCATGGTGAAACAGTATCTTTAATTGTAAACACATATTCAAATTGTCAGAAAAAGTTATCTGAAGCTAGTCTTGATTTAGATGATATACCTGAAGATCTAACTATTGGATGAAGCCAGAATTTGTCTAGATGATAGTCAAATTTTATAGATACAAATTCATCAATCTCAGTGATTATCGGATATGACCATTATAAAGGTGAAAAAAGATCACCAATGTATCTTGGAAAATCTGAATTTGAAAGGAAGTATTGGAAGCAAGGAAATTCAAGTTCTTAGAAGGGAAAAAGTGTCTTTTCACTTAGCAATAGCCATTTTGGAATTTTTTTTTTTTTCCTATAAATATAGCCTCAAATGCAGATTAATGGAGCATAAAAGAAAGAAAGAAAGGGGCAATAAAGAGGTGCTTACAAAGAGAAATAAGAAAGTTCATCTTTTTGCAAACATAGAGTGAATTCTTCATACAATTGTGCTTTATCTTTCATATTCAACTTGTCAGAATTTCTTCTTACTTGATTGAGTTTTAAATTCATCATTCTTGTTGTAAGAAAGGGAAATTTATTACCCTTTTGTTTTGTGAGAGTTGTGTGAGCTTTTGTTGATTTTGGTTCATGTGTTAGAACCAAGACAAGGGATATTCTTTGAGAGAAACTTGTGCAGTGATTTGGGGATAAAATCACTTGATATGAGTGATTTGGGGATAGAATCACTTGATAAGATTTTCTAGCACCTTTGGAAGCAAGTTTGTAACAAGCTCTTCAAAGAATAATGGAGAAATCTTAAGAAATGCCTTGGAGAGTAGATGTAGGCAACATTGAAGCTAAACCACTATAACTCAGTTGTGTTTGCTTCTCTTCTCTTCTCTTTATATTTATTGCAAATATTAGCACTCACTCTTCATCTAAAAATGATGAATTTGTTTTTGTGTGTTTTTCAGATTTGATTATCCTTTTCATTTTGACATATTTGTTTTAGGGGTTGAAATTTTATTTCTAAATTTTTCTTAAAAGCAACCTTATTCACCCCCCTCTAGTGTTTCTATTTGTGGCAACAATTGGTATCAGACCAAGGGCTCTTGCTTTTCACTTAACCATCTAAGAGTTAAGATCATGGCAACCTCTTTTGGCATCTCCACTTTTGAAGGCCAATTGACGCACTTACCCCTTTTGTTCAATGGAACAAATTATAATTATTGGAAAGCTAGAATGAGAATTTATGTTCAAGCCACGGAAGGTAATATCAAATGGACCTATGTTTCTAAAACCATAGACAATAAGATTGTTCTTAAGGATGAAAATGAATGGACCGAAGTTGATGAAGCTAAAGTCCAATTAAATGCTAAAGCTATGAACATGTTATATTGTGTACTTGATCCTAATGAGTTTCATAGAATTTCTACATGCGAAACTGCAAAAGAAATTTGGGATAAATTAGAAGTCACTCATGAAGGTACTAATCAAGTTAAAGAGTCTAAAATTAGTATGCTTGCTCATCATTATCAGTTGTTTAAAATGAAACCGGAGGACTCCATTTTAGAAATGTTTATAGATTTTTTGATAGTATAAATCGTTTGAAATCTCTTGGTGAAATCTATACGAACGTTGAAATGGTGAGAAAAATTGTTAAGTCTTTACCAAAGGGGTGGGAACCAAAGGTGACGGCCATCCAAGAAATTAAAGATCTTACAAGATTGAGCCTAGATGAACTCTTATGACCCATGAGATTACTTTAAAAGCGAATGAGGAAGAAAAGTCCAAAAAGAAGAAAGGGATTGCTTTCAAGTTCATGTTTAATGATGAAAATGTTGATGAATCAAGTGATGAAGATGATGGCATTGCTATGATCAATAGAAAATTCAATAAATACATTAACAAAAAGAAACAAGGTGGAATCAAAGGAGATTCAAGTAAGAAAGATGTTCTCATGTGTTATGAATGCAAAAAGCCTGGTCATATCAAGCTCGAATGTCCTCAACTTAAAAAGAGTTATAAAAAGGACAAAAAGAAGGCAATGGTGGCAATTTGGGGAGATAGCGATGATAGTTTCTCCAATGATGACATGGAGAAGAAATTGCAAACATTTGTTTCATGGCTCAAGAAGAAGAGAATGAGGCATGTGAATCTTCTAATCAATTTAGTTGTGATGAACTTTTAAATTCTTTTGAAGATTTACACTATGAGTCTAAGAAAAATGCTTCAAAGAATGTTTTTTTAAAAAGGATGGTGATATGAATTCAACAAGCATTGAAGAGACTTCGAACCCGAAGAATGATGACAATAGCAAGGTCTCGAGAACAAGCTTCGATCCACTTCAAGGTCTTGATGGACCGATGACAAGGGCTAGAACAAAGAAAATGAAGGAAGCCTTGAATGGACTCATTCAAACGGCCCAAAAGGATGGGGAGAAGACCAAGATTGACAAGGCCATGTTTATTAATGTACTAAGTGTAATTGGGTCTTGTTAATGGGTTTGGCTTTACTACTATTTTCCTTAGAACTACTTAGGATCATTGGGTTTAGTTTTAATTATATGGTAAATTGAGTCATGTAGCCCAAAGAGTCATGTAGCCCATTTGGCCCTAAAAGAAACCCTAGCTTGTGCAACCCTAATTTGTAAACCCTAGCTTGTGTCCATATAGTGGCCAACCATCTTGAAGGGCAGATTTGATGAAATGCATATTTGGATCTTGACATTACAAGCTTGAGAGAATTGCTCTCTAGTTTCAGTAATTACTTGCAAATTACACAAATTCGGAATTTGTGTGTTTGTTGTTCTTGATTTCCTAGATTTGTTCCCTAGGAAATTCGGATTCCATCCTTCAATTGATTCCAAGGTTTCTTGATACGGGTTATCAAGGGTTGAGGACCTCTTCCATCGTCAAGGATCATACCAGCTCCAAGGGAAGAATTTGCAGTTGGGTAGACCCAAGGAATTTCACGCCATTGGTATCGAGCGATCTTGGTTCCCAAGCTGTTCATATCTTTTCTTTACCGTACAAAAAAAAAAATCATCATTGGTATGTTCTTTATCTCCTCAATCTTCTTGTTGTTTTGAATATCATCATCATTGGTATGCTCTTTATATCCTCAATCTTTTGTTGTTCGAATATCGTCATCATTGGTATGTTCTTGTATTGATGGAGCAAATTCTGTTTTTGTATTGATGTGTTGGTTTCGCTTGCTTCCAAAATATTAGACAAAACCGTACCTTTGCTTTCTTGATGAATCCATACCTTGTGAAATTGTTGTTTATGCCTTCATGAAATAAAAAAAAAATTTGCTGTGCTGATCCAATTGTTGTTTATGCCTTGGTAAGATTAAAAAAAAAAACAGAGATTAAAAAAAGGGAGAGAATCGGACAAGTAGTTGTGGCAAAAATCAAGTTCTTTGTTGGAACTTGAGCAGAAAATTTGAGGCGAATGAGGTGGTCTTAGCGTCATTTTTGACCCCAAAGTCCCAACGGACTGCCTTCGCCGTCTGCTTGTAGATCTCTCCGAGAGCTTCGATTTGAGTACTTACGAGCAAAATCCGACATCGGAGTAGAAAGTTATGACCTTTTGAAGTTACCATGCCAAAAATCCTTTTTTCCGATTTGGAAAAACAGATTTGCATTTCGATTGAACTTTGGATTGTTTTCCAGTTTGTGATTATCCTTCTACTTATCCAAATACATCCCTTCTACCATATTTTGAACCAGAAACATCCTTGACCAATTCCGAATTTGGAAGGGCTGAGACCGACCACCAATATACAAGCCGCTTTGTCCAAATTTCTTGTTCTTCAAGTGTCTTGAATTGTGATCTGAAAATTCTTGAATTGTGATCCAAAATTCTGAAATTTTGTGTGTCTCACTGATTTTTCGTGTAGATTCTGAATTTGCATTCAGTTTGTCCAAATTCCTTACCAAAAAAAAATTGAATTCTTGTATTTTTGGTACTGTTTTCATTGATTCCTTGTATTCATTCTTCCTTGCCAAAAAATTTTCGAATTCTTGTGATTTTGGTACTGCTTTTCTTTGGTTCCTTAGAATTCATTCTAATCTCATTGTCCAGCTGCATTAACTTGTTGTAAATTCCTTTGTGTAACATTGTTTGAGTAAGAATAGAAACAGAAGAGCAAATTGAGTGGTGTGAATCCGACCCCTCACTTTTATAAGCCCGAGAGTACTCAAACACTTGGTGAGTGAATTTAGGGAATTGGGAAGGGAAGTGAGGACTTATAAACTGCTTTATTTCCTTTGCTAACCTTTGCAGCTATAATGGAGAGGCAACCACCACCACCACCGGGTTCTAAGGAATCCTATGAGGAGATGTTAGCAAAATTTTACACTTTGGTTTCAAGTTTGCAACAGGACATCAAGGAGCTCAAAGCTGAGAGAGCCGAATCCTCTCGATCTACAAAGACCACATACGGCAACGACAATGATGATGAAGCCTTCGAGGCATTTCAGGGAAGTCAATACCGTACTCCTAGAATTGATTCCAATTTAGGATGTATCAAAATGAAAATTCCTCAATTCTTTGGTAAGCAAGATCCTGAAGCTTTCTTTGAATGGTCTGATAAAATTGAAAGTATTTTTACATTGCACAACTATTCGGAGGAAAAGAAGGTCAAGCTAGCTGTGGTTGAATTTGCGGGATATGCCCAGAATCGTGGACCAAAATTCAGCCGAAAGGAGACGTGATGAAGAAGGGCACATTCGTACTTGGGATGAATTAAAGCTCATGAAAAAGCGATTTGTTCCACACCAATACTACAGGAGATGTTCAACAAGTTACAAAAGATCACCCAAGGAAATAGGGTGTGGAGGATTATTACCAAGAGTTGGAGACTACGATGCTTGAGTCAACATTCAAGAAGGCAGTGAAGCTACTATGGCTCGATTCCTAGGAGGACTAAGGAAAGATATTGCCCACATTGTAGAGATGCAAGAATATGAAGATCTCAATGAGATGTATCACAAGGCAATGAAAGTGAGAGGCAGGAGAGGAGTACCAACCTTTTCAACCCCTGAATTCAAACACTTTGAAGTCTACATGGCCTAAGAAGGATTTAAGCACCGATTTCAAAAGGCTACAACTCCTAGTACCTCAAAACTACTCCAACCGTGGTTTCAAACACTCACAAATCAAGTGAGGTGAGAAAACCAACCGGGAGGTTACGTGCTTCAAGTGCCAAGGCAAGGGACACTATGCACGAGAGTGCCCTAATGCTCGAATTATGGTTGTCGGAGATGATGGCATGATCGAAAGTGAGTGAACATGAAAGTGACCATGATAATATGCCACTCTTGTAGAAAATGGTGAATCGATGAAGATGTTTTTGGCCCGATGAAGGACCATCTTTGGTGATTATGAGATCTTTAAATGTTGATTAAAGAGGAGGGCGATGTTCAACGCGAATATCTTCCACACAAAATGCACCATCAATGAGAAGGTATGTATACTTGTTATTGATGGCGATTGTACTAACATTGCTTCAACCTTGCTTGTAGATAACCGAGATTGCCCACACGTCGGCATCCAAATCCATACCGATTGCAATGGTTCAATGAGATCGAGAAGTGAGAGTCACAAAACAGGTCTTAGTGAATTTTTCATCCAACAAATACAAAGATGAAGCCTTGTGTGATGTGGCTCCTATGCAGCCGGTCACCTATTGCTTGGTAGACCTTGGCAATTTGGAGGATGCTTCCGACGAAGTAATAGGTACACTTTCTTTGTTCATGGTAGAAAAACTACTTTCTCGCCTTTGTCGCCTACTCAAGTTTTTGAATCTCAATTGCATTTAAAGGGCGAATTTGAACAAATGATGAAATTGAATTCACTACCCGTGAGAAAGAAGGGAAATTTGAGAATTCTACGCCTAAGAAAATTGAGTTAAATGAAGTAGAACATATTGAGAGGAAGAAAGTGAGTCAAGTAAATAAGAAGCAACCGAATTTTTATGCAAATGTCCGACATGTTGATAGTTGTGCATACTAATCGTGTTTTGTTTCTTCTTGTTTGTTGTGAATCTAATGTTCTATTTAGTGTCGACTTGCCATCCAACCTCTAGGTTGAGATTTCTAACATATTGCAGAATTCCAAGATGTATTTCTGACGAGTTGCCGGATTGCCACCCAAAGGGGAATTGAACATCAAATTGATTTCATACCGCACAAGCGTACCAAATCGACCGCATATCGGTCCAACCCTGAAGAGACCAAAGAGCTACAACGGCAAGTTGAAGATCTTTTAGTTCGCGGTCAGGTAAGTGAATCTTTGTGCCCATGTGCTGTTCCTGTCTTTCTTGTGCCTAAGAAAACTGGTGAATGGCGTATGTGTACGATTGTCGTCTTTGTTAATAAAATCACCATTAAGTATAGGCACCCAATTCCACGTTTAGATGATATGTTGGATGAGTTACATGGTTCAAAGGTGTACACCAAAATTGACTTAAAATCTGGATACCACCAAATTCGAATTAGAGAGGGTGATGAATGGAAGACAGCTTTTAAGACCAAGTTCGGTTTGTATGAGTGGCTTGTTATGCCTTTTGGTTTGACAAATGCTCCTAGTACCTTTATGCGTCTTATGAATCATGTCCTGCGTTCTTTTATCAATAAATTTGTTGTGGTATACTTTGATGACATATTGGTGTATAGCAAAGACATTAATGAGCATGCTGAACATTTGAAACTTGTTTTGATGACTTTGCGGAAGAAAAACTTTTGCTAATTTAGCTAAGTGCTCATTCTGTAGAAGAAGTTGTTTTTCTTGGTTTTGTTGTTAGTGCCCAGGGAATTAAAGTTGATGAGCAAAAAGTGGAGGCCATTCGGTCTTGGCCAATTCCTACTTGGGCATCTGAGGTGCGAAGTTTTCACGGCCTTACAAGCTTCTATAGGAGGTTTGTGAAGGATTTTTCCACAAAGGCCGCACTTCGAATGAGTTAGTTAAGAAAGATGTAAAATTTGAATGGGGTGAAAAGCGTGAGGCGTTTGATTTACTTAAGCATGAGTTAACACATTCACTGTTTTAGCATTACCTAACTTTGATCTAATGTTTGAAATTGAGTGTGATGCTTCAGGATAGGTATTGGAGCGGTGCTTCAACAAGAGGGGCCTTGGGTGCGTACTTTAGTGAGAAGCTAAGTGGGGCGACCTTGAACTATCCTACATATGATAAAGAGATGTATGCGGTGGTAAGAGCTCTAGAGACTTGGCGGCATTATCTTTATCCCAAGGAGTTCATCATCCATACCGATCATGAATCCTCAAGCACTTGAAGGGACAAGTTAACTTAGGTAGCGTCATGCTAAGTGGGTTTCTTTTATTGACACTTTTCCCTATGTTATCAAATATAAGAAAGGCAAAGACAATGTTGTTGCTGATGCCTTGTCTAGAAGGTTTGCACTTCTTACTACTTTAGGCACTAAGATTTTGGGTTTTGAATTGTTGAAGGAATTATATGCAAGCGATCCCGAGTTTTCTAGTGTCTATTTTGCTTGTGAACACGGTGCTTTCAACAAGTTTTTCCGATTTGAAGGTTTCTTGTTCAAAGAAAGCAGGTTGTGTGTTCAGGAGTTCCATACGTGGTATTGGTACGCGAAGCTCATAGCGGTGGTTTAATGGGACACTTTGGTGTCTTAAAGACTTACGAGATTCTGCGTGAGCATTTTTATTGGCCCAAGATGAAAGTAGAAGTTGAAAGAATTTGTGCTAATTGCGTTGCTTGCAGGCAAGCTAAGTCTGATCAAGCCACACGGATTGTATCATCCATTACTCCGACTTCACCTTGGACGGAAATTTCCATGGATTTTATTCTTGGACTTCCAAGGAGTCGTGAGTAATGACTCCATTTTTGTGGTTGTTGATCGGTTTTCTAAGATGTCGCATTTCATACCTTGCAGGAAATCTGATGACGCAAAGCATGTCGCTGATTTGTTCCTTAAGGAGATAGTTCGACTACATGGAATACCGAGAAGTATTGTCGATGATCGTGATGTAAAGTTCCTTAGTTATTTTTGGAAAACTTTATGGGTAAGTTAGGAACTAAATTGTTGTTTTCTACCACGAGTCATCCACAAACGGATGGCCAACCGAGGTAACTAATCGTACTTGGGACTTTACTTCGCCATTGTGCAAAAGAATCTTAAAAATTGGGAGGAATGTTTACCTATTTGTGAGTTTGCTTACAATAGAACTCTTCACTCGCTACTAACCATTCTCCTTTGAAGTTGTATGGCTTTAATCCTTTGACACCTTTAGATCTTTCACCTTTGCCAATCAAGGAACACAATTTAGATGGCAAGCGCAAAGGTGACTTTGTCGGAGTTACATGAGCGAGTTGGTGAATATTGAGAAGAGGAATGAATCATATGCTCGAAATGCAAACAAGGGTCGAAAGAAAGTCACTTTTGAACCGGAGATTGGGTGTGGGTTCATATGCGCATGAAAGGTTTCGGACAAAGATCGACAAAATTGCATCCACGTGGAGATGGACCTTTCCAAGTTGTCGCGAAAATCAATGACAACGCTTACAAGATCGACCTTCCGTAAGTACAATGTAAGTACTACATTCAATGTTCGATTTGTCTTCTTTTGACATTACAGATTATGATGATCCGATTCGGGACGAATCCTCTCGAAGAAGGGGTGATATGAATTCAACAAGCATTGAAGAGACTTGAACCCAAGAATGATGACAATAGCAAGGTCTCGAGAACAAGCTTGATCCACTTCAAGGTCTTGATGGACCGATGACAAGGGCTAGAACAAAGAAAATGAAGGAAGCCTTGAATGGACTCATTCAAACTACCCAAAAGGATGGGAAGACCAAGATTGACAAGGCCATGTTTATTAATGTACTAAGTGTATTTGGGTCTTGTTAATGGGTTTGGCTTTACTACTATTTTCCTTAGAACTACTTAGGATCATTGGGTTTAGTTTTAATTATATGGTAAATTGAGTCATGTAGCCCAAAGAGTCATGTAGCCCATTTGGCCCTAAAAGAAACCCTAGCTTGTGCAACCCTAATTTGTAAACCCTAGCTTGTGTCCATATAGTGGCCGTCAACCATCTTGAAGGGCAGATTTGATGAAATGAAAATTTGGTTCTTGACATTACAAGCTTGAGAGAATTGCTCTCTAGTTTCTGTAATTACTTGCAAATTACACAAATTCGGAATTTGTGTGTTTGTTGTTCTTGATTTCCTAGATTTGTTCCCTAGGAAATTCGGATTCCATCCTTCAATTGATTCCAAGGTTTCTTGATACGGGTTATCAAGGGGTTGAGGACCTATTCCATCTTCAAGGAACATACCAACTCCAAGGGAAGAATTTTCAGTTGGGTAGATCCAAGGGAATTTCACGCCAGATGGTCTCTTCCCTTTCTCAAGAAAATGTTGTCATAAAGAAAGAAAACAAATTTTAGAAAAAGGAGCTTGAAACTAAAATTTTGACTCCAAATGATTTTCAAAATGAAAATGAGACCTTTGAAAAATCAAGTAGATGATTTAACAAAATCTCTTGCAAAATTTGTTAAAGGAAGTGAAAACTTGGATATGATTCTTGGTAGTCAAAGATGTGCTTTTAATAAAAGGGGAATTGGTTTCAACTCTTCTAGAAAGCAAAAATTTTATAAGGATTTTTTTTTTTTTTGGGGGGGAAAGTAATATCTTGTTGTAGTGATCATTCTACTTGTCATTATTGCAATAACATGGGATATATTATTCATTCATGCCCTTATAGGAGAAAGACTTATGTGGGTTCCAAAGAAGAAAATAAATTTAAATGATTATATGTCTAACCCTCAAGGACCCAAGAAAATTTGGGTAGCAAAATTCAATGGTTGATTTTCTTTTGTAGGTTTTCTTGAACTTTAAATCAAAAAGTGAAAATGGTTTCTTGATAGTGCTTGCTCAAGGCATATGACAGGTGCTACAACTACATTCACTTTTTTGTCTTCTAAAAATGGAGGATTTGTCACTCTTGGAGAAAATAGCAAAGGAAAAATTATTGGTATAAGCAATATTGGTAGACCTCCATTCCCTACCATTAAAAATGTATTATTAGTTGAAGGTTTAAAGCATAATTTGCTTAGTATTAGTCAGTTATGTGATAAAAATAATTGTGTCATATTTGATCATTCCCATTGCATCATAGAGAACATCAAAGACCACAACACATTATTTGTAGGGCACAGACATGAAAGTTTATGTTGTTTATTTAAATTATTTATCTTTGAATGATGTCAAATGTTTTTCGACAATAAGTGATAATAGTTGGTTATGGCATAGAAGACTTGGACATGCTAGCATGGATTTAATTTCAAAAATTTTCAAATATGATTTAGTTGTTGGCTTATCCAATATTAAATTTGAAAAAGACAAATTATGTGATTCATGTCAATTTGAAAAACAAGTTAGAACAGCTTTCAAAACCAAAAATATGGTTTCAACTTCTAGGCCATTACAACTACTACACATGGATCTATTTGGCCCTACTAGGACTTTAAGTCTTGGTGGAAAATCATATGCACTTTGGGTAGTTGATTATTACTCTAGATTCACATGGGTAGCATTCCTGAAAACCTGCAATTGAATATAAGAAAAATAAATAAGAAGGGCAGAAAACCTGAAAACGGCAACGGGGTTCCAAAGCAGTAGGGTCATGGACCATTTGAAGAATGAGGGGTCGTCGGGTACCCATTTCGACTTCCCGGACATTGAACCGAAACCCGAGAAGGGCTTCGAGAAGAGAGCTTTTCCCATCGGACTGACCACCTAAGGCAACAGTTTCAGGAATGGGGAGTTTCTCCCCGAAGGCAACAGCGGCTGCCTGAAGGCGATTGTAGGCTTCGAATCGGGTCTTGAATTCTGAACGGGTGCGGGCTGATGAAGGCTCGTTTAATTGGTGGTGCTGCCTTTTGGAAATAGAGGAGGAAGTGGTTCCGAATTTATCAGAGATGGGAGTCTTGACTGGGCTTGTCAGGAAGCCGGTGTTCGTCGTCGTCGTCGTCGTCGTCGCCATGGAAGAGAGGTTCTGTTCCTCTCACTCTTCGTCAAATTCAGACGCGCAGGGAGCGAAGAATTTGAATTTGAAAGAAAGGAGACGTTGAGTTGAATAATGGGCTGGACCTTCGGTTTGGGCCGAACGAAGCAAATACTCCTAAATAATGTATTTGAATCAAACCAAGATTGATGGCTTTTTTGGGTGTGACTTACTAAGGTTCCATTTGGAGTGTGATGTATTTAAAAAAAGTTGTATTGAAATATGTGAAAATTTTTGTGGGTATTTTTTGATAAAAAAAAGTATTTTAGAAGGAAAAATGAGAGGGAAATTTTTTTCAAATTATGTGAGAGGAATTTGAGTGGGAAAATTTAAATTTTAAATTTTGAAATAAAAATTTGTTTGGAGTGTAATGTTTTTATTTAAGAAAATGCCTACTTTTTCTATTTGAGAATAGAAATGGATTATCCAAATGAAGCCTAAATGTTTTTTGAGCCCAATGGACGAGAAATGTACAGAACAGCCCAATTCAAAGAACCTCTTGAAAATTACCACCCAAAAAAAAAATACTTTTGTGAAATAGAGTATGAGAGTTAAAAAAAATTTGTGATCTCAGCATCAAACGCATGGAAATTGGCGTCTCATTCTCTATTGAGAGTGAATGTACTTAACCTAAGTACTTAATAGGCTAGTTTGAATATACAAAAATAAAATATACAAACTTTATGGATCTATGCTATTATTGTCTTACTTCACTGTTTTGATTTGAAATGCATAACCCAGCAAAATGCGGTTTAATTAGCATACATCCTAAGCTAGAAAAACTATTGTCGTGAATTCTATGCCCCTTTCTAATCACATATTCATTGTCAATAATAACAGAAATGTAAAATATGCAAACTTCATTGTAGACTTTCACTAACTTTTTAAAACGCGATGCAGTTAAAATACCATGAATCCACAGCCACATGGACTTTCTCTTCTGATTTGTATGATCTAATCATACATCTGATCTTATATAAACAAATCCATCTAGTTCGAATGGCAAACAGTTGCAATATTTTAAACCACTAAGCCCTCAAGATTTGTGTATGTCAAAGGTCAATCGTTATCAATTAATAGGAGGAATCCAGCTACCAGTGTGGTCTTTCATTTTGTAAATGAAAAATCAGCTAGCTGCCATCCGACATTGACTTATCCTTTTTTAATCACCATAAAACTCCCTTTCGTATCAATACGTTTATTCCACTGAAGAAATTATGGAAAAATAATTCCACTGCAAATTACAATTGATATTTATAACACGTAAGAACCAAGAAAATAAAATTTCACCAAATTGCCACAAAAAATAACCATGAAAACAAAAAATTATATACTCTCTTTAAGATTTACTTTCTATAATTTTCTTTTTATCTTAAAAAATGTTCAATTTCCTAAAAGTATCCTATAAAGTTTTTAGTAAGGAACAACTATATATTATGGACCACAATCAAAACATAACAATATAGGTGAAAAAAATTATACTCTCCAGTCTTGAAAAAAAGATTTAAAATTTAGTATAACTTTTTTCATTTATACGGTAAAACATGTTTAATGTATCATTAAATGTACTATTGTCTTTTTTTTTATTGTTACTTTTCAATTTTAAATTATACATGATCATTATTAATGAAGGTGATATAAGACATTTATTCAAAAATAGATGCTTGTTTTAGGATTAAAAATTTTTTAAAAATGGACTCTTTTTTTGGGATTAAGGAATTATGATTAATACCCATTTTATGTGTTGTAGAATATAATTCTTACTAATTTAAATTTTTTAAAAAACACAACTGATCTTTCTTTGGATGAAGAGAGAATTATGTAATTCTAAAAACTAATCCTGCTTCAAAAAATACTGGATAACTACGACACTTAACAACTTGAGAAAGTTATAATTCACTATATAGAGCATACTGACGAAACAACAACATATATTATGTCATTCAAGTGATCAATCATAATCTATAAAATATTACACAATTGACTGACTAATTTATATTTCTCCAATCAAGATCCATAAGTCCCAACGTTCAATAATGAAACAAGAACTGAAGATTTAATGTCCAAGGTACATGTAGTTGATAACTCCCAACTTGTATTGTAGGCAATAAACGGTATATATTAATGACATTCTTGTTCAAGTGTCTAACTGCGTGGTGCTTTATCGCTTTCATCACTAGATAATGTCATGTAATTTTTCCAATCCTCAAGAAACAACCTAAGATCATGTAACTTACGACTTAAACCAACACGACAAGTACCATGCAAAGTGCAAAGAAGATTCAAATCCTTACTTTTCGCACAAAATCCCCCGTAAAATTTTGTGTCCAAAAGTCTAATCTTGATCCCAATTTCCTCCACCAAAGGGCCAACCCTTATCCTATTAAACACATATTGATCATGTTTTTTTTTGAATTTGTGTCTTGATGCGAGCCAAAGCTCATAAAATTGGACTGTACGATTATTTGATTTCACATAATAAAAGCCTGTATTTGACGAGTGGCCCCCATAATGTTCACTTGCAGTTTGCATGTCTGCCTCTTCAAGAAAGTGTAAAAATGGATCTCGAAACCATATTATATCGGCATCCTGCCACACATAAAGAGCAAAAAATTGATGTTCATTCTTAAGTGTAATTAATCACACTTTAATTTATGGGATTAGTGTAGAATTCCTAATAAATAACATTTGAACAAAGCTTATGAATCTAAATTTTGAAGTCAAAGTTGTGGGCTGCAGCTTTTATATTGGACCTCTATGCTGGACTTTTATTGGTTAGTTCATAAGAAGCATGCATGATGTATATATGAATTTTCATTCTGGGTTGATCTAAATTACTCAGGCCACTAAATGTTGTCAATTAAGAGTGGAAAAAGGGTCTAATTGTGAAGAAAATACGAGCTAATTGAGGTTCAATACAAGGAATTACTCAGAAACAATAAGTTTTTCTGATCCCATATCAGTTCAAAAAAGTGACATAGACCGCCTAATAAATAAAAGATATTCAGAATCTAATTGTTTGAATTTTTAAGTTAAATTAGGGTCTAACTTGTATTTTGGCAAAAGAATTCGCTAACGAGTTCATTGTCTATTACAGTTAAAAGGACATAATCATAAAAATCAAGTTAAAAGTGCATACCGTGAAAACGGCACTGTATCCGAGCTTGAGAATTGTATACATAAATTCAATCTTTCTCCAAACCAGTTTCACATAATTTGGGTGATTATATTTCTCCTCATGCTTGGAAAAGTCATCCCCATCAGTCCTGAGTGCATAACAATATGAGTGCAACTCCGAGCAACGGTTGTATGACTTTTGGTCTAGTGCTATTACTACCAAATGATTCAAGAACTTTTGAGTATCATTTCCAACCCTGAAACTCTCAAGAAACAGATCAAATAATGAATCTGGTTCCGTCCATGCTGCATTCACTGTTGTTACTATCACGATTTTGTTCTCCGTCGCTGCTTTATTTAACAGTTTTTCGAATTTGTCTTCTTCAGTTTCGTCACCAGCCTGAACGAGAGATAACAGAAAAGATTAGATTCAGTTTTATTGTAAAAATCACATTTTCTTGCTAATATTTTATTCGAATAGTATAGGAACATATGTTGGATTAAAATGACAGTATGAAAGTTTTTACGCAATTCAATCATCAAGATGCTGATGAATGCATTTGAAATTGTTTAGTCATAATCCTTCTATTTAAAATGCTAAATGAACCAATCTAGCAAGCCTGAAGTACAGCCTTTAGTCCAAATCAACAAACCAATTGGTAATTTAATTAAGTTTAAGCAATCTATAGAATCAGCCATCTCAATATTAGCAATTCTAACATTATTGCATGCACTGGCAATGAACTTTTCTTTTTCATAGCAAATGAACTTTATCATGTTCAATAGCGCAGAAGAAAACCGTTTTCGAGAGGTATAATGCAAAAGTTTTTCATATGAAGGGGGTCGGATTTACAAAAGAGAAAAGTCTGTAGTCAATTTTAATGTAATTATTATGATTTTTAAGAGTATAACTGTTTCTTTACTATTTAATTAATAAAAAATATCACTAATACAGTAGTGATGTGAAAATTAATTGTTATGATGTGTGTGTGTGTATAGTTGTATTTATTATCTCTATTTAAAATGAGTTGTTATCTATTAACATATAACTCTAATATAACTCTAATATTTTGTGATCAATCCAATTTTACTCTAAAAGTTCCAAAATTAATGAGTAAATTTGATTGGTAGAAATATTAATTATGCAAAAGTCTTTAATAGGTATAGGTAACAAAATAACTTTTGGTTTGAGAAAGAAATCCTAATACCATAATATAAATTTTCTGAATTTTCTTATGTTTTTTAATATTTAAAATAGAATATAGTTGTGTTTTACTTATATTTTTTTATTAAAATTTTGATGTTCCTTCCATTTGGTTTCGTTAATATTTTTAGTGGATTCGAATTTTTTTTATCTCTTTATTTTAAAAAATAACTTGAAGACAATTTGTTTAAATTTAGACTAAAAGATTAATAATTTTTAAAGATAGTTATTTGTTAATTCTATTTTGACTTCCACAATTTTAATATACTTCTCTTTTTTCTAATGGCCCAATCCCATGGGCTTGCCCAATAACTTTTGAATGTTGTTCTCACTAACACAAAATGTTTAACCCAAGTTATTAATAGTTTATTGCCTTATTTACATTACTTTTATTCATTAACTTTTTAATGTGAGACTAGGGTACTACATTCTTATCCCCTTAAAGCCTTCGTGTCTTCACAAAGCCCAACCCATTACTCACAAGGCCTAATCCATTACTTTTTTTTGACCCAATCTCCCTTGGAATGGGAGGTGGTTCCCTGTTTAATCTATATGGGATTGGGGTACATTCTTCTCCTTTTAAGGCATTTACGTTCTCACAAGGCCCAACCCACAGTCTTATTTTATGTATTGGTGTCGTGAGAGAATGCTAAACATTTGGTAATTTATTTGCCCCAATCTAACTGACTGGCCTAATAACTTTTGGGCCCAAAATGGTTAAACCAAGTTATTAGTGGTCGATTTACTAGGGTCTTATATACATTATTTTCATTTATTAACTTTCTGATGTAGGACTAGCTTTCTTACTCCCACTTTAATTGTACTACAAGAATAGGCAATTGCTCATTCTAGGATTACACCCATGAAATATGCAAAAGACTAAGAATTAGAGAAATCCAAAAATCATAATCAAAATTTCTAATGGGGTAAAATATGTGATAGTGGATGATTATCACTCTAATTACATTGTTCAAGTATGAGTCATGCTGTCTAATGTGTTGAAGTATGAAGTTATTTATTTGCTCGAGTACGGAGATGTGTTTGCTTGGAGCCCAAATAGTATGCTCGAAGTGTTTCCAAGTTTGATGACACATAGATTAAATGTTGACTTAGGTGAAACTCGCACAGCAAAAGAATAGGAATGCTGTCTCAAAAAGAAAGCAAACAATCAATGAAGTAGAAAAATTACTAAAGTCTGATATCCTAATAGAAGTATTCTACCTAACATGATTAGCAAATCCAATTCTAGTAAAGAAACTTGATAGGAGTTGGTGCATATGAATGGATTAGAATTCAAAAAATATTGTCTAAAGCTATCATATACTTATGATTGACTAGCACATACTTACCATCTCGAGATATGAGGTCTGGATGTTTCTTGATGGCCATAAGAGCTATCATCAAATACTTATAAATGAAGAAGATACAGAAAAAGAAAAACACTATTTATTATCGAAATGGATATTCTTTGGTATAAGAAAATGCCATTTGGCTTAAGTAACTTAGGAGCTGCCTAACAAATATTGATCAACTCAGATTTTTGCTAAAAAATTGAAAGGAATATAGAGGTATATGTAGACAACATGGCCATCAAAATTCGGAAAGCTTGAGATGCACTAACGAATTTGGAAGAAACTTTACAAATCTTGAGAAAAATGTTATGAAACTGATCCATAATAAATGTACATTTGAAATTGGATTTGAAAGGTTCCTTGAGTATATAATTTTTAAGTGAGGTATCAAGGCAAACCCTAAAAAAATAAAAGTTTAATTGGAAATGACAGCTCCAAAGGTAGTAAATATGGTTCAAAACTAACAGGGGTCTGATAGCTCTCAATAGACTTTTATTTGCTTTGTGAATCAACATCTACCTTTTTCCCAAGTTTTTAAGAATGTCAAAAACTTTAAATGGACTATTGAATGTCAAAAAGCCTTTGAAAATTTATGCACTTGGCTAGTATACCATCATTAACTATTCCTCATTTGAGAAATGTGTTTTATCTATAACCTATGGTTCTAGACAACACAATAAGTATTGTGTTGGAATGAAATGACCAAGGCATTAAAAACTAGTGTATTTTATTAGCCGAGACTTGTATGGACCTAAGTTGTATTGTCTATGTAGAAAAAATATTTCTAACTTCTTTTAATACTATTAGGCGATCAAGAATTTATTTCCAAGTGTATTCAATATGTGTTTTTATACACAGATACAATTGAGAGTTGAGGCCTCTAATAGATTGATGAACTAGGATATCGAGTTGAGCTCCAATTCTAGAACTTATGCTCTATCCTAAATAATTACCTAATGGATGATCAGACACTACTTGTAGACAGTGTGTCAAATGAAGATAGTAGTGAAGCTAGACTCTTACTGCAGAGTCAAAATGATGTAGCTAGAGCTCACCTTTAGATTACTCTTCAAATTTAGAGCAATTAATAATGAAGCCGAATTGATCATTGGATAGAACTTAGCTGGAAAGATAAAAGAAAAAAAAAGATCAAGGTCTTAACTGATTCATTGGTTATTGTGGCTCATGTCAGTGGGAGTTAGGAGACTATAGAAGAGCTGATAAGGAAATACCTTGGCAATGTTTAATAGTTACATAAGGTTTTCAAATATTTATTATGGATCAGATGACTAGGTCTAAGAATAAATGTGTCTATAGCTTTGAGTAAGCTGGCCTCCTCTGTATTCTCTTTCCTAAATAAAAAGATAGAGATAGAAGTCCTATCATATTAGAGCACTAAGATGAAAGAAGTGATAACTATCGAATAAGAAGAAAATACTCCAATTTGGTGTTTTTTAAAACATAGGGAGATTCCTGTCAACAAAAAAGAGGCTAAGAAGTTAAGGATTAAAGCATTTCAACATGTTTAGAAAGATGGTGTTTTATATAAATGGTTGTACCTTCAATGCCTCCATTGATGTAATAGAACTCAACAGGCAAACTATGTCCCTAGAGAGGCAAACTTAGGGTCATGTGACAGTTATGTAGTATCCCATATGTTGCCCAAAAAAATCATTATAGAGGGGTATTAGTGGCCTACTATATTCCAAGACGCTAATGTCTTTATTCAAAATTCCATTAAGTATCGACTACATTTCTATGTCATTACGCGACTTAGATAGAGTTTATCGGCATTCAGAGCTCTTAAATTGCTAGAAGAATTTTGATATTTCACACGTAATTTGAAAAATTTTTATATGTGAACATTACAAAACTTTTAAACTATTTGTGATCATTAATATGTTTTTTTATCAACATTTGTGATGATTTTTTTCCTTTACTAAATTTTTTTTTTTGACAAGCCAAAAGGGCAAATTTTATTATAAAATAGAAAGAGTCAAGGTTACAAGAAAGAACATAACAGTAGCAAACCTACTCAAAATTGAGTGTGTGGGTAAGGGTCCTACAACTTGGTTCAATGTATCTTTACATTATACTTTGTTTCACTAAAACAGAAATTTCACATACAAGTTCAGTTTAATTTACACCAAAGCTGCCCCCTCACATAACATTTTTTAGGGTGGCAAGATCCAAAATATCCTAGGTGATGGGATAAGTTTTTCATGTAAGTTGATAAAATCAATTATCACTTAATGAATAGAATAATGTATTTCTTTTTTACTCTTTTATTTATTTTCTTGTAAGATATGGGAACTAGCATGATACATCTATATCTTCTCTTTATTTTTGCCTTCTACATATTTAACATGATTTTGTAGATACATTCTGACATTAGTTCTTTTCTCCTCTATTAGTTATTATTTTGTTTGCTCCCTTGAGCTATTGACAGGGTCTTTTGGTTCATGTGTTAGTTGCATGCCTTGGTCCTATAGTCTTTTCTCATCTTTCTCTAACCTTTGCTTTCAAATTTTGTAGTAAGTTTTGAACTCAGTGACTTGCTTATTCAAAGTTTCAATGAAGCTCTAAAGCTCCAAGACTTCACACATTTTCTATTCTAACTCTTTTGTGAATACTTGAATGATTTCATCTCTCCTAGTCACCTTTGAAGTAAGTGTGATTTAAAGAGTTTGCAATTTTCTTTTTGTCGTTTCATCAATTCAATTATTTATATTTGCCCATCATTTTCTTTTTTGGATACATTTATTAGTCCTTTGTGAGTAGAAGCTAGGAATCAAAATTTGGAGTTTCTGGATGTATAATTAGTAATTTTATCAATAATTACAAGGTCTAATGACACAAAAGATAGAAATAATACAAAGGTAGTATTATACATATTAAAGCCTATGAACTAGCTCTCTTTTTTTTTCCATCGTTAGCCTAAGGTTAGGCCTCAGGTTTTGTGGTCCTCTATTCTCCCTTTTCATCAAAAGTTTTAGGGTCTAAATTTTCATTATACTCCTACAACTCTCTCACACGAAGAGGATCTTCTAGTCCTCCATATAATCAAACAATGTAAATGGCCATATATAATTCCTCACTGTTTTAGTGTGGGGCTTGTTGGCTTTATCCATATAAAACAACTTGGAGATCATATCTTGGTAAGTCCTCAAACTTTGGGAACTTTTTCTGTATTTGGTCAACACTCAACAGCATCACGTCTCTCAATTCCCGACACTGTCTTGCCAAAATTTACCACAAAAGTGTTAAATCTTTAATATAGAATAATTTGTTACCAACACTTTGCTGAACTGTCCTTGATCTACCTTATTCAGTTTCTCATTTTCTTCTCAAGGAGTTTCGTTTTTGCTCAATAATTTTGCAACCTAGGCTTAAAGGCACTTCCTATTTTTTGGGTCTTAAGCAATCTTTCATTGCTACAAGGTTGTACTACAATGTGTGACTCCAATATTTTTCAATTTACCTATATTTTTCTAAAGCTATGTTACAAGATTTGAAGCCCTTGAAGCATATTCACTCATGACTTCTAAGGCCTGCTAAACAACTGCACTTGTTAGATCTTTTCTAATTGTATTTTTCATTTTTGTTATTTTTCTCATAGAAATGTATTTCATCTCACTGAGGAATTATTGTGATGCAATTGAATTTATCTCTGAGATGGCCATTTCTCCCATCCATCTAAAGTTAGTTCGTCAGAATAGAAGTTCTATGACCTAGTCGTGCTAATGACCTCGATAAATTTCTCAGTTACCTTTTCTTTGATCATGGCCATCTTCACCATTTTTCCTTTTTGTGATGGTTCGTTGAACTCAATGCCCCTTTTCAATGCCTTTTCTAGGGCTTTTGGACCTCTATTGCTTGTGGATCCTTTTGCAAATCCACAATACTTGGCCCTTCCTTAGAGGTCATAGTTGGTTCAACACCCTTAAGGTTGCTTGCAAATTTTATCACTACAAGGAAAAATCAATTTATTAGTTATATTGGTAAATAAAATAAGCTAAAGTTCCATTGAAATAGTTTTCCTATCCTTTGTTCTTTTCTTCCTCTTCTCCTTTTGTCCCATTGAGGCCCCATATCCAACTTTGGGTATTGTCAATCTCAACATGTATTATTTTAGTACTAACTCAGTGAACTTTGCAACCCTCTTTTCTCTTAATTCTATGTACTCTCTACCTTAGAATTTGTACTCTTTCTTTTGATTTTTGTACGTGTCGTTAGCATTTTTTGATACCAATCTATCTCTAATTTACAAGGGCTAGTCTTAAAGAAGAAAAGTTTTTGCTTCCAATCTTGATGTGTGCCAGGTTTTTCTATCTTGCATCCTAACCTTGGAAAGAAAACAAAGTGGCCTACTAAATTTACTACCCTTTTCGTGCGATAGAAATATATAAATAACTTCATAGAACTCTTAATTTTTCCTTATAAGGATAAGATTTTGAATCTTGTTATTATCCTAATGGAATTGGGGGCCAGTTGCACTAGGTCAATATGATAATATTTGAAGATTTTAGTTCTTAGAAGACAATGGAAACCTAAAGATTGCTTTTAACCGTTCCTCATGTACAATCTTGTAACCTATAGGAGGTTGGCATGCTCGCCACTCAAATACTAGTAGGGGTGTGCAATATTCGAATTAACTCGAATATCCGACCGAACTCAAAAATTCGAACTCGAAAAAAATCAAATCGAAATTGAATTTTCGGTTTTCGAATTGGTTTGAACTGAAAACTGAATTCGAATTCGGTTTTCGGTTCGGTTTTCGAATTTAGGTTCCAGAAACTGAAAACCGAACTGAACCGAACCGAAAACCGAATCTTAGAACCGAAAACCGAAATTAGATTTAAAAACCGAATCTTGGAACCGAAAACTGAAATTCGAAACTCGAAATTGAAACCGAAAACGTAAAACCGAATTTGAACTCAAAAACCAATCAAACAAACCGAATTCGAATTTTCAAAATTAAAAAAATATATATATAAAATAAAAAATATGCTTGATTATAGTTGATTTATTATATATGCGTGTGTGAAATTTTAAAAATTAAAATAATTTGTAAAATTGTCAAGATGTATATTTTAATTTTTTAATTTGCATTTAGTATACAACACATATTTATAAATTATATACAAATAATGTGTATATATATAATGTAATTATTTATTTATTTACAAAACTAGTTGGTTTACAAAAATATATAGATATATATACAGTAGACAAAAATATTAATATTATGATTTTAATTTTATTCAATTGTCGAATAGGTTAAAAAAATTATATTGCATAAGTCTAATTTAATAATTACAATATAATGACATTAGTATAGTAATTTAAATATTAAAATTGTATGAATGTCGTTAGTATAGTAAATTGGAAAAGATTAAATGTAAATTTATTAAAAAGGTGTAAAATTATGGGAAAAAAATGATAAGTAAATGGAAAAAGTGGGGAAAAATGATGTATATAGTTATATACTATATAGTATAAAAATACAATAGAGCAATCCTCGTCCATACTGACTTATCTATATCTTATTTGTACATATAACTTTGTAATTTAATAATAATAACCACAAAAGTGCAAATTGATTAGTGAGTAATAATCAGGCATTGATTGTTATTAACTAATTACTTCAGTCCTTATGTATTATCTATATTCTCATGCTCCTATGTGAATGTTTTCTTTGCTTTCGGCTCATCAAGGCAGCTGTCCTCATCATCATCAAATGGAGAATATTTTCAATTCCTGAAAGTAGACTTCTTCACATGGTGTCCAACTGAGTTATTTGATTTCATTTTTGAGACACGTGAGTGTGAATTGACCCTTTGCACATTCTCCTCTCTGAAATTACTTTATTCTTCCTAACACTCTCACAAATTAACTTTGCAGGTTCTTTTTGTGCCCTTGAACCAGAGATGAGGTCATCTTGGGCTATCAACATGCGAGATTTTGGGTTGAGTTGACTGGAATTTGGTTCATTTTGTGAGTATTGGCTATGGTTTGATTTTGGGTTAGATTTCGTGGGATGTACTGTTTAGGAATTCTACAATCTTATGATTTTGTGGGATGTATTGCCTATAAATTGTTTGTAAAAACTCCTGAGAGAAAAAATTAAGCTTAACTTGTAAAGGGAACAAGTCTATTGGAGCGTGGGTTCAATTTGATGGATATTTCTTTCCGTTCAAATGTTGGAAAAGGCAAAATTCTTTCATTTTACTTTCTAAGATGTGGAATATGATGCATGGCTATTGTATATTTTACTTTCATTTTATTGTTGGAAGCACAAATGACTGTAATGCAAGGTGCAAGTTGTGTGTTTCAGTGTTTGGTTTGGTGACAATGTGTTGTGGAAGCCTGGAAGGTATTCTGGTTCTGGTGCCAAAAAAAAAACACTGAATTCGAATTCGAATTCAATTGAAAAACCGAATTCGAATTCGAATTTGATCAAAAAACCAAATTTGAATTCGAATTCGTTTGAAAAAATCGAATTCGAATTCGGTTCGAATTCATTCAAACTCTAATTCGAACTGAATTTTAAATTCGGTTTTTTTGGTCTAATCCGAATTCGAACCGAAAACCGAATTTAAAATTCGGTTCGAATTCGGTTTGAGTTTCGAATTTGGCTTTGAAAAAATTCAACTCGAACAAACCGATTCGAAAAAACCGAAATTCGAGGAAACTGACCAATTTGCACCCCTAAATACTAGGGCTCTTACCTTATATTCTTTAGAGATATTAAGTCTATTTTGTATTCCTAGAATCTCATACTCCCCTAGAATTGACGCTATGCCTCAGTGGCTAGTTGATGCTTTTTGGCATATACCACGAAGAGTTTAGGTACTTGCTCTTCTTTTTCCTTGTCACTCTTTACCCCTTGCAATTGTTCCCTTGCTCTCTCTTCCTCACTTTTCTCTTTCCACTCTTTCTCCTCTAGTACACCAATGAACCTAGATATACTACTAGTAGTTGCTATATCCCAATTTTCCTACTCCCTCTCACTCGCTCATCCTAAAGAGAGGCTCTCTGTTTCACTACCATATGAATCATTAGAGTCACATCTTGATAGATTCTCTACCTATGAGGGCCCTTCAAATAATGAATCAAGTGCAAGGAATATTGGATTTTTTATTTTTTATTTTTGGCAAGTCCTTCTTGGAGTAATGGATTACTATTCTTCCTTCATTGGAGTTTTACTCAAAATTTGGTGTGAGTTTTGCTATTTGTTCTTAAGAGTTTTATTGTCTACAAAGTGGGCTTTTGTAATTTTATTGCTTAGTGATACGAGTTTTTTTTCTTGTTTTTCACTATTGTTCTTTTATTTTCTATATTCTTAAACAACAACAAACAAGCCTTGAAAATGGGGTGAGTGCCTCAAGTTTTGCAATTTTTTCATAACAGCTATATTATCACTTGCTGCATGCGCTTTTTCTCTAAGGCTTCAATGCTTTCTTTGTGTATGTTCTTGTGTGTCTTGTGCGTCTTGTGCTAGTACTTTCTCTCACTCTACTGAAGCCTCGATCGATTAGAACACGTTGAGGCTTGAAGGGCTTATGGTAAATAATGGATCTCAATTCATAATGTTAGATCGATCCAGGATTTGAAACCCATGAAAAGTTTGTAAGGTTTGTAGTTATATTTGACTCGGTAACTTTTCCTAACTTACAGCATATGTTCCCATGAACTCGAATTTCGTGTATAAATATATATATTTTTTCATAGGTAGGGTTGTATAATTCTGGCCTAAAGAACTTTTATTCTGCTACTTTAAGCCTTACAACTAACTTGAGTGTTGAAAAGTTTACCAAAACATTGATATGTGGATTTGTTTTGTAAAGGTGTACTTGTGGTGATTTTTTATGAGGCCCATATCGTGAACTATGTGGTAGATTTGGGGTCGCTTGCAAATTTAGCACCTTAGAAGCCAATAGCTAACATATAGCATGTGGTATAATTTTTTTGCGAAAATCGCAAGTCAAAATAGTTTGACCAAGTGAAAAGACTTAAATGCCCTTCTACGTTGAAAATGCTGAGAAACATGTGCTCTGATGATAATCATGTCGAGTATGTCGAGTATGTCAAGCACATCTAGAATACCATGTAAAGCACCATGTCGAGCACATGTCCATATGCTCGACATGGTGATCATCAGAGCACATGTTTCTTATCATTTTCAACATAAAGGTGTATTTAGGTCTTTTTATTTAGTTAAACTATGTTGACTTGCTATTTTCGCAAAAAAATTGTACCACAAGATATATTTTGACTATTGCCTTAAAATGGTGCTATTTTTGCAAATTTTTGGGTAGATTTTAACTTTATCACTTTTAAATTCTTTTATATCGTATCTTGAAAAATCATTTGGATTAATTCCAAGTATAAAAATATGTTTTGTAGCAAAACTGTTTGGATTACTTTTTGAAATAGTTTTTAGTTAATGCTGTATTTAATTTAAATCTTATTTATTTGTTTTCAAAATATATGTAAAATTTGACATTAGATATTAGTTATGTTGAATAAATTATAAAAATAAATAAATAATAGTTAATTTAAATTTATTTAATTATCACTTATTAAATTAAATTTAGCTAAATTTTAAAATTATAAGATTGATTTTCTTTACCCAAAATGACTTCATTAAACCCATTATTTTTATTACAATAATATTGCACTTGATGCATCCTATTCCAATGAATGATTCTATATTGTGTGTAAAACATACAAATTTACGTGTGGCTTTGACTATATAAACACACAGCCTAGAATCACTATATATGGTGCATGCGTGGATATGAAAGTGACAGGATGAGTTAACTTACATGAGATGAAGGCACGTTTTCTTGGGCATGCGCTGGTGATGAAGCATTAGAAGGTAAGTTTTCTTGGGCTCCTGCTGGCGATGAAGTCCTATAAGGTAAGTTTTCTTGGGCGGGTGGTGTTGAAGAATTATTAGATACAAGAGATAAATTTCCTTCCAAGAAGTTGCCAGTCGGACCAGAAAAATTGCCTTGATCAGAAGATAAAGAAGATTGATTTGACTGACCAGTACTATTTTGAGATAATCTCGACGATGAAGGATATGAAATGGGAAAGTAGTATTCGATGTGATTGAAGGAACGGTAAAGAAGAAAGCAAGCTACAGCATGGGCAATTAAATATGGTATTTTCTTTCTAATGATAATGTTGGTTGAAAAGGGAAGGTGATTTTGGTGATTGATGTTGCCTCTGCTTTGTTCGAAAGGGTGTTGATGATGGTAGTCGCTGCCAGATCCCAATAACACCTTCCAATCACCATCTTCACCATGGCCGTTTGAAGCATTTCCTCCACTTTTCGATTCCATCAGTGTCAGTACTTAGGGAATTATATACTTAATTCGATTAGTTCAATATAACTATTAGAATTTCCGAAATTGCGATGTCCGGAATAAAATTTTTGGGGTGTCATGCAAGCATGAAATTGCGTAAGAACTAGCAATTACTGACTTTCCTAGGAATATACAGAAGTACACATTTGTTTGGTGGCCAGTTGGCATCGGAAGTTGCATGCATGACAGGGTAATATGCCAGCCCAGAACTAATATATACGTCACAATCTCTTAACTTTCAAATATGAATCTAGTGTATCACATTCACAACTATTCATTTATTTTTATTTTTTTCTTTTTTTAACATAATTTTAGAAGTAGTTCCTTGAATTTAATCCCTAATCGCGGGTTTTAGGAGTGCAACCAGACACCACACTTAATTCAAAATCTCTTATGGGTTTTAGATGTGGAAACCACACACGACACTTAACAGCATCTCTATTATGGGTTTTTGGAAGTGGAAGTCACGCACGGCACTTAATTCCAGTAGTTTTTAGCATTTAATCTCAGTAGATCCTAGCATCTCTATTACGGGTTTTTAGAAGTGGAAGCCACACAGGGCGCTTAATTCCAGTAGTTCCTAGAATTTAATCTCCATTATGGCTATGGGTTTTAGAAGTAGAAGGCATACACGGCACTTAATTCCGGACTAAGTTCAGTAGCTCTTAGCGCATTTAATCTCTAGTATAGGGTATTTAAATTCCAGTACTATATTAACTGCCATGTCAACTGTAATCGTAGGCTGTGGGTACTTAATTTCTAAGCTAAATTAACTCCCTTGTTAGCTGTAACATCCTACATAGTAGGTACTTAAGATTGTGGGCAGTTAAGAGGACTAAGTTGGGGAGGAGTGGGTTGGGTGGTAAGGTAGTAGGAACTATTACTAGAAGGTTTTGGGCTCAAAATCTTCAAATTCCAAGGCTAAGTTAACGAGATTGTTGTTGTGGGCACTTAATGAGGACTTGGTTCAACATTGTCAAATTCCAGGACTAAGTTAACTAGATTGTGGTTGTGATCATTTAATGAGGACTGGGTTCAAGATCTTCAAATTTCAGGACTAAGTTAACTAGATTGTGGGCACTTAATGAGGTCTTGGTTCAAGATCTTCAAATTCCAGGACTAGGTTAAACTAGATTACGGGTACTTAACTAGATTGAGGGCACTTAGTGAGGACTAAGTTGGGGAGGGGTGGGTTGTGTGGCAAGGTGGGAGAAATTGTAATTAGAAGGTTTCCAATTTAAAATTTTCAAATTTTAATTTATTTTTGCTAAACCAAAACCAAAATGTTTAAACTCGGCCATTGTCGACTGTGACGTCCTCGATTATGGAGCAGTCTAACAATTTGGAATTTTGTTTTTGCTAAATGAAAATGTTTAAACTAAATTATTATTAATCTGCTAACCTAACTCTTATATACAAATTATTGTCTCTCAACTTTTTTATGTGAGATTAAGGCATCAATTATATATATAAAAAAGAATTTCCATTCAATCTTTTTCAATATGTATACTAATTTGCATAATATAATCAAAGCATCTATCCGTATTTATTTACATCTCTCATAAAATTTTAATTTGAGTAAACTTTGGATTCACAATAATTAGCTATCATATGAGTAAATATAACACTCTTATAATCCTTATTTCATTATAATTCAAAATTGAGTCAATTTAAATATCTCAAATACATTTTATTAAACATTCACAATATATACATATTAAATACATTAATTGGCCAAGTATTATACATACATATTAACTATCCAATTTATCTTTATCGTATTATAGTTCAAAATTGAGTCCAATATAAAGATTGATGCATGATCTGGCACATATATCCTTATCACATCTATCTATTACATACAAGGAAACATTGTTCATTCCCTCACATATGGGAGTTTAGATCCTCTGTCTTATATGTACCAACTATGTCTCAGTAATGAAATAATTTCATTCTATTAATAAGAGAATAACAGTTATTAGGATGATCTTAATAAGTCACTTATCAGGCATCCAATAAACACCTTTCACCTCAGATTTTTTCTTACGCTCATCTTAGGAAAGTTACTCTCACCGCATCCAATACTGTAACCCTTGCA
This sequence comes from Gynochthodes officinalis, assembly GCA_020080225.1. Classification (NCBI taxonomy): domain Eukaryota; kingdom Viridiplantae; phylum Streptophyta; class Magnoliopsida; order Gentianales; family Rubiaceae; genus Gynochthodes; species Gynochthodes officinalis. Next base: position 32,273,836 of record CM034615.1, on the reverse strand, counting down.
CCAATAAAAAAACCCTTTAACCAAATTCCACCAAAATCAAGAGGCCTAACGCTTATCCAAAATTTCTTTGCCGGAAAATTGGTTTTGGTCTGAACGGCTTCCACCAAAATCAAGAGGCGGAAAATCTTTGTGGGGTTTTTTTGAACTTAATCTCTTCTCTTTTTGTTGTACGTGAGTTCGTGGGATGCTCTATTTTTCCTCTTTTTGGGATATTGATTGGTGATGTCAAGGAGTTAACGCGTTCATTTTGTCCTTTTTCCACTCTTTGCAGGAGTTGAACGGAAGTGGATTTCCTCAAGAGAAAAGTTTTGGACAGTTCAAACGGTTCATTGATCCAACCATACATTTACCTTTATGTATCCCATGACTCTATGGTGATGACCAGCGTTTCTACTGCGATAAAGATAAAATTGTTTTTCAGGAAGTACCTTGGCAGATCATAAATTCAAATCCATATTTTGTTCCATCTCTTTTTCTGATGCCTTCTTTCCAGGAAGAACTAAATAACCTCTTTCCAGAGAAAGACACTGTTCTCCATTTCTTGGGCCTGTATCTCTTGCATCCCACGAACCCTGTTTGGGGCGGCTATTACCAGATATTACAACGCTTATTTAGCAAGAGGAGATGAAAAAACATATTGAGACGTATTTAGTTGATTTTGGATGATCGTGCCCTGGCTGAGTTAATATCCCAAACAAGAGCTTTCAAGATTCAACTTTGAAATCCACTTCCGTTCAACTCCTGCAAAGAGTGGAAAAAGGACAAAATAAATGCATTAACTCCTTGACATCACCAATCAATATCCCAAAAAGGAGGAAAATAGAGTATTATCCCAAAAAGGGGAAAAATAGAGTATCCCACGAACTCACGTGCAACAAAAAGAGAAGAGATTAAGTTCAAATAAACCCATAAAGATTTTCTGCCTCTTGATTTTGGTGGAAGCCGTTCAGCCCAAAACTAATTTTCCGGCAGAGAGATTTTGGGTAAACGTTTGGCCTCTTGATTTTGGTGGAACCGTTTCTGTTGGTTAAAGGGTTTTTTTTATTGGTGGAAGGGTTACAGTATTGGATGCGGTGAGAAGTAATTTTGTAAGAAAAAATCTGAGATGAAAGGTGTTTATTAGATGTTTGATAAGTGACTTATCAGGATCATCCTTATGAATGTTATTTTCTATTAATAAATACTAAACATTACCACAAAATGCATAAACTGATGTGCTCTCCAAGTGAACAGCATATGAAACATTTGTATCTATAAAAGGGAGAGTGGTGGTTACCTTTTATCAATAAATTTCCTCTAGATTTTGCAAGTTATGCTTTGGTTCGATAGCATGACATTCTTTATTTTCATAAACAAATCTATTACATTTACAATGGATTCCGTCAGAATCCATAATTTCAACTATGTATTCCACATTTATGTAAAAGATTTATTTGACACCCATTTTTTTAACACTTCATATTCATCCTCGGCGGGCCGGACGCCAAATCCATATTTTCAACACTTCATAGTTTGTGGATATGTTTTTTCAACAAGTGTGGATTTTTTTTTAACATTTAAAAGTTATACGACTTTATTTGATTCACAAATACAATTATCTTGTACTCAGTTTTTTTTTTTTAAAAAAATATGTAATTATCGCTCTGGGGAAAAAATCGACTCAAATATTAAATTTCTACATTTAAATTAGTAAATCTATACAAAATAGATAAGGGGGCCGACGAACATTACACTTAAATATCTTTAACAGCTTTAGCATGAAGTTAAAATCTCAACCTTCTTGTCTTATTCGGAAACAAATTAAGATGCATGGCAATTTATTTAGTCTTCAATCCAACTGCCTATTTTTAAATTACATTTTACATGCTCTAATTTCAATATTTGCAAATGGGATCAAATTGCATGGACTATTACTCTCATGTGGGGCTACTACTCTCATGGATCAAATGCCCCTCAATTTCCGGTTCCAGCCTGCCACTACACAAATCTATATATTTGTATTGAAATGTGTACTTGTATATATTCGTGGTGAAAGTCAAGAATTGCTAGTTCTTATGCCCTTTCATGGTTGCAACAAAAACAAGACAACAAATTTTGTTTCCAGTGTTGCAATTTCAAAAATTCTTTTAGTTATAGTGAACTGTAACCTTAACTAGTGAACTGTAACCCGCTAATTAATATCAAATTCCCATAGGTGCTGATACTGATGGACTCGGGAGGTGGTGGAAATGCTTCCCACCGCCGTAGTGATGACGAGGGTGAAGAGAAGGCATTATTGGAATCCGGCGGCTACCATCATCATCAACACCCTTTTGAACAGAGCAAAGGCAACGGCGACCACCAAAATCACGTTCCCATTTCATCCAACATTATCATTAGGAAGACTTTACAATGTTTAATTGCCCTTGCTTTAGCTGGCTTCCTTCTTTACCATTCTTATTATCGCATCGACTACTACTTTCTCATTTCATATCATCCACCGTCAGGACTATCTCAAAATAGTAGTAGTCAGTCAAATCAATCTTCCTCATCTTCTGATCTAGGCACTTTTTCTGCTCTGACTGACAACTGCTTGGAAGGAAATTTATCCTTCGTATCTAATAATTCATCAACAACGCCTGCCCAACAAAACTTATCTTACAGAACTTCACCACCGGCGGGAGCCCAAGGAAACTTATCTTCTAATACGGCATCACCAGCGAGTGCCCAACAAAACGTGCCTTCATCTCATGTAAGTTAACTCATCCTTTCTCTTACGTATCCATGCAAGCATCACACTTAGTGATTCTATATCGTTTTCTTTTTTTGCTTTTCACAGACATGTTAATGCGTTACATACAGCATAGAACCATTCTTTGGAATAGTGAGCATCAAGTGCAATATTATTGTTATCTTAACTACATTTTGATATAATGGGTTTAATGAAGTTATTTTAATTAGATATTAATGAATCTTTATTTTTTTAAAATTTAAATGATTTTAAATTAATCAGATTTTGTTAATTAAATTCTAATTAAGTATAATTTAATCTGAATAATTTAATTTTTGAATGAAATCTATAAGAAATTCAAAAAATAAAATTAACAATATGGACCTCTAGCATCTCTATCTCTATTGTACAAAAGCAAGAAGTTTTTCAATTGATTTCATTGTAATGATCATGACCATTATGGATATAATTGCCTTTATACTCTTTTAATTATGTATTAAAAATATTAGTTTGCAAGAGTCGCATGAATCTTGTCCAGGAAAAATAGTAGCATAAGTTTAATATTGCTATGAATATTAGTAATGTAAGTGTTCTGCTTAATATTGGATAGTAATGTAAGACTTCTATTAAACAAGGGTTCTATTCAATTTTAATTCATATATCAATATGTTTATAATTGTTATCTCTATTTAAAATGAATAGTTATCTACTAACATATAATCCGAATATATTTATAATATTTCATAATTATAAAATACTAATTAATATTTTGTCAAATTTTAAAGTTCCACAGTCAATGAGTCATTGTAATTGTTAGGAATATTAATGGTGCAAAAGTCCTTAATAGGTGTTGATAGCAAAATCAACTTTCACTTTGAGAAATTAACCCTAATATGGTACTATAAATTTTGATGAATTTTCTTATGTTTTTAATATTAAAAATAGAATATAATTGTGTTTTATTTATATTTTTGGGATTAATTTTTTTTCATTTCACCAATTTGGTCTTTTGAATATTTTGGATGGACTCAAAATTTTTTCTCTTTTACTTTTAAAAGTAAATTGAACACGTTAATCTAAATTTAGACTAAAAAACTAATACTTTTTCAATATAGTTCTTTGTTGTTTCGGTTCTGATTTTTGGAATTTCAATATAAGTCCTTTTGCATTTTGTTCTCATCTTCCTCCCACTTTAGTTGTGTAAGTTTTTTGTTTTATTTTTTTTACATTTAACTTGTCGACAAAAATCAAATTAATTCTCAAAACCTATTGTGATCATAACAAAATAATTTTATGGCTTCAAGAACAACTTTAATTAATCTGAGTTGTAGATGTATATGTTGTACGATATCTTGAATTATATTAAACTAGTGTTTGACACTACAAGAAAAACCCCCCTTTAGTGACGGAATTTCTAGTGACGAAAAAAAATATCGTCACTAAATATCACCTTTAGTAACCAAAACTTTTGTCGTCACTAATTTTTTGTCTACTCCCAATTTTTAGTAACGAATCACAGAAAGTCGTCATTAAAGAGTGTGGTGGGAAACTTTCCCGCTAAAATGGTCGTAATTAGTGACGAGAATTCAGTGACGACATTCATTATTGTCACTAAAATAATCATTATGATGAAATTTTATCGTCACTAAGTTTTAATACCTTTTAGTGACGATATGTTTTTCGTCACTAATGGGAATACGTTTTAGTGACGCTATTGTTTCGTCACTAATTGCTAATCTTTGTTTTTTTTTTCCAAACCAAACTGATTGTATTAAAGTGGAAATCCCCAATTAACACATTACATTAGTGTCCATAAAAATAATAGGCTTAAATAGACGTGCGTTAACACAAAGTACCTGACCCCAGTAGGGATTGGTTAAGGCCTAAACCCGCTACTGATATATGATTTTTAATTAAATTCTTGATTATATGTATATGTGTGAAATATCAGTAATTAAAAAATATAAATTTTTTTAGTGCATTATAAAAATAATTTTTTGGTGCAAAATAAAATTTAATTAGTAAAAAAGTGACAATTAAAAGGAAAATAGTTGTAATCTATTAATTCATTTTTCTTTATACATAGGTTTAAGTGTGTAATATTATTACATATGGAGATATAAAAAATTTATTTTAGTGTATAATAAAACATAATATTATAAATTTGATAAAAAAAAATATATGTGTTAAGCTAATTAATTTGGGATAGAGTAAATAAAATGTTTTGGGCTAAATTACTTGGGCCACAACTTATAAAGGATTGGGCTTATTTTGGGCTAAATTGCTTGGGCCACAACTCATATAAGGATTGAGCTTGTTTTAGGCTAAATTACTTGGGCCATAATTGATATAAGGATTAGCCTTAATTTTTGTTTACTTAAGAATTGGGCTATATAATTTACTTATTGGGCTGAAGTTAACTTTTGAAAAATATAATTCTTAATTTTTAATAATTGTGCTAAGACACCCAAATATATATGCATTTGCCAACATTAGTTGATGTACGAATAGAGTATTTGTTTGTAGAAACACTATCAACTCGAGAATTTACGCATATATATGAATTTGACTACATTATATGAATTTACACATATAAGTTTAATCACTTTAAATATATAATTTTGTTAGTAGTAATAAGCACCTCAAGAACCAATTAGTTTACTAGTTTGACGTACAAACTGGGTTTAATAATATTATTAATTATGTTTGTTGTATTCATAGTTTATAACTAATAAGATGTTTTACTAAATTAGCCATTTTTAACAAATGGAGAGAGAAGGAGAAAATGTAAAATATTTTCACTATTTTAATTAAATTTGGCTCAAACCATAAGTGCCAAAGCCTCGTCAAGAACAATATTGCTCTGCCATTTGACTAACAAGAAATGGCTCAAAATTGTATTTTAGTGTATAATATTATTAACTATGGAAATATAAAATATTTGCTTTGGTATACAACGAAAATGAATATTATAAATTTTAATAACAACATATGCATTGGGACATATATAGTTTCAAACTAATTATAGCCACTAATGTAATATAACAACACAAGTAGTGATTAATATATGTACATATATAGTGAGACGTATAATGTATAACAAAAGTAATAAATACTTATACAGTTATGCTCATTTTGTTCCAAAAAAAGAGTTCGGTTTTACTAATGTACAACTTTTTCTTGTTAGTCAACAAAATGCAAGTACAACTGATTTTATACAACTAATTTACTCATTAAAGGTATTGTATGTCATACACCATTTTATGTAATCTATCTCATTAATAGTATTTTGGATATTTTGTTGAATAATCAGTATGCACTTTTGAAATAGTGGATATGTTTTGAGACAAACACTTTTTTTTTTAGGACAAAGGGAGTATTTATATATACATATATAGATAGGACTAAAATCTATAGTATAAGTAGTTAATTCATATATATATAGTAGTTATGTGGTTATGTAGTTATAATAAAAGTAATTAGTGCCAAGTATAATTACTTTATTGCATATATATGTTGGATATGGTTCATACTTCGCATTTAGGCAACGACAGATTGTTCCTGTCGAACACATCGCTCCCGCCGGTGAGCCCGCCTCCGGAGAGTCGCCATGGTGGGAGAGGCGCCCTGGCGAGGGTCGTGGGGTAGCGCCCGCGCTGTAGACCTTATGTAGTTTAGGGTTTCTGTTTTTCTTTGTTGTTTGGGCTTGGGCCCTTGAATAACTGTTAGGGCGTTGGGTTTCTGCCGTATACCCAAGAATATACACATGCTTGTAATATACACAATTTTTTCAATATTAATATGAAAATATAAATATTATATTTTTTGAGAAAATATTTGTAAAAAAAGTCACTTTAGCCATTTAATAACTAATTAGGATTTTAAAATTTAAAGATTAAAAATATTCAAATCAGAATTTGCATAAATGAACATAGCATTGTAAATTAAAAAATTGATTACTAGTCAAAAAAGGTAAAGAGTTTTTTAATAATTAATAATAAAATGTGGTATGTGTAAATGCTTAAAAAAACAAAAGGGGGAAGCTAAATTTAGTTAAGAGGAAAGAGGAAAGAGGAAAGAGCGGGATGTTAAAAAACAGTGGCTCAAATTTTACAACATTCTCTGCCCAGCCTTTAGACTTTAAACAAAAATGCTGTTTTGCTCCTTCGAAATTCATACTCCCGAACCCAGCATTCCTCCGCCCTAGTTCTCTCTTTGGCTAGCTTTAACACTTCATTTTGGTGTTGAATAGAGACTCTCATCTTGATAGAAACCAATGTAAGCTACTGAAAATCATTACTGAAGTGGAGACAACCGAATTTCTCCAGTATTTTGTAGAATCCAATCGAGCCGTACAACAGGGCCACCGTCGACCCGAAGCTAGACCCGGTGATTTCTTGATGATTTTTGTTGTTTGAACCTGTTGTGAGTGGCGTAGATGCTCCCCCAATCTTCTGGAAGAGGTCTTGGAGGATTTAAAACTTAGTTTATGCCAGATTTTGGAAAACCCGAAGGCTCATACCTGATTTTTGGAAGAACAGTAAAACTCTGATTTTTGTGCATTTCTTGATGATTTTTTGCTGTTTTAAGTTGCTGAACACACTAGAGGAACCTCCATATAGCTTTGTATTTGGTGGGATGGTGATTTAAGGGCTGAATCCAATAGTTGGTTTGTTAGAAATTTGAAATTCTATTGTTCTCACTTTTCGGTCTGTTCTTGAAGGTTCAATGTTTTTTGAAAATCTGATAGTTTTTGAAATCCGATTATTGGTTACTAGATTTAAGGGCTGAATTTTTTTGATAGGAGGGATTCAAAACAATACTCACAGGGTGGCAAAAGTAGAATGTGGTGCTAAGCTATTGGATGCTAATTTACTGGGTGGGGCTGAATTGCAGATGCTCTAGCAGCTTACCTTAGGAGTAACCCAAATCTTTAGTTATTAAACTAAAAGTTTGTGGAGCTTGTGGATTGCGGTATTGTGTTCGTTTTTTTGTTTATGAATGCAGTAGGACTTCTTTATTCTATATATATATATATATATATAAGTGTTGTTATAGGAATTAAATGCTGAAGAAAAATAAAGAGAAGTAAAGTTTTTATAAATTATTTTGTTGGAAAAGGACAAACAGATGTGTCTGCCCTGTTCTGTGTTTGCCAATGAGTGCGAATGACATAAAGTTGCTTGAAATTGGATGTGGTGGTTATATAATCTTTGATGGGTATTTGAGGGTGGGAGGTGGAGAACACGATGAGTGAAGATTCTGTGAGACTTGTGGAGTCGAAGGTGTTTCCTAGCCTTCTCCTTATCTAACAGCCACCTTGGGGTAGCTAATAAGTGCAAATAACATAAAGTTGTGTGAAATTAGATGTGGTTATATAACCTTTGATGGGTATTTGAGGGTGGGAGTGGGAGAACACAATGGGTGAAGATTCTGTCACAAGCCAAAGATGTTTCACAGCCTTCTTCTTACCTAACAACTACCTTGGGATGGTGAATTTGATTCCTTTTTCTGAAGTCATTGGTGAGCAAAATGGTCAAGGAAAAGTAAGGATAAAAGGAGTCTCACGAAGTTTTAATGTCAAGGATATGATACTAAGTCATTAAACAATCTTTTGCTTTTGGAAAGGGGACTTAGTTGATTGCAATTTTTTTTAGCTAATTATATTTAATCTACTACTTCAGGTGTACAAGCGAAGCTATGATATTTGCACACAGCTTCATGAGAAGGAGCTTTTGACGGATAGTTCATATCTTCATATTTATGGGTAAATTTCTTTTTTATGTGTCAAAGTGGAGGCTTCATATCGTTAATTGTTGAACTTCTAATATGTCTTTAAAAGTGATTGTCCAACATTAATATTCATGTTTCAGTCAGTACTTCTTTTGTGCATTTTTCCTCTTCACACCAAACCTTCGCATTGCAGATTGCAGGATGCTAGTCTTAATGCTCAACAGCTTGCTATTGTTGCTGTAAGTTTTTGTTCTCAACTTTTGAACTTTCTTCGCTTAACTGAGATTTTGTTATAAACTAGCATTATTTTACTGAGTTGTAGTTGGTAAAGTTAAGCTAATTATGGTATCTTTCTCTGTATGTGTCTATGTGTTTGGTTCTTTTAGGCAGTTAACATGTTGAGATGATTAAAGAGCCTTCACATGTGAAGGTTAATTTACATGCTACTAAACTGCTTACAGGGTTTGTGTGAATGGAGAGATGTTGTGGCCCGAGTTGAAGATGAGAGTACTAGTTATGTATTGCCTAACAAAACTCTACTTGAAATTGGTATGTGGTAAACTATTACTTCTCCTAAGAATCTGAATCATTATATCCTACAAACATTTGATAATCTAGACAAATCTCTTACAGCTAGGTTATGGTAAACGTGACGAGGGCTCTCAAAATATATACATACATATGAAAATCACTAATATATGTTCATGGCTTTTCTTTCTTTTCTTTCTGATTCATAGTTATCTTTTATTATCTTAATCGATGTTGCTTGTTTCGGATCAAGGTTGATTAATTTCTCAATGAATCATCAAGAAGAGCAATGTAAATATGAACTGACTCAAACTTAATTGGTTAGTTTGATGAGTTGCACTTCAAAATTTTTGTTTTCTTGCCTATTATAGTTTATTTTGAGCCAACAAAAAATATTACTTTACAAAGTCGTATCACTTGGCTTGTTACACATGCCTTCGTGGATGATAATGCATAATGGTTATTTCATTTACTTCATTGAATTGAAGATGTTATGATCAAAATCAAATTCTTCCTAGAAAGTATGTAAGGAATAGTTGATTTCGTATTGATAATAATGGCTGTAGGTGAGAACAAATTAGTTGGTGGTGACTTTGCATGTGGAACAAGGTGTTGTTCTTTAATTTGGGTTGGAAAAATTTGATTGTTTTTTCATTTGGGTTAGAAAGATTACGTTTATGATTTGGAAGAATTTGACTAATAATTAGATATGGGTAGGAAGGTTATTGAACAAATGATTAAAAGATTGAAAATAATTTTTCAATAGGATTAGGATATTTTTGTGTCTTGTTTAGGAATTTGTAATCTTAATACGCCCTTAAGGAGAATTTTTTTCATCTTTAACTATGCAAAAATATATATTACGTCCCTTTTTAGGAATTCCATAACTAAGTTAACTCAATTATATGCTTGAGGAAATGAATAAATACAACGGCATTAATATTTGAAAAAGATGATTATATTTTACAGTATTGACTTTGAAATATGTATATTGTCATTAATACTATTATATATTACTATTATGTAAAAAATCCAAAAAAAGGAGACTTATGGAGCAAAAAAGAAAAATGAGCATAAGAATGAAAAATGAAATTATTGATCAACGAAGAAAAATGAAATTTTATAATTAAAAAAAAAAAAGAAAAGAAAGAGATGAGATCAATTCAAACACATGGGATTGACTATCTTGGCTCGCCAGTGTTGAAAATGAAGTAGAAAATCAAATTGGAGAAGATTTGCAGATTGACTAGGACTGGAGTCACACGAGGATTTTCTTTGTCAGTATTACAATTTTTCTAAATTCACAAGTGAGACCAGAATTAATGTCATACAGACTTCGAGATTAATTAATGTGAATGTGAAACTCTCGTGGGTCTTAAATGTGAATGTATACACATTAAATAGGAAATCGACAATCATCCTCATTTTCGATCGACTTTTCTCCTAAAAAATTCTTCAATTTGAGCCGTGTGTTTTGGACTATCTTTGACATCAATTGAAGACAGCTTGAAAATTCTCTTACTGCTGTTAATGTAGCAACTCCTTTGATGTCAACTTATGCTTCACTTTTGATACTTTTGTTCTTGAGAACAGGTCAAATAGATAAGCAAGTTTTGTTTATCGTATGTTTTCTTGAATGATTCGTATAAATAACTATTTTCGTGTGAGATGTTGACTTTGGGGGTGATAATAAAAGGTTGTTATGTGATTTAAGTCACTTATTTGCAAAGATGCAATCCTTTGTTGTTTTTGCTAAAATTTTATCAAATAACTATGAAGATCCAAAAGTTTGAATCATCATTCTTGGCCTGTCTTTTTCCAATTTCTTTGCTTGTATGAATTTATCATTTTTTGGAAGGACATTCGGCTAAAATTCTGTCATGTTGCAAAGATAACCTTATGTTTTGCAATTTGGTATCCATTCAGTAGGTGGTTATTTCATATTGTTTGCTGAATAATATCATTGTCAAAATCTAGGAATGGACCAGTGATGTTGACCAACCTTTCAAAGTCAAATGCATGGGCTTTGTATTTCACCACCTTTCAACTGTTCTTCCATATAGCCAAAAGATGTCTTGAAATAGTTGTAGTCTGTCATATTGGGAAATGTTCTACCTTAAAGAGGGAGATTAAGATACTATAGAATCTCTGTGGTGGCCCAAATATTGTGAAGTTGCTTGGCATTGTTAGAGATTAGTAGTCTAAGACTCCAAGTCTTATTTTTGAATATGTGATGGGTGTCGAAACCACCAAAAATAATCCTTCTCTAACTAAGTTATGTAGATAGCAGTGAGAGGGTCGAATCCACAGAGATTGCTTAGATTTATTCCTTAAACAAAATAAAATAATAAATTGGGGGTTTTTGTATTATAAAACTAAGCAAGAATTAATTAAAACAACTAAACAAATTAAATAACCAACTAAAAATATGAGGAAAAATTAATATGAAGAAGCTTCCAATCAAGAATTAATTTCGGTATTGATTCCTTAAATTGATCATTGATTTAAAAGATAAGTTATTTTATCTTGAATAAATTGGTTATAGTTGTTGAAGATCTGTCCTCTAACAACCCATCTTTTCTTACTTTTTCGACAACCTTCGGATCTGTCCTATGAGTTATTTCTCTAATTAACAAACACAACCTTCGAATCTGTCCTATAAGTTATGTCTATTAATTGCATTAAGATTCAAAAAGACCCAATTACTAACCAGTAAACCCGGAAACACCTTGTTTATTTAAGCTAGATTATATATTTTCACAACATACAATCTAAGGCGTTGATTACCTTTCGACGTTGTTATTTGTCACTTGAATTAGAACAACCAACCAAAGATTAATTATTCTAAATGACTATCTATTGAATTCAACTATTAAACAATAGGCCTCTTGTCTAACAATTCAATCCAATAATATAATGAAGCATAGAAAATATATAAATACTCAAGAATAAAAGAAATAATAGAATTACTGAAATCTCACAATTGTTGGAATCAAACCTCAATTAATTTTGATTGGAAAATAAAAATTTAGCTAGACATGATAGAAGAAATCACAAAGAAAATAAAAGGACCGCTTCTGTTTTCGTCCATCCCGTGCAGTTTTCGTCTCCTTCGGCCGTTGATCACTCCAGGAAAGAAAGAATTGCGGCTCTGCTCGTTTGTCTCCAGCAAAGAATGAATATAAAGGCTGCGGCTCCTTCTGTTGCTTCAGGAAAGAATCAATTTAAAGGCACCCAGCAATCCCTAGGAAAATAAGACGTGGGCCGCTGCTTATTCAATTGTGTTTGTTTTGTTTTCCCGAATGTATATTTTTGTTCCAAGGCTGTCCGGCTTTCTTTTATTTTGTTTCCTAATTTGCTTTGTCCTTTTGTGCAGCCTTCTATCTTCTTTTTGCTTTTCTTCTTTGTTCTCTCTTGTGCCGTTGTAACTTGTAAGGCTGCATTCTTTAGGAAAAATAAATAATAAAAGTGGACTCCTATCTTAATATAAGAAAATAATATAAAATCTTGGAAGATTTAAAATACTTGTAGCATAAAAATTCCAACTATCTAAATACTCTCTTTATTTATTCACTTTTTCCTAAAAATGCTTCACCCTAACCATTAATCATAAAAATAATTAATATCCTTATAAATAAGCATTTAATTAATTAAAACACAAGGGAATTAATCCAATAAATATGTAATTATACACTCTATCAAATTCCCCCACACTTATATCAAAGCTTGTCCTCAAGCTTGCATTAATAGATCAACATCTTCCTTTCCATTCCATACCCCTTTTCAACTCATCCACAAATAACTCAAAGTCATTACACATTAAAGATCCAGATTGGAATAACAAACCAAAGAACAAGTATTCATAGCTTGATTTTTCTAAACAAACATATGCATCTCATCAATCCTAATAATTTCATTGAAATCAAATGTAACAAAATTTGATAACCTCTCACAGGTTGCACTCTAATCACTCAAGTGTTTAGGGGTTCAATATAACACTCAAATCAAACATAGCATGTCATTACCATAGGCTTGCTTATATATCACATCTCCACCACTTATAAATATGAATCCATACAACAATCAAAGGGTCTTTAAAAGGGTTGTAACGGGGCTTAGGTAAAGGTAGGTAAAAAGAAAGGAAAATATAGGCTACAGATATCAAGATATATCGGAATTTCCTTGCATGACTCAAAAGTAACAAATAGCATAGTAGAACCACTTTCTTTATTCCACATAACATGCATTCCCCTTTTTTGCAACTTCACCATACAATTGGACCATTTTGTACACAATGGATTTACTTTGTCCAATCTTTGTAGGGAATATTTTTCACTTCTTCTTCTTCTTCTTTTTCTTTTTTTCTTTCTTTCTTTCTTTTTCTTTTCTTTTCTTTTTTTTTCACACTTTTCATTCATTTTTTTTTCAGTGGTTCTTTCCTTCGGAATCAACAGAAATTTTATCATGCAATTCATTCCCACATACTTTTGATCAAGGGTTCAACGATAGTACACAAAGACAAGGATTTAAGGCTAAACAATGTGGTGTTATAACAAAGAAAGGCTAAGGCTCAAAATTGGCCGACTAGGGGTATATGTAATATAAAGTTAAGCTTTTTAGAAAGTTTAAAATGGGTTAATCCTAAATGCCCTTATCATTTTTCAGCATGAATCCACAATGTAATCTCAACATGCATAACAAAGCAAGTTCTAGAATGAACATACCATATTTGTTAACCTCAACAAAGAAATATGTGAGCAAGAAAAAGAAAATGCTCTTAGGTTCAAATACTCACAATGGTTTCAATGTATCAAATATTGCACATTTTTATTCAATTCAATTATTAAAATTAACGAGATGCTTTAAAAATTTCCACACAAAGGCTAATCGTACTCATCTCATTCATACATTCCAATCCAAATCACTAATGCATATAACTCAAAATTATTCTAAATGAGCATCAAAAGAGTGAGAAATTTCAAAGAAGATATCAGAATGTCAAACCTACTTGGAAGGACTTTCTTCACCTTTCTTTTTTTTTTTTTTTACATGAAAAATTTAGAAATAATCAATGAAGCACAAGACACCCCCCCACACCTAAATCATACGTTGTCCTCAATGTATGGAAAATATGCACACGCGGACAAGAAAGAAAATAAAATAAAGACAAGGGAACAAGACACTTCCCCAAACCGCGGTAGACAACTGGAGCTGTGGTGAAGGCGAGGAAAATCCTATATGAGTGAAGAAAGCATGAAGGATCAGACGATGTTATGGCCATGGCTGAGCATTGGTTGGTAGGAGAAAGCGTAAAAGAAAAATTAAAATGAAAAGGGAAAAACAAAAATAGAATTTCAAATCTTTTTTGTTTTTTGTTTTTTGTTTTGTTTTTTTTTTTTTTGCGTTACTTTGTAACAAAGCAGTAAACATAATAAGATAACTAATCAAATTAAACTTAATTAACAAGGAAAAAATAAATTAAAAATTTTGGGTTGCCTCCTAAAAGCGCCTTCATTTAACGTCTTTGGCTAGACATCTGCACTTCTTTTTAAGTTATTAAATTTTCACTAATTGTTTGAACCACACTTGCATTTTCTCACAAGCTACCATTGCCTTCTCATTCACTTCCAATTGTGCATTCAATTCAACTTGACTTACATTTGTTTTTTCTTCAAAAACATCCTGCACACTAAAATCAGTAATGTTAATAGAATTATGTGCAACGGGTTTGTTGAAGTCATAAACCATATCTTGAAGATCATTATCCATCACAAATTCTTGTTCAAAAATCTGCACTTCTTCAGAAGTCAAATTATTATCAAGTGCAATTTTTACTTTATCCTTATCAGAAAAATCAAATGTTTTCTGAGCTAGAGTATCAATAGCATCAAAAGCATAAACAGCACATACATCATTAGGATATTTCATGGCAGCATAAATGTTAAACGTAATAATCTCACCATCAAATTCCATAGTTAATGTACCATCATGCACATCAATTTTTGCTCTAGATATTTTCAAGAAAGGTCTCCCAAATAAAATTAACTTTGAGTTAGGAGAGTGATCTTCCTCCATATCAAGTACATAAAAATCTGCAGGAAACACTAAACCATTTACTTGCACCAAAACATCTTCTAATACTCCCTCAGGATAAACATTAGATCTATCAGCAAGTTGAATTATCACGCCAGTTTCTTTCAAAGGTCCCAAATTCAAAGAATTATAAATAGATAACGGCATGACATTTATGGAAGCACCCAAATCACACATGGCTTTTTCAACTTTCATATTGCCTATTTTACAAGGGATGATAAACATACCTGGATCTTTGCATTTTGAAGGCAACTTCTTTTGTAACACAGCTGAGACATTCTCCCCCACACTTAAAATTTCATTGCCTTTCAATTTTCTTTTGTTGGTACATAATTCTTTGAGAAATTTAGCATATCGAGGTATTTGTTTAATTGCATCAATTAAAGGAATATTTACCTCTACCTTGCGAAAAGTCTCAAGAATCTCCTTTTCCTCCTCATCTTTTTTCGAATTGGCCAATCTTGTAGGGAAAGGAGGGGTTGTCTCGATTACCTTAGGCTGCTGTGGGGTTGTTACTTCTTTTTCCACCTCTTCATGATCACGTGTTTTGGCCTCTTCCAACACCTTTCTGCTTCTCAAGGTCATTGCACTAACATTTTGCCTTGGGTTAACAACCGTTTGAGAAGGTAACTTACCTTGAGATTCTAATTTGCTCACGGAAGATGCTAATTGGCTCACTTGATTCTCCAAGTTTTGAATGCTGGTTCGAGTTTCCTGTTGAAAACGTTGGGAACTATTAGCAAGTGATTCAACTAACTCTTCAAGGGACTTACCTGATTTGAAAGGTGGTGGATATGGTGGGTTTTGCTGCAAAGTTTGAAATCCACTAGGTCGAAGTCCATAACTGAAGTTCGGATGATCCCTCCATCCCGGATTGTAGGTATTTGAGTAAGGATCATACTTCCTTTGTGGTGGCCCTGGGAATCCACCAACGGCATTAGCATGCTCAAATTGACCATCTTGTAACGTCGGGCACATCTCAGTGAGATGATTTGAATTGGAGCAAATACCACAAGCCTTTACTTGTTGAATATTGCCTACAACCAACTTTTCCACTAAAGTAGTCAAATTGTCTAAACGTTGATCAATAGAGGAAGTACTTACCTCACTTACCTTTCTATATGTATCCTCACGTCTGATGCCAAATTGTTGTGTATTGGCAGCCATGTTGGAGATTAAAGTCCTTGCCTCGGTTGGAGTTTTGTGCACTAATGCACCTCCACTAGCAAAGATCAATCATATTCCTATCCATCACTGTTAGTCCCTCATAAAAATATTGGATAAGAAGTTGATCAGGAATTTGATGTTGAGGACAACTAGCACATAATTGTTTAAACCTTTCCCAATATTCATGCATAGTTTCTCCATATTGCTGCCGTATACCACATATATCTTTTCTAATTGTGGCAGCTCGTGAGGCAGGAAAGAATTTTTCCAAAAATTGCCTCTTCATCTCGGTCCATGTGTTTATTGAACCAGAGGGCAAGTAATATAGCCAATCTTTAGCAATTCCATCTAAAGAAAAAGGAAAAGCTCGCAACTTAATTTGTTCCTCAGTCACTCCTTGCGGTTTCATCGTGGAACACACCATATGAAATCCCTTTAAGTGCTTATGAGGATCTTCACCTGCAAGGCCATGAAAAGTGGGGAGTAAGTGAATCAATCCTGATTTTAATTCAAAAGGCACTTCAAAAGTAGGATAATCAATGCATAACGGTTGTTGGTTTAAATCAGGCATAGCTAAATCCTTTAAAGTTCGTTCATTATTTTTAGCCATGTTTTCTTCTTCAATATAAAATAATTCAGACAAATTATATTCAAAAGATGAAGAAGATGATACTCCCTGAGATCGTTGTTTGGTTTCTTTTCTAAGCCTACGAGCTGTCTTTTCTATCTCTGGATCGTATGTGAGTTGACCTATGCGAGTAGAACGTGGCATAAAATAACCAAACAATTATAAAGGCGAAAATAAAAATAAAAATAAAAATAAAAATGTAAATAAATAAATAAAAGGAATAAATTTTGAAACACCAATCCCTGGCAACGGCGTCAAAATTTGATGGGTGTCGAAACCACCAAAAATAATCCTTCTCTAACTAAGTTCTGTAGATAGCAGTGAGAGGGTCGAATCCACAGAGATTGGTTAGATTTATTCCTTAAACAAAATAAAATAATAAATTGGGGTTTTTTGTATTATAAAACTAAGCAAGAATTAATTAAAACAACTAAACAAATTAAATAACCAACTAAAAATATGAGGAAAAATTAATATGAAGAAGCTTCCAATCAAGAATTAATTTCGGTATTGATTCCTTAAATTGATCATTGATTTAAAAGATAAGTTATTTTATCTTGAATAAATTGGTTATAGTTGTTGAAGATCTGTCCTCTAACAACCCATCTTTTCTTACTTTTTCGACAACCTTCGGATCTGTCCTATGAGTTATTTATCTAATTAACAAACACAACCTTGAATCATCCTATAAGTTATGTCTATTAATTGCATTAAGATTCAAAAGACCCAATTACTAACCAAGAAACCTTAAACACCTTGTTTATTTAAGCTAGATTATATATTTTCACAACATACAATCTAAGGTGTGATTACCTTTCGACGTTGTTATTTGTCACTTGAATTAGAACAACCAACCAAAGATTAATTATTCTAAATGACTATCTATTGAATTCAACTATTAAACAATAGGCCTCTTGTCTAACAATTCAATCCAATAATATAATGAAGCATAGAAAATATATAAATACTCAAGAATAAAAGAAATAATAGAATTACTGAAATCTCACAATTGTTGGAATCAAACCTCAATTAATCTTGATTGGAAAATAAAAATTTAGCTAGACATGATAGAAGAAATCACAAAGAAAATAAAAGGACCGCTTCTGTTTTCGTCCATCCCGTGCAGCTTTCGTCTCCTTCGGCCGTTGATCACTCCAGGAAAGAAAGAATTGCGGCTCTGCTCGTTTGTCTCCAGCAAAGAATGAATATAAAGGCTGCGGCTCCTTCTGTTGCTTCAGGAAAGAATCAATTTAAAGGCACCCAGCAATCCCTAGGAAAATAAGACGTGGGCCGCTGCTTATTCAATTGTGTTTGTTTTGTTTTCCCGAATGTATATTTTTGTTCCAAGGCTGTCCGGCTTTCTTTTATTTTGTTTCCTAATTTGCTTTGTCCTTTTGTGCAGCCTTCTATCTTCTTTTTGCTTTTCTTCTTTGTTCTCTCTTGCCGTTGTAACTTGTAAGGCTGCATTCTTTAGGAAAAATAAATAATAAAAGTGGACTCTATCTTAATATAAGAAAATAATATAAAATCTTGGAAGATTTAAAATACTTGTAGCATAAAAATTCCAACTATCTAAATACTCTCTTTATTTATTCACTTTTTCCTAAAAATGCTTCACCCTAACCATTAATCATAAAAATAATTAATATCCTTATAAATAAGCATTTAATTAATTAAAACACAAGGAATTAATCCAATAAATATGTAATTATACACTCTATCAAATTCCCCCACACTTATATCAAAGCTTGTCCTCAAGCTTGCATTAATAGATCAACATCTTCCTTTCCATTCCATACCCCTTTTCAACTCATCCACAAATAACTCAAAGTCATTACACATTAAAGATCCAGATTGGAATAACAAACCAAAGAACAAGTATTCATAGCTTGATTTTTCTAAACAAACATATGCATCTCATCAATCCTAATAATTTCATTGAAATCAAATGTAACAAAATTTGATAACCTCTCACAGGTTGCACTCTAATCACTCAAGTGTTTAGGGTTCAATATAACACTCAAATCAAACATAGCATGTCATTACCATAGGCTTGCTTATATATCACATCTCCACCACTTATAAATATGAATCCATACAACAATCAAAGGGTCTTTAAAAGGGTTGTAACGGGGCTTAGGTAAAGGTAGGTAAAAAGAAAGGAAAATATAGGCTACAGATATCAAGATATATCGGAATTTCCTTGCATGACTCAAAAGTAACAAATAGCATAGTAGAACCACTTTCTTTATTCCACATAACATGCATTCCCCTTTTTTGCAACTTCACCATACAATTGGACCATTTTGTACACAATGGATTTACTTTGTCCAATCTTTGTAGGGAATATTTTTCACTTCTTCTTCTTCTTCTTTTTCTTTTTTTCTTTCTTTCTTTCTTTTCTTTTCTTTTTTTTTCACACTTTTCATTCATTTTTTTTTCAGTGGTTCTTTCCTTCGGAATCAACAGAAATTTTATCATGCAATTCATTCCCACATACTTTTGATCAAGGGTTCAACGATAGTACACAAAGACAAGGATTTAAGGCTAAACAATGTGGTGTTATAACAAAGAAAGGCTAAGGCTCAAAATTGGCCGACTAGGGGTATATGTAATATAAAGTTAAGCTTTTTAGAAAGTTTAAAATGGGTTAATCCTAAATGCCCTTATCATTTTTCAGCATGAATCCACAATGTAATCTCAACATGCATAACAAAGCAAGTTCTAGAATGAACATACCATATTTGTTAACCTCAACAAAGAAATATGTGAGCAAGAAAAAGAAAATGCTCTTAGGTTCAAATACTCACAATGGTTTCAATGTATCAAATATTGCACATTTTTATTCAATTCAATTATTAAAATTAACGAGATGCTTTAAAAATTTCCACACAAAGGCTAATCGTACTCATCTCATTCATACATTCCAATCCAAATCACTAATGCATATAACTCAAAATTATTCTAAATGAGCATCAAAAGAGTGAGAAATTTCAAAGAAGATATCAGAATGTCAAACCTACTTGGAAGGACTTTCTTCACCTTTCTTTTTTTTTTTTTTTACATGAAAAATTTAGAAATAATCAATGAAGCACAAGACACCCCCCCACACCTAAATCATACGTTGTCCTCAATGTATGGAAAATATGCACACGCGGACAAGAAAGAAAATAAAATAAAGACAAGGGAACAAGACACTTCCCCAAACCGCGGTAGACAACTGGAGCTGTGGTGAAGGCGAGGAAAATCCTATATGAGTGAAGAAAGCATGAAGGATCAGACGATGTTATGGCCATGGCTGAGCATTGGTTGGTAGGAGAAACTGTAAAAAGAAAAATTAAAATGAAAAGGGAAAAACAAAAATAGAATTTCAAATCTTTTTTGTTTTTTGTTCTTTTTTTTCGCTACTTTGTAACAAAGCAGTAAACATAATAAGATAACTAATCAAATTAAACTTAATTAACAAGGAAAAAATAAATTAAAAATTTTGGGTTGCCTCCTAAAAGCGCCTTCATTTAACGTCTTTGGCTAGACATCTGCACTTCTTTTTAAGTTATTAAATTTTCACTAATTGTTTGAACCACACTTGCATTTTCTCGCAAGCTACCATTGCCTACTCATTCACTTCCAATTGTGCATTCAATTCAACTTGACTTACATTTGTTTTTCTTCAAAACATCACGCACACTAAAATCGTAATGTTAATAGAATTATGTGCAACGGGTTTGTTGAAGTCATAAACCATATCTTGAAGATCATTATCCATCACAAATTCTTGTTCAAAAATCTGCACTTCTTGAAGTCAAATTATTATCAAGTGCAATTTTTACTTTATCCTTATCGGAAAAATCAAATGTTTTACGAGCTAGAGTATCAATAGCATCAAAAGCATAAACAAGACATACATCATTAGGATATTTCATGGCATCATAAATGTTAAACGTAATAATCTCACCATCAAATTCCATAGTTAATGTACCATCATGCACATCAATTTTTGCTCTAGATATATTCAAGAAAAGTCTCCGAGATAACATTAACTTTGAGTTAGAGAGTGATCTTCCTCCATATCAAGTACATAAAAATCTAGAAACACTAAACCATTTACTTGCACCAAAACATCAACTAAACCTCACTCAGTATAAACATTAGATCTATCAGCAAGTTGAATTATCACGCGAGTTTCTTTCAAAGGACCCAGATTCAACGACTTATAATTAGATAACGGCATGACATTTATGGAAGCACCCTAAATCACACATGGCTTTTCAACTTTCATATTGCCTATTTTACAAGGGATGATAAACATACCGGATCTTTGCATTTTGAAGGCAACTTCTTTTGTAACACAGCTGAGACATTCTCCCCCACACTTAAAATTTCATTGCCTTTCAATTTTCTTTTGTTGGTACATAATTCTTTGAGAAATTTAGCATATCGAGGTATTTGTTTAATTGCATCAATTAAAGGAATATTTACCTCTACCTTGCGAAAAGTCTCAAGAATCTCCTTTTCCTCCTCATCTTTTTTCGAATTGGCCAATCTTGTAGGGAAAGGAGGTTGTCTCGATTACCTTAGGCTGCTGTGGGGTTGTTACTTCTTTTTCCACCTCTTCATGATCACGTGTTTTGGCCTCTTCCAACACCTTTCTGCTTCTCAAGGTCATTGCACTAACATTTTGCCTTGGGTTAACAACCGTTTGAGAAGGTAACTTACCTTGAGATTCTAATTTGCTCACGGAAGATGCTAATTGGCTCACTTGATTCTCCAAGTTTTGAATGCTGGTTCGAGTTTCCTGTTGAAAACGTTGGGAACTATTAGCAAGTGATTCAACTAACTCTTCAAGGGACTTACCTGATTTGAAAGGTGGTGGATATGGTGGGTTTTGCTGCAAAGTTTGAAATCCACTAGGTCGAAGTCCATAACTGAAGTTCGGATGATCCCTCCATCCCGGATTGTAGGTATTTGAGTAAGGATCATACTTCCTTTGTGGTGGCCCTGGGAATCCACCAACGGCATTAGCATGCTCAAATTGACCATCTTGTAACGTCGGGCACATCTCAGTGAGATGATTTGAATTGGAGCAAATACCACAAGCCTTTACTTGTTGAATATTGCCTACAACCAACTTTTCCACTAAAGTAGTCAAATTGTCTAAACGTTGATCAATAGAGGAAGTACTTACCTCACTTACCTTTCTATATGTATCCTCACGTCTGATGCCAAATTGTTGTGTATTGGCAGCCATGTTGGAGATTAAAGTCCTTGCCTCGGTTGGAGTTTTGTGCACTAATGCACCTCCACTAGCAGCATCAATCATATTCCTATCCATCACTGTTAGTCCCTCATAAAAATATTGGATAAGAAGTTGATCAGGAATTTGATGTTGAGGACAACTAGCACATAATTGTTTAAACCTTTCCCAATATTCATGCATAGTTTCTCCATATTCTTTGCCAGTATACCACATATATCTTTTCTAATTGTGGCAGCTCGTGAGGCAGGAAAGAATTTTTCCAAAAATTGCCTCTTCATCTCGGTCCATGTGTTTATTGAACCAGAGGGCAAGTAATATAGCCAATCTTTAGCAATTCCATCTAAAGAAAAAGGAAAAGCTCGCAACTTAATTTGTTCCTCAGTCACTCCTTGCGGTTTCATCGTGGAACACACCATATGAAATCCCTTTAAGTGCTTATGAGGATCTTCACCTGCAAGGCCATGAAAAGTGGGGAGTAAGTGAATCAATCCTGATTTTAATTCAAAAGGCACTTCAAAAGTAGGATAATCAATGCATAACGGTTGTTGGTTTAAATCAGGCATAGCTAAATCCTTTAAAGTTCGTTCATTATTTTTAGCCATGTTTTCTTCTTCAATATAAAATAATTCAGACAAATTATATTCAAAAGATGAAGAAGATGATACTCCCTGAGATCGTTGTTTGGTTTCTTTTCTAAGCCTACGTGCTGTCTTCTTTATCTCTGGATCGTATGTGAGTTGACCTATGCGAGTAGAACGTGGCATAAAATAACCAAACAATTATAAAGGCGAAAATAAAAATAAAAATAAAAATAAAAATGTAAATAAATAAATAAAAGGAATAAATTTTGAAACACCAATCCCTGGCAACGGCGTCAAAATTTGATGGGTGTCGAAACCACCAAAAATAATCCTTCTCTAACTAAGTTCTGTAGATAGCAGTGAGAGGGTCGAATCCACAGAGATTGGTTAGATTTATTCCTTAAACAAAATAAAATAATAAATTGGGGTTTTTTGTATTATAAAACTAAGCAAGAATTAATTAAAACAACTAAACAAATTAAATAACCAACTAAAAATATGAGGAAAAATTAATATGAAGAAGCTTCCAATCAAGAATTAATTTCGGTATTGATTCCTTAAATTGATCATTGATTTAAAAGATAAGTTATTTTATCTTGAATAAATTGGTTATAGTTGTTGAAGATCTGTCCTCTAACAACCCATCTTTTCTTACTTTTTCGACAACCTTCGGATCTGTCCTATGAGTTATTTATCTAATTAACAAACACAACCTTCGAATCTGTCCTATAAGTTATGTCTATTAATTGCATTAAGATTCAAAAAGACCCAATTACTAACCAGTAAACCCGGAAACACCTTGTTTATTTAAGCTAGATTATATATTTTCACAACATACAATCTAAGGCGGTGATTACCTTTCGACGTTGTTATTTGTCACTTGAATTAGAACAACCAACCAAAGATTAATTATTCTAAATGACTATCTATTGAATTCAACTATTAAACAATAGGCCTCTTGTCTAACAATTCAATCCAATAATATAATGAAGCATAGAAAATATATAAATACTCAAGAATAAAAGAAATAATAGAATTACTGAAATCTCACAATTGTTGGAATCAAACCTCAATTAATCTTGATTGGAAAATAAAAATTTAGCTAGACATGATAGAAGAAATCACAAAGAAAATAAAAGGACCGCTTCTGTTTTCGTCCATCCCGTGCAGCTTTCGTCTCCTTCGGCCGTTGATCACTCCAGGAAAGAAAGAATTGCGGCTCTGCTCGTTTGTCTCCAAAGAAAGAATGAATATAAAGGCTGCGGCTCCTTCTGTTGCTTCAGGAAAGAATCAATTTAAAGGCACCCAAAGCAATCCCTAGGAAAATAAGACGTGGGCATTGCTTATTCAATTGTGTTTGTTTTGTTTTCCCGAATGTATATTTTTGTTCCAAGGCTGTCCGGCTTTCTTTTATTTTGTTTCCTAATTTGCTTTGTCCTTTTGTGCAGCCTTCTATCTTCTTTTTGCTTTTCTTCTTTGTTCTCTCTTGTGCCGTTGTAACTTGTAAGGCTGCATTCTTTAGGAAAAATAAATAATAAAAGTGGACTCCTATCTTAATATAAGAAAATAATATAAAATCTTGGAAGATTTAAAATACTTGTAGCATAAAAATTCCAACTATCTAAATACTCTCTTTATTTATTCACTTTTTCCTAAAAATGCTTCACCCTAACCATTAATCATAAAAATAATTAATATCCTTATAAATAAGCATTTAATTAATTAAAACACAAGGGAATTAATCCAATAAATATGTAATTATACACTCTATCAATATGTGAATAATACAGATTTCAAAGTTCTCTATCCAACACTTCAAGATTTTGAAATCCCATATTACATTTACTATGTAACTGTATAACTGCTCCAAGAGATTGCTAAGGCTAGCATTTACTATGTAAGCTAAAAGTTTAAACTGTTTGAGTCATCACATCCCAAGTATTAGTTCTAGAAATTTGGTTGAATTGTCTTCAAAAGGAGAGACTTCTGTTACATGGGTTGCTTCCATTGATTAGCTGCTCACCTGGCATTTGGAAATTAAATGATCCGTTTTGGTTGCAACTAAGGAAATCCAGTTAAAATGTTCAAGTTTAATTTAACTAAGCTAACAATTGAAACATGTACTTCTATTTTTTCCTACTGAAAGCTCTTCGGCATTCAGGTTTTATTGTTGGATTTTTTCTGGACTAATTATTTCGTTTTGTTCACCATGGTAGGTTCAATCCTCTAATTTTCATGTGATGTAGTTTCAGCAACAAGATGATTGCAATTTGACTTCCATAGGGTTTAGTTTAGTGTTTTCTTTAGTATTTTGTCCGTTAGTAGGATTACTTGTTCCTTTTTATCAAAATCCACATGTGTGTGATTCACTTTATGCATGATATCGGTAGTGTCATTGCCATTTCTTATTACAAATTGATTCTGGTTTCCACCATATTATCTATTTATCCATAGTAATAAAACTATTAATACTGAAGTATTCTTCATTTCTTTGTAAGTTTTCTTCTATTCTTGATTGGGACTTATTATATATTTTTGTTGAAACAAGATTTCTCCTACACGCTCACTTTATACGTTCTCGCTTTTCTTCTATTCTTGATTGTGCCTCATAGTGACCGGAAGTGGCCTCAATTTGTTCTAAATCATGAAGGTCTTTAACTGATGGAATATTGTCTTTAGTTTTTATTGGCAAAATGCAGAAGTTATCACTTTCAGTTTGCTTCCTTGTATAAAAAATTTATGTTGCAAAGCATAAAGTGATTGTCTATGGCTGTAATGCACGTCATCTGTCCTGTTGTTTGATCTGTGTCCTCTTTTTATTTAGTTTTCTGCATGTGATGAAAACTTTTTGTAGCTGAAATTGCTTTTAAAACAAAGATACTTGTTGCTTTTAAAAACTTTCTGGACTGAAGTACTGCAGAAAGGGAAAGAGTTTCTGAAATTCTGAACAAATCCATATAGCAACAAATCCATTTCATAAATTACTTGATGCTCTCTCTCTCTGTGGCTGGTTCTGGATTTTTTTTTTTCATTTTTTCCTAGTTTTTCTGATTTTTTTGGACTGAGTATTGCATAAAGGGAAAGATTTTCTGAAACTCAAAACAAATCCATATAGCCACAAATCCTATTCATAAATTACTTGATGCTCTCTCTCTCTCTCTCTCTCTCTCTCTCTCTCTCTCTGGTTGGTTCTGGATTGAATTTTCATTTTTTTCCTGGTTTTTTTTTCTGATTTTTCTGGGCTCCTTGTGTTGCAGATGTGGAAAGAGTTTCTAAATTTCTTAACAAATCCATATAGCTACAAAACCAAATCCTTTCTGGTTGTATGAGTGGTATGTTTTTCTGGTTCACTTTGTAGTTTTTTCTGGATAAATTTTGGGCTGTTTTTTTCTAGTTTTTCTGAACTGAAATGTTGTGACTGTTTTGTTTTTGGTTATGTTCTTTGAATTTTTCTGAATTGAAGTAGCATGCTACTAGTTTTCCTAGACTGAAGTACTGCAGAAAGGGAAAGAGTTTCTGAAATTCTGAACAAATCCATATAGCTACAACTCCTATTCATAAATTACTTGATGCTCTTTCTCTCTCTCTGTGGCTGGTTTTGGATTGATTTTTTCATTTTTTCCTGGTTTTTTATTTTTCTGGATTGAAGTATGGCATAAAGGGAAAGAGTTTATGAAACTCTGAACAAACCCATATAGTTACAAAACCTATTCATAAATTACTTGATGCGCTCTCTCTCTCTCTCTCTCTCATTTTTTTCTTGGTTTTTTTTTTCCTGATTTTTCTGGACTCCTTGTGTTGCAGATGTGGAAAGAGTTTCTAAATTTCTGAACAAATCCATATTGCTACAAAACCAAATCCTTTTCTGCTTGTATGAGTGGTTTGTTTTTCTGGTTCACTTGTAGTTTTTTCTGGACAAATTTTGGGCCGTTTTTTCCTGGTTTTCTGAACTGAAGTGTTGTGACTGTTTTGTTTTTGGTTATGTTTTCTGAATTTATAACATTCAGTGTTGGATTGAATTTATAACATTCAGTGCTTTTTCCTTTTCTTATCACAGTGACGCATCCATCACCAGGTTGTGCCAAGCATCCACAGATTGTAGACATACTTTGGAATCAAATGGCGATTGGTTCTTTGTTGTCAAGGTCTTAAAATAGCCTTTTGCTTATTTACTTTTAGAATGCTGTGGGAATTATGTGTACATTACTATTTTGTGGGGTGTTAGATGTTTGGATAATGTTTTTTTCTCATGGTTCAACTACGATATTTAACTTTTATTTTCTTGTATGCTAGGAAAGTAAAATGTTGTCTTTTGCAATGCACAAGTTTATTTTTCGTACATTTCTTCATATGGGTTTTGAATGTTGAATGATTAGTAAAATTGCTTTCATTACATTTTTGATATTGATGATGTTTGTATTAAAAGGATAAATAATGTCACAATCAATACATTGATGTTATTAGTGATAAAATATTAAAATATACAATGTTATCGCTTCGGTTAAAATTGTCACTAATAACACTATTTAGTGACAAATTATTTTCGTCACTAATTTCATTTGCGAACGAATTTTTAGTGACGAGATTTTTCCATCACTAATGCAAAAGGATGTCAAAATTTTCCGCCACAAAATTGCATTCGCCAACAAACTTTCTTTGACAAACTTAAAGTCGTCACTAACCATTTAGTGACAATAAAATTTTTGTGACAAACTTAAAGTCGTCACTAACCATTTAGTGACGGCAAAACATATCGTCACTAGTTCGTCACAGAAGGAGTTGACCAAGGTTTTTTTTAGTGACGACCTTTTTTCCATCACTAAACCATCACAACTGCCCAACTGACCGAAATAGTTTCAGTGACGAAAATTTTTCGTCACTAAATTTTGTCACCAAACGTGCTCAATTAGTGACAACTCTTAACTTTTAGTGACGACTTTTCTCCCTTTTTGTGACGACTTTTTTTCGTCACTAATTTTCGTCACATCTTCAATTCGTCACTAACGCCACTCATTTAGTGACGACTTTTTTGTTTCGGTCACTAAAACCCTTTAGTGACGGAGCATTAGTGACGACCTAGTGACGAACCATTTTTCCGTCACTAAATGGTTTTTGTGACGAAAAACCAACTTTTAGTGACGATATTCCAGTCGTCACTGAAGCCCATTTTTCTTGTAGTGTCATGAAACAAAATTTATAGAGGTATGATTGTTTCACTTTTATACTTAACTGCAAATAGACCCGATATTATGTTTAGTGTATGTATTTGTGCTAGATTTCAATCATACCCTAAGGAATCTCATGTTATTGCAGTTAAACATATGTTTAGATATTTATTAGGAACATCTAATTTAGGATTATTTTATCATAGGGATATTTTTTGATGTTATTGGTTTCTCCGATGCGGACTTTGCCGAATGTAGGGTTGATAGAAAAAGTACTAGTGGAACTTGTTCACTTTTAGGTTATTCACTTATATCATGGTTTAGTAAGAAGCAAAATTTTGTAGCTTTGTCCACCACGGAAGCCAAGTATATTGCAGTTGGAAGCTGTTGTGCACAAATTTTATGGATGAAGCAACAATTAGAAGATTTTGGGCTCTACTCCAATCAAATTCCAATTAATTGTGATAATACTAGTGTTGTTAATTTATCAAAAAAAAATCCCATTCAACATTCTAGGACCAAACACATTGAAATTAGACACCACTTTCTTAGAGATCATGTTCAAAAAGGTGATATTACTCTTGAATTTGTTGGGACAAAAAATCAATTAGCTGATAGTTTACTAAGCCACTGAATGAGGATAGATTTTCTTATATTCGTAGAGAACTTGGTATGTCTAATCCAATATGATATTGATTTAATTTCCTTTACGCTCATTGATGCTATCATATATTTAGGGGGAGCTAAATATATCCTTTTTTACATTGACATTGATGCACACATTTAGAGGGAGCAATATGACCTATTTTAATCTTTTTCTCTCCTAATAATATTTTTTATGATGTCAAAGGGGGAGAAAGACAATATTGATGATTGATATATTGAAGTAGAATATCTTTTCTTGATTTATGTCATTTGAAAAGTTAAATATTAAATTATCAAATGGTTTGTCATCATCAAAAAGGGGGAGATTGTTGATACAAGGTTTATAAACTCAATTTTATAATTGATTTTGATGATAACAAACATTGAATTGAATTTTCATAATTAATTTTCCAATAGACATTGAATAAAATATTTTAATTTGATAGATTCACGATAATATGCTTGGAAGACATTGATATTATTTTTGAGATTTTTTAAACCTAATTTGGTGAAGAAATAAAGAAATTTCAAAGTTTCGAATAATGAAAATTAATGAAAGATGAAGACTTAAACTAGAAGGTTAACTTGGATGAA
The DNA here is from genome assembly GCA_020080225.1 of Gynochthodes officinalis. Taxonomy (NCBI): domain Eukaryota; kingdom Viridiplantae; phylum Streptophyta; class Magnoliopsida; order Gentianales; family Rubiaceae; genus Gynochthodes; species Gynochthodes officinalis. The sequence continues at coordinate 32,244,735 of CM034615.1, read as the reverse complement.
TAGAGAAATTAGATGTATGCTAGTATTTTGATGATATCTAAAGATCTAACCGTTCAATTATTATGGAATTTTAATATAGTAAACTAGACTTCTATATCTACAGCTTTACATAACGAATAATTTTGTGAATTCGAATTTTAGATGTCCGAAAATGAGTTGGAAGATTAGTCATTAAAAAAGATATTTTAATTCTGAATTCTGGAGCTAGTCTCGGTTTTTGAGACGTAACTCATAATTTACAACTTTAAAAATTCTATTTTTGGTGTGTAAAAAGAAGACTCATAAAATACAACTTTTGTAGTATAAGTTTTTTCAAATTCTAAAAACATCATGGTGAAACAATATCTTTAAATGTAAACACAGATTTAGGTTGTCAAGAAAAGTAATCTGAAACTAGTCTCGGTGTAGAGGCTATATCTGAAGATCTAACTGTTGGATGATGTTAAAATTTGTCTAGATGATAGTAAAGTTTTACAGCTACAAAGTCATTACAATAAGTGATTGTCAGATATGAACGTTATAAAGGTGAAAAGGGGTAATCTTGGAAAATCTGAATTTGAAAGGAAGTATTGGAAGCAAGGAAATTCAAGTTCTTTGAAGGGCAAAATTGTCTTTTCACTTACCAACGGCCATTTTAGAATTTTTGCCTATAAATGCAGCCTCAAACGCAGATTAATGGAATAGAAGAAGAAAAAAAGGGGCAAGAAAGAAGTGCTTACAAAGAGAAACAAGAAAGTTCATCTTTTTGCAAACATAGAGTGAATTCTTCATACAATTGTGCTTTATCTTTCATATTCAACTTGTGAGAGTTTTTTTCTTACTTGATTGAGTTTTAAACTCATCATTCATTTTGTAAGAAAGGGAAATTTATTACCCCTTAGTTTTGTGAGAGTTGTGTGAGCTTTTGTTGATTTTGGTTCATGTATTAGAACCAAGACAAGGGATATTCTTTCAGAGAGACTTGTAGAGTGATTTGAGGATAAAATCACTTGGTGTGAGTGTGAGTGATTTAGGGATAAAATTACTTGATAAGATTTTTTAACACATTTGGAAGCTAGTTGTTAACAAGCTCTTCAAGGAATAGTGGAGAAATCTCAAGGAAAGCCTTGGGGAGTGGACATAATGAACATTGAAGTTGAACTACTATAAATCGATTGTGTTTGCTTCTCTTCCCTTCACTTTATATTTATTGCAAATAGTAGTGCTCATTCTTATTCTAAAAATGTTGAATATGTTTTTGTGTTTTCCATATTTGATTATCCTTTTCATTTTGACATATTTGTTGCGGGAGTTGAAATTTATTTGTATTTTTTTTAAAAGCAACCCTATTCACCCCCCTCTAGTGTTGCTATTTGGGACAACACTATCTATCCTGCATCAGGTCAATAGTTGTTTTGTCAAAGCTTTTTCTCTAGAAAAAAATAGGTGTAGAAGAGTTATGCAAATTGCCTCAACGATGAGATACTGTCTTGGGGCAAGCCATCTATCCAGACACAGGCTTTGCCCTTTAGGTAGATAGGGAATGCCTTGCACATTATTTTCATTAGGGCATTCTTGAATTTTTTTGCATATTTAAAACGGGAAAAAAATCCAGGGGATTAAAGTCCCTATCGTTGCCTATCTGGCATTTTAAATCGATGGAATTTGGGTAATTAAGTATGTGAGGTGTGAATGGCAAAAGAGCATCTCCTTTGTCATTTGACGCCAGTAGATTCTGAATATCTTCTTGGACCCCCGTGCTAGTTTGTCGGAGATAATTGATGCGAGATCTTTTAGCATCATCGTGTGTCCTCACACCGAGGTAGCCACCATGGTTGTTGTCATTAGCGTATGACCCAGATGCCGCTTTCAATTTGTCGCTCCTTCGCCTATGACTGTTATTCTGATCTTCTCGTTCTTGATCATCTCTCATGAGCCTTTTATTTTGCCTTGCCTTACTGAACTCCTCAAATTAAACCTGATTCTACTCTAGGAACACATGGTTGTTATCATTATAACAATGCTCCATCTGCCTATTACGGCGATCTGAGACTAAGCCGAGTTGTGTTCATTCAGACCTCTCTGGTATGCCATCTAATGGTTTCTAGTCGACTCCAGCAACGATGGAGCGATTGGGTTCATCTTCTTGCCAACCCATTCCACTAACTCGCTTACGGCTATGAGAACGAGTATCCACCATACTGTTGAGGCTAATATACTCTTATAGGAGTTTGAGATCAAATATATTTGTTATCCACGAAATTCTTTCTAAGTTGAAATTTTTGAGTCTCACATGATGGATTGAAATCTAATATTTATCACAATGAATGGTGATTTTGGTGGTCATTCTTGTTGCTGCTGCTCTGTTTTAAGCGCTGTTGTTCGTGATGGTAACCACCGGATTCGGAATCATATCCACCACCTTCGGATTCGATGTTTTTGCTTGTTCTAGTAGATTCTTTTTACCAGAATCAGCAATATATGGGCTTGTTGGATTTAAATCTTGCCTATAAGAATTTCTAAATTTGTATTGGTCCAAGCACTAATTGTTGACTCGACTTCCAATTCATTCAAATTATAAACAAGTATACAATTGCTAAAGGCAGGCCAGCAGAGATGCTGCGTGGATCATCTACACGAGAATCAAAGTGCACTTATGGAAATTAGAACTAATATATGTAATTTAAAATGGGGAGAGAAATCAATTTCAATTTTTACTTCCATCCTTATTGGCTTATTTTTAAATTTAATAATCTAATTGTTATTAAAGTAATGATAAAGATAGTGACAAATCATAGTGACTTTGCGTATTGATTGATATGGCAATCATTAAAAAACAAAATTATCCATCATTATTTTGTGTTTTGTAATGAAGATGAATGGATAATTTTGTATTTTCATTTTTGCCACATCAGTCACTATACAAAGTCACTATAATTTGTTACTATCTCTATCTGTACTCTTGTTATTATTAGTTTTATTTGTACTACTCAAATGGTAATGAGGAATGATATTTGTATTGAAAAATTATAGCGAATTTTGTTAGTGATTAGTTTGATATTAATATTGAACTACTGAATATTTATACTTATAACTACTAATTAATAACTTTTATTGTTATGACAATCACTAAAAGAATTACCAGTACTACGAGATATTACTATTACCTACTCAAATCTATGGTGTTGCAATTGAATATACAAAAATAAAATATACAAACTTTATGATTCTATGCTATTACTGTCTTATTTTACTGTTTTGATTTGAAATGCATAACCCTGCAAAATGCTGTTTAATTGGCATACATCATAAGCTAAAAAACCATTGTCTTGCATTCTATGCCCCTTTCTGTTCACATATTCATTGTCAATAATAACGGAAATGTAAAATATGCAAACATCATTGTAGACTTTCACTAACTTTTTAAAACGCGATGCAGTTTAAATACCATGAATCCACAGCCACATGGACTTTTTCTTCTGATTTGTCTGATCTAATCACACATCTGATCTTATATAAAACCCATCTAGTTCGAATGGCAAACAGTTGCAATATTTTAAACCACTAAGCCCTCAAGATTTGTGTATGTCAAAGGTCAATCGTTATCAATTAATAGGAGGAATCCAGCTACCAGTGTGGTCTTTCATTTTGTAAATGAAAAATCAGCTAGCTGCCATCCGACATTGACTAATCCTTTTTTAATCACCATAAAACTCCCTTTCGTATCAATACGTTCATTCCACTGAAGAAATTACGGAAAAATAATTCCACTGCAAATTACAATTGATATTTATAACATTTAAGAACCAAGAAAATAATATTTCACCAAATTACCATAAAAAATAACTATGAAAACAAAAAATATATACTCTCTTTAAGATCTACTTTCTATAATTTTCTTTTTATCTTAAAAAATGTTCAATTTCTAAAAAGTATGCTATAAAGTTTTTAGTAAAGAACAACTATATATCATGGACCACAATGAAAACACAAAAATATAAGTGAAAAAAATTATACTCTTCAGTCTCGAAAAAAATATTTAAAATTTAGTATAATTTTTTTCATTTATATGGTACAACATGTTTAATATATCATTAAATGCACTTTTTTTTTAATTTTTACTTTTTAATTTTAAATTATACATGATCATTATTAATGAGGGCAATATAAGACATTTATTCAAAAATAGGTGCTTGTTTTGGGATTAAAAAAAATTTTAAATACACTTTTTTTTTTTGGGATTAAGGAATTATGATTAATACCCATTTAATGTGTTGTAGAATATAATTCTTACTAATTTAAATTCTTTTAAAACACAACTGATCTTTCTTTGGATGAAGAGAGAATTATTGAATTCTAAAAACTAATCCCGCTTCAAAAAATACGGGAAATCTATGACACTTAACAACTTGAGAAACTTATAATTCACTATATCACCGTAAAGAGCATACTGATGAAACAGCAACATATATGTCATTCAAGTGATCAATCCTGATCAATAAAATATTACACAATTGACTGACTAATTTATATTTCTCCAATCAAGATCCATAAGTCCCAACGTTCAATAATGAAACAAAAGCTGAAGATTTAATGTCCACGGTACATGTAGTTGATAACTCCCAACTTGTATTGTCGGCAATAAACGGTAAATATTAATAACATTCTTGTTGATGTGTCCAAATGCGTGGTGCTTTTTCCCTTTCATCGCTAGGCAATGTCATGTAATTTTTCCAATCCTCAAGAAACAACCTAAGATCATGTAACTTACCACTTAAACCAACACAACAAGTAGCATGCAAAATGCAAAGAAGATTCAAATCCTTACTTTGCTCACAAAATCCCCCGTAAAATTTTGTGTCCAAAAGTCTAATCTTGATCCCAATTTCCTCCACTAAAGGACCAACCCTTATCATATTAAACACATCTTGATCATGTTTTTGTTTGAATTTGTGTCTTGATGTGAGCCAAAGCTCATAAAATTGGACTGTACGATTATTTGATTTCACATAATAAAAGCCTGTATTTGACACGCCATCGGTAGAGGTGCCCCCATAATGATCACTTGCAGTTTGCATGTCTGCCTCATCAAGAAAATGTAAAAATGGATCTCGAAACCATATTATATCAGCATCCTGCCACACATAAAGAGCAAAAAATTGATGTTTATGCTTAAGTGCAATTAATCACACTATAATTTATGGGATTAGTGTAGAATTCCTAATAAATAACATTTGAACAAAGATTATGAATCTTCAGGGGGCGTTTGGTATAACCTGTGGGTTTAGAAATAGAATTGATTTGATAGAAGAAAAGGTTTGAAATGGAATGGAATGATAGTAATTATGCTGTTTGGTATTATTTCTGATAATTGAATGAATTTGAAAAAACTGTTTAGCTATTATTAGTTAATTATTCATTATAATATTTAATTAATTAATTATTAATAAAAATATTATTATTAAATTGATTTTAATTAATTAATTAATTATAAATTAATTAATATTATCAATTAATTACTTAAAATTATTTAATATTAATTATAATCATTAATATTAATGAATGAAATTAAGTAATTATTAATTATAATATTAAATTACAATATTAAGTAAATGAATGATTCATTAAATTAATATTAATTAATTAATTAATTATTAATAAAAATATTATTGATTAAATTAATTTTAAGTAATTAATTAGTTATACATTAATTAATATTATCAATTAATTACTATAAATTAATTAAGGTTAATTATAATAATTAATATTAATGAATGAGATTAATTAATTACTAATTATAATATTAAATTAAAATATTAAGTAAATGAATGATTAATTAAATTTTAATTAATTATTAATAAAAATATTATCAATTAAATTAATTTTGAGTAATTAATTAATTATACATTAATATAATTAATATTATAAATTAGTTAATACTAATTATAATATTTAATATCAATGAATGAAATTAATTAATTATTAATTATAATATTAAATTTCAATATTAAGTAAATGAATGATTAATTAAATTAATCTCAATTAATTAATTAATTAATAATAAAAATATTATTGATTAAATTAATTTTAAGTAATTAATTAATTAATTATATATTAATTAATATTATCAATTAATTATTTATAAATTAATATTAATTATACATTAATTAATCCAATCCATTCCCACCTAAACCCATCCCTCCCATGGGTTTCAACAAAACCTTCCCCCATGGGTTTAATCCATTTCAATCCAAAGCCAAACCTACAAACCAAACAATTGTTTTTGATTCCATTCCAATCCATTCCCACCTAAATCCACTAACCAAACACCACCTAAATTTTGAAGTCAAAGTTGTGGCCTGCAGCTTTTATATTAGACCTCTGTGCTGGACTTTTATTGGTTAGTTCATAAGAAGCATGCATGATGTATACATGAATTTTCATTCTGGGTTGATCTAAATTACTCAGGCCACTAAATGTTGTCAATTAAGAGTGGGAAAAAGGGTCTAATTGTGAAGAAAATACGAGCTACCCAGAATTATTAGTAGTGGTTTCCAAGGAATTGAGGTTCAATACAAGGAATTACTCAGAAACAATAAGTTTTTCTGATCCCATATCAGTTCAAAAAAGTGACATAGAGCGCCTAATAAATAAAAGATATTCAGAATCTAATTGTTTGAATTTTTAAGTTAAATTAGGGTCTAACTTGAATTTTGGCAAAAGAATTCGCTAACGAGTTTATTGTCTATTACAGTTAAAAGGACATAATCATAAAAATCAAGTTAAAAGTGCATACCGTGAAAACGGCACTGTATCCGAGCATTAGAATTGTATACATAAATTCAATCTTTCTCCAAACCAATTTCACATAATTTGGGTGATTATATTTCTCCTCATGCTTGGAAAAGTCATCCCCATCAGTCCTGAGTGCATAACAATATGAGTGCAACTCCGAGCAACGGTTGTATGACTTTTGGTCTAGTGCTATTACTACCAAATGATTCAAGAACTTTTGAGTATCATTTCCAACCCTGAAACTCTCAAGAAACAGATCAAATAATGAATCTGGTTCCGTCCATGCTGCATTCACTGTTGTTACTATCACGATTTTGTTCTCCGTTGCTGCTTTATTTAACAGTTTTTCGAATTTGTCTTCTTCAGTTTCTTCACCAGCCTGAACGAGAGACAACAGAAAAGATTAGATTCAGTTTTATTGTGAAAATCACATTTTCTTGCTAATATTTTATTCGAATAGTATAGGAACATATGTTGGATTAAAATGACAGTATGAAAGTTTTACGCAATTCAATCATCAAGATGCTGATGAATGCATTTGAAATTGTTTAGTTATAATCCTTCTATTTAAAATGCTAAATGAACTAATCTAGCAAGCCTGAAGTACAGCCTTTAGTCCAAATCAACTAACCAATTGGTAATTTAATTAAATTTAAGCAATCTATAGAATCAGCCATCTCAATATTAGCAATTCTAACATTATTGCTTGCACTGGCAATGAACTTTTCTTTTTCATTGCAAATGAACTTTATCAGGTTCAATAGCGCAAAAGAAAACCATTTTCGAGAGGTATAATGCAAAAGTTTTTCATATGAAGGGGGTCGGATTTACAAAAGAGAAAAGTCTGTCAATCAATTTTAATATAATTATCATGATTTTTAAGAGTATAACTGTTTCTTTACTATTTAATTAATAAAAAATATTACTAATACAGTAGTGATGTGAAAATTAATTGTTAAGAAAATTAATAATGTAAGAGTTTTGTTAAACATTGGATAGTAATATATGATTCTATTAAACTTCAATGTAAATTTAATATATATATATACATATATATATAGATATATATATATGTGTGTGTGTGTGTGTGTGTGTATAGTTGTATTTATTATCTCTATTTAAAATGAGTTGTTATCTATTAACATATAAGTCGAATATAACTCTAATATTTTGTGATCAATCCAATTTTACTCTAAAAGTTCCAAAATTAATGAGTAAATTTGATTGTTAGAAATATTAATTAGGCAAAAGTCTTTAATAGGTATAGGTAACAAAATAACTTTTGGTTTGAGAAAGGAATCCTAATACCATAATATAATTTTTCAGAATTTTCTTAAGTTTTTTAATATTTAAAATAGAATATAGTTGTGTTTTATTTATATTTTTTTATTAAAATTTTGGTGTTCCTTCCATTTGGTTTTGTTAATATTTTGAATGGATTCGAATTTTTTTATCTCTTTATTTTAAAAAATAACTTGAAGACTATTTGTTTAAATTTAGACTAAAAAATTAATAATTTTTGAAGATAGTTATTTGTTCATTCTATTTTGACTTCCACAATTTTAATATACTTCTCTCGTTTCTGACCGCCCAATACAATGGACTTGCCCAATAACGTTTGAACTTTGTTCTCACTAGCTCAAAATGATTAACCCAAGTTATCAGTAGTTTATTGTTTTATTTACATTACTTTCATTCATTAATTTTTCGATGTGGGACTGGGGTACCACATTCTTCTCCCCTTGAAGCCTTTGCTCTTCACAAAGCCCAACCCATTACTCACAAGGCCTAACCTATTTTTTTTTTTATTGGCCCAATCTCCCTTGGAATGGGAGGTGGTTTCCCTGTTTAACTTTTCTATATGGGACTGGGGTACCACATTCTTCTCCTTTTAAGGCATTTACGTTCTCACAAGGCCCAATCTATAGTCTTATTTTTTGTAATGGTGCCGTGAGAGAATGCTAAACGTTTGGTAATTTATCCTCCAACCAAGATAAAAGGAGCCCTTCGAGGCTGCTCGGCTATGATACTAATTGTAATGCCCCAATCTAATGAACTGGCCTAATAACTTTTGGGCCCAAAATGGTTAACCCAAGTTATTAGTGGTCGATTTACTAGGGTCTTATATACATTATTTTCATTTATTAACTTTCTGATGTGGACCTAGCTATCACATTTTCTTTCTTACTTCCACTTTAATTGTACTACAGGAATAGGCAATTGCCCATCCTAGGATTACACCCACGAAACATGCAAATGACTAAGAATTAGAGAAATCCAAAAATCATACTCAAAATTTCTAATGGGGTAAAATATGTGATAGTGGATGATTATCACTCTAATCACATTGTTCAAGTATGAGTCATGCTGTCTAATGTGTTGCAGTATGAAGTTATTTATTTGCTCGAGTACGGAGATGTGTTTGCTTGGAGCCCAAATAGTATGCTCAAAGTGTCTCCAAGTTTGATGACAAACAGATTAAATGTTGGCTTAGGTGATACTCGTGCAGCAAAAGAATAGGAATGCTATCTCAAAAAGAAAGCAAACAATCAATGAAGTAGAAAAATTACTAAAATCTGATATCCTAATAGAAGTATTCTACCTAACATGATTAGCAAATCAAATTCTAGTAAAGAAACTTGATAGGAGTTGGTGCATATGAATGGATTAGAATTCATAAAATATTGTCTAAAGCTATCATTTACTTATGATTGACTAGAACATAGTTACCATCTCGAGATATGACATTTGGATGTTTTTTGATGGCCATGAGAGCTATCATCAAATACTTATAAATGAAGAAGATACAGAAAAAGAAAAATACTATTTATTATCGAAATGGATTTTTTTGGTATAAGAAAATGCCATTTGGCTTAAGTAACTTAGTAGCTACCTAACAAATATTGGTCAACTCAGATTTTTGCTAAAAAATTGAAAGGAATATAGAGGTATATGTAGACAACATGGCCATCAAAATTCGGAAAGCTCGAGATGCACCAACGAATTTGGAAGAAACTTTTCAAATCTTGAGAAAAATGTTATGAAACTGATCCATAACAAATGTACATTTGAAATTGGGTTTGAAAGGTTCCTTGAGTATATAATTTTTAAGTGAGGTATCGAGGCAAACCCTAAAAAAATAAAAGTTTAATTGGAAATGACAGCTCCAAAGGTAGTAAATATGGTTCAAAACTAACAGGGGTCTGATGGCTCTCAATAGACTTTTATTTGCTTTGTAAATCAACATCTACCTTTTTCCCAAGTTTTTAAGAATGTCAAAAACTTTAAATGGACTATAGAATGTCAAAAAGCCTTTTAAAATTTATGCACTTGGCTAGTATACCATCATTAACTATTCCTCATTTGAGAAAGGTGTTTTATCTATAACCTGTGGTTTTAGACAACACAATAAGTATTGTGTTGGAATGAAATGACCAACACATTAAAAACCAGTGTATTTTATTAGCTGAGACCTGTATGGACCAAAGTTGTATTGTCTCTTTAGAAAAAATATTTCTAACTTCTTTTAATACTATTAGGCGATTAAGAATTTATTTCCAAATATTTCTAACTTCTTTTAATACTATTAGGCGATTAAAAATTTATTTCCAAGTGTATTCAATATGTGCTTTTATAGATCAACTCATTAAATAGAAACAATTGAGAGCTGAGACCTTCGATAGATTGATGAAGTAGGATATCAAGCTGGGCTCCAATTCTAGAACTTAAGCTCTATCCTAAATAATTACCTAATGGATTATCAGACACTACTTGTAGACAGTGTGTCAAATGAAGATGGCAGTGAAGCTAACCTCTTACTGTAGAGTCGTAATGATGTAGCTAGAGCTCACCTTTAGATTACCCTTCAAATTTAGAGCAATTAATAATGAAGCCAAATTGATCGTTGGATAGAACTTAGCTGGAAAGATAAAAGAAAAAAAAGAAGATCAAGGTCTTAACTGATTCATATGTTATTGTTGCTCATGGCAGTGGGAGTTAGGAGACTATAGAAGAGCAGATAAGGAAATACCTTGGCAATGTTTAATAGTTACATAAGGTTTTCAAATATTTATTATGGATCAGATGCCTAGGTCTAAGAATAAATGTGTCTATAGCTTTGAGTAAGCTGTCCTCCTTTGTATTCTCTTTTCTAAATAAGAAGATAGAGATAGAAGTCCTATCATATTAGAGCACCAAGATGAAAGAAGTGATAACTATCGAATAAGAAGGAAATACTCCAATTTGGTGTTTTTTAAAACATAGGGAGATTCCTGTCAACATAAAAGAGGGTAAGAAGTTAAGGATTAAAGCATTTCAACATGTTTAGAAAGATGGTGTTTTATATAAATGGTTGTACCTTCAACGCCTCCTTTGATGTAATGGAACTCAACAGGCAAACTATGTCCTTAGAGAGGCACACTTAGGGTCTTGTGACAGTTAGTATCCCATATGTTGCCCAAAGAAATCATTAATTGAGGGTATTAGTGGCCTACTATATTCCAAGACACTAATTTATTTATTTAAAATTCCATTAAGTATCGACTACATTTCTATGTCATTACGAGACTCAGATAGGGTTTATCGACATTCAGAGCTCTTAAATTGCTAGAAGAATTTTGATATTTCACATGTAATTTGAAACAATTTTATATGTGAACATTACAAACTTTTAAACTATTTGTGATCATTAATATGTTTTTAATCAACATTTGTGATGATTTTTTCCTTTACTAAATTGAGTGTCTGGGTAAGGGTCCTACAACTTGGTTCAATGTATCTTTACATTATACTTTGTTTCACTAAAACAGAAATTTCACATACAAGTTCGGCTTAATTTACACCAAAGTTGCCCCCTGACATAACATTTTTTAGGGTGGCAAGATCCAAAATATCCCGGGTGATGGGATAAGTTTTTCATGTAAGTTGATAAAATCAGTTATCACTTAATGAATAGAATAATGTATTTCTTTTTTACTCTTTTATTTATTTTCTTGTAAGATATGGGAATTAGCATGATACATCTACATCTTCTCTTTATTTTTGCCTTCTACATATTTAACATGATTTTGTAGATACATTCTGACATTAGTTCTTTTCTCCTCTATTAGTTATTATTTTGTTTGCTCCCTTGAGCTATTGATAGGGTTTGTAGGTTCATGTGTTAGTTTCATGCCTTGGTCCTACAGTCTTTTCTCATATTTCTCTAACCTTTGCTTTCAAATTTTGCAATCAGTTTTGAACTCAGTGACTTGCTTATTCAAAGTTCAAATGAAGCTCGAAAGCTCCAAGACTTCACACATTTTCTATTCTAACTCTTTTGTGAATACTTGAATGATTTCATCTCTCCTAATCACCTTTCAAGTAAGTGTTAAAATTCTTTCCTCATGTATTTGGATTTAGAGTTTGCAGATTTCTTTTTGTCATTTCATCACCTCAATTATTTTTATTTGCCCATCATTTTATTTTTTGGATACATTTATTAGTCCTTTGTGAGTACAAGCTAGGAATCAAAATTTGGAGTTTCTGTATGTATAATTAGTAATTTTATGAATAATTTCAAGGTCTAATGACACAAAAGATAGAAAAAATACAAAGGCAGTATTATACATATTAAAGCCTATGAACTAGCTTTTTTTTTTTTTTTTGCATCGTTAGCCTAAGGTTAGGCCTCAGGTTTTGTGGTCCTCTATTCTCCCTTTTCCTCAAAAGTTTTCAGGTCTAAATTTTCATTATACTTCTGCAACTCTCTCACACGAAGAGGATCTTTTAGTCCCCCATATAATCAAACAATGTAAATGGCCATATATAATTCCTCACTGTTTTAGTGTGGGCTTGTTGGCTTTATCCATAAAAAAACAACTTGGGGATCATATTTTAGTAAGTCCTCAAACGTTGGGTACTTTTTCTGTATTTGGTCAACACTCAACAGCATCAAGTCTCTCAATTCCCGACACTGTCTTGCAAAAATTTACCACAAAAGTGCTGAATCTTTAATATAGATTAATTTGTTACCGACACTTTGCCAAACTGTCCTTGATCTACCTTATTCAGTTTCTCATGTTCTTCTCAAGGAGTTTCGTTTTTGCTCAACAATTTTGCAACCTAGGCTTAAAGGCACTTCTTTCATTTTTTATTTTTTTTTTGGGTTTTAAGCAATCTTTCATTGCTACAAGGTTGTACTACAATGTGTGACCTCCAATATTTTTCAATTTACCTATATTTTTCTAAAGCTATGTTACAAAATTTGAAGCCATTGAAGCATATTCACTCATGACTTCTAAGGCCTGTTAAACAACTACACTTGTTAGATCTTTTCTAATTGTATTTTTCATTTTTGTTCTTTTTCTCATAGAAATGTATTTCATCGCACTAAGGAATTATTATGATGCAATTGAATTTATCTCTGAGATGGCCATTTCTCCCATCCATCTAAAGTTTGTTCGTCATGATAGAAGTTGTATGACCTAGTTGTGCTAATGAACTTAGGGGCGGCAATGGCCGACACGACACGATAACCAGACACGAACCTAACACGAAATTGACACGACACAAAAATACAAAATTAACAAATTCGGGTTGAAATCAAGTCGAATATAATTAACTCGAAAAATATCGACCTACTTAACCCATTTAAAGAGTAATTTGTGACCCGCGAACCCGAAATTGCCACCCCTAAATGAACTCGATAAGTTTCTCAGTTACCTTTTCTTTGATCATGGCCATCTTCACCATTTTTCCGTTTTGTGATGGTTCTCTAAATGCAATGCCCCTTTTCGATGCCTTTTCTAGGGCTTTTGGACCTCCTTTGTTTGTGGATCGTTTTGCAAATCCACAATACTTGGCCCTTCCTTAGAGGACATAGTTGGTTCAACACCCTTAAGGTTGCTTGCAAATTTTATCACTACAAGGAAAAATCAATTTATCAGTTATATTGGTAAATAAAATAAGCTAAAGTTCCATTGGAATAGTTTTCCTATCCTTTGTTCTTTTCTTCCTCTTCTCCTTTTGTCCCGTTGAGGCCCCATATCCAACTTTGGGTATTGTCAATCTCAACATGTATTATTTTAGTACTAACTCAGTGAACTTTGCAACCCTCTTTTCTCTTAATTCTATATACTCTTTACCTTAGAATTTGTATTTTTTTCTTTTGATTTTTGTACGTGTCATTAGCATTTTTTTGATACCAATCTATCTCTAATTTACAAGGGCTAGTCTTAAAGAAGAAAAGTTTTTTCTTCCAATCTTGATGTGTGCCAGGTTTTTCTATCTTGCATCCTAATCTCGGAAAGAAAACAAAGTGGCCTACTAAATTTACTACCCTTTTCGTGCGATAGAAATATATAAATAACTTCATAGAACTCTTAATTTTTCCTTGTAAGGATAAGATTTTGAATCTTGTTATTGTCCTAATGGAATTGGGGACTAGTTGCACTAGGTCAATATGATAATATTTGAAGATTTCAGTTCTTAAAAGACATTGGAAACCTAAAGATTGCTTTTAACCGTTCTTCATGTACAACCCTGTAACCTACAGGAGGTTGGCATGCTCGCCACTCAAATACTAGGGCTCTTACCTTATATTCTCTAGAGATATTAAGTCTATTTTGTATTCCTAGGATCTCATACTCCCCTAGAATTGAAGCTATGGCCTCAGTGGTTAGTTGATGCTTTTTGGCATATACCACTAAGAGTTTAGGTACTTGCTCTTCTTTTTCCTTGTCACTCTTTACCCCTTGCAATTGTTCCCTTGCTCTCTCTTCCTCACTTTTCTCTTTCCACTCTTTCTCCTCTAATACACCAATGAACCTAGATATACTACTACTAGTTGCTATATCCCAATTTTCCCACTCTCTCTCACTCGCTCATCCTAAAGAGAGGCTCTATGTTTCACTACCATACGAGTCATTTGAGTCACATCTTGATAGATTCTCTACCATTGAGGGCCTTTCAAATAATGAATCAAGTGTGAAGAAAATTGGAATTTTTTTTTTTGGGGCAAGTTCTTCTTGGAGTAATGGATTACTATTCTTCCTTCATTGGGGTTTTACTCAAAATTTGGTGTGGGTTTTGCTATTTGTTCTTAAGAGTTTTATTGTCTACAAAGTGGGCTTTTGTAATTTTATTGCTTAGTCATTTGAGTTTTTTTCTTGTTTGTCACTATTATTCTTTCATTTTCTATATTCTTAAACAGCAGCAAACAAGCCTTGAAAATGGGGTGAGTGCCTCAAGTTTTGCAATTTTTTCATAACAGCTATCTTATCACTTGCTACATGTGCTTTCTCTAAGGCTTAAATGCTTTCTTTGTGTATGTTCTTGTGTGTCTTGTGCTAGTACTTTCTCTGGCTATACTGAAGCCTCGATCGATTGGAACACGTTGAGGCTTAAAGGGCTTATGGTAAATAATGGATCTCGATTCATAATGTTAGATCCAGGGTTCGAAACCCATGAAAAGTTTGTGATGTTTGCTGTTGTATTTGACTCGGTAACTTTTCCTAACTTACAGCATATGTTCCTGTGAACTCGAATTTCATGTATATATATATATATTCATAGGTAGGGTTGTATAATTTTGGCCTAAAGAACTTTTATTCTGCTACTTTAAGCATTACAACTAACTTGAGTGTTGGAAAGTTTACCAAAACATTGATATGTGGATTTGTTTTGTAAAGGTGTACTTGTGGTGATATTTATAAGGCCTATATCGTGAACTATGTGGTAGATTTGGTGTCGCTTGCAAATTTAGCACCTTGGAAGTCAATAGCTGACATCTAGCATGTGGTGTAATTTTTTTGCAAAAATTGCAAGTCAACGTAGTTTGACCAAGAAAAGAGACCTAAATACCCTTTTATGTTGAAAATCCAGATAAACATGTGCTCTGATGATAACCATGTCGAGCACATGTTGAGCATATGCTCGACATGGTGATCATCAGAGCACATGTTTCTTATCATTTTCAACGTAGAGGGGTATTTAGGTCTTTTTACTTAGTTAAACTATGTTGACTTGCTATTTTCACAAAAAAATTATACCACGTGCTATGTTTCAACTATTGCCTTAAAATGGTGCTATTTTTGCAAATTTTTGGGTAGATTTTAACTTTATCACTTTTAAATTCTTTTATATCATATCTTGAAAAATCATTTGGATTAATTGCAAGTATAAAAATATGTTTTATAGCAAAACTGTTTGGATTACTTTTTGAAATAGTTTTTAGTTAAGGGTGTATTTAATTTAAATCTTCTTTATTTGTTTTCAAAATATATGTAAAATTTGACATTAGATATTAGTTATGTTGAATAAATTATAAGAATAAATAAATTATAGTTAATTAAAATTTATTTAATTATCACTTATTAAATTAAATTTAGCTAAATTTTAAAATTATAAGATTGATTTTCTTTACCCAAAATAAGTTCATTAAACCCATTATTTTTATTACAATAATATTGCACTTGATGCTTCCTATTCCAAAGAATGATTCTATATTGTATGTAAAACACACAAATTTACGTGTGGCTTTGAATATATATACACACACCCTAGAATCACTAAATATGGTGCATGCGTGGATATGCAAGTGACAGGATGAGTTAACTTACATGAGATGAAGGCACGTTTTCTGGGGCATGCGCTGGTGATGAAGCATTAGAAGGTAAGTTTTCTTGGGCTCCTGCTGGCGATGAATTCCTATAAGGTAAGTTTTCTTGGGCAGGTGGTGTTGAAGAATTATTAGATACAAGAGATAAATTTCCTTCCAAGAAGTTGCCAGTCGGACCAGAAAAATTGCCCTGATCAGAAGATAAAGAAGATTGATTTGACTGACCAGTACTATTTTGAGATAATCTCGACGATGAAGGATATGAAACGGGAAAGTAGTATGATTAAAGGAATGGTAAAGAAGAAAGCAAGCTACAGCAAGGGCAATTAAATATGGTATTTTCCTTCCAATGATAATGTTGGTTGAAAAGGGAAGGTGATTTTGGTGATTGATGTTGCCTCTGCTCTGTTCTAAAGGGTGTTGATGATGGTAGTCGCTGCCAGATTCCAATAACACCTTTCGATCACCATCGTCACCATGGCCGTTTGAAGCATTTCCTCCACTTTTCGATTCCATCTGTATCAGTACTTAGGGAATTATATACTTAACTCGATTAGTCCAATATAACTATTAGAATTTACGAAATTGCGATGCCCAGAATAAAATTTTTGGTGGTGTCTTTTGTTGCAAGCATGAAATTGTTGCATAAGAACTAGCAATTACTGACTTTCCTAGGAATATATAGAAGTACACATTTGTTCGGTGGCCAGTTGGCATCGGAAGTTGCATGCATGACAGGGTAATCTGTTAGCCCAGGACTAATATATACGTCACAATCTCTCAACTTTCAACTATGAATCTAGTGTATCACATTCACAACTATTCATTTATTTATTTTTTCTTTTTTTTAACATAATTTTAGAGGAAGTTCCTTGAATTTAATCCCTAATCGTGGGTTTTAGGAGTGCAACCATACACCACACTTAATTCAAAATCTCTTATGGGTTTTAGATGTGGAAAACCAGGGGCGGACACAGAAATATTGTACAAGGGGGTCACACTTATAAGAAAATTAAATAATAAATTTGATAAATATAAAAAAAGTATGAAAGTAATGTCATACATTGTAATTCAAAAAAAAAATAAAATCATACATTACAAAATCATTTTTCGATACTTCATCTCTTGAATTAATTTTATAATGGCATCATTATCAAATGTATCAAATACATCATAAAAGTACAATCAAGATCATTCAAGAATGAAAGCGTAAAAGTATTCAGCCCTCTAGTATTTTCAACTTTATTTTGCAAATTGCAACAATACCACTACTGTTTCATTCCACTGGTAAAGAAGGCAAAAAGTAAAATAAGAGGATGTTTTACATTAACTTCTCTTTCATAGTTCTTCGTTTTGAAATCAAGGAACCTTTAAAAAGCCTAACAACTATTCCTTCGGTTCTTCCCTAAAAAGTTTATACATAGATTTGCTCTTTCTTAATGCATTACATATTCCAAGGGTATGAAATAAGATATGAAGCATTGAAAATGATTGATACAATGAAAATTAAGATTAAATAAAAGGAAAAGCCACCACAGAAACAATAACCTCACTAAAAGGGAAGAGATGTGAAGACGGAAAAATAAAAATAAAAGTTAAGTACTGTTAGAACAGGAAGCAGTAACATAATTATTTCAAATGCACAAGAATGTGAGCAAAAAGTATTGAAAAGGACAAAATTTAGATATTCAATTAGTGACTGGTGCATATAAACTAGTCAACTGCCAATCAAGTTAATTAAAAGCATCAAGATGCTCCTAAAGAAGCCACTTACCATGCATTCAAGAAGAAAAATATTGTGGGAGTCTGTCCTGGGGTTTGGTCTGTTGGCTCTCTCCCTCAGGCCTCTGTCAATTCGTGCACATCCCTCGATTTACAACCCGCCTGGCTAAGGGGCATCTGGTACAGGTGGGGGAGTTTCGCCTTCATAAGGAGGACTTTCTCCAAATCAAAAGAAGAAAAAATCCAAGTACTCTCAAAAAGGGGATTTTTGTTGGACTTGGATGTTGGATGCAGGGGCAGGGGAGAAAAAGAAGAAAAGGGGGGGAGGGGGCACTAAAAGGTCAAATTTTAGTACTAATATAAAAAAAAAAAATTTATACTACTATTAAAATTTTTTTCTGACACATGGGGAGGGAGGGAGGGGGGGGGGGGGGTACTGGACCTTAAAGGGGTCCGTCTCCAAAACCACACACGACACTTAATAGCATCTCTATTATGGGTTTTTCGAAGTGGAAGCCACGCACGGCACTTAATTCCAGTAGTTTTTAGCATTTAATCTCAGTAGTTCCTAGCATCTCTATTACGGGGTTTTAGAAGTGGAAGCCACACAGGGCGCTTAATTCCAGTAGTTCCTAGAATTTAATCTCCATTATAGCTATGGGTTTTAGAAGTAGAAGCCATACACGGCCCTTAATTCCGGACTAAGTTCAGTAGCTCTTAGCACATTTAATCTCCAGTACAGGGCACTTAAATTCCAGTACTATATTAACTGCCATGTCAACATTTTCAAATTCCAGGACTAAGTTAAATAGATTGTGGTTGTGCGCACTTAATGAGGACTGGATTCAAGATCTTCAAATTCCAGGGCTAAGTTAACTAGATTACGGGTACTTAATGAGGTCCTGGTTCAAGATCTTCAAATTCCAGGACTAGGTTAACTAGATTACGGGTACTTAACTAGATTGTGGGCACTTAATGAGGACTAAGTTGGTCGAGGGTTGGGTTGTGTGAAGATTGCGGGCACTTAGTGAGGACTAAGTTGGGGAGGGGTGGGTTGTGTGGCAAGGTGGGAGAAATTGTAATTGAGAGAAATTGTAATTAGAAGGTTTTGAATTTTAAATTTTCAAATTTTAATTTATTTTTGATAAACCAAAACCAAAACCAAAACCAAAATGTTTAAACTCTCCCATTGTCAACTGTAACGTCCTAGGTTATGGAGCATTCTAACAATTTGGAATTTTGTTTTTGCTAAAGGAAAATGTTTAAACTAAATTATTATTAATCTGCTAATCTAACTCTTATATACAAATTGTTGTCTCTCAACTTTTTTATGTGAGACTAAGGTATCAATTATATATATAAAAAACAATATCCATTCAATCTTTTTCAATATGTATACTAATTTGCATTATATAATCAAAGCATCTATCCGTCTTTATTTACATCTCTCATAAAATTTTAATTTGATTAAATGTTGGATTCACAATAATTAGATATCATATGAGTAAATATAACACTCTTATAATCCTTATTTCATTATAATTCAAAATTGAGTCAATTTAAATATCTCAAATACATTTTATTAAACATTCACAATATATACATATTAAATACATCTAGTTATAAGTATTAATTAGCCAAGTATTATACATACATATTAACTACCCAATTTATCTTTATCGTATTATAGTTCAAAATTGAGTCCAATATAAAGATTGATGCATGATCTGGGACATATATCCTTAATCACATCTATCTATTACATACATGGAAACATTGTTCATTCCCTCACATTTGGGAGTTTAGATCCTCTGACTTATATGTACCAACTTTGTTTCAGTAATTTCATTTTATTAATAAATACTAAACATTACCACAAAATGCATAAACTGAAGTGCTCTCTAAGTGAACAGCATATAAAACATCTGTATATATAAAAAGGAGAGTTGTAATTACCTTTTGTCAATAAGTTTCCTCTAGGTTGCTAGTTATACTTTAGTAAAAGTGTAATTTTATGAAATTTTAAAATTATTTTGTATCACTTTTAGTATACTAATTCACTTTGAAAAGTTTTTCTTATTTATTTTCTTTATTTTTAAGCTAAACAAATATTATTAGTTATTTAAATTTTACGTCAAATGCAATCAACTATAAAATTTAAAATTAATCAAAGTTTAATTTTTTCAATTTAAACTACCATATAAATTTTATAGCTCACAAACATACATATTTCTTTTATATATATTTGTTTTCCCTAAGTTTTAATTTTTTTAATAGAAAAACATACTCTAATTAGGAATGTAATTATATAAAGTACTGCTAAATTAACTAAAAAAACATTGTAGTTTATAAAATATAGTAAAATGAGTTAAAATACCAATTAAATAATTCAAAAATTACACAAGATTTTTTTTTGAAAAATCTACTTATTAATATTTATAATCCAAAATTTGTGTTTAATATTATAAATTAAAAACAATGTAGAGCATAACATTCAAAATAACTTTATTTCTTTCCCATTTTTGAATTTAAGTATTTTGACTCCAAATATTAGTACTAACGCCAAACATTATTCAACATTATCTCAATTTATTATTTTAAATTTTACAAATATCAAAATAAATTATTAACACTATCATAAAAAAATTAATTTTCTAAATTTACATGTCATTATTTTATTATTTTATACCAACTTCAATTATTTCTATATATTAAGCTAATCATGTATTTATAAAATTTAATTTGTTTAATAAACAATAAGTCAAGAACAACAACTAATTTTTTATTCTAATATGTGATATTATGTATGTGTGTGTGTTAATTTTGACCTATGAATATTAATTAACTAACTAATTATATGAGCTTCTCTATTAATATTTAAAGATAGGCATGTCAATCAATTTTAATCATATATAATATTCTGGTTAACTTTTAACAACAAATCTTAAAGTTCTTTTTCTTTTTTAAAATATTAGAGTTATTCCACATATAATTAAAAATGATAAAACCATGCTACAAGTCAAAATTAAATTATATAGAAATCTTAAAAGCAAATGTAATTTTTATTGTGAATGCTATTGATAGTAAGATATATTTTTATTTTGATCATTATAATATTAGAAGATGCATTATTAAAAATAATATATATGTGAGATGTAACTCTAATACATAATATGAATACTTGATTATTAAAACACATAGCACTATTACAATAAACTTAACTATTTATGTGAAATTGATCCTTTTTTTTGTAATAGTGATTTTACAATTAAAAGTCACCATTTAGTATAATTTTTACAAATAAAAAAAATATTTTAATTGCAAAAATTATTATATAATTTATTGTAATTTGAATCTATTTTCCAAAAACTTATATGGTTTAGAAAGTAAAATAAAAAAAAAAAAAATTTGAAACATACGCATAGAGATATTTAAAAAAAAACTTTAAAAATTTTCATTAGGGATAAATGGGTGCCAATTATTTATATTTATATTGGTAAATTGTAATGATTAATAAAAAAAATATACTGTCAAAATAAATTTAAGCTTATATGTGAATATAATAACTAATACGAATATTAAACTTTTAAAAAATTTCAAACTATTACATTAATTGAACTTAGTTGTTTGGATAGAAATTGATTTTCTAATAGTATTGATTATTGATAATAGCTTTAGTTATTTTTAATTCACTTTCAATGTTACATTTTTTTTATAATAAATAAATTCACTATTTCAATCTAATACTAATTTAATATATATTCTGCATTTAAATTAATTTAACAAAAAATTATATAGTTTAGAAAATAATGTCAAAATATTTTAAAAAATACAAATTACATTTTTTTTTTTACAAATACAAAGTGAATTTTCTTTAAAGTTTTGGAAAATAATATTTATTTAAATATAAAAAAAATTTGGACACTCCCCACGCCTAGCTTGGGTCTCCCGAACTAGTTGTATTAAAAAGTTAAATTTAACTCCATATACATAAGCTCAAAGTTATGATTAGATATGAATTAAGATTTTGTACTGAGATAAATGTTAAGTTAAAAAAATATCTCTTTTAATTAATGGCAATTTAATAACGTTAAACTATTTTATTAAAGAAATTAAATTTCAAGATAGATAAGAATTCTATTGGAATCTATATCGTAATTGATCTAACTCTATACATGAAACTCATATAGCTTCATATGTGGTTATAACAACGGTAATAAAATAATCCTTTAGCAATTTTTTAAACTCAAAGAGAATAGAAAAGTAATAGAGACGAAACTCATTTCTTGGTGGGAAGATTATAGACTACACAATTGTAAAAAGAATTATTACTAATTGTAAAAAATAAAAACTTTCCAAGAAAAAAAATTACATCATAATACATGACATAATTGTGCCTATATAATTCATTCACGTGGTAGAATGTGCACTTGAAATCCTTTGTCTCACTTATTATGTACTAATCAGGTGCCATTAATGAAACGATATTATTTTATTAAAATTAAGTCCACTAGAGTTTGTGCATTTTCTATTTAGTTTAGTATTTCTTAGTAAAACAATATCGTTTCATCAATGAGACATGGTTAATACACAATCAATAGAACAAAGTATCTAAATTTGAATTAGATATAAAACCTACTGAAATGCGCTGCTTATTGGAAAAATGGTTTTAAATACCGATATCAATCTACAAAATTGATTTAAACACTACAATCAAATATCAATCTACAAAATTGCTTCTTTTTATTTTATTTTTTTACCAAAGAAATGGTAATTATATTGACTGTCAAAATTACCACATGTACAACTTAGCCAACTGGCTATGAGTTCTTTAGCTCTCGCAATGAGGCTAAGTATGCCTGTATGGGGTTTCCCCCTCCTATGATAAGTCCATATTTCCAAAACCTCTCACTTGATATGCTAATCTAGGAGTCCAAAAAAAAAAATTAAATATTAACATCTTCATCAAGTAAGGACAAAACCTATACATCTTGCTTGGTCCAGTTGCTCTTCCTTTTACTACAGTGGATAGAATATCCAAAACTCTTGATGTCTGGATAGTCATCTATTATACTCATTTCTACATCTTACAATTTGCATGCTTGTCATTGATAAGTGAATATAATGATAACTTCTAGGATAGGATATCTCTATTATCTTATCTAATAATGGGAATATTTAGCCTTATCTATCTTGATTTGCAATTTTGTAGGAAGAAAACTGTTGGGAGAAAGACAAGACCGAAAGATTGCTTGCATAAAAAGAAAGCTGCAATTTTGTTAAAGAAAAGAGGACTGGGATACTGATGCCATAGCATGTAAATTTACATGCCATAGCATTGAGGAAGTCGGCAGATTTACGGAATTTGAGAGATTTATGCAAATCAGATTATCCAGTTGAGACAAATGACTTCTACACAACTTGGACTTTTAGTCTTCATGGATGACAACAACTATTAATGGAAGAGACTAGTTTTAGAAAAAGGAAGGCGACAGAACACGACAACCATAGACAACAATAGAATAGAATAGACTTAGTTTTATTTTCATGCAAGCCATGTTTAGTGGCTGAAATTCTTTTCTTTAGGACTGGGATGTAGCCATCATTACTTAAACTTCATTTATATAATTGTGATATTTTCCAACATCTGATTTATTTGGTGTTATTTCTTGTAAATGTTTGATCACCATTTGCATGTTTAAGGTATTGGTGAAGAGGCGACAGCTGACATCAATATTAGTTCGTAAATTTTTCAGACTTTAATTGTGAATCACGATAGTAGATTCTCAATTTCTGCAACATAGTATTCTTTTGTTCATCATGCATTCATAGTAATTTTGAAGTCACGAAAGTAGTCCCATAATTATTATTTGAATAGGAAGATTATACTCTAAGAGGAGATAATGTTTAATTATGTGAATAGTTGTGAGGATTTATCACAAATTAATTATATGAACGGAATTTATAGTAATGGTTGGTGAAATCCCAAATCCTAAAGTTTGTTTATCTGGAATCTCTTAGTTGAACCTTTTAATCTTGTTTTTGCGTTGATTTTTGTTATTATTACATCTACCTTCCTTTCAATATTAATCTAGATAATAGGGTAGATATTGCTTAACCGGTAGTTGTTCACCTCCCTGTGGGACGATACTCGTAATTATACTATAATTACATGACTTGCAATTAGAGGTTAGGAAACTCCGAGTCAAATTTTGGCGCCGTTACCGGGGAGGCGTATTCAATATCAAATTAGCAATATTTTTTCTATTAATTTCGATTGTTGTTTATTCTGTTTACTGTTGTTACTAATTATTGTTGTGTTTTATGCCCAGGAGAACACGTGAGTTGTTACCGTATAATCCTGAGATTGAAAAAACTTGCAGGGCAATAGCTAAAGAAACCAAACAAAGGAAGGAAGCTCTCAAAATGGCAAAAGATAATCCGATTCCTCCTAGAGTTCTGCTACGTGATTTTGCTATGCCTACACCTGAAGGAGCACGTGCAAGTATTTCAAGACCTGTGGTAAATGCTAACAATTTTGAGTTAAAACCTGCACTTATTCATATGGTTCAGCAAATTCAATTTGGAGGAGAATTGTTTGAGGATCCAAATATTCATTTGTCAAATTTTTTAGAAATCTGTGATACTATAAAAATGAATGGGGTAACCGATGATGCCATTAGACTAAGGTTGTTTTCTTTTTCATTAAAAGATAAAGCTAAAGCTTGGCTCACTTCTTTTCCGTCTGGTACTTTTACCACTTGGGCTGGTTTATCTCAAGCATTTTTAAACAAATATTTTCCTCCTGGTAAAATTGCTAAGCTCCGTAATGATATTGCTAGCTTTACACAATTAGATAATGAGTCATTATATGAGGCATGGGAAAGATATAAAGAATTGCAAAGAATGTGTCCTCATCATGGTCTTCCTGGGTGGCTAGTGTTACAAACCTTTTATAATGGACTGAATCAATCTATTAAAACTTCTGTAGATGCAGCTGCAGGTGGAACTTTAATGGGTAAATCATTAGAGGAAGCATATAATTTGTTAGAGGAAATGTCTTCAAATAATTTTCAATGGTCTAATGAGAGAAATCAACAAAGAAAGGTGGCTGGAAAATATGGAGTAGATAAAGTAGATTTGTTGAGTGCAAAAATTGATTCCTTAACTAATATGTTTGAAAAGTTGAGCAGTGCGAATGTTATCTCCAATTCTATTTTATGCTGTGAAAATTGTGGAGGATCTCACACCACTGTCGAGTGTGTACAGGTAGAAAATGTGCAGTTTGCTCAGAATTTCAATAGGCCACAGCAGCACAATCCATATTCCAACACTTATAATCCAGGTTGGAGGAATCACCCGAACTTTTCATGGACAAACCAGAATAATGTTGGAAGCAGTAACATGAGACAATTCAACCCAGCAGGATTTCAGCAAAGGCCACATCAAACTGAGGTAAAACCATCATGGGAAGTAGCCATTGAAAAGCTGACCGGTGCCACTACGGATAGATTTGAAAAACTGGAAGCAAAGTTGGATCAAGTTGTGGCAGTAAACAAGAATCTGGAATTTCAGATAGGCCAGATAGCCAATGCTGTGAATGCTAGAGACAAAGGAAAGCTACCTAGCATGCGTAAATAAATCCCAAAGAAGCGATGCAAAGCGGTAACAACTGCTTGATGGGAAAGCAAGGAAGAGAAGAAGGAACAAGAAGAAGAATTTTTACCGGCAAAAGAAGAAAAGGTAAGGGAGGAAGAACCTGAGATTGGAGGAGAACTAGTGAAGAAAGCTCCTGAAGTAGTGAAGGAACCGGAACCTTATGTTCCACCAATACCATTTCCTCAAAGATTGAAGAAATTTAGAGATTACAAGCAATTTCAAAAATTTGTTCAAGTGTTTAAGCAGTTACACATCAACATACCTTTTGCTGATGCACTTGCTCAAATCCCTGCATATCCTAAATTTTTGAAGGAAATCATGTCCAACAAAAGGAAGCTGGAAGATTTTGAGACGATACCCTTGACTGAGGAAATAAGTGCTCTAATTCAGAATAAGTTACCTCAAAAGCTCAAAGATCCAGGGAGTTTTTCTATTCCCTGTACCATTGGTGAATTAAACTTTTCTAAAGGATTATGTGATTTAGGAGCTAGTGTTTCTTTAATGCCTTTATCAGTTTCGGAAAAATTAGGATTAAAAGAGTTGCAACCTACTAACGTGACTTTACAATTGGCTGACAGGTCTTTAACACACCCAGTAGGAATTCTGGAAAACGTGCTTGTCAAGGTCAACAACTTCTTCATTCCTACAGATTTTGTGGTTTTGGAAATAGATGAGGACGTTGACATTCCAATCATTTTGGGAAGACCCTTTTTAGCTACAGCTGGGGCAGTCATTGACGTGAAGCACGGTAAACTAACATTTAAAATCGGTGATGAGCAGGTAGAATTCAATGTTTTTAAATCTTGTAAATACCCGTCTTTTACCGACCATGTTTATGGTGTGGATATTTTTACTAAGCTAACTGATGAGTTTGTGAGAATAGACAAGTCGAAGGATCCGTTGGAGGAGTGCTTAGTTAGTGCAGGAACTACACAAGATAAGGATGAAGAAATTTCGTTGATGGCCAGTGCATTGGAAGGAGCTGAATTCAGTCCCAATCAACGAGGAAAAATTCATGTTGAAGATTTAAAGAAAGATAAGTTACTATCATCTTCATCCAATAATCAATTTACAGGTATGGAGTTAAAACCTTTACCCTCTCATTTGAAGTATGTATTTTTAAACGATGATCAAAAATTTCCTGTGATAGTAAATGCAAGCTTGACTGACCTGCAATTAGAAAAATTATTGCGTGTCTTGAGGTCCAAGAAAAAGCTATAGGTTGGTCTATAAGTGATCTTAAGGGGATTAGTCCTTCTTTCTGTATGCATAGAATTTTAATGGAAGAAAATCATAAACCCATTGTGGAAAATCAAAGAAGACTGAATCCAAACATGAAAGAAGTGGTGAGATTAGAAATTTTAAAATTATTAGATGCTGGAATAATTTATCCCATTTCTGACAGTTTATGGATCAGTCCAGTACAAGTGGTACCAAAGAAGGGAGGGATCACAGTAGTGTTAAATGAACATGATGAACTAATACCCACAAGAACAGTAACTGGATGGAGAGTCTGTATAGATTACAGAAAATTAAATAAAGTCACTAGAAAGGATCATTTTCCTTTACCGTTTCTTGAGGAAATTTTAGAAAGACTGGCTGGCTATGCATTTTATTGCTTCTTGGATGGGTATTCAGGATATAATCAGATTCATATAGCACCTGAGGACCAAGAAAAAACGACCTTTACATGTCCATATGGAACTTTTGCTTTTCGTAGAATGCCTTTCGGATTGTGTAATGCTCCCGCTACTTTTCAACGTTGCATGATGGCTATATTCTCCGATTATGTTGAGAAAATTCTGGAAGTGTTTATGGATGATTTCTCTGTTTTTGGTTCTTCATTTGATAACTGCCTAGCTAACTTATCTCAAGTCTTGCAGCGTTGTGAAGAAACAAATCTGGTATTAAACTGGGAGAAATGTCATTTTATGGTAACAGAAGGAATTGTCCTTGGCCATAAAGTGTCAGCAAAGGGAATCGAGGTGGATCATGCAAAAGTTGGAATTATTGAGAAATTACCTCCACCGACATCTGTAAAGGGAGTTAGAAGTTTTCTAGGACACGCTGGATTTTATAGACGCTTTATAAAAGATTTTTCGAAAATTGCAAAACCACTGTGTAACTTGCTGAATAAAGATGTGAAATTTTATTTTGATTCTAGCTGTTTAGAGTCTTTTAATAAATTGAAGCATGCTTTGATTTCTGCCCCTATTATGGCTGCCCCCGATTGGAACTTACCTTTTGAACTAATGTGTGATGCTAGCAATTTTGCTGTAGGTGCAGTATTAGGACAAAGGAAGGATAATAAGTTGCATGTGATCTACTATGCTAGTAGAATGTTGAATGATGCACAACTAAACTATGCAACCACTGAAAAAGAACTACTTGCCATTGTTTTTGCAGTTGACAAATTCCGTTCTTATCTTATAGGTTCCAAGGTTATTGTGTTCACAGATCACTCCGCCATCAAATACTTGTTATTGAAGAAAGATGCTAAGCCTAGATTGATTCGGTGGATATTATTGTTACAAGAATTCGATCTAGAAATTAAAGACAAAAAAGGATTAGAGAATACAGTAGCTGATCATCTTTCTAGACTAGAAGTTAATAATAAGGAACCAGAATCACCTATTAATGAAAATTTTCCTGATGAAAAACTATTAGCATATTCTATTTTACCTTGGTATGCAGATTTAGTTAATTATTTAGTAAGTGGAATTGTGCCTGCAGATTTCAATTATCAACAAAGGAAAAAATTCTTTTGGGAGGCTAAACACTATTTTTGGGAAGAACCTTTATTGTTCAAGTTTTGTGCAGATGGGATAATTCGGAGATGTGTACCTCAAGAGGATGTATCAGATATTCTCAGCCACTGTCATTCTTTGGAATGTGGAGGCCATTTTAGCACATAAAAAACAGTGGCTAAGGTATGGCAATCTGGATTTTATTGGCCTTCAATGTACAAGGATGCAAGAAATTATGTTATCTCTTGTGATAAATGTCAACGAGGAGGTAATATTTCAAAACGTGATGAAATGCCTTTAAACAATATTTTTGAAGTTGAATTGTTTGATGTCTGGGGCATAGATTTTATGGGTCCATTTCTATCCTCTTATGGTCATAACTATATTTTAGTTGCAGTAGATTATGTTTCCAAATGGGTGGAAGCAATAGCCACTCAAACTAATGACTCCAAGGTGGTAATGAAGTTCATCAAGAAGCATATTTTCTCTAGATTTGGCATTCCTAGGGCCATCATAAGTGATGAAGGCACCCATTTCTGCAACAAATCATTGGAGGGACTACTTAGAAAATATGGTGTCACTCATAGAATTGCCTTGGCATATCATCCACAAGCTAATGGGCAAGTAGAACTGGCCAACCGTGAGCTGAAAAGGATTTTGGAAAAAACTGTAGGAAGTTCACGTAAAGATTGGGCAGCAAAATTGGATGATGCACTCTGGGCATATAGGACTGCATTCAAGACCAACTTAGGAATGTCCCCTTATAGGCTAGTATTTGGCAAATCTTGTCATCTGCCTATAGAGGTAGAGCACAAATCATACTGGGCTGTTAAGGAATTAAACATGGACTTGAAGGCTGCTGGGAATATGAGGTTGCTTCAACTTAGTGAACTTGAGGAGTTTAGACTAGATGCTTATGAAAACACCCGAATTTATAAGGAAAAGATTAAGTTGTGGCATGATAAGCACATCAAGAGAAAAGCTTTTGAAGTGGGACAAAAGGTTTTACTTTTTAATTCAAGGTTGAAATTGTTCCCAGGAAAGTTGAGATCTCGATGGTCAGGACCATTCACAATCACAAAAGTCTTTCCCTACGGTGCTTGTGAAATTCACAGTGAAAGGACTGGGGTATTCAAGGTTAATGGTCAAAGATTGAAGCAGTATTTTGAAGGACAATCCGTACCAAATGGAGTTTCATGCTCCTTGTCCAGTCTACAAACAGAATAACTAATGAGAAGTCGAGCTACAGACTATAAACAAGCATCTTGTTGTATATTTCTTTCCTTTTTTGTTATTTAGTTTAAGTCACTAAAGTTTGCTTTGTATTTTTCATGTCTTTGAAGACAGGAGGCAGTCAATGGACAAAGAAAAGATGAGGAATAAAATTCTATCCAATGCCATGGCATGTAATATTGAATGCTATGGCATGATACTGGACAAGACAAGTAAAGCGTGGATCAGGGATGAGACATTTCCAATGCCCTGGCATGTAATATTGAATGCTATGGCATGAAAATACAGAAAGTTTTCAGTACTGCGCTTTATTTCAAAGATCAAAGTGTCCACTTAAAAAAAAATTTATAAAGTATTAAACTTACTCTTTGCCGGTTTCTAATTCAAATATTTTCAAAACTTTTTCTCTTCTGGTTTTCGCTCTGTTCTCTCTGCCAACCGACGAGCACCGCTCCGCGCCGCTGCCGTTCTTTCCATCACACCTCCTCACCGCCGACTGTGACTCTATCAACTGCCGTTCCACATCACCGCAGCATCTATCAGCCGTGAATACTCTCCAGTCCGTTCCCACCGACCACGTCGATTGTAACAAATCGGGTTTGATTTTCTTTTTCTTTCTTTCTCCACGGTAATACTCTGTTTGGATTTGTTCTTGGGCTGTGGTTATTTGTTGATTTTGCTGTGTATTAGTTAACTATCTGAGATTTGGGTTCCTTGATTTTGTTCATCTTTAAATCCTTGACAGTGTTTTACATAATCCCCGAAATTTGAAAATACCTTAAATTTTGAAAATGCCACCCAAAAAGCGAACTAAAACAGGACAACAAATTCACCCCTCAAATTTTGTCAGTAGTCAAGCTGCTGCTAGATATAGGGCTTATAATAACAAGCGGATGGCTATCCCTGAACGAGGGTTGAATGTCCCAGGACCTATTAATGATGAAATCCATAAACGACACTGGGAAAAATTATGTGCCCATCCTGCCCCTGCTAGCTTACCCATAGTAATGGAGTTTTATGCTAATGCTAAAGAGGAAGGCGTAATCTGATTTTGTTAGGGAAAGCAGTGTGCTTGATGGTGTGGCCATTAACAGCTTCTATGAATTGCGGGAACTAACTGAAGATGAAACTGAACATTTTCATGAATGGTTAAATTACCCTCTTGATTGGAATGATATTCTACGTGGTCTTTGCAAGGAGGCCACAACCTGGAAATATTGTAAAATCTCAGGGGATGTGTCTGTTTTTCCTACCAAACAGTTGGCAGCATATCCCCGCGCATGGTTTTATTTTATTTCAGCTACTTTGATGCCTGCTTCTCATTTAAGTTCGGTACATAGGAATCGCGCAGCATTGATTACCGCTATTATTCATGATATTCCTATTAACATTGGTCGAGTTATGCATGAGTCTATTTCGTACTGCATTTAGGATGAAAGTTTAGCTTTTGTCTGTCCAAATCTTATCACTAGTTTATGTAAGGCAGCAGGTGTTCCTTGGAACGCGGATGAACCGTTACTGCCTGCAAAGGGAATTTTTGATGCTAAATCTTTCCATGCTATGAAGGATTCACAGAGTGGTTTTGGACCTGCTGCTGAATATGACCAACCACCTACTCCTCCTCCGAGACGTCAAAGCATAGGGCAGAAATTGGAGCAATTAGAAAAGATGGTAACTGATCATATTACTACCTCTCAAACTAACTTTCTTGCCCATCAAAACAGGATCGAGGAGCTATTTGCGTATCAACGGCAAGCCAATGAAACTATTCACCAATCTTTGGTGCAGCTTGCTCAGAGAAAAGGCAAACAGCCTTTAGTGTTACCACCCTTGCCAGTATTTCCGCACAAAGATGGCAGTTCAAATGATGATTCTGCTTGATTTCGATCAGGGAAGACCTTCTTTTCTTTATATTGTTCCTTGACTGTTTTTCTGTTGATTGTTACATTGAGGACAATGTGTATTTCAGTTTGGGGGGTAACTTTGTGTTTGAGTTTGACTGTGTGTGTTGCTGTGCTTCAAGATTGGTTGTATGTTAGTTTTGTTAGTATGCTTTGTTAGTTTTTTCTGGTTTCTGGTTAAAAAAAAAAAAATTGAAAAAAATGAAAACAAAAACAGAATGAAGAGAATGAGGAAATACAAAAACAGTATTATATGCTGAAATTCTTTGTTATGATCTATGATGAGAATGGTTTAAACCTCAAACTCATGGGAATACAAATATGCTATGAGAATGAGTAACTCAATCTTTTGGTGTGATTTTTACTCTGTTTTAACATAACTGGAAATCCTTTTGAGCACAACTATGATCAGTCCTTTGTTCTATGTGCAAAGTTTGTATAAACTAAAGGTCTTTATCCTTTTGAATGCAATAATTTGATTTGATTTGGAGATGAAGGTCATAGGCAGTTCTTTGGCCGTTTGAACCTTTCAAGCTAACCTGATTTTGTATCTTATCCGTTGAACCTATTTTGAGCCTAATTGATAGAATGGAAAGAACCACCATTCATGAGTATTTTTTTTTCATAACCTCATTTACTACCTTATAGCCTTATTCCTGTTAAATTTTTATCCTTCTAAAGTCCCTTAAAAAGAGTTTAAATGCACTTTGGTATATATGATACAAGGGAAAGAGGGAGACATGGAGTCCAATGTGAGGTACAAGTTAAAAGAAAAATGGGTAGAAGAGGAGATAGGTTATGGGCTTAAAAGATAAAGTCTCTTGATACATTGGGTTGAAGGAAGTTGTTATTCTGTTATGAATAATGTTCTGTTGTTGTTGATTTATTTGTATCCAAAAAAAAAAAAGGAAAAAAAAGGAAAAAAGAAAAGAAGAAAAAAAGGAAGAAAAGAAAAAAAAACAGAAAAAAAAGAAAGAGAAAGAGAAAGAGAAAAAAAAGATGAAGCGAACTTATTCTGTTGTTCAGCCGCAAAGAATGCTTGGTTGGTGTACATTGTCAAAAGAGACTAGAGTACGATAAGTTGGGGGTTGTGATGGAAGGTGCTACAATAAGAAAAAAGAGTATCTGTCCAATGTGCTTACAAGAATTAAACTCTTTTCTTTGCTTTTATATCTTTTCCCCTTCTTTGATAGCCAATCCTGAGCCTAACGTTACAAGCTAAAAGCCCTACCTGATCCAAATTGAGTTGGTTGTTTTTATATAAAGGATGTGGATATTTGTTTTATGCAACTGGCTTTAATCTGGAATAGTGGGATGTGATTCATAGCACACACACACTCTGGTGATGTTAAGCAGGTTTAGGTTGCCCTTTCGATTGGTCTTACTCATAATTGTGGTGTTTTAACTTTCCTATGGGTATTGGTTGGAATCTCTGAGATTTTGTATAACACTGATTTCAGATATTAATTTCTGTTGCTTGAGGACAAGCAAGTGTTCAAGTTGGGGGTATTTTGATAAGTGAATATAATGATAACTTCTAGGATAGGATATCTCTATTATCTTATCTAATAATGGGAATATTTAGCCTTATCTATCTTGATTTGCAATTTTGTAGGAAGAAAACTGTTGGGAGAAAGACAAGACCGAAAGATTGCTTGCATAAAAAGAAAGCTGCAATTTTGTTAAAGAAAAGAGGACTGGGATACTGATGCCATAGCA
This sequence comes from Gynochthodes officinalis, assembly GCA_020080225.1. Classification (NCBI taxonomy): domain Eukaryota; kingdom Viridiplantae; phylum Streptophyta; class Magnoliopsida; order Gentianales; family Rubiaceae; genus Gynochthodes; species Gynochthodes officinalis. The sequence goes on along the minus strand of CM034615.1, from coordinate 32,211,382 downwards.
TTGAGGAAGTCGGCAGATTTACGGAATTTGAGAGATTTATGCAAATCAGATTATCCAGTTGAGACAAATGACTTCTACACAACTTGGACTTTTAGTCTTCATGGATGACAACAACTATTAATGGAAGAGACTAGTTTTAGAAAAAGGAAGGCGACAGAACACGACAACCATAGACAACAATAGAATAGAATAGACTTAGTTTTATTTTCATGCAAGCCATGTTTAGTGGCTGAAATTCTTTTCTTTAGGACTGGGATGTAGCCATCATTACTTAAACTTCATTTATATAATTGTGATATTTTCCAACATCTGATTTATTTGGTGTTATTTCTTGTAAATGTTTGATCACCATTTGCATGTTTAAGGTATTGGTGAAGAGGCGACAGCTGACATCAATATTAGTTCGTAAATTTTTCAGACTTTAATTGTGAATCACGATAGTAGATTCTCAATTTCTGCAACATAGTATTCTTTTGTTCATCATGCATTCATAGTAATTTTGGAGTCACAAAAGTAGTCCCATAATTATTATTTGAATAGGAAGATTATACTCTGAGAGGAGATAATGTTTAATTATGTGAATAGTTGTGAGGATTTATCACAAATTAATTATATGAACGGAATTTATAGTAATGGTTGGTGAAATCCCAAGTCCTAAAGTTTGTTTATCTGGAATCTCTTAGTTGAACCTTTTAATCTTGTTTTTGCGTTGATTTTTGTTATTATTACATCTACCTTCCTTTCAATATTAATCTAGATAATAGGGTAGATATTGCTTAACCGGTAGTTGTTCACCTCCCTGTGGGACGATACTCGTAATTATACTATAATTACATGACTTGCAATTAGAGGTTAGGAAACTCCGAGTCAGTCATAGTAAAGACCACTGAACTCAATTAGCATTTCTAGTCCTTACTCTTAACTTGATGCTCTTTCTAGTCTGCTAATATCTTGGAATTCCATCCATTCCTCCACGGCAAATCCAACTACTACTTTTTTTTCTCACCATTCTTTTTGGAATATCGATAGATTTCTTGTTTTCCAAAGCATCCATAAGATGTATACTATTAGTCCAACTCTGTCTTGCCAATTATCCCCCTTTCTTTCGCGGCATATCTTAAGCCACCAGTGTTTAAAACTTAACTCATTGCTTTCTGGGTCTTCACACCTCACTAGAGCCAATTTCCACACCTTCTTTGCCTTTGAGCAGTGTAGCATTACATGCTCTATATTCTCCTCACTTTCTCCACACATGCTGCATATAGGATCTACATCAATACCTCTCTTCAACAACTGATCTTCTGTTAGAAGAATGCCATGCCAACATCTCCACATCAAATGCTTGAGCTTCCCTTTAATTCCAAACTTCCAACTATTCTTCCAAACCATTCTCATTGCTCCCCTGGCTGAGCTACTTTCAAGTTGGTTATGCACCACTTTTTGTCCTTTAAAAGCATCTTGATAGGATGACTTTACCGTGTAGTTTCCGCGTGTTGTCAGTTACCACACAAGTGTATCTCTATTGTCTCGATGGCCAGTATTTGAGCAGGGGATGCCTACAATAGCTTCAACATCTGGTTGGTTAAAGATTTGGCGCACGAGCACTTCATTCTAGCTATCTTCTTCGGCATTCAACAGCTCACTCACCCATGTAGCCTTCTGTCGTTGATTGGGACATATTGTTGGGATGAAATGTGGTCTTCTTGAAATCCAAGGACTCTCCTATATTCTAATTGATTTTTCATCCCCAACTTGGAATATTGCCTCTCTTTTGAGAGTATATCTGACTCCTATCCAACACTTCCACAGCCATGATGCATTGTTTTTAATCGAGGCTTGCAGTAAACCACCTTCTGGGAAATACTTGGCTTTTATTACTTTGCTCATGAGAAGGTTTGGCTATGTAATGAGCTTCCAAAGTAGTTTTGCTATGAGTTCATCATTAAACAGCTGTAGATTTTTGAAACCCAAGCCCTCTTCCTCCTTCAGTTGTGTTAGATCCTACCAAGTCTTCCAATAGATTGTGGATCTATCATCTTCTCTATTACCCCATCAGAAACTTGAGGTGATTCTAATAATGTTTTTGCATACTCCTTTTGGAAGTTGAAGCATGCCATCACATAAGGGGGAGTGCATCCATTACTGCCTTAATGAGGACCTCATTTCTAGCTAGGCTAAGAAATCTGTGTTTCCACCTTGTAACTCGTTGTTGCACTTTCTCTCTTGCATATTTTAACACCTTCTTTTTGACCTTCCTATTGTCATGGGGAATCCGAGGTACCTTTCCTTTTGCTTCTCCTTGATGCCATCTAGTATCGAACATATGGCTTTATATGTAACTTGGGAATGTTCTTACTGAAGAAGATGGACGATTTGTCCCAGTTGACCATCTAACCAGAGTAACGGTTGTAATTTGATATAAGAGTCTTGATCCTACTTGCTTGCTCCAAGCCTGTTTCACGAATGATGAGTGAATCATCTACAAACAAAAGATGTGTAATTTGAGGACGCTTATGACTAACCCTCATGCCCCTATATTCCTCCTTCAAGCTTATTTTCTTAATCATGTTTGAGAATGCCTCAGAAAGAACTAAGAAAAAGTAGGACGACAATGGATTCTCCTATCTAATTCTTCTCATGGGTTGTATATACCCACTTTTTTTCACCATTAATATTAACAAATAACATTGAGGAACTAATACATTGCCAAATCCACTCAACGAAAGTGCTAGAGAAACCCATTCTCCTAAAAACCTCACACAAGAATCTCTACTCTACCTTGTCATATGTTTTAGTCATATCAAGTTTAAGAACCATCCACCCCTTGTGCCCTCTATGCCTAGCATTGATTTTATGAATATACTTATGTGCCACTACCACATTATCTAAGATTTGTCTCCCAAGAATATAAGCAGCCTGGAAGGGGCTAATGCATTTGTGGAGGCAAACTTTCATTCTCACAATTAGTATTTTAGAGATGACCTTATACACAACATTACATAAGCTAATTGGCCTATAATGGACAACAAATGCAGGGTGTTTAATTTTTGGGATCAATGTGATTAATGTGTGATTTACTTGTTTAAGCATGTTCTTCTGCTCAAAAATTTTTTAATAGCATTGCACAGATCTACACTAATCACATCCTAATAAGATTGAAAGAAAATGGGAGTCATACCATCGGGCCAAAGGGCCTTGTTGGGATTCATTTTGAACAAAGCATCCTTGATTTCAGATTCTTGCATAGGTCGTGTCAACCTTTGGTTCTTTGCTTTAGTGATCAACAGTGGGATACCATCCAGATCTTTATGATGGATACTCGGTCTGGAAGTTGAGAAGTGTGCGTCATAGGAACTTATGATTTCCTCCTTTACTTCTTGGATGTTGGCACATGGATGTCAATTTTCCTTCACCAATCTCACTACAAGAAAAGTCTCAATTTCCGACGAAAACTTCCGACGGACATTAATCCGTCAAAAATTTCCGACGGATATCCGTCGGAAAAATCGAACTGTAGTCCGGCAGCAAACTTTCCGACGGATGTCCGTGGGAAAAAATATTTCCGTCGGAAAATCTTTAAAAAAATTTATTTTCCAAACTTTTCCGACGGAGTATCCGTCGGAATATTTAACAAAATAATATAAAAAAGAAAATTATATTTCCGACTGATTTCCGTCGGAAATAGTTTTTAAAAAAATAAAAAATTAAAAGGTTCCGACGGAAAATCCGTCGGAATTTTAAAAAATATTTTAAAAAAATTTAATTTCGACGGGCCGACATTTTCTGACGGATTTCCGTCGGAAAATTTTAACTTTTCCGACGGACATCCGTCGGAAAATTTCAACTTTTCGACGGATTACGGTCAGTAATATTCAAAATAAAATATTAAAAACTTTCCGACGGAAAATCCGTCGAAAGTTCTTGCCAAAAATTAAAAAAATTTAAAAATTTCCGACGGATTACCGTCGAAAAGATTCAAAATAAAAATTTTAACAATTTCTGACGGATAATCCGTCGGAATTCTTTCAAAAAAGTAAAAAAAAATTACTCTTTCCGACGGATATCTGCCGGAAATGTGACACTACATAAGTTAAAAAAAACCCCCTTTTCCCCCTCCCTCCCATTTCCCCCTCCCTCCCACGCGGCCTCCCCTCCCGCCCGCCATAACCAAACCCAGCAGTTACAAAAGTTTTCCAGCCAAAATCCGCCTTCCCATTCCTTCAATTCAATTCCTTTTTTCTTTTTCTCGAATTTATTTTGCCTCCTCCTCCTCCTTCCTTCTATTTATACATGGCGATTGTGCTTTAGGGATCTCCCCTCTTCCCTCGTCACCTCTACTTTGTCATACGCTCCATTTTCCATTTCGCTAACTCACATTTTTGCTCTCCTACATTCGGTGCTTGCTTGTCTTTTTGTTTTTTTGTTTTTTCATGTTCGGCAATGGCGTGCGCCGCCAACTCCGCCATACGCCATGAGGCCTTCATAGGCGACCTCATAAGTTTGATTACCAAGTACGAGATTGGTATGAAGGATTTCTGTTTGACTCAATCCTCGGCATCCAATCATTCTGTCACCGTTTGATTCCCCAATTTGAGAAAGCCCCGTAATCGTCTCTCTCCTAAGCTCATCACGCCAAACTCATTTCAAAGCGATGTCGTCGCGGGATAAGAAAACCTCAAAACCCTCCAGAAATTGCCGTTAAGCGATGGCGAATCGAACGCTCTCCGATTTGAATCGGCCGTCCGCTGTGGATGATTCCGACAGCGACAATGATGGCCCTCCTGAATATTATACCGGCGGTGAAAAGAGGTCACAATCAACTCTCCTAATTAAAAAACCCTTTTCTTATATTCATTTCTCTGTTATTGAATTTCTTGCTTTTACTCATGGATTGTCATTGATTTTTATTTTTATTTTTACGAAGTGGAAGTGGAAATGGACGTGGATGTGCATGTGGATTTTTTCTTGAAATTTTTTAGTCATCATTTGGTTGAAATTTTCTCTGAATTGTTTGGCTTCCTGGGACTGATTTGTTTGGCATTTTGGTTTTGCGGCAAGCCCCATTTCTGGACTGATTATTATTTCATTTTTGACGGACTTCCGTAGGAAAATATTTATTTTTTAAAAAATTTTAAATAATTTCCGACGGATATCCGTCGGAAATTACTTATTTTTTTTAAAAAATGTTATTTAATTTCCGACGGATTTCTGTCGGAAATTATTTATTTTTTTCTATTTCTTTTCATAGTTTCCAACGGATTTCCTTCGGAAATCCGTTCAATTTCCGACGGTTGACCGCCGGAAAAGTTTTTGCGACGACCGTTATTTCGACGGATTTTTTCCGACGGAAAGGTGGATTTGCCGTCGGAAATTATCCGTCGGAAAAATCTAATTTTCTTGTAGTGTCTTTCAATGGTATTTTACCTCCTCCGATTGATAGTTGAGGCATTGGAAGAACTTTGTATTTTTGTCCCCTTCTTGAAGCCATTGAACTTGTGATTTTTGTCTCTAATATAACTCCTCATCTCTATAAGCAATATGGAGCGCTTTTTTTTGTTGTCCCCATTCCTGCCAATTCCTGTTTCCACCTTAACTAGACATGAGCTCCATTTGAGTTTTGATCCTTGCTATTTGCTTGGCTGAATTGTGCATGTTCTGCTGGCTCCATTTTAACAACTTCACTTTGCTTTGTCTAATTTTTGCACATAGTTGATACATTGGAGTTCCTCGTTGCTACCTTGCCCATGTATATTCCACTAGTCAACCCATCTCCTTTTTTTTAACCCATCTTTTATAAAAAATGAATCTTTTCTTAACTCTTTGCTGCTTCGGGTCGGTATCCATCAAGATAAGTGAATGATCCGATGAATGCCTCTCCACATGATAAACCTTTGCACTAGTAAAGCTAAGTAACCAATGAGGGGACACAAAGAATCTATCGAGCCTTTTTTCCGCAAAACCTTCCCCTCTCTCTATTGTTTGCCCATGTATAGTTCCTTCGCACAAAACTTAATTCTCCCATCTCCACAAACCTTTGCTTCACATGCTACGATCCGGTATCAATCTAGTATGTTTCAAATTCATAAACATAAATTTTAAATTATATTTATAGTAGCTCAATTTGAAATCAAAATTAGGCTTGCAATATGTGTATTTGATATGTAATCTAAATTTTCTGTGGAGCAACAAAAAAAAAATCATTGTTATAAATAGTGCTATCTTTTCTCAGATTTAATAAATATTAATTATTGTTGCAACTCCCTCCTTCCCGTATAATGAATACAGCAATTTGGGAGACAAAGTGCCAATTTCATTTTCACCTTCTTTCTTCCTTTTAGAGTTTGAAAGTATTACTTTTATCTATATCATTTACTTGTGCGCAAATAATATAGACCAATTTATATATTTTCATATAAATTTAAAAGATTTATGATTTGGGATGATGTTGATTTTACATTTATGTGCCATTGTCAATAACAAATTAGGAGAATAATAGGAAAATTTGTGTCAATTCTCAATATTAGAGGATTTAATATATTTATAGATTTAAACAATTTTTTTTATATTATTTTGCTATGGTGTCATGTTACGTTTGTATTTGATGTCATGCTATAATATTCATCCAACTAAATTGATACTTTTGTTTACCAGTATTTGATGTCATGCTATAATATTCATCCAACTAAATTGATACTTTTGTTTACCAGGCGAATAAAAATTGACAAATTTCTTTGTATTTGATGTCATGTTAGCATTGAACGAATCAAATTACGATAAATGAGATTTGAATTTCCCCCCTTCCCGCCCCTCCTCCCCCTCCCCCTCCCCCCCCCCCCCCCCACTGTTGAGAAGTTTCTTTTTCCTCCCACTATTGTTTTCTTACATGTTATTTTAGAGAATTTTTTTTTCGTCTATCTGTTATTACTATTAAGTTCTTTCATGTTGTTCTTCTCATATATGGATTGCATTCTTTCGTAATCTTCATCTTTTTAATTTAAAATTTACTCAAAAAAATTAAAAGTTTATGTACCATGTTTATATTTGAGTCCTTATGATTAATAATGCGTATTATATATTATCACTTCTCTAAAAGTATTAATGAAATCTCAAAGTTTTTTGGAGTACTAGAAATCATTATATATATCTATATATATATATATATATATATATATATAATTATTAGCAATATTCTCTATTATAATATAATTAATTTTTTCTTTCTTATGAATTTCATTAAAATGAAATTTTTTTCCCCAGCTTTATCATTTTGATATTATGATTTTTTTTTAAAGAAATAAGATGATCTATGCATTTGTACCGATAGAAAATTTTGTTACATATATAATATGCACATCAATTTTGTTTTTTTAGTGGCCGGCGTTAGTCGATTTTTGGGTTCCTCGTATAAAAGCCGAGCTGTGCAGTTTTAGGGATGGCTGCTGCTGAAGTCGGACATCAGTGATTGGTTAGTTCGTGATGGTATTGGCGCGACTTCCTTACGGAGAGGAAGTGGTCTTTGGTAGGAGAGGCCGCGCTGAGTCGTCTTGGCGAGGTTTCCCTACTAAGGGTTATAGAGTCTTAGCTTGGGAGGAGGATCTAGTATGATGCAATGCAGCGTAAGGCCGGGCTCAAATAGGAGAGATCAACCTACGCAGAACCACACTACACGGATTTTTGCGATCCATTTCTTTTGATCCTGCTGAGGGGAGCTGTGTATGTAGAGGCCGACAAGTTAGGGTGTTCTTTTGATCTCTTAGCTAAGTAGTGGCTAAGAGGTACTGGTCTCACTGTGTATTGGGCGGGGTTATGCCGATCCCGTTTAATTTGGGAAAAATAGCCTTAACCAACCCCTACTGGATTTAGGTTAGTTGTGTTAGGGCGTGTCCAGTGAAGATTATGCCTTTTGGGTCGTTACTTATACTGTATTAATCTGGGAATTCCCACGTTAATATAATCAGTTTCTTTTGGACAATATAATACACACACACACACACACAATCACACATACACACACACACACATATATATGTATTGCTTTGCTTTGGTTTTATACGATAAGAAAATTTACACTTTTAGTCTCTAAAGTTTAGACACTCATCACTTTTAGTCATTAATATTTGGAGGTCGATACTTTTAGTTTTTAAAGTTAGGAAAATATATTAATTTTGTTCCAAATAACTTTTAGTTTAGACACGTTAGGGTTTCATTTTATATTAACATTTTTAGTCCCAAAAAGTTTGAATTATTTACGTTTTTAGTCACTAATGTTTAAGAGTCATTACTTTTAGTCCCAAACTTACAAAATAACTCAATATTTGGACAATTAAGAGAAAATAATGTCATACTATTAGGAATTACTTATATGGTTGTTAATTGTATTATTTAATTAAATGATTTTTTTTCAAATGAAATATAATTTTTTACTATAATAAAAAAATTTAATTAATTTGAATGCTCATATTTAAAGCTTTTTTATGTGAAACCTAATTTTTTATTACAATACCATAATAACACTACAAACTCTAAATTAAAGAAAAATAATACTATGAAATTATTAAAAAATATTTTTCTACTATAATAACATCTAATTAATTGGAATACATATATTTAAAGCTATTTTTTATAGACCTAATTTTTTTCCTTTTTATAATATTATTACAACACTATAAAGACTTAATTCAAAAAAAAATACTATAAGAACACAATAATAATACTTAATTAGAAAAAAATAATATAATACTCAAACAACAACAAAAACATAAACAAAGCCTTTATCTCATTATGTGGGGTCAGCTATCTAGATAAAATATTGTAATATTTTATAAATAAATTATTTATTATAATAATAAAAAGAAAGTAAATTATATAGGTCGTAGAATTCAATAGATCATTTGAAAAATATTATACTTTCAAAATGGGCATTTTTTGTCTCGATTAATTAATTAGAATGTACATATTTAAAAAAATGTTGTTATGTAGACGTGATTTTTTTTTTATAATGCTATAAAAGCACTATAAGCATGCGATTTGTGGCTATAGTATTACTGTAGCCATAGTATATATATATATATATATATATATATATATATATATATATATATATATATATATATATATATATTGGTGCCGGCATTAGTCGGCTTTTGGGTCCCTTGAATGGGAGGATGAGCTGAGACGTATCATAGATGTTTCTTTATTGCTGGACTTTGAAGCCAGTGGCATTTCTTGGTACTCGGCGAGGCTTCCCTATGGTAGGGTTTTGCTGTCATAGCTTGGGAGGGAGGTCAAGCACGGTGATATGCAGCGTAAGGCCGTGCAAGGATATGAGGGATTGATAGAGCTTAATTTATATATATCTTTTATTAATAATTTCCATGATATTTGGTTAATTTTATGATGAATTTAATGGATTTAGTTACTTTATGTGTTGTAGATGTTGAAAGTAGGTGTTTGAAGAAAAATGTACTTAAAAGTTAATTTGGTGGAGCAAAAACCAGAAGACCATCAGTGCTTAGGTGTGAGCACTACTAAGGCATTGAAGTCAAAGCAAATTTTAGGCAATCACTTAGGCTGTAAAAGCAAACCTTAGAGGCCCAACAAGAAAAACACAAGAGGAACACAAGAGCAGCCGCCACAAGAGACATCTCTTTCCTCTCCCATTCTTTTTTCATTCTTTCTTTTCTCCTCTTTACTTTGTTTTTCATCAATCATGTCAAGCAACTAAATTCATCGTCTAGTTGAAGGATAATTGAAGGATGGTTCTACAACAATTGTCAGACATATTATTTTTAATGTTCTTATGAATTCATGGGTATTTGTTTATTTCCTGAAATTTATTTTTTATGATTGTGTTGTTGAATTAGATAATTGGTACCATTATTTGATTTACAATATAATCTATTGCTAACTAGAAAATCAAGGTTTGATTGTTTTAGTAAAGTAGCAATTGGTATGATTATTACTTGGTAAGTGATTCAATTGTGTCAAGGGATAAACAATCTAATTAAAACAACCATGGTATGAGTTTGTTTGTCAGAATTGGGTTTCTCTAAATCTTAATGCTGTGGGTAAATTGAATTCTATGGTGGTACCTAGATTATTTACCAACAAGAGAAGTAATTAATGAGGGTCTCTTAATTGCCAACAAAATAAGGAGAAATTGGTTGCTTGGTGGTACTAAGTGACTATAAGTAATTTATTTGTGGATTTATGAGATTAATCTTGTGTCAATGACCAATTGAATGAACCAATCCAGAAATTATTCCTTTAACTAGTGCTTGTTAATTATTGAATTTTACTATTTTAAATTCTGCATTAATTATGATATTTAGTCTTAATTTTTATTTTGCATTTTTTCATTTTTAGTATTGTCCTAAAACAACCCCCAAACTATTTTGTTGAGAGATAAATCCACCATTTCTTGAGGAGACCACCCGACTCACGCTATACTTCGGAATGTTTGAAAGTTGAAATTTATTTTTGGTGGTTTAATGACACACCAGGGATCGACCAACGTAGAGCCACACTATACGGATTTTTGCAGTCCGTTTCTCATTTTCATGCTGAGGGGAGCTGTGCAAATAGGGGCCGACAAGCTAGGATTTTTGTTCTCTTAGCTAGTTAATAGCTAGGAGATACCAGTCCCATTGTATTAGGGTTATGCCGATCCCGTTTGATCGGGATTTTGCTTTAACCAACCCCTACTGGGTTTATGTTAGTTGTGTTAGGGCCCGTCCATTTAAGGCTAGTCCTTTTATGGACACTCTATGTACTGTGTTAATTTGGGTATTTCCACGTTAATATAATCAAAGCCTTTCTTGATAAAAAAAAAAAAAAGAGTTCACTTTTAAATTTTTTTTTTGCTTGGAGGAAAAAGAGTCTATTTTTGAATGAAAATAGTATAATATATGACTTTATTAATAATAACTATGTATAACTCATGATTAAAAATAACAATAAAAATATAAAATTATAAACTCAATGGTGTATTAAGTGTATTATACCTTAAACAAAAACAAAAAAAATTGTACCCATACAAAAATGAACTCTCTTTTTCTTTTTTCAACGAAAGGAATGCTTTTTATTCAAAAAAGGATTTTATTTCTCTAATTAAATAATACAACTAATAGTGTGACATCACTTTTCATCAATTTCCAAATACTAAGTTATTTTTATAACTTTGAGACTAAAAGTGTTGACTCTCAAACATTAGAGACTAAAAGTGTCAATAATTCAAACTTTCAAGAACTAAAAAGCATTACTATTCAAGAAGGGGAAGTAAACTCAATGAAGGAAGACAAAGAAGTACCTTTAGCGATTGAGAATGGCCCAAAGCTTGATGAGTTCAAGAACAATAAAGAAGACTTGTCTAAAGAGTGGAGATATGCTCACAATCACCTTGAGGGGTTAATCATTAGTGATCTATCCAAAGGTATAACCACTCAATTGTCTCTTAGAAATATTTGTAATAACCTAACTTTTCTTTCTCAAATTGAGCATAAATGTTTTCAAGAAGTCAAAAATGATGAAAGTTGAATTTTAGCTATGCAAGAAGAGCTTAATCAATTTGAAAGAAATAAAGTTTGGGACTTAGTACCTGGACCTAATGATCATTCCGTGATTGAAACAAAGTGAGTTTTTAGAAATAAAATAAAACTCGAATAGTTGCCCAAGGTTTTAATGAAGAAGAAGGAATTGATTTTGATAAAACTTTTGAACCAGTAGCTAGATTAGAAGCAATTAGAATGTTACTTGCAACTGCATGTTTTAAAACTTTCAAACTTTATCAAATGGATGTTAAAAGTGCTTTTCTAAATGGATATATGTCGGAGGAAGTTTATGTTGAACAACCTCCTGGTTTTGAAGATTATAAAATCCCAAATCATGTTTATAAACTCAAAAGGGTTTTATATGGTTTAAAACAAGTTCTAGGGGCTTGGAATGAAAGTTTAAGTAAATTTTTTATTGAAAATGGCTTTACTAGAGGGAAAATTGACACTACTCTTTTTATTAAAAATAAAAATCATGATATACTTATTATTCAAATATATGTAGATGATATTATATTTCGTGCTACTAATGACTCTCTTTGTCAAGAATTTTCTAAAAGCATGCAAGGTGAAATGAGTATGATGGGAGAGCTAAATTATTTTCTTGGACTTCAAATTAAGCAAACTAAGGACGGCATCTTCATAAACCAAGCCAAACACACAAAAGATCTACTCAGAAGGTTTGGAATGGAAAAAGCAAAGCCTATTGGGACCCCTATGAGTCCTTCAACCAAACTTGACAAGGATGAAAAAGTAAGTTGATGAAAAACTTTATAGAGGTATGATTGGTTCACTTTTATACTTAACTGCAAATGGACCCGATATTATGTTTAGTGTATGTATGTGTGCTAGATTTCAATCATACCCTAAGGAATCTCATGTTATTGTGGTTAAACGTATTTTTAGATATTTATTAGGAACATCTAATTTATGATTATTTTATCATAGGGATATTTCTTTTGATCTTATTGGTTACTCCGATGCGGACTTTGCCAAATGTAGGGTTGATAGAAAAAGTACTAGTGGAACTTGTCCACTTTTAGGTTATTCACTTATATCATGGTTTAGTAAGAAACAAAATTTTGTAGCTTTGTCCACCACGGAAGCCGAGTATATCGCAGTTGGAAGCTGTTGTGCACAAATTTTATGGATGAAGCAACAATTAGAAGATTTTTGGCTCTATTCCAATCAAATTCCAATTAATTGTGATAATACTAGTGTTGTTAATTTATCAAAAAAATCCCATTCAACATTCTAGGACCAAACACATTGAAATCAGACACCACTTTCTTGAGATCATGTTCAAAAAGGTGATATTACTCTTGAATTTGTTGGGATAGAAAATCAATTAGCTGATAGTTTACTAAGCCATTGAATGAGGATAGATTTTGTTATATTCGTAGAGAACTTGGTATGTCTAATCCAATATGATATTGATTTAATTTCCTTTACGCTCATTGATGCTATCATATGTTTAGGGGGAGCTAAATATATCCTTTTTTACATTGACATTGATGCACACATTTAGAGGGAGCAATATGACCTATTTTAATCTTTTTCTCTCCTAATAATATTTTTATGGATGTCAAAGGGGGAGAAAGACAATATTGATGATTGATATATTGAGGTAGAAAATCTTTTCTTGATTTATGTCATTTGAAAAGTTAAATATTAAATTATCAAATGGTTTGTCATCATCAAAAAGGGGGAGATTGTTGACACAAGGTTTATAAACTCAATTTTATAATTGATTTTGATGATAACAAACATTGAATTGAATTTTCATAATTAATTTTCCAATAGACATTGAATAAAATATTTTAATTTGATAGATTCATGATAGCATGCTTGGAAGAGATTGATATTATTTTTGAGGTTTTTTTAACCTAATTTGGTGAAGAAATAAAGGAATTTCAAAGTTTCGAATAATGAAGATTAATGAAAGATGAAGAATTAAACTAGAAGGTTAACTTCGATGAATAGAGAAATTAGATGTATGCTAGTATTTTGATGACATCTAAAGATCTAACCGTTCAATTATTATGGAATTTTAATATAGTCAACTAGACTTCTATATCTACAGCTTTACATAACGAATAATTTTGTGAATTCGAATTTTAGATGTCCGAAAATGAGTTGGAAGATTAGTCATTAAAGAAGATATTTTAATTCTAAATTCTGGAGCTCGTCTCGGTTTTTGAGACGTAACTCATAATTTACAACTTTAAAAATTCTATTTTTGGTGTGTAAAAAGAAGACTCATAAAATACAACTTTTGTAGTATAAGTTTTTTCAAATTCTAAAAACATCATGGTGAAACAATATCTTTAAGTGTAAACACAAATTCAGGTTGTCAACAAAAGTAATATGAAACTAGTCTCGGTTTAGAGGCTCATCTGAAGATCTAATTGTTGGATGATGTTAAATTTGTCTAGATGATAGTAAAGTTTTACAGCTACAACGTCATTACTATAAGTGATTATCAGATATGAACGTTATAAAGGTGAAAAAGGGTAATCTTGGAAAATCTAAATTTGAAAGGAAGTATTGGAAGCAAGGAAATTCAAGTTCTTTGAAGGGCAAAATTGTCTTTTCACTTACCAACAGCCATTTTAGAATTTTTTCCTATAAATACAGCCTCAAACGCAGATTAATGGAATAGAAGAAGAAAAAAAGGGGCAAGAAAGAAGTGCTTACAAAGAGAAACAAGAAAGTTCAACTTTTTGCAAACATAGAGTGAATTCTTCATACAATTGTGCTTTATCTTTCATATTCAACTTGTCGGAGTTTTTTTCTTACTTGATTGAGTTTTAAACTCATCATTCTTTTTGTAAGAAAGGGAAATTTATTATCCTTTAGTTTTGTGAGAGTTGTGTGAGCTTTTGTTGATTTTGGTTCATGTGTTAGAACCAAGACAAAGGATATTCTTTCAGAGAGACTTGTAGAGTGATTTGAGGATAAAATCACTTGGTGTGAGTGATTTGGGGATAGGATCACTTGATAAGGTTTTTTTACACCTTTGGAAAGTAGTTGTTAACAAGCTCGTCAAAGAATAGTGGAGAAATCTCAAGGAAAACCTTGGGGAGTGGATGTTGGGAACATTGAAGTTGAACTACTATAAATCGATTGTGTTTGCTTCTCTTCCCTTCGCTTTATATTTATTGCAAATAGTAGCACTCATTCTTAATCTAAAAATGTTGAATATTTTTTTGTGTTTTCCATATTTGATTATCCTTTTCATTTTGACCTATTTGTTTTAGGAGTTGAAATTTATTTGTAATTTTTTTTTTAAAAGCAACTCTATTCACCACCCTCTAGTGTTGCTATTTGGGACAACACTATCTATCCTTTTTTAAAAAAAAAAAGGGTAATCCAAAGGATACCTCTTTCACCCGAGGATGTAAATCATCGGGCAAGCCCGAAAATGGCAGTCGACCACCCCTTCCGGAGAGTTTTGATCCCATGACCTAACGGTGATGGTTCAACACTATCTATCCTTCATCAGGTTAATAGTTGTTTTGTCAAAGCTTTTTCTCTAGAAAAAATAGGTGTAGAAGAGTTATGCAAATTGCCTCAACGATGAGATACGGTCTTGGGGCAAGCCATCTATCCAGACACAGGCTTTGCCCTTTAGGTAGATAGGGAATGCCTTGCACATTATTTTCATTAGGGCATTCTTGAATTTTGTTGCATATTTAAAACAGGACAAAAATCCAAGGGATTAGAGTCCCTATCGTTGCCTATCTGGCATTTTAAATCGATGGAATTTGGGTAATTAAGTATGTGAGGTGTGAATGGCAAAAGAGCACCTCCTTTGTCATTTGACGCCAGTAGATTCTGAATATCTTCTTGGACCCCCTAGCTAGTTTGTTGGAGATAATTGATGCGAGATCTTTTAGCATCATCGTGTGTCCTCACACCGAGGTAGCCACCATGGTTGTTGTCATCAGCGTATGACCCAGATGCCTCTTTCAATTTGTCGCTCCTTCGCCTATGACTGTTATTCTGATCTTCACATTCTTGATCATCTCTCATGAGCCTTTTATTTTGCCTTGCCTTACTGAACTCCTCAAATTAAGCCTGATTCTACTCTAGGAAAACACGCTTGTTATCATTATAACAATGCTCCATCTGCCTATTACAGCGATTTGAGACGAAGCCGAGTTGTGTTCATTTAGACCTCTCTGGTATGCCATCTAATGGTTTCTAGTCAACTCCGGCAACGTTGGAGCGATTGGGTTCATCTTCTTGCCAACCCATTCCACTAACTCGCTTACGGCTCTGAGGACGAGTATCCACCATACTGCTGAGGCTAATATACTCTTATAGGAGTTTGAGATCAAATATATTTGTTATCCACGAAATTCTTTCTAAGTTGAAATTTTTGAGTCTCACATGATGGATTGAAATCTAATATTTATCACAATGGATGGTGATTTTGGTGGTCATTCTTGTTGCTGCTGCTCTGTTTTAAGCGCTGTTGCTCGTGATGGTAACCACCGGATTCGGAATCATATCCACCACCTTCGGATTCGATGTTTTTGCTTGTTTTAGTAGATTCTTTTCACCAGAATCAGCAATATATGGGCTTGTTGGATTTAAATCTTGCCTATAATAATTTCTAAATTTGTATTGGTCCAAGCACTAATTGTTGACTTGACTTCCAATTCATTCAAATTATAAACAAGTATACAATTGCTAAAGGCAGGCCAGCAGAGATGCTGCGTGGATCATCTACACGAGAATCAAAGTGCACTTATGGAAATTAGAACCAATATACACTACAAGAAAAATGGGCTTTAGTGATGGAATTTGTAGTTGTGAAAAAATATCGTCACTAAACATCACCTTTAGTGTCCAAAACTTATATCGACACTATTTTATTGTCCACTCCAAATTTTTAGTGATTTAATCACAAAAAGTCGTCACTAAAGAGTGTGGCGGAAACTTTCCCGCTAAAATAGTCATAATTAGTGATTTAGATTTCAGTGATTTACATTTATTATCGTCACTAAAATAATCATTGTGACGAAATTTTATCGTCACTAAGTTTTAATTCCTTTTAGTGACGATATCTTTTTCGTCACTAATGGAAATATGTTTTAGTGACGCAATTGTTTCGTCACTAATTGCTTTTTTTTTTCCAAACCAAACTAATTGTATTAAAGTAGAAATCCCCAATTAACACATTACATTAGTGTCCATAAAAATACTAGGTTTAAATAGACTTGCGTTAACACAAAGTACCTAACTTGATGAAGGATTGGTTAAGGCCTAAACTCATCGATATATGATTTTAATTATATTCTTGATTATATGTATATGTGTGAAATATCAGTAATTAAAAAATATAAATTTTTTTAGTGCATTATAAATATAATTTTTTGGTGCAAAAGAAAATTTAATTAGTAGGTTATGTGACAATGAAAAAGAAAATAGTTGTAATCTATTAATTCATTTTTTTTTTATACATAGGGTTGAAGTGTGTAATATCATTACATATGGAGATAGAAAAAATTTATTTTAGTGTATAATAAAACATAATATTATAAATTTGATGAAAAAATATGTGTTAAGCTAATTAATTTGGGATAGAGTAGATAAAATGTTTTGGGCTAAATTACTTGGGCCACAACTTATAAAGGATTGGGCTTGTTTTGTGGTTAGTTGCTTGGGCCACAACCTATATAAGAATAGAGCTTGTTTTGGGCTAAATTTCTGGGCCACAATTGATATAAGGATTGGCCTTAATTTTTGTTTACTTAAGAATTGGGCTATGTAATTTACTTATCAATGAAGTTAACTTTTGAAAAATATAATTCTTAATTTTTAATAATTGTACTAAAACACCCAAATATATATGCATTTGCCAACATTAGTTGACGATTTAATAGAGTATTTGTTTGTAGATACACTATCAACTCGAGAATTTACGATATATATGAATTTGACTACATTATATGAATTTGCACATATAAGTTTAATCACTTTAAATATATAATTTTGTTAGTAGTAATAAGCACCTCAAGAACCAATTAGTTTACTAGTTTGACGATAAACCGGGTTTAATAATATTATTAATTATGTTTGTTGTATTCATAGGTTATAACTAATAAGATTTACTAAATTAGCCATTTTTTTGAGATGGAGAGAGAGGGAGAAAATGTAAAATATTTTCACTATTTTAATTAAATTTGGCTCAAACCGCCACAAAAGCAAAACCTCACAAGAACAATATTGCTCTGCCATTTGACTAACAAGAAATGGCTCAAATTTGTATTTTAGTGTATAATATTATTAACTATGGAGATATAAAATATTTGCTTTGGTATCTAACGAAATTGAATATTATAAATTTTAATAACAACATATGCATTGGGACATATATAGTTTCAAACTAATTATAGCCACTAATGTAATATAACAACACAAGTAGTGCTTAATACATGTACATATATAGTGAGACGTATAATGTATAACAAAAGTAGTAAATACTTATACAGTTATACTTCTTTTGTTCCAAAAAAGGAGTTCGTTTTACTAATGTACAACTTTTTCTTGTTAGTCAACAAAATGCAAGTACAACTGATTTTATACAACTAATTTCCTCATTAAAGGTATTGTATGTCATACATCCTTTTATGTAATCTATCTCATTAAGAGTATTTTGGATATTTTATTGGATTTCTTTGGCTAAGAATAAGTATTAGACTAAGTTTATTTTTCCTTATGCCAAATTTAGCTTAATTATATTATAACTCTTAATTTTTAATAATTGTACTAGGACACCCTAATATTTTTGTTTATCCATATAATTGTACATTAATCACAGAGTCTTTTTAGTATTACAATACATTATTGATTAGTACTAATTGGCTTTCTTTGGCTAAGAGTAATTAACAAATGGACTAAGTATATTCTTTATTAGGCTGAGCTTCATTGGCTTAATTATGTCATGACTCTTAATGTAAAATAATTATACTATGACACCTTGATATTTATGAACATGTGCACATAAGTTTAATTACTTTAAGTAAATGATTTTGTTAGTTTTAGAATATACTATTGGAAACCGGGAATAATTTTAATTACTTTAAAATACACATAAGTTTAATTACTTTAAGTACATAATTTTTAATACTTATGTATGGTGGGTACATTATATAAGTAGTCAGTATATAAATATAGTTATAGATAGATACAATATTAAATATTGGTAATAATATTCATAAAATAATATTTTCTAGTGTTTCTAGATTTGTTGAACTCTAGATATTCTTGTACAAATGTCAAAGTGAATCCAAACTAAAAAAGCGTAAAGAGTCACTCGTAAAATAACTATTCATTGATGAAAATTGTGTTAGTTTTAAAGTAAAATAATCGACTAACAATTTATATGAGGTTGAGACTCTAATATTGTTGGCTTGTGTGAAAACTTGGCCCTATCCAATAATGAATGTCATAGTTACATTAGGTGAAATTTATTATATTTTATTACTTAAAATTTTTGATAAACTTTTAACTTGAATGAGTACTATAATTAAATTTTTCATAAATTATTTATATAAACCTTAAATATCAATATATATATATATATATTTATTTCATTATTAAAATTTGGACTTTACCTTTCATTTACCTTAAGTCATAAATTATTAATTAGAATTTTAGTTTTCAAAATCTTAATAATTTCATTTTCAAAAATAAATTTTTTTTTCACTCTAACTATAAACTAATGAATTTTAATAGGTAAAAAAGTAGGTATAAAAAATTAAATTTGAATGTTCTTATAATTTATTATTGACAAGATATTAAAAAGAGTTTAAAAATAGAAAATGTTCAATGAAAAAAAGCGCCAAACCCAAAAGAGGCTCATTTTCAACACTTGGAAAATTTCCCACTCACAACTTCACTTCATCTATCACTCAACAAGAAAGTGAAGGCTGCGCGTACTCTCTCCGGGCGTTTCCTAGCAACTTACGGGTTGTGGAGTCGATTGCTAGCTAGCTTTAACACTAAATTCTATTGCTCTATAGAGACTCTCAATTTGATAAGTATGGATACAAGCTCTTGAAGAACGTTATTGCGGAGATAACGAATCGGCGATTGATTGCAAGATCGATCGGGTCCCGGGTCAAGGACAATCCGAACCTTTGACCGGTGATTTCTTGAGGATTTTGGCGATTAAGCGGCTATTAGCAGCGTGGAAGCTTCCTCAACCTCTTGAGAGAGGTATTCTGATTTAAAGCATTTGTTTGTGTGTGTTCTTGCGGAAATCAGTTTGAATATCCGAACTTTGAAATAACGGTTGTCTTTGATTTTCTGGATTTCTTGGATGATTTTATGCTGATATAAGCTGCTGTACGCACTTAAGGAACCTATATTAAGCTCTTTTAACAGTGGGTTGTTGATTTAAGGGTGGAATCGGGTTTATAACTTTTCAGAAATTTGAAATTTTGTATTCCCGCGTAGCTGATTTCATTCGATTTGTGCGGTTTTAATCCTGTTTTCCCAGCTGCTCCTCCATCCTTAGCATCTGATTGTTGTGGGATTTTGATGGTTTGAAGGGATTTTTACAATTTCAGCACTTATATGAGTAAAAAAATGTTTGTACATGATACTGAAATGATCGGTTAAATCTTGTTTGTTAGTTTTGAAACACTTTGGTATTGGAAAGCATCCAGATTTTTAAGGATCAATTATAGTATTATACTCTTCACATGGATTAACATGTCATGATTAGTGTCTTAATAGAGGCTGAAATTAAACTAGACAATTTGTACTCACTTTTAACCTGTACTTTTTTTGCAAGTTGATGGTCTCACTTATGCTTGCTATTGACCTTCATGTTACTCAAGTTTGTTTAGCTTTTATTTTTGGTTGTATATTTGGTTAAATAATGTCTTTCTTCTTTTGTTGAGTTTACTGTATGGTCTAGAAAAATGGATACTTATACAAATAAATTATTAAACTCTTAAAATCCGAAGGTGTTTGTCTTAGTTATACTATTATCACATAATAGCGCCCATTCATATCTGTGAGTTTTAGACAATGCTTTAATCATGGTATACATCTATCTATCTGGGCCAAAGTTCATTTATGTGGAGATTATAAGTGACATATGATCCCTCGATCAGAATGCTAAAACTGCCACGTGCATCTTTTTTTGAGGGGAGGTGGTGGTGTGTGTGAGTTGTTTGATTTAATCAAAATGTACATCTATCTATTTGGGCCAAGGTTCCTTTATGTGGAGATTACAAGTGACATATGGTCTAATTACCCTCAATCAGAACACAACACCTGCTTGCAAATTGAGATTTAGATGCGCATATGTCTCTGCTAAAACTGACACATAAATCTTTTTGGTATGTGAGTTGTGTGATTTTATTGGTAGCGTGCATAGAATCAGAATCAACCAAGTTTGCCCTTTGGGCCACCATTTTTTAAAAAATATGAAGGTAGGTGTTGTGCCACCTACAATCGGCACTAACTGAATTTCCAAGTTTCCCTGTTTGTATCTACACATGATAAATGCTAGGCCAGGATCTTTGGCATACGAAATGAAAATGAACTTAAATTTTCGACTTGTATATGCACACATCAAAGCTTCTTTTCTTTTATACCAATATTCAATGTGCCCAATTATGCATATAACACATGCACACCCACCATGCTTCTTACTCAATAACCTTAGAGAAGTCTTACTTTAGGTTTATACCACTATGACAAGTTGTTAGGAGTTGCTTACAAGTTTGTTAAGCTTTAAAAGTTAATTCATGTTGTTGATGTTGACCTTGTAGACCTTTACTATAGCTAAGTGAGTTTCTATGGCGAAATTGCGATTGATGTTTTATTCATTTGGATGATCAATTGTACAATAAAATATCAGTGGTCTATAAAAGTTCTTCTGGAAATTGTATTGAAATATTGTTCTGATATCCATACTTTTTTAGCTGAGTTATTTTAATGAAAATTTTCTTTTCTCTTTTCATTTAATGTTGGATTAACATTTTTGTTTCCAAATATTCATTTCCTTGGGTTTTGTTTTTCACTAGGATGATTCATATCTGGATAGCTACATCAGCACAACTGGTGTTGATTTTGTAAGATTTCATAATCAATGTGTTGCTGACATTCCTATTAGCTTGTTTAATCATTGCACTGATTCAGTTTTAAAATTGGCAGAAAATACGAACTGTTGAGCAAGATGGAAAGACCATTAAACTTCAAATTGTGAGATTCTATGATCAATATTTACTTCAAATAATTCTCCACCTGAGTAGTGGTCTTCTTTTGATACCATTTAATTTGTGTTTACTTCTTACTTGTTCAACCAATTAACTCTTCCATAACAATTGCTCATCATTGTCTATTTATTTTATGTACCCATTCATATACTTAACTTTTCACCACCTTACCTATAAATAAATAATAAATAAGAAATTTTGGTGATTGGTTCTTGTCCAAAAATACTCTGAAACCCGATATTGGTGCCTTCTAGGAATTATGATCAGTTTTTGAGGCTCCAGTTTGTTTTTGGTGATGGCTATTAGCTCGGATTACAGAGGTTAATTTTCGATCAAAAAAAAATAAAACTTCACTTCATCCTTTAGAAAAAAGCGACCGATAATTAAATTAAGTTGACTTCACTTCTGCTTCAATTAGAATAGTCTTCTTCTTTTCTTACTCACTCAAAACTCCATTCAACACTTTGGAAAAAGCATCACCCAAAAGGTAAAGTTGACTTCACTTCTTGCTTTCTATTACAATAGGTTGGGATACGGATCAATTTCTAATGGACATCCAGGAAGCAACTTTGGTTATGCTCGATGTCATTAGAAATGTAAGTTAAAGTTTTGTCAATCCCTTTAGTCATATTAGTGAAGGCAATTGCAAAAGTTTCCATGTCTCATGATCTTACTTTGAATCACGGGGAGGTTTGGCACGGGAGGATTCAATTTTGATCAAATTGTTAGTTCCTTGTATGAATTTTTGTTAGTGTTTATTTAGTATTGTCTACACTTTGCATAAGCGCACACACTATTTGTACTCTCTCGATTTTAAATGATTTCTCTACTCATCTATTTAATTAGAGGAAACACATGATTTCTTTCTTTCTTTGTATGTTCTTGTATTTAACAAGCAGAAAGTTCCTTTCTTTGTGAACTTCATTATTGCAAGACAATGCAGCGTAGCTAAGATTTTGAGCCCAACCTAGGGATGGAATAATTTTCTTATGTTGTTGCATTGTTGTCAAATGCAATGTTGCTCTGACACCTTTACTTCTATTTTCATTTTTGGCAATATAATGGCGAAGAAAGTATTTAACAAGCAGAAAGTTCATTTCTTTGCAACAAAGGAGTTAGAAACATTTTGATATAATAGTAACTTCATAATTTCTAATATTATTTTGTATTTGGTGTTTTTAAATTCAATACTAACTTGATTGTTTGTGTTTTTCATAGAGCTTACTTATTTGATTTTCATTGATGTTTCTATGGAATGTTTGCGGTGGCTCATCTTTCACATGGAGTGGATGCTATTTGGACCGTTCGCATGGAGTATGCTAGTTTTGGTTCGTGTTCAAAGGGTTCCTTTTGATTCTATATGACATGATAGATAATGAAATTTTAGTTGTGTACTTTTGTAAGATAAGTAATGTTTTGGGCTTCAATGTTTGTGGAATTTTTTTGCATTTTTAGCCTTAGTGGATCTGCATTTTGTTGTTCTCTTGTGATATTGTGGCGAAAATGCTCTGTTTTCATTAGAAGTTGGTTGAAACTCTTGTTGGGCTATTTCCAATTTATGGGTTTATTGTTGTTCTTGAATTGGATCTTTAGGATGTAAGGGTATTGCTATGTTTGGAATGGTTTCTCTGGAATTTGTTCGCAATTTAGTTACATTTCTTTAGAATGTAATGTCTTTCACTTTAAGCGCCTTGTGTAGGAATTAGGATGTAAGGGTATTCTTTGTCTTCACTTTTTCGAGATTTATGTCTTCACTTCAATCGCCTTGTGTAGGAATTAGGATGCATAGCTTGTACGGTAAAGTTTGAGTCTGTGGATGTCATTGATGTTGATGGCTGTTTTCGACTTTCCCTCTTCTATGTTTAGAGTTTATAAATTTTCTGTTTCTTGTTGCATCCTATTACCTTTTCGATTAAGTTGCCAATGTTGTGGTTTTGTTCTAAGTTTTGTCTGAACTAGTTTTTAAAATTTTTGGGTATTTGTTTCTTGAATGTGGACCAAGACTATTTTTGTTTTTACTTTTTCGGAATTTTTGGTAGTCATTGTTTTTAGAATTTGTTACGCCATTTTTGGCCTATTGTGACTTGAATGCAGTGGTATCGTTTTTGGAACTTTTCTGCATTTTTGGACCATTCTTTCATAATGTTATGATTGTTTTTCAAATTTTTCTAAAGTTTTTGGTAGTCAGATTGGTTTCTCTAGAATTTGTGCTGCAATATTTGGCCTATTTTTCATTGTAATGGTGACTGTTTTTGGAATTTTTCTGCATTTTTGGACTATTCTCTCATAATGTTATGATTGTTTTTGACTTTTGTAAGTTTTTCTTAGTTGAGTTTCTCTGGAATTTGTGCTGCAATTTTTGGCCTATTTTTTTCATGAAAACATGTTGTTTCCTTAAAGATTGTTGCATTTACGCTTTTAGTTTCATGTCATTATCATCAATGCAGGGGATATTTCTACATTCCTATGTGATATGGACATTATGCAACATATTAGTGCCTTGTTAACAGGGTTGGTTTATGAAGATTATCTTTGATTGGTCGTAATGTATTATGTTATGTGAAACATTTAGTAGTCACTGCTTTTCTATGATTGGTGTAGAATGTAGTGTGATTATTATAATTTGTTGGTGAAATTGTATTTTGTAATTAGATATAATTATGGGATGTTCTTTCTTCTAAGCCTTTAATTGTTATCGCGACATGATATTGTTCCTTTAATACGTTCTCAAATGTGCACTCATACATTTCATTTCTTTTTGTCAATGCATGGCACATTTCTACATTTATGCGAGAAATAAACATTATGTAACATAATGATGCCTAGTTAAAGGATTGGTTAAGAGTATGATTTTATTTGTAGTCTTCTATTATGTCATGTGATAGGTTGCATGGTCATTTTTGTTATATGTGATTGGTGGAAAATATAATATGATTATTATTATTCATTACGGTGAATTATGCGATGTCATGAGAGGTATAGTTATGGGGTGTTGTTTCCGAGCTAGTCATATTTGCAATTGGATTGAATTTATAACATTTCTCGCTTTTCCTTTTCTTATCACGATGGCGCATCCATCACGGTTGTGCCAAGCATTCCGCATTGTAGACATATTTTGGAATCAAATGGCTAGTTGGTTCTTGTTGTAAAGTCTTACAATAGCCTTTTGCTTATTTACTTTTAGAATGCTATAGAATTATGTGTACATAACTATTTTGTGGGGTGTTAGATGTTTGGATAATGTTTTATTCTCATGGTTCAACTACGATATTTAACTTTTATTTTCTTGTATGCTAGGAAAGTAAAATGTTGTCTTTTGCAATGCACAAGTTTATCTTTCATACGTTACTTCATATGGGCTCAGAATCTTGAATGTTTAGTAAGACTGATTTCATTACATTTTTTCTATCGATGATGTGTGTATTAAAAGGATAGATGATGATTCTATCAATATAGTGTTATTATTAGTGATAAAATATTAAAAAATACAATGTTATAGCACTGGTTAAAATTGTCACTAATAACACTCTTTAGAGACAAATTTTTTTCGTCACTAATTATATTTGCGAACGAATTTTTAGTGACGAGATTTTCCGTCACTAATGCAAAAGGGCGTCAAATTTTTCCGTCACAAAATTGCATTCACCAACAAACTTTACGTGACAAAACTTAAAGTCGTCACTAACCATTTAGTGACAATAAAATTTTGTGACAAACATAAAGTCGTCACTAACCATTTAGTGACAAAAAAATATCGTTACTAGTTCGTCACGAGAAAGAGTTGACCAAAGTTCGTTTTAGTAGCGACTTTTTTCGTCACTAAACCGTCGCTTGCCAATTGGCCGAAATAGTTTGATGGCGGAAATTTTTCGTCACTAAATTTCGTCACTAAGCGTGCACAATTAGTAGCGACTCTTAACTTTTAGTGACGATTTTCCCCCTTTTAGTGGCGATTTTTCGTCACTAATTGTTGTCACATCTTCAAGTCGTCACTAACGCCACTCATTTAGTAGCGACTTTTTATTCAGTCACTAAAACCCTTTAGTGACGGGCGTTAGTGACGACCTAGTGGCGAACCATTTTTCGTCACTAATTGGTTTTGTGACGAAAAAGCAACCTTTAGTAGCGATATTCCAATCGTCACTAAAGCCCATTTTCTTGTAGTGATATGTAATTTAAAATGGGAGAGAAATCAATTTCAATTTTACTTCCATCCTTATTAGCTTATTTTTAAATTTAATAATCTAATTGTTATTAAAGTAATGATAAAGATATGCAAACATCATTGCGGACATCATTGCAGACTTTCACTAACTTTTTACAACGCAATGCAGTTAAAATACCATGAATCCACAGCCACATGGACTTTCTCTTCTGATTTGTATGATCTAATCACACATCTGATCTTATATGAACAAATCCATCTAGTTCGAATGGCAAACAGTTGCAATATTTTAAACCACAAAGCCGTCAAGATTTGTGTATGTCAAAGGTCAATCGTTATCAATTAATAGGAGGAATCCAGCTACCAGTGTGGTCTTTCATTTTGTAAATGAAAAATCAGCTAGCTGCCATCCGACATTGACTAATCCTTTTTTAATCACCATAGAACTCCCTTTCGTATCAATACGTTTATTCCACTGAAGAAATTATGGAAAAATAATTCCCCTGCAAATTACAATTGATATTTATAACATGTAAGAACCAAGAAAATAATATTTCACCAAATTACCACAAAAAATAACCATGAAAACAAAAATATATATACTCTCTTTAAGATCTACTTTCTATAATTTTCTTTTTATCTTAAAAAATGTTCAATTTCTAAAAAGTATGCTATAAAGTTTTTAGTAAGGAATAACTATATATCATGGACCACAATCAAAACATAAAAATATAAGTGAAAAAAATTATACTCTCCAGTCTCGAAAAAAAGATTTAAATTTTAGTATAACTTTTTTCATTTATATGGTACAACATGTTTAATGTATCATTAAATGTACTATTTTCTTTTTTTTATTGTTACTTTTTAATTTTAAAGTATACATGATCATTATTAATGAAGGCGATATAAGACATTTATTCAAAATCACTACAAGAAAAATGGGCTTTAGTGACGATTGAATATCGTCACTAAAAGGTTGCTTTTAAGTCACAAAAACCAATTAGTGACGAAAAATGGTTGCGTCACTAGGTCGTCACTAATGCTCCGTCACTAAAGGGTTTTAGTGGCCGAAACAAAAAGTCGTCACTAAATGAGTACGGTTAGAGACGACTTGAAGATGTGACAACAAATAGCGACGAAAAAAAATGCTCACTAAAAGGGGGGGAAAGTCGTCACTAAAAGTTAAGAGTCGTCACTAACTGTGCACGTTTAGTGACGAAATTTAGTGACGAAAAATTTCCGCCATCAAACTATTTCGGTCAATTAGGCGATTGTGGCGGTTTAGTGGCGAAAAAAGTCACTAAAGCGAACTTTGGTCAACTCTTTCGTGACGAACTAGTAACGATATTTTTGTCGTCACTAAATGGTTAGTGACGACTTTATGTTTGTCACAAAATTTTATTGTCACTAAATGGTTAGTGACGACTTTAAGTTTTGTCATGAAAGTTTGTTGGTGAATGCAATTTTGTGACGGAAAAATTTGACGTCCTTTTGCATTAGTGTGGAAAAATCTCGTCACTAAAAATTCGTCAAATATAATTAGTGATGAAAAAATTTGTCACTAAATAGTGTTATTAGTGACAATTTTAACCAAAGCTATAACATTGTATATTTTAATATTTTATCACTAATAATATCAATATATTGATTGTAACATCATTTATCCTTTTAATACACACATCATCGATATCAAAATGTAATGAAAACAATCTTACTAATCATTCAACATTCAAAGCCCATATGAAGAAACGTTTGAAAGATAAACTTGTGCATTGCAAAGACAACATTTTACTTTCCTAGCATACAAGAAAATAAAAGTTAAATATCGTAGTTGAACCATGAGAATAAAACATTATCCAAACATCTAACACCCCACAAAATAGTTATGTACACATAATTCCATAGCATTCTAAAAGTAAATAAGCAAAAGGCTATTGTAAGACCTTTACAACAAAGAACCAAGCGGCCATTTGATTCCAAAATATGTCTACAACTGTGAATGCTTGGCACAACTTTGGTGATGGATGCGTCCATCGTGATAAGAAAAGGAAAAAGCGATAAATGTTATAAATTCAATCCAATTGCAAATATGACTAGCTACTAAAACAACACCCCATAACTATACCTCTCATGACATCGTACAATTCACCGTAATGAATAATAATAATCATATTATATTTTCCACCAATCACATATAACAAAAATGACCATGCAACCTATCACATGACATAATAGAAGACTACAGCGAAAATCATACTCTTAACCAATCCTTTTAACTAGGCATTATTATGTTACATAATGTTTATTTCTCAGACAAATGTAGAAATGTGCCATGCATTGACAAAAAAGAAATGAAATGTATGAGTGCACATTTGAGAACGTATTAAAGGAACAATATCATGTCGCGATAACAATTAAAGGCTTAGAAGCGAGAACATCCCATAATTATATCTAATTACAAAATACAATTTCACCAACAAATTATAATAATCACACTACATTCTACACCAATCATAGAAAAGCAGTGACTCTGAAATGTTTCACATAACATAATACATTACGACCAATCAAAGATAATCTTCATAAACCAACCCTGTTAACAAGGCACTAATATGTTGCATAATGTCCATATCACATAGGAATGTAGAAATATCCCCTGCATTGATGATAATGACATGAAACTAAAAGCGTAAATGCAACAATCTTTAAGGAAACAACATGTTTTCATGAAAAAAATAGGCCAAAAATTGCAGCACAAATTCCAGAGAAACCAGTCTGAACCAGTAAAAAAACTTACAAAAAAAGTCAAAAAAACAGTCGGCATAACATTATGAGAGAATAGTCCAAAAAATGCAGAAAAAATTCCAAAAAAACAATCACCATTACAATGAAAAAAATAGGCCAAATATTGCAGCACAAATTCTAGAAACGATCCAGGACAGTCAAAAACTTTAGAAAAAATTTGAAAAAACAGTCGGCATAACATTATGAAAGAATGGTCCAAAAAAATGCAGAAAAAGTTCCAAAAAAACAGTCACCACTGCATTCAAGTCACAATAGGCCAAAAATGGCAGAACAAATTCCAGAAAAAAACAGCCCGGACCAGTCAAAAAATTCCAGAAAAAAGTAAAAAAACAAAAATAGTCTTGGTCCACATTCTGAAGAAACAGTCCAAAAATTTTAAAAACTAGTTCAGACAAAACTTAGAACAAAACCACAACATTGGCAACTTAATCGAAAAGGTAATAGGATGCAACAAGAAACAGAAAATTTATAAACTCTAAACATAGAAGAGGGAAAGTCGAAAACAGCCATCAACATCAATGACATCCACAGACTCAAACTTTACCGTACAAGCTATGCATCCTAATTCCTACACAAGGCAGTTGAAGTGAAGACATAAATCTCAGAAAAAGTGAAGACAAAGATCACCCTTATACATCCTAATTCCTACACAAGGCGATTAAAGTGAAAGACATTACATTCTAAAGAAAGCGAACTAAATTGCAGAACAAATTCGGAGAAACCATTCCAAAACATAGCAGTCACAATTTACATCCTAAAGATCCAATTCAAGAACAACAATAAACCCATAAATTGGAAATAGCCCAACAAGAGTTTCAACCAACTTCTAATGAAAGCAGCGAGTAGCATTTTTCGACCACAATATCACAAGAGAACAACAAAAATGCAGAATCCACCAAGGCTAAAAATGCAAAGAAAATTCCACAAACATTGAAGCCCAAAACATTACTTATCTTACAAAAGTACACAACTAAAATTTCATTATCTATCATGTCATATAGAATCAAAAGAACCCTTTGAACACGAACCAAAACTAGCATACTCCATGCGAACGGTCCAAATAGCATCCACTCCATGTGAAAGATGAGCCACTGCAAACATTCCATAGAAACATCAATGAAAATCAAATAAGTAAGCTCTTATGAAAAAACACAAACAATCAAGTTAGTATTGAATTTAAAAAACACCAAATACAAAATAATATTAGAAATTATGAAGTTACTATTATATCAAAAATGTTTCTAACTCCTTTGTTGACAAATGAACTACATTTGTTAAATACTTTCTCTTCGCCTATTATATTGCCAAAAATGAAAATAGAAGTAAAGGTGCTGTAGCAACATTGCATTTGACAACAATGCAACAACATAAGAAAAATTATTCCATCCCTAGGTTGGGCTCAAAATCTTAGCTACGTTGCATTGTCTTGCAATAATGAAGTTCACAAGAAAGGAACTTCTCATTGTTAAATACAAGAACATACAAAGAAAGAAAGAAATCATGTGTTTCTCTAATTAAATAGATGAGTAGAGAAATCATTTAAAATCGGAGAGAGTACAAATAGTGTGTAATAACATGCAGTGTAGACGATACTAAATAAACACTAACAAAAATTCATACAAGGAACTAACAATTTATCAAAATTGAATCCTCCCGTGCCAAACCTCCTGATTCAAAGTAAGATCATGAGACATGGAAACTTTGCAATTGCCTGACTAATATGACTAAAGGGATTGACAAACTTTTAACTTACATTTCTAATGACACCGAGCATAACCAAAGTTGCTTTGGATGTCCATTAGAAATTGATCCAGATCCCAACCTATTGTAATAGAAAGCAAGAAGTGAAGTCAACTTTACCTTTTTGGGTGATGCTTTTTCCAAAGTGTTGAATGGAGTTTGAGTGGGAGTAAGAAAGAAGAAGACTATTCTAATTGAAGCAGAAGTGAAGTCAACTTAATTTAATTATCGGTCGTTTTTTCAAAGGATGAAGTGAAGTTTTTTTTTTTGATCGAAAATTAACTTCAGAATCCGAGCTAATAGCAATCACCAAAACAAATTGGAGCCTCAAACCGATCATAATTCCTAGAAGGCACCAATATCGGGTTTGAGTATTTAGGATAAGAACCAATCACCAAAATTTCTTATTTATTATTTATTTATAGGTAAGGTGCTGAAAAGTTAAGTATAAGAATGGGTACATAAAATAAATAGACAATGATGAGCAATTATTATGGAAGAGTTAATTGGTTGAACAAGTAAGAGGTAAACACAAATTAAATGGTATCAAAGAAGACCACTACTCGGTGGAGAATTATTTGAAGTAAAGATTGATCATAGAATCTCACAATTTGAAGTTTAATGGTCTTTCCATCTTGCTCAGCGTATTTTTCTCAAATTTTAAAAGAATCACAATGATTAAACAAGCTAATAGGAATGTCACCTTACATTGATTATGAAATCTTACAAATCAACACCAATTGTCTGATGTAGCTATCCAGATATGAATCATCCTAGTGAAAAACAAAACCAAGGAAATGAATATTTGGAAACACAAATGTTAATCCAACATTAAATGAAAAGAGAAAAGAAAAGTTCATTAAAATAACTCGGCTAAAAAGTATGGATATCAGAACAATATTTCAATACAATTTCAGTAAGAACTTTTATAGACCATGATATTTTATTTTACAATTGTCAAAATGAATAAAACATCAACTGCAATTTCGCCATAGAAACCCACTTAGCTATAGTAAAGGTCTACAAGGTCAACATCAACAACATGAATTAACTTTTAAAGCTTAACAAACTTGTAAGCAGCTAACAACTTGTCATAGTGGTTTAAACCTAAAGTAAGACTTCTCTAAGGTTATTGGAGTAAGAAGCATGGGGTGGGTGTGCATGTGTTATATGCATAATTGGGCACATTGAATATTGGTATAAAAGAAAAGAAGCTTTGATGTGTGCATATACAAGTCATGAAATTTAAGTTCATTTTCATTTCGTATGAAGATCCGGTCTAGCATTTATCATGTGTAGATACAAACAGAAACTTGGAAATTCGGTTAGTGTTGATTGTAGGTGGCACACCACCTACCTTCATATTTTTTAAAAATGGTGGCTCAAAGGGCAAACTTGGTTGATTACGATTCTATACACGCTACCAATAAAATCACACGACTCACATACCAAAAAGATTCATGTGTTTTAGCAGACATATGCACATCTAAATCTCAATTTGCAAGCGGTGTTGTGTCTGATTGAGGTAATTAGACCATATGTCACTTGTAATCTTCACATAAAGGAACCTTGGCCCAAATAGATAGATGTACATCTTGATTAAATCAAACAACTCACACACACCACCACCTCCTCAAAAAAGATGCACGTGGCGCTTTAGCATTCTCGAGGATCATGTCACTTATAATCTCCACATAAATGAACTTTAGAGATAGATAGATGTATACCATGATTAAAGCATTGTCTAAAACTCACAGAATATGAATGGAAGTTATGTGATAATAGTATGACTAAGACAAACACCTTGGATTTTAAGAGTTTAATAATTTATTTGTATAAGTATCCATTTTTCTAGACCATACAGAAACTCAACAAAAGAAGAAAGACATTATTTAACCAAATATACAACCAAAAATAAAGCTAAACAAACTTGAGTAACATGAAGGTCAATAGAAGCATAAGTGAGACCATCAACTTGCAAAAAAATCTAGTTAAAAGTGAGTACAAATTGTCTAGTTTAATTTAACTCTATTAAGACACTAATCATGACATGTTAATCCATGTGAAGAGTATAATACTATAATTGATCCTTAAAAATCTGGATGATTTCCAATACCAAAGTGTAAAGTCAAATTTTAATAATGAAATAAATATATATATATATATATTTGATATTTAAGGTTTATATAAATAATTTATGAAAAATTTTAATTATAGTACTTATTCAAGTTAAAAGTTTATCAAAAATTTTAAGTAATAAAATATAATAAATTTCACCTAACAGAACTATGACATTCAGTATTGGATAGGGCCAAGTTTTCTCACACAAGCCAACAATATTGGAGTCTCAACCCCATATAAATTGTTAGTCGGTTATTTTACTTTAAAACTAACACAATTTTCATCAATGAATAGTTATTTTGTGAGTGACTCTTTACGTTTTTTTAGTTTGGATTCACTTTTGACCTGCATACAGAATATCTAGAGTTCAACAAATTTAGAAACACTAGAAAATATTATTTTATGAATATTATTACCAATATTTAATATTGTATCTATCTATAACTATATTCATATACGGACAACTTATATAATGTACCCACCATACATAAGTATTAAAAATTATGTACTTAAAGTAATTAAACTTATGTGTATTTTAAAGTAATTAAAATTATTCCTGATTTTCAATAGTATATTTTAAAACTAACAAAATCATTTACTTAAAGTAATTAAACTTATGTGCACATGTTCATAAATATCAAGGTGTCATAGTATAATTATTTTACATTAAGAGTCATGACATAATTAAGCCAATGAAGCTCAGCCTAATGAAGAATATACTTAGTCCATTTGTTAATTACTCTAAGCCAAAGAAAGCCAATTAGTACTAATCAATAATGTATTGTAATACTAAAAGACTCTGTGATTAATGTACAATTATATGGACAAACAAAAATATTAGGGTGTCCTAGTACAATTATTAAAAATTAAGAGTTATAATATAATTAAGCTAAATTTGGCATAAGGAAAAATAAACTTAGTCTAATACTTATTCTTAGCCAAAGAAATCCAATAAAATATCCAAAATACACTTAATGAGATAGATTACATAAAAGGATGTATGACATACAATACCTTTAATGAGGAAATTAGTTGTATAAAATCGATTGTACTTGCATTTTGTTGACTAACAAGAAAAAGTTGTACATTAGTAAAAGAACTCCTTTTTGGAACAAAAGAAGTATAACTGTATAAGTATTTACTACTTTTGTTATACATTATACGTCTCACTATATATGTACATGTATTAAGCACTACTTGTGTTGTTATATTACATTAGTGGCTATAATTAGTTTGAAACTATATATGTCCCAATGCATATGTTGTTATTAAAATTTATAATATTCAATTTAGATTAGATACCAAAGCAAATATTTTATATCTCCATAGTTAATAATATTATACACTAAAATACAAATTTGAGACATTTCTTGTTAGTCAAATGGCAGAGCAATATTGTTCTTGTGAGGTTTGCTTTGTGGGTTTGAGCAAATTTAATTAAAATAGTAGAAAATATTTTACATTTTCCCTCTCTCTCCATCTGCTAAAAATGGCTAATTTAGTAAAACATCTTATTAGTTATAAGCTATGAATACAACAAACATAATTAATAATATTATTAAACCCAATTTGTACGTCAAACTAGTAAACTAATTGGTTCTTGAGGTGCTTATTACTACTAACAAAATTACATATTTAAAGTGATTAAACTTATATCTGCAAATTCATATAATGTAGTCAAATTCATATATATCGTAAATTCTCGAGTTGATAGTGTATCTACAAACAAATACTCTATTCGTACGTCAACTAATGTTGGCAAATGCATATATATTTGGGTGTTTTAGTACAATTATTAAAAATTAAGAATTATATTTTTCAAAAGTTAACTTCAGCCCAATAAGTAAATTACATAGCCCAATTCTTAAGTAAACAAAAATTAAGGCCAATCCTATATCAATTGTGGCCCAGAAATTTAAAAAACAAAATTCATTCTTATATAAGTTGTACTCCAGCAATTTAGCCCAAAACAAACCCAATCCTTTATAAGTTGTGGCCCAAGTAATTTAGCCCAAAACATTTTATCTACTCTATCCCAAATTAATTAGCTTAACACATATATTTTTTCATCAAATTTATAATATTATGTTTTATTATACACTAAAATAAATTTTTTCTATCTCCATATGTAATGATATTACACACTTCAACCCTATGTATAAAAAAAAAATGAATTAATAGATTACAACTATTTTCTTTTTCATTGTCACATAACCTACTAATTAAATTTTCTTTTGCACCAAAAAATTATATTTATAATGCACTAAAAAAATTTATATTTTTTAATTACTGATATTTCACACATATACATATAATCAAGAATTTAATTTAAAATCATATATCGATGAGTTTGAGCTTAACCAATCCTTCTTACTGAGTTAGGTACTTTGTGTTAGCACGCTCGTCTATTTAAACCTAGTATTTTATGGACACTAATGTAATGTGTTACATTAGGGATTTCTACTTTAATACAATTAGTTTGGTTTGGAAAAAAAAGCAATTAGTGACGAAACAATTGCGTCACTTTAAAACATATATTCCATTAGTGACTAAAAGATATTCACTAAAAGGAATTAAAACTTAGTTTATTTTAGTGACGATAATAAATGTCGTCACAATGATTATTTTAGCCGATAATAAATGACTATTTTGAAAATGACTATTTTAGCGGGAAAGTTTCCCGCCACACTCTTTAGTGACTTTTTGTGATTAAATCACTAAAAATTTAGAGTAGACAATAAAATAGTGACGATAAAAGTTTTGGTCACTAAATGTGATATTTAGTGACGATATTTTTTCGTCACTACAAATTCCGTCACTAAAGCCCATTTTCTTGTAGTGAATAGATGCTTGTTTTGGGATTAATTTTTTTTTTTTAAATGGACTCTTTTTTTGGGATTAAGGAATTATGATTAATACCCATTTAATGTGTTGTGGAATATAATTCTTACTAATTTAAATTTTTTAAAAAACACAACTGATCTTTCTTTGGATGAAGAGAGAATTATGTAATTCTAAAAACTAATCCTGCTTCAAAAAATACTGGATAACTACGACACTTAACAACTTGAGAAAGTTATAATTCACTATATCACCGTAAAGAGCTTACTGACAAAACAACGACATATATTATGTCATTCAAGTGATCAATCATAATCTATAAAATATTACACAATTGACTGACTACTTTATATTTCTCCAATCAAGATCCATAAGTCCCAACGTTCAATAATGAAACAAAAACTGAAGATTTAATGTCCAAGGTACATGTAGTTGATAACTCCCAACTTTTATTGTCGGCAATAAGCGGTATATATTAATAACATTCTTGTTCATGTGTCTAACTGCGTGGTGCTTTTTCCCTTACATCACTAGGCAATGTCATGTAATTTTTCCAATCCTCAAGAAACAACCTAAGATCATGTAACTTACGACTTAAACCAACACGACAAGTAGCATGCAAAGTGAAAAGAAAAGATTCAAATCCTTACTTTTCGCACAAAATCCCCTGTAAAATGTTGTGTCCAAAAGTCTAATCTTGATCCCAATTTCCTCCACTAAAGGACCAACCCTTATCCTATTAAACACATATTGATCATGTTTGTTTTTTTTTTTTGAATTTGTGTCTTGATGCGAGCCAAAGCTCATAAAATTGGACTGTACGATTATTTGATTTCACATAATAAAAGCCTGTATTTGACGAACCCCCATAATGTTCACTTGCAGTTTGCATGTCTGCCTCTTCAAGAAAATGTAAAAATGGATCTCGAAACCATATTATATCAGCATCC
Organism: Gynochthodes officinalis; assembly: GCA_020080225.1. Classification (NCBI taxonomy): domain Eukaryota; kingdom Viridiplantae; phylum Streptophyta; class Magnoliopsida; order Gentianales; family Rubiaceae; genus Gynochthodes; species Gynochthodes officinalis. The sequence goes on along the minus strand of CM034615.1, from coordinate 32,174,964 downwards.
TGCCACACATAAAGAACAAAAAATTGATGTTCATTCTTAAGTGTAATTAATCACACTTTAATTTATGGGATTAGTGTAGAATTCTAATAAATAACATTTGAACAAAGCTTATGAAACTAAATTTTGAAGTCAAAGTTGTAGGCTGCAGCTTTTATATTGGACCTCTATGCTGGACTTTTATTGGTTAGTTCATAAGAAGCATGCATGATGTATATATGAATTTTCATTCTGGGTTCATCTAAATTACTCAGGCCACTAAATGTTGTCAATTAAGAGTGGAAAAAGGGTCTAATTGTGAAGAAAATACGAGCAACCCAGAATTATTAGTAGTGGTTTCCAAGGAATTGAGGTTCAATACAAGGAATTACTCAGAAACAATAAGTTTTTCTGATCCCATATCAGTTCAAAAAGTGACATAGAGCGCCTAATAAATAAAAGATATTCAGAATCTAATTGTTTGAATTTTTAAGTTAAATTAGGGTCTAACTTGTATATTGGCAAAAGAATTCGCTAACGCGTTCATTGCCTATTACAGTTAAAAGGACATAATCATAAAAATCAAGTTAAAAGTGCATACCGTGAGAACGGCGCTGTATCCGAGCTTGAGAATTGTATACATAAATTCAATCTTTCTCCAAACCAGTTTCACATAATTTGGGTGATTATATTTCTCCTCATGCTTGGAAAAGTCATCCCCATCAGTCCTGAGTGCATAACAATATGAGTGCAACTGAGCAACGGTTGTATGACTTTTGGTCTAGTGCTATTACTACCAAATGATTCAAGAACTTTTGAGTATCATTTCCAACCCTGAAACTCTCAAGAAACAGATCAAATAATGAATCTGGTTCCGTCCATGGTGCATTCACTTTTGTTACCATCACGATTTTGTTCTCCGTCGCTGCTTTATTTAACAGTTTTTCTAATTTGTCTGCTTCAGTTTCTTCACCAGCCTGAACGAGAGATAACAGAAAAGATTAGATTCAGTTTTATTGTGAAAACCACATTTTCTTGCTAATATTTTATTCGAATAGTATAGGAACATATGTTGGATTAAAATGACAGTATGAAAGTTTTACGCAATTCAATCATCAAGATGCTGATGAATGCATTTGAAATTGGTTAGTCATAATCCTTCTATTTAAAATGCTAAATGAACCAATCTAGCAAGCCTGAAGTACAGCCTTTAGTCCAAATCAACTAACCAATTGGTAATTTAATTAAATTTAAGTAATCTATAGAATCAGCCATCTCAATATTAGCAATTCTAACATTATTGCTTGCACTGGCAATGAACTTTTCTTTTTCATAGCAAATGAACTTTATCAGGTTCAATAGCGCAGAAGAAAACCGTTTTTGAGAGGTATAATGCAAAAGTTTTTCATATGAAGGGGGTCGGATTTACAAAAGAGAAAAGTCTGTAGTCAATTTTAATGTAATTATTATGATTTTTAAGAGTATAACTGTTTCTTTACTATTTAATTAATAAAAAATATCACTAATACAGTAGTGATGTGAAAATTAATTGTTATGAAAATTAATAATGTAATAGTAATATATGATTCTTTTAAACTTCTATGTAAATTTAATATATATATATATATATATATATATATATATATGTATATATATGTATGTATGTATGTATATAGTTGTATTTATTATCTCTATTTAAACTGAGTTGTTATCTATTAACATGTAACTCTAATATAACTCTAATATTTTGTGATCAATCCCCCAAGGGGGCAGCCTTACAACTAAATGTGGATTTGTTTTTGTAAAGGTGTACTTGTGGTGATATTTCATGAGGCCCATATCGTGCAACTATGTGGTAGATTTGGGGTCGCTTGCAAAATTAACACCTTGGAAGTCAATAGCTGACATATAGCATGTGGTATAATTTTTTTGCGAAAATAGCAAGTCAACGTAGTTTGACCAAGTGAAAAGACCTAAATGCCCTTTTACGTTTAAAATGCGGAAAAACATGTGCTCTGATGATAACCATGTCGAGCACATGTTGAGCATATGCTCAACATGGTGATCATCCGAACACATGTTTCTTATCATTTTCAACGTAGAGGGGTATTTAGGTCTTTTTACTTGGTCAAACTACGTTGATTTGCTATTTTCGCAAAAAAATTATACCATGCGCTGTATTTCAACTATTGCCTTAAAATGGTGCTATTTTTGCAAATTTTTGGGTAGATTTTAACTTTATCACTTTTAAATTCTTTTATATCATATCTTGAAAAATCATTTGGGTTAATTGCAAGTATAAAAATATGTTTTGTAGCAAAACTGTTTGGATTACTTTTTGAAATAGTTTTTAGTTTGGCTGTATTTAATTTAAATCTTATTTATTTGTTTTCAAAATATATGTAAAATTTTACATTAGATATTAGTTATGTTGAATAAATTATAAAAAAAAAGAAATTATAGTTAATTAAAAATTTTTTAATTATCACTTATTAAATTAAATTTAGCTAAATTTTAAAATTATAAGATTGATTTTCTTTACCCAAAATAACTTCATTAAACCCATTATTTTTATTACAATAATATTGCACTTGATGCTTCCTATTCCAAAGAATGATTCTGTATTGTATGTAAAACATACAAACTTACGTGTGGCTTTGAATATATCTACACACAACCTAGAATCACTAAATACGGTGCATGAGATGAAGGCACGTTTTCTGGGGCATGCACTGGTGATGAAGCATTAGAAGGTGAGTTTTCTTGGGCTCCTGCTGGCGATGAAGTACTATAAGGAAAGTTTTCTTGGGCAGGCGGTGTTGTAGAATTATTAGATACAAGAGATAAATTTCCTTCCAAGAAGTTACCAGTCCAACCAGAAAAATTGCCTTCATCAGAAGATAAAGAAGATTGATTTGACTGACCAGTACTGTTTTGAGATAATCTCGACAATGAAGGATATGAGATGGGAAAGTAGTATTCGATGTGATTGAAGGAATGGTAAAGAAGTAAGCAAGCTACAGCAAGGGCAATTAAATATGGTATTTGCTTTCTAATGATAATGTTGGTTGAAAAGGGAAGGTGACTTTGGTGACTGATGTTTCCTCTGCTCTGTTCGAAAGGGTGTTGATGATGGTAGTCGCTGCCAGATTCCAATAACGCCTTCCGATCACCCTCGTCACCATGGCCGTTTGAAGCATTTCCTCCACCTCTCGATTGCATTAGTATCAGTAATTATATACTTAACCCGATTAGTTCAATATAACTATTAGAATTTCCGAAATTGCGATGTCGGAATAAAATTTTTGGGCGTGTCTTTTGTTGCAAGCATGAAATTGCATAAGAACTAGCAATTACTGACTTTCCTAGGAATATATAGGACACATTTGTTTGGTGGCCAGTTGGCATCGGAAGTTGCATGCAAGACAGGGTAATCTGCTAGCCCAGGACTAATATATACGTCACAATCTCTTAACTTTCAAGTATGAGTCTAGTGGTATCACATGCCCAACTATTCATTTATTTTTATTTTTTTCTTTTTTTGAACATAATTTTAGAAGTAGTTCCTAGAATTTAATCCGTAATCCTGGGTTTTAGGAGTGCAACCACACACCACACTTAATTCAAAATCGCTTTAAAATTGGAATTGGAATTGGGTTTTATATGGGTTTTAGAAGTGGAAACCACACGCGACACTTAATAGCATCTCTATTATGGGATTTTCGAAGTGGAAGCCACGTACGGCACTTAATTCCGGTACTTTTTAGCATTTAATCTCAGTAGTTCCTAGCATCTCTATTACGGGTTTTTAGAAGTGGAAGCCACACAGGGCGCTAAATTCCAGTAGTTCCTAGAATTTAATCTCCATTATGGCTATGGGTTTTAGAAGTAGAAGCCATACACAGCACTTAATTCCGGACTAAGTTCAGTAGCTCTTAGCGCATTTAATCTCTAGTATAGGGCACTTAAATTCCAGTACTATATTAACTGCCATGTCAACTGTAATCGTAGGCTGTGGGTACTTAATTTCTAAGACTAAATTAACTCCCTTGTTAGCTGTAACATCCTACATAGTAGGTACTTAAGATTGTGGGCAGTTAAGAGGACTAAGTTTGGGAGGAGTGGGTTGGGTGGTAAGGTAGTAGGAACTATTACTAGAAGGTTTTGGGCTCAAAATCTTCAAATTCCAAGGCTAAGTTAACGAGATTGTGGTTGTGGGCACTTAATGAGGACTTGGTACAACATTGTCAAATTCCAGGACTATGTTAACTAGATTGTGGTTGTGCGTGAGGGCTGGGTTCAAGATCTTCAAATTTCAGGACTAAGTTAACTAGATTGTGGGCACTTAATGAGGTCTTGGGTCAAGATCTTCATCAAATTCCAGGACTAGGTTAAACTAGATTACGGGTACTTAACTAGATTGTGGGCACTTAATGAGGACTAAGTTGGGGGAGGGTTGGGTTGTGTGAAGATTGTGGGCACTTAGTGAGGAGTAAGTTGGGGAGGGGTGGGTTGTGTGGCAAGGTGGGAGAAATTGTAATTTAAAATTTAAAATTTTAATTTTAATTTATTTTTAATTTATATTTTATAATTTTAATTTATTTTTGCTAAACCAAAACTAAAATGTTTAAACTCTCCCATTGTCGACTGTAACGTCCTAGATTATGGAGCAGTCTAACCATTTGGAATTTTGTTTTTGCTAAATGAAAATGTTTAAACTAAATTATTATTAATCTGCTAACCCAACTCTTATATACAAATTATTGTCTCTCAACTTTTTTATGTGAGATTAAGGTATCAATTATATATATAAAAAAGAATATCCATTCAATCTTTTTCAATATGTATACTAATTTGCATAATATAATCAAAGCATCTATCCGTTTTATTTACATATCTCATAAAATTTTAATTTGAGTAAATGTTGGATTCACAATAATTAGCTATCATATGAGTAAACATAACACTTATAATCCTTATTTCATTACAATTCAAAATGAGTCAATTTAAATATCTCAAATACATTTTATTAAACATTCACAATATATAAATATTAAATACATTTAGTTATAAGTATTAATTAGCCAAGTATTATACATACATATTAACTATCCAATTTATCTTTATCGTATTATAGGTCAAAATTGAGTCCAATATAAAGATTGATGCATGATCTGGCACATATATCCTTATCACATCTATCTATTACATACAAGTAGGATAGCATGGTATTTCGAGTTCAGGTCGGGTTTGCTATACCCATCCCCGAACCCGATCGGTTTTAACTTTAAACCCCATCCCTTCGACCAAATTTTAGGGTATCCCCAACTCAACCCGATCGGTTTTAACTTTAAACCCCATCTCGCACCGATCGGGTTTTGGGTTCTCATGGGGACTCTAAACCCGATCAAGAGGGTGAAACCCAAACCCAAATCCTAACCCGAACCCCAAACCCAAAACCCAAACCCAACAAAATTAGAACCAAATGAAGAAAAATAAAGAAGAAGAATTTGAATTCTAATTGCATTAACCTCCCAAATGTCTGGTCATTTTCATGTGTCATAAAGCAATTATTGATGCAACAGGATACATAATTAGAAATGAAGTGTCATTTCACAGCAGATAATGGTCATTAGTCCTAAATCATTTCTTATCAAACAAAGACCAAAGCATTAAAATATGCAAATCAATTATAGGTTTGTTTATAGCCAGAGTAAACTGAAGGAGCAGAAATATCACAACAGGGAGAAGATAAAAGTGGGACAGATAGTGCAACATTCACAAAGATATAGAGTACTTGGACAAACTAGAAAGAAAAGCAATTTACTTGGGATCATATCAAAGAAACACAGAATACACATATAGAGTACTTGGACAAACTTTTACTTACTATCATACTGGTTCCTATGCACAAGTTAGTCATCATGCTATACACATTATCTGGGATTAAAATGGGGCTCAATGTGATCAACCCTTCCAGTACTAGTACTTCTCAAAAGGGGAAAGGCGTGGTCTATGGGTGCAACCACATGAACAATGCAGATCCTGCATTTCTCCTTTATCTAATAAAATACCAAACATCTAATTTAACTTTGGCTGTTTTTTCCAATATATTTTGCTATTACTACTTTTATCTTTTAAAATATTTAACAAACATATAATAAATTTAAATGTCAAACTTAAAATATTTTTGCAATTATTCTATCGCTTCCACAAAAGTCAAGAAATATATTGTTACATCATCCGAATTTATATTCATATCTAATAAAATACCACCCATAAATGGAAAATCGCTATCACTGAAATTGGCAGAACATGTATCTTTGATGAATCTTGAGAAACAAAGAAAATAGAGATTCGAACAGGTGAATAATAATGTGTAATCAGAGAGAACAGAGAACACTCCCCATGTTACTGTGTTGGATAACAGATGGATTGGTGGGACTTGTCCCAGCCCACACATTTGCCTCCCAATCTCTTCTTCGTTTTCACTCACTGCTACTGCTCTTCCACATTAATGGGAAATGGGTAATCTTTCAGGACCAAAGTTCATCAATTCCCCATAACTTCTAAACAGATACACGGCCGATGAACTTAAGACTGAGGAGGCGATGACGGAGGACAGGCGACGACTGACGGCGGAAGAGGATGAGGATGAACGGATCGAGGACCGGTGACGACTGACGACCGAGGATGAGAGCTAAAACTCAAATCTGCAGAAGAAACAAATGGAGGCGGGCGGCGGAAGTCTGCAGAAGAAACTCTAATTGCAAATTGCAATTCTATGTTTGGGCATTTTCTGTTAGTCTGCTTATTGAGGGGAGGGGGCAGTCGGCGACTCGGCGGCGGGGAGAGAAAATGGAAAAGGGAAGAAAGGGGTTAGGTTAGGAAGAAAGGGGTTAGTTTCTCCGTATGGAAAATACTAGAAACAAAAAACCACGTATTTGTGCAACTCTGATAACTAGCAGGCACTTTCCGCTCATTTTGAGTGCCCACTATATTGCACAGTATAAAAAAATTTGAGGATAAAATTGAGATAACGTTAACAAAATAAAATCATAATACTATAAGAAAGAAGAAATATTTGATAGGAAGAAAGAAAATTACATAGTAAAAGTTAATTAATGTAGAACAAAAATAGAGTAAACATATTCTAATTTATTTTAAATTTAAATTTTCATGGATATAATTTTTCTATCCTATGTTAAAAATAATAACATGAAAATATCTTGTATTTGTGATACGAAAACTAAATAGTCATTCTCTTCCAAATTATGATATTGTACAACCGATGGCAATTTCGACGAAGTGAAGAACGCTGACAAGAATGTCATATACTCAATTTCATTGATGTTTCTAATTTTTCTAAAGGGTCTTGAGCAGCCTGATGTTTCTAATTTTTGTAAAGGGTCTTGAAAGTTGAAATATCAAATTAAGGCCAACAAATCCATAAACTTTAAAATTGATATAAAATTCTACCTGCCCATAAACTTTAACACAAATAATTAATAATATGTTTAAAGACCAGGATCAATTTGAAAAAAAAAAACGATAAGGAGGTACTTTAGACTTTACTGTAATCTATTCATAATTTGCACACATTAAGATTAATAAAAGTAAGAGTCGGCTAGCATGATAAATTTATTAATCTCTTCATCTTTAAAAAAACTTTTAGTTAATATATATATTAAATTATAAAATGCAATAAAATTAATAAATTATCAAATGTATAATTTCTTCGTGAGTACATTTTAATTTGAATTATGCATTTTATTATTAAAAAGAGTATACACAAATTTCACACAAAAGTCTTTTTTGTAACCAAAAAAATTAAAAATTGAACTTTTTTTTAAGATAGTATAATTATTATATATGAATATGTTCATTTCTTCAATTCTTATATTATATTTAATCAATTCTAATATCTGAGTAAAACTAATATAAATACATGTCATGTGTAATAGTAATAGTAATACAAATCAATTGGTCAAATGCTCAAAACACTAGCATTTAGTTAATTAACTCCATAATCTTATATAAATTTTGATAAAGTACATATAAACAAGATATGAAGCAATAATTTAATGAAAAAAAACAATAATTTAATGAAAAAATTAATAAAGTTTTTAAGATTAGTGTATATGAAACACTAGAACCATATACACTGTCACAAAGATTATTAAAAGTAGAAAATGGTGTCACTATATAGAAGAACATTTTGTTTGCTATTTAACTTTATTTCATTCCAAATTATAAATATGTTCATTTCTTCAATTCTTATATTATATTCAATCAATTCTAATATATGAGTAAAACTAATATAAATACATGTCATATGTAATAGTAATACAAATCAATTGGTCAAATGCTCAAAACACTAGTATTTAGTTAATTAACTTCATAATCTTATATATATTTTGATAAAGTACATATAAACAATATATAAAGCAATAATTTAATGAAAAAATTATTAAAGTTTTTAGATTAGTGTATATGAAACACTATGATCATATATCTTTCAACAAAGGGCATTCAAATGCTTTTGCGTTTTCTGACACTATATAAAAGAACATTTTGTTTGTTATTTAACTTTATTTCATTTAAAATTATAAATATGTTCATTTCTTTAATTCTTATATTATATTCAATCAATTCTAATATATGAGTAAAACTAATATAAGTACATGTCATATGTAATAGTAATACAAATCAATTGGCCAAATGCTCAAAACAATAGAATTTACTTAATTAGCTCCATAATCTTATATTTATATATATATATAACACTTCTTATATGTATAAATATAATTCAATGTAATTTGTACGAATGATGAACCATACACTCTATGAGTTATAAATTTAATGATTACTTAATATGTATGTATAAATGTATGGATTATAACTTATAGTTTACAATCAAATAGTTAGTTAGACTTGCAAAGCATAGTTATGACATATAAAATGCTTATTAATTATTTTTAACATGATTATATGAGATAAGTGGTTCATTGGGAGGTTACAAGACAAATAGCCGGTAGCATATATTCATGCATGTACCTTAATATACTTGCTTTGGACATGTGTACCTACAGATAAAAGAAAATTGGATACTCTCCAGAAAGATAAAGAGATATATATAATTATTTCAAGATAAAAACTATTGAAACATAATATTTGTACAAAAGCAAGGAAGTTCCTTTTTTTTTTGAATTAAAATAGAATACGAAAGTAAAAACTAAATTTTTTATAATTAGTTAATTGTACTAAAAAATAATTATACTTATTCTTTTTGTTCCCAAAAAAAAAAGAATTTATTTTTAATTTCTTTTTGTTTAAACAAAGAGAGTCCACTATTAAATAAAAGTTGTGTTGATATGCTCAATTATTTATTTTAAAAACACAAGAGGTTCAATGTTAATATTATTCTATATTTTTGTTGAATAATTTTATTACATGGACAATTAATTACTAATTTCATTAACAAAACATATTGATGTTAAATTGATACTTATTATTAAAAAATTATATTTTCATTTAAAACTATTTAAATACTTTCATAACTTGCCATTTGAAAAAAAAAAAGAAAGATCAATTAAAACAACTTCCAATGATATATGAAACATATAACACAATAAACAAAAATACATACACTTAGATGATCGGCTTGGGTCGGATTTTCCCGAACCCGACCATTCGGGTCGGGTCGGGTCGGGCGGTTTAGGTACCCCGAACCCGATCCCGGGTTTTAAAATATCCCGAACCCGAACCCGAAAAACCCCGGCCAAACGGGTTCGGGTTCGGTTCGGGAACCCGTCGGAGCGGTATAAATTGTCATCCCTACATACAAGGAAACATTGTTCATTCCCTCACATTTGGGAGTTTAGATCCTCTGTCTTATATGTACCAACTATGTCTCAGTAATGAAATGATTTCATTTTATTAATAAATACTAAACATTATGTGCTCTCCAAGTGAACAGCATATGAAACATTTGTATCTGAACAGCATATGAAACATTTGTATCTATAAAAGGGAGAGTGGTGGTTACTTTTGTCAATAAATTTCCTCTAGATTTTGCAAGTTATACTTTGGTTCGATAGCATGACATTCTTTATTTTCATAAACAAATCTATTACATTTACAATGGATTCCGTCAGAATCCATAATTTCAACACTGTAGTCCACATTTATGTAAAAGATTTATTTGACACCCATTTTTTTAACAATTCATATTCATCCTCGGCGGGCCGGATGCCAAATCCATATTTTCAATACTTCACAGTTTGTGGATATGGTTTTTCAACAAGTGTGGATTTTTTTTAACATTTAAAAGTTATACGACTTTATTTGATTCACAAATACAATTATCTTGTACTCATTTTTTTTTTAAAAAAAAAACTATGTAATTATCGCTCTGGGGAAAAAATCGACTCAAATATTAAATTTCTACATTTAAATTGGTAAATCTATACAAAATAGATAAGGGGGCCAACGAACATTACACTTAAATATCTTTAACAGCTTTAGCATGAAGTTAAAATCTCAACCTTCTTGTCTCATTCGGAAACAAATTAAGATGCATGGCACTTTATTTAGTCTTCAATCCAACTGCCTATTTTTAAATTACATTTTACATGCTTTAATTTTAATATTTACAAATGGGATCAAATTGCATGGACTATTACTCTCATGTGGGGCTACTACTCATGGATCAAATGCTCCTCAATTTCCGGTTCCAGCCTGCCACTATACTTTTTTTATTATTAATTTAAAGCGATAGTTGTATTGATATTTCCAAATAAACAAAACAATGATACCAAATGGTAAAAAGCGTGAGTACTGCATGCGAGTCACGAATAAGCTACAACAAGGAGCTTACTCAACATATAAAGACTAAACATACTACCTATATAGTGGATAGTGTAACAGTTATATTTCATAAAGTAGTAACTCTATCAACTATATGTAGTTCTCCCTTGCACCCTTTTTGCATCAAGTTGGCTACCCACATTCCTTAGCCAATTGAAATTCCTTCCATTCCGCAAATATACAAATATATATATTTGTATTGAAATGTGTACTTGTATATATTCGTGGTGAAAGTCAACAATTGCTAGTTCTTATGCCCTTTCATGGTTGCAACAAAAACAAGACAACAAATTTTGTTTCCAGTGTTGCAATTTCAGAAATTCTGTTAGTTATAGTGAACTGTAACCAGCTAATTAATATCAAATTCCATAGGTGCTGATACTGATGGACTCGGGAGGTGGTGGAAATGCTTCCCACCGCCGTGGTGATGACGAGGGTGAAGAGAAGGCATTATTGGAATCCGGAGGCTACCATCATCATCAACACTCTTTTGAACAGAGCAGAGGCAACAGCGACCACCAAAACCACGTTCCCATTTCATCCAACATTATCATTAGGAAGACTTTCCAATGTTTAATTGCAATTGCTTTAGCTGGCTTCCTTCTTTACCATTCTTCCTATCGCATCGACTACTACTTTCCCATTTCATATCATCCACCGTTAGGACTATCTCAAAATAGTAGTAGTCCGTCAAATCAATCTTCCTCATCTTCTGATCAAGGCACTTTTTCTGCTCTGACTGACAGCTTCTTGGAAGGAAATTTATCTTTCGTATCTAATAATTCATCAACAACGCCTGCCCAACAAAACTTATCTTATAGTACTTCACCACCGGCGGGAGCCCAAGGAAACTTATCTTCTAATACGGCATCACCAGCGAGTGCCCAACAAAACGTGCCTTCATCTCATGTAAGTTAACTCATCCTTTCTCTTACGTATCCATGCATGCATCACACTTAGTGATTCTATATCGTTTTCTTTTTGGCTTTTCACAGACATGTTAATGCGTTACATAAAGCATAGAACCATTCTTTGGAATAGTGAGCATCAAGTGCAATATTATTGTTATCTTAAACTACATTTTAATATAATGGGTTTAATGAAGTTATTTTAATTAGATATTAATGAATCTTGATTTTTTTAAAATTTAAATGATTTTAAATTAATCAGATTTAGTTAATTAAATTCTAATTAAGTATAATTTAATCTGAATAATTTAATTTTTGAATGAAATCTATAAGAAATTCAAAAAATAAAATGAACAATATGGACCTCTATTATCTCTATCTCTATTATACAAAAGCAAGAAGTTTTTTAATTGATTTCATTGTAATGATCATGACCATTAAGGATATAACTGCCTTTATACTCTTTTAATTATGTATTAAAGATATTAGTTTGCAAGAGTCGCATGAATCTTGTCCAGGAAAAATAGTAGCATAAGTTTAATACTGCTATGAATATTAGTAATGTAAGTGTTCTGCTTAATATTGGATAGTGATGTAAGACTTCTAATAAACAAGGGTTCTATTTAATTTTAATTCATATATCAATATGTTTATAATTGTTATCTCTGTTTAAAATGAATAGTTATCTACTAACATATAATCCGAATATAGTTATAATATTTCATAATTATAAAATATTAATTAATATTTTGTCAAATTTTAAAGTTCCACAGTCAATGAGTCACCGTAATTGTTAGGAATATTAATGGTGCAAAAGTCCTTAGTAGGTGTAGATAGCAAAATCAACTTTCACTTCGAGAAATTAATCCTAATATGGTACTATAAGTTTTGATGAATTTTCTTATGTTTTTAATATTAAAAATAGAATATAATTGTGTTTTATTTATATTTTTGGGATTAAATTTTTTTACATTTCACCAATTTGGTCTTTTGAATATTTTGGATTGACTCAAAATTTTTTCTCTTTTACTTTTAAAAGTAAATTGAACACGTTAATCTAAATTTAGACTAAAAAACTAATACTTTTTCAATATAGTTCTTTAATTGTTGTTTCGGTTCTGATTTTTGGAATTTCAATATAAGTCCTTTTGCATTTTTGTTCTCATCTTCCTCCCACTTTAGTTGTGTAAGTTTTTATTTTTATTTTTTTACGTTCAACTTGTTGACAAAAATCAAAGTAATTCTCAAAACTTATTGTAACCATAAAAAAATAATTTTATGACTTCAAGAACAACTTTAATTAATCTGAGTTGTAGATGTATATGTTGTACAATATCTTGAATTATATTAAACTATTGTTTGACTCATTCAAATGAATGGAAGATTAATATTCAATAGTAAAGTTATTTATTTTATTTTCAATTAAAAGTAAAAAAAAATTAATAATAAATACTAAAGAATATTGATATGTATGTAATAGAATTATTATTATTGCATGTAACAAAATATTATTAATAATAAATAGTTATTTAAAAATAAAAGTAAATTCTTAACACCAATAAAAAAAAATCCTTTTCCATAATTCCTAATACTTTCAAAGAAGAAAATATCATTTATCATTCACAACCAATAAAATAAAAAGTTAATCATTTATCAGGATGATCGTGATATGGTCTATATCAGGCATCCAATTACAAAATGCCATGTAGGATTTTAAGTCATGTACACTCTAATTATTCTACTCCTTTTCTTATCATGTCATTCCTATCTCTAATTTCCACAGACAAAACGAGTCCCAAATTCCCATTATCGCGAACACCACCTCCCTCAACTCCCCCTCTACAGGGTTCATCCAAATATGAGAAAAATAATATTAAGTGCGCAACCTTACTATTGCAGATGATGTAACAATGTTTAATTGGATATAAATTGACGATATTGTTTCTCAAAACTAAACAAAGCATTCCAGAATTTTCTAGAAAGTAAAAATTAGTAAAGGTTGCTGAATTTTTTTGTCAAAGCTGAACAATGCTGTAGAATTTTCTTGAAATTAAAAAGATAGTGAAGGAAGCTAATCATGAAACATGACTAAGAAACAACAGCTGAAAACCGGGGTGAAACTACATACAAATTACGGGTTGCAAAGGCTGCCCCTCAATTTTCAAAAGCTCTTTTTAAACCTTAAGGTATTTTAGAACATTAATAATCTAAAACTCAACCAGTGAAGTTCGTTTAACGTGGAAAAAAGAAAATTCATTCACAGTGCCATTAGTAATGTTATTGAGATGGCTGATTATATAGGTTGTTTATTAAATTTAATCAAACTACCAATTTTTAAGTGGATTTTGATGAAGGGAAGAATTTTAGCATTAGAATTATGTTTGCTAATCCTTTTTTAAGATTGAGACCTCATTAATTAGTTCATTTAGCATTTTAAATTGAAGAATGTTGTCTAAGCATTTTCTGGTACATTCATCAACATCTTGATGGAAAAAAAAAAAAAAGGAAAGATTAAGCGTAAAATGCAATTTTGACATTAATTGGATCTAATCCTCTTTGTTTTCTCTCGTTCAGGTTAGTGAAGAAACTGGAGAAGCCAAATTCGAAAAAATATTGAATAGAGCAGCCATGGAGAACAAAACTGTGATGGTAACAACAGTAAATGCAGCATGGATAGAACCAAATTCATTGTTTGATTTGTTTCTTGAGAGTTTCAGAATTGGAAATGGAACTCAAAAGTTCTTGAATCATTTGGTAGTTATAGCACTAGACCAAAAGTCATACAATCGTTGTTCGGAATTGCACCCATATTGTTACTCAGTCAAGACTGAAGGGATTGATTTTTCAGCGCATGAGGCATATTTCATGACCCCAGATTACGTGAAGCTGGTTTGGAGAAAGATTGAGTTCATGTATACGGTTCTTCAGCTTGGATACAGCGCCGTTTTCACGGTATGTACTTTTAGCTTAATTTTTATCGAACTGTCCCTTTTACTCTAATAGACAATGAACTTCTTAGCGAATATGTTTGAAGAGAAAACGCTAGAAAGTCAAATATATATATCTTATTGACTAATTGAACTTAAAAGTTCAAACAATTAGATTTTGATTCTATTCTATTTATTAGGTACTCTAGGTCACTCTTTTAAATTTAGAGTTAATAACCAAAATGGTCCCTCATTTTTAAAATAGAAAAAAATAGTTTTTCACATTTTATGTATATACTCTTTTGGTCCTCCATCACTATTTCGTTTAATTTTCTGTCAGAATAATGACAGAATAGTAATGAAATAGTGATAGATGACCAAAATGGTACATTCATGAAATGTGATGGACCATTTTTTTCTATTTTAAAAGTGTGGGATTAAAAAGCTCATTGGCCAATATGTGAGGGATCATTTTGGTAGTTAACTCTTAAATTTATGTTGGCTTGGCAAGACAATTATTTGCAAGTAGCTCCTCATTTGAAATTCCTTCGAATCCACTCCATATACGTCGTCTATTTCTTCTATAGTGACAAATGGCATCGATAGAGAGGCTCAACTCTTCAATGATACCAATTAGTAGCCTGAGTAATTTCAATCAACCGTAGAAAGAGAATTGTTATACATATATTATGCACATTTTTTATGAGTGACTAACTTATTAAAGAGTCCACCGTAGAGATTCAATATAAAACTTGGAGCCCACGAATTTGTCTTGAAAGTATAAAATTATTACGTTTTGTTCAAATTTTATTTATTAAGCATTCTAAACTACTATCAAAATTAATGTGTGATTAATTATACTTAAGCATAAACCTCAATATTATGCTGTTTAATTATGTGTTACAGGATGCTGATATAATGTGGCTTCAAGATCCCTTTTTGCATTTTCTTAAAGATGCAGATATACAAACTGCAAGTGATCATTATGGGGGCACCCCTACGGATGGTGTGTCTAATACGGGCTTTTATTATGTGAAGTCAAATAACCGTACAATCCAATTTTATGATCTTTGACGTACATCAAGACAAAAGTTCAAAGGACAACACGATCAAGATGTGTTTAATATGATAAGGGTTGATCCTTCTTCAATAGAGGAAATTGGGATCAAAATTAGACTTTTGGATACGGCTTTCTACGGGGGATTTTGTGAGCCAAGTAAGGATTTGAATCTTGTTTGCACTATGCATGCTAATTGTTGTCTTGGTTTAAGTGATAAGTTACGTGATCTTAAGTTGGTGCTTGAGGATTGGAAAAATTACATGGAATTGCCTGGGAATGAACGGGAAAAAACACCGCATACTTGGATACATAGGCAGAAATGTCATTGATAGTATATGCCATTTATTGTGGTCAACAGTTGGCTTCCCTCTCTCTCCCAAAGGGGACAATTTGGAGACTATTTTGTTTCACATTATTTCCTCAGTTTTTGTACTCCTTTATACAAGTCAAGAGTTATCACCTATACTAATATACTTTGGACACATATTTCTTCAGTTTTTTTTTTTGTTCCCGATATTGGACATTGGGACATATATGTGTTCTGGATTAGTGAAATGTAAATCTATCAATTAATTGTTTTATATTTACAGATCAAGATTGATGACCTGAAAGACATGAGTGTGTTGTCTTTGGTGTTCCTAAATGTTATAGATATCCAGTACTGTTGAAGTGGGATTAGTTTTGAGATACATAATACTCCTTTTGTCCAAAGAAAGTTGGCTTTTCAAAAATACGAATTAATAAGAATTATATAGTGCAGCACCTTAAATAGGCCATTAATTATATAATTTTTCACCTATGATTTTATGTTTTAATTGTTATATAGTTGTTACTTAATAAGAATATTGTTAGGAAATGAGCCCTACTATTTGCTGATAGCCCATAAAGACAATAATAAAGATAGTAAAAGGGAGAAAATAAATAGAATAAAGACATAGGAATTTACAGTTGATCAATATGACCTACATCCACAACGAGAAGAAACTAAATTCACTAATATGTGGAGAAATTTACAAAATATCTTTCCAATCACCAATACAAAATTATATTGGAAAGGAATACTAAATGAAGAAAACTAGGAAGAAGATTTGTGTGTTGTGATTATTGTCAAAGCCTTTGGTTTGCCTTCTATTTATAGGTAAACTAAAGGTCTGTATGAGTCATTCCTTATGTGTACATGAAACGGAAGTCGTTCCTTATGCGTACAAGAATTGGAAGTCTTCCACAATGGGTTGGGCCCAAGGCCTCCAACATTCACAAGGGGGAGGGCCACCTAACAAATCTCCACCTTGGCATGACCCCGAACAATTAGTGATTTGCTCCACCTTCTCGGCAATACCCAGCGGGTTGAATCACCAACAATGAATACCAATCAAGTCCAAACACTGTTTGAACTTGTAACTGGAAGAGCTTTTATAAACATGTTTGCGGATTGTCCTTGGTACTAATCTTACGAACAAGAACTTTATTTTCAACAATGGTATCACGAATGAAGTGATACTTCTCATCTATATGTGATGGGTGCCGAAACCACCAAAAATAATCATACGTGGGCTAAGCTTTGTAGATAGCGGTGAGAGGGTCGAATCCACGAGATTGGTTAGATTTATTCCTTGAACAAAATAAAATAAAGAGGGGTTTTGTATTATGAAACTAAGCAAGAATCAATTGAGACAACCAAACAAATTAAATAACCAACTAAAAATATGAGGAAAAATTAATAAGAAGAAGCTTCCAATCAAGAATTAATTTCGGTATTGATTCCTCAAATTGATCATTGATTCAAAAGATAGGTTCTTTTATCTTGAATAAATTGGTTATAGTTGTTGAAGATCCGTCCTCTAACAACCAATCTTTTCTTACTTTTTCGATAACCTTCGGATCCGTCCTATGAGTTATTTCTCTAATTAACAAACACAACCTTCGGATCTGTCCTATGAGTTATGTCTATTAATTGCATTAAGGTTCAAAAAGACCCAATTACTAACCAGTAAACCCAGAAATGCCTTGTTTATTTAAGCTAGATTATATATTTTCATAACATACAATCTAAGGCGTGATTACCTTTCGATGTTGTTATTTGTCACTTGAATTAGAACAATCAACAAAAGATTAATTATTCTAAATGACTATATATTGAATTCAACTATTAAACAATAGGCCTCTTGTCTAACAATTCAATTCAATAATATAATGAAGCATAGAAAATATATAAATACTCAAGAATAAAAGAAACAATAAAATTACCGGAACCTCACAATTGTTGGAATCAAACCTTAATTAAACTTGATTGGAAAATAAAAATTTAGCTAAACATAATTAAAAGAAAATACAAAGAAAATCAAATATTGCCCTTTTTTTGTCGATCCGTGCGGCTTTCGTCTTCTTGCCGTAGCCCACTCCATGAAAGGATGAATTGTGGCTTGAGAATTCCAAACCTTGTTTTCCTCTCTATTGAACTAGGAAAGCCTAAAAATGGGATGCCTTGATTGTCTCCAAACCTTGCCTATTTATAGGCAAGGATTCAAGACATTTGGCTTTGCTTTTCCTTAATTCAAGGCTTTCCTTTTCCTTAATTCAAGGCTTTTCTTTTCCTTAATTCAAGGCTTTTCTTTTCCTTAATTCAAGGCTTTTCCTTTCCTTAATGCAAGGCTTTGCTTTTCCTCAATTCAAGCCTTAATTCAAGGATTTGCTTTTCCTCAATTCAAGCCTTAATTCAAGGCTTTCTTGTGCCACTTGTCTTGTGAGGCTACATTCTTTAGGCAAAATGCTTCATCTAACCATTAATCACAAAAATAATTAATATCCTTATAAACAAGCATTTTAATCAATTAAAATACAAGAGAATTGATCCAATAAATATGCAATTATACACTCTATCAAATTCCCACACTTAAATCAAAGCTTGTCCTCAAGCTTGCATTAGATCAACATCTTCCTCTCTATTCCACACCCTTTTCAGCCCATCCACAAAGAACTCAAAGTCATTACACATTAAAGATCTAAATTGGAATAACAAATCAAAGAATAAGTATTCTTAGCCTGATTTTTCTAAACAAAACATATTCATCTCTTTAATCCCAATAATTTCATGAAATCAAATGCAACAAAATTTGATAACCTCTCATAGGTTGCACTCTAATCACTCAAAGTGTTTAGGGTTCATTCAGTAGCTCAAATCAAACATAGCATGTCATTACCATAGGCTTGCTTATATATCACATCTCCACCACTTATAATACGAACTCATACAAAAATCAAAGGGTCTTTAAAAGAGG
Source organism: Gynochthodes officinalis (assembly GCA_020080225.1). NCBI lineage: Eukaryota > Viridiplantae > Streptophyta > Magnoliopsida > Gentianales > Rubiaceae > Gynochthodes > Gynochthodes officinalis. Next base: position 32,155,946 of record CM034615.1, on the reverse strand, counting down.
TTATAGCAGGCTTAGGTAAAGGTAGGTAAAAAGAAAGGAAAATATAGGCTCTGAGATATCAAGATATATAGGAATTTCCTTGCATGACTCAAAAGTAACAAATAGCATAGTAGAACCAATTTCTTTATTCCACATGACAAGCATCCTTGTAGGAAATACTTTTCACTTCTTCTCTTTTTTTTTTTTCATTCATTTTGAGTGGTTCTTTTCTTTGGAATCATCAGAATCATGCAATTCATTCCCACATACTCTTGACCAAGGGTTCAACAATGGTAAACAATGTGGTGTTATAATAAAGAAAGGCTAAGGCTCAAAATTGGGTGACTAAGGGTATATGTAATATAAGGTTAAGCTTTTTTTTTTTTTTTTTTTAGAAAGTTTAAATTGGTAATCCTAAATGCCCTTATCATTTTCAACATGAATTCACAATGTGATCTCAACATGCATAACAAAGCAAGTTCTAGAATGATCATACCATATTTGTCAATCTCAACAAAGAAATATGTGAGCATGAAAAGAAAATGCTCTTAGGCTCAAATACTCACAATGGTTTCAATGTATCAAATATTGCACATTCTCATTCAATTCAATTATTAAAATTAACAAGATGCTTTAAAATTTTCCAAACAAAGGCTAATCATACTCATCTCATTCATACATTCCAATCCAAATCACCAATGCATATAACTCAAAATTATTCTAAATGAGCATCAAAAGAGTGAGAAATTTCAAAGAAGATATTAGAATGTCAAACCTACTTGGAAGGACTTTCTTCATTTTTATGAAAAATTTAGAAATAATCAATGAAGCACAAGACACCCCCACACCTAAATCATCGTTGTCCTCAATGTATGGAAAATATCTTGCATCACGGACAAGAAAGAAAATAAAATAAAGACAAGGGAACAAGACACTTACTGAACATGATGAACAAGCTGGGTGTGGTGAAGATGAGGACATCCTTTATGAGTGAAGAGAGTATGAAGGATCGAGCGATGTTATGGCCATGGTGAGCATTGGTTAGTAGAAATGAAAATGAAAATGAAAATGAAAATAAAAGAAAAAACCAAAATAGAATTTCAAATCAAATTTTTTTATGCTACTTTGTAATAAAACAAAGTAGTAAACATAATAAGATAACTAATCAAATTAAACTTAAATAACAAGAAAAAAGTAAATTAAAAATTTTGGGTTGCCTCCCAAAAGCGCCCTCATTTAACGTCTTTGGCTAGACGTTATGCATCGTCAAACTTGATAATCGGCATGGCGATTCAATGTCAATGTTATGAACGAAAAACCTTCATAAAGCGGCTTCAATCGATGCCCATTAACCTTAAAAATTTTCCGAATCTAAACTTTCAATTTCAAGCTGCACCATGAGGAAAAACATTAGTAATAACAAAAGGCCTAACCATCTAGACGCAATTTTCTGGAAATAATTTTAGTCTAGAGTGGTAAAGTAAAACTTTTGACCAATCGTGAAGTGCTTACCTCTCAATTATCGATCATGAAATTCCTTTGTCTTCTCTTTGTAAATCCTTGAGTTCTCATAGGCATCATTAGAATCTCTTCTAATTCTTGCAGCTGAAGCTTTCGTTGTTGTCCTCTGCCTCCATTTCCATATTACATTGCTTCACCCCATTGATAAGCCTTGTGTTCCAACTCTGAGTAAATGACAAGCTTTGCAAACACCAAGCAGTAAGGAGACATACCTAGGGGTGTTTTATAAGGCTTACATGCGCCCATAATGCATCATGAAGTCTCAAACTCCAATCCTTCGCGACGGATTGGCGGTTTTTCAAGTATGGATTTCACTTCACGGTTTGACACCTCGGCTTGCCCACTTATGCATGGGTGATATGCGATGGAAATGCGATGCATGACATTATACTTTGAAACAATGCTTCAATCTTTTATTGCAAAAATGAGTCCCTCGGTCACTAATGATTGCCCTTGGTATGCGAACCTAGTAAAAATGTGAGATTGGAGAAAATGCGCAACAACTTTGGAATCATTAGTGCGGGTGGCTTTAGCTTCTACCCATTTTGATACATAATCTCTGACAAGAAGTATATAAGCGTAATTGCAAGATGTAGGAAATGGACCCATAAAATCTATGCCCCAAATATCAAAAATTTCACAAACAAGTATAGGCATGAGAGGCATTTGATCTCTAGATCCTAAATTCGAGTCCTTTGACAACGTTCACATGACTAACAAAATAAATATGCATCACGAAATAAAGTCGGCCAAAATAACCCACATTCTAATACCTTTTGAAATTTGTTCTCTTTGGATGAAATGTCCATCACAAGCAAGTGAATGACAAAATGATAAGATGGATGAAATTTCTTGTTGATGAACACACCTACGAATTATAGAATCTGAACAATGCTTCCATAGATATGGATCATCCCACACATAATATTTGGCATCACTTTTAATTTTATCTTTCTGTGCTCTAGTCAATTCCTTAGAGTGCAGTTCTAGTAACTAGATAGTTAACTATATCGACATACCAAGAGTAGAACCATGAATAGAAAAGAGATGCTCATCTGGAAAGTTGTCTTGCAAAGGAGATGGGTCCTCACCCGTAGTCAATCTACTCAAGTGATCGGCAACTAGATTCTCAGCACCTTTCTTGTCACGAATTTCCAAGTTGAATTCTTGAAGCAAGAGTATCCAACGAATTAGTCTAGGTTTCGCATCCTTCTTCGAAAGCAAGTATTTCAAAGCTGCATGATCAGAGTAGACAACAACTTTAGTGCCCAATAAATAAGATCGAAATTTTTCTAATGCAAAAACAACAGCAAAAGCTCTTTCTCTGTAGTGGTATAATGGCATTGTGCATTATCAAGAGTTCGCGAAACATAGTAAATGACATGAGATTCTCGTCCAATCTTACGCCCAAACGACCCCTCGGCATGATTACTTGCATCACACATGATCTCAAACTCGTAGTTCCAATCGGTGATCGGATGATGGGAGTGAAGTTAACTTGTCTTTCAATGTATCAAAGCTTCCTTACACGCTCCATCAAATTCAAAGGCCACATCCTTTTGTAACAATTTACACAAGGGTTGCGTAACTTTAGAGAAGTCTTTAATAAGCGGCGGTAAAATCCTGCATGGCCAAGAAAGAAGCGAATCTCCCGTCTGATTCTGAGGTAAGGCAAAGATTTAATAACGTCAATCTTAGACTTATCAACCTCTATACCATTAGCGAAACAATATGCCCAAGTACAAGTCCTTGATCCACCATGAAATGGCATTTTCATAATTTAGGACCGAGGTTAACTTCAAGACATCTCTGTAGCACCTTAGTAAGGTTAGTCAAGCACATTTCAAAAGAGTCACCATATCTTTGTAAAGTCATCCATAAATACCTCTATGATGTTTTCTACATAATCGGAGAAAATACTAACCATACATCTTTGAAATGTAGCGAGGGCATTACAAAGTCGAGCGGCATTCTTGATAAGCAAATGCAGAAGGGCAAGTAAAGGTGGTTTTCTCTGATCCTCTGGTGCTATTGGAATTTGATGAAAACACTGAATAGCCATCAAAAAACAATAATGAGATTTGCACGCTAAGCGTTCAAGCAAGTGGTCAATGAAAGGAAGGGAAAGTGGTCCAGGAGTTAATGCATTCAATTTCACGATAGTCAATACAAACCCTCCATCCGTTTTGCACTTTCGGGTGGGTATCGACTCACCTTTTTCATTTTGAACTACGGTGATACGTTTTCTTTGGAACAACATGGGTGGACTTACCCATTTACTATACGAGATGGGATAGATAATACTGCATCAAGGAGTTTAAGAATCTCCTTTTCACTACCTCCATCATGGGTGGGTTTAGTCATTGAGCTTGCCTATTGGGTTTGCTACTATCTTCAAGTAGGATCTTATGCATACAAGTGGAGGGCTTAACCCTTTGATGTCGACAATGGTCCATCCTATGGCCTCTTTGTGCTTGAAATGCGCTAAGCAATTTCTCTTCTTCCTCAACAGAGCTTACTAGAAATTATTCTTGGAAGTGTGTTACTATCACCCAAAAATACATATTTTAGGTGATACGGTAATGTCTTGATTCGGTTAGGAAACATGCAATAGGCGGTAAAAGTGTTGTATCGAGAAGCAGGCAATCTGAAGCAGGTACATCATACTTCATCGATGTAAGTTTCTCTAGTTCAAAAACAAATTCTTGCAATTCATTATCAATCTCAAGTTCTGGATAGGCAACTTGGACTTCTGTGTCGGTCAAGCTATGAGCAATTGCAACTTTAAGCTTATCCTCATGAGAAAAATCAAAAGTATCTTTGAGCTATAGTGTCAACACCATCAAATGCATAAACAGCACATATATCATTAGGAAATTTCATGGCATCATAAATATTGAATTTAATTATTTCACCATCAAATTCCATTGTTAATGTACCATCATGCACATCAATCTTTGTTCTAGATGTTTTCAGGAAAGGTCTCCCTAATAAAATTATACTTGAATTAGGTGAATAATCATCCTCCATGTCAAGTATATAAAAATCTGCAGGAAAAACTAGTCCATTTACCTGTACCAAAACATCTTCCAATACTCCCTCAGGATATGCATTAGATCGATCAGCTAATTGAATGATTATGCCAGTATCTTTTAATGGTCCAGCATTCAAAGATTTATAAATAGATAAAGGCATAACATTAATTGATGCACCCAAATCACACATAGCTTTTCCAACATTTTTATTACCTATCTTACAAGGAATGAGAAACATACCTGGATCCTTGCATTTTGAAGGTAACTTCTTTTGTAGTATGGCCGAAACATTCTCCCCCACACTTATTTTCTCATTACCATTCAACTTCCTTTTGTTTGTGCATAAATCTTTAAGAAATTTTGCATAACGAGGAATTTGATTTATAGCATCAAGCAAGGGAATATTTACCTCAACTTTCGAAATGTCTCAAGAATTCCTTTTTCTTCTTCAAGTTTCTTAGATTGAGACAATCGTGTGGGAAATGGGAGCGTTACCTTTGGACTTCTTGATGGTGGAGTCGTGCAACTTCTTTTCCTTTTCCTTTTTAGGTCTATCTCACGAGCAGGTTCTTCCAATACCTTTCCATTTCTCAAGGTAATTGCACTCACATTTTCATTTGGATTTACCACTTTGTTTGTGAGGCAATTTTCCTTAGTTCTCAAACTTGCTAAATGAAGATGCAAGGTGACTAACTTAGTTCTCAGTTTGAATGCTCGATCTGGTTTCTGTTGAAATTGAATAGAACTATTAGCAAGAGATTCAACTAATTGCTCAAGAGATTTACCTTGTTTAGGAGGTTCTTGAAATTGTTGACTTATCGGCTTGGGTTGGTGCTTGTGGTTGGGAATTATTCGGTCTAGGCCCATAGCTGAAATTTGGATGATCCTCCACCCTTGATTGTATGTATTAGAATAGGGATCATATTTCCCTTGTTGTGCCCCTCTGAATCCACCAAGCTGCATTGGCTTGCTCAGTTGAATCCTCTTGAAGTGTCGGGCACATATTTGTAGTATGATCCGTTTGGGTACATATCCACAAGCCTTCACTGTTGAATGCCCCTGCAACCAATTTTTAGACAAGAGTAGTGAGATTATTTGTCGTTGGTCAATAGAAAACACATTTACCTCATTCACTCTTCTTGGTGGATCATCTCGTCGCACACCAAAGCTTTGTGTATTGGCGACCATATTTGAAATCAAGGTCCTAGCCTCGGTTGGGGTTTTATGTACTAAAGCACCTCCACTAGCGACATCAACCATGTTCCTATCCATGTTGGATAGCCCTTCATAGAAATATTGAATTAGTAGGTAGTCGAGAATCGATGTTGGGGCAAGCTGGAACACAAGCTGCTTGAACCTCTCGATACTCATGGAGAGTTTCTCCATTATATTGTCGGATTCCACAAATGTCCTTCGAATGTTAGCGGCTCGGGATGCGGGAAAAAATTTCTCGAGAATTGTCTTTGCATCTCATTCCACGTGGTCAGCGAGCGGAAGGTAGGTAGTCTGACCAATCCTTCGCTTTATCGGCTAATGAAAGCGGAAAGGCTCGCAACTTTACTTGCTCCTCGGCCACATTTTGTGGCTTCATTGTCGAACACACCACGTGAAACTCTTTTAAATGCTTGTGTGGATCCTCACTGCAAGGCCAGTGGAATTTCGGGAGTAAGTGAATTAAGCGGATTTTAATTCAAAAGCCACTTCAAGAAATTTGGGTATTCAATACATAATGGTTGTTGGTTCAAATTTGGCATGGCCAATTCCTTTAAAGTTCTTTCATTATTTCTAGCCATATTTTCTTCTTCACTATTAAATAATTCGGACAAATTATATTCAAAGATGAAGAAGATGATACTCCACGAGATCGTTGTTTGGTTTCTTTTCTAAGCCTACGTCTTGTCTTCTCTATCTCTGGATCGTATGTGAGTTGACACATGCGAGAAGAGCGTGGCATAAAGAACCAAACAATTATAAAACAAAAAATAAATAAATAAATAAATAAAAATAAAAATAGAAATAAAAATGAAAATAAATAAATAAAGGAATAAATTCTAAAGAACCAATCCCATGTGGCGCCAAAATTTGATGGGTGTCGAAACCACCAAAAATAATCCTACAGGCTAAGCTTTGTAGCGGTGAGAGAGTCGAATCCACAGAGATTGGTTAGATTTATTCCTTGAACAAAATAAAATAAAGAGGGGTTTTGTATTATGAAACTAAGCAAGATTCAATTAAACAACCAAACAAATTAAATAACTAACTAAAAATATGAGGAAAAATTAATAAGAAGAAGCTTCCAATCAAGAATTAATTTGGTATTGATTCCTCAAATTGATCATTGATTCAAAAGATAGGTTCTTTTATCTTGAATAAATTGGTTATAGTTGTTGAAGATCAGTCCTCTAACAACCAATCTTTTCTTACTTTTGATAACCTTGGATCCGTCCTATGAGTTATTTCTCTAATTAACAAACACAACCTTCGGATCCGTCCTATGAGTTATGTCTATTAATTGCATTAAGATTCAAAAAGACCCAATTACTAACGATGGCCGGAAATGCCTTGTTTATTTAAGCTAGATTATATATTTTCATAACATACAATCTAAAGCGTTGATTACCTTTCGATGTTGTTATTTGTCACTTGAATTAGAACAATCAACAAAAGATTAATTATTCTAAATGACTATATATTGAATTCAACTATCAAACAATAGGCCTCTTGTCTAAAAATCCAATTCAATAATATAATGAAGCATAGAAAATATATAAATACTCAAGAATAAAAGAAATAATAAAATTACGGAATCTCACAATTGTTGGAATCAAACCTTAATTAAACTTGATTGGAAAATAAAATTTAGCTAAACATAATTAAAAGAAAATACAAAGAAAATCAAATGGCTGCCCTTTTTGTCGATCGTGCGGCTTTCGTCTTCTTGCGTAGCTCACTCCATGAAAGGATGAATTGTGGCTTGAGAATTCCAAACCTTGTTTTCCTCTCTATTGAACTAGGAAAGCCTAAAAATGGGATGCCTTGATTGTCTCCAAACCTTGCCTATTTATAGGCAAGGATTCAAGACATTTGGCTTTGCTTTTCCTTAATTCAAGGCTTTCCTTTTCCTTAATTCAAGGCTTTTCTTTTCCTTAATTCAAGGCTTTTCCTTTCCTTAATTCAAGTTTGCTTTTCCTCAATTCAAGCCTTAATTCAAGGATTTGCTTTTCCTCAATTCAAGCCTTAATTCAAGGATTTGCTTTTCCTCAATTCAAGCCTTAATTCAAGGCTTTCTTGTGCCACTGTCTTGTGAGGCTACATTCTTTAGGCAAAATGCTTCATCTAACCATTAATCACAAAAATAATTAATATCCTTATAAACAAGCATTTTAATCAATTAAAATACAAGAGAATTGATCCAATAAATATGCAATTATACACTCTATCTATATGCTTCGTCCTCTCATAATACATTTGGTCATTAGTCAAGTGAATTGCACTTTAACTACCACAAGTAAATAGTAATAACCCCTAGTCATTGTGAAAACTCCTTTGAATAAACCTCTTAACCATAAAGCTTTTTAATAGCTTGGATCGCCATATATATATATCTTATTGACAATTGAGATAAAATTTTGTTTCTGTCATGACTTCTTATATTGTAAGTGATAACTATTGAATAATTAGAATCTCTTATTATATATGTAACTAGATTTTCTATCTGTGCAATTGTTAAGAAGTATCATAATATCAAAATGATTAAGTAGTTCAATTTTTTTCCATTTATAGGAATTTATAAGAATGAAAAAATATTAGGGTGCGTTCGGATAAGGCATTTTTATTTGCAAATGGAAAAAGTTGTATTGGAATGTGTGAAAATTTTAGTGAGTATTTTTTTTATAGAAAAAGTATTTTGGAGGGAAAGAAAATTTTTTAAAATTATGTGAGAGGAACTTGAGTGGGAAAATTTAAATTTTAAATTTTGAAATAAAAATATGTTTGGATAGTTTGTTTTTGTTTGAGAATTTTCTTATTTGCAAATAAAAAATGCCTATCCAAACACAGCCTTAATTATGTTATAATAGAGAAAGTTTCCAATAACATAGTGTGTGTGTGTGTGTGTGTGTGTGTAATGATTACAAACACTCTAAGAGAAAGTTTCCAATAACATAGTGTGTGTGCGTGTGTGTGTGTGTGTATATATATATATATAATGATTACAAACACTCTAAGAAACTTTGAGATTTCATCAAATTTTTATAAAAGTGATAATATATAATAAGTGTTATTAATTACAAAGACTCAAATATAAACATGGTACATGAATTGTTAATTTTTTTGAGTAAAGTCTAAATTGAAAGAGATAAAGATTAAGAAATAATGCAATTCACTTGTGACAAGGACAAAATGTAATAAATTAATAGTAATAATTAGGAGACAAAAGGTAAAAAACTTCTCTAGAATAGCAAGAAATCAATTGTGGGAGGGGAAAAAAAATTTCTAAGTAGCAGAGGAGAGAAAAATGCTAGTCTCATTTATCATAATTTGATTTATTCAACGATAAATTTTTTATATTTTTTTTAAAAAAGCAATTTTTTAAAATTTGATTCACCTGAAAAAAATGCAACAATTTAGTTGAATGAATATTATAGCATGAGCTCCCGGGGCTGTAGCAGGCGGTCATACGGAGCTAGCCAAAAACACTTTTTGCGCCGTAGGTCATGAGTTCAAAACTCCACGTCTACTGTGATTGTCAGTGCTAGGGGCAAAGTGCTGGTGGCCCAAGAAGATTAGTCTCGCACCTATTCCAAGATGAGGTATGAACAATGACCTATAGTCAAGTGTGAGGGGCCTTAAGTTTCATGCTACTGGGAGTGTAGGGAGTAAAGCCAAATCTAAAGAGTAGTGAATGTGGGAATACCCCCTGTGAAAAAAAATTATATATCTTAGAGCATGACATCAAAGACAAAAGAAAAACTATATCATTGACAAATAAGATAAAACAACATTGCTAAAATCTATAAATAAATTAAATCCTCCAATATTGAAAACTGTTACCGAAGTTTCCTATTATTCTCCTATTTTTTCATTGACAATGGCACAAAAAATTAAAATCAACATCATCCCAAATCATAAATCCTTTAAATTTCACATTTAATCGAGTACATATAATTAATAAAAAAGTCAAAATAATAATCAATCAAGTCATCTAAGATTCATCCATGCATGCCATAAACATTAGGTTTTGCTACTCCATCAAATTTTCCCTAGCGAAAAGAATATATATATATATATATATATATATATATATATATTCTCGTTTGGTTTATATCAAAATATAGAAATTGGTCAATAATATTTCCTAAGAAGTAAATGATATAAAAAAAAGTGATGCTTTAAAAAGAAGTAAGGAGGTGAAAATGAAATAAGAACCTTTGTCTTCTTAATTGTTGCATTCATCATACGGGGAGAAGGAAATTGCAACAATAATGAATATATATCAGAAGGAAGGAAGACAAAATTCATTGGAAAGCATGGAAAGAAATGACGAAAATGAAGAGTGAATGAGGGATGTGGTTTCAAGATATTCAGTAGTTCAATGATGCATTACTTGCAAAGCAACTGTAGCGAGTTATTACCAAACCCGAGTTGTTGATGAGCAAAATCATGAAAGCCAAGTATTTTCCACATGATGGACTTTTCCACATGATCCTTTCCACATGGTTGTGGAAAGGATCGATGGGGGCAAAGAGTGTTTTCAGAATTGGGGCAAGATATAGAGTGGGGGATGGATGATCAATTTGGGTGTGGGAGTCGTCTTGGATCCATGAAGGCAGGATTTTAGGCTGAGCAATTGTAGACAAGAACAACAAGTAGTAACTTGGGTGAGTGAACATACGCATGGAGATGGTAGAGGCTGGAACAAAAACCTAATTTCAAGGATTTTCTCAAAGCAAGAAGCGGAAAATATAATGCAGATACCATTGGAACCAGCAAGCATCAAAGATAAACTCATTCGGCATTTTAGTAGATACGATACATCGGGCTGAAAGCAGTAGGTATAGAAGCAACATGCAAATCATATGGAGGCCAATTTGGCAATTGAATGTTAAAGGGAAATTGCGGCACTTTGTATGGAGATGTTGTAATGATATACTGCCAATCAATGCTAGGTTGCAACAAAGAAGAATGCCAGTGGATTCAATACGTCCAATGTGTGGAGAGGTAGAAGAAAATCTAGAACATGTTATGTTCACATGCTCCTGAGCGCGGAAAATATGGAAATTAGCATCGGTCTCTTGGACTCAAACAGGAAAACTTGGAGACAACTTCAGAGATTGGTGGCAGTACATTTGTGCTAATAAGAGAGCTAGTGTATGGCAAGAAAGAGCACAACTTACAATCTACATACTATAGATATGGAAGAGTAGGAATCTTTTGTTTTTTAAGAAAGAATGGTGAGAGGAGAGGAAATTGATTGAATTGGAGGAATGACTGAAATTTCAACAAGCAAACATGGTTGATTAGATAGCTAGGATCAAGAAAGTAGATCAGTGGCTATCCTGTTTATAGAATGTGGAGCACAACATTAGCAAGTGGTAATACTAACCTTTATTCTTGTCCAAATGAATAGTATATATATATATATATAGATAACAGTGTTTTCCAATTCAAAATTTTGCCACGTATATAAATATTACTATTCGAAATTACGCCACGTGTCTTAAGTTTGTGTTTTAATTTCTTGGTAACTTTAATGTATTTGTCAAAATTGAATTGGGCTAGATGATGCCTCAAAATTATCTTATCCCTTAATATTTTAATTTAATTCTTTATCCTTATCTCTTAACATTTTAATTCAATGTTAATCATTATTTATTGATTTTGAATTAAATTCTTACTATATTCCATTTTAGTTTATCCTAATCTTTTCAATTAATATCTTTTGAGAACCAATTAACAAGACAAAAAAAAATACAAAATGTCGTAATATAATAGAAAAATAGCTAATTTTGGGTGTTTAGTAATTTAATCATACTAAAATGCAAATAACCAACGTACCATATTTGTAATTTATAATGGCTTAAAACATGCATATATTTTTTATATAATACAAGTAAGTATTATCTTTTCAGTGAAACTTTTAATATCTTATCTAATAAGCTGACAATTCAAATTGAAATTTTTTTTATCCAATTATAGTCACTATCATAATTACAATATAAAATCATGAAAACTATTTCCAATTCTTCAATTTTAGCCATTTATTTTTCTCCTTCTAACCTGTAGAATACACTCTCTATTATTTTGCATTTCAATTCATACTCTAGTTTTTTCCATTGATATAGAACAAAAATTTCAATTATTTAACATTTTATGTAAATTTGTTGGAAAAGTCCTAACTTTAAGTGTTTACGTGATAAATTTTGTGATTAAATTATTTTTTTTTTCATGTATTAATCTTATATTTGGATTGTCATTTAACTTGCTTTATAATCTGTTGCATTATATATTATTGACATATTTTGTTATCAAACTTGCATTATAATGCAGTGGACCCAAAAACAATGAACATTTTTTCAAAAGCAAAGACCTCTTTTTCTCCCTACTATTGATGTCTTGCATGGTTTTCCAAGTGGATGTGAATAGGATATCTATTTGCTTATTTAATATTTATTTTTTTACTTTAAACTTTACTTAACACAAATTAATATGAAAATTAAATAATTCATTTATCATCTTTAGATTTTAGTATGTATAATTAATAATGCATATTCTTTTCTAGCTATAATATTATCAGTGAAATCTCAATTTCTATTTTGTAATATTATTTTTTTTAATATCAATTGCTCTTTTATCACATTAGCCATTTTTTCTATTATAATATAGATAATATTTTCTTTTCTTTGAAAGAATTTCCTTAAAATTTAAAAAAATTGAAATACCTTATCATTCTTTATATTATAATAACAAATTCTTTTTAATAATAAAATGATCCATGCAATTGCACGGGTAGGCAACTAGTATATATATATAAAACAATGTCAATAATGTCTCTTTAACCTAGTTTTGACACGTATACAATTTTGGTTAACCTAATGAAACCACATGTTAGATTATATTATTATTCTAAATTATGTCACGTGTAATTTCTTTTCATAATTTAATATAATAGCCAAATTAGTGATTAAACAAAATCAGATGATATTTCAAATTATCTTATCTCCTAATATTTTAATTCAAATTCTATCCTTATCTCTTCACATTTTAATTCAAAGCTTAGTCTTTTTGAATTAAATTCTTACTATATTTGGTATTTGAATTTCTCCTAATCTCTTCAATTAATTATTTTTGGAGGACCAATTAATAAGTCCAAAAAAACGCAAAATATCGTTATTGTGTGGCTCAATAATATAATACATACATAGCTAATTTGTTGGCTTTTAGTAATTTACTCCTGCTAAAATATAAATTACCAAGTACCATATATATGATTTATAATTGTTTAAAGCATGCATATATTTTTTAGGTAGGTGTGAATTATATTTAAGTTAGATATTATAAATGAGTAACTTCATATATTTGCATATTCAAATATTAATAATTTTTTCTCATGATTTTTTTGAATAAAAAAATTAAAAAACCTTATCATTTTTTATATTATGATAAAAAAAATTTTATAATCAAATATTCGTGCATGTGCACAAGTAGGAAATCTAGTTTAATTATATTCAAATATTTTATTAAAGAAGGTAAATTTAGAAATAGATTAGGATTCTATTGGCATTTTATATCGTAAGTGATCTAACTATCTACATGAAGCTCGTATAGCTCTATAACTGCTTACAACAATTAACTGTAATAAAATAATGCTTTAATAATTTTTTTAATTTCAAAAAGAATAGAAAAGTGATTTTCTAATTAGAAAAAATAAAAATTTTCCTATAAAAATTTACATCATAACACTTGACGTAATTGTTAATATATAATTAATTCACGTGGCCGAATGTGAAGAAATGAACAATGTTTTCTGATATACTCCCCCTGTCTCCAAAAAAGAGTCAATTTTCAAAAAAAAATTCTTGTCATAAAAAAAGAGTCCACTTTGAAACCAAATTTCTAAAATATCCTTACTAATAACAATTGTATATACTCACAATAAAAAAGTAGGGATAAAAATATAAAATTAGAGTAATGATTGGGATAGTGACAAATTATAGTGACTTTGTATGGTGATTGATGTGGCAACCATAAAAAGACAAAATTATCCTCCATTATTTGTGTTTTGTAATGAGAATGAATGGATGATTTTGTCTTTTCATGATTGCCACATCAGTCACTATACAAAGTCACTATGATTTGTCACTATCCCTATCATTACTCATAAAATTATACATTTAGTTGGTGCATTAAATGTGTTATACCTAATAGTTAATAAAAAATTATACCTAAATTAAAGTGGATTCTTTTTTTGGGACGGAAGGAGTATAATAGATAGATGTGATATATATTTCCTTAATTGTAATTAATTGGACTCAAAATTGAAGTGATAAAGATAAATGGGACTAAAAAATTAGGGCAAAATTTTTTAAAATCCCACACCTCTTCAAAAATATGTTGCCAAATAATTGGACTCGAAATTGAAGTGATAAAGATAAATTGGATCTTAATACGTATGTATAATATTTGATATTTCATAATTATAACTAAATATATATAACAGTCATCTATTGTGAGTATTTAATAACATGTATTTCCATACTTAAATTGACTCAATTTTGAATTATAATGGGATAACAATTACAAGTGTATTAGATTTAGCCTTATAATAGCTAAGTATTGTGAATCAAACATTTACTCAAATTAAAATTTTATGAGAAATGGTAAATAAATATGGACAGATGGCTTGAGTTGCATAGACAATGTTAGTTATATATATATGTCTTTGTCCCATACTTGAAAGTCAAGAGATAGTGACTTGTCAATTATAGTAGAATTAAACTAAATTTTCTATAAACTCTATTCGGCAGAGGATCACCTTTCGTTGCGGGGAGCTAGGCAAAAGGAAAATAGGTTTTGTAGAGTCGATTCTACTGTTGCTTGCGCATGAGGTTGTCATAGCTACCTACGGATTTTTGTTTTTCGGTTTATCAATTCCCTACTTTATGGTCTTTTCAACGTCAAGGTCCTAATTGTACAACTTTCATATGATGTGGATTGGCTAGTTAAAAGGTGATCAATCCGATCGATTATCTACCCAAGAAGATAGAGTTTCCAAGAAGGGGAAGAACCTGCACCTAGCTAACGAAGTTTACGAGGAGTAAGCCCGTTAAACCTTTTTCAAAATGGTTCTATTACTTACATGTTTACTTCCATTATAGATAATGTATTTGGGTTCAAAGCCCTATGCGCTCTGTGTTTAAAGATTTACGAATTCCCATTTCTTATATTAAAACCTTTCAAGGCCCATCTCATGGCATTCAAGTCGAGAGAGATAAATTGAACAAGTATGGTGGTAAAGGATTTCTTTTTTCCTTTGGGAACTTTCCAAGAAAGGACCTCTCAAGAGAAGAAGTAGCCGCATATTTCCTTCAATAAAGAGAAGTGCTTTTTGTTAGATACTAACAAGCTGTTCCCTGTCAACACGTCATTCTACTCTGCTTGGGCCTCGCCCGTCATCTTTATTGCCTTTGGATCAAACAATAGACTCTTTCACCTATAGTTGACGATTTAGGGGTGATAATAAAGTTCTCAACCCCCTTCAGTCACCTGGAGAACTCAGTAGCGAAATGGATAAGTCCAATCCTTTTGAAGAATAAAAGCTAAATCCATCTTGCTCCAGTAGTAAGCTCATCGAGTGACTGAGCAAACCTAATTTGAGTTCTCAGCTAAGCCGTTTGTTTCAATGTCATGCCTGCCAAGCCTGTAGCTGTCTTATGGTAAGCTCTTCTTGTTGTGGTGTCTTTTGTAGTCTCTCGGAGTGATATTCCAGCCTTTACAATTGCAATTGCTAGGCCAGAAAGTGCTCCTGGCCCTAGTCCTATTGGGGAGTAGGATCCTCTAGTTGTCGAGAGTTCAGCCATTGGAGTGCTTTGTAGGCAGTGCTTTCATTGAGTTTGAAAGCTCTAGAGCAAGAAAATAGGTAGGCAAGTATATCTTATTGAAAAAGGCAAGTTTTCAAGCTCTTAGATTTCTTCTTTATTTCAACAATGAATGAAGTAAGCAAGCAAATGATAGAGCTTAGGCTAATCCTAAACTAAAAAAGGTCTTGTTGGAACCCTTTCCCTATTCGGGGTTTATGATTTGGTTGGTATATTGGTTTTTGATTTTAATAGATATTTTTCATTAAAATTAAATAGTTAAATCCAATATATTTAGGGTTTTGTTAATTCCAATAAATAGGACATATTATTAAGATTTTTCCCATATAGAGAAAAATAGAAAAACCTCTATCCGATTATAAAGCAACAAAAGTTTGTATTCAATCAAACCAGCTTTTTTTTGCCTTTTGGATTGTTTGGAAAATTCAATTTTAGCCAAAATTTTGGCATATCAATATTTTAGTTTATCAATCATTTTTTTTTTATCTTTGGGAATTGAATTTCAAATGGCGAATACATAATGTTTGTTATTTTTTATATAATTTTGGTGCTTTTTAATTTTATTGAGTTTGGGTTCAATATTTGGTATTAGAATAAGGTTGATATTTGGCAATTATGACAAATCGAAATATTACTTTTTTCGTAACCAAACTAAAGGATAAACAAAATTACAATTATTAGATGATCTAAATGAAATGCATCTCAATGCATTTGATTTATTAATCCACATTCAAGAAAAATTAGTAAAGGAAACTAATAATGAGATTAAATGTAACGACAATCTATTGTTGCTACAAATCCACCAAACTGTTGATATTTTAGTGTTTGAAAAAATATACTCCACCACAACCGCAAAACAAACATTAGGTATTTTAAACAAAACATATTGTGGTGTTAACAAAATATAACAAAATAACTTGTTAATGTTGAAAAGAAAATTTGAATTGTGCAAAATGGAAAAGAATAAAACCATAAAATCCTATTTTTCTCATTTGAATGATATAAAGAATGAAATACAGATGAGTGGGCATGATTTCACTGATAAGATCATTGTTGAAAAAGTTTTGAATACTTTGCCCATAAAATTTGATCACGTCATTATAGTGATGTAAGAGACAAAAGATTTGTCATCCTTATTAGTTTATGAGTTGTAAGAATCATTACTGCTTCACGAACAAATAATTAATGTCAAATTGGATAAATCATATGACAAGGAATATGTGGAAAAGGCATTGCAAGCCTTGCAAATCTAGACTGCTAAGGAGAAGAGTAGTAAAGATTCGTCCAATGATGCTGCTCCTAGTGGTCATGGGCAAATTTTAGTGGTTATGAATGTGGAAGATAATTTTCGTGGACATGGTAGAGGTAACAACTCTTTTCAATAAAGAGATAATTTTAATAATTCCAATAATAATCAACAAAAGAAGGCTAAATGTTTTAATTGTGGTAAGGTGGGGCTATATTCAAAAAAATTGTTGGCATAATAAATTTTAAAAAAAAATACCAATGCCAATGTTGTTGAAAATTTTGGAGAAAAACATGAGACAATCTTAATTTCTATTGGTATGTCTGAGAAATTTAAAATTAATACATGGTATATTGATTCTAGATGCAATATCCATGTGAGTGGGGAAAATAATTATTTATTAATTCAAATGAGTCACTATTTGACTAAAGAACATGGAGGTGTTTAATTTTATCATTCAGAAAGTGCAGCACTGAATTGGAAGACTCGGTTCTTGAACTTGGCGGACAAGGAAATACTCATTAAATCGGTGATCAATGCTTTACCAACATATGTGATGGACTATTTTAAACTGCCAGTGGGAGTATGTAAGGAGATTTGTCATCTTACGGTGAATTTTTGGTGGGGTGTGCATAAGAATGCAAGATCGAAAATCCATTGGAAAAGGTGGCAAGAGCTTACTAAGGCCAAGGTTGAGGGAGGATTGGGGTTTTAGGATCTTCAACTATTCAATGATGCTTTGCTGGCTAAACAACTCTTGCGGGTCACGTCACAACCGAATTTATTGATGAGTAGAGTCATGAAAGCCAAATATTTCCCTAATGATCAGTTACAGTCAGCAGTAACGAGGACAAATGCGTCTTGGTTGTGAAAGGGGTGAATGGGAGCAAGAATAATTTTGCAAGGAATGGAGCCGAATTCTCGCGATAATGCGTATTCAATCAGGTCAGCATATCATAGTTTGCAGCAGGAGAGACAATTTGCATATCAGCAACTGGATTATAGTAATGCGTGAGAGAGACGGCACAATATGTGGAATGCCACTTGGAAGCTGAATGTGACAGGTAAAGTTAAGCATTTTGTATGGCAGTGTTGTCATAATATTTTGCTATTAAATGCCAAGTTATACCAAAGGAAAATACAAGTGGAGTCCATTATGTGAAGAAGAGGGTGAAACGCTTGAGCATATGGTGTTCAATTGTCCTCGTGCTAAAACCATTTAGCGGCTGGCTAATATAAATTGGGCTAAGCTGGGCCGGCATCAGGATAATTTTCAGCACTGGTGGTAAAATTTATGCTCTGGCCAACGAGGGGATGCTTGGAAGGACCGAGCTCAATTTACAGCCTACATTCTATGGATGATATGGAAGAGTAGGAATGTGTGGGTTTTCCAGCGGGAATGGTTGGCGGCGGGAGAAATAGTAGAGATGGCGAGGCACGCTTGGTTGGAGTTTTCGAAAGTAAATAGGAGTTAGCTAGGATCGGATGGTTGATCAGTGGCTGATGTGTGCATCGTGTGTGGTGTATAGAAGGTGGAACATGACAGGGGTGTAGTCAGGTTGCCTGTCCTGTATTTTTGTGAGATGAAGAGTAGTTTGTTGACTTGTAGTCAATTAGTCTTAGCCACACTGAGAGCTAAGAAGAGTCCAATTGTGGTAGACATTGCTTGTAAAATTTAACTTTCAAAAGTTAATAACATTATTGATCTTTGGATTAAAAAAAAAGAGTCACTATTTGGTTTGATAATAACTATGAAGTGCTTATTTATGGCAAAAGAGATATTCCTATTACTTCGAAAAATAGCGCTAAAGTGTTATTGCTGATGTGTGTTATTTGTCCGATTTGCATCAAAATCTTTTGAGCTTGTATCAACTTTAAGAGAATGATTATAATTTATGTTTTTGAAAATGCTTTTGCGTTATCACTAAGGATTGGTTGGGTTGATTGCAAAGGTGAACATAACGAATAACAGACTATTTCCTATTATTTGTATTGTGGTGTTTCATCTTGTTTAGTTTTGTTGAAATTAATGATAGCTGGTTGTGCCACGTGAGATTTGGACACTTTCACTTTCATGGATTATAGTTTTTGGCCAAAAATAATGTTTTTTTGGGCTATTTTCCATTAACTTTTATCATAGACAGTGTGAATTTTCTATTTTGGACGAGAAACACGGAGACCCATTTCCTAAAAACATAGCTTATAGGGTAAAAGAGCAGTTATAGATCATTTACTCTTATTTGTGTATTGTGAATATTCCTTTTAATTGAGGTAATAAGTATTTTATTACTTTTATTAACAATTTCAACAAAATGTCTTGGGTTTATTTTTTGAAAAATAAGTTTGATGTCCGTGATACTTTTAAAAGTTTTAAAGTGCATGTTGAAAAAAAAAAGTGGTTACTCTATCTAAACTTTAAGAACTAATAGAGACACAGAGTACATAATGTGCTATTTTTTTTAGGCACAATATGGGATTAAACATCAATTGACAATAAGGTATACCCCTAAGAAGAATGGCATTACAAAAAGGAAAAACAGAACTATAATGGATATGATGCTGTCAATGATATAGCGAAACATATGCCTATGGGTTTTCGAGCAAAAGAAATTTCATATGCTAGCTATGTGTTGAACAGATATCCTACTAGATGTAATGGTAAGAAGACCCTTTTATGAGATTTGGTTTGGTAAAAAGTCAATTATCTCTCATCTTAGAGTATTTGGATCTTTAGCATATGCATATGTCCCAAATGTTCTCAGGAAGAAACTTGATAACAAGGCAGAAAAGTGAATCTTTATTGGTTATAGTTCTAAAGATTAAAGGGGTACAAGTTGTTCAATCTTTTGACAAAGAAGACCATTCTTAGTAGAGATGTCAACTTTAATGAGTAAGCTTCTTGGGACTGATCAGAAAAGGAGTCATATGCGGCAGTTAGTCATCCTTTATAGCCTTTATATTTGATTGTGATGATGATGAGATTAATCAACTTGAAGGACCCAAACAACAAAAATTTTTTACTCAACCTACTCTTGCTCAAGCTGGTCACCCAAAGAGACAAGGGTATCTATCAACTCATTTGTAGGATTATGTTGTTGATGATAACTCTCAAAAATTATCAAGTGAAGATGTTGTTAACTTTGCTCTTTTTGCGGATTGTGACTATGTTACTTTTGAAGATGTTGTTCATGAGGATCACTGGAAGAAAACAATGTTTGAAGAAATTCATGCTATTGAAAATAATGATACTTGGGAGCTCACAAATCTTCCAAGTGGTAAGAAACCCATTGGTGCTAAGTGGGTTTACAAGACAAACTACAAGCTTGATTGAGGAATAAATAAATTCAAGATGCGGTTGGTTGTTAAAGGTTACAAACAAAAACTTGACATCAATTATTTTGAGGTATTTGCACTTGTTGTTCGACTTGATATTGTTCATTTGATCATCTCTGTAACTACTTCAAATAGTTGAAAGATACATTAGATGGATGTAAAGTCTGCATTTTTTAATGGAATATTTAAAGAAGAGTGTACATTGAACAACCTACAAGATTGTGGTCAAAAAAATAAGGTATATTGATTGAAAAAAGCTTATTATGATTTGAAATATGCTCCAAGAGCATGGTATACCTATATTGATTCTTTATTCATTAACAGTAGTTTTCAATGTTGTCTTTTTTATCATGCTCTGTACGTGAAATCATTTACACATGATGCAGTTGTTATCGTATGCCTATATGTTGATGATCTTATATTTATTGAAAATAGTATTGCAAAAATTAGGGAGGTTATGATTTGATAGTTCGAGATGATAAACATGGGTCTTATGTCATATTTTCTTGGATTTGAGGTTTTGTAGACTGATCAAGTCATTTTCATTTACCAAAAGAAATATGTTAAAGATATTTTGAAGAAATTCAAGATAGATGGTGTTAAACTAATCTTGACTCTAGTTAAAGAGCGATTACGTTTGACTAAAGATGAAATTGATACTTTTGTGGACCCTATTTAAATTAAAAGTTTGGTAGGGAGTTTGATATATTTGATAGCTACAAGGTTTGATATTAATTTCAATGTTGGCTTGATTAGCTGATTTATAGAAAATTCATGTCAATCTTGCTTGTAGGCAGTTAAGAGAATCTTGAAATGCATCAAAGGTACTCCAGGTGATGGAATTTTTTTATGTAAAAGGTGATCTTATTGATTCTCTTGGATTCACTGATAGTCAATGAACTGGAGACACTATGAATAGAAAAAAAACATGTTTGATTATGCATTCATTATTGGTTCGGGTATATTTTCTTGCAATTCAAAGAAACAACCAATTATTGCTATCTACAGTGGAAGCAAAATATGTTGTAGCAACATACAAGTGCTAATCAAGCATTGTGGCTTAGGAGAATGCTAGATTTTTTTTAACATAAACAAGATGGAGCAACTACTATATTGTGTGATAGTAATTCCATTATAAAAATGACAAAAAAATTAGTGTTTCATGGTTGAAAAAAACATATCAACATCAAATTTCACTTCATTTGTAACAGAGAAAAGAAATTGTAATCGATTATTGTAAAATCAAAAATCAAGTGGCTAATATTTTCACGAAAGCATTGAAAATGAATTCATTTATCAAGTTAAAGAAAATAATTGGCATGACCAGTTACGAAATTTAGTTTAAATGAGATAATACAGTAGAATTAACCTTAGTTTTTTATTCAGTTTAAGATTTTGTAGTTATATTGGGTTTTCATTTTAGTAGTTATTTTTTTTTATTAAAATTAGATAGACAAATATAATAAGTTTAAGATTTCATTGAATCCTATAAATATGACATATTGTCAAGAGCTTTATTGTCCACAGAAAAATAGAAAAGGCTCCGTTCTATTTTAAAGCAACCGCAAGACTTGTTCTTCCAAAACATTATCAATTTTGTTGGGAGCTACGACTTAGCTTTCAAAATCAATTTTGTTGTCCTGTTGCAATTTGTCCCTTTCTTGTTTTTGTTTTCCAAATAAACGATTATTATATTAATAAAACTAGTATTACATATACAGCATTGCACACTGGCGATGAAAATCTTATATCTCACATTGAGACTAATGAATGCTAACCGAATCACAGAAATGGTGAAAGTAAAATCACCTAACTATATTAGCTAAGTGACCCAAAACCCAACTTGTTGGCCTCTACGAGAGTATCGTAAACAGACTGTGCAGTTACCAAATAAAAAATGGAATGCATCCAACTCCATTCTTTACACTATTGTTGACATCGAATACCCTTCATCCCAAACTCAATCACAAAACATCATAAGGAGGACAAAACCTCTAATAAGGAGGACAAAATTTAAAAAAAGAGAGACTAATACCCCTCTAAATAGGAACATAGGTCTACCTAAAAAAAAAAAAGTTTGAATTGGCCAAAGTTTGCATTTGGTCAAACCAGCTTTCTTTTACCTTTTGGATTGTCTGCATTCTTGAGTTTTAGCCAAGCTTTTGCCATATCAATATTTTTGTTCATCAATCATTTTTTTGTTCTTTGGGAATTCAATTTCGAATGGTGGTTGCATAAAGTTTGTTCATTCAATTTTGATATAAGTTCGGTGTTTTTTCATTTTATTTATTTTGAGTCCACACATTAAGATTTAGATTAGCGAATTAATAATAATTTAGTTTAAACATTTCCGTTTACCAAAAATAAAATCCAAAATTAGTATCATGTGTGGTTCCACTTCTAAATCTCATAAGAGAGATTAAATTCACGTGTAGGTTCACTCCTAAAACCCACAATTAGAGATTAAACTCACCAGAGAGATTGGATTCATAACCTAAGAACTACTTCTAAAATTCTGTTGGAAAAAAGACTTTACGAATAGTTGTGAATATGATACATTATATTCATATTGGAATGTTAAGAGATTATATTAGACCTAGGCCAGTAGATTTCTCCTAATTCAACTTAAATATTCACTACAAGAAAAATGGGTTTTGGTGACGACAGTATTTTGTCACTAAAAGGCACTTTTTCGTCACCAAAAGCATTTAGTGACGAAAAAAACGTTCGTCACTTGATCATCAGCAATACTCCGTCATTAAAGAGTCTAACGTGACGGGAAAAAAAATCATCACTAAGTGGGTGGCTTTAGTGATGAAATGATGATGTGATGAAAGTTAGTGACAAAAAAAAAAAAAAATCGTCACCAAAAGGTGGGAAATTTTGTCACTAAAAGATAAAAATCGTCACTAATTGTGACATGTTAGTGACAAAATTTAGTGACGATAAATTCTCGTCACTAAAAGTATGTCGAGCAACAGGCAATTATAACTATTTTTGGTGATGAAAAAGAAGTCGACACTAAAAAATACCTTGGTTAACTCCCTTGTGACGAGTTAGTGATGACAATTTCTTTGTCACCAAATGGCGATTTTCATTGGTGACGAAAAAAGTTCGTCACTGAAAGTTTGTTGGCAAATGAAATTAGTGACGAAAAAAATTTGTCACTAAATAGTGTTATTAGTAACAATTTTTAACCAAAATTGTAACGTGGTTTGTTTTAGTATCTTATCACCAATAACATCACTGTGTTAATTGTCACATTATTTATATCCTTATAATACGTACATCATCGAAGTCGAAAATATAAGGAAGACAATAATACTAATCATTGAACATTCAAAAAATATATGAAGAAGGGTACGAAAGTTAAACTGTGCAATGCAAAACACAACATTTTAATTTCTCACCAAACAAGAAAATAAAAGTCGAACATCCTAGTTGTACGATGAGAATAAAACATTATCCAAACACCTTACATCCCACAAAATAGTAGTGTACACATAACTCCCATGGCG
Organism: Gynochthodes officinalis; assembly: GCA_020080225.1. Taxonomy (NCBI): domain Eukaryota; kingdom Viridiplantae; phylum Streptophyta; class Magnoliopsida; order Gentianales; family Rubiaceae; genus Gynochthodes; species Gynochthodes officinalis. The sequence goes on along the minus strand of CM034615.1, from coordinate 32,132,218 downwards.
TTCTAAAAAAAACGAGGCAGAATGAATGGAAAAGACCTTGACAACACCAACCAACAGGCAATTTGTAATGCCTTCAATCTATGGATGCTTGGCTATGTGGTGGTGGATGTGTCACTGCAACAAGAACAGTAAAAACACTCAATGTTATAAATTCAACCAGTAAGTGTTTCCAGCAACAAATTTTGTTTATACTCCAAAGAATAACATGCACCAAATTCAGAAAATTAAGATAGTTGCGAGACAATAGAATACTTGCTCGAAAACCACAAAAATCAGCAAAAAAGCAATCCTGAATTACATACTTTATACCCAAGCAACAAACAATATTGCACATCATGTAAACCATACCACTAAGCACCTGACATGCATAAAAGGCTAAAATTGAAAACAGTCACTAGCTTAAAACATTTCTGGATAAAGCAAAATTAGTACCAGAACTCAAGAGTTCCAAAATGACAAGTTTTTGCACACTCCGGGTCAAAGCCTTCTACATTCATTAAGAAGAATTTATATAGCTCAAAAGAGAACAAAAATCGCCACACAACTTAAAAGACAAACTCCATCTGCTACAGAGACAGATCAAATTTGACTCACATTTAGTGAACACCATACTCAGCAATGGAAAAATGCTCTTCCAAGTTCCAAACTGCAGTCATATGAGAAACTACCTACTCATTCACTTCAGCTATTTCGAAAAATCACAAGAAAAACATCTTCCTCATTTAACCAAAACTTGGCATATCATCTGATCTTTGTTCATTTTGTCTCGGAAAATACCAGTACATGATCTACTAAAGACTAAGGCTTCGCTTGGATTGTTTTTATTTGAGAAAATTTGTATTGGAATGTATGAAAATTTTAGTAGGCATTTTTTGATAGAAAAAGTATTTTGGAGGGAAAAAGAAGATGGAAATTTTTTTAAAATTATGTGAGAGGGATTTGAGTGGAAAAATTTTAATTTTAAATTTTGAAATAAAAATGTGTTTGATAGTTTGCTTTTGTTTGAGAATTTTCGTATTTGCAAATGGAAATGTGCTGTCCAGACAGACCCTAAGATACCCAAAAATAAAAAATAAAAAATGTGCATTACGGGATGACTCTGCTGTGTTATAGAGAAGATTCAAAGAGTAAGAGTTTGAAATACAACAGCAACAACAATATTTTGCAATCGCAAGCAAATGTCTTTCTTTCTAAGCTCATCAAGCTCGTATAGTCAGAATGACATGCAACAAACGACTATGTATTTTGGTGCTCTGTATAGCCTAGATGAAATGGAAACACCCTTGAACTCAAATTTTATGATTTAAAGACTAACAATATGCAGATAAAATCAAGTAATGGATCGTATTAATTCATTTGCAGCACTAGATGCTATGATCTACGGATCTACTCTGTTTATTCTTGCCAACGTTTTAGCCATAGTTTTAAGAAAATCAGGCAAGTTCACTCGGGATGCATCATGCAAGTGTATATTACTAAAAAACCAGATTCTACATTTAACCACATCATTTTGCTTACTGTTTTCCCACATTATACATAAGTAAAATACAACCAAAACGACTACCCAGAGAACTCGATTCAATTCCAACCAAGTAATGAATCAAAGAAGCAGAATCCACCATTACCCCATAAACTTAAACTTCAGAAAGAACCCCCAAAATATACTAATTAGCTTGTGCCAAAGGTGAAGTAGCCCAAAAAAAGAAAAATGTAAAAAGTTAAAACCGAGAAATGGAATAAAAATCCAAACTTGGCAAAGCAATCAGAGAACTTTGAAGGCATTATAGATTATTGAGAATCAACATATGAAATTATTCAGATTAAATACCACACGCTCCAGCTCAAATCATGATCAGAGAAAATGAAATGAAAGAATGACGCACCACTCCGGAGTAGCGGTGGTGGAAATAGAAAATTTCTGATTGGAGAAGTAGTCCTTAGTCAACAGATCCACAGATCGAGGACAGACAAAAAAAATTCAAACGGAGGGATACACACAGAAAATTTCAGAAATGGGCTTGCAACCAAAAGGCCAAAAATTTACTCCACACTTCAGTCGGCCCTTGTCGAAATGGGCCTTACTTCGGCAATTTGGCGGCGGCGGCAAGGAGTCGGAAATGGCCGACACCGGCAGCCCAAAAAATTTCAGAGAGGGAGGGAGGGTCAAAATTTTTTGCAGATCTATAAATTTTCTGGTTTGGTTCGGTTCTGCTCAATTTGCAGTCGGAAATCGAGGCTTTCTTCGGGTTTTTCTAAAAATTTTTAAGTCGGAAAATGAGACTTGCGGTTCTGTCTAAAAATTTTGCAATCGAAAATGGAGGCTTGCGGTTTCGGGCTCAGATCTAAAAAATTTCTGGCTTGGACGCCCAAGCCAGCCCTAGAATTTCTTTCGTCCACCGCCTGTCTTTTATTTTTTATCAGTCCGCTCGTTTTCCCGCTTTTTTTTTCTTAAGCATTCAATTTTTTTATTTAATTATTAACTATAAAAAGATATTTACTTTCTTTTTGTCAGTTATTAATTTTTTTACTTTCTAGTGCCATATTGGTTTAAAGAAATTCTTAGATAAGACTTTAAATTTTGAAAGACTAATTAGTTATTAAATGGGCAAAGTAAAATTGTTTTAAAATAATTCAGAAAAAAATATTATTTATATTTATATTTTCATGCTGACATTGAAAAAATTATGTATATTATATATTTAAGTTAATATAGATTATATGTATATATGTATGTATTAACCACTACTTATGTTATAACATTACATTAGTAACTATAACTAACTGACTACTTTGAAACTATATATTTTTTATTCATGATTTTCTTATAAAGATATATAGTTCATAATAAATATCAAAAATTTTTATTATCATTAATCAATAGTGTATTTTAATACTAACAAAATTATTTGCTTAAAGTAATTAAACTTATGTGCACATATTCATAAATATAAAGGTGTTTTAGTATAATTATTTTAAATTAAGAACTATAACATAAATAAACGAGGGAAGATTAGCCTAATGAAGATTATACTTAGTCCAGTTGTTATTCTTAACCAAAAAGAAGCCAAGTAGTACTAATCAATAGTGTATTGTAATACTAAAAAGATTGTGTGATTAAAATACAATTATATGGACAAACAAAAAGATTTGAGTGTTATAGTATAATTATTAAAAATTAAGAGTTATAATACAAGTAATCTAAGTTTGGCATAAGGAAGAATATGTTTAGTCTAATCATTATTCGTAGTCAAAGAAATCCAATTATAGTTAAGTGATAGTGTATTTAAAAAAAGACTCTATGCTTAAAGTAAAATAATGTAGATAAATTCATATATATTAAGGTGTTTTAATGCAATTATTAAAAATTAAGAATCATAAATTTAAAAAGTTAACTTTGGCCCAATGAATAACTTACATAGTCTAATTATTATTCTCAACCAAACAAATCCAAGCATTATATAACTTGTGGCCCAATCAATTTAGCCTATAACTTTTTATTTAATCTATCCCAAATTATATGGCCCAATACATATTTTGTTATTAAAATTTATAATATTCAGTTTCATTACACACTAAAACAAATATTTTATATATCCATATTTAATAATATTATGCATTAATACTATATATATATGAATTAAAAGATTATAACTATTTTCATTTTTATTGTAACTATTTTACTAATTAAACCAGAGAATTCAATTTTATAATGCACTAACAAATATTTTTTTTCTATATTTGAATTAAAAATATTTCACATATATTCATATAATTAAGAATTTAATTGATAATCAAATATAATTAGTATAAGTTACATATATAATAAGAAATTGGTGACGGCAAAAATCGTCATCGAAAGGCATCTAAATTGGTGATGACAATAACTTTATCACCAATAAATAAATTTTACCATTTTAGTAACACAAGTATTTCTCGTCACTAATTAGGATGTCTTAGTGCAATTATTATAAATTAAAAACTATAAATTTAAAAAGTTAATTGTGGCCCAATAAATAAATTATATAGCTCAATCATTATCCTTAACTAAACAAGTTCAATCATTGTATAAGTTGTGGCCCAACCAATTTAGTCCAATGCATTTTATCCACTTTATCCCAAATTAATTGGCTTAACACGTATATTCTTCTTAAAATTTACAATATCCAGTTTTATTATACACTAAAATAAATATTTTATATCTCCATATTTAACAATATTATACACTAAAACTATATATGTATAAAAATATGAATTAAATGATTATAACTATTTTCATTTTTATTGTGCCTATTTTACTAATTAAATTTTCCTTTGAACCAGAAAATTTATTTTTATAATACACTAAAGAGAAAAATTCTATTTTTGAATTAATGATATTTCACATATATTCATATAATTAAGAATTTAATTAAGAATCATATATAAGTGGTAAAGTTACATATGTGATAAGAAATTGGTGACGATAAAAAAATCACTAAAAGGCATTCAAATTAGTGACAATGAAAAATCGTCACTAAAAGGTATTCAAATTCAAATTGGTGACTACAAAAAATTCGTCACCAATGAATAAACTTTATGGATTTAGTGACAAGAATGAATGTCATCACCAATTTCTCATCACTAATTGCGACCAATTTGGCGGGAAGGTTCTTTAGTGACAAAATTGTGACTACTTTTGGTGACTCGTCACTAAAGTTGGGAAGTAGACAAAAAATTGGTGACAACAAAGTTTTTGGTCACTAATGGGGGCATTTGGTGACGAGAGTTTTTTTCGTCACTGGGTATTCCGTTACTAAATGCCAATTTTCTTGTAGTGATTTTAGATTGTCAAAACAAAATTTAAATATTAATATAATTTCATAGTTAAGTGTGCATCAACGAATTACAAATTGTTAAAGAAAAATAATGATTAATTATCTATCTAATTGTTGAATTGGTTCATAGAAAAGATTTCCTAAAGAATCTCATATCTATGTTAATCACATGCTAGTTAAAGTAAATGATTTTCCATATAAACTAAATAGTAAGAAGATGAAACAATTAAATACCATAATATGATGTTAATTTTTTAATGTGAGGAAATATTGAAATATCTATTTTTAAGAATTTTATAATGGGTTGAAGGCTTGCCAACAAGAAATGGAAGTGAACAACAAAAAATAATCTTTAAAATAACTTTAGAATTATACTTGGCTTTCTTTAATCTCCTTTGTATGTAAAGTTTAAAAGGTGATACTAGATAAAAGATATGACTCCATTATGTAAATAATTTGATTTCTACAGTTGGTTTGTGAAAATTGAAAGTTTCATTGTGGATTACTTAATTCGCAACCATAGGCGTCTCCCACGTTTCATATTTCTTGCGGAACAATAATTTTAAATAGTTTATCAACTTGAAAAGAATTACTCCCCCCATTCCAAAAAAAAAAAAAGTCAATTTTTTTATTTGATATAATTTTTTAAAATTACAAAATATAACACATTTAATACGAAATTAGATATATAATTTTACATTTTTATTCTTACTTTTTAATTTAGATTCTATATTATTATTATTAACAATGATAATATAAGAATTTCGTACCAAAAGTAAAAAAAAATTTTGAAACAAAATTTTTTTAAAACTAAACACTCTTTTAGGAAGGAGATAGAATTTGATTAGAATTTGGTAGTTGCTTTATAAAGAGGAAACTTCTTTTCCTAAGGAACAATTCATAACTGGATCCGGAAGAATATTCCGGAGTTTAGTGGTTGAGTCCTTCTATAGAGTACTTTTATTATTTTTTAATTATTTCATATTAATGAATATCTAATTTTAAAGACAAAATCTCTATTTGGAATTAAATGATTATTTATCTTCTAATATTGAAAAGAAAATGTTCGAAGTGCTTAAAGGTCAGAGAATGGTAAATTTTTTTTTTTTTTGTGAATTCTAATATTACCATTAAAATTCACTAAAAAAAATTAAAAAGAAATGAAATATCAAATGTCGAGCAATTTTTAGTAATTGTATAATTACATAATAATTGTGGTGTTTTTTTTTTATTATGTAACATCGAAGTTCACAAAAACAAATTTTAACTTAAAAGTTTTGAATTATTTTTCTTCACTATTAAGTTTTTTGAAATTGTTTTGAGCTATTCATTGGTAAGGTATTCATTTGTCCTACAAACTTTAATACTTAGATTTCTTTTGTACATCTAACTTTTCAGCTTTTGAACTAAAAATATTAAAAAAGATAAAACAAATAGTACTTTCCATTTCTTCTTGTTGACTAACCTTCAAAATGAATTATGGTAGATACTAACATAATACATGAATTTTTACTATAAATTTTAATCCCTACAAGTTTTTACTATGAATTTTTACTAAAAATATTACTCAACATAATATTAGACAAACCATCGTAATGATGCGATATTCGTGAGTTTTTCTCTCAAGTAATGTTTGTTTAAAAACTCTTTGCCAAAATAAACACGGGAAATTCCTTTTTTTCTTTATGGTTATAACACTTCAATTGTAAAGACTACAATACCATTTCATTGATTCATCAAAGAAGAAATTGCATAAGAAATTACAAAGTTGAAGTTTGCACTTATATTGCTAGGTCAACTTTTAGGGGCAGCAAATAATTTGATCGAGTTTATGTCGAACATGTCAAATTTAGGCTCTCGACCCTAATACTCGACTAAAAACTCGACCTACTATAAGGTTGAGTTAAATTTTTAAAAAAAGAAAAAATTGATTTTTTAAAAAACAAGTTTACCTAATACAAATTTTTTAAATTTTTTTTTAATTTTTTTTTTGAAAAAATTTTTAAAAAAAAAAGAAAAAATTTGATTTTTCGACCAATTTTTTTAAAAAAATTAATTTAACCTAAAACTTGTTTAGGTCGAGTATTAGGTCGAGCATTAAGCTAACCTAAAACTTGTTTTAAAAAAATCAATTATTTCTTTTTTTTTAAAATTTAACTCTAAATTTAACATATTCGACCTAAAACATTTAAATTGACATCAAATTTATGCGATTTCTTCTCGACGATTGCCTTTTGCTGGAGATGATAGTCAACAATAAAGTGTGAGAACAAATTTTGTTGAATTCATCAAATGGGTTTTGAGAACAAAGAAGAAGAAGAAATGTCCAGAAAGTGTTGTAGTCTTTGTGTGAAAGTGCTATATGTTATTTTGTAAAGTCAGTTATATTTGTAAATTTCCCAAATAACACAATGATGGTTTTTATTCCACTAATAACTCTTGATGTTGCCACGTGGACCGGAAGCCACAGGCAAATCTGAAGCTGCCACTGTCTATTACTGGAAGACTCTAACAGCGCAAGGCGCGATTTCTTAAGTGGCCACTGTGTCATTCAGCATATAGTAAATGTAATATAGTAAATGTAATGATAAATTAATGATATTTTTATGAAATAAAATTAGACTGAAATAAAAATTAAAACATGCATTTAAAGCGTTGAAAACTAACAAAGAACATAAGTCTCAATTTAATTAAAACCAAAACCTAAAAAATGAAATCTAAATTGGTTAAAATTTTAATTGCCACGGATAAAATCTTTCTATCCCATGACTGTTAAAAATAATAAGGAAGATGTTTTTTATTTGTGGTATAAAAATTAAATACTCATTTTCTTCCAAAGCATGATCTTGTACAAATTGATGCCAATTTCAACGAAGCAAGCATCGCTTAACAATGATGTCGTATGCTTTGTCGCTAGACTTCAACTAAATGTCACATTGTTTTGCTTCTTCCAAGTCAATGTTTATATTTTGGAATATTCTATTTAGGAAAAAGGTAAAAGTCATAAAATTATTCAAGTGGAATATAAAATAATTTGTTAGCATTAATATGCAAAATATTTAAAAGAATGTAGTATTACCAATCTAAAAGTATCTATTGCTGCTGTAGACAAAGTTTTTTATTGTGTTCTTTTAATGACTGAAAGTAAGTTTCTTGAATGTCCATGTTTGGTGACCTGTCAGAGGTAAGTATGATTCTAACTCATTCTAAAAAAAGTTACATTTTGTATTCTAAATAGATTGTAATATCCTAAAGAATATTTGGCAACAAATTTTCTCTTGTTTAGTTTGCACTAAGGATACTAAAATTATTACATTTTGAGTCCATGGTAAAGAAATGTTTGATTTGCCACATGTTAAAAAAAAGCAGACAAAAACACCCCTATGCATCACACATACATAACAGCACAACCAAATAATAATAATAATAATAATAATAATGTTAAGTTATTCTAATGTTAATCAGTATAAACAAAATAAGAGTATAAATAATACCAAGCATAAATAAATAGATCCAATGGAAGAAGATTATATATAATTGCATTTTTAACTTGCTACCAAGGGGATAATTGTTTTTTTTTTTTCCAGCTTTGGCAATGTTATGTACAACCATGCCACAACATTAAACAACACTACCCATACAGAGACCTTAAGCACTCATATATTAAGAAGATAATAGGTTCATCCATAAGACAAAAAATGCATGGACAACATAACAAGTAATGAACTAAATCAAACCAAAACAAGGTTCTTTTTTCCATTTATACTAACAACTTTTATTTACTTATGTTTGACTCTCCTTTTTTTTGGATGGGAACAAGGTGGGTGTATGCGGAAAAAATATTGGCATGGCCATATAGTTGCAAAACAGAGAAGTAATCAGTCCAATAAGATGTCTTGGACTCCAAAAAATCCAAAACAAAACAAGATGAATGCTACATAAAGCTATCCATATAAACCACAGTGGAGCTTCTAATTACAAATTGAGATCACAATCATAGAAATTTCCAGAAATCAATAGTCCCTTTACACGTGAATTATGTACATCATAGTGGCCTGTTAACCATATTTCAGAACAGTGGCTTATAAAGTAACTGCGATACAACCAAACCAATACATTTCTCATATACATCTTGTACAAAAATGCTATAAGGAACATTACTGTAATTTTATGTTGCATATATGTATATTTTCATCTATAAACATGCACCAACCAATTTGAACAGGTACAAAAGTTCAGATAGAAATGATTTCCAATTTTTTCAGAAGTAATAATTATTCTAGAAAGTAGTAATCATGTCATCTTTTAGAGTAAACAAAAAAGTAATCATGTCATCAAGGACAACAAAAAAAAAATGAAGAAAAAGCATATCAATAGGCATTATTCAGCACACATGTTTTTTAAGCATGAAGTAAACAAAGCCATGAATATGTTAGTATAAATCATATTCTTGGTGAATGGACAAAGAATACTCGATGATGGATCCAGCAAGTGTTTAAAACTCCAATATTAATTGATTACTTCTTGGTTGCAGCTTCTAAGAAGGAAAACAAAGGCAATGGTTAAAAAGTTGGAAAGGAGTAATTTTAGTGAACTAAATGATAGAAGGTGTAAATAGGAGTACATTACCTAGGTTCACTATTTCTGGCATAGGGCTACAATGACTGTCATGGTTCCATTATATTGAAATGCTTTTACACTGTGGTAGATGGTGATGTGACTCATTTTGTATCTTCACAGCTGTATTTCAGATGTTCAAATCAAAACTGCCTAATCACATGTCTAAGTGAAAAAAGCTGCACAAATTAAAAGCTGCAAATTTTGCATTGGAAATAATGAACACAAATAATATTTTTTTATTGAAATAATAGATTGGAAATGCCAATCCTTTTTGCACAACCATAATTCCATAATCATATTTAACCAATATGCACTTCCACAGGAGTAGAAAATAGCAAAAAACAGTGGCAAAAAAATAAAAATGGGCTTGGGTCAATTTATGAAGCTTTTTTCACTACAAGAAATGTTTTTAGGAATAAGAAACTTCTCTTGTTTGCTCTTAGCACATATAGAAAACAAACAAACCCAACATAATGGGAAGTACAACATAGAATGGACATAACCTATTTGACAAATGTAAGACAGCTTAGGATGATTATTGTTCACGCAAATTTAAAATAGCAAAATATAAACAAGCCCAAACTACTGAATATGAAAACTAACTCTATAAGATATAGCAATACATTTACATTTTCCATTGATAAAGATTGGTTGTAGCACCTTACTGTCACAAAACAAAGGGACAATAAATTCATATAAGAAATTTGTAGCTATGATAATTTTGAAAGGATGGGAGGAAAAGGTTAAAACGTTTCTATGCAAAAACCACCATGACCAAATTGCACAAGAAGGAGAAATATCAATAGAAACTTTACCTCTTGAAGCGCAACTTTATTAGCCGATCAGCTGTCCAACACCCATCGACAATCGAATTGCATTCAATGCACACATAGAAGGAAAGAAAACAGTTAGGATGCAACGAAAAGAAACAAAGAAAATGTGTTACCAGAATAGAACATAAACCAAATTTCTATTCTAAATAAACAAATGTCCATTCTTTAACTATCACAAGCGTACTGACACAATTGTACAAATATTTGTATTAAGTAATCATTTAAACTAAGCAAGGATCACAAAAAAATAAAGAAACTAAAGATTTATTATCTAAATATACACGAATGACCAAAAAAAAAAGTCACTATTCTTTAGCTACTAAAGTAGCCAACAGTATAATATATTTTTGCAAACCAATAACTAGTTAGATAGGCGTGCAATGTTTAAGTCATGTGTACATGCATTGAGACATTAGATAGGAATTAAACTTGACATTTATTCAGTAAACACTCTCATCACATGCATTAAACATTTTCTTATATTTCATTTCATACACACATTCCTTAATGTTAACACAAGAATAGCAAAATGGAAAAACCACTAATAGAACCAAATTGCACAGGAAGGAGGGATATCAATTAAAACTTTACCTATTGAAGCACAACTGTTTTAGTCAATCAATTTCCCCACAACCATCAACAACCGAATAGCATTCAATGCAAACATATAAGGGAAAAAAACAGTTTGGATATAATGGAAAAAAACAAGGAAAATGTATTACAAAAAAGAATAGTAACTAAATTTCCATTATAAATTAACAAGTTTCCATTCTTTAACTATCAAAAGAAGAGCAATCACTTTTCTAATGCTTTTCTTTAATTGATCACCAATGTCATAGGTCACCAATAGGTATAACATAATAGTAATGTACATTCTTGTGAAGATGTTAATTGGCTATTAAAGTTGACATCCATGACAGAATGGTTGCAGCAGTAAACTTAACACAAAAGAGGCTAAAACCAAATTTTGTGCAGCGGTAAACCACACGAAAGTTAAGAGCTGACGAAAAAAGTAGCAAACCAAGGCACATAATTGAATAACCAAAAAGGAAAAAAAGGAATAAAAATAGTCAATCATCATAGGGATAAGAAACACCTATTAAAATGACATGATAGATCAATAGATTAGAGCAGACAACATTCTTTGTGGCAATTAACTTAACTAATCGTTTCACAAATGCATTAAAGAGAAGGACATATTATGTTTTTTTTTCTTTGGGAACAATAAATGTTTAGTGTAGGCAACATATTTTCACATACAAATTGTATTTTAATTGTTATCTTTATGAAACAAAAGTTACAGGAACAAAAAAAATATGAGAGCAGATTTTTATTTTTTATTTTTGGTCAAAAGGAAGGGATCATATATTTTTCGTATACAAATAGGAGCGAAGAAGAAGCTAGTTTGATAGAGTTGGCATTGTATCCTTGACCCTCCAAATGTAGAATGAAAGTATTTTATATATAAAACTTTTTAAATACATTCATCCCTTTATTTTTTTATTTTACTTTTTTATGTAAATGGAAACAAAGTTAGAATAAATATATCTATACACAAACATCTATTTTTTTTTTCTAAAATAAAGAGACCATTTGTTTTCATATACAAAGATGAAAAAAGAGGCGATGTTTTCCAAATGTAGTATGAAAGCATTTTATATATAAAATCTTTTAGGCAGACACACGTATTACATTTTTATTCTACATTTTTAACTCAACAAAATAAAAAACAAGGAGAAAAATTATATATAAATAGCATGAGAAACAATATGTAAAAATTATAAAACATATATTAAAATGGAATACATTATAGAAGCCGACAGAATCTGGAATGGCAGAATCTCATGACTAATTACAAGCAATTTTCATAATAACTAAATGACATGACGACATACAAAAACTATTTGTATCAACCACCAAGCCAAACTAACGAAAGGAATACTCCTCTTTCCATTTCTACTAACTGTGTCCATTTATTTATGGTGGTTGCTCATTCTTTGGATTTGAAAATAATCTGGTCCAATGCGAAACAAGTGTGACAAGGCCATATAGTTGCTAAACACAAAACCAGTTGATGAAATCCTAAGGGCCGAGACAACTACAACTCCACATGAAGCCGACCATGAAGCTAGGCATCCACACTTAGATTCTTTGTAAGGGATTGGTGGTCCTATTACAAGGTCAAGGACTAAGAGAATGCAAGCTGCCTCAATCTCTTTCATAAATGAACCCATGGAATCCGAAACTAAGGTAGCAAGGAAGACTTCCGAACTTAGCTCATCATTTGTCATTCTAGTCATCCATGAAGAATCAAGAATGAAGGATCAAGTGTGGTTGATTTTCACTTGTGTAATTAAGATCCTTAGACCACTTCTCATCACAATCCAAGTTCGAATTTGGAAGGTTGGCAATTGTAGTTCAACACTTGTCATTTTACTTAGTATTGTAAATGATAAGCCAAGTGTTGTTCATTCTTCATGATCAAGTTAAAGAAGCTTCCAAATTGGAGTAAAGAAGCTCCAAATTCGGCCAAGGCCATGGTGATTAAAAGAATTACCAAATCCACGAAGCTGAATAGGAAATTCTACTCAAGCAGAATTCAGCCAACACACTTGATTAGTTTTAGGCAACTACTTGCTGTTTTATTTCCTTTTTCTTAGAGTAGTTATTCTTTTTAGTAATTAGTTCTTTAGTTAGTTTCCTAAAAAGCTAATCCAACTAGGGAATGGCTTTCTTAATTCTTACAACTTGTAAACTATAAATAGAGGCATTCAGCCACAATGAAAGAGGAAGAATTTTGACAATACAAACTTGAGAGCTTTGTAGCTTTTCTTTGAGTTCTAGTTTAGAACTTGCTTTGAGTCTTTGAGGATAGCCTCTTAGGTTCATGTTTAAGCTATCTTGTTGAGTTTCTTTCCCTCAACAATTTGAGTGTGCTTCTTGGTTACAAGGATAGTCAAAGTTCACATCTTGGGTCTTTGATAATTCCTTCGGTTGTCAAGTGGACAAAAGCAAGGTCCTTCTTCACAAGTTGGAGTTGGTGTCTTGCTAAAGGAAGACTTAGTTCAGCCTAGAGGACAATACTAGGACCAACACTTTGATATAGGTTCGGTTTCTTATCCTTTGGTGTAAGAATTCGTATCACCAGTTAGTGCACCAATTAAATGCCTTGAAATCCAATACAAAAAAAGACGCCTGATACATGAAGCCAGGAATATGAAAAGGAATGCATCCACTTATTATAAACTGGGAGGGCAACTGCAGAAAATTTCACAATCAGTAATCCATTTGCACGTGAATGATGTGGATCACAAGGACCTATTAACCTATTTCATCACACTTGCCTATTAACTAACTACATTACAATGACCAAAAAATGTATTTCTCATAACAAACAACAAACAACAAATATTAACAAATGCATCAAGGCAAGAGGAAGCAAAGGAAACCGATTATGTAAATGCAGGTAAAATTGTGGAAGCAAGGATCATTTGTTTTTCACATGCAAAGACAAAGGAAGAGGCGATGGTTTTCCAAATGTAGCCTAAAAGAATTTTATATATAAAACCTTTTAGACACACACAAAGATTACATTTTTATTCAACATTTTTTACTTTCACATACAAAGATAAAGCAGGAGGTGATGATTTTCCAAATGTATCATGAAAGCATTTTATATAAAAAAACCTTTTAGACACACCCACATATTACATTTTTATTCTACATTTTCATCTCATCTCAACGAAATAAAAGTCATGGAGAAAAAAATATATAAAATCCATTATAAAAGTGGGCAGAATTTGGGATGGCACAACTCAAACCAATTACAAGTAATTTCATCACAACTTAGTGACATCATTACATGCAAAAGCTATTCATTGCAAGTGAGAAACCAAACTAATGAAAGGAAGACTCCTCTTCCCATCTACACTAACACTGTCAATTTATTTATTGTTGTTGGAAGACTCAAAACCAGTTAGCACAAACTAGTTGGAAGATTCAAAACTAGTATGCCCAAAACTAGTTGGAAGACTCAAAACAGGAAGGGTCATATAGTTGGAAGACTCAAAACCAGTTAGCACATCAATTAAATGCCTTGAAATCCAAAAAAAAAAAAAAAACAAGAGGAATGCTACATGAAGCTATGAATATAAAAAAGAGTTCATCCACTTATTATAAACTGGATGAGCAAGTGCAGAAATTTTCACAAATTAGTAGTCTATTTGGACACGAACTATGTGGATCATAGTGCCCTATTAACCACATTTCATCACACTTGCACATTAACAAACTACATTACAATAGACAAACATATATATTCCTAAGAACAAACAACAAAGAACAAATATTAACAAATAACTCAAGAAGATTCCAGAAGAAGAAAGATAATAATTGGGCAAAGGCAAAAGGAAGCAAAGAAGGCTCATTCTGTAAAAGTAGGCAGAATGGTGCAAGCAAAGATGACCACAAGAATCATCACACAATAGGAACAAGCTAGAACAGAGCAACAAGGTAAGAACAACCAAAGCAAGGGCTATTTTAAAAAGGGTAAAATCACGTAGGCAATATTGTTTTCATTTTCACTTAGCACAAAAAAGAAGAAAAAATATAAAAGGCTCATCTAAGCAGCCAAGGGGAGAATTGCAATAAAGGTGCACAGAGGTGAAAAAAAAAGGAAAAAAAGATTGTGAGAAATAAACGATGGAAAAGGGACCTAAAACAAGAACAATAAAGCTAACCTAAACTCTAGATGCATAGTTAAGAAGAAAACAAGAGTACACTAGAAATCATTTAATGTGCAAAACAACCCACAACATTAAAGCCAGGAAAGAGAAAAAAAAAAAAGGAACCCTTATTTAAGCAACCGAAGAAAAACGAGTAATAAAAGCATGAAGAAAAGATTAAGAGGAATGGAAAATAGAAAACACACCTAAACACTATGAATAAAGCTAAGGTAAACCCTAAATGAAAGGTTAGACAAAGAACAAGAGCAATGGTAGAAATAAGAAGTGATAAAAGTGTACACTGGATAAAAGTGTACTCTGATAACGATATCCATACACATATAACTCAACATTGAAAAGGAAGAAAATCTAAAAAAAATGGATCAATAATTTTCTTATCTTGGTTCAGCCAACCCGTTGGCAAACAGATAGTACACCATTGAAGAAAACCATGCGGCTGCAACATCCCCTAACACAAAATCTCCAAATGCTTGTAACAGATTTGGTTAGGGCATTTTCTAGGAAGGAAAATTTTTAAAAAATAAGGACAATTTGGGAAAAGGAAAAAGGCTAGCTTCCCTTTCTTAGACCCACCGTCAATATCAGTGGTCGAGACTAGAACGGTCCCCGGTTGGCAGATTGGTTGACTGCATGGTTAGATCGACAGACCAGGTACCCCAATCGCCCGAAACTGCACCAAAACAAATGGATCTAGTTAGAGAAAAAACGAAAAGGAAGAAAAAATAGATCCCAACCAAAATGAAGAACATATTTAAAAAAGGTAAAAACATATGCCTCCTTTCCACACGCCCATCATCAACGACAGTGGACATAGCCGACAAGGTAGCCGATCAGTTGACCAAGTCATCGAGTGGCAAAAAGGCAACAAAAACCGGTCGAAATCACACATGAACGGGCTAAGTGGTCAATGGCCCAATATTTGAAAAAATAAACTAAAGTTAGGGTAACACTTAGACATGGAAAATAGGTAGAAACTAAGCAACAAAAAGGACAGGAATAAAAAATTGGAACAAGTACCTTTCTTTCCTCGGACCAAGCCTCCCGCTGGTCAATCGTTAGAAGGCCAAGACCAAACATTCACACATTCACAGGTAGGAAGATCGAGAGACAAATCGGCAGACCGATTGTCTCAACGGTGCAAAATTGCAAAAAAAGAACAGATCTGGTCAGACAATACCACATAAATAAAATAAAATAAAATAAAAGTAGATGTAGTTAAGAACAAATCTGTAAACTTGGGACTCTCTTCCTTATGGTCATCATCACTAGGATCCGCATGTTGGCCGGCAGAGACAACCAACACCCAAAATGGAAAGAAAAACCAAATTAGGGCAACAATTGGCCTAGAGAAATTGGAAGAAACTTGCTGAGCAAAAGATAAGAATCAAAGATTGGGAAAAGAGCACAACTCCAAAAAGAAGATTTGTGGCAAAAAAAACTCCAAAAATTCTCTCTGAACTGCAAGAATGGAATGAGAGTCGAATGATGGGGAAAGTGAAAACCACAAAGAGGAGTAGTCAAATCGCTATCTATAGAGATGGTAGAGATGAGAAAGGCAGGGTTTAGGATGAAACAAGGGGACGTGCTAACATGAAGAACATGTAGGCTACATATACTCTATTTTAGCAAATATGGCAGGCCATAGGCACAGAACTATAATGTCCACGTGTCATCACCAAGTAGCTCTTGTTAAGTTCTTGATGACTCTTTTATAATATATGTTAACAAACAAGACTTCCATTTAAATTTTAAAAAAAAATTAAAATCCATATGTCCTTGCAATTCCCCCACCCGCCAAATATAGCAAATTTCAATCTAGCATTCGTTTCTTCCTCCCTCCCTCTTTTCCTTCCTTTATGGAGTCCTAAGACTTTAAGAAAAGTAAAAATTTTTTAGCAAAAAAATTATCTAAATAACTTTTATTTTATTTAAAATTTAAAATCTAAAATCTAACCAAAATTTCTTTTGCATTATTTTAAAAAAAATTACATTCAAAACATATGTTATTTTTCTTTTAATACACTTTGTCTTACTAACTAACGTTTAATATTTTTCTTGCCAACTTTCAATTGAGCAAGTTTTCCATCTCATTTTTTTGGCACAAAGTGGACTTACATTTACCTTAGTGGTAAGTAAGAAAATTATTTGGGTTATGGTGATTTGAAGGAATATTTGGTATCGTTAAGGAGGCAACAATAGAATTAGAAAAAAGAAGTTGATAGGAGCCTTTGTGCTGGCTAGTCATGGTGGATTTAGGGTAACATATGGTGACCTTATAATAGCAGACTAGTGGATGGTGGGGATATAAAGATGGCGGTGGTGATGGAAAAGGTTTTGGACATGGT
Organism: Gynochthodes officinalis; assembly: GCA_020080225.1. Taxonomy (NCBI): domain Eukaryota; kingdom Viridiplantae; phylum Streptophyta; class Magnoliopsida; order Gentianales; family Rubiaceae; genus Gynochthodes; species Gynochthodes officinalis. Next base: position 32,114,861 of record CM034615.1, on the reverse strand, counting down.
TATGGATTTGAAAGAAGTATACGATGTGTAGTAATTATAGATGATGGAAGGAGTAGTTGAGATTTTTAAGGAATTTTTATGAAGAACGAGTCCATCGAAATTAAGAATATAACTATTTACCATCAACAAAAAGAAAGTATTTTAACTTATCGTTAAAATTGGTAAGCAATTTTAACCTTGACAGATGGCCAGCATGTTAATGGAAATATGGCCCCTAGGGGCATAGACGAGTTGGTAAGTTTGAGGTGACGTGAGGAGAAATCCTCCGGCAATGCAGGTTCAAACCTTGCGTGGGGCAGATTTTCCGTTAAAATATTGTGGGGGTCTATCCTAGGGTTTGGCCTGTTGACTCTCTCCCTCATGCATCTACCAACTCGTGCACATTCCTCAATTTACATCTCGCTTGGCTAAGAGGCCTCTGGTATAGGTGGGGGAGTTTTGCATTTGTAAGGGGACTTTCTCCCAAACCAAGTTAATGGAAATATGAGAACTTGTAAGGTACCACACATACGTGTGAGTGAGACCTGAGAAATTAGAAATTGTCAAATTTTTTCTAGGTTGCTTAACTAAAGCTAGTGTGGCAAAATAAATATTATCTCTGTAATAAGATTTAATAGTGTTATTTTGAAGAATGTTTTTTAAACTAATATTATTTGAGAAAAAAGCTCGATATTCATAGGAGATTTGGCAGCTTTAATTTTAATTAAGAAAAAAGGAAATTAGACAAATTAAAAGTTAGTTGAACCTTCACTAGGAAAATGCATATCAGATCCTCTATCTCTAACTTTTTGTCCCACTTGTGTGGCATAATTAAAACAATGTAGTTCTAAACTAAATTTTATTTAAATAATTAATCAACTTCAAACCAACTTTTATAAGAGAATTTTGTTTTTTTTTCTCTTTTTGTCTTTCTCTCTTTCCTTTTTTTGTCACTGTATTTATTTTTTCCCACAAATCCATCACCTCTTCAAAAAGATTAGAAAAAGATGGATTTGTGGCTGAAAAAATATGGTGGTAGAAAAGAAAAAAAAACAGAGAGAAAGACAAAAAGGGAAAAAAAAGCAATTGTTATATCGGAGTTTGTTTGAGGTTGATAAATTATTTAATTAAAATTGAGTTTAAAACTACGTCATTTTAATTATGACACATAAGTAGGAGAGAAAGTTGGAAACAGAAATTCTAATGTCCAGTAAATGGGTACATGATAAGTGGTAAACACGTACTCAGAAAATGGATGAGTCCCATCTTTATTTATCTCATCCTATAAAGGAAAAAAAAAATAGAGGAAGAAGGAATTTACGAAGCATTCACATATGATGAAAAGTGTCTAAATTATCAAATTCAATTTTAATAATAAATAGAGCATGTTGCTATCATAACATATATTAGGATAAGATATGAGGAAAAATTGTACTTTTAGTTCCTAAAGTTTAGACACTTGATACTTTTAGTTTTTAATGCTTTGAGGTCGACACTTTTATTTCTTAAAGTTAGAAAAATACATCAATCTTGTTCTAATTAATGGAAATTAATAGAAAGTAACGGTTGAATGTTAGGGGTTTCATTTTATATTAATATTTTTAGTTATTGAAAGTTTGAATTATTGACACTTTTAGTCTCTAATGTTTGAGAGTCAACACTTTTAGTCCCAAAGTTATAAAAATAACTTAGTATTTGGAAATTGATGAAAAGTGATGTCACACTATTAGGATTTACTTATATGGTCATTAGTTGTATTATTTAATTAGAGACATAAAATCCTTTTCTGAATAAAAAGTACTCCCTTTGTTGAAAAAAAGAAAACGAGAGTTCATTTTTGTATGGGTACAATATATTTTTTTTTTTAGTTTAAGGTATAATACACTATTAAGTTTATAATTTTACATTTTTATTGTTATTTTTAACCATGAGTTATACACAGTTAGTATTAGTAAAGTCATATATTATAGGACTTTCATTCAAAAATAGACTCTTTTTCCTCCAAGTAGAGAAAAATTTTAAAATTGGACTCTTTTTTTTTTTTTTTGATGGATGGAGTATTTTTTTATGATGTTATTATAATATACTTTTCCTAATTAAATGTTACTAATTAAATGTTAGTATAGTAAATTTCTCTTATTAACTGCTTATAGTGTTTATATAGCATTATGGACAAAAAAAATCATGTCTACATAATAACATTTTTTTAAATATGTACATTCTAATTAATTAATCGAGACAATAAATACCCATTTTGAAAGTACAATATTTTTCAAATGATCTATTTAATTCTACGACCTATATAATATACTTTCTTTTTATTATTATAATAAATAATTTTTTAATAAACTATTACAGTATTTTATCTATATAGTTGACCTCATATAACGAGATAAATGCTTTGTTAATGTTTTTGTTGTTGTTAGAGTATTATATTATTTTTTCCTAATTAAATATTATTATTGTGTTCTTATAGTATTTTTCTGAATTAAGTGTTTATAGTGTTGTAATAATATTAAGAAAAGGAAAAAAAATTAGGTCTACAAAAAATAGCTTTAAATATATGTATTCCAATTAATTAGATGTTATTATAGTAGAAAAATATTTTTTCTATAATTTCGTAGTATTATTTTTCCTTAATTAACTGTTTGTAGTGTTATTATTATAGTGTATTATAATAAAAAAATTAGGTTTCACATAAAAAAGCTTTACATATGAGCATTCTAGTTAATTAAATAAATTTTATTATAGTAAAAAAAGTATATTTTATTTGTAAACAGATTTTTTTCATCTAATTAAATAATAAAACAAACAACCATATAAGCAATTCCTAATAGCATGACATTATTTTCTCTTAATTGTCTCAATATTGAATTATTTTTGTAAGTTTGGAACTAAAAGTGTCAACTCTCAATTGTTAGGGACTAATTTAAACTTTTAGGGACTAAAAATATTAATATAAAATGAAATCCTAACGTTCAAATGTTACTTTCTATTAATTTAATTTATTTGGAAAAAAATTAATGTATTTTCCTAACTTTGAAAAGCAATATATATATATATATATATATATATATATATATATACAAATTGATTTGCATATTATATATGTAACGAGATTTTCTTTCGGTACAAATGAATAGATCATCTTATTTCTTAAAAAAAAAATCATACAATAAAAATGATAAAGTTGGTAAAAAAATTTCCATTTTAATGAAATTCATAAGAAGGAAATAATTAATTATGTTATAATATAGAAAATTGCTAATAATGATATATATATATATATATATATATATATATATATATATAATGATTATTGATACTCCAAAAAACTTTGAGATTTCATTAATAATTTTATAAAAGTGATAATATATAATGCGCACTATTAATCATAAAGACTCAAATATAAACATGGTACATGAATTTTTAATTTTTTTGAGTAAATTTTAAATTAAAATGATGAAGATTAAGAAAGAATGCAATCCATTTATGGGAAGAACAACATGAAAGAAATTAATATTAACAATAGGTAGACAAAAAAATTCTCTAAAATAACATGTAAGAAATCAATAGTGTGTGGAAAAAAGAAACTTCTCAACAATAAAGGGGGAGAAAGGGCAGGGAGAAAGGGCCGGGGGTGCAATGCTAGTCTCATTTATCGTAATTTGATTTGTTCGATGCTAACAAATGTTTCTTTGAAAAATAAAAAGCAATTTGTTAATTTTTATTCGCCTGAAAAACAAAAGTATCAATTTAGTCGAATGAGTATTATAGCATGACATCAAATACTGATGATATATTGGCTGAAATAAAGACACATTGGAATGGTGCTTTGACCAAGCGTTGGAATAAGTAGATTCATGCATCTTGAGCTAATTTCCAAGATTTCATTAAATACTTCTTTGACTAAATTTTCAGCCACTAATTTTAGTCCTCCAATGCCTCAAAATGGATGATTGACACTTAAATTTGAAGTCTTCAACACTTGACTACTTGAATAATTGATAGGTTGGAATTTGGACCAACTTTAGAACTAAAATTGATTTTTGACTTGGATCAAATGCAGTATTGAACTTGAATCATCGCTCTATTGAATTGGATGTGAAGTTGGGGCCGAGTTTGCATCATTGGCCAAGTTTGCATCTTTGGCCGCTGAGTTTGCACCTTTGGCCGCCGAGTTCACATCTTTGATCACCAAGTTCACATCTTTGGCTCTGCGTTCACATCTTTGAGCTGAGTTCACATCATTCTCCTCCTCTTAAGAAGGATTTGTCCTCAAATCTTCAGCATCTACATGATAGAGACTTAAATTAGAAACATTGAAGACATTATGAACGTCGTACTCACACGGTAAATCAAGTCTGTAGGCATTGTTATGGATGCACTCTAAAACTTGAAAAGGCCCATCTCCTCTTGGTTGCAACTTAGATTTTCTTTGTGTTGGAAACCTTTCTTTCCTCAAAATGCAGCCAAACCCAATCTCCTGGTTCAAAAATGAGCTTATGACGTCCTGTGTTGGTTTTTTGTTCATATTTTCTTGACTTCTCCTCGATGTTAAGTCTTGCTTTCTCATGGATTTGCTTCACATATTCAGCCTTCTTTTTGCCATCTAAATTCAATCTCTCACTCATAGGCAAATATTGCGGATTTTACACGCAAGTGCACGTGATCGTTAACAAGTAATATAAAGTGAATATAAATTATCGATCCCACAAGGACTAATTGTTTATTAACTACCAAAATTTAGTTAATTCTACCTTTATTTGAATAATAAAAAGATATTTTATGAATAAACTAAATTAAAACTAAATTTAAAACTTGAATTAAAACTAAATTTAAAACTAAGCAAAGCAAAGTAATGAATTAAGTTGGCGGAAGCTCTAGGGTTTTCGATTTCACCATAACTAATCCATCTTAATATTCATCTATTTCTATAGTCTAATTTAATTTCCTGGTTGATAGTCGAGATTCCCTAATTAATTTACTAGTCCCTCCCGAGATCTAATAAAAATCCCCCTAATTGCTAATTCACTATATTCCTATGTGAATTACAACAATTATGAAGTCATTAATTTCTATGGATTCTCATGTAATGACTACACAAACCATGCAGGTATATTCCTATCCTTCATGCAATTCATGGCATTTATCCCAATGAACTTGACACATAACTCCCCTTCCAGTTCGTTATGATTAACAAATCATCTAATTAGTGATCAAGTAATTAGAAGCATTAAGCACGGAGATAAATACTCAACCATAGAAAATTAAATCAAACTATATTAATAGAAAAATATTAAAGACTTCATAGTTAGGCTACATCATAGCCCTAGAAAATTAAATTAGTTCATAATAAAATAAAAAAAATTCATCAAAATCTTAAACATAATTAAAAAGAGAAAAGAAAAAAAAGAGTTGAGAGGCTTCTCCCGTGTTTTGTTGTTCTGCCCAGATTTTTCTCCCTTCTTTTGTTTCTCACTTTCGGTCTTCTACAACAAAAGTCCAAAGCTGCTGCCCTCTCTCTTCTATAATAATACTAAACTAGACTAAACTAAAAGAAAAGAAAAGACGTGAGAAAGAAGAAGATGGCTGCTCTCTCAAAATTCTCTCCAGAAAAGAATGCCTCTTCAATGTTCACAAACCTCCTCTTTATATAGGTGCAGCTATTTCCTTTTTCCTTTGTTTTCCAACTGCCTCTCGGCTTGCTTTGTTTCTTTTTTTTCTTCTTTGCTTCCTTTTCTTGCTTTCCTTGTCCGAATTCTATTACCAAATTCAGCTGTATGTTGTTTCCAACTTCCTTTGCAGCTCGGTTTCTTCTTGTTTTGTTTTTTTTCTTGCCCGAATTGTAGCAGACTTTTGTTTCTTATTTGCGCTAAGCTTTCCTTTCTGCGGTTGTCTTCTATTTCCAATTTGCTGCAGCTTAATGCTAAGGAAGTCTCTTTTTGTTTTCCGTTGTGCAGCTTGCATCTTTTTTCCCACATTCAGTTGCTGACTTTTCTTTTGTTTCCCAACTGCACCTGTTTTTTGTTTCCTAATTCAACTCAGCTTTTGTTTCCTAATTGCAACCGACTTCATTCTTTGTTTTGTTGTGGCTGCAGAAGTCATTGTCTTCATACTGCTAACTTTCCTTTCCTGTGCAGTTGTCGGTTCTTGCTTTAGCTAAAGGAGATTTTTTTCCTCTTTTGTTTGTGGGCTGAAGTAATTTACGTGGACTTCTTTCTCCGTTGCTTCTTCAAGAAATAAAACAGTGAGGTGCGGCTGGTCTCAAATGGTAAGAACTTTGTCCGTCTACCTTCAGGAGATTCAAAGAATGCGGCTGAAGGAAGCTTGAAGTTGCAGCTGTCCTTTGTTTATTTGCGGCTGAGCAGGACTGAAGCAATTTTAGTGGAATGCTCTCTTGTCTTTTCCTTTGCCCACTTCTTTGTTTGTTTGTGTGTTGACTTTGTTTCTTATCCTTAGCTAAAACAATTGATTGAAATTGGCTCATCCTAAACCGAAGTTAGCCTTCAAAATTCAATGAAATCTGTTTTGCTTGTTCCTTGTGTGCGGCTGACAAATTTTGTGGGATTTATTATTTTTATCCCAACATCAAGTATCAAAGGATGGCTGGTCTCAAGCCTAAAAAAATAAAAAGAAATCATGAAGATTTTGCCAAGAAAAATAATATTTCTTTTTATTTGTTAAATTTTTCCTAAAAAACTCCAATCTAATCATCAATAATAAAAACACTTAATATTCATATAAATAAGCATTTTAATCACTTAAACACAAGGGAATTGACCTAATAAATATGCAATTATACATTCTATCAACAAAGGTGTTAGATTCATTGGAGATAATAGATTAAAACCATAAACAATCTCAAAAGGAGAAAATTTAGTGGCAGAATGCACATTCCTATTGTATGTAAATTCAACATGAGGTAAACAATCGTCTCAAATCTTAATGTTCTTACCAATGACCGATCTCAACAAAGTAGATAAAGTACGATTAACAACTTCAGTTTGGCCATTGGTCTGTGGATGACAACTAGTAGAAAACAAGAGTTTTGTACCCAATTTTCCCCACAAAGTTTTCCAGAAATAACTAAAAAATTTAGTGTATTGATCGGAAACAATGGTTCTTGACATGCCATTGAAATGAACAACTTCTTTAAAAAAAAAAAAATCAGCAATGTGTGATGCATCATTCTTTTTGTTGCATGCAATGAAATGAGCCATTTTTGAAAACCTATCAACAATCACAAAAATTGAATCTTTTCCATGTTTAGTTCTCCGCAAACCCAAAACAAAATCTATTGAACGATCAACCTCATTAGTGCAAAAGGTGCACTTCTTCAAATTGGCATAAAGTCTCTCCTTCCTGAGCACACTTAAAACACACGTTAGATGTTCAATATGGTCATCCAAACTTTTTGAATACACTCAAAATATCAAATAGACAACCACAAAATTTCCAATGAACTCACACAAAACATGATTCATTAAATGCATGAAAGTGCTAGGTGCGTTAATTAGGCCAAAAGGCATCACTAACCATTCATACAAACCATGTTTTGTTTTGAAAGCGGTTTTCCAGTCATCACCCATTTTCATTCTAATTTGATGGTAACCACTTTTCAAATCAATTTTGGAAGACAATTGCTCCATATAATTCATAAAGCAAATCATCTAATCGAGGAATAGAATGGCGATATTTGACCGTTATTTGTTCACAGCAAGACAGTCTATGTACATCCTCCATGACCTATCTTTCTTTGGCACCAGCAAAACTGGCACAGCACATGGGCTCATGCTCTCCCGAACCCCATCCCTTGTCCAACAATTCTTCAACTTGCCTTTGAAGCTCTTTGGTTTATTTGGGACTTGTTCTATAGGCAGACTTGTTTGGAATTGATGCTTTCAAAACAAAGTCGATTTGATGCTCAATACCATGAAGTGATGGTAATCCTTTTGGAACTTCTTCAGGAAACACATCTTCAAATTCCTGCAAAATAGAAACAATGCTGCTTGGTAATTCATTGGCCAAATCATTAGTGGTCAAATGAGCTTCCTTATACAAAATAAGTACAAAAGGTGATTGAGAATTTAGAGTACTCCTGATCTCACTTTTTTTTTTTTTTTTGCAATTACACAAAATTTTTCTTCTTTTTCACTCAAGATAAGTTCTTCTTTTCCCTCATTTTCATTTTTTTTTCACTCAACTCTTTCTTTTTAGTCAAACTCTCTTCATTCTCTTTTTTCTCTCCCTCTTTCTTTTGCTCCCATATTTTTTTTTCATCTTTTGTAACCTCACTTGATCTTCATAAATTTGACTAGGAGTCATAGGTACAAGATTTACATTTCTTTGATTATGAACAAAAGAGTACTTGTTAGTAAAACCATTGTGACTATCTCATCTATCATACTGCCAAGGCCTCCCCAACAACAAATGGCTTGCTTGCATAGGAGCCACATCACAAATCAGCTCATCTTCATATTTCCCTATGCGAAATGGCACCTTTACTTGCTTGGAAACTTGAACTTCTCCACAATCACTAAGCCATTGGAGCTTGTATGGCTTTGGATGTTTTATTATAGGCAATCCTAGCTTTTCAACCATAGAGACACTAGCCACGTTAGTACAACTTCCACCATCAATTACAACACTACATACCTTCCCATTAACGTAGCATCTTGTATGGAAAATGTTCTCCCTTTGTGTCTCATCATCCTTCTTGACTTGCATATTAAGGATTAGCCTAATGACCAACAATTTACCATAGACTTGTAACTCCTCCTCATTGGAATGGTAAGACATTTTGGAAATCTTACAATCAATTGGTTAAAAAAAAATCCTCACAAAAACTAATCACTCTCTTACGAGTTTTAACTCTCAAGATTTTTTTTTTGATGGTCACTCACACTCAAATTTTCTGACAAACGAGATGTACACTCGTTATCCCTGTTAAGGTTCTTATTGAACTTACTTGAACAATTATCAAGTGAGAGTGTGACTTTCACAACTAAAACTCATCAAACAATTTTTGTGTTCTTTTAAGTTGTGAAATTGAATGCACCAAGGAATAAGAGAAGATAACAGCTTGAAAGATAGACATAGATAAAAAGAATAGTGAGTTAAATGAACAATGGAATTTTATCGAAGGTTGATTGAGAAGAACTTTGTTGATGAATCTTTTGGCAACTTGGATAACAAGAGAACCAAATATTAGATCTCACAAAAATTACAACCTAAAGAAATGAAATTTTTGTGTCCACTTCATCTTCTTCTCCCTTATTTTTTTAATATTCGGCCACCTTTTTTTTTTTTTTTGTTCGGCCTCTTCTCTTTTTTTTCGCATTTTTTTTCAATAAAGTAAAAAAAAAAGGAAGTGGAGATGAGAAGGTGACTTCTTAAATTCCAAACTCACTACTAGGAACCTTGCCGACTTGTGACAAAACCCGCTAACAAAATGTGAATCTTGATTTTCAAGAAAGTCAAGAATAGGAAAGGATAAAATGAAAAGAGGAAAACAAAGGATATGCAACCTTTAGAAATGGCTCTAATACCAAATGATGTGAATCCAATCCCAAAAGGATTAGGAACACTTAGAAAGTTGCCCAAGATATGTCTAAGGGATTGCAAGTTTGGATTGGTGTAAACCTTAACCCACTATCTATAAAGAGATAGGAACCTTGGTATAAAACGCCACAAACAACTACACCAAAATTGGTTGATAAGTTTCTTTCGAACGGCACAAGTTTTGAAGAAAACTTGGTAAGTTCGTAGAATGCCACAACTTTTGAAGAAAACTTGATAAGTTCTAGAGTTCTCAAAGAACCGAAAGATGAGATAAACTCACAGTTTTAATTCTCCATTCTCTATGAAAAAAACAGTACAAACGATGCCTATTTATAGGCTACAAAAAGTCTTAAATAGTCCTAAATATCCTTGTCTAGAAACTAGAAGAAATAAAGATCAACTTTGATTCACTTGCTGGATTATGCCCCAAAGACCAATCATGTGATGATTTTTTGGGCATATATATGTATCATAATGTTTATAATCTATGGCAATTTATTATTATGTTTAATTTCATAGCGGCATATTATGAATAAATGTAATAATGTCCCTAGAATTTAATTATTCTAAAACAATCCCAAGTCAAGTATTATCATTAAAGAGACAATGATAATGCATTAAGACTAGCATGTGTAGTGACTGATGAAATGTGTCATGATATGAGATATCAAGTCAACACATGGGTACATGTTAGAGAACTTTGTACTGGATTGACCTGCCATGAGAAATGCTACATGAGTTAATATATGAAGTGTCATAAGCATTTCTCATAGTGATGATGGTGTAAGTAATCCTTTGACTTGAGGTCACCAGAATTCCAACATGAGGAGTTGTATGTTTTAATGCTACTAAACGTTACTCGTAATAGGGTAAACTATAAAATTGGCAATTGGATGTGTAATAAATTATGTGGTGGGATGTTGAGTGATCGAGGTAGGATTTGCCCCTCCTATATAATGGGAGTGATATATTTGGACCCCATGATCAAGTGAGACCATAAAATGCATGGCCGTGCTCAAATGAGTCGATATGTGATATCGAGCACATTTGCTTAGATGTGTCTACTTGGGAATCAAGAAACGAAAAGATCTATGGCTCATGTTCAATCAAGATATCTAGGTAGAAGGGATTGAATTACATGGTAACATCTATCACAAGAAAAGTAATGTCGAATTACTAATATTCTTATAACTTGGGTAGCATTGATGTGTTGTTAGACACTGCTTAATGTTTATGGCATAAAATAGATTTTATGTCATTGCCAATGTTATAAGAACCGATTGGGTTGCACATTTAGATCATATCCAACAGAAGTGTAAAATTCATGTGATGCATTTTGGTTAATTTAAGAATCCTATTATGAATAGGACCCTATATAGCTTCCGGTATAAATTGGTATTTGGTTTTGGTTTCGAAATTGTTTTCTTTTGTGTTAATAAATCCAAAATATTTTTGGATTTATTAATTCATGCAATGGTCGAAAATTATAAGAAAAATAAGAATTGGATTCTTGTTTTGGCAACTAATGAAATTTGGAAAGTTGAAATTTCAAAAGTCCCAAAAATAGATTAGAACTTGGAGTTCAAGTAAAACTCTTTAAAAGAGGTTATAACCTAATCTATTTTCTATAAATTTGGACTTATGATTTTAGTAGCCGAACCAACCTAGCATGTGATTCAAAATTCAGATTTTTTCCACAAGAAAATTGAAGCTAATTTTTCTTGGAAAAAGAAAAATTCTGTAAAAATGTTTCCAGCCAAAAACTGAACCTATATTCTTGTTTTTCCATCAAATATTTTTCTGGTCTTAGAAGAAAAACAACTGCTTCTTGCATGGGAAAGAGCAAGAAAAACCAAATTTTGGAGAAAGTTCAAAACCTGAAACTGGAAGCAAAGTTCTAGGCTAGCACCATCGGTTCTTTTGTTTCTTATTCCTTGGTTAATTGTGTGACAATTAACTTGGGAATTGGAAACATTTGTGTGGATACCATAGAGGCAAGATTCTTTTGGGTGTTGCTGTGATTCGACGAGAAAACAACTCCACACAAGAAAGATCATCTACTATTGGTAAAGAGTAAAACTCTTCACGATCGGATTGAAATCATTTTGTAAGGATCCTTGGAAGAAATAAAAGATTTTAAAATTCCCCCGTATGCCATATTTGATTTCCTATAGTGGTATCAGAGCCACTTATGAAGGCTCAAATTGGTTTTATGTGAAAGCATGTTTATTTTCTTAAATTGTTTATGAATATGCATGTTGAAAATTCAAATGATGCGAAGTTGTTCATTAAATCTGAATTTGTGAAGTTGTTTACTAAACAATAATAGGTTTGTGTTTATTAAATCAATTTGGGGTATGATTTAGTGTGTTATTTCTGAATTTGAATAATATATATATATATATATAAATATATATATATAATTATATAATATTAAGTCCAAATTAGATATGTGATATATAATAGTTCCAATTTAAAAGTTTACCGAAACTTTGAAAGGCTTAGATTTCTGAATTTTGAATGGTTCAATTTTCTGAATTCTTTTGGCAGATGACACATTTTTTTGAATTTGTTTGTGACTGGCCAAAATTTAATGTGTATGATATATTAAGTTGAGGCCTAAAATATTTGATATATTATTCACAAATTTTTCAACGATCATGTTTGGCTGGAAAAGGAATACATGTGATGTGTTTCATCTTTCGCCGAATTGAGCATAGCTTTAGATTTTGTGTCTTGGTCGAATTGATATATGTGATGTATCAAATTGAGGCCTAAAATATATATGATATATCGAGTTGAGACACAAAGGTAATTTTGGCCATATACATGTGTACGGGTTTATGGTTTGACAAAAAATATATATGATATAATTTTCACAAATCAATTATGATCAAAGGTTGGCTAAATAGAATATGTGATATTTCATGTTGTGGCTGAAAATATATATAAGATATAATTTTCACAAATTCCTCATGATCATGGTTGGCCGAATGGAGATATGACATGATCGAAAATTAGTTTTGGACATTTATATGTGTTAAGTTTAGGGTAGCCGAATGCATATATTTTATTTGACATTCAATTTGAGGCTGAAATATACATGTGTTCATAATTTTGTGTGGCCAAAATTGATATATGTGATGTATCATGTTATGGTCGAAAATATATGAGATATATTTTTCACAAATTTCTAATGAGCTGAATAGCCAAAATTTGCACTTGAACATTCCACGCATATTGTATTATTCAAAACTATAATATTTGATTCAATGTTAATTGTCATAAATTAATTAGATTAATGTATTTAACTGTTAAATATGAATGACAATTGTATATGACATGCATTTTATGTGATAATTGAGCATGGTGTATAGTTATAGCCCTAAGCCCAATAGGATTGGATAAAATTGTATTGGTTTTTTAAATATGGCCTACGTGCCATGCCTTGCACTATTTTCTGGTTGTAAACTCTTTTGTCATCTAACTCCTCTCAAATGTAACTCGAGGTTTCTCTAAAGATGTAATAGTTAGATTAGAAATAGGACTAGACTAGAAATCAAGGAACCAAGGAGTTGGTGACCATACAAAAAGAATTCAGGAGGCACTTGGAGAAGATGCCGGTACCCTTAGCTTAACCTTGTAGTTCTCTTATTGGCTTGAGAGAACTTATAGTTTGGACTATAACTATGTCACGTTTGTTTTGTTGTTCATGTATGAGATGCATGCAATGTATGTTTATTGGTTAAATGCATAATGTGATTATGATTGTAATAATGAGTTAGAAAATTATGTGATTAATTGGACTAATAATTACAATAACCAATTCAAATAAAATGGTGAGTATTTAACAAATCCCCCAAACAGATATTAAGTCTAAGATGCCTTCCAATGCTTAGCACTCATCAAGGCTTTGATTGATCATGTGTAGGCTTGCCAAAGCGAGGTGCCGTGGTTAATTTTAGTGAGACACGACAAGATAATAGTAATATCCGATTGCTAATCATTGGGCTTGACTTAACTAGGTGGACTCAATAAGATTGGGACTTAGAGGCATAGAGTTGGGCCTTGGCTTATTAGATAAGCTAGAACAAAGAGTTGTTCACCCAACTATGTAAGAGTTATATGGAATACAATTGGAAAAGTGTTGTTTACCTAAATAGCCGAGTTTTGGGTGATTAGCCAAAGCTAACTCAATATTAGGTCAAATATGGATCTTGGCCCACTGGAAAGTTAATTAGATTAAACTTTCCAAATTAATATCGAGGGTTATTAATTTGAGTGAAATAGTGGGAGTAACATTTAACAAAAGTCCATATTAAATGTATGCATTTATGATACTATTTTGCATATTTCTGTTGTAGATAACCATGGCATTAAACACTAACACTAATACACTATTACTGCGATCTGTCCTTGAGAAGGACAAGTTGAATGGGACAAACTTCCTTGATTGGTACAAGAACTTGAGGATAGTCCTCAAGCAAGAGAAAAAGCAATATGTCCTAAAGGAACCCTTACCTGAGGAACCTAAAGAAACGGTAACTAAGGAAGGGAACTATTTCCAATGCGGTGAGACCGAACATTGGAAGAGATACTACAAAGTTTACCTGGAGGTTCTTAAGAAGAAGAGGAAAGAAACTTCCATTTCAGGTATTCACGTTATAGAAGTTAATTTATCTACTTCTTTATCATTGGTATTAGATACCGGATGTGGTTTATATATTTGTGTAAATGTGCACAAACTAAAAGAAGTAGGACTTTAGCTAAAGGTGAAATCGACCTACTAGTGGAAAATGGAGCAAGGGTTACTGCATTAGCTGTAGGGACTTATGTGTTGAATTTGCCTTTAGGGTTTGTTTTAGAACTAGATAAATGTTGTTACGTGCTTTCCATTACTAAGAATATTATTTCCATTTCTTGTTCAGTCAAGGTTGGATATCCATTTATAATAAAGGACAATTGTTGCTCTTTTATTTAAATGAAATCTTTTATGGTAGTGCACAACTAGTTCAAGGACTTTATGCCCTAATTCTTGACATGCCTTTCTATAACGTAAATGCCAAAAGGATTAAATTAGATAAATTTAATCTGACTTGTCGCTAGCATTGTCTTCTGGCCCACAGAAACATAATTTAAAATTCCAAACTCCATAGGGATGGGCTTTTGGACTCATTTGATTTTGAATTGTATGAGACAAGCGAATTATGTTTACAGGGCAAGATGAATAAAGCCCTTTTTCAGAAAACATAGTGAAAGGGCAAGTGGTTTATTGGAGCTAATGCATAGTGATGTATGTGGGCCATTAAATACACAGGCTAGAGATGATTTTTAATACTTCATTATATTTACTAATGACTTCAGTAAATATGGCTATGTGTATCTTGCAAGACATAAGTCAGAATCATTTGAAAAGTTCAAAGAATTCAAGAATGAAGTACAAAACCAATTTGGAAAGAGTATTAAAGTACTTCGATCTGATCGAGGAGGTGAATACTTAAGTAAAGAGTTTGATGACTATCTGAAGGAGTGTGGGATAGTCTCACAACTCGCTCCTCTTGGAACACCACAATGGAATGGTGTATCCGAGAGGAGAAATCGAATTTTGTTAGACATGGTCCTGTTTATGATGACTCATGCAGATTTTCCAAATTCCTTCAGCGGACATGCTTTACTTACAGCCACTTTCACACTAAACCGCGTTTTGTCTAAATCAGTTCAAAAGATACCGTATGAGATATGGACTAGGAAGCGTCCTAGTGTGCTTTTTATGAAAGTTTGGGGATGTGAGGCTTACGTTAAACATCAAGTCTCCGACAAACTTGGACCCAAATCTAATAAATGCAATTTTGTGGGATATCTTAAAGAAACAAAAGGATATAATTTCTATAATCCCAGTGAGAACAAAGTGTTTACTGCTTGGGCTGTTGTTTTTCTAGAAAAAGAGTTTATTTCCAGAAAATTCATTGGGAGACAAATGGAGCTTGAAGAAGTTCAAGAACCAAAAAAGAGCGATGAACTTGATAATATGGAAATTGAGCAAACACCACAAAAGGTTGTGGAACAAGTACCTACTCAAGAGACACAAGCCCCGCATAGGTCTACTGGGATTCATCTTGAGCAGCAAAGATATGGATTTTGGTGACTCAAAGCGGTGAGGTCTTGACAATCAATCAAGATGAGCCTACTATCTATCAAGAAGCTATATCGGGCCAGACTCTAAGAAATGACTTGAAGCCATGAGATCTGAATGGAATCCATGTATACAAACTAAGTATGGACTTTGGTTGATCTACCTGAAGGGGTAAAACCCATAGGGTGCAAATGGGTCTTCAAGAAGAATATCGACATGGATGGTGAAGTACACGTTTTTAAGGGGTGATTGGTCGCTAAAGGTTTCAAGCAAGTTCATGGTATAGACTATGATGAAACCTTTTCGCTAGTTGCTATGTTTAAATCCATTAGGATCTTGCTTGCAATAAGCTTGCATTCCATGATTATGAAATTTGGCAAATGGATGTCAAAACTACTTTCTTAATGGAAATCTTCTCGAGGATGTGTACATGACACTACACGAGGTTTTGTCGATCGGAAAAATGTTGGAAAGGTTTGCAAGCTACAACGATCCATTTATGGATAGAAACAAGCTTCCCAAAGTTGGAATCTTTGATTTGATGAGGCAATCAAAAGTTTGGTTTCATAAAAAACGAAGATGAACTTTGTGTCTACAAGAAGGTCAGTGGGAGCACTGTTGTCTTCCTGGTATTGTATGTGGATGACATACTATTTGTTAAGAATGACATCCCTTCTTTACAATCAGTAAATACTTGGTTGGGAAGTTGCATTTCAATGAAAGACTTAGGTGAGGCAACCTATATATTAGGTATCAAGATCTATAGAGATAGATCAAAGAGATTGATTGGCCTAAGTCAAAGTACATACATAGATAAGGTGCTAAAAAGGTTTAGCATGCAAGATTCTAAGAATGGATTCTTGCCTATGCGGCATGGATTTACTCTCTCAAAGGAACAGTATCATTTGACACAAAAAAAAGAGACAATACATGAATAGAATTCCATATGCATAAGCCATTAGATCTATCATGTATGCCATGTTAGGTACTCCTCCCGATGTCTCTAATGCTTTGAGCATAAAAGGCAGATATCAAGTAGATCCTGGTGAACGTCACTGGGTCACTGTAAAAAATATCTTTAAATACTTGAGAAGGACTATGGATACATTCTTGATATATGGAGTTGAGAAATAGCTCAATGTAACTAGTTACACTGCCAAACTGGCAAGAATGACTATTGATCGCAATCAAGTTATGTGTTTTGCCTAAATAGTAGTGATGTGAGTTGAAAAGTTCAAAGCAGGCTATAGTAGCCGATTTTACAACAGAGATTGAGTATATAGTTGCTTCAAATGAAGCAAAAGAGGCTGTTAAAATAAAAAGTTCATAATTGAACGTGGGGTTTTACCTAAAATTGCCGATCCAATTGAGCTCTATTGTGATGACAATGGAGCCATTGCATTAAGACTAGCATGTGTAGTGACTGATGAAATGTGTCATAATATGAGACATCAAGTCAACAAATGGGTACATGTTAGAGAACCAAGTACTGGATTGACCCACTATGAGAAATGCTACATTGGGTTATTTAATGAAGTTTCATAAGCATTTCTCATAGTGATGATGGTGTAAGTAATCATTTGATTTCAGGTCACCAAAGATCCCAACATGAGGAGTTGCATGTTTTGATGCTACTAAACGTCACCTATAATAAGGTGAACTATAAAAGTGACAATTGGATGTGTAATGAATTATGTGGTGGGATGTTGAATGATCAAAATAGGATTTGCCCCTCCTATATAATTGGAGTGATATATTTGGGCCCCTTGATCAAGTGAGACCATAAAATGCATGGCCATACTCAAATGAGTCGATATGTGATATCGAGCACATTTGCTTAGATGTGTTTACTAAGGAATCAAGAAACACAAAGATTGAACTATGTGAGTGTGACATGCTCTATGGCTCGTGTTCAGTCAAGATATCTAGGGCAAAGGGATTAAATTAGATGGTAACATTTATCACAAGAAAAGTAATGTCAAATTACTCTTATTCTTATGACTTGGGCAACAATGATATGTTGCTAGACACCACTCAATGTTTATGGTATAAAATAGATTTTATGTCATTGCCAACATTATAAGAACCTATTGATCATATCCAAAACAAGTGTAAAATTCATGTGATGCATTTTTGTTAATTTAAGAATCCTATTACGAATAGGACTCTAAATGGTTTCTGGTATAAATCTATATTTGGTTTTGGTTTCTAAATGGTTTTTTTTTGTGTTAATAAATCTGAAACAGTTTTGGATTTATTAATTCATGCAATGGCCCAAAATTAGAAGCAAAATAAGAATTGGATTCTTGTTTTGGCAAGTAATGAAATTCGGAAAGTTGAAATTTAGAAAGTCCCAAAAATAGATTGGAACTTGGAGTTCAAGTAGAACTCTTTAGAAGAGGTTATATCCTAATTTATTTTCTATAAATTTGGACTTATAATTTTTTAAGCCGAACCAACCCAACGTGTGATTCACAATTCACATTTTTTCTACAAGAAAACCGAAGCTAATTTTTTCTTTGAGAAAGAAAAATTATGCATAAAAGTTTCTAGCAAAAAATCGAACCTATCTTTTTGTTTTTCCAGCAAATATTTTTCAGCCCTTCACTTGAGAAGAATTGTAGCCAAAGTTGCTACAACATAAGAATATTTTTTTCCTGTTCTTATAAGAAAGACAGCTGCTTCTTGCGCGAGAAATAGCAAGAAAAACCTAAGTTTGGAGAAGCTTCAAAATGTGAAACTGGAAGCAAAGTTCCAGGCTAGCACCAACGGTTCTTTTGCTGCTTCTTTCTTGGTTAATTGTGTGATAATTAACTTGGGACTTGGAGATGATCGAGTGGATACCATAGAGGCAAGGTTCTTTTGGGTGTTGCTATGATTCGATGAGCAAACAACTCCACACAAGAAAGATCATCCATTATCAGTAAAAAGTAAAACTCCTCACGACCGGTTTGAAATCACTTCGTAAGGATTCTTAGAGGAAATAAAAAATTTTAAAATTCTGCTACATGCCATATTTGATTTCTTACAACTAACTCCTAGTCTAGACTTTGACAAGACTAATAAAATTTTGCATTTTAATCTATTAATTACACATCATCTTAGATGATATATTGGCTGAGATATAGGCACATTGGAATGGTGCTTTGACCAAGCGTTCGGATAAGTAGATTTATGCATCTTGATCTAGCTTCCAAGAATTCATTGAATACTTCTTTGACTGAATTTTCAGCCATGAATTTTTGTCCTCCAATGCCTCAAAATGGATGATTAACCCTTGAATTTGAAATCTTCAAGACTTGACTACTTGAATAATTGATAGGATGGAATTTGGACCAACTTCAAGACCAAAATTGATCTTTGACTTAGATCAAATGCACTCTTGAACTTGGATCGTCACTCCATTGAATTGGATGTGAAGTTGGGGCCAAGTTCACATCATTGGCCAAGTTTGCATCTTTAGCCGCTGAGTTTGCATCTTTGGCCACTGAGTTCGTAGCTTTGGCCGCTGAGTTCACACCTTTGATCACCAAGTTCACGTCTTTGACTCCGAGTTCACATATTTGAATTGAGTTCACATCAAGTTCACTAAAAATTCACCAAAGTCCTGAGTGCTAAAAACCTTTTTCACTAGCAACTTTGTGAATTCTTTGTGATTAATGCTTGTGCACCTTCGCATCTCAGCTTCCTTCTCCTCTAGCTGCCGATGGAGGGAAGATACCTCCCCTTCCAACTTTCTCCTTAACTCAAGAGTCATAGACATTTCCTCCTCCCACTTTTTTTTTTTTTTTTGCTTCAAAAGAGGCTACTTCAGCCTCCTTAAGCTGAGCAACTTCAGCTTGTAGTCTGGAGACCTCGACGGCTTGATCATGCATACGAGGGCGAATTGACCCTCTGAATCCGTTGCCTATGCTTAAAAAAAAATAAAAAATCCATTGTGACATTTTTTTACATACATCATCAAAACAATACAACTTTTTCAATTTTTTTTTGTTTTTTACCTGTGAGAGAGAACAAAGAAAATTATTGTTTTGGTCAACCATTGACATCTCGGCCAACCTCGCTTGATAGCTCTCTAGCCACTTGATTTTCAACACTGAATCCTTCCTAGGCTTGGAGAAACACAACATTGTCTCAGAGGCTGAATCATCAGCCTCCGCCTCACTTGCCTTCTTATTCTTAGCAGGTATCTTTACCCTTTTCCTTCTGGCTAGTGTTCCGACCTCAACTACCTCCTCATCAGCCTACCTCTTTGAAGGCTCACCCATTTCCATGTTCTTTGATATAGCAATATCCTTAGCGTTAGAAGGCACCTCCTTCACTGGTTCAGTCTTAATCGAACTACTGAACTTCACCACTACAAAACAAGATAAAATAAAATATCAATAAATGCAATGGGAACACAATTTCACTGTAAGATATAACAGTCCTACCCTTCGACTCATCATTTCTAGCAGATTCAGAATCAAAGATCTAATATCAGCAATGGTCGAGCTCAACTTATACTTCACCAGTTCCTCTTCAGTGTAACTTCTAATACTCTCCTCTCGGAGCTCTATGTAAGCACGACCAAGGGGGTTCTACCTCTTCTGATTTAGATGTGCATCATTAGCATATCCTTAGAACCATCTAGTACTCAACCCACAAGCCTCAGCCTTTATAAACAAAAACCTTGGTTTCCACTCATGATGGGCTGCGGGCCTCACAACCTTACTCTTAGATCTTGGAAAAAAAGGTAAAATACCCCATGAAATTTGCAGATTTCTTCATGCAATAAAAATATGTAAAAAGATCTACAGAACTTTTCATTTTCCCTTTCGACATAATGGTCCTCATTGAATTAGGCACTAGTTGGGCTAAAGCTATCCCATAACAATTTAAAATGTCAACAACAAGTTGACAAACAGGAAAGTTGGTACCTTCCTTCATATGTTCTTCAAACATGGCAATATATCCTACTGGAGGGTTACATTCCCTACTTTCACTACCAGCAGCCCAAGCGCTATATTCCTTAGGACTATGGGACCGCTTTCTAAGTTCTCTAATGTCAGCCTCCTCAAAAACCAACAAGAGAATTGCAGCAGTGGGAGCAAATTTCGTAGGGTACACCACTGTAGGGTGCAATAAATTCCTCTAGTTCCTCCAAAGAGGAACTCACTGCCTCACTACCATTTTTTTCAAACTTGACACAACTAAAACCCTTTTCCTCTTACTTTTTGTTTTCCTACCTGACTCAATCATATTAAAATCAGCAAAACTCCCTTCACTGGGCGAGCCAAATGAATTACCCTCCTCGCTGGCCAAGGTAACAGTCAATTCTTCCTAATGGGAAGATCTAGAAGACATAGATTGAGATGAAGCCATACTTACTTTTTCTTAACAAACTTCTGAGACGAATACTCTCACTAGACAAACACTGCCTTAATTTGCTGGACACTTGTCGCTGAATATACTTCTCATCGAGATGAAAAAGTTGTGAACTTTTTTATTAGCAAAAATCAATGAAAACGATAGATGGAAAACCTAGAGACAGAAAGTGACAACTTTTATATGAAACCCTAGAACTTCCGTGTGCAACTCAACCAAATCTTCTAAGGCCCTACAACATTAAATGTTGTAATCTTAAAAGGTGAGCATTACCTGCTCATATGGCTCACAATAATTCTTAACCGATGATAAATAGAGTGACTAAAATCATTAACTCTTATTCTCTCTCCAAACACCCTAAAAGTCTACATTTGATAAGAGCTCAGCCTGACGCCGTTACACTAAGGTCTGGGGGGCATATGATGTGTATGGGACCCAACTTCTAAGTTTCCCTCTTAAATCAAATGAAATGAAACTTTAGAACCAAAGGTGCTAGATCCTAGCACAACGAGACAAGATCTCGAAGCCAAAGTCCAGACCTTTGCTACTTACAAAGCCCAAACCTCTATGACATGTGAAGTCCAGACCTCTGCAATATGTGAAGTTCGGGCCTTTGCAGTAAGTAGAGATCAAAGGTTCGAACTTCAGCAACATGTTTCCTGGCCAGACCTCGGTGAAGACATACTGAAATCACACTAAGTGCACGGGACCTTTGGGAACTCAGCAAAGTCATACTTATCCATAGGCGCGTAACAATGTGCTAAAATCATGGAAGAGCATCACGGTATGCAATCAGCAATTGCAACCATAATCTACGTGCCAATCCACGATAATAAATCCCATAATTGATAGGATGAGGTAAATAAAACTTGGAAGACAACCAGGTATGGGGACACATTGTGAGAATTGAAAATTACTACACTCTGAATAAGGACTGACTTAGGCATCACAGAATTTACCTAGGAGAGCCACTCTAGATTTGTTTTGCAAGAATAATCAACACTAGGAAGACAAAAAACCTCAGGTTGAAACCATCTAATCGGATCTCAGACGGGTTGCAGATTTGACCTTCATCAAATGGTATAATGTTCAATTAATGTGGTATAATTTATTTTTTTGAAGGAAAAATTAATTTTTTTCCAAAGAAATCCTTACAATGTGATGAGTGGTTCTTATGTTTTAATTTATGGGTAATAATTTAATTTTGATGCCACTTAAAAACTTTAAATTTCTACAATATTGATTTTTGATATCAGACAATACCATATGAAAGGATGATACAATATTCATTATTCAATATACAATGTTCAATTAATATAGTACAATGGTTTTTTTTTTTTTATAAAAAAATGAAAATTTCCCAAAAAATATTTGCAATGTGATGAGTTGTTGTTGTGTATTAATTTATGCGTAATAATTTAATTTTGATGTACTTTAAATTTCAATTCCTACAATGATAATTTTTGATAACGTGTATAGTACAATTTTTAATTTTCAAGGTACAATGGTGAATTTATAAGGTATAACTAATTTTTTTGTAAAAAAAATAATTGTTTGTCAAAAAAATTCTACATTGTGATGGATAGTTATGTAGTAATTTTCATGTACTAATTTAATTTTGATGGTACTTAAAAATTAAAATTCTTACTATGTTAAATTTTGATGTCATACAATATTACATAAAAGGACAATACAATGTTCATTGTTCAATGGTACAATATTTAATTAACATAGTACAATGTATATTTCTGTAAGAAAAAAGTTGATTTCTCAAAAAAGATCTTAAAATGTGATGAGTAGTTGAGATGTATTATTTCACGCATAATAACTTAATTTTGACAGACTTAATTCCTACAATATTAATTTTTGAAGACGTAAAATATTGTATAAGTGGATATAGTATTCATTGTTTGATTCTACAATGTTCAATTAATATGGTACAATGTATTTTTTTGTAAAAAGAATATTGTTTATTGATAGAGCTTAAAATGTATATATTTCTTGTTAGAGTGAATTACATCTACTACCCTTGTGGTTTGTGATTAACTTGATTATATGGTCAAATTGTTTGGTTTTGATATAATTTGTGTTTTTGGTAGGGAAATTAGGGACTTGGAGGAAAAAAGAGGAAAGGGAGAAATTGAAGCAAAAAGAAAAAAATCCAGAAGGCTTCCGGTTACTAGGCGTGGCCACGCCTAAGGCAATGTTGGGCTGGATGAATTTTTAATCAAGAGGAAAAATATATGGGCACGATTTCCATCTAGAAAAGGGAATTATGAATTGTCAAATTAAAGAAGGAAAAGAGATATTGCATTAAGTTTTTAGAAAACAAATATTTTATTTTAGTTAAGAGTATTTTTCTTATTCTTCTTATGTTTCCTTTTTAGGGTATTGGTTTTTAGTAATGGTTATCATTACCATATTTTAGGAGTTAGTTTTTGTTATAAAAATGGAACCCTAGAATCAAGAAAAAGAAGAAAAATAACACAAGGCAACTGTGGGATACGACAATTTAGTGGGGAAACTCTGTATGAGTATTGGGAAAGATTTAAGCAACTATGTGCTAGTTTTCCCCATCATCAAATTCGCAAGCAACTCCTAACCCAATACTTCTATGAAGGATTATCACCAATGGATAGGAGTATGGTAGATGTAGCCAGCAGAGAAGTATTAGTGAACAAAACACAAGCAGAGGCTAGGCAATTGATCTCCAACATGGCAGAAAATTCCCAACAATTCGGAACCCGAGTTGGGGGGAATTTTAAGCGAGTTAATGAGGTAAACACATCTAACTTGGAAAATCAAATTGATGATCTAACTGCTATGGTTCATCAATTGGCCATAGGGCACGTACAAACTGTTAAGGTTTGTGGAATATGCTCGATATCTTGTCATCCCATGAACATGTGTCCTACACTATAAGAGGATTCATATCAATAAATCATTGCAGTATTAGGATTTCTTGGTCAACCTCAACAGAGATATGATTTGTAATCTAATACTTATAACCCTAGATAGAGAGAACAGCTGAACTTTAATTATAGGAACCAATGAGCTTAACAAAGATTTCCACCACAGCCTTATAATAAACCACCTCCTCCACCAGCTTCATCTTCAAACTCAGGAATGCATTTAGAAGACATTGTTAAATCAATTGCTACTAATTTTCAACAAATGCAATAGGAGCAAAGAATTTTGGGGAACCAAATTACACAACTGGCTACATCTATTAGCAAGTTGGAGGTACAAAATTCTAGAAAGTTTCCTTCTTAGCTGGTGGTTAATCCAAAAAGAATGCAAGTGTCATTGTACTAAGAAATGGGAAAGAGATAGATACAAGATCTGATCTACTAGAAAAACCAACGAATGCAAAAGAGCATGAGAATAAAGAAGAAGAAAAAGCCACATTTGAATCGCAATCAAAGGCCCCAAAACTTGAATTAAAGAAATTGCCTAACCATCTTAAATATGCATATTGGTGGACAATGAGACTCTTCTGGTCATAGTTGCCAAACAGTTAACGAAGGACCAAGAAGAGAGGTTAGTGGCAGTTTTAAAAGAGCATAAATTGGCAATTGGTTGGCAGTTGGCCGACATTAGAGGAATAAGTCTAGCAATTTATATATACCGCATTCTCCTTGAAGAAGATGTTGAGCCTATAAAAGAAGCTCAAAGGAAGGTAAACCCGGCAATGAAGGAGGTCCTTAAGCTACCTGCTGAATGAATTATTTACCCAATTTCTGATAGCAAGTTGGTAAGCCCAATTCATATTGTGCCAAAGAAAACTGGGATTATGGTGGCAAGAAATCAAAATAATGAATTAGTACCCATGAGTATTCAAAATGGCTGGCAAATGGTTATTGATTTATGAAAGCTGAACTTAGCCACTAGAAAAGACCATTTCCCCATACCCTTCATATATCAAATGTTAGAAAGATTAGCGGGTAATTTTTTCTTTTGCTTTATTGATGGATTTTCAGGTTACTACCAGATTACTATTGCTAAAGAGAACCAAGAGAAGATAACTTTCACTTGCCCTTTTGGGACATTTGCATATAGAAGGATGCCATTTGGTCGTTGCAACACTCTAGATACATTTCAAGGATGCATGTTAAGTATTTTTTCTGATTTTATTGAAAATTGCATAGAATTGTTCAAGGATGATTTCACTGTTTTTGGAAATTCATTTGATAATTGTTTAGACCATTTGACAAAGATTTTGAAAAGGTGCATAGAAGCCAATTTCGTTTTAAATTATGAGAAATGTCATTTTACGGTAAATGACGGCATTGTTTAGGACATGTAGTCTCCTCTAATGGTAGAGAAGTGGACAAGGAAAAGATATATCTTATTATGAGCTTACCTTACCCTATGAATGTTAGGGAAGTACGTGCCTTTCTTGACCATGCAGGTTTTTATCGCAGGTTCATTCAAGATTTTTCAAAAATTGCGTTGCCCTTGACCAATTTGCTTCAAAAGGACGTAGTTTGCAAATTTGGTAAGGATCCTAAAAAAGCGTTTGACAAAATCAATAGTTTGTTGACAACAACACCAATTTTTAAACCACTGGATTGGGACTTGCCTTTTGAACTCATGTGTGATGTAAGCAACTATGACGTAGGAGCTGTCCTTGGCCAACGAGTTGATAAAAAGAGTCACGTCATTTATTATGCCTCAAGGACATTGAATGCTACCCAATGCAACTACACTACTACCGAGAATGAGCTTTTAGTTTTTTTTTTTTTTGCTTTAGATAAATTTAGATCATATCTACTTGGATCTAAAGTAATCATTTATTCTGATCATGCAGCATTGAAATACTTACTCGCCAAGAAGGAATCCCAGCCTTGGCTAATTAGATGGATTTTTCTGCTCCAAGAATTTGACTTGGAGATAAGAGATTGCAAGGGAGCTAAAAATTTGGTGGCTGACCATTTGAGCAGGTTAGTATGAGAGGAAGAATCACTACCTATTTCTGAATACTTTCCTGATGAACATCTCTTTCAACTCGAAGGTATGGTCCCTTAGTGTATGCTGACATTGTCAATCATTTAGTTACCAAAGTTTTACCCAGTTGTTTGAGTAAGTCCACGAAGGAGAAAATTAAAGTAGATACAAAATATTATGTATGGGATGAACCATATCTCTGGAAATTTTGTTCTGATCAAGTCATTAGGAGGTGTTCCTGACAATGAACATAATTCTATTCTTGCCTTTTGCCATAATTTTGGTTGTGGAGGTCATTTTGGACCTAAAAGAACTACTAGGAAGGTGTTGGATTGTTGTCTTTATTGGAAAACCCTATTTAGAGATGCTTTTTTGGTTTGTAAAAGTTGTGA
Source organism: Gynochthodes officinalis (assembly GCA_020080225.1). Taxonomy (NCBI): domain Eukaryota; kingdom Viridiplantae; phylum Streptophyta; class Magnoliopsida; order Gentianales; family Rubiaceae; genus Gynochthodes; species Gynochthodes officinalis. The sequence continues at coordinate 32,088,479 of CM034615.1, read as the reverse complement.
TCAATGTCAACAAACAGGTACGTTGTCCCATAGGAATGCAATGCCCCAAACACCTATTTTGGTGTGTGAAATATTTGATGTTTGAGGAATCAATTTCATGGGACCTTTTCCTTCATCTTGTGGATATGTTTATATTCTTTTAGTAGTTGATTATGTGTCAAAATAGGTTGAGACAAAGGCCACTAGAACTGATAATTCTAAAATGGTTGCAAGTTTTATCAAAACTAACATTTTTAGTAGATTTGGGATACCTCGAGTAATCCTCAATGATCATGGAAGTCATTTCTGCAATAAGACAATTGAGGCATTGTTGAAAAAATATGGAGTACATCTCGATTAGCAGCTGCATATCACCCTCAAACAAATGGTCAATCGGAGATCTCAATCGAGAGGTGAAAGCCATTTTGGAGAAAATCACAACACAGGGAGAAAAGATTGGAGTCTACACTTAGATAATGCATTATAGGCTTATCGGACTGCATACAAAACTTCGATTGGGATGTCGCCATATCAGTTGGTTTTTGGCAAAGCTTGCCATCTTCCAGTAGAGATTGAACAAAGGCCTCATAGGGCGGTTTGTCAAAGTAATATGGACTTGAATGAAGCTGGAAAATTTAGGAAATTGCAGTTGCAATAGCTGGAAGAATTGCAGTTAGATGCCTATGAAATTCAAGGATATATAAAGAGAAGACCAAAAATTTTCATGACAATGTTCTTATGAGGAAACAATTTGATGTTGGACAAAAGGTGTTATTATACAATTCTTGATTAAAACTCATGCTTGGTAAGTTACGTTCTCAATGGCTTGGTCCATTTTTGGTTACTAAAGTTTTTCCTTATGGTGCAGTTGAGATCCAAAGTTTGGAGATAGGGAAGATTTTCAAGGTAAACGGGCATAAACTCAAGATATTTCATGACGAGGTTAATGTTTCAACTTTGATTGACATTAAGTTAACCTCACCCATTTACCTAGATTCTTAAAGAGAAAATAGAGACGTTGAGCATAATGACGGTAACCAATTGCACTGTTCGGGAGGCAATCCAAAGGATTTCTTATTTTTCTTTTATTCTGTGTTCTCGATTTTATTGTTTCTTTCTTTTCTTTACTTTTATTTTATTTATTTTCATTATATAGCTAATGAAATTAATTTTTGTTTGTAGCATAAGAATTTATTTTCTTAGGCATGATCGTGCTTTAAAAGTAGATATGTCTTTTTTTTTTTTTGAAGACCTTACTTTCTTAGGCGTGCCCATGCCTTAAGAAATATAGTCTTCTTGAATTTGTTCCTGCCCCTTTAATTTTTTCTAGAAGACTTTAGCTTCTTAAGCATGGCCACACCTTAAGTTAGATAGTCTTCTGGAATTTCCTTCCCATTCCCTTGATTTTTTCCCAAAGACATAACTTCTTTAAGCGTGCCCATGCCTTATTCTACTAAGTCTTCTATTTTTCTTCATGATTTCAACTGCAATTAAAAAAAAACAATTTTTTAAAAATATAAACCATTTAATCAATAAGGGTTTTTAACACACCCAATTTTTTTCTATTTCTCTCTATTACAACCATTCTCCCCACCTATTTACCATACTGACGCTCGACGCACTGCACTGTCGCTCTACCTACTTCTCCAGCTCAACTCAGCCACACTAGCTACACCGTTCTCTTCGTAGCTCTGCTCAGCCGTACTGCTACTCTTGTTCTTGCCCTCGTCAGTCCATTCCTCCAACCCAGTCTCCACGATCACTCAACCCACATAGCACCATCGCTACTTTGCCATCGTTCTATTGTATCTTTCTGGTAAAAAACCATGATGCCATTATTCTTCGCCATTTTTCTCATGCTCTTGTCAGCCACAACAGTCATCCCTTCACTCCAATTCCTCACCATAGTAGCCGCTATTTTTGGTTGGTGCTCCAACACTCTGCCTGTCCAATGTTTAGCCATCTTTTTCCAAGCAAGCACGCCGTCACTCTATTTTTTCGCCGAATTTCTTTCCTCATCGGTTCACTTTCTTTTCTATTTCTCTTTTTATATATAATTTTTTATTTTTTCTCTCTTTTATTTTATTTTATCTTAACATAATTTCTTAGTTCTCGTGGTTAGTTTTTTATTTTTCTTTTACTTTTTTGTGCAATTAATTTTTTTCAATCCTTTGTTGCACTGTTTTTACTTGTTGTACTCTTAAGGTGGTAATTTTATTTGTTTAATCATGTCGTGAATCAAAATGATGATTCAAAAGTGCGTAACTACACCCAGTAGCCCTTTGCCACCAAATAGTCCTTCACCACCACGCAAATATTTTCCAGGTCGCCACTCATTACTGCCCTAACTGCATCCCACTTCTGCCCCAACCACCGGCCCTGCACATCCATAGAGACAGTGCATGAAGCAAGGAAAAGTAGTACTTCTGCTGTCTGCAGAGCAGCTCCGTGGATATCTACACTTCTCGACCAAGGACAGGTAGCAGCGGTTTGTTAAAATTTGCGAGCAGAAATTTTGTTAGGGAAGTTTGTCCATTTTTCTACTCTTGAAGCACTAGTTTTAAAAGTTTTCTTTGATGGTTGATTGATAACATTGGTTGGTGTGCTTTTATTTATGTTCATTGCCCTGCTTTCATTGAATTAACTCGTGAGTTTTATGCAACTTTCATGTTTAATAAACCGAACACCTTCACATTAGATAGTCCTAAGGTCAATCAATATAGATTGATGGGGTAGGAGTTTTAAATGTCAATTACTGACTTCAACCTCGCCCTAGGATTTGTCTCGTCTGCTTATGCACATACATATGAATATAAGGCTTGTAAAATTGATTTTGATGATGCTTTTGAGCCTTATTCTTTGTGGAAGGAATTGTCCATAGATCGTAGTCCATATGATCTGAGCCAATCGAAGGATCTTTACCTTCGTGACCCGATTTTGAAATATGTACATAGGTTTTTGGCATTCACTTTTTCAGGCAAAAAGGATAGTTCAGTTACCTTAACTAAAACTGAATGCTTTTTTCTTTGGGAAATGATTTAATAATGTCAAGGTTAATTTAGGGTGTTGGGTAGCCTCTCAAGTCCATGCAGTCATAAACAAGGAGGCGTGCTTTAATTTTTGGTTCTTTAATTACTCACTTGGCTATTAATCTTGGCTTACTTGATTTGGATTGTACTAACCTTCATGTTGCTTGTGAGTTAGAACCATTGGATATGACATATCTCCTTCGTATGGGTCTTGTTGAAGTTCTTTGCAATAGTTATAAATTCATCCCTCCGAACCACTTGTTGCATGGTACCAAGCATCCTCCTATTCCTCATGAGTCAACTACATTGTAGGATGCATCTAGTCCTTCTTCGTGCCCAACGAATCCCTCACCTTCCAACCTAGATATCCTTCATCAATTGAATCAGCGGGTTCAACGATTGAAGACCAATCTGGTGGCATTTTCCCAGCATGTTGGGTTCCTGCCTCCCTACCCATCTTGTGCCGCGACTCAGGGGGGTTTAGTTTTCCATTGTCCTTAATTTTCCTTTTTTGACTTGCATGCACATTTCTCTCATACATTGGGGATAATGTATGATTTAGGTGTTAGAGGGAAAGGGGGGGAGGGGGGGGGGGAGGGGAGGGAGGGGTACTCTTGTGCTTTTGGTGGATTGGTTAACATGCAATAAATTTTTACAAAATCATGCTTGACAAATTGGATGTCTTCCTTAAAATTCCTAACTCTTTTGATGCTTGTTTAGAACAACTATTGGTTAACATGCAATAGTAGTTGAGTTGGAAAGCTAGAAATGGGGCAAGTATGATTAGTTTTTGTTTTGAAAATTTTAAAAGTATCTCGTTGATTTTGATGAATGAATTGAATGAGAATGTGCAATATTTGATACATTAAACACATTGTATGAGTATTTGAGCCCAGGAGCATTTTGTTTTCTTTGCTCACATATTTCTTTGTTGAGTTTTGACAAATATGTTATGTTCATTCTAGAACTTGCTTTGTGATACATGTCAAGATCACATTGTGGATTAATATTTTGAAATGATAAGGGCATTTAGAACTAGCCAATTTAAACTTTCTAAAAAGCCGTCTCATTACGTATACCCGTAGTTGCAAATTTTGAGCCTTAACCTTTCTTTGTTATAACACCTCATTGTTTAGCCTTAAACCTTTGTCTTTGTTTATCATCGTTGAACCTTTTGTCAAGAGTATATGGGAATGAATTGCATGATGAAAATTTTGTTGATTCCAAAGTAAAGAACCACTGAAAAAAAAAGGAGAGATGAAAAGTGTGAAAAAGAAAACAAAAGAAATAGTGAGAAGTATCCCCTACGCATTGGACAAAGTTAATGTTCTCGATTGTGTATGGAAGAGTGTCCAAAGTTACTATGTAATTGCAATGAAGAGAATAATGTTGCTTTAAAAAAAAAGGAAGTGGTTTTAATATGCTATTATTGTTGCTTTTGAGTCTGATGAGAATCAAATATTCATAAACTTAGATATGTGTTTTTCATGCTTTAGCATAGATTTCATTGAGATATTCCATGTTTATTAGATAAATCACATTATATTTGTGATTCTCATATTTTATGTGTTTTGTAGGAAAAAGGGATAAAAACCACTTATCTTCTAAAGTTCATAACTTTTGATGCAAATGTCCAAATGAGATAACTGAAGATGCTATGGAAATATGAGAAAGAGATAGAAAACTTTTATGAACAAAGGTTTCTCAAATTCCGAAAGCAAATGGACCAAAACTGGGCAAAAGCAGAACAAGGCAGAACCGAAGAAGAGGAAAACAGGGAGAAAAATCAGCCATCTTCCGGAGGCCATAACTCTTGATTCAGACGTCCAAATGAGATGATTAAAGATGCTATGGAAAGCTGAAAAATAGAGGAAAAACTTTTATGCAGAAAGTTTTGTCAAACTCCGGATGAAAAGGGACCAAAATGGGACGAAATCAGTACGACGCCTGAATCCTGAAATTTGCAAATTTCGTCCCTAATGTTTTGGAAGCTTTACATTTTCTCCCCAACGCCCCTAGCTGTATTAATATCCCATTTTCTGCAGAAAAACACAAGTAGGAAGTAGTAGGAAAAAGTAGAGTAGGTTAGGGTTTAGTTTTGATTATTTGCACATTTTCCCCAATCTTGAGGGGATTTTCCTAGAGGCTAGGGTTTGGCATTTTGTGGCTTGAAGACTTTCATCTTTGGAGTTGATTTGGACTGCTAAAGTGTTGGAATTTGTTGGATTCACCAATCTTTTGATTAAGGGAAGTTTTTCTTACGAATTTCATATGCTTACAATTGTTAATTCTCCTTGTGATTGTTGGTTATTTGAAGCCATGAAAGGCTAAACTATCTTGGGTGATTCTTGGTGTTTGATGTATGGGTTAGGTTTATTTTGATTTCTTATGGGTTGTAGAGTGATGGGCTTGCATTGATTGAAGTCTTCCTACTTGTATTTAATGAATTGATATGCATTGAATGGTGGCCACATTTAGTGTGTGTTCTTGGTGTTTGTGTGTGTTTTAGAATATACATGAACTTAGACCAAAAGTAGGAAGAACTATCTAGCATTCTCTAAATTTAGGTGTTTGAGACAAGAAACAATTACCATATGAACTTAATTGTGCACTAAAATTGTGTGGAAGCCATAGGTTTTAGTGTGCAAAGGTAGAAGTGAGACCGAAAGGAGATCTTCTATTCTTTAATTCCATTGAGACCGAAAGGAGATGTGGAGTGAAAAATAGGTGGTTTCTTAGATTAAACACTTGAACTAGGGAGTGTGAAGTAGTTGGCTAAAACATCTAGGGCTAGAATTGTGCATTAGAGTTGTGTGGAAGCCATAGGCGCTAATGTGCTCTAGGTGGGGATGAGACCGAAAGGAGATTCCTCATTCTATAATTTTGATGAGACCGAAAGGAGATTCGGAGTGAATGGATGTAGTCACTTAGTTAAGATGCCCTACACTCGGCTGCCTTTAGGAGTCAAAATAGCCGACCTTTGCATTTAACCCAAGGATCACCCTCTTTCCTCATTTATGTGTTTATTTCCTTGTTTTAGTTAGTTAAATGTCACTCTCTAAATCATTGCATTAGTTAACATAGATAGCAAATAATTAGTTGCACTTAAATTCTTGTTTTGTCCCCTTCCCTGTGGAAAATGATCCCTATACTTTACTACAATTGATTAAGTGAGGTTTAGGTGTATATTTGTGTGAGTTTGAGCTATATTTTGACGCACTTTTGCACACACCGATCCAGCTCACCAGAGTCATGTAAGGAAGTTCCTACATATCTTGATTCTTGAAAACTAATTTTCCTTTCTTTTTACCCACCTTTACCTAAGTCCCGTTACAACTGTTTTCAAGACTTTTTGATTTTTGCATGGATTCATATTTATTAGTGATGGAGATATGATATATGAGTAAGCCTATGGTAATGACATACTATGTTGTATTTGAGAACCCTAAACACTTTGAGTGTTTAGAGTGCACCTTATGAGAGGTTATCAAATTTGTTGCATTTGATTTCGATGAAATTGTTGGGATTGATGAGATGCATATGTTTTGATTAGGAAAATCGCGCTATGACTACTTGTTCTTTGGATTGTTATTCTAACATTGATTTCTAATGTGTGATGGCTTGAGTTATTTGTGGATGGGTTGAAGAGGGAGAAGGAATAGAGAGGAAGATGTTGATCTAATGAATGCTTGATCAAGCATGATTTAGGTGTGGGGGATTTGATAGAGCTTAAATTGTATATATTACTTGTTAATGTTTTCTCAATATTAACTTGATTATACGGTGAAATTGTTTGGTATTGATATACTTTGTGTTTTAGGTATGGAAATTGTTTGTTAGTTTTATGTTTTTGTATATATTTAGAAAGAGTTGTTTGTGTTGTATATATTTTCATTTTTAACTTTCAATGGCCGAACAGGGAAAACAAAGAGAACGGTTGTTTGGGGAATTCTTAGAGCCTAATTTCAATGATTATGCATTAGAGCCATGGTTCAACAACCGTATAAGTGCTTACTGATTGAAGCCGAGAGCTACCAAGAAGGGGGATTCGTAGAGTTTGATATTGGCTCAAACATTAGTGCTCAATTGGCTGCATTAACCGATAGGATGAATTCATGGGAGGCGAGGATGAACTGGAATCCGGTCTTAATATGTGGACTTTGCCAAGGAGACCACCATACGGATCAATGTGACTGGGCCAGGACTGAACCCCTCAACTTCATGAATAATTTTGGGCAGCAAGGACATTTCAACCAAAATTGGGGCAACAATAGCAGCTACCAAGCAGGAAATCAAGGTTGGAACAACCAAGGAGGTGGTCAAAATTGGAATAATCAAAGCAATCAAAGTTGGGACAATTCAGAGCCATCATTTTCTAACGTATCATGGCAAACTCTAGGATTTGTGAATCAAATGAATAATCCCATGGACAAAAAGCTGAGTTTTGAGGAAATAATGATAAAAAAGATGGAAGAAATGCAGCTTAAGATGGAAGAAATGCAGCTTGAGATGAGAAGTTCCACAAAGCTTTTAGAAGACCATTCCATGAGGTTGAACTTGCACGAGACCATGGTGTTCGATGAGAATGATGCCATGAATTATCCAAGAGAGAATCTGGACCACTTCCGTGTAGATATGGTAGAAGAAGGTGTTGGTGAAATGATGAAGGAGGAGTGGTGTTTTGAATCTCAAGCAATGAAGACAATTATTCCCTCCAAAACTCCCCTTGAGTTTGATGAAGAAGATAATAGAATAGATGGACAACTTCGTGAGATGGTTAAGAATTGGTTTGTAGATGAGTCCATTTATGAAATAATAGGGGAAGATTTTGAAGTGGTTGAAATCAACCAAGAGTTGCTCGTGGCCAGTGGTGAAGATAAGCTAAAACTGTCCGTCGATGAGCCGCCCAAGCTTGAGTTAAAGCCCTTACTCCCTCGGTTGGAACATGCATTTTTGGAAGAGCATGAAATGTTGCCTGTGTTAATATCATCTCCTTTGGAATCCAAACAGGAAGAAAAGCTTTTGGGGTTAAGCACTCTTAAAGAGGCCATTGGGTTTACCCTTGAGGATGGTAAGGGTATTAGGCCATCAACTTGCATGAAAAAAATGTTGTTGGAAGAGGAGGTTAAACATGCAAGGAAAAGACTAAAGCAAGGAATAGGATGAAATGGATTGAGTCGAGCCATGACGTTAAAACCAGGCGCTTCTTGGGAGGCAACCCAAGCGTATCCTTTTGTTTTAGTTTAGTCCATTTTGTTTCATTTTGTTTTGTGTTGGTTTGTTTTGGTTTTGGTTTTGGTTTTGGTTTTGTTTTGTGTTGTTTTGTTTCTTGTTTTTGTTTTGTTTGTTTTGTTTGTTTTGTTTGTTTTGTTTCTTGTGGATTAAGAGGTTGATGCATGTAGTTTGCATGTTTGCTAAGACAAGGGATGAAATTAAAAAAAAAAAAAAAAATTCTTGTGATGATGAAACTTTTGACCATGCATGTCCTCATGAACAAGTACACTTGTGCAGTCTTTTAATCCTTGGCCAGTCTCTTTGTATGAGCGGTCTTTTTGGCGCATTTTATACCCGTTGGCGCACTTATCATTTCCAACTCATTTTCTTCATTTCTTACCTTTGTTTTTGCAATTTTCTCTCAAAACCTTTCATCCACATTTTGCATTTTACATTCTTCTTCAAGTCCAATCCATCTTAAGTGATCCAAACACCTTTGTAAACACATTTCCACCATCAAATTCATCCAAGAATCCAAGGTATGTATGGTTGAACCTTTCAAATTTCATTACAATGATGATTTTGAATTTCTTTAAATATGATTTCTATGGATGATATTTGATGAAATATTGTGTAATTGGGATTGTTTGGGCTGTTTGTTAAATTTTTAGGCTAGGGTGCTTGCTAATTTTGTGAAATTTCAAGTTTTTCACCATGCACATCATGTGTTTGACAAAATGCCTCAATGAGTTATTTTGGATGAATTGTCAACTTTTTTGTATTCATTTGAAATCCTAGAAATTCATTGATGAATCTTAACATGATGTTGCATATAAAACTGAGTTTTAAGTGAAAAAAAAACTTGATGAGTTTTTGAAGCCTAGCATCATGCACACATTGAGTAATCAAATGTCAATGCCTAAACCATTGTGTGCAATTTTCTCATGTGGCATTATCTTCTTAAGTGCAATCCTTAGTTTAGATGTTTTGACACTTGAGTTGAGTTTGACGACGTGAAGTTTGTAAATATTCTCTTTTCTATTTTATGTTATTACATTTAGGTTTAAAGTTAATTTTACTGCATTTTGTTAATTTATTTTCTTTAATTAGTTTTGGTAAATTATGCCTATCACACACTTGCACCCCTAGTTTTAGTGCTTAACATGCAACATATCTTAAGTTTGGGGAGGTGTGAATACGCAATCATGCAACATGCTTTAAGTTATTTCACAATTTTGCAACCGAAAACATGTATTTCTTCTTTCCCACCCGCCCACCCTTCATGCATGCATTTTTGAAGCATTGAGGACAATGCTCATCTTAAGTTTGGGGTGGAAGCTTAAAGCTTTGATGTAACCTAAGTTTGGGGTGTTTATAGGAAGAAAATACATGAGATTTCATGGGTGAAATTGGCTTAAAGTGAGGCTTTTATTGAAATATTCAAGATGTTGCTTGTTTTGTTTTTTTGGAACTTTTGAATGGTTGGCAAGTAATGGCTGAAATATGCACCACTTAAGAAACATTTTACTGAATAAATGCATGCGAGAAGTAACGAAATGAAAGCATTAGTCAATGATGAAAAATGTTGGGTGAATAGGCATGGAATTTGTAATGCATGTCTTTTGATTCCTTGTATTTGGAGGAAAGTTTTGCATGTTAAATGGTGTTGTTACAAAGGCACGTCAAAGAGGAGTGTTTGTGAGATGTAGTGTATTGATTATGATGCGGTTGTAGTAAATGTAGTGTCCCTAGTCCACCCTAAAGTTATAGCATTTCACTTCACAAACTTGGAAAATGACTTAGGCTTGTTATTAGTTTTGCTTATGAGATTTACGCTTTGTTGAATAATTGCCACTCCGCTATGAGAATGCTCTTAGGGGATGTCCTTAAGTGAACTCGTATGAGTGGTAGAAGTATAAAAAGCCGAAAAAACTCTTGGCAAAAAAAAAAAAAAAAAAAAAAAAAACGAAAAAAAATAAATTTGTAAATGAGTGAGGAAGTACCCTAAGTATAATGTCATGATGGTTGCTTAAATGTGATGAAAATTGCCTAGATGGTAGCATGACAACTTAGGGGAAAGAGGGAATAAAAAGTCTTAAGGATTTTTCAAGGAAGTGAAATTTTTCTATGCAACTGTAGGGCACACTAGTGGCATGATTTTGTGACCTCTACTCAGTTCTTGCATTGCATTGTTCATGAACATTTACCTCCATCACACACACACACAAATCATTTAATGTGTGAAGATTAGTACAGAAAAACAAGAAAGAAGAGGGTCATGCATTGCATTAGTACGTGCCGAAATTGTCCAACTCCGAGACGTGAAGATGTTTTCATTTCTTAAAACTCTCAATATGCATTGTTCGGTAGAATGGGGCGACGAGTGGTTGCCTAATTAAGCTAGTACTTGCCATTATAAAAAAAAAATAAAAAAATATATATATAAAAAAAAATGTAGATGAGAATCTGAATATGCATGTCTCAATGAATACATTCCACATATTGTTGCTATACGTAGAAAATTGCTTGGGGACAAGCAATGGTTTAAGTTTGGGGGTATTTGATGAGAATCAAATATTCATAAACTTAGATATGTGTTTTTCATGCTTTAGCATAGATTTCATTGAGATATGCCATGTTTATTAGATAAATCACATTATATTTGTGATTCTCATATTTTATGTGTTTTGTAGGAAAAAGGGATAAAAACCACTTATCTTCTAAAGTTCATAACTTTTGATGCAAATGTCCAAATAAGATAACTGAAGATGCTATGGAAATATGAGAAAGAGATAGAAAACTTTTATGAACAAAGGTTTCTCAAATTCCGAAAGCAAATGGACCAAAACTGGGCAAAAGCAGAACAAGCGAGCAGAAGAAGAGGAAAACAGGGAGAAAAATCAGCCATCTTCCGGAGGCCATAACTCTTGATTCAGACGTCCAAATGAGATGATTCAAGATGCTATGGAAAGCTGAAAAATAGAGGAAAAACGTTTATGCAGAGAGTTTTGTCAAAATACGGACTAAAAGGGACCAAAATGGGACGAAATCAGTACGACGCCTGAATCCTGAAATTTGCAAATTTCGTCCCTAATGTTTTGGAAGCTTTACATTTTCTCCCCAACGCCCCTAGCTGTATTAATATCCCATTTTCTGCAGAAAAACACAAGTAGGAAGTAGTAGGAAAAAGTAGAGTAGGTTAGGGTTTAGTTTTGATTATTTGCACATTTTCCCCAATCTTGAGGGGATTTTCCTAGAGGCTAGGGTTTGGCATTTTGTGGCTTGAAGACTTTCATCTTTGGAGTTGATTTGGACTGCTAAAGTGTTGGAATTTGTTGGATTCACCAATCTTTTGATTAAGGGAAGTTTTTCTTACGAATTTCATATGCTTACAATTGTTAATTCTCCTTGTGATTGTTGGTTATTTGAAGCCATGAAAGGCTAAACTATCTTGGGTGATTCTTGGTGTTTGATGTATGGGTTAGGTTTATTTTGATTTCTTATGGGTTGTAGAGTGATGGGCTTGCATTGATTGAAGTCTTCCTACTTGTATTTAATGAATTGATATGCATTGAATGGTGGCCACATTTAGTGTGTGTTCTTGGTGTTTGTGTGTGTTTTAGAATATACATGAACTTAGACCAAAAGTAGGAAGAACTATCTAGCATTCTCTAAATTTAGGTGTTTGAGACAAGAAACAATTACCATATGAACTTAATTGTGCACTAAAATTGTGTGGAAGCCATAGGTTTTAGTGTGCAAAGGTAGAAGTGAGACCGAAAGGAGATCTTCTATTCTTTAATTCCATTGAGACCGAAAGGAGATGTGGAGTGCAACATAGGTGGTTTCTTAGATTAAACACTTGAACTAGGGAGTGTGAAGTAGTTGGCTAAAACATCTAGGGCTAGAATTGTGCATTAGAGTTGTGTGGAAGCCATAGGCGCTAATGTGCTCTAGGTGGGGATGAGACCGAAAGGAGATTCCTCATTCTATAATTTTGATGAGACCGAAAGGAGATTCGGAGTGAATGGATGTAGTCACTTAGTTAAGATGCCCTACACTCGGCTGCCTTTAGGAGTCAAAATAGCCGACCTTTGCATTTAACCCAAGGATCACCCTCTTTCCTCATTTATGTGTTTATTTCCTTGTTTTAGTTAGTTAAATGTCACTCTCTAAATCATTGCATTAGTTAACATAGATAGCAAATAATTAGTTGCACTTAAATTCTTGTTTTGTCTCCTTCCCTGTGGAAAATGATCCCTATACTTTACTACAATTGATTAAGTGAGGTTTAGGTGTATATTTGTGTGAGTTTGAGCTATATTTTGACGCACTTTTGCACACACCGATCCAGCTCACCAGAGTCATGTAAGGAAGTTCCTACATATCTTGATTCTTGAAAACTAATTTTCCTTTCTTTTTACCCACCTTTACCTAAGTCCCGTTACAACTGTTTTCAAGACTTTTTGATTTTTGCATGGATTCATATTTATTAGTGATGGAGATATGATATATGAGTAAGCCTATGGTAATGACATACTATGTTGAATTTGAGAACCCCTAAACACTTTGAGTGATTAGAGTGCAACTTATGAGAGGTTATCAAATTTGTTGCATTTGATTTCGATGAAATTGTTGGGATTGATGAGATGCATATGTTTTGATTAGGAAAATCGCGCTATGACTACTTGTTCTTTGGATTGTTATTCTAACATTGATTTCTAATGTGTGATGGCTTGAGTTATTTGTGGATGGGTTGAAGAGGGAGAAGGAATAGAGAGGAAGATGTTGATCTAATGAATGCTTGATCAAGCATGATTTAGGTGTGGGGGATTTGATAGAGCTTAAATTGTATATATTACTTGTTAATGTTTTCTCAATATTAACTTGATTATACGGTGAAATTGTTTGGTATTGATATACTTTGTGTTTTAGGTATGGAAATTATTGACTTCGAGGAAAAAAGATAAAAGGGGCGTAATTGAAGCAAACAGAAAAAAATCCAGAAGACTTCCGGTTACTAGGTGACCACGCCTAAGGCAATGTTGGACTGGATGAATTTTTAATCAAGAGAAAAAATGTATGGGCAAGATTTCCATCAAAAAAGGAATTATGAGTTGTCAAATTGAAGAAGGAAAAGAGATATTATAGAAAGTTTTTAGGAAACAAATATTTTATTTTAGTTAGGAGTAGTTTTCCTATTCTTCGTATGGTTCCTGTTTAGAATAGAATTGGTTTTTAGTAATGGTTATCATTATGATATTTTAAAAGTTAGTTTTTTTTTATAAAAAGGGAACCCTAGAGATAAGAAAAAGCATAAAAATAGCACAAGGCAACCGCCTCTTCTTCTCCCTTGAAACTCACGTGTCTTTCTTTTCTTTCTTTAGAGTAGTAAAATTCTTAGAAAATTTCAGAATTCATGTTTGCCACCATGCGTGGTTAAACTCCACTTTCTGATTCAAGGGAATGATTGATTTCAATTGCAATCACTATGAGGTTTTATTTTTAAATTTATATTCTTGCTTTTAATTAAAGTACTTCTTAATTCTTGATTTAATTCCCATGAATAATTGATGATTGGTTAATCTGACAAATTAATTCTTCATTATTTATTCTATTGCTATCCATGAATTCAGTTAGGGCTGTAAATGAACCGATCACGAACAAACACCCATGTCTTATTGAATTAACTTGAATTAACCGATCAACGTGCTAGTGGCTATTTGTTTTTGTTTTGAATTCGATAATTTTTGCAAAACTTTTTTCTTTATTAATTATTATGAGAATAAATCCTACTACTTCCGCCATCATACTATGATCATAATATGATCCGTTTTTTGAAATTGTCAATAGGGTGGAATGAAATAGTATGATTAGATCTGAGGTATCTTTCCGCCTTTACTAAGGTGTAGAGAATTTTGTGATTCATCACTCAGGAATCATTCATTCTAATCACCATTCTTCACTCTATATTCCATAGATAAATATTCCATATATAAATAGAAATACTCTAATTCTACATTATATAGAAATATAGTCTAGAAATCTATAGTATTATCAAAGGGTTGAAGGGAGATAGTGCATCAAGCTGTTCGCAAGGGCCAACTTGATCCTCTTCCCCTGGGATCTCAAATGAGGGAACCCTAGGAGAGCCGCCAGCTCCAACTACCGTTCATGTACGATCCATACTAGATCTGACCAATTGCCCATCCTACCTCCAGCGGATCTATAACTCATATCATATAAGGGGTATCTTATGATTTTAGCTCTAACTAATTTCAATTTGATGACTTGCTCTGCTTACTCCTAAAGTTTCTAGTGCTAGTTGATGAGAGTTACTTGGGAAACAAAAAAAGTTCGTTTATTTTTAAACCTGTTCGAGATCAGCTCGTGTTCGTTTAAATTTTTATATTTGTATTCGAGATTAGTCCGTGTTCGTTTGTTAGTGTTCAATAAGTGTTCATGAACATTTTCGTGAACAATTAAACAAACATATTCGCAAATGATTAAATGAACATTTTTCGCAAACAATTAAATCAATAATATTGTTATATATATATTTATATATATTATATTATATTTATATTGCTATTTTAGTATAAATTAATAATAAATAAATTTTAACTAATAATAAGAGCACATATTACACTTATGACTTATTCTTAGCCAAAGCCAAGGAAAATATGCTCTTTCACTACACTTATTTTCAGCCAAAAGGCCTTTTTATACTTGCATTTCCTTCTTCTCTTCCCAGAGAAGTCGATGTGGGATTGGAACTCCCAAAGGGAAAGCAAAATAATCACGTTGGAGAGAATTGAACCCTTGTCTACTAAGTGAGAAGAGTTATTGGCGTGAACCCTTGGATAACTTGTTCCAAAAACTCACTACACAAGTTCTTCCCCTTGGATCAACCCAACTGAAATCTTTCCTTGGAGATGGTATGTTCCTTGAAGGTGGAATAGGTCCTCAACCCCTAGATAACCTGTACCTAGAAACCTTGGAATCAAATGAATGGATGGAATCCGAATTTCCTAGGGAACAAATCTAGGAAATCAAGAACAACAAACACACAAATTCCGAATTTGTGTAATTTGCAATAATTCTGAAACTAGAGAGCAATTCTCTCAAGCTTGTAATGTCAAGAACCAAATTTTCATTTCATCAAATCTGCCCTCCAAGGGAGGCCGACGGCCACTATAAAGATACAAGCTAGGGTTCCTAATTAGGGTTGCTCAAGCTAGGGTTTCTTTAGGGCCAAATGGGCTACATAACTCTTTGGGCTACATGACTCAAATTACCATATAATTAAGACTAAGCCCAATGTTCCTAAGGGGTTCTAAGAAAAATAATAGTCAAGCCAAACCCATTATGGCCACAAATTGGAATTTGGCTCCAAAATAAAATTCTAATTAACAAGATCCAATTACACCTAGTAAATTAATAAATACGGTTTTATCAATCGTGGTCTTCTCCCCATCCTTTCGGATTGTTTGGATGAGTCCATTCAAGGCTTCCTTCATTTTCTTTGTTCTAGCCCTTGTCATCATGCTTCGAGTTCGAAGCCTCTTCAATGCTTGTTGGATTCATATCAGTTATACTTACCACTACACTACAATAATCATGTGTGTTGAATAATGAACGCATAGTATTATTATATAGATTATATTATGCTATATTATATTACAAACGAACAATAAACGAGCTTTAAACGAACATTAAATGAGCTTGTTCATAAACATTAAATGAGTTTGTTCGCGAACATAAACGAACCGAACACATGTCTATTCATGTTTGTGTGCATTTAACTTAACAAATGAACATAAATGAACGTAACCAAGCTTGTTCATGAATTATTCACCGAAAGATCTATTCGTTTACACCCCTAAATTCAGTAATTCGTAATTGTCATGAATGAGTGGACAAAGTAGCAACTAAGTTGATTATGTTTATGACTTGAAATATGCATGTTTAGCCTAGAGGAATTAAGGAGAAAAGATTAATTTATTGTAGCTATCTCGGTTCTTTAATTTTGGTTTTAACTGTTCTCATAGATTTTAATGCTATAATTAATTTGATATGGAACACTATCATGCCCAGTCAATTGATGGTAAGTTTTGATTTGGGTGCTGGGCTCGATCAATTATATTAGGAAAATAGAAATTTATTACAGCTATCCTAATAAGTTTCAAGTTAAATAGTTGAGTTTGCAAGATTACTTTTTGTGACCCATTATTGGTGATGCAATTGAATGAGATCAACTATTGGATTGGAAACTCAGTAAATTTGGTAATTTTCGCTATTTTCTATTTTTTTGCTTTGATATTTATTTTTATTAATTTTATAATTTAGTAAAATAGCTAATCATTCAAAACTCCCCATTGTTTTATTTCTTTTTAATTTATTGTTCAAGACTTGGAACTATACTTTGATTCTCTTGGGATTCAACTTGATCCACTATTGTTGCAAATTTATTTTACAATCATTTAAGGATCAATGATTAATTTTGTAGGTTTCGACAAACTCCTCGTTTATTTTTCTGAAAAAATCGTATAACGTAATGAGTAATTGATATGTATTAACTTCTATTTATTAATTTAATTTTGATAGTACATGATAAATTTCAATTCCTACATTTTTTTTTCATTTTTTATGCAATTA
This sequence comes from Gynochthodes officinalis, assembly GCA_020080225.1. Lineage (NCBI taxonomy): Eukaryota > Viridiplantae > Streptophyta > Magnoliopsida > Gentianales > Rubiaceae > Gynochthodes > Gynochthodes officinalis. The sequence goes on along the minus strand of CM034615.1, from coordinate 32,071,599 downwards.
TGTACCACATAAGATGATGGTATAGTACTCATTGTTTGACCGTACAATTTTCAATTGATCTGGTACAATACAAAATTATCATTCTTTCTCAAAAATTTCTTACAGTTTGATGAGTAGTTGTTGTGTATTATTTTTTGCGTATTAATTTAATTTTGATGGTATTTAAAAAATTTCAATCCCTATTATGTTAATTTTTGATTTTGTATAGTAACATATAAGAAGATGATATAGTAACTCTACCACTACATTAGTCCTTGAATCCTTTGGCGATTTCAAGGGTAGTGTGGGCGATTTTCACCATCCAAGTGTGGCTCGTGTCTGAGGCTGTCTGTTACTTTCAGGATACGTTTCTTTGCTCTTTGAGCAGAGAAGTTGGTTCTTATTTTTCCAATTTTTTTAGCTTGTGGTTGGCGGATGGAGATGGGTAGTGCAGGTCATGGCTAGCAGGATCTTCAAGAGTTGATGCACCAGCTGCAATTATCATCTGCGGAGGAGGGAGGAGTACATCTGGAGCTTGATAATCTTAGGGAGAGTAAGGAAGAGAGGGAAAGGAGTTTGTTGGGCAAGGTTTTTGGAGAGAAAAAAGTTCATTTTGTTGGTTTAAAACATACGTTTCAGGCACTATGGCCAATTCATCATCCGTTTGTGATTTGGGAGTTGGATGCAAATTTCTTCCAATTTGTTTTCCACTCCAAGGAGGACAGAAGTAGGGTGTTGGTTGGCCGTGTTTGGACTTTTGAGAATTAGTTTTTGGTGTTGAGGGAATGGGGGGAGAAGGTGCAGAGCTGGGATGTTGAGTTCAATCATCAAAAGGTTTGGGTTTAGTTTTGGCACTTACCAGCTCACTGGGCTACCTCAGTCACGGCTTGGAAGCTTGGTAGTGTTTTTCCAACTATTCATGAGGTGCTGATTCCAGAGGGGGGCAGTAGAGATAGAAGATATATCTGTGCTTTGGTTACCATCGATTTGGAGCTTCCTCTTTTGCGTGGAACAATGGTTCATTTACACAATGAGTCATGGTGGGTTTTCTTCCAATATGAGTTCTTAACATTGTTTTGTGTGTATTGTGGAAGGATTGGCCATGGGAGAAATGGTGTGGTCCCAACCGCAATTATTGATGAGTCGAGTGATGAAAGCCAAATATTTCCCTAATGATCAGTTGCAGTCAGCTGTGGCAAGGACAAATGCATCGTGGTTGTGGAAGGGGTGGATGGGAGCAAGGAACATTTTGCAAGGCATGGAGCAGCATACTCGGGATGGTGTGTATTCAGTTAGGACTGTATACCATACTTTGGGTCAGGAGAGACAAACTATAGCTTAGCAACCTAAATGTAGTAATGCACGCGAGCGCCGTCATGGTATGTGGAATGCAATATGGAAACTGAAGGTGACAGGTAAAGTTAAGCATTTTGTATGGTGATGTTGTCATAATATTTTGCCATTGAATGCAAAGTTGTACCAACGGAAATTGCAAGTTGAGCCTTCATGTCCTTTGTGTGGTGAAGAGGGTGAAACGATTGAGCACATGTTGTTTAATTGCTCTATAGCTAAAATTGTTTGGAGGTTGGCTCATGTTGACTGGGCTAAGATGGGATTGTACTAGGCAAATTTTTGGCAATGGTGGCAAGATTTTTGCTCTGGGCGAAGAGGGCGTTTTGGAAGGAATGGGCTCAGTTTACAGCCTACATTATGTGGATGATATGGAAGAGCAGGAATGTGTGGAGGCGAGGGACATTGTGGAGATGGTGAGGCACGCGTGGTTGGAGTTTGCAGTAGCAAATCGAAGTTAGCTAGGATCAGCTAGTGGATCAGTGGCTGACGTGTATAGAGAGGGTTGTATAGCGGGTGGAACATGACAGATTTGTCTGTCCTGTATTTTTGTGGGATAGAAGGTAGTGGCTTGACTTATGGTCGTTTCGTCTTAGCCGTCCTTAGTGCTAAGAAGAGTTCAATTATGGTGCACATTGCTTGTACAGGTTAACTTGCAAGGGTTAATAATATTATCAATCTTTTGGAAAAAAAAAAGAAGAAGATGATACAGTGTTTATTATTTGATGATATAATATTCAATTTATGAGGTACAATGCAATTTTGCATTAAAAAAATTGATTTTTTTAAAAAAATCTTGGAGTAGTTGGTGTGCATTATTTTATGACAATAAATTAATTTTGATAGAATCTAAAAATTTTCAATTTTGCAATGTTGTTTTTTCATAATGTATAATACCATATAAGTGGATGGTAAAGTATTTATTATTCGATGGTACAATATTTAATTAATTTAGTACAATATATTTTTGTGTAAGAATTTGATCCTTTTCCAAAAAAATCTTACAATATGATGAGCAACTAATATATATTAACTTCTATATAGTAATTTAATTTTGGTGCCACCTAAAAACTTTCAATTCCTAATATTTTAACTTAGGATGCCATATAGTAACATATAAGATGATGGTATTATATCATTGTTTGAAAATATAATGTTCAATTGATATGGTAGAATAAATTTTAGTATAAAAAATAATTTTTTTAAAAATAAATTTACAACGTGATGAGTAGTTCTTGTGTAACAATTTTCACATATTAATTATATTTTGAAATACTTAAAAATTTCAACTCTTATAATATTGATTTTTGACGCTGTATAATAACATATAAGAGGAAGGTATAGTGTTTAGTGTTTGACAATACAATATTCAATTGATGTGGTACAATACATATTTTTGTAAAAAAATAATTTTTTCAAGAAAATCTTAGAATGAGATGAGTAGTTGATCTATATTATTTTATGTCCAATAACTTAATCTTGACAAAACTTAAAACATTTTAATGATTACAAACAATGTTGTACAATTGAGTGGTACAATATTCATTGTTGAACAATATAGTGTTTGGTTAATGTGGTACAATAAATTTGACTTTATAATTTTATTTTTTTCTTGAAAAATCATTATAGTGTTATGAATGATTGATATGTATTAATTTAATTTTGAGTGTAGTTAAAAAATTTTAATTTCTATAAATTAATTTTTGATGCCCTAGGACACCATAAAGAAAAGAAGGTATAGTGTTTCTTACTTGATTATATAATATTCAATTTAGAGGTAATCTACAAAATCGTCCCTCAAATATTTGACAAAAAACTTTTTAATCCCTAACATTTAAAAATGAACAAATTAGTTCCTCACTTTTATACATTTGATTTTTTTGGTCCTTCTATCTCGTTCCGTCAAACTTTTCGTCCAAATAGGCAGCACATGCCCTAAGCATGCTATTTTTTAGGGCTTTTTTGGAAACACAGAAACTCCTTTTTGAGGGTTTTTTTTGGAAATACAGAAACTCATTATTCTTTCTGTCTTCTCGTTGTAGATTTGTAATTCCTAATCTTCTTAATTGGATAAGCTTTTTGATCTCATTGACTATTCTTGTCTTATCATTCTCTGCTGCATCTTTGTAGTCTAATGTTTCTAACCCAAGAAGCGCTCCCATATTGCGTGGAACTTTAAATCCATGGCATCCCAAAGCTTGATCAGAAGAATCAACAAACTGAAATAACCAAAGATGACGAAGCTTTTGTAGCTTTAGGATTTCCACTGGTAATTTCCTCACATTAGTGTCAACCAGATTTAAATACTCCAGATTTTGAAGCCTTTTGACAGATTTTGGGACTATTTTGACCCTGGAACACCTTAGATCTAAGTGCATGAGGAGAAATAAGTTAAAAATCTCTTTTGGAATTTCTTCCAACTGCATACCTTCGAAAGATAGCACCTTTAAAAATTTATTGGATAAAAGCTCAAATAACAATGCTTTTGACGGTGATTCTGTGCATCCAAAAGTGATTATGGATTGAAGTCGGTTAAAGCTCCAGTGGCTTTCTTGGGCGGTGACAAAGTCATCTAGGAGGAGGTCACCGTGTAATATTAGACATCTAACCAACTTCTGTCAGCGGGAGGGAGGGAACGGGGCATCAATACTTTCTTCAAATTAACTGCTGCTAGAACAATCTGGAATGTTTCTTGATTCCAATCCCCCATTTTTTTTTATTGGAAGGAATTTCGGTTCGGTAATGGCAACATCTGTCCGTTTGTGATAATTCTTCCTCATTCTATTACATTTCTTTTACGGGTGCCCATCATCTTTAAAATCTTCGTGGAACAGAACAACCATCCAATGAATTGCTCTTCTAGTTTTATAGAACAAATTGGCAATGTTATCTTGGATTAACCAAACCAATCTCCTTCCCTCGTGCTTTTACAGCAAGTTTACTTCGAACCAAAGCTGTGGGATCATTTTGTACCAAACGTTCTTATTTCAAGTAACAAGCCGCCGAAGTTGTGTAGTCATTTTGGGAAGACTATGATTTTGCACTCCATGGCAGATGGCCACTGAAGTAGTCAATGCGATACGCAATGCAGAATGAGATGACGAAAAGGGTCTTAAACAACAACGGAGGAGTGAGAAGAACAGAGGAAAAATTGTCTCTCTAGCAGGAAGAGGAAGGAGTTTGTGTTTTCAAAAAAACCCTAAAAAAATAGTACGCTTAGGGCACGTGTTGCCTTTTTGGACGAAAAGTTTGGTGAAACGAGATAGAATGACGAAAAAAATCAAATATATGGAAGCGAGGGACTGATTTGTGTATTTTTAACTGTTAGGGACTAAATTTTTTTTTTGAAATATGTAAGGGACGATTTTGTATATTACCTCTTCAATTTATGTAGTATAATTCATTTTACTTAAAAAAAATTAATCCTTTTCCTAGAAAATTCTTATAATGTGATTAGTAGTTCTTGTTTATTAATTTATGCATAGCAATTTGATTTGATAATATTTACAAGAATCTAGTTGTTACAATATTAATTTTCGATGTAGTATCATATCATAAAAAAGTACATTGGATTGGTTGATGGTGCAATATTCATCTAACGGTACAGTGTATTTTATTGTAAAAAATTGTTTTTTTCACCAAAAATCCTCCCAATGTAATGAGTTACAAGTTATGTACTAATTTATGTATATTAACTTAATTTGATAATATTTGAAAATTTTTAGTTCCTACAATTGTTAACTTTTAGTGCCATATGGCACCATAAAAGAAGGATGGTATAGCGTTTGTATTCACTAGTACAATGTTCAATTAATGAACTATAATACATTTATTACTAAACAAATTAATTTTTCTTCTAGAAAATCCTTACAATGTGTTGAGAAGTTATTGTTTATTATTTTATGCACAATAATTTTATTTTGACAGAAGTTAAAAATTTCAATTGCTTTAATGTAGATTTTTGATATCTTACAATTTGTATAAGAGGATGGTACAGTGTTTATTATTTAAAGTATACTGTTCAATTGAGGTGGTACAATGAATTTTGTTGTAAAGAAATTAATTTTTTTTTTACAAAAAACTCATAATTTGATGAGTAGTTGTTGTATATTAGTTTTCACATGTTAATTTAATTTTGGTGGTATTTTAAAATTTTCAATTCCTACAATGTTGATTTTTTATGCCATATAATATTATATAGGGTAAATTATATATACTACCTCTGTGGTTTGTAAAAATTACCAATCAAACCTCGAGATTTGAGATTATAGGGTAAATTATATATACTACCTCTGTGGTTTGTAAAAATTACCAATCAAACCTCGAGATTTGAGATATTACCAATACCTCCTTAAATTTGATAAATTCAACATTTAGCTCCTTTAAATTCATAATATTTAGCCCCTTTAAGGGGGTATTGGTAGTTTTTCCAAATCTCGAGATTCGATTGATAGTTTCTAAAACCACAGGTGTAGTAGATGTAATTTACCCTATTATATAAGAAGATGGTATAGTGTTCATTGATTGATGGTACAATACTCAATTAATGTTGTATAATGCATTTTTTTAGAAAAAATAGATTCTTTCAAAAAAAATCTTACAATGCAATGAATAGTTGATATAAATTATTGTACACATAAGAACTTAATTTTGAAAAAATTTAAAAATTTTCAATTCCTATAATATTTATTTTTGATGTGGTACAAATATATATAAGCAGACAGTATAGTGTTTATTGTTTGATGGTGTATTGTTTATTTGATGTACTACAATGAATTTTTCACAAACAAATTTTTTTTTTATTGAAAAATCCTTACAATGTGAAGAGTGATTGATACTTATTAATTTATGCATAATAGTTTAATTTTAAGAGTACTTAAAAATTTTAAATTTCTTAAATATTAATTTTTGACGTCTTGTGACACCATAAAATTGAACTATGTTTATTATTTGACAATACAATATTCAATCAACAAAATATAACACAATTTACTGCAAAAAAATATATTTATTAACTCCTTCTTTTATTAACAAAAATATTTTTAAAATTAATTTTACTTCTTTGGAGATTATATATTTCTAATACAGTAAAAAGTAATATTTAGAAATAATAATATTTTGATTAGATTGTATAAATAATGTTTGAAATTTTTAAAAATAAAGTGCTAAAAAAATTGCATTAAACATATTTACCTTCCATAACATGTTAGAGAAATATATAGTAAAGATTCTATATTTCCACCATATGATAATTTATGAGGTGGCATTATATTATGGTATATCAATTAACTGAATGATTCAGTTAGATTGAAGGAATGGACTGTAGAAATTTCCATCATAATAGTAATACCCATCGCAAAACCCTTCAGTATAATTTTCAACTCATCCATAGTTATTCTTTTGAAAGTTCATCGAGAACTTGATGCCTACATGGTTCAATTTTAGTAATTAGGCCTTCAGAAAATTATACATATTAGCACTATTGATATACTACACACTTATATTCGTCTAAACCAGCATGGCCTTTCCCTTTAATATGTGTACCATCAAAAAATAAAAACAGCATCCGAAATCAGTTGCAAAACTCCCTAATAAAAACAGCATCTGAATCAATTGCGGAACTCCCTTTAGTATCAATGCACTTTATTCCAATGAAGAAATGATGGAAAACTAGTATCATTTCAAAATACAGTTGATATTTATAACATTTTAGGAGAAAGAAACAAATAATTCACCAAATTACCACAAGTAATATTGATAGAGCTTAATTTGTATATATACGTTGTTAATAATTTATATGATATTTGGTTGATTTTAGGATGAATTTAATTGATTTAGTTATGTTTTGTGTTTTAGATGTTGAAAGCAGAGGTTTGAAGAAAAAATGTTTAAAAGCGGAATTTTGTGAAAAAGAGTGACCAAGAGACCTTCCAGTATCAGACGTGGGCACACTTAAGCCACTAAGGGGCTGAGCGAGATTTTCATTAAAAAGAGGAGTTATTGGGTGACTAAAAGGAAATTAAAGAAAAAGAATATTACAGCCAAGATTTTAGGAAACAAATCGTTTATTTTAGTTAGGAGTCACTTTCCTATTTTTATTATATTTCCCTTTTTGAATTGAATTTAGTTTTAGTAACCTTTTAGAATTAGGATATTTGCCAAACGTTTAGGAAACAACTTGGGTTATAAAAGAAAACCCTAGAGGTGCAAAAATAGAGCAGCCGCTACACACACATCTCTTCTCTCCTTCTCCTTTCACTCTCTCTTTTCTCATTTTTGCTTTGCTTTCTCATCTATCATGTCAAGGAACTAAACCCATACTCTAGTTGAAGGGTAATTGAAGGCTAGTTCTACAACAATTGCGAAACTTATAGTTTTAATATTCTTATAAATTCATGGGTATTTGTTTATTTCCTACAATTTATTATTTATGATTGTGTTATTTAATTGGATAATTAGCGCCATTATTTGATTAACAATATAATCTACTGCTAACTATAACATCAAGGTTTGATTGTTTTAATAAAGTAGCAATTGGCATGTTTATTACTTGGTAAGTGATTCACTTGTGTTAAGGATAAACAATCTAATTGAAACAAGCACAGTGTTAGTTTGTTGGTTGGAATTGGGTTTCTCTAATTCTTAATGCTATGGTTAAATTGAATTCTATGGTGGTATCTAGGTTATTTACCGACAAGAGAAGTGATTAATGAGGGTTTCTTAATTGCCGACAAAGTAAGGAGAAATTGGTTGCTTAGGGGTTCTAAGTGACTATAACTAGTTTATTTGTGAATTTATGAGATTAAGTGTCAATGACCAGTTGGATGAATCAGTTCTAAAATTATTCCTTTGACTAGAGCTTGTTAATTATTGAATTTTACCACTTCCAATTCTGCGTTAATTACTACATTTAGTTTTAATTTTTTATTTTGCATTTTTAATTTTTAGTATTGTCTAAAAACAACTCTCAATTATTCAGTTGAGAGATAAATCTACCATTCCCTGAGGAGATAACCTGACTCCTGCTATACTACGGAAACTTTGAAAGTTGGAATTTATTTTTGGTGGTTTAACGACATGCCAAAATTTTTGTGCCGGTGTCGGGGAACTGGTGTCATTTGTGATTTATTTCTCTAATTTAAAAAAAGATTTTCTCCTTTCATTTGTATTGGTTTATGCCTTGTTCTTATCATACATGTGAACTTCAGTACGACCCAAAGATCAAGAAGACTGCCAGACAATTATGGAAGGAAGCTAGAGAACGAGGACATCAAGCATATTCTCAAGGTTAAAATTTAGTAATTGACTTGGCTGAGACCTCAAGTGATTCTAAGGAAGAGACGATTGTAAAAGAAGAACCAATGACTATGCAAAGGACTTTGAGTTAGTAGCTCCCGACATGACTCAACAACCACTAGGTATCCAATATCCTAACCTTGAGGTAGCATTTAAACTCAAATCTAGATTGATACATTTATTTCCAACTTTCCGTGGCCTTGTAGGTGAGAACACCACAAATATCTGAAGGAATTTCATGTGATATGCTCCACCATGAAACCATAAGGGGTATTCAAAGAGTAGATTAAGTTAAGGGTTTTTCCTTTTTTTTTTGGCAAACAAGGCCAAAGATTGGTTATACTATCTGCCCTATGGCTCAATCACCACATGGGATGAGATGAAGCAACAATTTTTATAGAAATTTTTCTCTTCTTCAAGGGCTGTGAATATCATAAAGGATATTTGTGGAATTCGTCAAACTCATGGTGAAACTTTTTATGAGTATTGGAAGAGATTTAAACAATTGTGTGCAAGTTGTCCTCAGCACCAAATCCCTAAGTAGTTGCTTATACAGTATTTCTATGAGGGTTTTTCTATCATGGACCACAATATAATTGATACTGCAAGTGGAGGTGCTCTAGTGAACAAGAGTTTTGTTGAGGCAAGAACTCTGATATCAAATATGGTTCCAAATAAACAACAATTTGGGAATCGACAAGATAATCTGTTAATGAAAGTAAATGAGGTAAGAACTTCTCTTTCTGATAGAAAATTTGAGGTTATAATCAATCTTCTGGAAAAGTTGGTTGTAGGCCAAAATCAACAAGTTGAAGCTTGTGGAATATGTGTTGTTCTTGGGCATTCAACAAATTTATGCCCAACCCTTCAAGAAGACACAAGTGAATTTGTGAATGCTACTGGGGGATTTCTCGAACCACCTCAAAGGAGATATGATCCTTATTCAAACACTTACAATCTGGGGTGAAGGGATCACCCAAACTTTAGTTGTGCATCCAAGCCATATGGTTTTCAACAACCGAACCAAGCAAGACAACCATCACCACCACAACCATCACCATCCAATCAAGGTGTGTTTCTTGAGGATAATCTAAAAATCCTGTCTAATTTGGTGATATATCTTCAACAGGAATTTCAAAGATCTCAACAAGAAATAAGGCAAGTATTCAGAATTTGGAATCTCAAATATCTCAAATCACAAGTTGTAATCAACCCATTGGAAAATGCTAGTGCCATTACTCTTAGAAGCAGAAAAGAAGTGTAAAATACATCAACACAAGTGGATGTTGAAGTTGAAGAGAAAAAAAGAGGAGGAGAATATTAAAAAGTTCCAACCACTAATCAAAGTGTTTAAATAGTAAAATTCATGAACCCGAATCCAAAATTGAAATTGGTCCTCCTTTTCCTAACAAGTTAGCAAGGTCAAAAAAATGAAGGCACTGAGGAAGAGAGATCCTAGATACTTTCTGAAAGGTAGAGATCAATATCCCACTAACTGATGCAATTGAGCAAATACCGAAGTATGCCAAATTTCTAAAAGGATTATGCACCAAACGGAATAAATTGAAGACTGATGAGAAAATAAGGGTTGGTGAGAATGTTTTGGCAATCCTTCAAAGAAAATTACCACAAAAGTGCAAAGATCCTGGTAAGTTCACTATACCTTGCATAATCGGCAATCATATGATAAAAAAAGGTATGCTTGATCTAGGTGCATTGATAAATGTTATGCTTTCATCAATTTTTAGATCTCTTAATTTAGGACCTTTAAAAGAAACAAGGGTGATAATTCAGTTATCTGATAAGTCCAATATTTATCCTAAAGCTCTTGTTGAAGATGTCTTAATCAGGGTAAATAAATTCATTTTCCTTACTGATTTTTACATCGTTGACATGGATGATGATCATTCTACAAATTCTAGAATTATTTTATTGGGTCGACCATTCATAAGCACTGCATGAACCAAAATAGATGTGCATAAGGGTACATTGTATCTTGAGTTTGATGGTGAAATAGCTACTTTTAAAATTATGGAAGCCATGAAATACCCAATGGATACTGAGTCTGTTTGTCATGTTGGAATTATTGACCATATTGTACAAGTTGATTTTGAGTAGAATTTTGTGGAAGATGAATTAGACTTTATGTTGCAAAATGACAAAATGGATAGTGATGTGACATTGGAGAGTAATGAGGAGATTCAAGAAGCAATCATGTCGTTGCACTCGCCACTAGAAGTCCCCGGAAGGTTTGAAAATTCATTTTTACCATTACCGGTTTCTTATGAGAGAATTCTCCTTTCTATTGAACAGGCTCCAAAGTTAGAATTGAAATCGTTACCCAAACATTTGAAGTACGTGTATCTAGGAGCAGATGAGACTTTACCAGTGATAATTGTAAAGGACTTAACTAAGGTCCAAGAAGAAAGGCTCTTGTGAGTTTTAAAAGAGTTTAAAACAACCATTGGATGGATTTTGGCGGACATAAAAGGAATTAGTCCTTCAATTTTCATGCATTTGCATTTTGTTAGAGCCTAATGCCAAGCTTGTAAGGGAAATGCAACGTAAACTCAATCCAGCCATGAAGAAAGTAGTCAAGAAAGAAATTCTCAAATTGTTGGAATTGGGCATCTCTACCCAATTTCTAATAGCCAATGGGTTAGCCTAGTGCATGTAGTGCCTAAGAAGTTGGGAATTACACTTGTTCAAAATGAGAAAAATGAGCTAGTGCCCATGAGACTCCAAAATGGATGGAGGATGTGCATTGATTTTAGGAAGTTGAATTTAGTCACAAGGAAAGATCATTTCTCATTTCCTTTTATTGATGAAATGTTAGAGAGATTGGCAGATAAAGTTTTCTTTTGTTTCTTAGATGGTTATTCTGGATATTATCAAATTGTTGTAGCTCAATAGGTCTAAGAAAAAACAACTTTCACTTGTCCATTTGGAACTTTTGCTTATCGTCATATGCCTTTTGGACTGTGCAATACACCAGGTATGTTTCAAAGATGTATGATGTGCATTTTTTCTAATTTGATTGAAAATTGCATTAAGATTTTTATGGATGATTTTACTGTTTATGCTGATTCTTTTGATCAATGTTTGAATCACTTAACCAAGGTTTTGAAACATTGCATTGAGACTATCTTGGTTCTTAACTATAAAAAAAATATCATTTTATGGTTAAAGAACGAATAGTTTTAGGTTATGTTGTTTCATATGGAGGCATTGAAGTAGATAAGGCCAAGATTGATTTAATTACCAGTTTACATTACCCCACTAATGTAAGCGAAATTTGTAGCTTTCTTGGTCATGTAGTTTTTTATAGCAGGTTCATCAAGGATTTTTCAAAAATTGCGTAACCATTGTCAAGACTGCTGCAACAAGATGTTCCATTTAAATTTGGAGAAAATTATCTATTGGCTTTTGACAAGTTGAAGGCGTGGCTCACTTTCGCACTAATTATACAACCACCAATTGGAATTTACCCTTTAAACTCATGTGTGATGCAAGTCAATATACTGTAGGAGTTGTTCTGGATCAAAGAGATGGAAAGAACAACCATGTGATGAATTATGCATCGAGGATTTTAAACCCTGCGACTGCAATTAATCCACCACTGGAGCTTCTGGCCATTGTCTTTGCCTTTGATAGATTTAGGTCTTATTTATTAGAATCTAAAGTTATTGTTTACTTCGACCATGTCAAAGAAGGAGTCCAAACCAAGACTCGTTCGTTGGATTTTACTGCTACAAGAGTTTGATTGGAAGATCAAGGGTCGCAAAGGACTAGACAAATATGTACCTGATCATTTAAGCATATTGGTACTTGAATAAGAGCCATTACCAATTTCTGAGGTATTTCTTGATGAACAACTATTTCAGCTACTAGGTAATGAATCCTAGTTTGCGGATATTGTGAATTTCATTATCACGGGTCAACTGCTAAATGATATAAGCAGTGTTAAAAGGGACAAACTTAAAAGTGACTCTAAGTATTATATATGGGATGATCTTTATTTATGGAAAATTGGTTTCAACCAAATCATTGTTAGATGTGTGCCTAATGAAGAGATCCATTTCATACTTGCTTATTGTCATAGTCATGCATGTAGTGGGCATTTTGGCCCCAAAAAGACTGTTAGAAAATTTTTTGATAGCGATTTTTATTGGCAAACTTTGTTTAAAGATGCATATCATTTTTGCAAGAGTTGTGAAAGATGTCAAAGGGTGACTAATTTATCGCATAGAAATGCAATGTCCCAAACTCCTATTTTGTTTTGTGAAATTTTTGATGTCTGGGGTATGGACTTTATGGGACCTTTTCCTAACTTTTTTGGTTTTTACTATATTTTGATGCTTGTGGATTATGTCTCAAATTGGGTAGAAGAAAAAGCTACCCAAACTAGCGACTCTAAGGTTGTTGTAGCCTTTCTCAAGTCTAACATCTTTAGTAGGTTTGGGATTTCTCGAGCAATAATCAATGATCAAGGCACGCACTTCTGTAACTACACTGTCAAAGCCTTGATGCGCAAATGTGGCGTTCAACATCAGGTTGCCATAGCCTACCATCCACAAACAAACAGGCAAGTTGGAGTCTCCAATTCAGAAATCAAGAACATTTTGGAGCAAACGGGTAAACCAAACCATAAAGATTGGAGTGTTTGTTTGGAAGATGCACTCTAGGCTTTTTCGCATAACATGCAAAACTCCCATCGGCATGTCACCATATCAGTTAGTATACTATAAGTTCTACTATTTACCAGTTGAAATTGAACATCATTCTTTTTGAGCAGTTAAACAATGCAATTTGGATGCCAATGAGGTGGGAGCTAAACAAAAGTTACAACTCCAAGAATTAGAAAAATTCGTTTGGAGGCCTATGACAATGCTAGGATCTATAAGGAGCACATAAATCAGTTCCATGATAAGCTTTTGTAACGCAAAGTGTTTTATGTGGGCCAAACGGTACTGCTTTTTGATTCAAAGTTGATGTTTATGCCAGGTAAACTAAAATCAAGATGGCTTGGATCTTATGTGGTAACCAATGTTTATCCTCATGGTGTTTTTATCGATATGTGGTAGCTAATGAAATTTATTGTTGTTCGCAGTATAAAACTTTATTTTCTTAGGCGTGACCATGCTCTAAAATCTAGGGCTGGTCATGGTTTGGTTTTTTTGTTTGACATTTTTGAACCCTCTACTCGAAAACCACACCAAAAACCAAATAAGAACAATAAAACTGAACCAAATTTCTTATTCAGTTTTCGATTTTCAGTTTGATTCGGTTTGAAACTAAATAAAACCGAATAAGAAATTCAATTTCTTATTTGGTTTAATCGGTTTCTTATTTGGTTTGAAACCGAATAAGAAATTCGGTTAACCAAAAAAAACTGAATCTCTTATTCATTTTTTTTTTCAAAACTAAAACCCAAATAATTTTTTTGGAACTATTCCTAAACAAATTCCTTCACATTCCTTCACAAAAACCTTTAATTAAAACTCGCTATTTTTTTTGGAACTATTCCTAATCATTTGCATATTGTAATTATTAATTTAGTAGTGTTATAAGTTATAATATATAAGTATTATGCTATTAGCCTATTAGGCATTAGCTAAGTTAGTAATTATTACTCAAAACTAAGATAGTATTATTTAAATTAATGCTTAGTTAGTAATTTAGTACTTATCATTGTTGACTAAGTTAGTATTAACTAAGTTAGTACTTATCATTGTTATAAGTTTAATCAAATAATAATTAGTTGTTATAATAATTACTTAATTAATAATAATTAGTTATAAATATTAATTATTAACTTATGTATATTAAGTATTACTCAACGCTAAGTTAGTATTAAATAAGTACTAACTAATTTAGTGCTTAGTTCGGTAGTACTCATTAATCATTATTAGTTATTAACTTATTACTATAGCTAAGTTAGTATTAACTAAGTTAGTACTTCTTAGTATTATAATTTTAACTAGGTTAGTAATTAGTTGTAATAATAATTACTTGATTAATAATAAATAATTATAAGCATTAATTATCATGATATTTGACTCAATTTAAATACGTATAAATAGTTTGCTAATCGTACATAACTTAGAATTTTAAATAAATATGGTGGGTGTCGAATCCAACCAAAAATAAACCTCCTCTAAACTGGAACTTGTAATAGCAGTGAGTAGGGTCGAATCCACAGAAATTGGTTAAAACCTGTTTCTTAGTAACAAACGGGGGTTTGAGGATTTTTTAACTAATTAAACAAATAATTCTTCGGTAATAAACGAGAAAATAAATAAAAGAAAAATTCAATTCAAGAAAAGCTTTCAACCAAGGATTTATTTCGGTGTTGATTCTCTTAATTGATCATCGATTTAAAAGATAATTCTTTGTATTTCAAATAGATTAGTTATAGTCGTTAAGGATCCGTCCTATAACAACCAATCTTTAAAATTGTCGATAACTTTCGGAATACAACCTCTAGGTTATTTCCCTAATTAACAGATATAATCTTCGATAACGATCTATAAATTATATCTGTTAATTGCATTAAGAATCAGAAGACCAATCTCTAACCAATAAACTCGGAAGTCGACCTAGTTTATTTAAGCTAGAATATATATTCCCATAGCATAAATCTTAGGATTGATTACCTTTAGAAATTGCTATTCGTCACTAATTTAGAACAATTACATGAATAGCATGAATTTATTCTAATTGACTGATTATTGTATTTAACTATTAAACAATAGGCCTTATTTGTTTAACATTCAAAACAATAATAAATTTATTTGCAAAGAATATATAATATTCAAAATCAAAGAAATCAATGAAAAACATGAAATCTCACAATTAATTGAAATCAAACCTTATAATCCTTGGTTGAAAAGAAATATTTAGCTAGACATAGTAAAAGAGAATACAAACAAAATCAAAGGAGTGATGCTGTTGTCCATCCCGTGGCCGTGCTCTCCAGACAAAATGAATTGCCACTCTCTGTCCCAAGAAGAATGAAATTCGGCTCCAGGGAAAATGAAATGAATTAATGAAATGCGGACCCAGGGAGAATTCTCCTAATTGAAAGTGGAAATTCTAGAGAAAAATGGGATGACTCTCTCAATTGCAATTGAGAAGTCTCCAAAAATGGGATGCTTTCCGTTCCAATGCTTTGCCCATTTTATAGGCAAGCCTTGATTTGTTTTTTCCTTTTTAAAATTGATTGTACCCATAATTTGTGTTTGTGGCCAACAAGCTTGTGGAATTCGGTGGCTTCCACATTTGATGGGTCCAATTAGCACAATTATTAATTGATGTAGCCATTTCTTTTCAAATGAAAAAGCAGCCAAGCCTTGCTTTTGAAGTTGGCAATTCATGTGCAGCCTTGTGTTTTGTTGTCTTCCACGTTGGTGGGTTTTTTACAACAAGGAAAAGCAGCCAAGCCTTGCTTTTGAAGTTGGCAATTCATGTGAAAAGAATGTGATCATGGGATCACAGAATCCAGCCAACGTGCATCATCTACGTTCTTGTTTTCGGAAGCCTCATAATCCTCCATTTGGTTCCATAATTGCATAAAACTTGAAATAAACAAAACTTTCCCAATTCTTTCCAATTAAACTCAAATAAAATCAAAATATAAGAGAATTAGTAACTAAAAATATGATGAATTAACGACTTATCAAATTCCCACACTTAAATCAAAGCTTGTCCTCAAGCTTGCATTAGATCAACATCTTCCTCTCTATTCCATACCCCTTTTCAACCCATCCACAAATAACTCAAAGTCATTACACATTAAAGATCTAAATTGGAATAACAAATCAAAGAATA
The DNA here is from genome assembly GCA_020080225.1 of Gynochthodes officinalis. NCBI lineage: Eukaryota > Viridiplantae > Streptophyta > Magnoliopsida > Gentianales > Rubiaceae > Gynochthodes > Gynochthodes officinalis. Next base: position 32,055,144 of record CM034615.1, on the reverse strand, counting down.
AGTATTCATAGCTTGATTTTTCAAAACAAAACATATGCATCTTATCAATCCCAATAATTTCATCAAATCAAATGCAACAAAATTTGATAACCTCTCACAGTTGCACTCTAATCACTCAAGTGTTTAGGGTTCATTCAAAGACTCAAATCAAACATAGCATGTCATTATTATAGGCTTGCTTATATATCACATCTCCACCACTTATAATATGAACTCATACAAAAATCAAAGGGTCTTTAAAAGGGTTGAAACGGGTTTAGGTAAAGGTAGGTAAAAGAAAGGAAAATATAGGCTACAAATATCAAGATATATAGGAATTTCCTTGCATGACTCAAAAGTAACAAATAGCATAGTAGAACCACTTTCTTTATTCCACATAACATACATTCCCCTTTTTGGCAACTTCACCATACAACTGGACCATTTTGTACACAATGAATTTACTTTGTCCAATACTTGTAGGGAATACTTTTCATTTTTTTTTTTTTTTCAGTGGTTCTTTCTTTTGAATCAACAGAAATTTTATCATACAATTCATTCCCACATACTCTTGACCAAGGGTTCAACGATGGTAAACAAAGACAAGGATTTAAGGCTAAACAATGTGGTGTTATAACAAAGAAAGGCTAAGGCTCAAAATTGGCTGACTAGGGGTATATGTAATATAAGGTTAAGCTTTTTTAGAAAGTTTAAAATGGGTAATCCTAAATGCCCTTATCATTTTTCAACATGAATTCACAATGTGATCTCAACATGCATAACAAAGCAAGTTCTAGAATGATTATACCATATTTGTCAATCTCAACAAAGAAATATGTGAGCATGAAAAAGAAAATGCTCTTAGGCTCAAATACTCACAATGGTTTCAATGTATCAAATTTGTACATTCTCATTCAATTCAATTATTAAAATTAACAAGATGCTTTAAAAATTTCCAAACAAAGGCTAATCATACTCATCTCATTCATACATTCCAATCCAAATCACTAATGCATATAACTCAAAATTATTCTAAATGAGCATCAAAAGAGTAAGAAATTTCAAAGAAGATATCAAAATGTCAAACCTACTTGAAAGGACTTTCTTCATTTTTTTTTTTACATGAAAAATTTAGAAATAATCAATGAAGCACAAGACACCCCCCCACACCTAAATCATACGTTGTCCTCAATGTATGGAAAATATGTGCACGCGGACAAGAAAGAAAATAAAATAAAGACAAGGGAACAAGACACTTCCCTGAACCGCGGTAGACAACTGGAGCTGTGGTGAATGTGAAGTAAATCCTATATGAGTGAAGAAAGCATGAAGGATCCGATGATGTTATGGCATGGCTGAGCATTGGTTGGTAGGAGAAACTGTAAAAAGAAAAATGAAAAGGAAAAGGAAAAACCAAAATAGAATTTCAAATCTCTTTTTTTTTTTCGAACATAATAAGATAACTAAATAAAAATAACAAGAAAAAAAATAAATAAATTAAAAATTAACGTCTTCATTAAAATTAAAAAAAAAAATTAAAAATTTTGGGTTGCCTCCCAAAAGCGCCTTCATTTAACGTCTTTGGCTAGACGTCTCCACTTCTCTTTAAACTTGATAATCTGGCATGGCCAGTTCAATGTCAATGTTATGAACCGAAAAACCTTCATAAAACGGCTTCAATCGATGCCCATTAACCTTAAAAATTTTTCCAGAATCTAAACTTTCAATTTCAACTGCACCATGAGGAAAAACATTAGTAATAACAAAAGGTCCTAACCATCTAGAACGCAATTTTCCTGGAAATAATTTTAGTCTAGAGTGGTAAAGTAAAACTTTTTGACCAATCGTGAAGTGCTTACCTCTCAATTGTCGATCATGAAATTCCTTTGTCTTCTCTTTGTAAATCCTTGAGTTCTCATAGGCATCATTCCGAATCTCTTCTAATTCTTGCAACTGAAGCTTTCGTTGCTGTCCTACTGCCTCCATTTCCATATTACATTGCTTCACAGCCCAATACGCCTTGTGTTCCAACTCTACAGGTAAATGACAAGCTTTACCAAACACCAAACGGTAAGGAGACATACCTAGGGTGTTTTATAAGTCGCTCAGACGCCATAATGCATCATGAAGTCTCAAACTCCAATCCTTTCGCGACGGATTGACGCTTTTTCAAGTATGGATTTCACTTCACGCTTGACACTCACCTTGCCCACTTGTCTGTGGGTGATATGCAGTGGAAGTACGATGAATGACATTGTACTTTCGAAACAATGCTTCAATCTTTTTATTGCAAAAATGAGTTCCTCGGTCACTAATGATTGCCTCGTATGCCAAACCTAGTAAAAATGTGAGATTGGAGAAAATCAACAACTTTGGAATCATTAGTACGAGTGGCTTTAGCTTCCACCCATTTCGATACATAATATACAGCAAGAAGTATATAAACGTAATTGCAAGATGTAGGAAATGGACCCATAAAATCTATGCCCCAAATATCAAAAATTTCACAAACAAGTATAGGCATGAGAGCCATTTGATCTCTAGACCGTAAATTCTACCCTTGACAACGCTCACATGACTTACAAAATAAATATGCATCACGAAATACAATGCCAAAATAACCCACATTCTAATACCTTTCGAGATGTTCTCTTTGGACCGAAATGTCCACCACAAGCATGTGAATGACAAAATGATAAGATGGATGAAATTTCTTGTTGATGAACACACCTACGGATTATAGAATCTGAACAATGCTTCCATAGATATGGATCATCCCACACATAATATTTGGCATCACTTTTAATTTTATCTTTCTGGCTCGTCAATTCCTTAGGTACGCTTCTAGTAACTAGATAGTTAACTATATCAAAGATACCAAGGAGTAGAATCATGAATAGAAAAGAGATGCTCATCTGGAAAGTTGTCTTGCAAAGGAGATGGGTCCTCACCCGTAGTCAATCTACTCAAGTGATCGGCAACTAGATTCTCAGCACCTTTCTTGTCACGAATTTCCAAGTTGAATTCTTGAAGCAAGAGTATCCAACGAATTAGTCTAGGTTTCGCATCTTTCTTCGAAAGCAAGTATTTCAAAGCTGCATGATCAGAGTAGACAACAAATTTAGTGCCCAATAAATAAGACCGAAATTTTTCTAATGCAAAAACAACAGCTAAAAGCTCTTTCTCTGTAGTGGTGTAATGGCATTGTGCATTATCAAGAGTTCGCGAAGCATAGTAAATGACATGAGATTCTCGTCCAATCTTCTGCCCAAGAACAGCCCCTACGGCGTGATTACTGGCATCACACATGATCTCAAACTCGTGGTTCCAATCCGGTGCTCTGATGATGGGAGCTGAAGTTAACTTGTCTTTCAATGTATCAAAAGCTTCCTTACACGCTCCATCAAATTCAAAGGCCACATCCTTTTGTAACAATTTACACAAGGGTTGCGTAACTTTAGAGAAGTCTTTAATAAAGCGACGGTAAAATCCTGCATGGCCAAGAAAAGAGCGAATCTCCCGTACAGTTACGGGGTAAGGCAAAGATTTAATAACGTCAATCTTAGACTTATCTACCTCTATACCATTAGCAGAAACAATATGCCCAAGTACAAGTCCTTGATCCACCATGAAATGACATTTTTCATAGTTTAGGATCAGGTTAACTTCAAGACATCTCTGTAGCACCTTAGTAAGGTTAGTCAAACACATGTCAAAAGAGTCACCATATACTGTAAAGTCATCCATAAATACCTCTATGATGTTCTCTACATAATCAGAAAAAATACTAACCATACATCTTTGAAATGTAGCAGGGGCATTACAAAGTCCGAACGGCATTCTTCGATAAGCAAATGTACCGAAGGGGCAAGTGAAGGTTGTTTTCTCCTGATCATCCGGTGAAATTGGAATTTGATGAAAACCTGAATAGCCATCCAAACAACAATAATGAGATTTGCCTGCTAAACGTTCAAGCAACTGGTCAATGAAAGGAAGGGGAAAGTGGTCCTTCCGAGTTAATGCATTCAATTTACGATAGTCAATACAAACCCTCCATCCGTTTTGCACTCGGGTGGGTATCGACTCACCTTTTTCATTTTGAACTACAGTGATACCAGTTTTCTTTGGAACAACATGGATTGGACTTACCCATTTACTATCTGAGATGGGATAGATAATACCTGCATCAAGGAGTTTAAGAATCTCCTTTTTCACTACCTCCATCATGGGCGGGTTTAGTCATACCGAGCTTGCCTAGTGGGTTTGCTACTATCTTCAAGTAGGATCTTATGCATACAAGTGGAGGGACTTAACCCTTTGATGTCAGCAATGGTCCATCCTATGGCCTCTTTATGCGCCCGAAGTACGCCAAGCAATTTCTCTTCTTCCTCAACACTGAGCTTACTAGAAATTATTACTGGGAGTGTGTTATCATCACCCAAAAATACATATTTTAGGTGATCTGGTAATGTCTTCAGTTCCAGTTGGGGAGCCTGTACAATAGACGGTAAAAGTGTTGTATCAGAAACGGGCAATACAGAAACAGGCACATCATACTTCGTCGATGCAAGTTTCTCTAGTTCAAAATCAAATTCTTGCAATTCATTATCAATCTCAAGTTCTGGATAGGCAACTTGGACTTCTGTATCGATCAAGCTATGAGCAATTGCAACTTTAAGCTTATCCTCATGAGAAAAATCAAAAGTATGTCGGGCTATAGTGTCAACAACATCAAATGCATAAACAAAGACATACATCATTAGGAAATTTCATGGCATCATAAATATTGAATTTAATTATTTCACCATCAAATTCCATTGTTAATGTACCATCATGCACATCAATCTTTGTTCTAGATGTTTTTAGGAAAGGTCTCCCTAATAAAATTATACTTGAATTAGGTGAATAATCATCCTCCATGTCAAGTATATAAAAATCATAGAAAACTAATCCATTTACTCGCACTAAAACATCTTCCAACACTCCTCAGATATGCATTAGATCGATCACTAATTGAATGATTATGCCAAGATCTTCAATGGTCCAAAGATTCAAAGATTTATAAATAGATAAAGGCATAACATTAATTGATGCACCCAAATCACACATAGCTTTTCCAACATTTTTATTACCTATCTTACAAGGAATGAGGAACATACCTGGATCCTTGCATTTTGAAGGTAACTTCTTTTGTAGTATCGCCGAAACATTCTCCCCCACACTTATTTTCTCATTACCATTCAACTTCCTTTTGTTGGTGCATAAATCTTTAAGAAATTTTGCATAACGAGGAATTTGATTTATAGCATCAAGCAAGGGAATATTTACCTCAACTTTACGAAATGTCTCAAAATTCCTTTTTCTTCTTCAATTTTCTTAGATTGAGACAATCGTGTGGAAATGGGGAGGTGTTACCTTTGGACATACCGATGGTGGAGGCGTGCAACTTCTTTTCCTTTTCTTTTTAGATCTATCTCACGAGGAACAGTTCTTCCAATACCTTTCCACTTCTCAAGGTAATTGCACTCACATTTTCATTTGGATTTACCATCGCTTGTGAGGGCAATTTTCCTGGTTCTCAAACTTGCTAAGTGAAGATGCAAGTGACTAACTTGGTTCTCCGATTTGAATGCTCGACTGGTTTCTCGTTGAAATTGAATAGAACTATTAGCAAGAGATTCAACTAATCGCTCAAGAGATTTACCTTGTTTAGGAGGTTGATGAAATTGTTGACTTATCAGCTTGGATTGGTACTGTGGTTGGTACTGTGGTTGGGAATTATTCGGTCTAGGCCCATAGCTGAAGTTTGGATGATCTCTCCACCCTTGATTGTATGTATTAGAATAGGGATCATATTTCCCTTGTGGTGCCCCTACGAATCCACCAACCGCATTGGCTTGCTCAGTTGATTCCTCTTGAAGTGTCGGGCACATATTAGTAGTATGATCCGTTTGGGTACATATCCCACAAGCCTTCACTTGTTGAATGCCCTCAGAACCAATTTTTCGACAAGAGTAGTGAGATTATTTAATCGTTGGTCAATAGAAAACACATTCACCTCATTCACTCTTCTTGGTGGATCATCACGTCGCACACCAAACTGTTGTGTATTGGCAGCCATATTTGAAATCAAGGTCCTAGCCTCAGTTGGGGTTTTATGTACTAAAGCACCTCCACTAGCAGCATCAACCATGTTCCTATCCATGTTGGATAGCCCTTCATAGAAATATTGAATTAATAGCTGGTCAGGAATCTGATGTTCGGGGCAACTGGAACACAACTGCTTGAACCTCTCCTGCACTCATGGAGAGTTTCTCCATTATATTGTCGGATTCCACAAATGTCCTTCCGAATGTTAGCAGCTCGGGATGCAGGAAAAAATTTCTCGAGGAATTGTCTTTTCATCTCATTCCACGTGGTCACTGAGCCAGAAGGTAGGTAGTACAGCCAATCCTTCGCTTTATCAGCTAATGAAAACGGAAAGGCTCGCAACTTTACTTGCTCCTCAGCCACATTTTGTGGCTTCATTGTCGAACACACCACGTGAAATTCTTTTAAATGCTTGTGTGGATCCTCACCTGCAAGACCGTGAAATTTCGGGAGTAAGTGAATTAAACCGGATTTTAATTCAAAAGCCACGTCAAGAGCTGGGTATTCAATACATAATGGCTGTTGGTTCAAATTTGGCATGGCCAATTCCTTTAAAGTTCGTTCATTATTTCTAGCCATGTTTTCTTCTTTACTATTAAATAATTCAGACAAATTATATTCAAAAGATGAAGAAGATGATACTCCCTGAGATCGTTGTTTGGTTTCTTTTCTAAGCCTACGTGCTGTCTTCTCTATCTCTGGATCGTATGTGAGTTGACCTGTGCGAGAAGAACGTGGCATAAAAGAACCAAACAATTATAAAGGCAAAAATAAAAATAAAAATAAAAATAAAAATAAAAATAAAAATAAAAATAGAAATAAAAATGAAAATAAATAAACAGATAAAAGGAATGAATTCTAAAAAAAAACAAGCACAATTCTAAAAGAGTCGATTTCAGTTTATACTACCCAAGCACAACTTCAAAACAAAACCACTCACTGATTGAAAATACTAAATCAAAAATAAATTTAAGAACAAAAATAAAATAAAATAAAAATAAAAGAAACATAAAAATAAAAGAAACAAATTTAAGAACCAATCCCCGGCAACGGCGCCAAAATTTGGTGGGTGCCGGATCCAACCAAAAAAAAAACTCCTCTAAACGAACTTGTAATAGCAGTGAGTAGGGTCGAATCCACGTAAAATTGGTTAAAACTGCTTTCTTAGTAACAAACGGGGGTTTGAGGATTTTTAACTAATTAAACAAATAATTCTTCGTAATAAACTAGAAAATAAATAAAAGAAAATTCAATTCAAGAAAAGCTTTCAACCAAGGATTTATTTCTGTTGATTCTCTTAATTGATCATCGATTTAAAAGATAATTCTTTGTATTTCAAATAGATTAGTTATAGTCGTAAGGATCCGTCCTATAACAACCAATCTTTAAAATTGTCGATAACTTTCGAATACGAATTCTAGGTTATTTCCTAATTAATGATATAATCTTCGATAACGATCTATAAATTATATCATAATTGCATTAAGAATCAAAGACTCAATCTCTAACCAATAAACTCGGAAGTCGACCTAGTTTATTTAAGCTAGAATATATATTCCCATAGCATAAATCTTAGGATTGATTACCTTTAGAAATTGCTATTCGTCACTAATTTAGAACAATTACATGAATAGCATGAATTTATTCTAATTGACTGATTATTGTATTTAACTATTAAACAATAGGCCTTATTTGTTTAACATTCAAAACAATAATAAATTTATTTGCAAAGAATATATAATATTCAAAATCAAAGAAATCAATGAAAAACATGAAATCTCACAATTAATTGAAATCAAACCTTATAATCCTTGGTTGAAAAGAAATATTTAGCTAGACATAGTAAAAGAGAATACAAACAAAATCAAAGGAGTGATGCTGTTGTCCATCCCGTGGCGTGCTCTCCGCATACAAAATGAATTGCCACTCTGTCCCAAGAAGAATGAAATTCGCCCAGGGAAAATGAAATGAATTAATGAAATGCGGACCAGGAGAATTCTCCTAATTGAAAGTGGAAATTCTAGAGAAAATGGGGATGACTCTCTCAATTGCAATTGAGAAGTCTCCAAAAATGGGATGCTTTCCGTTCCAATGCTTTGCCCATTTTATAGGCAAGCCTTGATTTGTTTTTTCCTTTTTAAAATTGATTGTACCCATAATTTGTGTTTGTGGCCAACAAGCTTGTGGAATTCGGTGGCTTCCACATTTGATGGGTCCAATTAGCACAATTATTAATTGATGTAGCCATTTCTTTTCAAATGAAAAAGCAGCCAAGCCTTGCTTTTGAAGTTGGCAATTCATGTGCAGCCTTGTGTTTTGTTGTCTTCCACGTTGGTGGGTTTTTTACAACAAGGAAAAGCAGCCAAGCCTTGCTTTTGAAGTTGGCAATTCATGTGAAAAGAATGTGATCATGGGATCACAGAATCCAGCCAACGTGCATCATCTACGTTCTTGTTTTCAGAAGCCTCATAATCCTCCATTTGGTTCCATAATTGCATAAAACTTGAAATAAACAAAACTTTCCCAATTCTTTCCAATTAAACTCAAATAAAATCAAAATATAAGAGAATTAGTAACTAAAAATATGATGAATTAACGACTTATCAAAATAACCATTACTAAATATTATATAGTTATTACTCAAAGACTCAACACTCAGTCATTTAATAGTTAATACTTAGTAATCACTTAGTTAGCACCAATAAGTTATTAATTATTGAGTATTATATTGAATCATTGATGATATTATGAATCTATGATATTTGATTCTAGTTAAATATATAAAACATAATAATCGCATGCTATATAGTATATCCTACACGCTATACCTTGTCACCTTTTAGGTTTCTATATCCTTAACAACTAATGCATTACTTTATTTTTCTTTATATTTGCAATTTGATATTTCATATTTGTTTAACTTTTAAATAAATTGATAAATTCTAATATAAAGTATAAAGTATAAATTGTTTAGTATATACTATATATTGTCCATTATCTATACATGATAAATGCTATAATAACAATAAATTAATTATACAAAAATATATATACATAACTACAAGTCTACAAAGTCTATAATTGTTTAGTATATATTGTATATTTATATCAATTATTTGTATTCATACATATAAATTATATGTATAATATATTTATAAATTTCGATTTATTCGGTTCCTTATTTGGTTTGGTTTCCTTATTCGGTTCGGTTTTCTTATTTAGTTCGGTTCCTTATTTGATTCGGTTTATTAGGTTCGGTTTGGTTTTCAGAACCCCAAACCATAAACCGAACCGAAAACTGAATAAGTTATTCGCTTCGGTTAAAACCAAACCGAATAAACCGAATTCAGTTTCGGTTTGGTTTATTCAATTTTTCGGTTCGGTTTTTTCAATCGGTTTTTTCGGTTTAACGAAACCATGACCAGCCCTACTAAAATCAATAGTCTTCTGTTGGATGGATATGTTTCTCCAGAAGACTTTTGTTCCTTAGGCGTGCCCACGGCTTAAATAACATAGTCTTCAGTTATTTGCTTTAAGTCACCTTGCTTTGTTTACCAGAAGACTTCACTTCGTTAGGTGTGCCCATGCATTAATGATTTAAGTCTTATGTTTTTGAAATGCTTTCAATTGCAAATGTTTTAATAAATAAATAAATATATAAAATAATAATAATAATAATAAACAAAACCAAAAAAAAAACCAAAAAAATTTGAATTATAGAAAAAAATAAAGATTTTAAAATTCTATTTCGGTTTCATTGCACCGCTGTCCCCTTCACCTTTCCTTTTCATTTTTTTTCTTTTTCTAGCCTTTCTAACTAACTCCTGCTCATTACATCGGTGCCACCACATCACCACCATCGTCAATGCCTCTCAACCATGGTCATAACACTATTTGATCCTTTATCACGGCCATCTTATCACATAGGTCAATTTCTGTGCCGTTCGATCCTTGCTTATGCCCAGTTAGTTTTTCCAAGTTGCGCCACTTCCTTCTCACAATAGTCACAACCATGGCTGCTTATCCCTCGCAGCGTCCTTGTGCCATTTTCCCTCTGTTTATTCACGGCTGTCCATCATTAGTTCAGCCTATTAGTTCTGCCACCATCTTCTCCTTTCACCAGAGTTTTCTACCACTGGTCTTCTCTCTCTCTCTCTTACATAGTTTCTTTCTTGTTTTGGTACTCTTCTCTTTGTTCAACCATGTCGTGAATTAAACTATCAGCTCGTAAGCATACAATTTCTTAGCAATATCTTACATCGCCGAGCAGTCTCTCACCACCATGGAGTCCATCACTAGATAACCCTACCCCATCCTCACCTTGCCCACCCACACCATAGTTCAGGTTTTCTGCCGCGATTAAGGGAAGTGTCTTGTTCACTTGACTTTATTTATTTATTTATTTTCCTTTCTTGTCCGTATGAGCATATTTTCCATACATTGAGGACAATGTATGATTTAGGTGTTGGGGGTGGGGGGGGGGGGAGGGGGGGAGGGATGTCTTGTGCTTCAATGGTTATTTATAATTTTTCATGTAGGAAAAAAAATTGCAAAAAATCCTTCCAAGTGTGCTCAATATTTTGATATCTTCTTTGAAATTCCTCATTATTTTGACACTCATTTAAAATAACTTTGGGATATATGCATTAGTGATTTGGGTTGGCATCCATGAATGAGGCAAGTATGATTAGCTTTTGTTTAGAAAATTTTGAAGCATCTCATTGATTTTAACGATTGAATTGAATGAGAATTTGCAATATTTGATACGTTTAAACACTTGTGAGCATTTGAGCTAAGAGCATATTCCTTTTCTTGCTTTTATTTTCTTTGTTGAGTGTTGTCAAATATAATATGTTCATTCTAGAACTTGCATTGTTATGCATGTCGAGATCACATTGCGGATTCATGTTCTTAAATGACAAGGGCATCTAGGTTAGCCACTTTAGACTTTCTAAAAAGCCTACCTCCGTTACATACCCTTAATTAGCCAATTTTGAGCCTTACCTTTTTTTTTATTATTATAACACCTCATTGCTTAGACTTAAACCTTTGTATTTGTTTACCATTGTTGAACCATTTGTCAAGAGTATGTGGGAATGAATTACAAAAGAATTTTTTTTTGTGATTTCAAAGAAAAAAACTACCAAAAGAAAAGAAAGGAGAAAAAATAGAAAAAAACAAAGAGAATATATATATATATATATATATATATATAAAAGAGGAAAAATATGAAAAAAAGAAAAGAAAAATAGTGAAAATTTCCCTCTATGAATATGAAATTGGGCAAATAAAGTGTTTTCCATTGTATACAAAAAAATCCATGTATATGACGAATATGCAAAAAGGGGATGCATGCTATTTGGAATAAGGAAGTGGTTCTAAAGTGCTATTATTGTTGTTTTTGAGTCATGCAAGGAAGTTCCTACATATCTTAATGTGTGTGACCTAAATTTTCCTTCCTTTTTGCCCACCTTTTACCTAAACCCCGTTACAACCCTTATAAAAACCCTTTGGTTTTTGTATGGATTCATGTTTATGTAGTGGTGGAGATGTGATATATAAGTAAGCCTATGGTAATGACATGTTATGTTTGATTTGAGTGCTAAATGATCCCCTAAACACTTTGAGTGATTAGAGTGCAACCTATGAGAGGTATTGAATTTTGTGGCATTTGATTTCGATGAAATCGTTGAAATTGATGAGATGCATATGTTTTGTTTAGAAAGATTATGCTATGAATGCTTATTCTCTGGATTGCTATTCCAACTTGGATATTTAATGTGTAATAACTTTGAGTTATTCATGGATGAGTTGAAAGAGAGGAAGGGATGAAGAGCAAAATATTGGGTATATAGATTTAGTGCATACTTGAGGACAAGAATGGTTTAGGTGTAGGGATTTGATAGAGCTTAATTTGTATATATCTTTTGTTAATAATTTATATGATATTTCGTTGATTTTATGATGAATTTAATTGATTTGGTTATGTTCTGTGTTTTACATGTTGAAAGCAGAGATTTGAGGAAAGAGGGGTTAAAAAGCAAAATTTTGTGAAAATCTATGACTAGAAGACCTTATAGTGTTAGGTGTGTGCATGCTTACGGCACTGACGAATTGAGTGAGATTTTCATTAAAAAGAGGAGTTGTTGGGTGACTAAAAGGCAATTAAAGAAAGAGAATATTGAAGTCAAGATTTTAGGAAATAAATATTTTATTTCAACTAGGAGTCACTTTCCTATTCTTATTATATTTCCCTTTTTGAATTGAATTTAGTTTTAGTAACATTTTAGAATTAGGATACTTACCAAACTTTTACAAAAACAACTAGGGTGATAAAAGAAAACTCTAGAGGTGCAAAAGGAGAGCAACCGCCACACACACCTCTTCTCTCCCTCTCCTTTCACTCTTTTTTTGCTCCTTTTTTACTTTGTTTTCTCATCTATCATGTCAAGGAACTGAACACCTATTCTAGTTGAGGGTAATTGAAAGCTAGTTCTACAACAATTGTGAGACTTATTATTTTAATGTTCTTATAAATTCATGGGTATTTGTTTATTTCTTGCAATTTATTATTTATGATTGTGTTGCTTAATTGGATAATTGGTGCTATTATTTGATTGACAATATAATCTACTACTAAGTAGGACTTCAAGGTTTGATTGTTTTAGTGAAGTAGTAATTGCCATGATTATTACTTGGTAAGTGATTCAATTCTGTGAAGGGATAAACAATCTAATTGAAACAAGCACCTTGTTAGTTTGTTAGTTGGAATTGGGTTTCTCTAATTCTTAATGTTGTGGATAAATTGAATTCTATAGTAGAACCTAAGTTATTTACCGACAAGAGAAGTGATTAATGAGTAGGGTTGGTCATGGTTTGGTTAAACCGAATAAATTGACCGAAAAAATCGAACCGAAAAACCGAATAAACCAAACTGAAACTGAATTTGGTTTATTCAGTTCGATTTTAATTGAATCGAATAACTTATTTGGTTTCGGTTTGGTTTATGGTTTGGAGTTCTGAAAACCGAACCGAACCGAACTAAATAAACCAAATCAAATAAGGAACCGAACCGAATAAGGAAACCGAACTGAATAAGAAAACCGAACCGAATAAACCAAATAAACCGAATAAACTGAAATTTATAAATATATTATATATATACAATTTATATGTATGAATACAAAAATAATTAATATAAATATACAATATATACTAAACAATTATAGGCTTTGTAGACTTGTAGTTATGTATATATATTTTTGTATAATTAATTTATTGTTATTATAGAATTTATCATGTATAGATAATGGACAATATATAGTATATACTAAACAATTTATAGTTTATACTTTATACTAGAATTTATCAATTTATTTAAAAGTTAAACAAACATGAAATATCAAATTGCAAATAAAGAAAAATAAAATAATGCATAAGTTGTTAAGCATATAGAAGCCTAGAAGGTGACAAGGTGTAGCGTGTAGGATATACTATATAGCATGCGATTATTATGTTTTATATATTTAACTAGAATCAAATATCATAGATTCATAATATCATCAATGATTCAATATAATAGTCAATAATTAATAACTTATTGGTGTTAAATAAGTGATTACTAAGTGTTAACTATTAAATGACTAAGTGTTGAGTCTTTGAGTAATAACTATATAATATTTAGTAACGGTTATTTATTCAAAATTCTAAATTATGTACGGTTAGCAAACTAATTATACGTATTTAAATCGAGTCAAATATCATGATAATTAATGCTTATAATTAGTTATTATTAATCAAGTAATTATTATTACAACTAACTACTAACCCCTTAGGGGCCGCCTGGTTGTAACAGAGGAATGGGAAAGGTAATAGAAATGATAGTAGTGGGGAATGATAGTGGGGTCAATCATTATAATTCTGCTGGTTGGTTTGTGCTGGGGAATAGAAATGATTACTAATAATGGTGGTTGATTTGTGCTAGGGAATGGAAATGATTATAAATTAATTGTAATAATTAGTAAGAATTAATTAATTATTATTATTTAATTATTTATTATAATATTAAATTTATTAATTATTAATTAAATTAATCTTAAGTAATTATTTAATATTAATTGTAATAATTTATATAAGTAAATGAGATTAATTAATATTAATTATAATATTAAATTACAATATTAAGTAAATGAATGATTAATTAAAGTAATCTTAATTAGTTAATTTATTATTACTTAATAATAATAATTTAATAATAAATTAATTTATATTAATTATAATAATTAATATTAATTGCTTAATTAGTATTAGTTAATTAATTAGTATTAATTATAATAACTAATATGAATTAATTAATTAGTATTAGTTAATTAATATTAATTAGTATTAGTTAGTATTAATTATTAATTAATTAATATTATCAATTAATTATTTATACATTAATTATAATAATTACTATTAATAAAATGAGATTAATTAATTAATTTATAATATTAAATAAATAATTAATTATAAGTAAATGAATTATTAACTAAATTAATCTTGAATAATTAATTAATTATTACTTTTCATAATAAATTAATTTATATTAATTATAATAAATAATATTAGTTAATTAATTAATTAGTTATAATATTAATTAAGAAAATAGATTCCATTCCCTTGCTTTCATACCCCCCAATATTGGGGGGTATGAGGATTACCCCATATGGGGTAATCAAAAGTGGACCCCCAATTCCAATCCTTCCAGCCAAGCAAGAGAAATGGAATGATTTCCATTTCTTTCCATTCCATTACCCCCTGCCAGGCACACCCTAAGAAGTACTAACTTAGTTAATACTAACTTAGCTATAGTAATAAGTTAATAACTAATAATGATTAATGAGTACTAACAAACTAAGCACTAAATTAGTTAGTACATATTTAATACTAACTTAGTGTTGAGTAATACTTAATGTACATAAGTTAATAATTAATATTTATAGCTAATTATTATTAATTAAGTAATTATTATAACAGCTAATTATTATTTGATTAAACTTATAACAATGATAAGTACTAACTTAGTTAACACTGATAAGTACTAAATTACTAACTAAGCATTAATTTAGATAATACTATCTTAGTTTTGAGTAATGAGTACTAACTTAGCTAATGCTTAATAGGCTAATAGCATAATACTTATATATTATAATTTATAACACTAATAAATTAATAATTACAATATGCAAATGATTTTTATATTACAATTACAAATCATTAGGGGGCAGGACCAGTGTCATTAATAGTGATTAAGCTACAGTGACCATGAATAGTAAAAATGTGAAAAGTAAAAATGAATAGTAATTTTGTGAATAGTAATCATGAATAGTAATTATAAATAGTGATTGTGAATAGTAAAAATTGAATATGGTACTCAAAATGATTAGAAAACCAAGATGAATTGAATACTTATTGTATTAAGCTCTGAAATTGAAATCTGAATACAACAAAGATCTTTGAAATAAAACCTAAAAAACTTAAAACTTTTGAAACTAAGGGTTGAAAATTACAAAGAGGGTTGGAATAATTTTGGGAGAGTTTTGATACAAGGATGGAATTCTAATCTAGCTTTGAAGAGGTTGTAGGAAGTTGGAATTTGGTTGTAAGAAGTTGTGTATCTTTCGTCTTGAGTTTGCTGTATTTATAGATCTTTTTTGGGTAAGATTACTTCATAAGCTTGATAGCCTTTTTGACTTTTGATTTTTTAAGCTTACTACCCTGTTGACCTTTTGGCTTGGCTTGAAGACTTTTGCATTTTTTGGTTGATTGACTTTCGTAGTATGGCTCTTTTGTCTTGAAATGTATAAAGACTTGGTATGCTTGAATCTTGACTGTTTGGCTTGCTTGAATTCTTTCTTCGTAGTTTGATTTGTTCAGAACTTGCCTTTGTTGATTGTTGAATCTGAATCCTTATCTAAATCTAAGTCCTTATCTACTACCAGCTTTTTGAATGAAGACGACTACTTGTAGACTTTTGAGGCTAATCCAATCTTTTTTTTGAAAAGTTGCTTGTAATTATTTGCCGACATGGGACCTACTCGTCTTTTCAGGAAGTAGAGTTTTCTGACTGCCCCCACTTCACGTGCTTGAATAGCTTTAATCATCTTTCCATTTCCCACTTTTTGAATGAAGACAAATCTTGATTTCTTCATGGCGAAGGAAACTGATCTTCTAACTCTGTTGACCAGGGTTGTATTGGTGTGCTTGATGAAGCTCGTAATCTGGCTTGTTCTT
Source organism: Gynochthodes officinalis (assembly GCA_020080225.1). NCBI lineage: Eukaryota > Viridiplantae > Streptophyta > Magnoliopsida > Gentianales > Rubiaceae > Gynochthodes > Gynochthodes officinalis. Next base: position 32,038,740 of record CM034615.1, on the reverse strand, counting down.
GAACTCTCTTGCGATTGTCTTCAAAGGTACTGGAAACCAACAATCTTGGATCTTTAGGAATTGGTTTGAGTGGAGAATAAAAAGGCAAAGCTGGTAGTTTTCCTTTTCTCTTGTCAAAATTTTCAAAAAACTCTTGCATTTGATGTTCATGTTTTACCCACCATTTGAGTGTAGCGGCATGATTGCAGTCTTGTTTCTTTTGAGATTTTTTTCTGCAAGGATAAATACACTTGGGTAATTTCATTGGTTGAAATGATCCAGTTTCTCGATTTTGAATGATTTGAGCAACATTGTAAATACTTGAAAGTCTGGGGACTCTTTCAACTATTCCTATTTTTGGATTGCCAAATTTGTCTGAATCTGAACACTCTTTGAGTAACCAATATGGCTCTATTTGGGGAACTTTTTTCATTGAATCCTGCAAAACAAAAAATTGTTAGTTTATAAATCAAAGGGGTCTTTGAGCTAGTGGTCCGCCAAATGGTTTTGAAGATGATCCTTCGGATGAATCCCTGCTATTTATAGATATTTCTTTCTCTTGTTTCTGAGGGGTCGTCAGTGTTTATTGAGTTGTCTGTTGATTGTGACGAGGAATTGATGGATGATACTTTTGAATCTTGTAGGTTCAACAGAAAATCAAGGGAATTTTGAGTATTATATGGAATGGTGTTTGCAATATTCTACTAAATTCATTTTGAAATTCCTGTTAAAAATTCACGAGTCAAAAATTCAGGCAAACAATTCTCCTCACCTTTTATATATTCAATATCAAAATCGAATACAGATAGGATAGCTTGCGATCTTGCAAAAATCTGTTTTGAAACTATATTTTTAACATCTTTAGTTAAAACATCTTTTGCAGATTTGCTAATAGAAATTTTTGATAATATAAGTCATCTTGAAATTTTGAAATACATAAAACAATAGATAAAATTTCTTTTTTAATAGTTTAATAGTTTTTTCTAGCCCCACTCCAGACACCACTATGAAATCTCACTAGTTGTTCTGGGGAGTCTATTTCTAATTTCTGCTTGAGGAGGCCTCCATATCCTGCATCTGATGCATCAGTCTCTACAATCATCTTAACTGCTTTGGGATTTGGAATAACTAAACATGGAAGACTTTCTATTTGACTTTTGATGTCTTGAACTACCTTAGTATGTACCTCTGTCCATGCCGGAGGTGTTTTCTATAATCTTTAAAATAGAGGATTACATTTCTGTCTAAGTTTCGGAAAGAAATAAAAAATGTAATTTAAACATCCTAAAAATCTTTGCAATTGATTTTTATCTTTAATTTCATCTAGGAATTTTTCTGTAAATTCTAGACTTCTATTAATTGGAATAATTGTTCCTACATGAATATTATGACCTAAAAATCTTACATTTGTTTGAAATAATTTCATTTTAGTAGCAGAAACTACTAAACCATTTCTTTTTACTACTTTGAAAATATTTCTAAATGTTTAAAGTGTTTATCTATATTTTCTGAAAATACTAATACATCATCGATATAAACAATCATAAAAGTTGAAAAAGGATTGAATATATCATTCATAATATTTTGAAATTCTGAAGGAGCATTTTTTAATTCGAAAGGCATCACATTCCATTCATAGTGTCCAAAAGGAACTGTGAATGCAATCTTATACCTATCTTTTTTAACTATTTGAATATGCTAGTATCTTGATTTCATATCAAAATTTTAAAATACTTTAGCATTAAATAATCTATTTAATAAATCTCTTTTATTTGGAATAGGATATCTTATCCATTTCAATACTTTATTTAATGGTTTATAATTAATAACTAATCTAGGTACTCCTCTTTCCTTTTAAGCTTAATTCATTACATAGAAAGCTGGACAAGACCAAGGAGACTTTGAATGTCTTATTAATTTTTTATCTAATAATGTCTTAATTTCTTGCTTACAGGTTTCTAACAATTCTTAATTCATTTGAATAGGCCTAGCTTTTTTCTTAATATCTTTTTCTATGAATCCTTCTTCGTGTGATAATTCTTCCTCATGTTTCTTTCTATCCCAAAAAGCATTAGGTAAATCTACACAAATTTCTTTTTTAAACTTATCTTCTAATTCCATGATTTTCTTTTTGATATTATTATCTTTTAATTTATCTTCTATTCTAGCATATGAATGTTCTTCTTTTAAAAATCCTAGTTGATTCTTAATATGATTAATATTATTTATTTGTCTAAATATTGAACACTTTTGAATTAAATCTATTTCTTTCTGTCTTTTAGGAGAAATAAAGTTGAATAAAATCTTCCTACCCATGATTTTTGTATGAATACCTTCATTATCTACTTTAATAGGATTAATTTGATATAAAAATGGTAATCCTAAAATTAAATCTTGAGCTATGTCTTCAACTACATAACATAAATTTTTAATACAATAATCATCATTGCATACATTTAATATGATTCTATGTTTAACATGTAATCTACTAGAATTTGCTGCTAATAAACTCTCATCAGTTTTCTGGCAATATTTTGCAGGAATTATTCCTGTTTTAATACAGTTTGCATGAGCACCACTATCTATCATAGCATGTACTGTAAGTTTGAAATCATTTATTCCTATTGTAACAAAACAATACCATTTTTTATACTCTATTTTATTTATCATTTGAATATACACTTTATTTGAAACTTGTTCATTATTTATTTGAATAGAACTTAAGTCTAGAATATCATTTATAACTTCTTTTCCTTTTGAAGAAATGTCTTGGGTAATTCCATTTGTTATTAAACTTTTTTTTTTTGTATCTAATTCTAAATCTTTGGTTTTTAATTCTATTAAATCCTTTTGTAATTTTTTAACTTGCTCTTTTAATGTTTTAATATCTTCTTTGACTTCATCTGGCTTCCTAATTCCTAATAATCCTTCATTTGGATATTTATCTAATAATTTTGAAATATTAAATGGTTCTTCAAACTTTTTAGGTTTTTCTTCTTCTAATATTAAATCTCTTAATTTTTTCAAATATTATTGTCTACATGTTTTATCATCTATTTTTTCAATCATTTCAAATAATGTTTCTTTATTACTTTTTGAAATCACATTAATAAACTTGCACTTTTCTACGCTTTCTAGACTTAAGTTTGAATTTATGTCATCTTGAATATTATCTTCATCTATATCTGTTTCTTCTATTAATAAAGCTTTCATTTTCTTTTTTAATTATACTTCTTGAAATATTTCATTGATCATTTTCTTCATTTTACATTGATTAGCCTTGTGACCTAAACGACCACATTTCCAGTTATTGAATTATTATCATTAGAATCTTTATTTTTATATCCTTTATATTTCTTCTTTTTATATTTTTTATAATATTGATTATTATCATAATTATTATGTTGCTTAAATTTTGAATGTCTTTTTCTATTTTTCTATTGAATTCCAATTCTTATAATTTTTATAATTATTTTGTCTTCTTATCCTATTGATTTCTATTTTTGAATCATCTCTAAATTCTTGTTCTACATTATTAATCTTTTGTATATTTGAGTTATTTGAATCTTCACTTAAACTTGAATTATCATATGATTCTGTCATTTTTCCTCCTGTTTCTAAACAATTAATTCTATTTTCTAAAGTACTAGCTTTATCACTTTGAATACTTTGAGTTATTCTATTTATCAAACTATTTTGCATTTTATTTCTAATTAAATCTTCCTCTAATTCATGAGAAACACTTCTTGTTTTGAAATGAGGACTAGCTATCTCATTTGGAAATTTAGGACTTTCTTTAGGAATTGAGTTTGGAAATTTAGGACTTTCTTTAGGAATTGAATCTATCTTAGCAGACAAATGTTCTACTTGATTAGCTATAGTATGTAATATCTGATTTGAATAATTATTTTGTTGATAAATTTTTTTAATATCATCTAATACAACATTTGAATTTCCATCTTCTCTACCCATCTTAAAAGGACTAGCTTCTATTTCTCGTTGATCAACTTGAATTTTTACAGGTTGTAAAGGTGGATGTATTGAAGTAATAACTTGACTATTATTAATTTTCCATTTTTTATATAAATTAGTTTGAACATTAATATAACTTTCTTTGAAAACATTGTAAATACCTTCATTTCTTGAAAACCAATATTCTAACCATGAAAGTAAAAGAATATTACATTTCATTTTTTTCATATAAGAAATCCATTCTTTTAAAAATCCTATTTAACTCTTAACATTTTAAAAATCCTATTACATTTCATATTTTTCATATAAGACTCAAATGACTCAGTCAAAATCAATCTCCTGATGACAAATTGCAAAATTGGAAGTGACGGCCAATTCTTCTCAAAGCAAAAGTCTTCAACAATCTAGAAGCATCTGCAACAATCAAAAAACAAAAGACATTTCACAAGCCACTGAAGTCATTACACAAGCCACAAAAGTCAAAAAGCCTAACGGTTAGGCTTCACAAAATTCAACAGCTAGAATTGGACGGATTCACAAGATTTCAACTATAAAAGGACTCCATTCCATTCAGAAGGAGAACACAGCAAATCAACAGAAAATCATACAATCGGCAAATTCAGCAAACCCCAGAATACACTGCAAAAGCTTAGACAATCTTAGAAAAATTCCATAGTCCAATTTGTAGCCAATTTCCAAACTTAGAATTCCAAACCGTAACCCATTTCAATTTCACAAATCCTTCAAAATTTGTACTATTCACTTTTCCACTTTTATTTCAAGAATACTTTCTGTATTCAGATTTCAATTTCAGAGTTAAATAAAGTAAGTGTTTTATTCATCACGATTTGCTGATCATTTTGAGTACCATTTTCAATATTTTTCACTATTCATTTTGATTACTATTCATGATTACTATTCACGCAGTTACTATTCACAATTACTATTCATGATTACTGTTCATTTTTACTATTCACGTCATTACTATTCACAATTACTGTTCATTAATTTTCAGATAAGAAGGTTCCAAGACAAATTCAAAGCCAAAAACAAAGCCTGCACAACCAAAGCAAATTCAAGACCCAAGACCCAGTCAAAATTGGAAATTCAAGACAAAAGCTTAGAAGCTACGAGAATCTGCAACACAAATTCATTTCAAGACCACAAAAGTCTTCAAGCCTACAAGCAAAAGTCAAAAAGGCTAAAGACTAGCCTTTATCAAATTTCCACAGCTAGAATTGGACGGACTCAAGAATCTCAACTATAAAAGGACTCCATACAGACAGCAAATCTTAGACAGCAAATCATACAATCGGCAAATTCAGCAAACCCCAGAATACACTGCAAAAGCTTAGACAATCTTAGAAAAATTCCATAGTCCAATTTGTAGCCAATTTCCAAACTTAGAATTCCAAACCGTAACCCATTTCAATTTCACAAATCCTTCAAAATTTGTACTATTCACTTTTCCACTTTTATTTCAAGGATACTTTCTGTATTCAGATTTCAATTTCAGAGTTAAATAAAGTAAGTGTTTTATTCATCTCGATTTGCTGATCATTTTGAGTACCATTTTCAATATTTTTACTATTCACGTTGATTACTATTCATGATTACTATTCACGCAGTTACTATTCACAATTACTATTCATGATTACTGTTCATTTTTACTATTCACGTCATTACTATTCACAATTACTGTTCATTAATTTTCAAAATTTAAAATGACAAATTGCAAAATTGGAAGTGACGGCCAATTCTTCTCAAAGCAAAAGTCTTCAACAATCTAGAAGCATCTGCAACAATCAAAAACAAAAGTCATTTCACAAGCCACTGAAGTCATTACACAAAAGTCAAAAAGCCTAACGGTTAGGCTTCACCAATTTCAACAGCCTAAAATTGGACGGACTCAAGAATTTCAACTATAAAAGGACTCCATTCCATTCAGAAAAATCATCGGCAAATTCAAAGAAACCCTGAATACATCGCAAAAGCTTAGACAATCTTAGAAAAATTCCATAGTCCAATTTGTAGCCAATTTCCAAACTTAGAATTCCAAACCGTAACCCATTTCAATTTCACAAATCCTTCAAAATTTGTACTATTCACTTTTCCACTTTTATTTCAAGGATACTTTCTGTATTCAGATTTCAATTTCAGAGTTAAATAAAGTAAGTGTTTTATTCATCACGATTTGCTGATCATTTTGAGTACCATTTTCAATATTTTTCACTATTCATTTTGATTACTATTCATGATTACTATTCACGCAGTTACTATTCACAATTACTATTCATGATTACTGTTCATTTTTACTATTCACGTCATTACTATTCACGTCATTACTTGGGGTTCTACAACTTGGGGTTCTATAAATTACTATTGATTCATGACAGAACCAATAGTAAATCATTCTATCTCCTGGTTTTGATTGATTCAGGATCAGTAGATATCAAGCATAATTTAGATCCAAAAGATTCCAATAGAGTTGCCTATTCAAAAGCCATTATCAAAAAGATTTGCTCTTTTGATGAGTGGGGAAGTCATTCTCTGCTTAAATCATTTACAACAGATACTCAATTTAGAGGATACACGTACCAGGATTACTTAGAGGCTTGGTACAAAGCTTTTTACCTTAGACCATTCAATCATTCATGGTTTTTTACTTTTCATAAAACCTTTTCAACTCAAGTACCTTCTATTCCAATTTGGTTTTATAATTGGTGGATATATCTGGGATGCACTGAAGATATTTATCCCCCAGAAACTCAAATGGCCTACAAATTATTCATTAGAAAAACTGAAGGAAGAATTCAAGACTACATGCAACCCATTCAATTCCATATTATGTTCAAAGTCCCATGGATATTTTGTTGGAGTTACAAAATTCATTCATTCCATCCCAAACCATATCCCATGTCATTGGTTCGGGAATTCAAAATCAAATGGTGGACTCAAGTTTCAATTACTCAAGAAACGGTGGCGGCACAATTTTCTGGTGCGCATCAGATTCCACAAACAGGAATAAAGATTCAATCACCAAAGCAGGCTCAAGGACCACCCTTGGCGGTACCAGTAACTATTGCAAAAGCAAAGGAGACAATTCAAAAACATGAAAAGAAAAAGGGAAAAATTACAGAAAGCCAAATTCCATCTGTGCCAGAACTAGTTCAAAAGGATAAAGAGATGGTGGTGAGCACAATATCAAGAATTCATGCAGTTTATGCAATTCAAAGAAAAAGCAAAATCAATGTCTATTAATAGCAAGGCCTCTTCGGAAGGATCATCCACAGATCCATTCGGCGGTCCCTTGGCTCAAGACCCCTTTGAGTTATAAACTTACAAATTTTTTGTTTTGCAGGATTCAATGAAGAAAGTTACTCAAACAGATGTATATTGGAAAATCTCAGAATGTTCAGATTCAGAAGAATCAGCAGATTCAAAGTATGAAATCAAAAGAATCCCCAGAATTTCAAGTGTTTACAATATTGCTCAAACCATTCAAAATCGAGAGATTGGATCATTTCAACCAGCCAATTTATCCAAATGCATTTACCCTTTCGGTGACGAATCTCAAAAGAAGCAAAATCGAGATTATGTTCAAAGATTAAGAAGAGCAATCAAAGAAGACAATCAATGGCAAGCAATTCAAGAATTCATGGAAAACTGGGTTCCAAGACTTAGCGACGAACCACCGGTTTACTCTCAATCACCGTCAATTCCAGATCAAGAAGATCATCATTCAAACAAAATCATACAAGAAGCCTCAAGTTCTGCTACGCCAGAGGATTCAACTTCTCAAGAAGCATTTCAAAATAGGTTTTACTCAAAAACCTTTATTCCAGAGGACGACTTCTTTGAAGATCAGCTTCCTTCGCCATGAAGCAATCAAGGACAGTCTTCATTCAAAAGGTCGGCAACGGCAAGATGATTAAAGCAATTCAAGCACGTGAAGTGGGGACAGTCAGAAAACTCTGTTTTCCAAAACCCAGAGTAGGTCCCATGTCGGCACATAACTACAAACAACTTTTCAAAAAAGCAGACCAGCTCAGCTCAAAAGATTCCAAGCGGATAAGATCGCCTCAAAAGTCTTCAAATGGATAAGCTCCAATCTCAACCTCAAAGGAATTCAGACAAGTGTCTTCATTCAAAAAGCCGGAAGTAGATAAGGATTCAAGACTTTCAAGACTCAAATGACTCAGTCAAAATCAATCTCCTGATGACAAATTGCAAAATTGGAAGTGACGGCCAATTCTTCTCAAAGCAAAAGTCTTCAACAATCTAGAAGCATCTGCAACAATCAAAAACAAAAGTCATTTCACAAGCCACTGAAGTCATTACACAAAAGTCAAAAAGCCTAACGGTTAGGCTTCACCAATTTCAACAGCCTAAAATTGGACGGACTCAAGAATTTCAACTATAAAAGGACTCCATACACACAGCAAATCTTAGACAGCAAATCATACAATCGGCAAATTCAGCAAACCCCAGAATACACTGCAAAAGCTTAGACAATCTTAGAAAAATTTCATAGTCCAATTTGTAGCCAATTTCCAAACTTAGAATTCCAAACCGTAACCCATTTCAATTTCACAAATCCTTCAAAATTTGTACTATTCACTTTTCCACTTTTATTTCAAGGATACTTTCTGTATTCAGATTTCAATTTTAGAGTTAAATAAAGTAAGTGTTTTATTCATCTCGATTTGCTGATCATTTTGAGTACCATTTTCAATATTTTTACTATTCACGTTGATTACTATTCATGATTACTATTCACGCAGTTACTATTCACAATTACTATTCATGATTACTGTTCATTTTTACTATTCACGTCATTACTATTCACAATTACTGTTCATTAATTTTCAAAATTTAAAATCACTGTAACTTAATTAGTGCATGACACCGGTCCTGCCCCCAAGTGGTATCAGAGCCATCTGTTCACTGTTTTAGGTGTTCATAAGCATTAGTTTAAATTAAGCTTAAGTGTTTAGCATAACCTTAATTTAAAACTTTACCTTTGATTAAGATTAAGGTAGGTTTGGCAAGCGGTTTGGTGAGCCTAGTAAGACCGTTGGTAAGCCCGAGTGTGAGGTGTTCCAGGCAGGGTGCTCCCCGTGTTCCCCGATCTTAGTCTGAAGTCAAGAGTAAATGATTAGATTATGTTATATTAAACATGGCAGTGAGGTTTAGAAAAATGTTTTTGAATACTCAAGATAGAAACGGTAACTCTGACGTCGTGCAGAGTCAGGAGGTGCATATGCCTTTAGATTACTCAAATTGGTCTATTCCAGAACAAAGTATAGAATCCATCTATAAGATAGGTTCTTTAGATTTCAAAACTGCTTTTTCAATTAAAACTCATGAAGAAACAATTTCTTTACAAGAAGAATTTCAAACAATTCCTTTATTAAATAAAGTTTCAATTAAAAAATATATAGACAAAGGTTATAGATATATTCATTATGGTATGATTCAAGTAGCAATTAAACCTTTAGTACACATAGGTGTAGATGCTCCAATTTATTTAGCTTTAAAAGATAAAAGATTAAAAAGATACAAAACTTCTTTATTAAGTATGATTCAAACTAATGTTTGTAATGGTCCAATATATTTCAATTGTTGTCCAAACTTTTCTGTTGATTTAACAGATCCATTAATATTAGATTCATTAGTATTAGATATTCATTTACAAGGTGATGAATTTGAACAATTTTGTAAAAATTTTGCAATTATTTACGAGTTTATTTTAGGTTAATGAATTCTCAAATAAATACGAGATTCAAGATGTTACATTGTTCAAAAGAGGAAACAGTTTTATTAGATGTAGAAGCTGATAATCCAGCAGTTTTTATTCCTAAAAGATTAAAGTGGAGCAAATTACAATTCCTGAACAATTTGAAATTCAAAATGCTCAACCTTCTAGAAACATAATTAGAAGAGAAATTAATAATATTATAGAAAAAGAAGATGGAACAATTTTACTAAGATTTAATTCATTAAGAGAAGGAACAAGTTCTTTAAATAATTTCAATCTACCTAGAAGATCATTTTCTGAACCATCACCCTCGATAGTATCAGAAAACCCTTCGAAGTATGTTTTCAAATCTCCTATTCCAGAAATAGTCAATTCACCCCCTATGTCACCTACAAGGTCACAAATGGGAATTAATGTTATTACTTTTGAAAAGAAAAAATTTAAAATAAATTTTAAATATTTAAATGAAGCTTTTGAAAAGGAAAATAGTAAAAAGAAATTTTGGTTTATAGCATTAAATGAAGTTATTCAAGAGAAATTAAAAGAAGAATGGATTTCATATATGAAAAAGATGAAATGTAATATTCTTTTACTTTCGTGGTTAGAATACTGGTTTTCAAAAAATGAAGGTATTTCCAATGTTTTCAAAGAAAGTTATATTAATGTTCAAAGTAATTTATATAGAAAATGGAAGATTAATGATTATCAAGCTATTACTTCAATCCATCCACCTTTACAACCAATAAAAATTCAAGTTGACCAACAGGAAATAGAAGCTAGTCCTTTTAAGATAGGTAGAGAAGACGGAAATTCAAATGTTGTCTTAGATGATATTAAAAAAGTTTATCAACAAAATAATTATTCAAATCAGATACTGCATACAATAGCTAATCAAGTAGAACATTTGTCTACTAAGATAGATTCAATTCCTAAGGAAACCCCTAGATTTCCAAATGAAATAGCTAGTCCTCATTTCAAAACAAGAAGTGTTTCTCAAGAATTAGAAGAAGATTTAATTAAAAATAAAATGCAAAATAGTTTAATAAATAGAATAACTCAAAGTATTCAAGCTGATAAAGCTAGTACTTCAGAAAATAGAATTAATTGTTTAGAAACAGAAAGAAAAATGACAGAATCAGAATTAGATGATAATTCAAGTGAAGATTCAGATAATTCAGAGATACAAAAGATTAATAATGTAGAACAAGAATTTAGAGAAAATTCAGAAGTAGAAATAAATAGAATAAAGAGACAGAAAAATTATAGAAATTGGAATTCAATGAATACAAGAAATTATTATCCTAGACCTACTCCCCCAGATATTCAATATGAAGAAAGAAAACAATTTAAAACAAGTTCATATGATGGAAACTCTGTCTATGAATGGAACATAGATGGAAAATCAGAATATGAAATATTAAATACATTGCAAGAAATGGGAATGGCTAAGACAAAATTACAAAACATTAGGATTAATGTATAAATACGCAACAAAGATTAATTGTAGGATTTTCAGGACAATTAAAAATTGGTGGGATAATTTGTTAACTTTAGAAAAACAACAAATATTAAATCATTCAATGTAAGTAGAAGTAGAAAACAAATGCAGATGGAACTAAAACGTTTGTTACAGAAAAACAATCAGATGCAGTAGATCAATTGATAGTTACAATTTCAGTTCATTTCATAGGTAACCCAAAAGAAACTTTAGCTAGTTCAAAAATTATGTTAAGTAATTTAAGATGTCCAACTTTGTCAGATTTTAGATGGTATAAAGATGTATTTCTTACTCAAGTATTAAAAAGAAATGATGCTAATTCTCCTTTTTGGAAAGAAAAATTCATTACAGGATTACCAACTTTATTTTCGCAAAGAATAATATCTAAATTACAAAAAGAAGTAGGAAATGATTACATAGATTTCAATAGAATATCTTTTGGTCAGTTATTTGCTTTTATTAAAAAAGAAGGATTAGAATTATGTACAGAATTAAAGATTCAAAATAAATATGGTAGAGAAAAACAAGAAGTAGGAAACTTTTGTGAAGTTTTTGGTATTAAAGGAATTAAAGCCCCTTCAACTCAAAATAGAAAGTTAGAAAAATATAAAAGACATTCAAAATTCAAGAAACATAAGAATTATGATAATAGTCCATATTACAAAAGATATAAAAAGAAGAAATATAAAGGATATAAAAATAAAGATAATAATGAAAATAATTCAATAACATGCTGGAAATGTGGTCGCTTCGGTCACAAGGCAAATCAATGTAAAATGAAGAAAAAGATAAATGAAATATTTCAAGAAGAAGATTTCAAAAAGAAAATGATAGCTTTATTAATAGAAGAAACAGACATAGACGAAGATAATATTCAAGATGACATAGATTCAGATTCAAGTTTAGAAAGCATAGAAAAATGTAAGTGCATTAATGTGATTTCAAAAAGCAATAAAGAAACATTATTTGAAATGATAGAAAAAATAGATGATAAAGAATGTAGAAAAGAATATTGTTGGTTGATTTCACACGCAAGTGCACGTGATCGTTAACAAGTAATATAAAGTGAATATAAATTATCGTTCCCACAAGGACTAATTGTTTATCAATTACCGAAATTTAGTTAATTCTACCTCTATTTGAATGATAAAAAGATATTTTATGAATACACTAAATTAAAACTGAATTTAAAACTTGAATTAAAAACAAAACTAAATTTAAAACAAAGCAAAGCAAAGTAGAGTAATGAATCAAATTGGTTAAAGCTCTAGAGTTTTCGATTTCACCATAACTATTCCATCTTAATATTCATCTATTTCTATAATCTAATTTAATTTCTTGGTTGATAGTCGAGATTCCCTAATTTATTTACTAGTCCCTCCCGAGATCTAATAAAAATCCTCCTAATTGCTAATTCACTATATTCCTATGTGAATTACAACAATTATGAAGTCATTAATTTCTATGGATTCTCATATAGCGACTACACAAACCATGTAGGTATATTCCTATCCTACATGCAATTTATGGCATTTATCTCAATGAACTTGACACATAACTCCTCTTCCAATTCGTTATGATTAACAAATCATCTAATTAGTGATCAAGTAATTAGAAGCATTAAGCACAAAGATAAATACTCAACCATAGAAAATTAAATCAAATTATATTAATAGAAAAATATTAAGACTTCATAGTTAGGCTACATCAAAACCCTAGAAAAAGAATTTAGTTCATATTAATATAAAAGAATATCACCAAAAATTTAAACATGATTGAAAATAAAAATAAAAGATAAAGTCCAAACAAAAGCCGTAGATGATTGGTACTTAAAAATAATACTTAGCCAAAAATTTCATAACAAAATACAAAACTTAAATTACTAAAATTGTTAAATAAAACTAAAAACTAAAACAATAAAAGAAAGCTAAAATTGATAACTAAAATAAACTAAAGAAACCAAGAAAAAGACAAAAACAGTAGAAAATATGTGAGGAAAAACAAAATTCTGCATGTGCATGCTTTGTTTTTGCTTCTACTTTTTTTTTTTTTACCCGAAACTTCAAAAGGAAACAACAATTTAAGCTAGCTTTACACCCAAGTCAAGTCTTGGCTGAGTTTCCATCACATATCAATGAAGTAACAAGAACAAAGTAAAACAAAATCAAGAAAACAAAACAAAAAATTTCTGAGAAAGAAAGAAGAAACCGAAAGTAGGCTGAAGTTTGCAGAAAACCGAGGAAGGTCTTTGAAGTTGTCTTGAACCCGTGAGCTTCAACGTGAGAAGATGCAGCTGGAAGTTCTCTGAAAAAACCGAGAATAATGGCAACAAGTACTGAAGTAAAACCGTGAACAATCTGCTGAAGTTTCTAAAAAAAACCGAAGGAAGTCGATGAAATCCTACCAAACTCTCAAAAGAAAACAAAACAGAAGAATGAAGAAAGTGGATGCTCTAAACTACTGCAGAAAAATAGAAAGAAAAATAGCTTGGCTAAACTAAATCTAATCTAAAGAAAACTAGAAATCTCGCTCATTGAAAATGGGATCACCTGAAATGGAATGTCTTCCTCCGTTGTAAGCTTTCTTATTTATAAGCAAGGATTTGCTCTTCTTTCTTTGCTCTGCCGAAGGTGTTGTTGCTGCCATGTGCATGCTTTCTTCTCAAAGATAAAAACAGCCCAAGCTTTGCTTTTGTAGTTGGCAATTCATGTGACTTGATTCTCTTTTCTTTTCTTTCTTCGTGCATGCTCATTTGCTTGCTTGTTTCTCTCTATGTTGCTGCCCGATTTTTCGAGCTTTGTTTTTGCCCATGTGAGACTGCATTTTGGAGAGACTTTCTTGTGTCCTCATGCACTCTTTCTTTAGAAAAATAAAAAGATGCACTGGTTGGTTATGCTCTCATGTGCGTTGTTTCTTGGCTTTCTTTTCTTTTTGCTTCTTTGTTGTCCGGTTGCTTCATTCTCTTTTTCCTTTTCTGTGGAAGACGACGGATCAGGAAGTGGGAGAAATAATGGAGCCGATATGAACCAAATGGAAGTTATTGCTTCCTTGAGCTAGTGTTCTTCCAAGCATGGCCATTTGTGGCAAATAAACCAAACAAAATTGGTTATATAGTTTCCTTTGGCTTTTGACAATAGTCCAAGAAAATTGGTTAGTCCTTTTATCCTTAAATTAGAAGAAAATTCAATATTATGCTCAAAAATTCTAAAAATATTTGAAAACTTGGAAATCATAAAATCAAAGGATAATTTGGCCAAAATAAGTAAGAACAAATTAAAACATAAGCCAATTTCTAACCAAAATTAATTAGAAAACTCTATATAAAATAGAGTTATCAAATTACCCCCAACTTATATCAAAGCTTGTCCTCAAGCTTGCACTAGAAAAACATATTTCTTTTCTTTCCATACTCTTTTTAACTCACTCATAAATAATTCCAAGTTATTGTACATTAAAAATTCAAACTGGAATAATAAGCCAAAGAACAAGTATTCATAGCCCTTTTTAATCTAAACAAAATACACATCTCATTAATTCCAACAATTCGTCGAAATCAAATGCACAAAATTTGATAACCTCTCATAGGTTGCACTCTAATCACTCAAAGTGTTTAGGATTTTCATTCAACACTCAAATCAAACATAGTATGTCATTACCATAGGCTTGCTTATATATCACATCTCCACCACTAATAAATATGAATCCATGCAATAATCAAAGGGTCTTTATAAATGTTGTAACGGGGCTTAGGTAAGGGTAGGTAGAAAGAAAGGAAAATTTAGGTTAAGCATATCAAGGTATAAAGGAACTTTCTTGCATAACTCAAAAGCATAAAAATAGCACATTAGAACCACTTCTTATTCCAAATAGCATGCATTCCCTTGAAGTTGGACCATCTTGTACACAATGAAGAACATCCACTTTGTAGAACATCTACTTTGTCCAATCTTTGTCGGGAATATTTTTCACTTCTTTCTTCTTTTCTTTTTTTTTTTCTTTTTTTTTTTCAGTGATTCTTTTCTTTGGAATCATCAGACATTTTATCATGCAATTAATTCCCACATAGTCTTGACATAGGGTTTAACTTGATAAACAAAAACAATGGCTTGGGGCTAATGATGTGGTGTTTATAACAAAGAAAGGTTAAGGCTCAAAATTTGTTTGACTAGGGGTATATGTAATGGGATGGCTTTTTAGAAAGTTGAAAATGGTTAATCCTAAATGCCCTTATCATCTCAAAGCATGAATTCATAATGTGATCTCAACATGCATAACAAAGCAAGTTCTAGAATGAACATAACATATTTGACAACACTCAACAAAGAAATATGTGAGCAATGAAAATAAAATGCTCATAGGCTCAAATACTCACAATGGGTTCATTATATCAAATATTGCACATTCTCATTCAATTCAATCATCAAAATCAACAAGATGCTTTAAAAATTTTCAAAACAAAGACTAATCATTCTTGCCTCATTCATACATTCCAACCCAAATAACTAATGCATATAACTCAAAATTATTCTAAATGAGTATCAAAAGAATTAGAAATTTCAAAGAAGATATCAATAAAATTGAAAACTTGGAAGGACTTTTCTTTTTAACCCAATAAAATTGAAATTTTTCAAAAATTTTGACAAAAATCCAGCACAAAATTTCATGTTCCCACCCCCAACTTAAAATTTAGCATTGTCCTCAATGCAACAAGAAGCAAGATCAAGTATAGCAACTAAAGAGAACATAAGAAAACGAAAAGTGAGGAAACCGCCTGCTTTGAACAACTGTTGAAGATGAATTTCGTTCAGGTACCAAAACAGCTCCAAAAATTCTGAAATTTTGTGGACATGAACCTGGTTGAATATTATACCTTGCTGTAAAATTTTAGCACAAAAATCCAACGGAAAGGCCTTGAACCGGATTTTTCTTCAGACTGGTGCAGCAAAAAGGTGAAACAGAATTTCAAATAGTAATTTTTTTTTTATAAGAAAAAAAAATAAGAATAATAATAATAAGAAGAAAAAATAAAAGCAATAAAGGTAAAAGAACTTGGGTTGCCTCCCAAGTAGCGCTTGCTTTATAGTCTTCAGCCGGACTTTCTCTGTTCGCCTCAATTTGCATCCACTAGGGTGATAATGCACTTTTGAAAGTCTACTCCACCTTCGATATAAGCCTTGAGTCTCTGACCATTTACTTTGAACCTTCTATCTTCGCCTTGAATTTCAACGCCATAGGGAACACTTGCACAATCAGAAAGGGTCCAGACCACCTCGATCGAAGTTTCCCAGGGAATAATTTCAACCTTGAGTTGTATAGGAGTACCTTCTGGCCCGGATGAAATTCTCGATGCAAAATGTGCTTGTCATGCCAAGCCTTTGTTTTCTCCTTATACATCTTAGCATTCTCATACGCCCCTTGACGGAATTCATCCATCTCATTTAATTGGAGTAACCTTTTTTCACCTGAGGCTGCCAAGTCAAAGTTAAGATGCTTGATGGCCCAATAAGCACGGTGTTCCAACTCCATTGTAAGTGAGGCTTTACCATACACCAATCGATACGGAGACATACCAATAGGTGTTTTAAAAGCTGTTCTATATGCCCACAAAGCATCATCAAGCTTCCGAGACCAATCTTTCCTATTAGAACTCACTGTCTTCTCCAAAATCCGTTTCAACTCCCTATTGGATATCTCCACTTGGCCACTGGTTTGGGGATGATAGGCAGTGGCAATTTTATGTTTTACCCCATACTTAGCCAAAAGTGCAGCTAACAATTTATTACAAAAGTGAGTTCCTCATCATTAATGATTGCTCTAGGAGTCCCAAACGAGTGAAAATATTTTTCCTCAAAAATTTACTACCACTTTTGCATCATTGGTAGGCAAGCGATTGTTTCAACCCATTTGGACACATAACCCACAGCCACAAGAATATAGTAGTTATTGTATGAAGGAGGAAATGGTCCCATGAAGTCAATACCCCACACATCAAATAGTTCAACCTCTAGAATATTGGTGAGAGGCATCTCATGTCTCCTTGAAATATTCCTGTTCTCTGCATCGATCACATGCACTACATAAGATTGTGCATCATTGAATATTGTTGGCCAATAAAAGCCACATTGAAGAATTTTAACTGCGGTTCTATTGCCTCCAAAATGACCACCATATTCAGAAGAGTGGCAATGCTGCAAAATGCTTTGTATTCCCTCTTCGAACACACCTCCGTATTACTTGGTCAGACATAATTTATACAAAAAGGCTCATCCAGTAATAATGCTTCACATCGATAAGAATTTCTTTCTCTGTTGGCTAGATAAATCTAGGGAAGCACATTAGTGACCAAATAATTTGCAAAATCGGCAAACCAAGGAAACTTACCAGAGCAATATTGAACAATTGCTCATCGGGAAGATCTCATTTATCACCGCTTTGTGGTTCATCAATCTTGGCTTGAGGTTCTAAACGAGATAGGTGATCAAGAACTACATTTTCACTACCCTTCTTATCTCGATTTCCAAATCAAATTCTTGTAACAACAAGACCCATCCGATCAACCTAGGCTTTGCATCTTTTTAACTAGCAAATACTTAATGGCGTAATGATCAAGATAAACAATAACTTTGGAGCCAATTAAGTATGATCTGAATTTATCAAAAGCAAATACTCGCTAATAACTCTTTTTGTGGTAGCATAATTCAATTGTGCATCATTGAGAGTTTTACTAGCATAGTATATAGCATGAAAGATCTTACCTTTCATTGACCCAAAGCACTAACCGCATAGTCACTTGCATCACACATCAACTCAAAAGGTAAATCCCAAGATGGAGCAACAATAATGGGAGTGATACTAATGCACTTTTTAACAAGTCAAAAGCTCGTAGACAATCAAGTGATAAACTTAAAAGGAACATCTTTTCAAGAAGATTACACAAAGGTTTTGTAATTTTAGAAAAATCTTTTATGAACCTTCTATAAAATCCAGATGTCCTAGAAAACTTCTTACCCTTTGTGATAGTAGGTGGTGGTAATTTTTCAATGATTTCAATTTTAGCTCTATTAACCTCAATCCCTTTCGGAACTACTCTATGACCGAAAACAATACCATCTTCAACCATAAAATGACATTTTTCCCAATTCAAGACTAGATTAGTGTCTTCACATCGTTTAAGCACAAGTTTAAGGTTAGATAAGCATGAATCAAAAGAAGAACCAAACAGAAAAATCATCCATAAATATTTCAATGAAACGTTCCACCATGTCGAGAAAAAATTGCCATCATACATCTTTGAAAAGCGGTGCATTACACAAACCAAATGGCATTCTTCTATATGCAAATGTACCATAGGGGCATGTAAAGGTGGTCTTTTCTTGGTCCTCTGGGGCTATTGAAATTTGGTTATATCTGAATAACCATCTAAAAACAATAATAAAAGTAACCAGCTAATCTATCAAGCATTTGATCAATAAAAGGCAAAGGAAAGTGGTCTTTCCTAGTGGCTGCATTCAACTTCCTATAATCAATGCATACTCTCCATCCAATAACAGTCCTAGTAGGGATCAATTCATTTTTTTCATTCTCAACTACAGTAAACCCTCCTTTCTTAGGTACTACTTGAACAGGACTGACCCATACACTATCTGAAATAGGATAAATAATCCCTGCATCCAAAAGTTTTAATATCTCAGCTCTCACCACTTCTTTCATGTTAGGGTTTAATCTCGTTGGTGATCTACAGATGGCCTATAGTTCTCTTCCATCAAAATTTTATGCATGCAAATTGAAGGGCTAATCCCCTTTATGTCAGCTATAGTCCATCCTAATGCCGATTTATGTTCCCTTAAAACTCTTAGCAATTTATCCTCTTGCTCTTCATTTAGATATGCAGAAATAAAAACAGGAAGAGTAGAGGACTCACCTAGGAATGCATACTTCAGATGCTTAGGCAGTGGCTTGAGGTCTAACTGTGGTGGCTTCTCAACTGAAGGTATTGATTCAGCCCCACCTTTTCCAAGGTCTTCAAATGGCCTTTTGATGAATGCAAAGCAAGATCTCTAGTTGTTTGGAGCATATATCTACCTTTGGATTTTCAGAATTCTCTATCCCCATCAGACATGCTTCCATGGGATCTTTTGGATGGCTTGCCTGAAACTTTTCTTTAGTGCAATCATCAATTGTATCCACCTTCATACAATTGTCTATCTCACTCGGAAATTTCAATGCTTTAAAGACATTGAAAGTGACTTGATCATCTTGAACCCTCATGGTTAATTGTCCTTTTTGCACGTCAATTAGGGTTCTTCCCGTAGCCAAGAAGGGTCTACCAAGAATAATAGGAATTTCTTGGTCTTCTTCCATGTCAAGTACAATGAAATCAGCCGGGAAGATAAATTTGTCCACCTTGACAAGCACATCCTCTATAACACCTCTTGGGTATTTGAGTGATCTATCTGCCAATTGCAATGTGATCAGAGTGGGTTTGGCTTCTCCTAAGCCAAGTTTCAAAACAGAGAGGCATAAGATTAATACTGCACCAAGATCACACAAGGCCTTATTAAAATTAGATTTTCTTATAGAGCAAGGAATATTAAAACTCCCGGGATCCTTAAGCTTAAGAGGAAGCTTTTTCTCAGGATGGCAATCGCACTCTTCAAGAAGTGCAATCTCATATTCTTCTAGCTTTCTTTTGTTGGAGAGGATCTCCTTCATGAACTTCACATAGCTAGGCATCTGTTCCAAAGCATCAGCAAAAGGAATATTAATATGCAATTTCTTAAAAACATCAAGAAATTTAGAAAATTGCTTCTCTAGCTTTTGCTTCTGAAATCGCTGAGGATATGGCATCGGTGGCACATAAGGGGGTGGATTATCTGGAAACAACTTTGATGTGGGTTTCACGACTTCTTCAATTTGTTCTCCCGAGTTTCAGTTTCCATTTCTTGTTCCGCTTTCTCTGTGGTTCCGGTTCAGGCAACTCTTTGCCACTTCTCAGTTTAATTGCCTTCACATGTTCCTTAGGGTTGATTTCCGTGTTACTAGGCAAAGACCCTTGTGGTCTAGAATTTAATGAACTAGCAAGTTGTCCCATCTGAACCTCCAAATTTCGAATGGATGCTGACTGATTTTGCAATGTGGCTTCAGTCTTAGTCATGAACTGAGATGTGTTCAAGCTCAATTGAGCAAGAGCATCTTCTAAAGACACCTTTTGTGCTGGCGGTTGAATTGGCTGTGGAGGCTGAAATCCATAGGTTCTATCAGCAGGCTGATTGTTTCTCCAAGAAAAGTTGGGATGATCTCTCCATCCCTGATTGTAAGTGTTGGAGTATGGATTATACTGTCTGTTTGAATTCCCTACAAACTGAGCTTGTTCCCTCTGCGATGGGGCAAAAGGATTTCCCACTTGACAATCACCACTAGAATGAGGTCCACCACAAAAATCACAAGCTTCTGGAGGAATATGGATGGCATTTGCAGTGATTGAACTAAGTTGCTTTGACAGTGTAGCAACCTGGGCTGATAGTGCAGTGAGGGCATCAACCTTATAGTTGCCATGATTTTTCGGTAGAGTGGATCTCCCTGAAGACCATTGGTAGTCTGTAGATGCCATCTCATCTAACAATGCATAAGCAGCCTCATATGTCTTCCCCATTAGTGAACCTCCCGCTGCAGCATCTACAAGTATCTTGGTTGATCGAGTCAACCCATTATAAAAAGTCTGCAATTGTAACCAATCTGGGATACCGTGATGAGGGCATGCCCGCAGTAAATCTTTGTACCTCTCCCATGCTTCAGAAAGTGATTCCATCTCATTTTGAGTGAATGTGGTGATCTCATTCCTCATCTTTGCAGTTTTGGTGGGTGGAAAATATTTCGTCAAAAATTTCTGCCTACACATGTCCCACGTGGTGATTGCTCCTGCTGGCAAAGAAAGCAACCAACTCTTGGCCCTATCCCTCAGTGAGAATGGGAAAAGCCTCTCTAATGGCATCATCAGAGACACCGTTCATTTTCAATGTAGCAGATCTCAAGAAAATTGATTAAGTGAGCATTAGGATCCTCATGGGCCCACCCAGTGAACTGGTTAGATTGACCCATCTGGATTATGCCTCACTTCAATGCGAAATTATATGCCCCAACAGTTGGTGGTATGACACTGTGGAGATCATATGTGGCAGTAGGCAAAGCATAGTCACGTAATGCTCTAGTGTTGGCATTAGCGATCGGGATAGCGTTCTCTTCATGTTCAGCCATAGTGGTATGAGATAGGGCAGAAGCTCCTCTCTTTTCCTTTCTATTCAAACGACAAGTCTTTTCTATCTCTGGATCCAATGGGAGGAGATTATCACTTCCAAACCTTCTCATGCACCACAGAATAATATCTAAAAAGATAAAAGAACAAAAGTAAATAAAAGTTCAAATTAAAGGTAGAACTACTTGGTATCGATATTAATAAAATCAAATTAGTCCCCAAGAATGCGCCAAAAACTTGTTGGTTGATTTCACTCGCAAGTGCACGTGATCGTTAACAAGTAATATAAAGTGAATATAAATTATCGTTCCCACAAGGACTAATTGTTTATCAATTACCGAAATTTAGTTAAGTCTACCTCGAGTTGAATAATGACAACATATTTTATGTATACACTAAATTAAAACTGAATTTAAAACTTGAATTAAAAACAAAACTAAATTTAAAACAAAGCAAAGCAAAGTAGAGTAATGAATCAAATTGGTTAAAGCTCTAGAGTTTTCGATTTCACCATAACTATTCCATCTTAATATTCATCTATTTCTATAATCTAATTTAATTTCTTGGTTGATAGTCGAGATTCCCTAATTTATTTACTAGTCCCTCCCGAGATCTAATAAAATCCTCCTAATTGCTAATTCACTATATTCCTATGTGAATTACAACAATTATGAAGTCATTAATTTCTATGGATTCTCATATAGCGACTACACAAACCATGTAGGTATATTCCTATCCTACATGCAATTTATGGCATTTATCTCAATGAACTTGACACATAACTCCTCTTCCAATTCGTTATGATTAACAAATCATCTAATTAGTGATCAAGTAATTAGAAGCATTAAGCACAAAGATAAATACTCAACCATAGAAAATTAAATCAAATTATATTAATAGAAAAATATTAAGACTTCATAGTTAGGCTACATCAAAACCCTAGAAAAAGAATTTAGTTCATATTAATATAAAAGAATATCACCAAAAATTTAAACATGATTGAAAATAAAAATAAAAGATAAAGTCCAAACAAAAGCCGTAGATGATTGGTACTTAAAAATAATACTTAGCCAAAAATTTCATAACAAAATACAAAACTTAAATTACTAAAATTGTTAAATAAAACTAAAAACTAAAACAATAAAAGAAAGCTAAAATTGATAACTAAAATAAACTAAAGAAACCAAGAAAAGACAAAAACAAGAGAAAATATGTGAGGAAAAACAAAATTCTGCATGTGCATGCTTTGTTTTTGCTTCTACTTTTTTTTTTTTTCTACCCGAAACTTCAAAAGGAAACAACAATTTAAGCTAGCTTTACACCCAAGTCAAGTCTTGGCCTGAGTTTCCATCACATATCAATGAAGTAACAAGAACAAAGTAAAACAAAATCAAGAAAACAAAACAAAAAATTTCTCAGAAAGAAAGAAGAAGAAACCAAAGTAGGCTTTGAAGTTTGCAGCAGAAACCGAGGAAGGCTCTTAAGTTCTTTGAACCCGTGAGCTTCAACGTGAGAAGATGCAGCTGGAAGTTCTCTCAAGAAAACCGAGAATAATGGCAACAAGTATTGAAGTAAAACCGTGAACAATCTGCTGAAGTTTCTAAAAAAAACCGAACGGTCGATGAAATCCCGCCAAACTCTTTGAAAAGAAAACAAAATGAAGAATGAAGAAAGCTGGATGCTCTAAACTACTGCAGAAAAATAGAAAGAAAAATAGCTTGGCTAAACTAAATCTAATCTAAAGAAAACTAGAAATCTTTGCTACTGAAAATGGGATCATTGAAATGGAATGTCTTCCTCCGTTGTAAGCTTTCTTATTTATAAGCAAGGATTTGCTCTTCTTTCTTTGCTCTTAGAAGGTGTTGTTGCCGCCATGTGCATGCTTTCTTCTCCAAAGAAATAAAACAGCCCAAGCTTTGCTTTTGTAGTTGGCAATTCATGTGACTTGATTCTCTTTTCTTTTTCTTCGTGCATGCTCTACTGCTTGCTTGTTTCTCTCTATGTTGCCCGATTTTTCTGAGCTTTGTTTTTGCCCATGTGAGACTGCATTTTGGAGAGACTTTCTTGCTGTCCTCATGCACTCTTTCTTTAGAAAAATAAAAGATGCACTGGGTTGGTTATGCTCTCATGTGCTTTCTTTTGGCTTTCTTTTTTTGCTTCTTTGTTGTCCGGTTGCTTCATCTTTTTCCTTTTCTTTGTGGAAGGCATTTACGAGGAAGTGGGAGAAATAATGGAGCTGATATGAACCAAATGGAAGTTATTGCTTCCTTGAGCTAGTGTTCTTTCCGAAGCATGGCCATTTGTGGCAAATAAACCAAACAAAATTGGTTATATAGTTTCCTTTGGCTTTTGACAATAGTCCAAGAAAATTGGTTAGTCCTTTTATCCTTAAATTAGAAGAAAATTCAATATTATGCTCAAAAATTCTAAAAATATTTGAAAACTTGGAAATCATAAAATCAAAGGATAATTTGGCCAAAATAAGTAAGAACAAATTAAAACATAAGCCAATTTCTAACCAAAATTAATTAGAAAACTCTATATAAAATAGAGTTATCAAATATTTGACAAAATTAAGAGATTTAATATTAGAAGAAGAAAAACCTAAAACGTTTGAAGAACCATTCAGTATTTCAAAATTATTAGAAAAATATCCAAATGAAGGATTATTAGGTATTAGGAAGCCAGATGAAGTCAAAGAAGATATTAAAACATTAAAAGAACAAGTTAGAAAATTACAAAAGGATTTAATAGAATTAAAAACAAAAGATTTAGAATTAGATACTAAAATAAGTCTAATAAAGAATGGAATTACTCCAGAAGATTCTTTAAAAGGAAAAGAGGTTATAACTGATATTCAAGACTTAAATTCTATTCAAATAAATAATGAACAAGTTTCAGATAAAATGTATATTCAAATGATAAATAAAATAGAATATCAAAAATGGTATTGTTTTGTTACCATAGGAATAAATGATTTCAAACTCACAGTACACGCTATGATAGATAGTGGTGCTGATGCAAACTGTATTAAAACAGGAATAATCCCTACAAAGTATTGTCAAAAGACTAATGAGAGTTTATTAGCAGCCAATTCAAGTAGATTACATGTCAATCATAGAGTCATTTTAAATGTATGCAACGATGAGTATTGCATTAAAAATTTATGTTATGTAGTAGACGATATAACTCAAGATTTAATTTTAGGATTACCATTTTTACATCAAATTAACCCTATTAAAGTAGATACTGAAGGTATTCATACAAAAATCATGGGTAGGAAGATTTCATTCAATTTTATTTCTCCCAAAAGACAAAAAGAAATAGATTTAATTCAAAAGTGCTCAATATTTAAACAAATAAATAATATTAAGAGTCAAATAGGATTTTTAGAAGAAGAACATTCATCTGATAGACTAGACTCTAAGTTTCAGAAAGAAATTTTATCCATTGTTTTATGCATTTCACAATTTCATGTTCAATCAGTTCTATTACATATTTTTGCAAGAACACAGAATTTTGCAAAATGGCAAGCTATCCTATCTATATTCAATTTTGCTATTGAATATCTCAAAGGTGAGGAGAGTTGTTTGCCTAATTTTAAACTTGTGAATTTTAGCAGGAATTTCAAAATGAGTTCAATCAAGAAAGAAGGTGATTCCAAAAAACTTCCACTTATTCATTTAACTTCATCAAATCGATTTCAATCCCTTTCAGATTACCCTCCATTAAATTTTGCTCAAGCTTTAGAGGCCCCTTATCAAAAGAATGCTATTCAAAGGAACACTCCACCAAGTCAAACTCAATCTCCACAAGCTACTTCAAGCTCAAATCTTACTTATTTTACTAAAGGAGTAATTGAGCCACTTTACCTTACTCGTTTTATTCAAGAGAAATTAAAAGAAGAATGGATTTCATATATGAAAAAGATGAAATGTAAGATTTTCAAACCTTTTCAAAATACATTGAACAAACCATTCATCCAGATTGCAATTGGATACCATTCAATGCTGAAAAGCAAATTCAAGACCCAAGACCCAGTCAAAATTGGAAATTCAAGACAAAAGCTTAGAAGCTACGAGAATCTGCAACACAAATTCATTTCAAGACCACAAAAGTCTTCAAGCCTACAAGCAAAAGTCAAAAAGGCTAAAGACTAGCCTTTATCAAATTTCCACAGCTAGAATTGGACGGACTCAAGAATCTCAACTATAAAAGGACTCCATACACACAGCAAATCTTAGACAGCAAATCATACAATCGGCAAATTCAGCAAACCCCAGAATACACTGCAAAAGCTTAGACAATCTTAGAAAAATTTCATAGTCCAATTTGTAGCCAATTTCCAAACTTAGAATTCCAAACCGTAACCCATTTCAATTTCACAAATCCTTCAAAATTTGTACTATTCACTTTTCCACTTTTATTTCAAGGATACTTTCTGTATTCAGATTTCAATTTCAGAGTTAAATAAAGTAAGTGTTTTATTCATCACGATTTGCTGATCATTTTGAGTACCATTTTCAATATTTTTCACTATTCATTTTGATTACTATTCATGATTACTATTCACGCAGTTACTATTCACAATTACTATTCAGGATTACTGTTCATTTTTACTATTCACGTCATTACTATTCACAATTACTGTTCATTAATTTTCAAAACTAAAAATTACTGTAGCTTAATTAGTATATGACACCGGTCCTGCCCCCAAGTGGTATCAGAGCCATCTGTTCACTGTTTTAGGTGTTCATAAGCATTAGTTTAAATTAAGCTTAAGTGTTTAGCATAACCTTAATTTAAAACTTTACCTTTGATTAAGATTAAGGTAGGTTTGGCAAGCGGTTTGGTGAGCCTAGTAAGACCGTTGGTAAGCCCGAGTGTGAGGTGTTCCAGGCAGGGTGCTCCCCGTGTTCCCCGATCTTAGTCTGAAGTCAAGAGTAAATGATTAGATTATGTTATATTAAACATGGCAGTGAGGTTTAGAAAAATGTTTTTGAATACTCAAGATAGAAACGGTAACTCTGACGTCGTGCAGAGTCAGGAGGTGCATATGCCTTTAGATTACTCAAATTGGTCTATTCCAGAGCAAAGTATAGAATCCATCTATAAGATAGGTTCTTTAGATTTCAAAACTGCTTTTTCAATTAAAACTCATGAAGAAACAATTTCTTTACAAGAAGAATTTCAAACAATTCCTTTATTAAATAAAGTTTCAATTAAAAAATATATAGACAAAGGTTATAGATATATTCATTATGGTATGATTCAAGTAGCAATTAAACCTTTAGTACACATAGGTGTAGATGCTCCAATTTATTTAGCTTTAAGAGATAAAAGATTAAAAAGATACAAAACTTCTTTATTAAGTATGATTCAAACTAATGTTTGTAATGGTCCAATATATTTCAATTGTTGTCCAAACTTTTCATTGATTTAATGATCCATTAATATTAGATTCATTAGTATTAGATATTCATTTACAAGGTGATGAATTTGAACAATTTTGTAAAAATTTTGCAATTATTTACAGAGTTTATTTTAGGTTAATGAATTCTCAAATAAATACTAGATTCAACATGTTACCTAGTTCAAAAGAGGAAACAGTTTTATTACATGTAGAAGCTGATAATCCAACAGTTTTTATCCCTAAAAGATTAAAGTGGAACGAAATTACAATTCCTGAACAATTTGAAATTCAAAATGCTCAACCTTCTAGAAACATAATTAGAAGAGAAATTAATAATATTATAGAAAAAGAAGATGGAACAATTTTACTAAGATTTAATTCATTAAGAGAAGGAACAAGTTCTTTAAATAATTTCAGTCTACCTAGGAGATCATTTTCCAACCATCCCCCTCGTTAGTATCAGAAAACCCTTCGAAGTATGTTTTCAAATCTCCTATTCCAGAAATAGTCAATTCACCCCCTATGTCACCTACAAGGTCACAAATGGGAATTAATGTTATTACTTTTGAAAAGAAAAAATTTAAAATAAATTTTAAATATTTAAATGAAGCTTTTGAAAAGGAAAATAGTAAAAAGAAATTTTGGTTTATAGCATTAAATGAAGTTATTCAAGAGAAATTAAAAGAAGAATGGATTTCATATATGAAAAGATGAAATGTAATATTCTTTTACTTTCGTGGTTAGAATACTGGTTTTCAAAAAATGAAGGTATTTCCAATGTTTTCAAAGAAAGTTATATTAATGTTCAAAGTAATTTATATAGAAAATGGAAGATTAATGATTATCAAGCTATTACTTCAATCCATCCACCTTTACAACCAATAAAAATTCAAGTTGACCAACAGGAAATAGAAGCTAGTCCTTTTAAGATAGGTAGAGAAGACGGAAATTCAAATGTTGTATTAGATGATATTAAAAAAGTTTATCAACAAAATAATTATTCAAATCGAATCTGATACAATAGCTAATCAAGTAGAACATTTGTCTACTAAGATAGATTCAATTCCTAAGGAAACCCCTAAATTTCCGAATGAAATAGCTAGTCCTCATTTCAAAACAAGAAGTGTTTCTCAAGAATTAGAAGAAGATTTAATTAAAAATAAAATGCAAAATAGTTTAATAAATAGAATAACACAAAGTATTCAAGCTGATAAAGCTAGTACTTGAAAATAGAATTAATTGTTTAAACAGAAGAAAATGACAGAATCGAATTAGATGATAATTCAAGAGAAGATTCAGATAATTCAGAGATACAAAAGATTAATAATGTAGAACAAGAATTTAGAGAAAATTCAGAAGTAGAAATAAATAGAATAAAGAGACAGAAAAATTATAGAAATTGGAATTCAATGAATACAAGAAATTATTATCCTAGACCTACTCCCCCAGATATTCAATACGAAGAAAGAAAACAATTTAAAACAAGTTCTTATGATGGAAATTCTGTCTATGAATGGAACATAGATGGAAAATCAGAATATGAAATATTAAATACATTGCAAGAAATGGGAATGGCTAAGACAGCCTACAAAACATTAGGATTAACAGAAGTAAATACTGCAACAGCATTAATTGTAGGATTTTCAGGACAATTAAAAAATTGGTGGGATAATTTGTTAACTTTAGAAGAAAAACAACAAATATTAAATCATTCAACAGAAGTAGAAGTAGAGAAAACAAATGCAGATGGAACTAAAACGTTTGTTCTGAAAAGCAATCGATCTGAGATCAATTAATAGTTACAATTTCAGTTCATTTCATAGGTAACCCAAAAGAAACTTTAGCTAGTTCAAAAATTATGTTAAGTAATTTAAGATGTCCAACTTTGTCAGATTTTAGATGGTATAAAGATGTATTTCTTACTCAAGTATTAAAAAGAAATGATGCTAATTCTCCTTTTTGGAAAGAAAAATTCATTACAGGATTACCAACTTTATTTTCGCAAAGAATAATATCTAAATTACAAAAATTCGTAGGAAATGATTACATAGATTTCAATAGAATATCTTTTGGTCAGTTATTTGCTTTTATTAAAAAAGAAGGATTAGAATTATGTACAGAATTAAAGATTCAAAATAAATATGGTAGAGAAAAACAAGAAGTAGGAAACTTTTGTGAAGTTTTTGGTATTAAAGGAATTAAAGCCCCTTCAACTCAAAATAGAAAGTTAGAAAAATATAAAAGACATTCAAAATTCAAGAAACATAAGAATTATGATAATAGTCCATATTACAAAAGATATAAAAAGAAGAAATATAAAGGATATAAAAATAAAGATAATAATGAAAATAATTCAATAACATGCTGGAAATGTGGTCGCTTCGGTCACAAGGCAAATCAATGTAAAATGAAGAAAAAGATAAATGAAATATTTCAAGAAGAAGATTTCAAAAAGAAAATGATAGCTTTATTAATAGAAGAAACAGACATAGACGAAGATAATATTCAAGATGACATAGATTCAGATTCAAGTTTAGAAAGCATAGAAAAATGTAAGTGCATTAATGTGATTTCAAAAAGCAATAAAGAAACATTATTTGAAATGATAGAAAAAATAGATGATAAAGAATGTAGAAAAGAATATTTGACAAAATTAAGAGATTTAATATTAGAAGAAGAAAAACCTAAAAAGTTTGAAGAACCATTCAGTATTTCAAAATTATTAGAAAAATATCCAAATGAAGGATTATTAGGTATTAGGAAGCCAGATGAAGTCAAAGAAGATATTAAAACATTAAAAGAACAAGTTAGAAAATTACAAAAGGATTTAATAGAATTAAAAACAAAAGATTTAGAATTAGATACTAAAATAAGTCTAATAAAGAATGGAATTACTCCAGAAGATTCTTTAAAAGGAAAAGAGGTTATAACTGATATTCAAGACTTAAATTCTATTCAAATAAATAATGAACAAGTTTCAGATAAAATGTATATTCAAATGATAAATAAAATAGAGTATCAAAAATGGTATTGTTTTGTTACCATAGGAATAAATGATTTCAAACTCACAGTACACGCTATGATAGATAGTGGTCTTGATGCAAAGCTAATATTAAAGCAGAATAATCCCTACAAAGTATTGTCAAAAGACTAATGAGAGTTTATTAGCAGCCAATTCAAGTAGATTACATGTCAATCATAGAGTCATTTTAAATGTATGCAACGATGAGTATTGCATTAAAAATTTATGTTATGTAGTAGACGATATAACTCAAGATTTAATTTTAGGATTACCATTTTTACATCAAATTAACCTATTAAAGTAGATCTGGAGGTATTCATACAAAAATCATGGGTAGGAAGATTTCATTCAATTTTATTTCTCCCAAAAGACAAAAAGAAATAGATTTAATTCAAAAGTGCTCAATATTTAAGCAAATAAATAATATTAGTCATATCAAGAGTCAAATAGAGTTTTTACAAGAAGAACATTCATATGCTAGAATAGAAGATCAATTAAAATATAAAAGTATCAAAAGAAAAATTATTGAAGTAGAAGATAAATTTAGAAAAGAAATTTGTGCAGATCTACCTAATGCTTTTTGGGATAGAAAGAAACATGAGGTAGAATTACCATATGAAGAAGGATTCCTAGAAAAAGATATTAAGACAAAAGCTAGGCCTATTCAAATGAATCAAGAGTTATTAGAAACCTGTAAGCAAGAAATTAAGACATTATTAAATAAAAAATTAATAAGACCCTCAAAGTCTCCTTGGTCTTGTCCAGCTTTTTATGTCATGAATCAAGCTGAAAAAGAAAGAGGAGTACCTAGACTAGTTATTAATTACAAGCCATTGAATAAAGTATTAAAATGGATTAGATATCCTATTCCAAATAAAAGAGATTTATTAAACCGATTATTCAATGCTAAAGTATTTTCAAAATTTGATATGAAGTCAGGATACTGGCAAATTCAAATAGCCGAAAAGACAATTATAAGGCGCATTCACAGTTCCTTTTGGACACTATGAATGGAATGTTATGCCTTTCGGATTAAAAAATGCTCCCTCAGAATTTCAAAATATTATGAATGATATATTCAATCTTTATTCAACCTTTATGATTGTTTATATTGATGATGTATTAGTATAGATAAACATTTTAAACACTTAGAAATATTTTCCAAAGTAGTAAAAAGAAATGGTTTAGTAGTTTCAGCTACTAAAATGAAGTTATTTCAAACCAATGTTAGGTTTTTAGGTCATAATATTCATTTAGGAACAATTATTCCAATTAATAGAAGTTTAGAATTTACAGACAAATTTCCAAATGAAATTAAAGATAAAAATCAATTGCAAAGATTTTTAGCATGTTTAAATTATATTTCTGATTTCTTTCCAAAACTTAGACAGAAATGTAATCCTTTATTTCAAAGACTCAAGAAAACCCCTCGGCATGAATGAAGTCCATACTAGGGTAGTTCAAGACATTAAAAGACAAATAAAAAGTCTTCCGAGTCTAGTTATTCCAAATCCAAAAGCCATTAAAATGATAGTAGAAACTGATGCTTCAGAAGCAGGATATGGAGGCATTCTCAAGCAGAAGTTAGAAATAGACTCCCCAGAACAACTAGTGAGATTTCATAGTGGTGTCTGGAGTGGAGCTAGAAAGAATTATTCAACTATTAAAAAAGAAATTCTATCTATTGTTTTATGTATTTCAAAATTTCAAGATGATTTATATTATCAAAAATTTCTATTACGTATTGATTGCAAGTCTGCAAAAGATGTCTTAACCAAAGATGTTCAAAACATAGTTTCAAAACAGATTTTTGCACGATGGCAGGCTATCCTATCTGTATTCGATTTTGACATTGAATACATCAAAGGTGAGGAGAATTGTTTGCCTGATTTCTTAACACGTGAATTTTTAACTGGAATTTCAAAATAAATTCAACATTGCAAACCCCATCCTACTCAAAATACCCTTGACCTACAAGATTCAAAGTATCATCCATCCATTCCTCGTCACAATTGACAGACAACTCAAGCACAATCAATATCTATAAACACCAGCCATTAGTCCAAAGGATCATCTTCAAAGCCAATTGGCGGACCACCAGCTCAAAGATTCTTTGCTTTATACACTCACGATTTTCTGTTTTGCAGGTATTATGAATCAAAGGTTGTTTGAGGATATTTCAGAATATCTTATTTCAAAAACAAAACTTCCTCCTGCTCTTAGAATTTTCTTTCATGGTCCAGGCAATGTAGCTAAAGTCGTTCATCAAAGGGAAATTTCAACAGTTCGGAATTCAAGAATCAAGAAGGAATTATTCCCTACTCCACTAGTAATTCAACTCATTATTGATGATGATTACCAAGAAGTCTTAGATTGGAAGATTCAACAAGAAAAACTCATAGATTCAATCAACAATCCAGAGCTTTCTCTGCCGCAACAACAAGAAGCATTGCAACGATGTTGGGCTCTCAAAGATCGGAGAATTTCGAAGTTCCAATAATAATAGAAACTTTCGACCCAACGGCGAAGACCAGATTCATCCGACTCCACGATAATCCATTAGACGAGCTTTCATACTCACGGACACCCCGATTATCCTAAATCTCATCGACGTCGAAGACCAATGGCCTTCTCCTAAAGAAGGCAGTCTTCATTCAAAAGGTAAACAACGGCAAGATGATTAAAGCAATTCAAGCACGTGAAGTGGGGATCGAAAACTCTGTTTTCCAAAAGCGAGTAGGTCCCATGTCGGCACATAATTACAAACAACTTTTCAACAAGAAGATAAGATCGCCTCAAAAGTCTTCAAATGGATAAGCTCAAATCTCAACCTCAAAGGAATTCGGACAAATGTCTTCATTCAAAAGCCTAAGTAGATAAGGATTCAAGACTTTCAACCCAATCCAGATAAGAAGGTTCCAAGACAAATTCAAAGCCAAAAACAAAGCCTGCACAACCAAAGCAAATTCAAGACCCAAGACCCAGTCAAAATTGGAAATTCAAGACAAAAGCTTAGAAGCTACGAGAATCTGCAACACAAATTCATTTCAAGACCACAAAAGTCTTCAAGCCTACAAGCAAAAGTCAAAAAGGCTAAAGACTAGCCTTTATCAAATTTCCACAGCTAGAATTGGACGGACTCAAGAATCTCAACTATAAAAGGACTCCATACACACAGCAAATCTTAGACAGCAAATCATACAATCGGCAAATTCAGCAAACCCCAGAATACACTGCAAAAGCTTAGACAATCTTAGAAAAATTTCATAGTCCAATTTGTAGCCAATTTCCAAACTTAGAATTCCAAACCGTAACCCATTTCAATTTCACAAATCCTTCAAAATTTGTACTATTCACTTTTCCACTTTTATTTCAAGGATACTTTCTGTATTCAGATTTCAATTTCAGAGTTAAATAAAGTAAGTGTTTTATTCATC
This sequence comes from Gynochthodes officinalis, assembly GCA_020080225.1. Lineage (NCBI taxonomy): Eukaryota > Viridiplantae > Streptophyta > Magnoliopsida > Gentianales > Rubiaceae > Gynochthodes > Gynochthodes officinalis. Next base: position 32,005,406 of record CM034615.1, on the reverse strand, counting down.
ACGATTTGCTGATCATTTTGAGTACCATTTTCAATATTTTTCACTATTCATTTTGATTACTATTCATGCAGTTACTATTCACAATTACTATTCATGATTACTGTTCATTTTTACTATTCACGTCATTACTATTCACAATTACTGTTCATTAATTTTCAAAACTAAAAATTACTGTAGCTTAATTAGTATATGACACCGGATTCAAGACTTTCAACCCAATCCAGATAAGAAGGTTCCAAGACAAATTCAAAGCCAAAAACAAAGCCTGCACAACCAAAGCAAATTCAAGACCCAAGACCCAGTCAAAATTGGAAATTCAAGACAAAAGCTTAGAAGCTACGAGAATCTGCAACACAAATTCATTTCAAGACCACAAAAGTCTTCAAGCCTACAAGCAAAAGTCAAAAAGGCTAAAGACTAGCCTTTATCAAATTTCCACAGCTAGAATTGGACGGACTCAACAATCTCAACTATAAAAGGACTCCATACACACAGCAAATCTTAGCGACAAATCATACAATCGGCAAATTCAAAACCCGAATACACTGCAAAAGCTTAGACAATCTTAGAAAAATTCCATAGTCCAATTTGTAGCCAATTTCCAAACTTAGAATTCCAAACCGTAACCCATTTCAATTTCACAAATCCTTCAAAATTTGTACTATTCACTTTTCCACTTTTATTTCAAGGATACTTTCTGTATTGATTTCAATTTGAGTTAAATAAAGTAAGTGTTTTATTCATCACGATTTGTTGATCATTTTGAGTACCATTTTCAATATTTTCACTATTCATTTTGATTACTATTCATGATTACTATTCATGATTACTATTCACAATTACTATTCAGGATTACTGTTCATTTTTACTATTCACGTCATTACTATTCACAATTACTGTTCATTAATTTTCAAAACTAAAAATTACTGTAGCTTAATTAGTATATGACACCGGTCCTGCCCCCAAGTGGTATCAGAGCCATCTGTTCACTATTTTAGGTGTTCATAAGCATTAGTTTAAATTAAACTTAAGTGTTTAGCATAACCTTAATTTAAAACTTTACCTTTGATCAAGATTAAGGTAGGTTTGGCAAGCGGTTTGGTGAGCCTAGTAAGACCGTTGGTAAGCCCGAGTGTGAGGTGTTCCAGGCAGGGTGCTCCCCGTGTTCCCCGATCTTAGTCTGAAGTCAAGAGTAAAAGATTAGATTATGTTATATTAAACATGGCAGCAAGATTTAGAAAAATGTTTTTGAATACTCAAGATAAAGCAGTAACTCGACGTCGTGCGAGTCGGGAGGTGCATATGCCTTTAGATTACTCAAATTGGTCTATTCGAGCAAAGTATAGAATCCATCTATAAGATAGGTTCTTTAGATTTCAAAGCGCTTTTCAATTAAAACTCATGAAGAGACAATTTCTTTACAAGAAGAATTTCAAACAATTCCTTTATTAAATAAAGTTTCAATTAAAAAATATATAGACAAAGGTTATAGATATATTCATTATGGTATGATTCAAGTAGCAATTAAACCTTTAGTACACATAGGTGTAGATGCTCCAATTTATTTAGCTTTAAGAGATAAAAGATTAAAAAGATACAAAACTTCTTTATTAAGTATGATTCAAACTAATGTTTGTAATGGTCCAATATATTTCAATTGTTGTCCAAACTTTTACATTGATTTATGAATCCATTAATATTAGATTCATTAGTATTAGATATTCATTTACAAGGTGATGAATTTGAACAATTTTGTAAAAATTTTGCAATTATTCTGAGTTTATTTTAGGTTAATGAATTCTCAAATAAATACTAGATTCAACATGTTACCTAGTTCAAAAGAGAAAGCAGTTTTATTACATGTAGAAGTGATAATCCAACGATTTTATTCCTAAAAGATTAAAGTGGAGCAATTACAATTCTGAACAATTTGAAATTCAAAATGCTCAACCTTCTAGAAACATAATTAGAAGAGAAATTAATAATATTATAGAAAAAGAAGATGGAACAATTTTACTAAGATTTAATTCATTAAGAGAAGGAACAAGTTCTTTAAATAATTTCAATCTACCTAGAAGATCATTTTCTGAACCATCACCCTCGATAGTGTCAGAAAACCCTTCAAAGTATGTTTTCAAATCTCCTATTCCAGAAATAGTCAATTCACCCCCTATGTCACCTACAAGGTCACAAATGGGAATTAATGTTATTACTTTTGAAAAGAAAAAATTTAAAATAAATTTTAAATATTTAAATGAAGCTTTTGAAAAGGAAAATAGTAAAAAGAAATTTTGGTTTATAGCATTAAATGAAGTTATTCAAGAGAAATTAAAAGAAGAATGGATTTCATATATGAAAAAGATGAAATGTAATATTCTTTTACTTTCGTGGTTAGAATACTGGTTTTCAAAAAATGAAGGTATTTCCAATGTTTTCAAAGAAAGTTATATTAATGTTCAAAGTAATTTATATAGAAAATGGAAGATTAATGATTATCAAGCTATTACTTCAATCCATCCACCTTTACAACCAATAAAAATTCAAGTTGACCAACGAAATAGAAGCTAGTCCTTTTAAGATAGGTAGAGAAGACGGAAATTCAAATGTTGTCTTAGATGATATTAAAAAGTTTATCAACAAAATAATTATTCAAATCGAATCGCATACAATAGCTAATCAAGTAGAACATTTGTCTACTAAGATAGATTCAATTCCTAAGGAAACCCCTAGATTTCCAAATGAAATAGCTAGTCCTCATTTTAAAACAAGAAGTGTTTCTCAAGAATTAGAAGAAGATTTAATTAAAAATAAAATGCAAAATAGTTTAATAAATAGAATAACTCAAAGTATTCAAGCTGATAAAGCTAGTACTTCAGAAAATAGAATTAATTGTTTAGAAACAGAAGAAAAATGTGAATCAGAATTAGATGATAATTCAAGTGAAGATTCAGATAATTCAGAGATACAAAAGATTAATAATGTAGAACAAGAATTTAGAGAAAATTCAGAAGTAGAAATAAATAGAATAAAGAGACAGAAAAATTATAGAAATTGGAATTCAATGAATACAAGAAATTATTATCCTAGACCTACTCCCCCAGATATTCAATATGAAGAAAGAAAACAATTTAAAACAAGTTCATATGATGGAAACTCTGTCTATGAATGGAACATAGATGGAAAATCAGAATATGAAATATTAAATACATTGCAAGAAATGGGAATGGCTAAGACAGCCTACAAAACATTAGGATTAACAGAAGTAAATACTGCAACAGCATTAATTGTAGGATTTTCAGGACAATTAAAAAATTGGTGGGATAATTTGTTAACTTTAGAAGAAAAACAACAAATATTAAATCATTCAACAGAAGTAGAAGTAGAGAAAACAAATGCAGATGGAACTAAAACGTTTGTTCTGTAAAAGCAATCGATGCGAGATCAATTAATAGTTACAATTTCAGTTCATTTCATAGGTAACCCAAAAGAAACTTTAGCTAGTTCAAAGATTATGTTAAGTAATTTAAGATGTCCAACTTTGTCAGATTTTAGATGGTATAAAGATGTATTTCTTACTCAAGTATTAAAAACAAATGATGCTAATTCTCCTTTTTGGAAAGAAAAATTCATTACAGGATTACCAACTTTATTTTCGCAAAGAATAATATCTAAATTACAAAAAGAAGTAGGAAATGATTACATAGATTTCAATAGAATATCTTTTGGTCAGTTATTTGCTTTTATTAAAAAAGAAGGATTAGAATTATGTACAGAATTAAAGATTCAAAATAAATATGGTAGAGAAAAACAAGAACTAGGAAACTTTTGTGAAGTTTTTGGTATTAAAGGAATTAAAGCCCCTTCAGCTCAAAATAGAAAGTTAGAAAAATATAAAAGACATTCAAAATTCAAGAAACATAAGAATTATGATAATAGTCAATATTACAAAAGATATAAAAAGAAGAAATATAAAGGATATAAGAATAAAGATAAAGATGAAAATAATTCAATAACTTGCTGGAAATGTGGTCGCTTCGGTCACAAGGCAAATCAATGTAAAATGAAGAAAAAGATAAATGAAATATTTCAAGAAGAAGATTTCAAAAAGAAAATGATAGCTTTATTAATAGAAGCAGACATGTATATAGACGAAGATAATATTCAAGATGACATAGATTGATTCAAGTTTAGAAAGCATAGAAAAATGTAAGTGCATTAATGTGATTTCAAAAGCAATAAAGAAACATTATTTGAAATGATAGAAAAATAGATGATAAAGAATGTAGAAAAGAATATTTGACAAAATTAAGAGATTTAATATTAGAAGAAGAAAAACCTAAAAGTTTGAAGAACCATTCAAGATTTCAAAATTATTAGAAAAATATCCAAATGAAGGATTATTAGGTATTAGGAAGCCAGATGAAGTCAAAGAAGATATTAAAACATTAAAAGAACAAGTTAGAAAATTACAAAAGGATTTAATAGAATTAAAAACAAAAGATTTAGAATTAGATACTAAAATAAGTCTAATAAAGAATGGAATTACTCCAGAAGATTCTTTAAAAGGAAAAGAGGTTATAACTGATATTCAAGACTTAAATTCTATTCAAATAAATAATGAACAAGTTTCAGATAAAATGTATATTCAAATGATAAATAAAATAGAATATCAAAAATGGTATTGTTTTGTTACCATAGGAATAAATGATTTCAAACTCACAGTACACGCTATGATAGATAGTGGTGCTGATGCAAACTGTATTAAAACAGGAATAATCCCTACAAAGTATTGTCAAAAGACTAATGAGAGTTTATTAGCAGCCAATTCAAGTAGATTACATGTCAATCATAGAGTCATTTTAAATGTATGCAACGATGAGTATTGCATTAAAAATTTATGTTATGTAGTAGACGATATAACTCAAGATTTAATTTTAGGATTACCATTTTTACATCAAATTAACCCTATTAAAGTAGATACTGAAGGTATTCATACAAAAATCATGGGTAGGAAGATTTCATTCAATTTTATTTCTCCCAAAAGACAAAAAGAAATAGATTTAATTCAAAAGTGCTCAATATTTAAGCAAATAAATAATATTAGTCATATCAAGAGTCAAATAGAGTTTTTACAAGAAGAACATTCATATGCTAGAATAGAAGATCAATTAAAATATAAAAGTATCAAAAGAAAATTATTGAAGTAGAAGATAAATTTAGAAAAGAAATTTGTGCAGATCTACCTAATGCTTTTTGGGATAGAAAGAAACATGAGGTAGAATTACCATATGAAGAAGGATTCCTAGAAAAAGATATTAAGACAAAAGCTAGGCCTATTCAAATGAATCAAGAGTTATTAGAAACCTGTAAGCAAGAAATTAAGACATTATTAAATAAAAAATTAATAAGACCCTCAAAGTCTCCTTGGTCTTGTCCAGCTTTTTATGTCATGAATCAAGCTGAAAAAGAAAGAGGAGTACCTAGACTAGTTATTAATTACAAGCCATTGAATAAAGTATTAAAATGGATTAGATATCCTATTCCAAATAAAAGAGATTTATTAAACCGATTATTCAATGCTAAAGTATTTTCAAAATTTGATATGAAGTCAGGATACTGGCAAATTCAAATAGCCGAAAAAGACAGGTATAAGACTGCATTCACAGTTCCTTTTGGACACTATGAATGGAATGTTATGCCTTCCGGATTAAAAAATGCTCCCTCAGAATTTCAAAATATTATGAATGATATATTCAATCCTTATTCAACCTTTATGATTGTTTATATTGATGATGTATTAGTATTTTCAGAAAATATAGATAAACATTTTAAACACTTAGAAATATTTTCCAAAGTAGTAAAAAGAAATGGTTTAGTAGTTTCAGCTACTAAAATGATAGGTCATAATATTCATTTAGGAACAATTATTCCAATTAATAGAAGTTTAGAATTTACAGACAAATTTCCAAATGAAATTAAAGATAAAAATCAATTGCAAAGATTTTTAGGATGTTTAAATTATATTTCTGATTTCTTTCCAAAACTTAGACAGAAATGTAATCCTTTATTTCAAAGACTCAAGAAAACCCCTCCAGCATGGACAGAAGTCCATACTAGGGTAGTTCAAGACATTAAAAGACAAATAAAAAGTCTTCCGTGTCTAGTTATTCCAAATCCAAAAGCCATTAAAATGATAGTAGAAACTGATGCTTCAGAAGCAGGATATGGAGGCATTCTCAAGCAGAAGTTAGAAATAGACTCCCCAGAACAACTAGTGAGATTTCATAGTGGTGTCTGGAGTGGAGCTAGAAAGAATTATTCAACTATTAAAAAAGAAATTCTATCTATTGTTTTATGTATTTCAAAATTTCAAGATGATTTATATTATCAAAAATTTCTATTACGTATTGATTGCAAGTCTGCAAAAGATGTCTTAACCAAAGATGTTCAAAACATAGTTTCAAAACAGATTTTTGCACGATGGCAGGCTATCCTATCTGTATTCGATTTTGACATTGAATACATCAAAGGTGAGGAGAATTGTTTGCCTGATTTCTTAACACGTGAATTTTTAACTGGAATTTCAAAATAAATTCAACATTGCAAACCCCATCCTACTCAAAATACCCTTGACCTACAAGATTCAAAGTATCATCCATCCATTCCTCGTCACAATTGACAGACAACTCAAGCACAATCAATATCTATAAACACCAGCCATTAGTCCAAAGGATCATCTTCAAAGCCAATTGGCGGACCACCAGCTCAAAGATTCTTTGCTTTATACACTCACGATTTTCTGTTTTGCAGGTATTATGAATCAAAGGTTGTTTGAGGATATTTCAGAATATCTTATTTCAAAAACAAAACTTCCTCCTGCTCCTAGAATTTTCTTTCATGGTCCAGGCAATGTAGCTAAAGTCGTTCATCAAAGGGAAATTTCAACAGTTCGGAATTCAAGAATCAAGAAGGAATTATTCCCTACTCCACCAGTAATTCAACTCATTATTGATGATGATTACCAAGAAGTCTTAGATTGGAAGATTCAACAAGAAAAACTCATAGATTCAATCAACAATCCAGAGCTTTCTCTGCCGCAACAACAAGAAGCATTACAGATATTGGGCTCTCAAAGTTCCCAGAGAATTTCCAGAAGTTCCAATAATAATAGAAACTTTCGACCCAACGGCCGAAGACCCAGATTCATCCGACTCCACCGATAATCCATTAGACGAGCATTCATACTCACCGGACACCCCAGTTATCCTAAATCTCATCGACGTCGAAGACCAATGGCCTTCTCCCTAAAGAAGACAGTCTTCATTCAAAAGGTCGGCAACGGCAAGATGATTAAAGCAATTCAAGCACGTGAAGTGGGGACAGTCAGAAAACTCTGTTTTCCAAAACGCAGAGTAGGTCCCATGTCGGCACATAATTACAAACAACTTTTCAACAAGAAGATAAGATCGCCTCAAAAGTCTTCAAATGGATAAGCTCAAATCTCAACCTCAAAGGAATTCAGACAAATGTCTTCATTCAAAAAGCCGGAAGTAGATAAGGATTCAAGACTTTCAACCCAATCCAGATAAGAAGGTTCCAAGACAAATTCAAAGCCAAAAACAAAGCCTGCACAACCAAAGCAAATTCAAGACCCAAGACCCAGTCAAAATTGGAAATTCAAGACAAAAGCTTAGAAGCTACGAGAATCTGCAACACAAATTCATTTCAAGACCACAAAAGTTTTCAAGCCTACAAGCAAAAGTCAAAAAGGCTAAAGACTAGCCTTTATCAAATTTCCACAGCTAGAATTGGACGGATTCACAAGATTTCAACTATAAAAGGACTCCATTCCATTCAGAAGAAGGACACAGCAAATCTTAGACAGCAAATCTTAGACAGCAAATCATACAATCGGCAAATTCAGCAAACCCCAGAATACACTGCAAAAGCTTAGACAATCTTAGAAAAATTCCATAGTCCAATTTGTAGCCAATTTCCAAACTTAGAATTCCAAACCGTAACCCATTTCAATTTCACAAATCCTTCAAAATTTGTACTATTCACTTTTCCACTTTTATTTCAAGGATACTTTCTGTATTCAGATTTCAATTTCAGAGTTAAATAAAGTAAGTGTTTTATTCATCACGATTTGCTGATCATTTTGAGTACCATTTTCAATATTTTTCACTATTCATTTTGATTACTATTCATGATTACTATTCACGTAGTTACTATTCACAATTACTATTCATGATTACTGTTCATTTTTACTATTCACGTCATTACTATTCACAATTACTGTTCATTAATTTTCAAAACTAAAAATTACTGTAGCTTAATTAGTATATGACACCGGTCCTGCCCGGTGTCATACACTAATTAAGCTACAGTGATTTTAAATGTATGCAACGATGAGTATTGCATTAAAAATTTATGTTATGTAGTAGACGATATAACTCAAGATTTAATTTTAGGATTACCATTTTTACATCAAATTAACCCTATTAAAGTAGATACTGAAGGTATTCATACAAAAATCATGGGTATGAAGATTTCATTCAATTTTATTTCTCCCAAAAGACAAAAAGAAATAGATTTAATTCAAAAGTGCTCAATATTTAAACAAATAAATAATATTAAGAGTCAAATAGGATTTTTAGAAGAAGAACATTCATCTGATAGACTAGACTCTAAGTTTCAGAAAGAAATTTTATCCATTGTTTTATGCATTTCACAATTTCATGTTCAATCAGTTCTATTACATATTTTTGCAAGAACACAGAATTTTGCAAAATGGCAAGCTATCCTATCTATATTCAATTTTGCTATTGAATATCTCAAAGGTAAGGAGAGTTGTTTGCCTAATTTTAAACTTGTGAATTTTAGCAGGAATTTCAAAATGAATTCAATCAAGAAAGAAGGTGATTCCAAAAAACTTCCACTTATTCATTTAACTTCATCAAATCGATTTCAATCCCTTTCAGATTACCCTCCATTAAATTTTGCTCAAGCTTTAGAGGCCCCTTATCAAAAGAATGCTATTCAAAGGAACACTCCACCAAGTCAAACTCAATCTCCACAAGCTACTTCAAGCTCAAATCTTACTTATTTTACTAAAGGAGTAATTGAGCCACTTTACCTTACTCGTTTTATTCAAAGTCTAAGACTTTTCAGATTTTTGATTCTGTGTATGATTTTTGATTCTGTGTATAATTGGTGGATATATCAGTTTCTACTGTCATGAAACGAGTAAATCATTCATGGTCTTGAACAGCTTATAGATATTTTGATTACCAGGAGATAGAATGATTTACTCGTTTCAGATTGTCCAGCTTTTTATGTCATGAATCAAGCTGAAAAAGAAAGAGGAGTACCTAGATTAGTTATTAATTACAAGCCATTGAATAAAGTATTAAAATGGATTAGATATCCTATTCCAAATAAAAGAGATTTATTAAACCGATTATTCAATGCTAAAGTATTTTCAAAATTTGATATGAAGTCAGGATACTGGCAAATTCAAATAGCGAAAAAAGCAATTATAAGATCGCATTCACAGTTCCTTTTGGACACTATGAATGGAATGTTATGCCTTTCGGTTTAAAAAATGCTCCCTCAGAATTTCAAAATATTATGAATGATATATTCAATCCTTATTCAACCTTTATGATTGTTTATATTGATGATGTATTAGTATTTTCAGAAAATATAGATAAACATTTTAAACACTTAGAAATATTTTCCAAAGTAGTAAAAAGAAATGGTTTAGTAGTTTCAGCTACTAAAATGATAGGTCATAATATTCATTTAGGAACAATTATTCCAATTAATAGAAGTTTAGAATTTACAGACAAATTTCCAAATGAAATTAAAGATAAAAATCAATTGCAAAGATTTTTAGGATGTTTAAATTATATTTACGATTTCTTTCCAAAACTTAGACAGAAATGTAATCCTTTATTTCAAAGACTCAAGAAAACCCCTCCAGCATGGACAGAAGTCCATACTAGGGTAGTTCAAGACATTAAAAGACAAATAAAAAGTCTTCCGAGTCTAGTTATTCCAAATCCAAAAGCCATTAAAATGATAGTAGAAACTGATGCTTCAGAAGCAGGATATGGAGGCATTCTCAAGCGAGTTAGAAATAGACTCCCGAACAACTAGTGAGATTTCATAGTGGTTATGCAGGTGGAGCAAGAAAGAATTATTCAACTATTAAAAAAGAAATTCTATCTATTGTTTTATGTATTTCAAAATTTCAAGATGATTTATATTATCAAAAATTTCTATTACGTATTGATTGCAAGTCTGCAAAAGATGTCTTAACCAAAGATGTTCAAAACATAGTTTCAAAACAGATTTTTGCACGATGGCAGGCTATCCTATCTGTATTCGATTTTGACATTGAATACATCAAAGGTGAGGAGAATTGTTTGCCTGATTTCTTAACACGTGAATTTTTAACTGGAATTTCAAAATAAATTCAACATTGCAAACCCCATCCTACTCAAAATACCCTTGACCTACAAGATTCAAAGTATCATCCATCCATTCCTCGTCACAATTGACAGACAACTCAAGCACAATCAATATCTATAAACACCAGCCATTAGTCCAAAGGATCATCTTCAAAGCCAATTGGCGGACCACCAGCTCAAAGATTCTTTGCTTTATACACTCACGATTTTACATTTTGCGGTATTATGAATCAAAGGTTGTTTGAGGATATTTGAATATCTTATTTCAAAACAAAACTTCCTCCTGCCTAGAATTTTCTTTCATGGTCCAGCAATGTAGCTAAAGTCGTTCATCAAAGGGAAATTTCAACGATTGAATTCAAGAATCATGAAGGAATTATTCCCTACTCCACGATAATTCAACTCATTATTGATGATGATTACCAAGAAGTCTTAGATTGGAAGATTCAACAAGAAAAACTCATAGATTCAATCAACAATCGAGCTTTCTCCGCAACAACAAGAAGCATTGCAATGATTGGGCTCTCAAAGATCCCAGAATTTCAGAAGTTCCAATAATAATAGAAACTTTCGACCCAACGGCGAAGACCAGTGATTCATCCGACTCACCGATAATCCATTAGACGAGCATTCATACTCACCGGACACCCTGGTTATCCTAAATCTCATCGACGTCGAAGACCAATGGCCTTCTCCTAAAGAAGGCGGTCTTCATTCAAAAGGTAAACAGCGGCAAGATGATTAAAGCAATTCAAGCACGTGAAGTGGGACGATGAAAACTCTGTTTCCAAAACGCAGTAGGTCCCATGTCGGCACATAATTACAAACAACTTTTCAACAAGAAGATAAGATCGCCTCAAAAGTCTTCAAATGGATAAGCTCAAATCTCAACCTCAAAGGAATTCAGACAAATGTCTTCATTCAAAAAGCCGGAAGTAGATAAGGATTCAAGACTTTCAACCCAATCCAGATAAGAAGGTTCCAAGACAAATTCAAAGCCAAAAACAAAGCCTGCACAACCAAAGCAAATTCAAGACCCAAGACCCAGTCAAAATTGGAAATTCAAGACAAAAGCTTAGAAGCTACGAGAATCTGCAACACAAATTCATTTCAAGACCACAAAAGTCTTCAAGCCTACAAGCAAAAGTCAAAAAGGCTAAAGACTAGCCTTTATCAAATTTCCACAGCTAGAATTGGACGGACTCAAGAATCTCAACTATAAAAGGACTCCATACACACAGCAAATCTTAGACAGCAAATCATACAATCGGCAAATTCAGCAAACCCCAGAATACACTGCAAAAGCTTAGACAATCTTAGAAAAATTCCATAGTCCAATTTGTAGCCAATTTCCAAACTTAGAATTCCAAACCGTAATCCATTTCAATTTCACAAATCCTTCAAAATTTGTACTATTCACTTTTCCACTTTTATTTCAAGGATACCTTCTGTATTCAGATTTCAATTTCAGAGTTAAATAAAGTAAGTGTTTTATTCATCACGATTTTCTGATCATTTTGAGTACCATTTTCAATATTTTTCACTATTCATTTTGATTACTATTCATGATTACTATTCACGTAGTTACTATTCACAATTACTATTCATGATTACTGTTCATTTTTACTATTCACGTCATTACTATTCACAATTACTGTTCATTAATTTTCAAAACTAAAAATTACTGTAGCTTAATTAGTATATGACACCGGTCCTGGTTCTATTTGAGGACCTTTCTTCATTGAATCCTGCAAAACAGAAAATTGTTAGTTTATAAATCAATGGGTCTTTGAGCTGGTGGTCCGCCAATTGGTTCTGAAGATGATCCTTTGGACGAATGGCTGGTGTTTATGGATATTGATTGTGCTTGAGTTATCTGTCAATTGTGACGAGGAATGGATGGATGATACTTCGAATCTTGTAGGTCAAGGGTATTTTGAGTAGGATGGGGTTTGCAATGTTGAATTTATTTTGAAATTCCAGTTAAAAATTCACGTGTTAAGAAATCAGGCAAACAATTCTCCTCACCTTTGATGTATTCAATGTCAAAATCGAATACAGATAGGATAGCCTGCCATCGTGCAAAAATCTGTTTTGAAACTATGTTTTGAACATCTTTGGTTAAGACATCTTTTGCAGACTTGCAATCAATACGTAATAGAAATTTTTGATAATATAAATCATCTTGAAATTTTGAAATACATAAAACAATAGATAGAATTTCTTTTTTAATAGTTGAATAATTCTTTCTAGCTCCACTCCAGACACCACTATGAAATCTCACTAGTTGTTCTGGGGAGTCTATTTCTAACTTCTGCTTGAGAATGCCTCCATATCCTGCTTCTGAAGCATCAGTTTCTACTATCATTTTAATGGCTTTTGGATTTGGAATAACTAGACACGGAAGACTTTTTATTTGTCTTTTAATGTCTTGAACTACCCTAGTATGGACTTCTGTCCATGCTGGAGGGGTTTTCTTGAGTCTTTGAAATAAAGGATTACATTTCTGTCTAAGTTTTGGAAAGAAATCAGAAATATAATTTAAACATCCTAAAAATCTTTGCAATTGATTTTTATCTTTAATTTCATTTGGAAATTTGTCTGTAAATTCTAAACTTCTATTAATTGGAATAATTGTTCCTAAATGAATATTATGACCTAAAAACCTAACATTGGTTTGAAATAACTTCATTTTAGTAGCTGAAACTACTAAACCATTTCTTTTTACTACTTTGGAAAATATTTCTAAGTGTTTAAAATGTTTATCTATATTTTCTGAAAATACTAATACATCATCAATATAAACAATCATAAAGGTTGAATAAGGATTGAATATATCATTCATAATATTTTGAAATTCTGAGGGAGCATTTTTTAATCCGAAAGGCATAACATTCCATTCATAGTGTCCAAAAGGAACTGTGAATGCAGTCTTATACCTGTCTTTTTCGGCTATTTGAATTTGCCAGTATCCTGACTTCATATCAAATTTTGAAAATACTTTAGCATTGAATAATCGGTTTAATAAATCTCTTTTATTTGGAATAGGATATCTAATCCATTTTAATACTTTATTCAATGGCTTGTAATTAATAACTAGTCTAGGTACTCCTCTTTCTTTTTCAGCTTGATTCATGACATAAAAAGCTGGACAAGACCAAGGAGACTTTGAGGGTCTTATTAATTTTTTATTTAATAATGTCTTAATTTCTTGCTTACAGGTTTCTAATAACTCTTGATTCATTTGAATAGGCCTAGCTTTTGTCTTAATATCTTTTTCTAGGAATCCTTCTTCATATGGTAATTCTACCTCATGTTTCTTTCTATCCCAAAAGCATTAGGTAGATCTGCACAAATTTCTTTTCTAAATTTATCTTCTACTTCAATAATTTTTCTTTTGATACTTTTATCTTTTAATTGATCTTCTATTCTAGCATATGAATGTTCTTCTTGTAAAAACTCTATTTGACTCTTGATATGACTAATATTATTTATTTGCTTAAATATTGAGCACTTTTGAATTAAATCTATTTCTTTTTGTCTTTTGGGAGAAATAAAATTGAATGAAATCTTCCTACCCATGATTTTTGTATGAATACCTTGATATCTACTTTAATAGGGTTAATTTGATGTAAAAATGGTAATCCTAAAATTAAATCTTGAGTTATATCGTCTACTACATAACATAAATTTTTAATGCAATACTCATCGTTGCATACATTTAAAATGACTCTATGATTGACATGTAATCTACTTGAATTGGCTGCTAATAAACTCTCATTAGTCTTTTGACAATACTTTGTAGGGATTATTCTGTTTTAATCTGATTTGCATCAGCACCACTATCTATCATAGCGTGTCTTGTGAGTTTGAAATCATTTATTCCTATGGTAACAAAACAATACCATTTTGATATTCTATTTTATTTATCATTTGAATATACATTTTATGAAACTTGTTCATTATTTATTTGAATAGAATTTAATTCTTGAATATCGATTATAACCTCTTTTCCTTTTAAAGAATCTTAGAGTAATTCCATTCTTTATTAGACTTATTTTTGTATCTAATTCTAAATCTTTTGTTTTTAATTCTATTAAATCCTTTTGTAATTTTCTAACTTGTTCTTTTAATGTTTTAATATCTTCTTTGACTTCATCTGGCTTCCTAATACCTAATAATCCTTCATTTGGTTATTTTCTAATAATTTTGAAATCTAAATGGTTCTTCAAACTTTTAGGTTTTTCTTCTTCTAATATTAAATCTCTTAATTTTGTCAAATATTCTTTTCTACATTCTTTATCATCTATTTTTCTATCATTTCAAATAATGTTTCTTTATTGCTTTTAGAAATCACATTAATGCACTTACATTTTTCTATGCTTTCTAAACTTGAATCTGAATTTATGTCATCTTGAATATTATCTTCGTCTATGTCTGTTTCTTCTATTAATAAAGCTATCATTTTCTTTTTGAAATCTTCTTCTTGAAATATTTCATTTATCTTTTTCTTCATTTTACATTGGTTTGCCTTGTGAAAGGCGACCACATTTCCAGCATGTTATTGAATTATTTTCATTATTATCTTTATTTTTATATCCTTTATATTTCTTCTTTTTATATCTTTTGTAATATGGACTATTATCATAATTCTTATGTTTCTTGAATTTTGAATGTCTTTTATATTTTTCTAACTTTCTATTTTGAGTTGAAGGGCTTTAATTCCTTTAATACCAAAAACTTCACAAGAGTTTCCTACTTCCTGTTTTTCTTTAACATATTTATTTTGAATCTTTAATTCTGTACATAATTCTAATCCTTCTTTTTTAATAAAAGCAAATAACTGACCAAAAGATATTCTGTTGAAATCTATGTAATCATTTCCTACTTCTTTTTGTAATTTAGATATTATTCTTTGCGAAAATAAAGTTGGTAATCTGTAATGAATTTTCTTTCCAAAAAGGAGAATTAGCATCATTTCTTTTAATACTTGAGTAAGAAATACATCTTTATACCATCTAAAATCCGACAAAGTTGGACATCTTAAATTACTTAACATAATTTTTGAACTAGCTAAAGTTTCTTTTGGGTTACCTATGAAATGAACTGAAATTGTAACTATCAATTGATCTACTGCATCTGATTGTTTTTCTGTAACAAATGTTTTAGTTCCATCTGCATTTGTTTTCTCTACTTCTACTACATTGAATGATTTAATATTTGTTGTTTTTCTTCTAAAGTTAACAAATTATCCCACCAATTTTTAATTGTCACGAAAATCCTACAATTAATCTTTATTGCGATATTATCTGTTAATCCTAATGTTTTGTAGGCTGTCTTAGCCATTCCCATTTCTTGCAATGTATTTAATATTTCATATTCTGATTTTCCATCTATGTTCCATTCATAGACAGAGTTTCCATCATATGAACTTGTTTTAAATTGTTTTCTCTCTTCGTATTGAATATCTGGGGGAGTAGGTCTAGGATAATAATTTCTTGTATTCATTGAATTCCAATTTCTATAATTTTTCTGTCTCTTTATTCTATTTATTTCTACTTCTGAATTTTCTCTAAATTCTTGTTCTACATTATTAATCTTTTGTATCTCTGAATTATCTGAATCTTCACTTGAATTATCATCTAATTCTGATTCTGTCATTTTTCTTTCTGTTTCTAAACAATTAATTCTATTTTCTGAAGTACTAGCTTTATCAGCTTGAATACTTTGAGTTATTCTATTTATTAAACTATTTTGCATTTTATTTTTAATTAAATCTTCTTCTAATTCTTGAGAAACACTTCTTGTTTTGAAATGAGGACTAGCTATTTCATTTGGAAATCTAGGGGTTTCCTTAGGAATTGAATCTATCTTAGTAGACAAATGTTCTACTTGATTAGCTATTGTATGATGTCGATTTGAATAATTATTTTGTTGATAAACTTTTTAATATCATCTAAGACAACATTTGAATTTCCGTCTTCTCTACCTATCTTAAAAGGACTAGCTTCTATTTCTGTTGGTCAACTTGAATTTTTATTGGTTGTAAGGTGGATGTATTGAAGTAATAGCTTGATAATCATTAATCTTCCATTTTCTATATAAATTACTTTGAACATTAATATAACTTTCTTTAAAAACATTGGAAATACCTTCATTTTTTGAAAACCAATATTCTACCCATGAAAGTAAAAGAATATTACATTTCATCTTTTTCATATATGAAATCCATTCTTCTTTTAATTTTTCTTGAATAACTTCATTTAATGCTATAAACCAAAATTTCTTTTTACTATTTTCCTTTTCAAAAGCTTCATTTAAATATTTTAAATTTATTTTAAATTTTTTCTTTTCAAAAGTAATAACATTAATTCCCATTTGTGACCTTGTAGGTGACATAGGGGGTGAATTGACTATTTCTGGAATAGGAGATTTGAAAACATACTTCGAAGGGTTTTCTGATACTATCGAGGGTGATGGTTCAGAAAATGATCTTCTAGGTAGATTGAAATTATTTAAAGAACTTGTTCCTTCTCTTAATGAATTAAATCTTAGTAAAATTGTTCCATCTTCTTTTTCTATAATATTATTAATTTCTCTTCTAATTATGTTTCTAGAAGGTTGAGCATTTTGAATTTCAAATTGTTCAGGAATTGTAATTTCGTTCCACTTTAATCTTTTAGGAATAATAACTGTTGGATTATCAGCTTCTACATGTAATAAAACTGTTTCCTCTTTTGAACTAGGTTACATGTTGAATCTAGTATTTATTTGAGAATTCATTAACCTAAAATAAACTCGTAAATAATTGCAAAATTTTTACAAAATTGTTCAAATTCATCACCTTGTAAATGAATATCTAATACTAATGAATCTAATATTAATGGATCACATTAAATCAACGAGAAAAGTTTGGACAACAATTGAAATATATTGGACCATTACAAACATTAGTTTGAATCATACTTAATAAAGAAGTTTTGTATCTTTTAATCTTTTATCTCTTAAAGCTAAATAAATTGGAGCATCTACACCTATGTGTACTAAAGGTTTAATTGCTACTTGAATCATACCATAATGAATATATCTATAACCTTTGTCTATATATTTTTAATTGAAACTTTATTTAATAAAGGAATTGTTTGAAATTCTTCTTGTAAAGAAATTGTTTCTTCATGAGTTTTAATTGAAAAAGCGGTTTGAAATCTAAAGAACCTATCTTATAGATGAATTCTATACTTTGCTCTGGAATAGACCAATTTGAGTAATCTAAAGGCATATGCACCTCCTGACTCTGCACGACGTCAGAGTTACCGTTTCTATCTTGAGTATTCAAAAACATTTTTCTAAACCTCACTGCCATGATTAATATAACATAATCTAATCACTTTCTCTTGACTTGGACTAAGATCGGGAACACGGGAGCACCACACTGGAACACCTCACACTCGGGCTTACAAACGGTCTTACTAGGCTCACCAAACCGCTTGCCAAACCTACCTTAATCTTAATCAAAGGTAAAGTTTTAAATTAAGGTTATGCTAAACACTTAAGCTTAATTTAAACTAATGCTTATGAACACCTAAAACAGTGAACAGATGGCTCTGATACCACTTGGGGGCAGGACCGGTGTCATATACTAATTAAGCTACAATAATTTTTAGTTTTGAAAATTAATGAACAGTAATTGTGAATAGTAATGACGTGAATAGTAAAAATGAACAGTAATCATGAATAGTAATTGTGAATAGTAACTGCGTGAATAGTAATCATGAATAGTAATCAAAGTGAATAGTGAAAAATATTGAAAATGGTACTCAAAATGATCAGCAAATCGTGATGAATAAAACACTTACTTTATTTAACTCTGAAATTGAAATCTGAATACAGAAAGTATCCTTGAAATAAAAGTGGAAAAGTGAATAGTACAAATTTTGAAGGATTTGTGAAATTGAAATGGGTTACGGTTTGGAATTCTAAGTTTGGAAATTGGCTACAAATTGGACTATGGAATTTTTCTAAGATTGTCTAAGCTTTTGCAGTGTATTCTGGGGTTTGCTGAATTTGCCGATGATTTTTCTGAATGGAATGGAGTCCTTTTATAGTTGAAATTCTTGAGTCCGTCCAATTTTAGGCTGTTGAAATTGGTGAAGCCTAACCGTTAGGCTTTTTGACTTTTGTGTAATGACTTCAGTGGCTTGTGAAATGACTTTTGTTTTTGATTGTTGCAGATGCTTCTAGATTGTTGAAGACTTTTGCTTTGAGAAGAATTGGCCGTCACTTCCAATTTTGCAATTTGTCATCAGGAGATTGATTTTGACTGAGTCATTTGAGTCTTGAAAGTCTTGAATCCACTTGGGGGCAGGACCGGTGTCATGCACTAATTAAGCTACAGTGATTTTAAATTTTGAAAATTAATGAACAGTAATTGTGAATAGTAATGACGTGAATAGTAAAAATGAACAGTAATCATGAATAGTAATTGTGAATAGTAACTGCGTAAATAGTAATCATGAATAGTAATCAACGTGAATAGTAAAAATATTGAAAATGGTACTCAAAATGATCAGCAAATCGAGATGAATAAAACACTTACTTTATTTAACTCTGAAATTGAAATCTGAATACAGAAAGTATCCTTGAAATAAAAGTGGAAAAGTGAATAGTACAAATTTTGAAGGATTTGTGAAATTGAAATGGGTTACGGTTTGGAATTCTAAGTTTGGAAATTGGCTACAAATTGGACTATGAAATTTTTCTAAGATTGTCTAAGCTTTGCGATGTATTAGGGTTTCTTTGAATTTGCCGATTGTATGATTTCTTGTCTAAGATTTCTTTGTGTGTATGGAGTCCTTTTATAGTTGAGATTCTTGAGTCCGTCCAATTCTAGCTGTGGAAATTTGATAAAGGCTAGTCTTTAGCCTTTTTGACTTTTGCTTGTAGGGTTGAAGACTTTTGTGGTCTTGAAATGAATTTGTGTTCTGATTCGTAGCTTCTAAGCTTTTGTCTTGAATTTCCAATTTTGTTGGTCTTGGGTCTTGAATTTGCTTTGGTTGTGCAGGCTTTGTTTTTGGCTTTGAATTTGTGTTGGAACCTTCTTATCTGGATTGGGTTGAAAGTCTTGAATCCTTATCTACTTCCGGCTTTTTGAATGAAGACATTTGTCTGAATTCCTTTGAGGTTGAGATTTGAGCTTATCCATTTGAAGACTTTTGAGGCGATCTTATCTTCTTGTTGAAAAGTTGTTTGTAATTATGTGCCGACATGGGACCTACTCTGCGTTTTGGAAAACAGAGTTTTCTGACTGTCCCCACTTCACGTGCTTGAATTGCTTTAATCATCTTGCCGTTGCCGACCTTTTGAATGAAGACTGTCTTCTTTAGGGAGAAGGCCATTGGTCTTCGACGTCGATGAGATTTAGGATAACTGGGGTGTCCGGTGAGTATGAATGCTCGTCTAATGGATTATCGGTGGAGTCGGATGAATCTGGGTCTTCGGCCGTTGGGTCGAAAGTTTCTATTATTATTGGAACTTCTGGAAATTCTCTGGGATCTTTGAGAGCCCAATACTGTTGCAATGCTTCTTGTTGTTGCGGCAGAGAAAGCTCTGGATTGTTGATTGAATCTATGAGTTTTTCTTGTTGAATCTTCCAATCTAAGACTTCTTGGTAATCATCATCAATAATGAGTTGAATTACTGGTGGAGTAGGGAATAATTCCTTCTTGATTCTTGAATTCCGAACTGTTGAAATTTCCCTTTGATGAACGACTTTAGCTACATTGCCTGGACCATGAAAGAAAATTCTAGGAGCAGGAGGAAGTTTTGTTTTTGAAATAAGATATTCTGAAATATCCTCAAACAACCTTTGATTCATAATACCTGCAAAACAGAAAATCGTGAGTGTATAAAGCAAAGAATCTTTGAGCTGGTGGTCCGCCAATTGGCTTTGAAGATGATCCTTTGGACTAATGGCTGGTGTTTATAGATATTGATTGTGCTTGAGTTATCTGTCAATTGTGACGAGGAATGGATGGATGATACTTTGAATCTTGTAGGTCAAGGGTATTTTGAGTAGGATGGGGTTTGCAATGTTGAATTTATTTTGAAATTCCAGTTAAAAATTCACGTGTTAAGAAATCAGGCAAACAATTCTCCTCACCTTTGATGTATTCAATGTCAAAATCGAATCTGAGATAGGATAGCCTGCCATCGTGCAAAAATCTGTTTTGAAACTATGTTTTGAACATCTTTGGTTAAGACATCTTTTGCAGACTTGCAATCAATACGTAATAGAAATTTTTGATAATATAAATCATCTTGAAATTTTGAAATACATAAAACAATAGATAGAATTTCTTTTTTAATAGTTGAATAATTCTTTCTAGCTCCACTCCAGACACCACTATGAAATCTCACTAGTTGTTCTGGGGAGTCTATTTCTAACTTCTGCTTGAGAATGCCTCCATATCCTGCTTCTGAAGCATCAGTTTCTACTATCATTTTAATGGCTTTTGGATTTGGAATAACTAGACACGGAAGACTTTTTATTTGTCTTTTAATGTCTTGAACTACCTAGTATGGACTTACATCCATCTTTGGAGGGGTTTTCTTGAGTCTTTGAAATAAAGGATTACATTTCTGTCTAAGTTTTGGAAAGAAATCAGAAATATAATTTAAACATCCTAAAAATCTTTGCAATTGATTTTTATCTTTAATTTCATTTGGAAATTTGTCTGTAAATTCTAAACTTCTATTAATTGGAATAATTGTTCCTAAATGAATATTATGACCTAAAAACCTAACATTGGTTTGAAATAACTTCATTTTAGTAGCTGAAACTACTAAACCATTTCTTTTTACTACTTTGGAAAATATTTCTAAGTGTTTAAAATGTTTATCTATATTTTAGAAAATACTAATACATCATCAATATAAACAATCATAAAGGTTGAATAAGGATTGAATATATCATTCATAATATTTTGAAATTCTGAGGGAGCATTTTTTAATCCGAAAGGCATAACATTCCATTCATAGTGTCCAAAAGGAACTGTGAATGCAGTCTTATACCTGTCTTTTTCGGCTATTTGAATTTGCCAGTATCCTGACTTCATATAAAATTTTGAAAATACTTTAGCATTGAATAATCGGTTTAATAAATCTCTTTTATTTGGAATAGGATATCTAATCCATTTTAATACTTTATTCAATGGCTTGTAATTAATAACTAGTCTAGGTACTCCTCTTTCTTTTTCAGCTTGATTCATGACATAAAAAGCTGGACAAGACCAAGGAGACTTTGAGGGTCTTATTAATTTTTTATTTAATAATGTCTTAATTTCTTGCTTACAGGTTTCTAATAACTCTTGATTCATTTGAATAGGCCTAGCTTTTGTCTTAATATCTTTTTCTAGGAATCCTTCTTCATATGGTAATTCTACCTCATGTTTCTTTCTATCCCAAAAAGCATTAGGTAGATCTGCACAAATTTCTTTTCTAAATTTATCTTCTACTTCAATAATTTTTCTTTTGATACTTTTATCTTTTAATTGATCTTCTATTCTAGCATATGAATGTTCTTCTTGTAAAAACTCTATTTGACTCTTGATATGACTAATATTATTTATTTGCTTAAATATTGAGCACTTTTGAATTAAATCTATTTCTTTTTGTCTTTTGGGAGAAATAAAATTGAATGAAATCTTCCTACCCATGATTTTTGTATGAATACCTTCAGTATCTACTTTAATAGGGTTAATTTGATGTAAAAATGGTAATCCTAAAATTAAATCTTGAGTTATATCGTCTACTACATAACATAAATTTTTAATGCAATACTCATCGTTGCATACATTTAAAATGACTCTATGATTGACATGTAATCTACTTGAATTGGCTGCTAATAAACTCTCATTAGTCTTTTGACAATACTTTGTAGGGATTATTCCTGTTTTAATACAGTTTGCATCAGCACCACTATCTATCATAGCGTGTACTGTGAGTTTGAAATCATTTATTCCTATGGTAACAAAACAATACCATTTTTGATATTCTATTTTATTTATCATTTGAATATACATTTTATCTGAAACTTGTTCATTATTTATTTGAATAGAATTTAATTCTTGAATATCAGTTATAACCTCTTTTCCTTTTAAAGAATCTTCTGGAGTAATTCCATTCTTTATTAGACTTATTTTAGTATCTAATTCTAAATCTTTTGTTTTTAATTCTATTAAATCCTTTTGTAATTTTCTAACTTGTTCTTTTAATGTTTTAATATCTTCTTTGACTTCATCTGGCTTCCTAATACCTAATAATCCTTCATTTGGATATTTTTCTAATAATTTTGAAATACTGAATGGTTCTTCAAACTTTTTAGGTTTTCTTCTTCTAATATTAAATCTCTTAATTTTGTCAAATATTCTTTTCTACATTCTTTATCATCTATTTTTCTATCATTTCAAATAATGTTTCTTTATTGCTTTTGAAATCACATTAATGCACTTACATTTTCTATGCTTTCTAAACTTGAATCGAATCTATGTCATCTTGAATATTATCTTCGTCTATATACATTTCTTCTATTAATAAAGCTATCATTTTCTTTTGTAATCTTCTTCTTGAAATATTTCATTTATCTTTTTCTTCATTTTACATTGATTTGCCTTGTGACCGAAGCGACCACATTTCCAGCATGTTATTGAATTATTTTCATTATTATCTTTATTTTTATATCCTTTATATTTCTTCTTTTTATATCTTTTGTAATATGGACTATTATCATAATTCTTATGTTTCTTGAATTTTGAATGTCTTTTATATTTTTCTAACTTTCTATTTTGAGTTGAAGGGGCTTTAATTCCTTTAATACCAAAAACTTCACAAAAGTTTCCTACTTCTTGTTTTTCTCTACCATATTTATTTTGAATCTTTAATTCTGTACATAATTCTAATCCTTCTTTTTTAATAAAAGCAAATAACTGACCAAAAGATATTCTATTGAAATCTATGTAATCATTTCCTACTTCTTTTTGTAATTTAGATATTATTCTTTGCGAAAATAAAGTTGGTAATCCTGTAATGAATTTTTCTTCCGCAAAAGGAGAATTAGCAACATTTCTTTTCAATACTTGAGTAAGAAATACATCTTTATACCATCTAAAATCGACAAAGTTGGACATCTTAAATTACTTAACATAATTTTTGAACTAGCTAAAGTTTCTTTTGGGTTACCTATGAAATGAAGAAATTGTAACTATCAATTGATCTCGCATCGATTGTTTTTACGTAACAAATGTTTTAGTTCCATCTGCATTTGTTTTCTCTACTTCTACTTACATTGAATGATTTAATATTTGTTGTTTTTCTTCTAAAGTTAACAAATTATCCCACCAATTTTTAATTGTCTGAAAATCCTACAATTAATCTTTATTGCGATATTTATACATTAATCCTAATGTTTTGTAAATTTGTCTTAGCCATTCCCATTTCTTGCAATGTATTTAATATTTCATATTCGATTTTCCATCTATGTTCCATTCATAGACAGAGTTTCCATCATATGAACTTGTTTTAAATTGTTTTCTCTCTTGTATTGAATATACGGGGAGTAGGTCTAGGATAATAATTTCTTGTATTCATTGAATTCCAATTTCTATAATTTTTCTGTCTCTTTATTCTATTTATTTCTACTTCTGAATTTTCTCTAAATTCTTGTTCTACATTATTAATCTTTTGTATCTCTGAATTATCTGAATCTTCACTTGAATTATCATCTAATTCTGATTCTGTCATTTTTTTTTTCTGTTTCTAAACAATTAATTCTATTTTCTGAAGTACTAGCTTTATCAGCTTGAATACTTTGAGTTATTCTATTTATTAAACTATTTTGCATTTTATTTTTAATTAAATCTTCTTCTAATTCTTGAGAAACACTTCTTGTTTTGAAATGAGGACTAGCTATTTCATTTGGAAATCTAGGGGTTTCCTTAGGAATTGAATCTATCTTAGTAGACAAATGTTCTACTTGATTAGCTATTGTATGCAGTATCTGATTTGAATAATTATTTTGTTGATAAACTTTTTTAATATCATCTAAGACAACATTTGAATTTCCGTCTTCTCTACCTATCTTAAAAGGACTAGCTTCTATTTCCTGTTGGTCAACTTGAATTTTTATTGGTTGTAAAGGTGGATGGATTGAAGTAATAGCTTGATAATCATTAATCTTCCATTTTCTATATAAATTACTTTGAACATTAATATAACTTTCTTTGAAAACATTGGAAATACCTTCATTTTTTGAAAACCAGTATTCTAACCATGAAAGTAAAAGAATATTACATTTCATCTTTTTCATATATGAAATCCATTCTTCTTTTAATTTCTCTTGAATAACTTCATTTAATGCTATAAACCAAAATTTCTTTTTACTATTTTCCTTTTCAAAAGCTTCATTTAAATATTTTAAATTTATTTTAAATTTTTTCTTTTCAAAAGTAATAACATTAATTCCCATTTGTGACCTTGTAGGTGACATAGGGGGTGAATTGACTATTTCTGGAATAGGAGATTTGAAAACATACTTCGAAGGGTTTTCTGATACTATCGAGGGTGATGGTTCAGAAAATGATCTTCTAGGTAGATTGAAATTATTTAAAGAACTTGTTCCTTCTCTTAATGAATTAAATCTTAGTAAAATTGTTCCATCTTCTTTTTCTATAATATTATTAATTTCTCTTCTAATTATGTTTCTAGAAGGTTGAGCATTTTGAATTTCAAATTGTTCAGGAATTGTAATTTCGTTCCACTTTAATCTTTTAGGAATAAAAACTGTTGGATTATCAGCTTCTACATGTAATAAAACTGTTTCCTCTTTTGAACTAGGTAACATGTTGAATCTAGTATTTATTTGAGAATTCATTAACCTAAAATAAACTCTGTAAATAATTGCAAAATTTTTACAAAATTGTTCAAATTCATCACCTTGTAAATGAATATCTAATACTAATGAATCTAATATTAATGGATCTGTTAAATCAACAGAAAAGTTTGGACAACAATTGAAATATATTGGACCATTACAAACATTAGTTTGAATCATACTTAATAAAGAAGTTTTGTATCTTTTTAATCTTTTATCTCTTAAAGCTAAATAAATTGGAGCATCTACACCTATGTGTACTAAAGGTTTAATTGCTACTTGAATCATACCATAATGAATATATCTATAACCTTTGTCTATATATTTTTTAATTGAAACTTTATTTAATAAAGGAATTGTTTGAAATTCTTCTTGTAAAGAAATTGTTTCTTCATGAGTTTTAATTGAAAAAGCAGTTTTGAAATCTAAAGAACCTATCTTATAGATGAATTCTATACTTTGCTCTGGAATAGACCAATTTGAGTAATCTAAAGGCATATGCACCTCCTGACTCTGCACGACGTCAGAGTTACCGTTTCTATCTTGAGTATTCAAAAACATTTTTCTAAACCTCACTGCCATGTTTAATATAACATAATCTAATCATTTACTCTTGACTTCAGACTAAGATCGGGGAACACGGGGAGCACCCTGCCTGGAACACCTCACACTCGGGCTTACCAACGGTCTTACTAGGCTCACCAAACCGCTTGCCAAACCTACCTTAATCTTAATCAAAGGTAAAGTTTTAAATTAAGGTTATGCTAAACACTTAAGCTTAATTTAAACTAATGCTTATGAACACCTAAAACAGTGAACAGATGGCTCTGATACCACTTGGGGGCAGGACCGGTGTCATATACTAATTAAGCTACAATAATTTTTAGTTTTGAAAATTAATGAACAGTAATTGTGAATAGTAATGACGTGAATAGTAAAAATGAACAGTAATCATGAATAGTAATTGTGAATAGTAACTGCGTGAATAGTAATCATGAATAGTAATCAAAATGAATAGTGAAAAATATTGAAAATGGTACTCAAAATGATCAGCAAATCGAGATGAATAAAACACTTACTTTATTTAACTCTGAAATTGAAATCTGAATACAGAAAGTATCCTTGAAATAAAAGTGGAAAAGTGAATAGTACAAATTTTGAAGGATTTGTGAAATTGAAATGGGTTACGGTTTGGAATTCTAAGTTTGGAAATTGGCTACAAATTGGACTATGGAATTTTTCTAAGATTGTCTAAGCTTTTGCAGTGTATTCTGGGGTTTGCTGAATTTGCCGATGATTTTTCTGAATGGAATGGAGTCCTTTTATAGTTGAAATTCTTGAGTCCGTCCAATTTTAGGCTGTTGAAATTGGTGAAGCCTAACCGTTAGGCTTTTTGACTTTTGTGTAATGACTTCAGTGGCTTGTGAAATGACTTTTGTTTTTGATTGTTGCAGATGCTTCTAGATTGTTGAAGACTTTTGCTTTGAGAAGAATTGGCCGTCACTTCCAATTTTGCAATTTGTCATCAGGAGATTGATTTTGACTGAGTCATTTGAGTCTTGAAAGTCTTGAATCCACTTGGGGGCAGGACCGGTGTCATGCACTAATTAAGCTACAGTGATTTTAAATTTTGAAAATTAATGAACAGTAATTGTGAATAGTAATGACGTGAATAGTAAAAATGAGCGATAATCATGAATAGTAATTGTGAATAGTAACTGCGTAAATAGTAATCATGAATAGTAATCAACGTGAATAGTAAAAATATTGAAAATGGTACTCAAAATGATCAGCAAATCGAGATGAATAAAACACTTACTTTATTTAACTCTGAAATTGAAATCTGAATACAGAAAGTATCCTTGAAATAAAAGTGGAAAAGTGAATAGTACAAATTTTGAAGGATTTGTGAAATTGAAATGGGTTACGGTTTGGAATTCTAAGTTTGGAAATTGGCTACAAATTGGACTATGAAATTTTTCTAAGATTGTCTAAGCTTTTGCAGTGTATTCTGGGGTTTGCTGAATTTGCCGATTGTATGATTTCTTTGTCTAAGATTTGCTGTGTGTATGGAGTCCTTTTATAGTTGAGATTCTTGAGTCCGTCCAATTCTAGCTGTGGAAATTTGATAAAGGCTAGTCTTTAGCCTTTTTGACTTTTGCTTGTAGGGTTGAAGACTTTTGTGGTCTTGAAATGAATTTGTGTTGCAGATTCTCGTAGCTTCTAAGCTTTTGTCTTGAATTTCCAATTTTGACTGGGTCTTGGGTCTTGAATTTGCTTTGGTTGTGCAGGCTTTGTTTTTGGCTTTGAATTTGTGTTGGAACCTTCTTATCTGGATTGGGTTGAAAGTCTTGAATCCTTATCTACTTCCGGCTTTTTGAATGAAGACATTTGTCTGAATTCCTTTGAGGTTGAGATTTGAGCTTATCCATTTGAAGACTTTTGAGGCGATCTTATCTTCTTGTTGAAAAGTTGTTTGTAATTATGTGCCGACATGGGACCTACTCTGCGTTTTGGAAAACAGAGTTTTCTGACTGTCCCCACTTCACGTGCTTGAATTGCTTTAATCATCTTGCCGTTGCCGACCTTTTGAATGAAGACTGTCTTCTTTAGGGAGAAGGCCATTGGTCTTCGACGTCGATGAGATTTAGGATAACTGGGGTGTCCGGTGAGTATGAATGCTCGTCTAATGGATTATCGGTGGAGTCGGATGAATCTGGGTCTTCGGCCGTTGGGTCGAAAGTTTCTATTATTATTGGAACTTCTGGAAATTCTCTGGGATCTTTGAGAGCCCAATACTGTTGCAATGCTTCTTGTTGTTGCGGCAGAGAAAGCTCTGGATTGTTGATTGAATCTATGAGTTTTTCTTGTTGAATCTTCCAATCTAAGACTTCTTGGTAATCATCATCAATAATGAGTTGAATTACTGGTGGAGTAGGGAATAATTCCTTCTTGATTCTTGAATTCCGAACTGTTGAAATTTCCCTTTGATGAACGACTTTAGCTACATTGCCTGGACCATGAAAGAAAATTCTAGGAGCAGGAGGAAGTTTTGTTTTTGAAATAAGATATTCTGAAATATCCTCAAACAACCTTTGATTCATAATACCTGCAAAACAGAAAATCGTGAGTGTATAAAGCAAAGAATCTTTGAGCTGGTGGTCCGCCAATTGGCTTTGAAGATGATCCTTTGGACTAATGGCTGGTGTTTATAGATATTGATTGTGCTTGAGTTGTCTGTCAATTGTGACGAGGAATGGATGGATGATACTTTGAATCTTGTAGGTCAAGGGTATTTTGAGTAGGATGGGGTTTGCAATGTTGAATTTATTTTGAAATTCCAGTTAAAAATTCACGTGTTAAGAAATCAGGCAAACAATTCTCCTCACCTTTGATGTATTCAATGTCAAAATCGAATACAGATAGGATAGCCTGCCATCGTGCAAAAATCTGTTTTGAAACTATGTTTTGAACATCTTTGGTTAAGACATCTTTTGCAGACTTGCAATCAATACGTAATAGAAATTTTTGATAATATAAATCATCTTGAAATTTTGAAATACATAAAACAATAGATAGAATTTCTTTTTTAATAGTTGAATAATTCTTTCTAGCTCCACTCCAGACACCACTATGAAATCTCACTAGTTGTTCTGGGGAGTCTATTTCTAACTTCTGCTTGAGAATGCCTCCATATCCTGCTTCTGAAGCATCAGTTTCTACTATCATTTTAATGGCTTTTGGATTTGGAATAACTAGACACGGAAGACTTTTTATTTGTCTTTTAATGTCTTGAACTACCCTAGTATGGACTTCTGTCCATGCTGGAGGGGTTTTCTTGAGTCTTTGAAATAAAGGATTACATTTCTGTCTAAGTTTTGGAAAGAAATCAGAAATATAATTTAAACATCCTAAAAATCTTTGCAATTGATTTTTATCTTTAATTTCATTTGGAAATTTGTCTCAGAAATTCTAAACTTCTATTAATTGGAATAATTGTTCCTAAATGAATATTATGACCTAAAAACCTAACATTGGTTTGAAATAACTTCATTTTAGTAGCTGAAACTACTAAACCATTTCTTTTTACTACTTTGGAAAATATTTCTAAGTGTTTAAAATGTTTATCTATATTTTCTGAAAATACTAATACATCATCAATATAAACAATCATAAAGGTTGAATAAGGATTGAATATATCATTCATAATATTTTGAAATTCTGAGGGAGCATTTTTTAATCCGAAAGGCATAACATTCCATTCATAGTGGCCAAAAGGCTGTGAATGCGATCTTATACTGTCTTTTCGGCTATTTGAATTTGCCAGTATCCTGACTTCATATCAAATTTTGAAAATACTTTAGCATTGAATAATCGGTTTAATAAATCTCTTTTATTTGGAATAGGATATCTAATCCATTTTAATACTTTATTTAATGGCTTGTAATTAATAACTAGTCTAGGTACTCCTCTTTCTTTTTCAGCTTGATTCATGACATAAAAAGCTGGACAAGACCAAGGAGACTTTGAGGGTCTTATTAATTTTTTATTTAATAATGTCTTAATTTCTTGCTTACAGGTTTCTAATAACTCTTGATTCATTTGAATAGGCCTAGCTTTTGTCTTAATATCTTTTTCTAGGAATCCTTCTTCATATGGTAATTCTACCTCATGTTTCTTTCTATCCCAAAAAGCATTAGGTAGATCTGCACAAATTTCTTTTCTAAATTTATCTTCTACTTCAATAATTTTTCTTTTGATACTTTTATCTTTTAATTGATCTTCTATTCTAGCATATGAATGTTCTTCTTGTAAAAACTCTATTTGACTCTTGATATGACTAATATTATTTATTTGCTTAAATATTGAGCACTTTTGAATTAAATCTATTTCTTTTTGTCTTTTGGGAGAAATAAAATTGAATGAAATCTTCCTACCCATGATTTTTGTATGAATACCTTCAGTATCTACTTTAATAGGGTTAATTTGATGTAAAAATGGTAATCCTAAAATTAAATCTTGAGTTATATCGTCTACTACATAACATAAATTTTTAATGCAATACTCATCGTTGCATACATTTAAAATGACTCTATGATTGACATGTAATCTACTTGAATTGGCTGCTAATAAACTCTCATTAGTCTTTTGACAATACTTTGTAGGGATTATTCCTGTTTTAATACAGTTTGCATCAGCACCACTATCTATCATAGCGTGTACTGTGAGTTTGAAATCATTTATTCCTATGGTAACAAAACAATACCATTTTTGATACTCTATTTTATTTATCATTTGAATATACATTTTATCTGAAACTTGTTCATTATTTATTTGAATAGAATTTAAGTCTTGAATATCAGTTATAACCTCTTTTCCTTTTAAAGAATCTTCTGGAGTAATTCCATTCTTTATTAGACTTATTTTAGTATCTAATTCTAAATCTTTTGTTTTTAATTCTATTAAATCCTTTTGTAATTTTCTAACTTGTTCTTTTAATGTTTTAATATCTTCTTTGACTTCATCTGGCTTCCTAATACCTAATACTCCTTCATTTGGATATTTTTCTAATAATTTTGAAATACTGAATGGTTTTTCAAACTTTTTAGGTTTTTCTTCTTCTAATATTAAATCTCTTAATTTTGTCAAATATTCTTTTCTACATTCTTTATCATCTATTTTTTCTATCATTTCAAATAATGTTTCTTTATTGCTTTTTGAAATCACATTAATGCACTTACATTTTTCTATGCTTTCTAAACTTGAATCTGAATCTATGTCATCTTGAATATTATCTTCGTCTATGTCTGTTTCTTCTATTAATAAAGCTATCATTTTCTTTTTGAAATCTTCTTCTTGAAATATTTCATTTATCTTTTTCTTCATTTTACATTGATTTGCCTTGTGACCGAAGCGACCACATTTCCAGCAAGTTATTGAATTATTTTCATCTTTATCTTTATTCTTATATCCTTTATATTTCTTCTTTTTATATCTTTTGTAATATTGACTATTATCATAATTCTTATGTTTCTTGAATTTTGAATGTCTTTTATATTTTTCTAACTTTCTATTTTGAGCTGAAGGGGCTTTAATTCCTTTAATACCAAAAACTTCACAAAAGTTTCCTACTTCTTGTTTTTCTCTACCATATTTATTTTGAATCTTTAATTACATACATAATTCTAATCCTTCTTTTTAATAAAAGCAAATAACTGACCAAAAGATATTCTATTGAAATCTATGTAATCATTTCCTACTTCTTTTGTAATTTAGATATTATTCTTTGCGAAAATAAAGTTGGTAATCTGTAATGAATTTTCTTTCCAAAAAGGAGAATTAGCATCATTTCTTTTTAATACTTGAGTAAGAAATACATCTTTATACCATCTAAAATCTGACAAAGTTGGACATCTTAAATTACTTAACATAATCTTTGAACTAGCTAAAGTTTCTTTTGGGTTACCTATGAAATGAACTGAAATTGTAACTATTAATTGATCTACTGCATCTGATTGCTTTTCTGTAACAAACGTTTTAGTTCCATCTGCATTTGTTTTCTCTACTTCTATACATTGAATGATTTAATATTTGTTGTTTTTCTTCTAAAGTTAATAAATTATCCCACCAATTTTTTAATTGTCCTGAAAATCCTACAATTAATGCTGTTGCAGTATTTACCTCTGTTAATCCTAATGTTTTGTAGGCTGTCTTAGCCATTCCCATTTCTTGCAATGTATTTAATATTTCATATTCTGATTTTCCATCTATGTTCCATTCATAGACAGAGTTTCCATCATATGAACTTCTTTTAAATTGTTTTCTTTCTTCGTATTGAATATCTGGGGGAGTAGGTCTAGGATAATAATTTCTTGTATTCATTGAAAAATCCAATTTCTATAATTTTTCTGTCTTTTTATTCTATTAATTTCTACTTCTGAATTATCTCTAAATTCTTGTTCTACATTATTAATCTTTTGTATTTCTGAATTATCTGAATCTTCACTTGAATTATCATCTAATTGATTACATCATTTTCTTTCTGTTTCTAAACAATTAATTCTATTTTACAAGTACTAGCTTTATCACTTGAATACTTTGAGTTATTCTATTTATTAAACTATTTTGCATTTTATTTTTAATTAAATCTTCTTCTAATTCTTGAGAAACACTTCTTGTTTTGAAATGAGGACTAGCTATTTCATTTGGAAATCTAGGGGTTTTCTTAGGAATTGAATCTATCTTAGTAGACAAATGTTCTACTTGATTAGCTATTGTATACGATTCGATTTGAATAATTATTTTGTTGATAAACTTTTTTAATATCATCTAAGACAACATTTGAATTTCCGTCTTCTCTACCTATCTTAAAAGGACTAGCTTCTATTTCCTGTTGGTCAACTTGAATTTTTATTGGTTGTAAAGGTGGATGGATTGAAGTAATAGCTTGATAATCATTAATCTTCCATTTTCTATATAAATTACTTTGAACATTAATATAACTTTCTTTGAAAACATTGGAAATATCTTCATTTTTTGAAAACCAGTATTCTAACCACGAAAGTAAAAGAATATTACATTTCATCTTTTTCATATATGAAATCCATTCTTCTTTTAATTTCTCTTGAATAACTTCATTTAATGCTATAAACCAAAATTTCTTTTTACTATTTTCCTTTTCAAAAGCTTCATTTAAATATTTAAAATTTATTTTAAATTTTTTCTTTTCAAAAGTAATAACATTAATTCCCATTTGTGACCTTGTAGGTGACATAGGGGGTGAATTGACTATTTCTGGAATAGGAGATTTGAAAACATACTTTGAAGGGTTTTCTGACACTATCGAGGGTGATGGTTCAGAAAATGATCTTCTAGGTAGATTGAAATTATTTAAAGAACTTGTTCCTTCTCTTAATGAATTAAATCTTAGTAAAATTGTTCCATCTTCTTTTTCTATAATATTATTAATTTCTCTTCTAATTATGTTTCTAGAAGGTTGAGCATTTTGAATTTCAAATTGTTCAGGAATTGTAATTTCGTTCCACTTTAATCTTTTAGGAATAAAAACTGTTGGATTGTCTACTTCTACATGTAATAAAACTGTTTCCTCTTTTGAACTTGGTAACATGTTGAATCTAGTATTTATTTGAGAATTCATTAACCTAAAATAAACTCTGTAAATAATTGCAAAATTTTTACAAAATTGTTCAAATTCATCACCTTGTAAATGAATATCTAATACTAATGAATCTAATATTAATGGATTTGTTAAATCAACAGAAAAGTTTGGACAACAATTGAAATATATTGGACCATTACAAACATTAGTTTGAATCATACTTAATAAAGAAGTTTTGTATCTTTTTAATCTTTTATCTCTTAAAGCTAAATAAATTGGAGCGTCTACACCTATGTGTACTAAAGGTTTAATTGCTACTTGAATCATACCATAATGAATATATCTATAACCTTTGTCTATATACTTTTTAATTGAAACTTTATTTAATAAAGGAATTGTTTGAAATTCTTCTTGTAAAGAAATTGTTTCTTCATGAGTTTTAATTGAAAAAGCAGTTTTGAAATCTAAAGAACCTATCTTGTATATTGACTCTATACTTTGTTCTGGAATAGACCAATTTGAGTAATCTAAAGGCATATGCACCTCCTGACTCTGCACGACGTCAGAGTTACCGTTTCTATCTTGAGTATTCAAAAACATTTTTCTAAATCTTGCTGCCATGTTTAATATAACATAATCTAATCTTTTACTCTTGACTTCAGACTAAGATCGGGGAACACGGGGAGCACCCTGCCTGGAACACCTCACACTCGGGCTTACCAACGGTCTTACTAGGCTCACCAAACCGCTTGCCAAACCTACTTTAATCTTAATCAAAGGTAAAGTTTTAAATTAAGGTTATGCTAAACACTTAAGCTTAATTTAAACTAATGCTTATGAACACCTAAAACAGTGAACAGATGGTTCTGATACCACTTGGGGGCAGGACCGGTGTCATATACTAATTAAGCTACAGTAATTTTTAGTTTTGAAAATTAATGAACAGTAATTGTGAATAGTAATGACGTAAATAGTAAAAATGAACAGTAATCATGAATAGTAATTGTGAATAGTAACTGCGTGAATAGTAATCATGAATAGTAATCAACGTGAATAGTAAAAATATTGAAAATGGTACTCAAAATGATCAGCAAATCGAGATGAATAAAACACTTACTTTATTTAACTCTGAAATTGAAATCTGAATACAGAAAGTATCCTTGAAATAAAAGTGGAAAAGTGAATAGTACAAATTTTGAAGGATTTGTGAAATTGAAATGGGTTACGGTTTGGAATTCTAAGTTTGGAAATTGGCTACAAATTGGACTATGAAATTTTTCTAAGATTGTCTAAGCTTTTGCAGTGTATTCTGGGGTTTGCTGAATTTTCCGATTGTATGATTTGCTGTCTAAGATTTGCTGTGTCCTTCTTCTGAATGGAATGGAGTCCTTTTATAGTTGAAATCTTGTGAATCCGTCCAATTCTAGCTGTTGAATTTTGTGAAGCCTAACCGTTAGGCTTTTTGACTTTTGTGGCTTGTGTAATGACTTCAGTGGCTTGTGAAATGACTTTTGTTTTTGATTGTTGCAGTTGCTTCTAGATTGTTGAAGACTCTTGCTTTGAGAAGAATTGGCCGTCACTTCCAATTTTGCAATTTGTCATCAGGAGATTGATTTTGACTGAGTCATTTGAGTCTTGAAAGTCTTGAATCCTTATCTACTTCCGGCTTTTTGAATGAAGACACTTGTCTGAATTCCTTTGAAGTTGAGAGTTGAGCTTATCCATTTGAAGACTTTTGAGGCGATCTTATCTTCTTGTTGAAAAGTTGTTTGTAATTATGTGCCGACATGGGACCTACTCTGCGTTTTGGAAAACAGAGTTTTCTGACTGTCCCCACTTCACGTGCTTGAATTGCTTTAATCATCTTGCCGTTGCCGACTTTTTGAATGAAGATCGCCCTGATTGCTTCATGGCGAAGGAATCTAAATTCGTGTACTGCGAAGCTTGTGTCGAACTTTTTCGCGAAGTTGCCTTTCTTGAGATTGGCTTTCAAAGTATTGGAAATCAATTAATTTTGGATCTTTAGGCATTGGCTTGATTGGAGAATAAAAAGGCAAAGCTGGGAGTTTTCCTTTTCTCTTATCAGAATCTTCAAAAAACTCTTGCATTTGATGTTGGTGTTTGACCCACCAATTGAGTGTAGTGGCATGATAACGGTTTTTCTGCTTTTGCTCTATTTTGGTGCAAGGATTAATACACTTTGGTAATTTCCTTGGTTGAAATGACCCAGTCTCTCGATTTTGAATGATATGAGTGACATTATAAATGCTTGAAAGTCTTGGAACTCTTTCAAGTATGCCTGGGTTTGAATTATCGTATTCGGCTCGGACTAACCAATATGGTTCTATTTGAGGAACTTTCTTCATTGAATCCTGCAAAACAGAAAATTGTTAGTTTATAAATAAATGGGTTTTTGGTCTGGTGGTCCGCCAATTGGTTCTGAAGATGATCCTTTGGACGAATGGCTGGTGTTTATGGATATTGATTGTGCTTGAGTTATCTGTCAATTGTGACGAGGAATGGATGGATGATACTTCGAATCTTGTAGGTCAAGGGTATTTTGAGTAGGATGGGGTTTGCAATGTTGAATTTATTTTGAAATTCCAGTTAAAAATTCACGTGTTAAGAAATCAGGCAAACAATTCTCCTCACCTTTGATGTATTCAATGTCAAAATCGAATACAGATAGGATAGCCTGCCATCGTGCAAAAATCTGTTTTGAAACTATGTTTTGAACATCTTTGGTTAAGACATCTTTGCGACTTGCAATCAATACGTAATAGAAATTTTTGATAATATAAATCATCTTGAAATTTTGAAATACATAAAACAATAGATAGAATTTCTTTTTTAATAGTTGAATAATTCTTTCTAGCTCCACTGCAGACACCACTATGAAATCTCACTAGTTGTTGCAGGAGTCTATTTCTAACTCGCTTGAGAATGCCTCCATATCACCTTACAAGCATCGGTTTCTACTATCATTTTAATGGCTTTTGGATTTGGAATAACTAGACACGGAAGATTTTTATTTGTCTTTTAATGTCTTGAACTACCCTAGTATGGACTTACGTCCCATCTTTGGAGGGTTTTCTTGAGTCTTTGAAATAAAGGATTACATTTACATCTAAGTTTTGGAAAGAAATCAGAAATATAATTTAAACATCCTAAAAATCTTTGCAATTGATTTTTATCTTTAATTTCATTTGGAAATTTGTCTGTAAATTCTAAACTTCTATTAATTGGAATAATTGTTCCTAAATGAATATTATGACCTAAAAACCTAACATTGGTTTGAAATAACTTCATTTTAGTAGCTGAAACTACTAAACCATTTCTTTTTACTACTTTGGAAAATATTTCTAAGTGTTTAAAATGTTTATCTATATTTTCTGAAAATACTAATACATCATCAATATAAACAATCATAAAGGTTGAATAAGGATTGAATATATCATTCATAATATTTTGAAATTCTGAGTGAGCATTTTTTAATCCGAAAGGCATAACATTCCATTCATAGTGTCCAAAAGGAACTGTGAATGCAGTCTTATACCTGTCTTTTTCGGCTATTTGAATTTGCCAATATCCTGACTTCATATCAAAATTTAAAATCACTGTAGCTTAATTAGTGCATGACATTTAAATTTTGAAAATTAATGAACAGTAATTGTGAATAGTAATGACGTGAATAGTAAAAATGAACAGTAATCATGAATAGTAATTGTGAATAGTAACTGCGTGAATAGTAATCATGAATAGTAATCAACGTGAATAGTAAAAATATTGAAAATGGTACTCAAAATGATCAGCAAATCGAGATGAATAAAACACTTACTTTATTTAACTCTGAAATTGAAATCTGAATACAGAAAGTATCCTTGAAATAAAAGTGGAAAAGTGAATAGTACAAATTTTGAAGGATTTGTGAAATTGAAATGGGTTACGGTTTGGAATTCTAAGTTTGGAAATTGGCTACAAATTGGACTATGAAATTTTTCTAAGATTGTCTAAGCTTTTGCAGTGTATTCTGGGGTTTGCTGAATTTGCCGATTGTATGATTTGCTGTCTAAGATTTGCTGTGTGTATAGAGTCCTTTTATAGTTGAGATTCTTGAGTCCGTCCAATTCTAGCTGTGGAAATTTGATAAAGGCTAGTCTTTAGCCTTTTTGACTTTTGCTTGTAGGCTTGAAGACTTTTGTGGTCTTGAAATGAATTTGTGTTGCAGATTCTCGTAGCTTCTAAGCTTTTGTCTTGAATTTCCAATTTTGACTGGGTCTTGGGTGTTGAATTTGCTTTGGTTGTGCAGGCTTTGTTTTTGGCTTTGAATTTGTCTTGGAACCTTCTTATCTGGATTGGGTTGAAAGTCTTGAATCCTTATCTAAGAAATCCATTCTTCTTTTAAAAATCCTATTTAACTCTTAACATTTTAAAAATCCTATTTGACTCTTCATGGTTAGAATATTGGTTTTCAAGAAATGAAGGTATTTACAATGTTTTCAAAGAAAGTTATATTAATGTTCAAACTAATTTGTATAAAAAATGGAAAATTAATGATAGTCAAGCTATTACTTTAATACATCCACCTTACAACCTGTAAAAATTCAAGTTGATTAACAGGAAATAGAAGCTAGTCCTTTTAAGATAGGTAGAGATGATGGAAATTCAAATGTTGTATTAGATGATATTAAAAAAGTTTATCAACAAAATAATTATTCAAATCAGATATTACATACAATAGCTAATCAAGTAGAACATTTGTCTTTTAAGATAGATTCAGTTCCTAAAGATACTCCTAAATTTCCAAATGAGATAGCTAGTCCTCATTTCAAAACAAGAAGTGTTTCTCACGAATTAGAAGAAGACTTAATTAGAAATAAAATGCAAAGTAGTTTGATAAATAGAATAACTCAAAGTATTCAAGCTGATAAAGCTAGTACTTCAGAAAATATAATTAATTGTTTAGAAACAGGAGGAAAAATGACAGAATCAGATGATAATTCAAGTTTAAGTGGAAGATTCAGATAACTCAGAAATACAAAAGATTAATAATGTAGAGCAAGAATTTAGAGATAATTCAGAAGTAAGTAGAAATTAATAGGATAAGAGGACAGAAAAATTATAGAAATTGGAATTCAATAAATACAAGAAATTATTATCTTAGACCTACACCTCCAGATATGCGATATGAAGAAAGAAAACAATTCAAAACAAGTTTATATGATGGCAATTCTGTTTACGAATGGAACATAGATGGAAAATCAGAATATGAAATATTAAATACATTACAAGAGATGGGAATGGCTAAAACAGCATACAAAACATTATGATTAACAGAGATTAATACTGCAACAACATTAATAGTATGATTTTCAGGACAATTAAAGAATTGATGGGATAATTTGTTAACATTAGAAGGAAAACAACAAATATTAAATCACTCAATAGAAGTAGAAGTAGAAGTAGAAAAAACAAATGCAGATGGAACAAAAACATTTGTTATAGAAAAACAATCAGATGCAGTAGATCAATTACTAGTTACAATTTCAGTTCATTTCATAGGTAACCCAAAAGAGACTTTAGCTAGTTCAAAAATTATGTTAAGGAATTTAAGATATCCAACTTTGTCAGACTTTAGATGGTATAAAGATGTATTTCTTACTCAAATATTAAAAAGAAATGATGCTAATTCTCCTTTTTGGAAAGAAAAATTCATTATAGGATTACCTACTTTATTTTCACAAAGAATAATATCTAAATTGCATAAAGAGGTAGGAAATGATTACACATATTTCAATACAATATATTTGGTCAATTATTTTCTTTTATGGAAAAAGAAGGATTAGAATTATGTACAGAATTAAAGATTCAAAACAAATATGGTAGAGAAAAACAAGATGTTGGAAACTTTTGTGAAGTATTTGGTATTAAAGGAATTAAAGCTCTTTTAGCTCAAAATAGAAAAATAGAAAAATATAAAAGACATTCAAAATTTAAGAAACATAAGAATTATGATAATAGTCAATATTATAAAAAATATAAAACGAAGAAATATAAAGGATATAAAAATAAAGATACTAATGATAATAATTCAATAACTTGCTGGAAATGTGGTCGCTTTGGTCACAAGGTTAATCAATGTAAAATGAAGAAAAAGATAAATGAAATATTTCAAGAAGAAGAATTAAAAAAGAAAATTCTAGCTTTATTAATAGAAGAAACAGATATAAATGAAGATAATATTCAAGATGACATAGATTCAGACTCAAGTCTAGAAAGTGTAGAAAAGTGCAAGTGTATTAATGTGATTTCAAAAACTAATAAATAAACATTATTTGAAATGATTGAAAAAATAGATGATAAAACATGTAGACAAGAATATTTGAAAAAAAATTAAGAGATTTAATATTAGAAGAAGAAAAACCTAAAAAGTTTGAAGAACCATTTAGTATTTCAAAATTATTAGATAAATATCCAAATGAAGGATTATTAGGAATTAGGAAGCCAGATGAAGTCAAAGAAGATATTAAAACATTAAAAGAACAAGTTAAAAAATTACAAAAGGATTTAATAGAATTAAAAACCAAAGATTTAGAATTAGATACAAAAAAAAGTTTAATAACAAATGGAATTACCCAAGACAGTTCTTCAAAAGGAAAAGAAGTTATAAATGATATTCAAGACTTAAGTTCTATTTAAATAAATAATGAACAAGTTTTAGATAAAGTGTATATTCAAATGATAAATAAAATAGAGTATCAAAAATGGTATTGTTTTGTTACAATAGGAATAAATGATTTCCAAATCACAGTACATGCTATGGTAGATAGTGGTGCTGATGCAAACTGTATTAAAACAGGAATAATTCCTACAAAATATTGCCAGAAAACTAATGAGAGTTTATTAGCAACAAATTCAAGTAGATTACATGTTAAACATAGAGTAGTATTAAATGTATGCAATGATGATTATTGTATTAAAAATTTATGTTATGTAGTTGAAGATATAGCTCAAGATCTAATTTTAGGACTACCATTTTTACATCAGATTAATCCTATTAAAGTAGATAATGAAGGTATTCATACAAAAATCATGGGTAGGAAGATTTCATTCAACTTTATTTCTCCTAAAAGACAGAAAGAAATAGATTTAATTCATAAGTGTTTAATATTTAAACAAATAAATAATATTAATCATATTAAGAGTCAAATAGGATTTTTAATGAAGAACATTCATACACTAGAATAGACTATAAGTTTAAGAAATAAATTTTATCCATTGTTTTATGCACTTCAAAATTTCATGAAGATTTCGATTATCAAAATTTTTTATTACGTATTGATTACAAATTTGCAAAAGATGTTTTAACGAAAGATGTTCAAAATTTAGTTTCAAAATAGATTTTTGCAAGATGGCAAGTTATCCTATCTGTATTCAATTTTGATATTGAATATGTCAAAGGTGAGGAGAATTGTTTGCCTGATTTTAGACTTGTGAATTTTAACAGGAATTTCAAAATGAGTTTAGTCAAGAAAGAAGGAGATTCCAAAAAGCTTCCACTTATTCATTTGACTTCGCCAAATAGATTTCAATCCCTTTCTAATTATCCTCCATTAAACTTTGCTCAAGCTTTAGAAGCACCTTATCAAAAGACTTCAATTCAAAGGACTACTCTTCCACCTATTCAAACCCAATCTTAGCAAACTACCTCAAGCTCAAATCTTACCTATTTCACTAAAGGAATAGTTGAATCACTTTTCCTTACACATTTTATTCAAACTCTAGATTTCCAAACTTTTTCAAAATACATTGAACAAACCATTTACCCAGACTGCAACTGGATACCATTTAATGCTGAAAAAGATATCTCATTTTATCTTTTGGTTTTAATTGATTTAGGATTAGTAGATATCAAGCATACTTTAGATCCAAAAGATGTTAATAGAGTTGCTTATTCAAAAGCTATTATCAGAAAAATTTGTTCTGTTGATGAGTGAGGAAGTCATTCTCTGCTTAAAACATTTGCAATAGAAACTCAATATAGAGGATACACGTACTAAGACTACTTGGAAGCATGGTACAAAGCTTTTTACTTTAGACCATTCAATCATTCACGGTTTTTTACCTTTCATAAAACCTTTTCATCTCAAGTACCTTCTATTCCAATCTGGTTTTACAACTGGTGGATATCTTGGATGTACTGAAGATATTTATCCCCTGGAGACTCAAATGGCTTATAAATTATTCATTCGTAAAACTGAAGGAAGAATTCCAGATTATATGCAGCCTATTCAATTTCATATTTTATTCAAACTCCCATGGATATTTTGTTAGAGTTACAAGATTCATTCATTCCATCCCAAACCATATCCCATGTCCCTGGTTCGGGAATTCAAAATCAAATGGTGGACCCAAGTCTCAATTACTCAAGAAATGGTGGTGGTCTAGTTCTGCAGTGCATCAAATCCATAGATAGGACAAA
Organism: Gynochthodes officinalis; assembly: GCA_020080225.1. Classification (NCBI taxonomy): domain Eukaryota; kingdom Viridiplantae; phylum Streptophyta; class Magnoliopsida; order Gentianales; family Rubiaceae; genus Gynochthodes; species Gynochthodes officinalis. Next base: position 31,963,401 of record CM034615.1, on the reverse strand, counting down.
AAATTCAATTCCCGAAAACTCAATCAAAACAGGTTCGTGGACAACAGATGGCGGTACCATCCACACCTGTAAAGGTGAAAGAGACAATTCAAAAGAAAGAAAAGAAAAAAGAATAAATCACAGAAAGTCAGATTTCATCAGTGGCAGAATTATTGCAAAAGGACAAAGATATTGCCGATGGCTATGTAGAATATCAAGAATTCATCAAGTTCATGCAATTCAGAGAAAAAGCAAAATCGATGTCTATAAATAGCAAGGCCTCATCAGAAGGATCATCCACAGATCCATTTGGTGGCCCATTGGCTCAAGACCAGTTTGATTTATAAACTAACAATTTTCTATTTTGCAAGATTCAATGAAGAAAGTTAAACAAAGGTGTATTGGATAGTCATAGGATGTTCAGATTTAGAAGGATCTGACAATTAAAAAATAGGAATACTTGAAAGAGTCCCCAATGTTGCTCAAACTATTCAAAATCTAGAAATTGGATCATTTCAACCGAAGAATTTACCCAACTGTATTTACCTTTTCAGTAAGAAGTCTCAAAAGAAGCAAGATCGAGATTATGTTCAAAGGCTACGAAGGATGATAAAAGATGACAATCAAATGCAAGAATTCTAAGAATTTATGGAAAACTGGGATCCAAGACTTAGCGAAGAACCAGTTTTACCGTGTTATTCTCCATTAAAATCAATTCAAGATCAAAAGCTAATAGTCAGAATTACACCTCGCGAAGGTCATGACTTAGATATATTTGATGAAGAAATTATAGAAGAAGCCTCAAGTTTTGCTACTCCAGTGGATTCAACCTCTCCAAGAACTCAGCAAGCATTTCAAGATAGGTTTTTCTCAAAGTCCTCAATTCAACAAGACGACATCTTTGAAGAATAGCTTCCTTCACCATGAAGCCATCAAGGACAGTCTTCATTCAAAAAGTGGGAAATGGAAAGATGATTAAAGCTATTCAAGCTCGTGAAGTGGGGACAATCAGAAAACTCTACTTCTCGAAAAGACGAGTAGGTCCCATGTCGGCAAAAAATTACAAGAAACTTTTCAAAAGATGATAAGATCAACTTCAAAAGTCTACAAGCAGTTGTCTTTATTCAAAAAGCCGGAAGTAGATAAGGATTCAGATTCATCAAAGGACAAAGGTCAAGATCACCAACTCCAAGAGTTGACAAAGTAAACAAAGACAAAATCCAAAAGTTGTATACTATGGGCAAGTTATTCAATCAAGAAAAAAGTCATTCAACCAAGGCAACAAAGTCATTCAACCATGGCAACAAAGTCTTCAAGCAAGCCAAAAGGTCAAAAAGGTTATAAAGCCTAAAGTCAAAAAGGCTACCAAGCCTATGGAGTTATCTGGCCAAGAAAACTTATATAAATTCAGCAGATTCAAGCATTGGCAAAAAAACCACCCGAATTACAACTTCTTACAACCGAATTCCAACTTCTTACACCCTCTTCAAAGCTAGATTAGAATTCCATCCTTGTATCAAAACTCTCCCAAAATTATTCCAACCCCCTTTGTAATTTTCAACCCTTAGTTTCAAAAGTTTTAAGTTTTTCAGGCTTTATTTCAAGAATCTTTGTTGTATTCAGATTTTAATTTCAAAGTTTAATATAGTAAGTATTCAATTCATCTTGATTTTCTGATCATTTTGAGTGCCATATTCATTTTTACTATTCATGTTTTTTACTATTCACGAAATTACTATTCATTTTACTATTCACGATCACTGTAGCTTAATCACTATCTATGACACGGGTCCGAATAAGGAACCGAATAAACCGAAATTTATAAATATATTATATATATAATTTACATGTATGAATACAAAAATAATTAATATAAATATACAATATATACTAAACAATTATAGACTTTGTAGACTTGTAGTTATGTATATATATATTTTTGTATAATTAATTTATTGTTATTATAGAATTTATCATGTATAGATAATGGAAAATATATAGTATATACTAAACAATTTATAGTTTGTACTTTATACTAGAATTTATCAATTTATTTAAAAGTTAAAAAAATATGAAATATCAAATTGTAAATAAAGAAAAATAAAATAATGCATAAGTTGTTAAGCATATAGAAGCCTAGAAGGTGACAAGGTGTAGCGTGTAGGATATACTATATAGCATGCGATTATTATGTTTTATATATTTAACTAGAATCAAATATCATAGGTTCATACTATCATCAATGATTCAATATAATAGTCAATAATTAATAACTTATTGGTGTTAACTAAGTGATTACTAAGTATTAACTATTAAATGACTGAGTGTTGAGTTTTTGAGTAATAGCTATATAATATTTAGTAACGGTTATTTATTCAAAATTCTAAATTATGTACGATTAGCAAACTAATTATATTTATTTAAATCGAGTCAAATAACATGATAATTAATGCTTATAATTAGTTATTATTAATCAAGTAATTATTATTACAACTAAGTACTAACCTAGTTAAACTTATAATACTAAGAAGTACTAACTTAGTTAATACTAACTTAGCTATAGTAATAAGTTAATAACTAATAATGATTAATGAGTACTAACGAACTAAGCACTAAATTAGTTAGTACTTATTTAATACTAACTTAGTGTTGAGTAATACTTAATATACATAAGTTAATAATTAATATTTATAACTAATTATTATTAATTAAGTAATTATTATAACAACTAATTATTGTTTGATTAAACTTATAACAATGATAAGTACTAACTTAGTTAATACTAACTTAGTTAACACTGATAAGTACTAAATTACTAACTAAGCATTAATTTAGATAATACTATCTTAGTTTTGAGTAATAAGTACTAACTTAGCTAATGCCTAATAGGCTAATAGCATAATACTTATATATTATAACTTATAACACTAATAAATTAATAATTACAATATGCAAATGATTTTTATATTACAATTACAAACTTAAACAGTTAAATTAAATAAGCAATGAAGATATAAAATTCATATTTTGCTATTTGATTATATTACTTATTAAGTGGATAAATAAAGAAGTGATGTGTTAATTGACAATTTGTTAAATATTTTATTAAAGTAGCGAGTTTTAATTGAAGGTTTTTGTGAAGGAATTTGTTTAGGAATAGTTCAAAAAAAAATTATTTGGGTTTTAGTTTTGAAAAAAAAAATCGAATAAAAAATTCAGTTTATTTGGTTAACAGAATTTCTTATTCAGTTTCAAACCGAATAAGAAACCGAATTTCTTATTCGGTTTCAAATCGAACCGAATCGAAAACCGAATAAGAATTTCGGTTCGATTTTACTATTCTTATTCAGTTTTTGGTTTGGTTTTCGGGTAGGGGGTTCAAAATATCAAACCGAATAAACTGAAAGGCCGAACCATGACCATCCCTATTAATGAGTGTCTATTAATTGCCAACAAAGTAAGGAGAAATTGGTTATTTGGTGGTATTAAGTGTTTATAACCAGTTTATTTGTGAATTTATGAGATTAACATTTTGTCACTGACTAATTGAATGAACTAGTTCTAAAATTATTCCTTTGACAAGAGTTTGTTAATTATTGAATTTTACCACTTCCAATTCTGTGTTAATTACTACATTTAGTTTAATTTGTTATTTTGCATTTTTAATTTTTAGTATTGTTTAAAAACCAACCCAATTATTCTGTTGAGAGATCAATATACCATTCTTTGAGGAGATGACTTGACTCCCGATATACTACTGAACCTTTGAGAGTTAGAATTTAATTTTGATGGTTTAACAATACGCCAAATATATATGAAAACAATAATATATACTCGCTCTATTTGCAAAAAAGACCACTTTTTTACATTTTTTCTTATCTCAAAAAAAAAAGTTCAATTTTTAATAAAAATATTATCATATTCATATTAAGTAAATACTATATAACAATTAAAACATAAAGGCATAGGTGAAAAATTATATAATTAATGACCTATTTAAGGTTTTGCACTATATAATTCTTTTTAATTCATATTTTATAAAATGCCAACTCATTCTTTGGACAAAAGGAGTATTATGTATTTCAAAAACTAATCCCACTTCAACAGTACTGGATATCTATAACATTTAGGAACACCAAAGACAATGCACTCACGTCATTCAAGTCATCAATCTTGATTTATAAATATAAAATAATTAATTAATAGATTTACAATTCTCTAATCAGGAAACACATATATGTCCCAATGTCCAATAACGAAAAAAAAAACAAACAAACTCAAGAATTATGTGTGCAAGGTACATGTAGTTGATAACTGTTAACATGTATAAAGGAGTACAAAAAATGAGGAAATAATGTGAGACAAAATAGTCTCCAAATTGTCTTCCCTTTGGGGGGAAGAGGGGAAAGCCAACTGTTGACCACAATAAATGGCATATACTATCCATGACATTTCCGCCTACGTATCCAAGTATGTGATGTTTTTTCACGTTCATCCCCAGGCAATTCCATGTAATTTTTCCAATCCTCAAGCACCGACCTAAGATCACGTAACTTAGCCCCTAAACCAAGACAACAATTAGCATGCATAATGCAAACAAGATTCAAATCCTTACTTGGCTCACAAAATCCCCCGTAGAAAGCCGTATCCAAAACTCTAATTTTGATCCCAATTTCCTCCATTGAAGGATCGACCCTTACCATATTAAACACATCTTGATCATGTTTTCGTTTGAACTTTTGTCTTGATGTAAGCCAAAGATCATAAAATTGGATTGTACGGTTATTTGACTTCACATAATAAAAGCCCGTACTAGACACACCATCCGTAGGGGTGCCCCCATAATGATCACTTGCAGTTTGTATATCTGCATCTTTGAGAAAATGCAAAAAGGGATCTCGAAACCACATTATATCAGTATCCTGTAACACATAATTAGACAGCAAAATATTGAGGTTCATGCTTAAGTATAATTAATCACACATTAATTTTGATAGTAGTTTAGAATGCTTAATAAATAAATTTGAACAGAACGTAATAATTTTATACTTTCAAGACAAATTCGTGGGCTTCAAGTTTTATATTGAATCTCCTTCTACTGTTGATTGAAATTACTCAGGCTACTAATTGGTGTCAATGAAGAGTTGAGCCTCTCTATCTATGCCATTTGTCTTTTTCTTTTTCTTTTTTTTTTAAACTTAAATATGATAGTTGTATTGATATATTCACTGTAACCAACAAAACAATATTACCAACTGGTAATGATCAACTAAGTACTATGTGCGAGTCTCAGACACCAAATAAGCTCGAACTAATTCCTTACTCATCAAATATAATTTAATGATACTTCCTGTATAGTAGATAGTGTAACAGTTAAAATAATAAAATAGTTACTTTATCAACTATATATTGCCCCCCTACACCCATCTCACAATGAATCGGCCAACCTCCGATCCTTGGCCTCTTGAAATTCCCTCTGAAATGTTCAGATCTACATCTATTTTCTACTCCATTTCCTTTGGAAAATCTAAAGATTTCTAGATTTCCATAACATCCATTTGTCACTATATAGAAGAAATAAACGACGTATATGGAGTGGATTCGAAGCAATTTCAAATGAGGAGTTACTTGCAAATAATTGTGTTGCCAATCCTACATAAATTTAAAAGAGTGACCTAGAGTGCCTAATAAATAGAATAGAATCAAAATCTAATTGTTTGAACTTTTAAGTTCAATTAGTTTTTTACTTGTATATTGGACTTTCTATTGTTTTCTGTTCAAACAGATTCGCTGACAAGTTCATTGTCTATTAGAGTCAAAAGGACAGTACGATAAAAGTTAAGCTGAAAGTGCATACCGTGAAAACGGCGCTATATCCAAGCTGAAGAACTGTATACATGAATTCAATCTTTCTCCAAACCAGCTTCACGTAATCTGGGTGCATAAAATATGCCTCATGAGCAGAAAAATCAATCCCATCAGTCCTGAGTGCATAACAATATGGGTGCAACTCCGAACAACGATTGTATGACTTTTGGTCGAGTGCTATAACTACCAAATGATTCAAGAACTTTTGAGTTCCATTTCCAATTCTGAAACTCTCAAGAAACAAATCAAACAATGAATTTGGTTCTGTCCACGCTGCATTTACTGTTGTTACTATCACAGTTTTGTTCTCCATGGCTGCTGTATTCAATATTTTTTCTAATTTGGCTTCTTCTGTTTCTTTACTAACCTGAACGAGAGAAAACAAAGAGGATTAGATCCAATTAATGTCAACATTGCATTTTACTCTTAATCTTTTTTCTTTTTTTTTCATCAAGATGTTGATGAATGTACTAGAAAATGCTTAGACAACATTCTTCAAAAACTGTGAAGCTGTGATATATTTTTTCTAACCAAACCAACAAAAAAATAAAAATTATATTCTTTCTGTTATGCATGGATTTTTTTCGTTTGTTTTTTTGGGGGTGGAGGGAGGAAGGGCGAAGGGGGACATGCCTTTGGAGATATACTTTGGAATTCTTGATATCTTTCAATTAATTGGACACGAAAGAATAATTTTGAGTAGATACTGCCAAATCAATAAACACACATATACATACATACTAGTTCGTGGTGACGCGTGCAAGGGTGCCAAAGTATGTGTATGTATGTATGTATATATATATAAAATAAATATGTAAAATAAGGATAATGTAAAAGTTTACATTTAATTATGTATTAAAGATGTTATACCTTTTAATTTTCAAAAAAGTTGTACCAAATAAAGAGTGAACTCTTTTTTGGGACAAAGGGAGTATTCTTTTTTTCTTATCGTTGCAATAAATTCTCAAAATTACCTTGATTTTCATCAAGAAGTTAAAAGTAAAAAAAAAAAACTAATTAATATTAATAAAAACTTACACAGTTGAAATGGGAGTAAGAAAACAAAAATAGAAAAGAGGGACCTATAATCAAATTGCAGAAATCAAAATACAAACAACGAAGAACTATAATGAAAAAATTATTAATTTTTTCATCTAGATTAAAATCAATCGTCTTCAATTTATTTTTTAAGATAAAAGTGAAAAAATTCGAGTCCAATCAAACAATTTACAGGACTAAACGGAAGCAATGACAAAAGTATAATCTAACAAATATAAACAAAACACAATTATATTCTATTTTTTAAATTAAAAACATAAGAAAATTCATAAAAAAAAATTTAGTATTGTATTAGGATTAATTTCTGAAATTGAAAGCACTTATTAAAGACATTTGCACAATTATTATTTCTATCAAACAAATTTACTAATTAATTTTGGAACATAGAGTAAATTTTGATAAAATAATTAATATTTTACGATTGCAAAGTATTAGAACTATATCAAGATTATTTGGTAATAGATAACTATAAATTTTAATATGAGATAACACCAATATATATATATTAATATGAATTAAAATTAGATAGAACTAATGTTTAATAAAACTCTTACATTACTACACAATGTCTAGTAGAAGTCTTACATTACTAATATTAGTAGTAATTAAATGTATGCGACTATTTTTTTAAGACAAGATTCATACAACTCTTGCATTACTAATATTCTAAACAAATAATTAAAAGAGTAAAAAGGCAATTATATGCTCAAAAATTATGATAATTATATTGAAATTAACTAACAAACTTCTTGCTCTTAAATAATATTATATAATATAATATAGTTATTGGTGACTCACATGAGGCGTGGGGTTGTTCCTAGTATACATAAAAGATATTGTGTTATTTAGAATGCCATATGCAAGTAAACAAAATGAAAATAAGCACTAAATAATACATCTGAATTCTTAAAAATTTAAATTCGAATATATGAAATATACATACATATATATATATATATATATATATATATATATATAACAGTATCCATTCAACCTCCTATATATTGACACACATGCTAATTTGATTAATGTAATCAAGCCACGTGTAGAATTCCTATTTTCCATTTTTATTTACCCTATATTATCAAATTTTAATTTAAATATTGACATTGATGAAGTGTTTTCAATAAATCTAAACACATTGAGTTCCATTGAAAGTTTTAATTTTTATCACTTTATTTGTAGAATAATGATAGAGATAGTGACAAATCATAGTGACTTTGTATAGTGACTGACGTGGCGTGCCTGAAAAGATAAAATTTACTCATTACCTTCATTAAAAATTGCAAAATAATAAGAGATGATTTTGTCTTTTCTACTTGCCACATCAGTCACTATGAAAAGTCACTATAGAAAATTACTATGAGTATCATTACTCTTATTTGTCACGCCAAGGCCACCTTCTTTAAGATTGCCTTAATTGTTTTGATAATTTTATATTTTTTTTATTAATTTATCACTTATAATTTTATATTTAAGTGATAATAAGATTATGTGGTTAAAAGCAGATAAAAAGTTGAAGGACCAATATTTTCTTAAAAATTTAAAAGTAAAAAAATTGTGAAACATTATAAAAATACAATCACCTTTAGGATTTTTAACAAACTCCTAATATACATAAAATTCTTACAAGTTAAGTGGCCAATATTTTCTTTATTAGCTTAAAAATAGCAAAAGTAAGAATTAACATGTATGTATAATAATGATAATGATTAGGAAAATATCATTATTATCATTATTCTGTACAAGAGTTTTTCTCCCCGTGCTAGTTATTTTTTTTTTTTTTTCATAACTTAAGTACTGGCGTTAATTAGTCGGCTTTTGGGTCCCTCATAGGGGAGGATACGTTGAGACGTATCATGGACGTTTCTTTATTGCTGGACTTCGAAACTAGTGGCATTTCGTGGTTCTATCGGCGAGGCTTCCTTATGGTAGGGTTTTGGTCTTCTAGTTTGGGAGGAGGGTCGAGTACATTGACACGCAATGTTAGTCCATGCAAAGACAGGAGTTAGGTTCGTCTAGTTCCGTACTACAGGGGTAAAGCTGTGTAGTCAGTTTCTTCTGTGACTGTTTTTGGGAGTTGTGCCAGTAGCGGCCACCTTGTACAAGTTAGGGCTTTTGTTGCTTTTGTTGCTCTTAGCTATGTTAGGTTAGTTAGGAGATACCGGGTTGTGTCAGTCCCGTTTAATTGGGTTTTTGTCCTAAACAACTCCTACTGCGTTTAGGTTAGTTGGGATAGGAATAGTCCTTCAATGGACACTTTTTTTTATTTTTATGTTCTTTATCATTAGTGGATTACAAATTAAAAAATTAGATATAAATGGCTTCTCCAGGGAAAAATCACTTTGTAGAGAATTTTTTGCTTTCTTTTTATGTGAAAGTTTTTAATTTATTTTCATAATTATATTTTAGTAAAAATATAGATTTACTTAGTTTTAGCGATATTTAGTTTTATATTTATTTTATTGGTTGTGAATGATACAATGATATTTTCTTCTTTGAAAGTATCATGTTTTCTGGAAAAGAATTTATCTTGGTGTTAAGAATTTTTTCTTTTGGTGTTAAGAATTTTTTTTTATTTTTATTTTTAAATAAGTATTTATTATTAATAATATTTTGTTACATGCAATAATAATAATTCTATTACGTACATATAAATATTTTTTAGTTTTTATTATTAAAATTAATTTTTAGTTTTATTTGAAAATAAAATAAATAACTTTACTAGAGAATATTAATCTTCCGTTCATTTGAACGAGTCAACACTAGTTTAATATAATTCAAGATATATTACAACATATACGTCTACAACTCGGATTGATTAAAGTTGTTCTTGAAGCCATAAAATTATTTTTTTATGGTTGCAATAAGTTTTGAGAATTACTTTGATTTTTATCAACAAGTTGAAAGTAAAAAAATAAAACTAAAAACTTACACAACTAAAGTGGGAGTAAGGGAACAAAAATGCAAAAGAAGGACTTATATTGAAATTGCAAAAATCATAATCGAAACAATTTATTTTATTGAAAATGAACTATATTGAAAAAGTATTAGTTTTTTAGTCTAAATTTAGATTGACGTGTTCAATTTATTTTTAAAAGTAAAAGAGGAAAATTTTTGAGTCCATCCAAAATATTCAAAAGACCAAATTCGTGAAATCTAAAAAATTTAAATAAAACACAATTATATTCTATTTTTAATATTAAAAACATAAGAAAATTCATCAAAACTTATAGTACCATATTAGGATTAATTTCTTGAAGTGAAAGGGGATTTTGTTATCTGCACCTATTAAGGATTTTTTCACCATTAATATTTCTAGCAATTACAATGACTCATTGATGGTGGAACTTTAAAATTTGACAAAATATTAATTAATATTTTATAATTATGAAATATTATAACTATATTGAGATTATATGTTAGTAGATAACTATTCATTTTAAATAGAGATAACAATTATAAACATATTTGTATATGAATTAAAATTGAATAGAACCCATGTTTAATAGAAGTCTTACATCACTATCCAATATTAAGCAAAACACTTACATTACTAATATTCATAGCAATATTAAACTTATGCTACTATTTTTCCTGGACAAGATTCATGAGACTCTTGCAAACTAATATTTTTAGTAGATAATTGAAAGAGTATAAAGTCAACTATATCCTTAAAAGTCATGATCATTACAATGAAATCAATTGACAAACTTTTTGCTTTTGTATAATAGAGGTCCATATTGTTCATTTTATTTTTTGAATTTCTTATAGATTTCATTCAAAAATTAAATGATTCAGATTAAATTATGCTTAATTAGAATTTAATTAACTAAATCTGACTAACTTAAAATCAGTTAAATTTTTTTAAAAAAATCAAGATTCATTAATATCTAATTAAAATAACTTCATTAAACCCATTATATCAAAATGTATTTTAAGATAACAATAATATTACACTTGATGCTCACTATTCCAAAGAATGGTTCTATGCTGTATGTAACGCATAAACATGTCTGTGATTGAAAAAAACGCAAAAAAGAAAGCGATATAGAATCACTAAGTATGCATGCATGGATACGTAAGAGACACGATGAGTTAACTTACATGAGATGAAGGCAAGTTTTGTCGGGCACTCGCTGGTGATGACGTATTAGAAGATAATTTTCCTTGGGCTCCCGGCGGTGGTGAAGTACTATAAGGTAAGTTTTGTTGGACAGGCGTTGTTGATGAATTATTAGATACGAAAGATAAATTTCCTCCCAAGAAGTTGCCAGTCAGAGCAGAAAAAGTGCCTTGATCAGAAGATGAGGAAGATTCATTTGACTGACTGGTACTGTTTTGAGATATTCCTGACGATGGATGATACGAAATGGGAAAGTAGCATTCGATGCTATAGGAAGAATGGTAAAGAAGGAAGCCAGCTAGAGCAACGGCAATTAAATATTGTATGGCCTTTCTAATGATAATGTTGGATGAATTGGAAACGTGATTTTGGCGGTTGCTGTTGCCTCTGCTCTGTTCAAAAGGGTGTTGATAATGATGGTAGGTGCCGGATTCCAATAATGCCTTCTCTTCCCCCTCGTGATCACCACGGCGGTGGGAAGCATTTCCGCCACCTCCCGACTCCATCAGTATCAGCGCTTATGGAAATTTTATACTAATTAGCTCGTTACAGTTCACTTTAACTAACAGAATTTCTGAAATTGCAACACTGGAATCAAAATTTGTTGTTGCAACCATGAAAGGGCATAAGAACTAGCAATTCTTGACTTTCACCACGAATATATACGAGTACACATTTCAATACAAATATATATATATATATATATTTGTATGGTGGCAGGCTGGAACCGGAAATTGAGGAGCATTTGATCCATGAGAGTAGTAGCCCCACATGAGGGTAATAATCCATGCAATTTGATCCCATTTGAAGTTATTGAAATTAGAGCATGTAAAATGTAATTTAAAAATTGGCAGTTGTTGAAAAAACTGAGTACAAAATAATTGTATTTGTGAATCAAATAAAGTCTTATAACTTTTAAATGTTAAAAAAAAATCCACACTTGTTGAAAAAAAATCCACAAACTGTGAGTGAAGAAAATATGGATTAGGCGTCCGGCCCGCCGAGGATGAATATGAAGTGTCAAAAAAATGGGTGTCAAATAAATCTTTTTCATAAATGTGGACTAGTGTGTTGAAATTATGGATTCTAACGGAATCCATTGTAAATGTAATAGATTTGTTTATGAAAATAAAGGATGTCATGCTATCGCATATCAATTTCGGAGAAAAAGAGAGAGATTACTAAATATGTATGCATTAAAGAAAAAAAATAAACCACTTAAAATAATAGAAGCATAGTGATTCGATCTTTATGATTCAAATTGAGTTTTTTTTTAACATATTTTTAGTGTCTCTCTTGGACTCCCTTACATATTATAAGACGGCAACACGAGACACAATTTCAACTTTTACTATCATATTCATTTGCTCTTTTTGAAGTATGAATTCAGATTCGTAATATTTGTTTTTATTCAACATGCACATTCCAAGAAAGTGTATGATTTGAAGTGATTCACAAGCCAAAACTTTACTCTTGGATCCATGCATGCCCTTTTTAAATCACACACTCAATACTATCTGCTAAAACTTTCAACCAAATGCGTAACTTTCAAAAATAACTGGAGTGAAGACCACGAATCCACTACATGCATGGTAATTTAAGTTGCACAATTTGTACAGGTGAGCAAATGTACCTGAAACGCGTATACTGAAAATAAAGCTTTGTAACTTTTATAATTATTCCTGGATATTTGGCACTGATCCCAATTAGTGCTTTGTGATAAGTAAAACCTTCATAAAATAATAATTTGTGCTGATACCCTTCCATGCATGGAAGTCAATCCGGCCTTTTTTCATCAATTTCTGCCATGCTTTATTTATTTATTTATTTTTTTGCTGGGAAGTATGAGGTGGGATCCCTTACTAATTTATTAGAATAATTTTCAATCATTAGAAGGCCCATGTAAGTTTAATATTTGAAAATTTGATAAAATAATTAAGATTTTATAATTGTAGAACTATATTAAGATTATTTGGTAATAGAGAACTATAAATTTTAAACTGAGATAACAAAAAAAATTAGATAGAATTAATGTTTAATAGAACTCTTACGTTACTACACAATGTCTAGTAGAAATCTTACATTACTAATATTAGTAGTAATTAAATGTCATGACTGGGAAGAAACTTTGTGTTGCAGTCACTGAATAACTCAAATTTTGGATTCATTTCATATCAGAAGACATCAAATGATTCCACTTGACAGTCATTTCTCCATTTTTATTCTATTTTATATATGTCTAAGGATCCTCATAGTCCTCGATTTACGTCTCATTTATCCCTTCCTACTCTCTTTTTTTGCCTATGTTGGTAAATGAAGGTAACTCTCTTCAATTATTCTTGACATGGGAGGGATCTTGCTTCATATTTGTTAATTCGTTTCCAGTTTACATGACATCATGCAGATAAAGCAGATGTTTGATTGTATGATAAATGCAATTCAACCTAAAGATATTGAGAATAGTGAAATGATGGAACCTCTAATAAACCTTTGTACGCTTCCATTACCTTTTGAGAGGCCTACGCTCCATAGAAACTATCTACCTAAGACTGTCCCTTGGCCCATAGGTCCTGGCAAAAGATTAGAATTCTAACTCTTCTAAAGTAGTATCTCACTGATGGCTCGAAGGGGGCCTTCTTTGCCTTCCACCTAAGCTGCGCAGGAAAGGCCCAAAGCCAATCCTAGGGAACAGTGAAGCTTCATAGGGTCTTTCTGTCCAGGTGCAGGTAGTTCGCATCTTCACAGACATGTCTATTTCACCGAGCCTCTCTTCATTGGATATTTAATGCCTAACAAGATCGGAGAGATTATCAAATATGTCCTCGACTCTCGCTATCAAAAACTCACCCTTTGTTGGTTAGTGCAATCACTTGTTTGTGGGCACCCTAAACTAGTGCAAGAAATATAATGAACGAAAATTCCAAATGTATTCTACATTAGGTTCAATAATCTTCAAATTTTACAATATTCACATTGGGAAATAGAGATGGGCAATCTAGATTCTACCGTCAAACTAGATTTCTAGTGAGAGCAGGTAAGATTGGAAAAAAAAAATTCTCATCTACAGAGATCTATCCAATTTGACGGTAGAATCTAGATTGCTAGAAATTTAACAATTTCCCTACCAAACTCTACAGAGAAAAATCCCTCATCTACATCTATTTTGGTATTAGCTATCTTCATGAAGGGTCTCCCTAGTAAAATTGGAGAAGAATTTGTGTCTTTGTCATCCTCTGTATTTAGGATGTAAAAATCTATTGGAAAAATTAGCTCATTCACCTACACCAAAACATTCTCAATAACCCTTTTAGGGTAAGCATTAGATTGGTTTGTAAGTTGAATCACTATCCTAGTTTCCATCAAAGGACCCACATATAAATTTTTAAAAATTGAGTATGGCATAACATTTATAGAAGCTTCTAAGTCAAGCATAGCATGCTCAATTTTCTTATTCCGAATCACACATGGAATTGTGAATATACTGGGTCCTTGCATTTTTCAGGTAGAGTTTTTTGGGTGAGCATAGTCGAAACATTTTTCCCTACCTTCATCTTTTCATTTCCCTTATCCTTTTGTTGGTGCACAACTCCCAAAATTTTGCATATTTTAGAATTTGCTTGATGACATCCAACAAGGGTATGTTCACTTCTACCTTTCTAAAGGTATCTAAGATTTCTTTCCCATACTCCTTTTGTCTTGACTTAGTCAACCTACTAGGAAAAAGTAGAACAATCGCATTTGGGAATGTTAGCCTAAAATTAGAAAAAGGGGTTACCTTTGATTGGGGTTGAAGTGTGGCTTCTTCTTCTTCTTCTTTATTCTCATGATCTATTGCATTCTTTGGTTTTTCTGGTAGATTTGGTCTTGTATCTATCTCTTTCCCACTTCTTAGTACAATGGTGGTTGCATTTTCTTTTGGATTAACCACTGGCAGTGAAGGTAACTATCCAGAATTTTGTGCCTCCAACTTCCTAATAAATGTAGCCAGTTGGGTAATTTGGTTTCCCAAAGCTCTTTACTCCTGTTGTATTTGTTGAAAATTAGTAGCAAGTGATTTAACAATGTCTTCTAAATGCATACCTGAGTTTGAAGATGGAGTTGGTGGCGAAGGTTGTTTATTATACGGCTGTGGTGAGTATCTTTGTTGTACTCCTTGGTTCCCATAACTAATGTTCGGATGATCCCTCTATCTAGGGTTATAAGTATTAGAATAGGGATCATATCTCCTTTGGGGTTGTCTAGCAAATCCTCCCACTGTGTTGATTTGTTGATATAAATTTTCTTGCAATGTAGGACACATGTTTGTGGGAAGACCAGGTACCAAGTATATTCCACAAACCTTGATAGTTTGTACCTGCCCTACAGCCAATTGACGAACCATAGCAATTAGATTAGCAATTTGATTTTTAAGATCAAAATTATCTATCTCATTAACTCACTTAGAATTCCCCTCAACTCAGGTTCTGAACTGTTGGGAATTTTTCGCCATGTTAGAGATCAATTGCCTAGCTTCTACCGGTGTTTTGTTCACTAATGCTCCTCTATTGGCTGCATCTGCCATAATCCTATCCATTGGTAATAATCCTTTGATAGAGTGTATAATTGCATATTTATTGGATCAACTCTCTTGTGTTTTAATTGATTAAAATGCTTGTTTATAAGGATATTAATTATTTTTGTGATTAATGGTTAGATGAAGCATTTTTCCTAAAGAATGTAGCCTCACAAGACAAGTGGCACAAGAAAGACACAATTGAGGCCACCAAATTCCACAACAAAATGTTGGCCATTAAGGAAAAGCAAAGCCTTGAATTAAGGAAAAGCAAAGCCTTGAATTAAGGAAAAGCAAAGCCTTGAATTAAGGAAAAGAAAAGCCTTGAATTAAGGAAAAGCAAAGCCTTGAATTAAGGAAAAGCAAAGCCTTGAATTAAGGAAAAGAAAAGCCTTGAATTAAGGAAAAGCAAAGCTTTGAATTAAGGAAAAGAAAAGCCTTGAATTAAGGAAAAGCAAAGCCTTGAATTAAGGAAAAGCACAACCAAATGTCTTGAATCCTTGCCTATAAATAGGCAAGGCTTGGAGACAATCAAGGCATCCCATTTTTAGGCTTTCCTAGTTCAATAGAGAGGAAAACAAGGTTTGGAATTCTCAAGTCACAATTCATCCTTTCATGGAGTGAGCTACGGCCGAAGAAAACGAGAGCCGCACGAGATCGACAAAAAGGGCAGTCATTTGATTTTCTTTGTATTTTCTTTTAATTATGTTTAGCTAAATTTTTATTTTCCAATCAAGTTTAATTAAGGTTTGATTCCAACAATTGTGAGATTCCGGTAATTTTATTATTTCTTTTATTCTTGAGTATTTATATATTTTCTATGCTTCATTATATTATTGAATTGAATTGTTAGACAAGAGGCCTATTGTTTGATAGTTGAATTCAATATATAGTCATTTAGAATAATTAATCTTTTGTTGATTGTTCTAATTCAAGTGACAAATAACAACATCGAAAGGTAATCAACGCCTTAGATTGTATGTTATGAAAATATATAATCTAGCTTAAATAAACACGGCGTGTCCGGGTTTCTTGGTTAGTAATTGGGTCTTTTTGAATCTTAATGCAATTAATAGACATAACTCATAGGACGGATCCAAGGTTGTGTTTGTTAATTAGAGAAATAACTCATAGGACGGATCCGAAGGTTATCGAAAAAGTAAGAAAAGATTGGTTGTTAGAGGACGGATCTTCAACAACTATAACCAATTTATTCAAGATAAAAGAACCTATCTTTTGAATCAATGATCAATTTGAGGAATCAATACCGAAATTAATTCTTGATTGGAAGCTTCTTCTTATTAATTTTTCCTCATATTTTTAGTTGGTTATTTAATTTGTTTGGTTGTCTCAATTGATTCTTGCTTAGTTTCATAATACAAAACCCCCCCTCTTTATTTTATTTTGTTCAAGGAATAAATCTAACCAATCTCTGTGGATTCAACCCTCTCACTGCTATCTACAAAGCTTAGCCCACAGAAGGATTATTTTTGGTGGTTTCGCCACCCATCATCCTTCATAGAAGTATTGGATGAGGAGTTGCTTGGGAATTTGATGGTGGGGACAACTAGCACATAGTTGCTTGAATCTTTCCCAATACTCGTTCAGAGTTTCCCCACTAAGTTACCATATCTCACAGATCTTCTTCCTAATATTTGCGGCCCAGGATGCAGGGAAGAAATTTTCTAAGAATAATATTTTCATCTCATCCCATGAGGTGATTAAACTGGAAGAAAGGTAGTATAGCCAATCCTTTGCCTTATCTCTTAAGGAGAAAGAGAAGGCTCTCACCTTGATCTGCTCCTCTGACACCCCTTGCAGTCTCATACTAAAACAAATGACATGGAACTCCTTTAAATGCTTGTGCGGGTCTTCACCTAAAAGACCACAAAAAATGGGTAATAAATGAGTTAAACCAGATTTTAATTTAAAATCAACATCTAAAGTAGGAAATTGAATGCATAGAGATTGTTGGTTTAGAGTAGGAACAACTAACTTCTTCAACGTTCTATCTCCCATTTCTTGAAATTCGGCTATCTCAAATTCGGTGAATTCCCTTTCAATTTCCACCCGTAAAGATGAACAAACTTTCTTTGCTTAGCCTCTTTTCTTAGTTGGTGAGCGGTTTTCTCAATTTCAAGATTGTATTCTAATTCACCTTTCTGAGAAGCACAAGTCATATAGGAAAGAAATATTAGTAATATTAAATGTTCAAAACTAGGAACTAAGTGTGTTCCCAGACAATGCCGCCAAAATTTTGACGGATTTGTCGAAACCCGCAAAACTAATCACTGATCCTTAAGTGATTGTAAAATAAATTTGCGCCAGTAGCAAACCATGTCAAATCCCAAGAGAACCAAAGTATAGTTCCAAACCTTGAACAATAAATTAAAATTAATAAATAAGGGAGGAGTTTTGAATGATTAACTATTTTACAAAAATTCTAAAAATTAATAAAATAACTATTAAAGTAGAAAAATAGAAAATAAAGAAAATTACCAAATTTACCTAGTTTCCAATCCAAGGGTTGATCTTATTCAATTTCATCACTGATTAGCGGTCACGAAAAATAAACTTGCAAGCTCAAATATTTAACTTGAAATTTATTTGGATAGCCGCAATAAATTTCTATTTTTCTAATATAATTGACTGAGCCCAGCACCCAAATCAAAACTTACCATTAATTGGCTACGCACAATAATGTTCCATATCAAATTCAAAATAGCATTAAAATTTTTGAAAACCATTAAACTAAGATTAAAGAACCGAGATAGCTACAATAAATTAATCTTGTCCCATTATTCCCCTAGACTAAGCATGCATATTTCAAGTCATAAGCATAATTAACCTAATTGCTACTTGGACAACTCATTCATGACAATTACGGATCACTGAACTTATGGATAGCAATAGAATAAATAATGAAAAATTAATTTATTAGATTAACCAACCATCAATTATTCATAAGAATTAAATCAAGAATCAACAAGTACTTGAATTAAAATCAAGAATATAAATTTAACAACAAAACCTCACAGTGATTGTAATTGAAATCAATCCTTCCTTTGAATTAGAAAATAGAGTTTAGCCACTCATGGTAGCACACATGAATTCTGAAATTTTTCTAAGAAAATTTCTAAAGTAAACAAAAGAGAAGAAGAGCGTGAGAATGAATTAGAAAGAAGAGGGTGGCTGCCTTCTTATATTTTTTGTATATTTTGGCCCCTCTAGGGTTTCATTTTTATAACAATAACTAATTCCTAAGATATAGTAATGACAACCATTACTAAAAACCAATAATACACTAAAACGGAAACATAAGAAGAATAGGAAAAATACTCCTAACTAAAATAAAATATTTGTTTCCTAAAACTTGCTGCAATATCTCTTTTCCTTTCACTTTGACAATTCATAATTCCCTTTTCTTGATGGAAATCTAGCCTGTGTATTCTTCCTCTTGATTAAAAATTCATCCAGCCCAACATTGCCTTAGGCGTGGTCATGGCTAATAACCGGAAGTCTTCTGGATTTATTTTCTTTTTGCTTTAATTTTGCCCTTTTATTTTCTTTTCCTCCAAGTCTCTCTAATTTCCATACCTAAAATACGAAGTATATCAAAACCAAACAATTTCACTTTATAATCAAGTTAATATTGAGAAAATATTAACAAGAAATATACGCATTTTAAGCTCTATCAAATTCCCCACACCTAAACTATGCTTGTCCTCAAGCATTCGTTAGATCAATATCTTTCTCTCTATCCCTTTCCCTTTTTTGACATATTCACAAATAACTCAAAATCGTCACACATTAGAAATCAAGATTGGAATAACAATGCAAGAACAAGTATTCATAACCCGATTTTTCTAAACAAAACATATGCATCTCATCAATCCCAACAATTTCATCGAAATCAAATGCAACAAAATTTGCTAACCTCTCACAGATTGCACTCTAATCAGTCAAAAGTGTTTAGGGGTTCATTCAGCACTCAAATCAAATATAGCATGTCATTACCATAAGTTTGCTTATATATCACATCTCCACCACTAATAAATATGAATCCATGTAGAAATCAAAGGGCCTTGAAATGGGTTGTAACGGGGCTTAGGTAAATGTGGGTAAAAAGAAAGGAAAATTTTAGGTTTCACGAATCAAGATATGTAGGAATTTCCTTGCATGACTCAAAAGCAACAATAATAGCACATTAGAACCACTTCATTTATTCCAAACAACAAGCATCCCTTTTTTGCAACTTCGTCATATAGTTGGACCATTTTGTATGCAATGAAGAATATTAACTTTGTCCAATCTTCGTAGGGAATACTTTCACTTGTCTTTTTCTTTTTTCTTTTTTCTCTTTTTTTTTCCATCATTTTCTCTTCTTTTTTTTTTTCTTTCCAGTGGTTCTTTTCTTTGGAATCAATAGAAATTTTATGATGCAATTCATTCCTACATACTCTTGACAAATGGTTCAATGATGGTAAACAAAGACAAATGTTTAAGGTTAAACAATGAGGTGTTATAACAAAGAAAGGTTAAGGCTCAAAATTTGGCAAACTAAGGGTACATGTAATAAGGGTATGCTTTTTAGAAAGTTTAAATTGTTTAATTCTAATTGCCCTTATCATTTCAATGCATGAATCCACAATGTGATCTCAACATGTATAACAAAGCAAGTTCTAGAATGAACATACTATATTTGTCAAAACTCAACAAAGAAATATGTGAGCAAAGAAAGAAAATGCTCTTGGGCTGAAATACTCACACAATGGGTTTAATGTATCAAATATTGCACATTCTCCTTCAATTCAATCATCAAAATCAACAAGATGCGTTAAAAACTTTCAAAACAAAGGTTAATCATACTTGCCCCTTTTCATGCTTTCCAACTCAAACTCCTAATGCATGTTAACTAAAGGTTATTCTAAACAAGTATCAAAGAGCTAGGAATTTCAAAGAATACATTCAAATTGTTAAGTATGCTTAAAAGGATTTTGCAAAAAATTTCCCAAAATAATCCAAATAACCACAAAAGCACAAAAGCACCCCCCCCCCCCCAAAACACCAAAATCATACATTTTCCCCAATGTATGAAAGAAATATGCGCGCAAATTAGAAAAGGAAAAAAAAATAAGGACAATAGAATACAAAACTTCCTTGAATCATGGCACAAGCAATAGGTACTACGGGAAGGGTGGTCATGGAGGATGACTGCTTGGTCAAGAGGGACTACTCGGCGGTGTAGTTATGCGCTTAAGAGCCAACATCAGACAAATAAAACCACCACCTCAAGAGTACAACAAATAAGACCACCACAATAGCAATCAATTAAGAATTGCAGCCAAAGGAATTAAAAAGAATTGCACAAAAAAGTATAAGAAAAAAAAGGCTCAATAAAAAATTAACTATGAGTACGGTGCACTTTGGTTAAGAAAAAATTAAAAAAAAGAAATGAATAATAAAATAAAAAATAAAAAATAAAGAAAACAGAAAAGATGTGAACTGATGAGAAAAGAAATCTGGAAAAGAAGAAAACTAGCTGCGGTAAGAGCGATAACTACAAAAGTGAGAAAATTGAACAGGATAGAATGAGTGGTTGCGGTGCTAAATGGAAGAAGACACTGGGGCTGATCTATTTGTGGTGTGATGTGACTAAGTATGGTGTATGTGATTAGCTCGGATGATGAGTGCGATAGGGTGGAGCGGTTGTGAGTCGAAGCAATCGAACAAATGTTTTCAGAAGACTACTACATAGAGGGAGTTGGAGAAAAGTGGGTAAGCGAAGGATTGGTGGAGTGAGTTGCAGTTGGCGGAGCAAGGTAAAGAATACTGCTACAAGAGAAAGGGTTGAAGAATCGGGAGCTATTGTGGAGATGTGGGTGGAGCGGCCGGTGGAGGAACGGCTGTGGTGCGAGGTGTCACGAGCGGCAGTGTGGCTAAGCTTAGACGGTTGTAAGAGAAAAGTAAATGAAGAACAAAGGCTTCTAAACCCTAATTGATGAAATAGGAAATTTTTTTTTTTTTGGTTTGTTAATTTTTGTTTTTGAAATTTTTTTTATTTTTTATTTTTTTTATTACAGTTGAAATCCTAAAGAAAAACAGAAGACTTAGTATAATAAAGCGTGGGCGCGCTTAAAGAAGTGATGTCTTCGAGAGAAAATCAAAGGGGATGTGGAGGAAATTCCAAAGACTATCTAACTTAAGGCAAGGGCATGACTAAGAAACTAAAGTCTTTTGGAAAAATTAAAGGGGACAGGAACAAATTCCAAAAGAATATCTTTCTTAAGGCATGGCACGGCTAAGAAAGTAAGGTCTTTTAGAAAAAAAAATATACATATCTAAACTTTTAAAACGCGATCATGCCTAAGAAAATAAAATCTTCTTACTACAAACAACAATTAATTTCATTAGTTATATAAAGAAAAAGAGGAAAGAAACAATAAAATTAAAAATGAAGACTAAAGACAAACAAGAAATCCTTTGGGTTGCTTCCCAAACAAAATCCTTTGGGTTGCTTCCCAAACGACGTTATGCTCGACATCTCTATGTCTTTTTAAGAATCCAGACAAATGGGTAGGGTTAACTTAATGTCAATCAAAATTGAAATATTAACCTCGTCATAAAATATCTTGAGTCTATGCTCGTTTACCTTAAAAATCTTCCCTATCTCTAAACTTTGGATCTCAACTGCTCCATAAGGAAAAACTTCAGTAACAAAAAAAGGACCAACCCATCGAGAACGTAACTTACTAGGCATGAGCTTTAATCAAGAATTTTTTAATAACACCTTTTTCTCCACTTCAAATTGTTTTGTCATGAGAATATTATCATGAAATAATTTGGTCTTCTCTTTATATATCCTTGAATTTTCATAGGCATCTAACCGCATTTCTTCCAACTCTTACAATTACAATTTCCTAGATTTTTCAGCTTCGTTCAAGTTCATATTGCTTTGATGAACTGCCCAATAAGCCCTATGTTCAATCTCTACTGGAAGATGGCAAACTTTGCCAAAAACCAACCAATATAGGAACATCCCAATCGGAGTTTTGTATGCAGTCCGATAAGCCCATAATGCCGCATCTAAGCGTAGGCTCCAATCTTTTCTCCCTGGTTTGACAGTTTTCTCCAAAATGTCTTTCACCTCTCGATTTGAGATCTTCTCTCATCCATTTGTGTGAGTGTGATATGTAGTTGCTCCTTGGTGATGTACTCCATATTTTTTTAACAAGGCCTCAAATGTCTTATTGCATAAATGACTTCCTTGATCACTGATGATTGCTCGAGGCATCCCAAATCTACTAAAAATGTTAGTTTTGATAAATCCTACAACTCTTTTAGAATCATCAGTTTTAGTGGCTTTTGCCTCTACCCATTTTGACACATAATGAACTGCTACAATAATATAAGCATATCCACAAGATGAAGGAAAAGGTCCCATGAAATCGATTCCCCAAACATCAAATATTTCACACACCAAAATATGTGTTTGGGGCATCTCATTTCTATGGGACAACGTACCTGTTCTTTGACACCAGTCACGACCTTTACAAAATAAATAAGTATCTCTGAATAGGGTTTTCCAAAAATACGACTATCCAACACCTTCTTAGCAGTTCTTTTAGGTCCAAAATGAACTCCATGAACAAACTTATGGCAGAAGGCAAGAACCGAATTATGTTCATTGTCAGGAACACATCTCCTAATGACTTGATCAGAACAAAACTTCCAGATATGTGGTTCATCCCACACATAATATTTTGCATCTGCTTTAATTTTCTCCTTAATGGACTTACTCAAACATCTTGGTAAGACTTTGGTAACCAAATAATTGACAATGTCAGCATACCAAGAGACCATACCTTCGAGTTGGAAGAGATGTTCTTCAAGAAAGTTTTCAGAAATGGGTAGCGATTCTTCTTCTAGTACTAACCTACTCAAATGGCCAGCCACCAAATTTTTAGTTCCCTTGCGATCTCTTATCTTTAGGTCAAATTCTTGGAGCAACAAAATTCATCTGATTAGGCACCCAAATCAAAACTTATTATTAATTGATTCCGCACGATAGTGTTCCATATCAAATTAATAATAACATTAAAATCTATGAAAATAGTTAAACCAAGATTAAAGAACCGAGATAGCTATAGTAAATTAATCTTGTCCCATTAATTCCCCTAGGCAAAGCATCCATATTTCAAGTCATAAGCATAATTAACCTAGTTGCTACTTGGACCATTCCTTGATGACAATTACGAATCACTGAACTCATGGATAGTAATAGAATAAATAATGAAAAATTAATTTGTCAGATTAACCAACCATCAATTATTTATCAGAATTAAATCAAGCATCAACAAAAACTTGAATTAAAAAAATAATATAAATTTAAGAAGAAAATCTCACAATGATTGTAATTGAAATAAATCCTTCTCTTGAATCAAAAAATAGAGTTTTGCCACTCATGGTGGCACCCATGAATTCTGAAATTTTTCTAAGAAAATTTCTAAACTAAAGAAAAGAGAAGAAGAGCGTGAGAATGAATTAGAAAGAAGAGGGTGGCTACCTTCTTATATTTTCTGTATATTTTGGCCCCTCCAAGGTTCCATTTTTATAACAAAAACTAACTCCTAAAATATAGTAATGATAAACATTCCTAAAAACCAATTATACACTAAAAAGGAAACATAAGAAGAATAGGAAAAATACTCCTAATTAAAATAAAATATTTGTTTCCCAAAAACTTGCTGCAATATCTCTTTTCCTTCTTGAGTTTGACAACTCATAATTCCCTTTTCTTAATGGAAATCTCGCCCATGCATTCTTTCTCTTGATTAAAAATTCATCTAGCCCAACATTGCCTTTGGCATGGTCACACCTAATAACCGGAAGTCTTTTGAATTTTTTTCTTTTTGATTTAATTTTACCCTTTTATTTTCTTTTCCCCCAAGTCTCTAATTTCCATACCTAAAAAACAAACTATATCAAAACCAAACAATTTCTCCTTATAATCAAGATAATATTGAGAAAAAATATTAACAAGAAATATATATACTTTAATCTCTATCAGTTTTCGTTCTTCGTTTCATTTTCACACTATTGTTTCATCTTCGCACTATTTAGTGTATATGGAAAGTCATTTACTTGAACTAGCATGTGATTAACATAGATATGAGATTCTTTAGGAAATCATTTCTATGAACCAATCCAACAATTAGATGGATAATTCATCATTATTTTTCTTTAACAATTTGTAATTCGTTGATGCACACTTAACTATGAAATTATATCGTAATTCCTCTGGCCACGAGCTGACCCAATAGTATTTAAATTTTGTTCTGACAATCTAAAATATTTAAGTCGAATTAGGAGTAATCTACTAGCCCAGGTCTAACATAATCTCTTAACTTTCCAATATGAATCCAATGTATCATATTCACAACTATTCGTAAAGTCTTTTTTCCAACAGAATTTTAGAAGTAGTTCCTATGTTATGAATTCAATCTCTCTTGTTATTTTAATCTCTAATTGTGGGTTTTAGGAGTGAACCCACGCATGACACTCAATTCAAAATAGATCCTAGAATTTAATCTCTCTTATGAGATTTAGAAGTGCAACCCACAAGTGACACTTAATTGAAAGTAGACCCTAGCATCTCTATTATGGGTTTTAGAAGTGGAAGCCACAAACAGCACTTAATTCCAGTAGCTCTTAGCTAGTATTTAATCGCTATTATGGGTTTTAGAAGCATAGATGGCAGTTAATTCCGCAGTAGCATGTGGGATGGTCTACTAATATTGGATTTTATTTTCGGTAAACGGAAATGTTAAAATTAAATTATTATTAATCCGTTAATGTAAATCTTAATGTGTTGGACTCAAAATCAATAAAATGAAAAAGCACCAAACTTATATCAAAATTGAATGAACAAATTTTATGCAACCGCCGTTCGGAATTGAATTCCCAAAGCACAAAAAAATGATTGATGAACAAAAATATTATATGGCAAAAGCTTGGCTAAAACTGAAGTCTGCAGACAATCCAAAAGGTAAAAGAACGCTGGTTTGACCGAATACAAACTTTGGCCAATTCAAACCACTTGAGATGCGTAGCATTACTTGTGTATAGTATTAGTGTCCCGATATAACCAGGCTTTTGTATTTTGGTACTTTGAGTTGTTTCTAGGTTGTCCAAGTCCTCAACCCTTCCCGTCTTATGCGGGTTTAAATTCGGTTGAACTTAAGTCGTTTAGGTTGTCAATACTTCCCGTCTAGTGTGGGTTTATTTTGTTTTTCTTTTTCTTCCCGCTCGTCGGGTTGCCCTTCGGGGATTTTGTCCCTTTATGGGCTTCTGTTTTCGTGGGTTATAGCGCTGTCTTCAGTAGCGATACCACAAAACTCTCTACGCCCTCGTGGCTTGTACATTTGCCATTGTGCCTTTTAATCTACTATCGTTTCGAAAAAAAAACAAAAACAAGAAAGGGACAAAATTGCAGCAGGACAACAAAATTGATTTTGATAGCTAGCCGTAGCTCCCAACAAAATTGATAATGTTTTGGAAGAACAAGTCCTTTAGCTGCTTTAAAATAGAACGGAGCCTTTTCTATTTTCCTATGTACAGTAAAAATTCTCGACAATATGTCCTATTTATAGGATTCAATGAAACTTTAAACTTGTTAGATTTGTCTATCTAATTTTAAGAAAAAAAACAACTACTAAAATCAAAACCAATATAACTACAAAATCTTAAACCCAATAAAAAATTTAGTTTAATTCTATTATATTATCTCTTTTAAACTAAATTTTCATAATTGGTCATGCCAATTATTTTCTTTAACTTCATAAATGAATCTATTTACAATGCTTTCGTGAAAATATTAGCCACTTGATTTTTGATTTTGTAATAATCGATCACAATTTCTTTTCGTTGTCACGAATAAATTGAAATTTGATGTTGATATGTTTTCTTCGACCATGACACTAAATTTTTTGTCATTTTTATAACGGAATTACTATCACACAACATAGTAGTTGCTCCATCTTATTTATGTTGAAAAAAATCTAGCATTCTCCTAAGCCACAATGCTTGATTTGCACCTGTATGTTGCTACAACGTATTTTGCCTCCACTGTAGATAGCAATAATTGGTTGTTTATTTGAATTGCAAGAAAATATACCTGAACCGCAAATGAATGCATAATCAAACATGTGTTTTTTTTTCTTCACAGTGTCTCCATTTCATTCACTATCAATGAATCCAAGAAAATCAATACGGTCACTTTTACATAAAAAATTCCATCACCTTGAGTACATTTGATGTATTTCAAGATTCTTTTAATTGCCTACAAGCAAGTTTGACGTGATTTTTCCATAAATCAACTAATGAAGCCAACACTGAAATTAATATCAAACCTTGTAGCTATCAAATATATCAAACTCCCTACCAAACTTTTAAAATAAGTAAGGTCAACAAAAGTTTCAATTTCATCTTTAGTCAAACATAATCGCTCTTTAACTAGAGTCAAGATTAGTTTAGCACCATCCATCTTGAATTTCTTTAAAATATCTCTAACATATTTCTTTTGGTAAATGGAAATGTCTTGATCAATCTACAAAACCTCAAATCCAAGGAAATATGACATAAGACCCATGTTTGTCATCTCAAACTATCAAATCATCAGCTCCCTAAGTTTTGCAATACTATTTTCAATAAATATAAGATCATCAACATATAGGCATATGATAACAACCACACCATGTGTAAATAATTTCACGTATAAAGCATGATCAAAAGGACAACATTGAAAACCACTGTCAATGAAGAAAGTATCAATATGGATATACTATGCTCTTGGAGCATATTTCAAATCATAAAGAGCTTTTTTCAACCAATATACCTTTTTTTTTATCAAAATCTTGTAGGTTGTTCAACGTACACTCTTCTTTAAGTATTCCATTCAAAAATGTAGACTTTACATCCATTTGATGTATCTTTCAACTATTTGGAGTAGTTACGGAGATGATCAAATGAACAATATCAAGTCGAGCAACAGGTGCAAATACTTCAAAATAATCGATGTCAAGTTTTTGTTTGTAACCTTTAATAACCAACCGCATCTTCAATCTATCTATTCCTCAATCAACCTTGTAGTTTGTTTTGTAAACCCACTTAGCACCAATGTGTTTCTCAGCACTTGGAAGATTTGTGAGCTCCCAAGTATCATTCTTTTCAATACCATGAATTTCTTCAGACATTGTTTTTTTCCAGTGATCCTCACGAACTACATCTTCAGAAGTAACATAGTCACAATCTGCAAAAAGAGCAAAGTTAACATCTTGACCTGATAAATTTTGAAAGTGATCATCAACGACGTAAACCTACAAATGAGTTGATAGATACCTTTGTCGCTTTGGGTGACCATCTTGAGCAGGAATAGGTTGAGTAGGAAATTGTTGCTGTTCGGGTACTTCGAGTTGATTAATCTCATCATCATCACAATCAAAATATAAAGGCTATAGAAGATGACTAACTACCGCATATGACTCCTTTTCTAATCAGTCCCAAGAAGCTTACTCATTAAAGTTGACATCTCTACTAAGAATGGTCTTCTTTGTCAAAAGATTGAACAACTTGTACCCCTTTAATCTTAGAACTATAACCAATACAGATACACTTTTCTGCCTTGTTATCAAGTTTTTTCCTGAGAACATCTGGGACATGTGCATATGCTAAAGAACCAAATACTCTAAGATGAGAGATAATTGCCTTTTTACTAGACCAAATCTCATAAAGGGTCTTCCCACCGTTACTTCTATTAGGATATCTATTCAACACATAGATAGCATATGAAATTGCTTTTGCTCAAAAACCCTTGGGCATATGTTTGGCTACATCATTGACAACATCATATCCATTATAGTTCTGTTTTTCCTTTCTGTAATGCCATTCTTTTGAGGAGTATACCTTATTGTCAATTGATGTTTAATCCTATATTGTACCTAAAAAAAATAGCACATTATGTGCTCTGTGCCTTTGTCAGTTCTTAAAGTTTAGATAGAGTAACCACTTTGTTTTTCAACATGCACTTTAAAACTTTTAAAAGTATCTCGGACATCAGACTTATTTTTCAAAAAATAAACCCAAGACTTTTGTTGAAATTGTCAATAAAAGTAACAAAATCCTTATTAGCTCAATTAAAAAGAACATTCACTGTACACAAATCAAAGTAAATGATCTACAAATGATCTTTTATCCTCTAAGCTATCTTTAGGAAATGGCTCTCTATGCTTCTCATCTAAAATACAAAATTCACACTGTCAATGATAAAAGTTAATAGAAGACAGCCCAAAAAAACATTATTTTCGGCCAAAAACTATAATCCTTGAAATTGAAAGTGTCCAAATCTCATGTGGCACAACCAAGTATCATTAATTTCAACAAAACTAAAACAAGGTGAAATGCCACACTACAAAGTAATAGGAAATAATTTGCTATTAGTTATTTTCACATTTGCAATCAAACCCTACCGATCCTTAGTGATAGCGCAAAAGCGTTTTCAAAAACATAAATTATATTCCTTCTCTTAAAATTGATACAAACTCAAGAGATTTTGATGCTAATCAGACAAATAATACACATCAGCAATAACACTTCAGAGCCATTTTTTAAAGTAGTACGAATATCTCTTTTACCATAAAGAGGCACTTCATGGTTATTATTAAACCAAATAGTGACTCATTTGAATTAACAAATAATTATTTTTTCCCACTCACGTGGATACTGCATCTAGAATCAACATACCACATATTATTTTTAAATTTCTCAGACATACCAATAGAAATTAAGATTGTCTCATGTTTTTCTCCAAAATTTTCAGCAAAATTGGCATTGATATTTTTATTTTCAGATTTATTATGCCAACATGTTTTTTTTAATATAGCCCACCTTACCACAATTAACACATTTAGTCTTCTTCTGTTAATTATTATTGGAATTATTAAAATTATCTCTTTATTGGGAAAAGTTGTTACCTCTACCACGTCCACGAAAATTATCTTCCACATTCGCAACCACTAAAATTTTGCCCATGACCATTAGGAGCAACATCATTGGACGGATCTTTAGTACTCTTCTTCTTAGTAGTCTAGATTTGCAAGCCTTGCAACGCCTTCTCCACATATTCCTTGTCATGTGATTTATCCAATTTGCCATTAATTATTTGTTCGTGAAGCAGGAATGATCCTTACAACTCATAAACTAATAAGGATGACAAACCTTTTGTCTCTTACATCACTATAATGACGTGATCAAATTTTATGGGCAAAGTATTCAAAACTTTTTCAACAATGATCTTATCAATGAAATCATGCCCGCTCATCTATATTTCATTTTTTATCTCATTCAAATGAGAAAAATAGGAATCAACAGTTTTATTCTTTTCCATTTGGCACAATTCAATTTTTTTTTTAACGTTAACAAGTTATTTTGTTGGATTTTGTTTACACCACGATATGTTTTGTTTCAAATATCTAATGTTTGTTTTGTGGTTGTGGCAGTGTATATTTTTCCAAACGCTAAAATATCAATAGTTTGGTGGATTTATAGCAACACTTGATTGTTGTTCCATTTAATCTCATTATTAGCATCCGTTACTAATTTTTCTTGAATGTGGACTAATAAATCAATGCATTAAGATGCATTTCATCTAGATCCTCTAATAATTATAATTTTGTTTATCCTTTAGTTTGGGTACGAAAAAAGTAATATTTTGATTTGTCATAATTGCCAAATATCAACCTTACTATGATACCAAATATTGAACCCAAACTCAATAAAATTAAAAAGCACCAAACTTATATAAAAATAACAAACATTATGTATCTGCCATTTGAAATTCAATTCCCAAAGCACAAAAAAATGTTTGGTAAACTAAAATATTGATATGGAAAAATTTTGGCTCAAATTGAAGTTTGCAAACAATCCAAAAGGCAAAAAAAAAAAGCTGGTTTGATCAAATACAAACTTTTGTTGCTTTACCATGGAATAGAGGTTTTTCTATTTTTATCAGTACGAAGAAACTCTTAATAATATGTCCTATTTATTGGAATTAACTAAACCCTAAACCTATTGGATTTAACTATTTAATTTTAATGAAAAACAACTATTAAAATAAAAAACCAATATACCTACCAAATCATAAACCCCGAAAAGGGGAAGGGTTTTATCAAAACTTTTTTTGCTTTAAGATTAGCCTAAGCTCTATCATTTGCTTGCTTACTTCATTCACTATTGAAATAAAGAAGAAATCTAAGAGCTTGAAAACTAGCATTTTTCAATAAGATATGCTTGCTTGCCTCTTTTCTTGCTCTAGAGCTTTCAAACTCATTGAAAGCACTACCTATAAAGCACTCTAATGGATGAACTCTCGACAGCTAGAGGATCCTACTCCCCAATAGGACCAGGGGCAAGAGCACTTTTTGGTCTAGCAATTGCAATTGTAAAGGCTAGAGAATCGCTCCGAAAAACTACAAAAGACACCACAATAGGAAGAGCTTACCATAAGACATCACAGGCTTGGCAGGCATGACATTGAAAAAAATGACTTAGCTAAGAACTCATATTAGTTTTGGTCACTCACTTGATGCACTTACTACTGGAGCAAGATGGATTTAGCTTTTATTCTACAAAAGGATCAGACTTATCCATTTCACTACTGAGTTCTCTAGGCGACCGAAGGGGGGTTGAAAACTTTCTTATCACCCCTAAATCGTCAGCTATAGGCGAAAGAGTCTGCTGTCTGAGCTAAAGGCAATAAAGATGACGGGCGAGGCCCAAGCAGAGTAGAATGACGTGTTGGCAGGGAACAGCTTGTTAGTATCTAACAAAAAGCACTTCTCTTTATTGAAGGAAATATGCGGCTACTCCTTCTCTTGAGAGGTCCCTTCTTGGAAAGTTCCCGAAGGAAGAGAGCAATCCTTTACCACCATACTTGTTCAATTTATCTCTCTCGACTTGAATGCCATGAGATGGGCCTTGGAAGGTTTTAATCTAAGAAAGGGAATTCACAAATCTTCTAAACACAGAGTGCACAAGGCCTTGAACCCAAATACATTACCTACAATGGAAGTAAACATATTAGTAATAGAACCTTCTCCAAAAAGGTTTAACGGGCTCACTCCTTTTGAACTCAGTTAGCTAGGCGAGGGTTCTTCCCCTTTTTGGACTCTCTATCTTCTTGGGTAGATAATTGATCAGATTGATCACCTTTTCACAAGCCAATCCACATCATATGAAAGTTGTACAATTAGGACCTTGACGTTGAAAAGACCATGAAGCAGGGAATTGATAAATCCAAAAACAAAAATCCGTAGGTAGCTATGACAACCTCACGCGCAAGCAACAGCAGAATCAACTCTACAAAACCTATTTTCCTTCTGCCTAGCTCCTTGCAACGAAAGGTGATCCTCTGCCCAATAGAGTTTATAGAAAATTTAGTTTAATTCTACTATTATAGACAAGTCACTATCAAGTCATTATCTCTTAACTTTCAAGTCTAGGACTAAGATATATATATATAGAGAGAGAGAACGTTGTCTATTCAACTCAAGCCATCTATCCATATTTACTTACCATTTCTCACAAAATTTTAATTCTAGTAAATATTTGATTCACAATACTTAGCTATTATAAGGTTAAATCTAATACACTTGTAATCCTTATCCCATTATAATTCAAAATTGAGTCAATTTAAGTATAGAAAATACATGTTATTAAATCTCACAATAGATGCCTGTTATATATATTTAGTTATAATTATGAAATATCAAATATTATACATATGTATTAATATCTACTTTATCTTCATCACTTCAATTTTGAGTCCAATTATTTGGCAACATATTTTTAAAAGGTGTGGGATTTTAAAAATTTTTGCCCTAATCAAAATCAAATTAATTACAATTAAGGAAATATATATCACATCTATCTATCATACTCCTTCCGTCCCAAAAAAGAGTCCACTTTAATTTAGGTACAACTTTTTATTAACTATTAGGTATAACACATTGAATGCACCAGCTAAATATATAATTTTACATTTTTTCTCCCTACTTTTTTATTGTGAGTATATACAATTGTTATTAGTAAGGATATTTTAAATTTTTGGTTTCAAAGTGGACTCTTTTTTTGGGACAAGAAAAAATTTTGGAAGGGGACTCTTTTTTTGAGATGGAGGAAGTATATAAGAAAACATTGTTCATTTCTTCACATTCGGCCACGTGAATTAATTATATATTAACAATTACGTCAAGTTTTATGATGTAAATTTTTATAGGAAATTTTTTATTTTTTCTAATTAGAAAATCAATTTTCTATTCTTTTTGAAATTAAAAAATTGTTAAAGCATTATTTTATTACAATTAATTGTTGTAACCACCTATAGAGCTATATGAGCTTCATGTACAGAGTTAGATCACTTACGATATGAAATGCCAATAGAATCCTAATCTATCTCTAAATTTACTTTCTTTAATAAAATTAGATCTCCTACCTGTGCAAATGCATGGATATTTTATTGTAAAAAAACAGTTTATCATACTATAAAAAATGATAAGGTATTTTAATTTTTTTTATTCAAAAAAATCATGAAGAAAAAATTACTAATATTTGAGAATATACAAATATATGAAGTTACTCATTTATAAAATCTAACTTAAATAGAATTCATAGCTATCTAAAAAATATACGCAAGCTTTAAACAATTATAAATCGTAAATATGGTACTTGGTAATTTATATTTTAGCAGGAGTAAATTACAAAACACCAATAAATTGCCTATGTTTGTATTATATTATTGAGCCACATAATAATGATATTTTGCATATTTTGGGACTTATTAATTGGTTCTCAAAAAATATTAATTGAAGAGATTAGGGCAAATTCAAATACCAAATACAGTAAGAATTTAATTCAAAATCATTAAGATTTGAATTAAAACATGAAGAGATAAGGATAGAATTTGAATTAAAATATTAGGAGATAAGATAATTTGAACTATCATCTGATTTTGTTTAATCACTAAATTGGCGATTATATTAAATTATGAAAAATTTACAAGTGACATAATTTAGAATAATAATATAATCTAACATGTGGCTTCATTAGGTTAACCAAAATTGTATACGTGTCAAAAGTAGGTTGAAGAGACATTGTTGACATTGTTTTATATATATACTAGTTGCCTACCTGTGTAATTGCATGGATCATTTTATTATCAAAAAGAATTTGTTATTATAATATAAAGAATGAAAAGGTATTTCAAAATTTTTTAAATTATAAGGAAATTCTTTAAAAGAGAAGAAAATATTATCTAAATTATAATAGAAAAAATGGTTAATGTGATAAAAAAGCAATTGATATTACAAAATAGAAATTGAGATTTCGCTGATAATATTATGGAAAAGAATATGCATTATTAATTATACATACTTAAATCTAATGATGATAAATGAATTATTTAATTTTCATATTAATTTGCGTTAAGTAAAGTTTAAAGTAAGAAAATAAATATTAAACAAACAAATAGATATACTATTCACATCCACTTGGAAAACCATGTAAGACATCAATAGTAGGGAGAAAAAGAGGTGATTGCTTTTGAAAAAGTGTTAATTGTTTTTGGGTACACTGCATTGTAATGCAAGTTTGATAACAAAATCTGTCAATAATATATAATGCAACAAATTATAAAGCAAGTTGAACGACAATCCAAATATAAGATTAATACATGAAAACGAAAACATATATAATTTAATCACAAAATTCATCACGTAAACACTTAAAGTTAGGACTTTTCCAACAAATTTACATAAAATGTTAAATAATTGAAATTTTTGTTCAATATTTTTTTTTCCCAAATAAAAGATAGTTATATTAACTTTTCAAAGATAATGGATACATTGAAATTCACCAAAGTGAACTCTTCTTAGCCCTCATGTAGGCTAAGACTAATTGACAACTTGTCAAAAAATTTCAACTTCTCTACACCTAACTAATTCCCACAAAAATAACATAGCAAAAATCTAGTGGTAAATCTAACCGTATTATACAAAACAAAAAGGGTTAGCCTTACCACTTGATTTCTTGCCATGCTCCATACCCAATGTGGTAGTGCACCAGCCCCTTCTAACTACTCAAAACTATTGGTTGCGGATTGATATTCCATCAATGAATCAATGGCCAATCCCACAACCTTCTTTTCCTCTATCCATTCTCTCTTAAAAACCCAAAGATTCCTACTTTTTCATATCATCCATAGAAGGTAAACCGAAAGTTGCGCTCTTTCTTTCCAATCTTCTTCTTGGTGCATGGAATATATGTCTTGCCACCATTCTATGAAACAAATTCCATATTGTTGAACAAGATACTGGAGCCAATTTCCAAATGTTTTGTGCTTTAGAACAAGTAAGCATAATATGTTCCAATCATTCCTCTTCATCTCCACACATGGGGGCATATGGAATTCACTAGGAGTCTTCTTTGTTGCAACTTAACATTCATGGGCAGAATATCGTGGCAACATCTTCAAACAAAATGCCTCAATTTCCCCTACATGTTCAGTTTCCATAATTACTTCCACATATTCTGCATTTTGCTTCGATTGGTGCTGCTCTTTGGCTATTGCTCTTACTCTGAACTGATTTTTGTCACCTGAGCATATGCGGATTTAACTGTGTACTTTGTATATGGACTAAAATGCCAAATCAACTGGTCTCGGCTACCTGGAGACTTCAATGGAAATTGCAATATAGTTTGTTTATCCCAATGGAAAGAGTTGAGAGATGAGTGGTGTATTCCAAGCTGTACCATCAACAGACAACAACTCACTTACCCACTTTATTGGCTGTTATTCTGGTTGACTACACCTGAGGCAAAAATTCTGTCTACCAGGTATCCAAGGCGACCCCCACGCCCGAATTGTTTTCCCATCCCCCACTTGGTATCTTGCTCCATTTGTGATAACATGTTTTACCCCCATCTATCCCTTCCATAGCCATGAAGCATTTCCTTTTGTTTCAGTTCTCATCATCCTCATATGAGGAAAATATTTGGCTTTCAGAATTTTACTCATCATTAACTCAGGTTGTGTCAAAACTCACCATACTTGTTTAGCAAGTAATGCATCATTAAATTCTAAATACCTTGAAACCCCATTCCTTCCTCAATCTTGGCTTTAGTCATTTCTTTTCATGCCTTCCAATGAATTTTCTGGTTACCCTCATTTTGAGCTCTCCACCAAAAATTAGCTAAAAGTCTGCAAATTTCTTTGCATATCCCAACTGGCAACTTGAAGCAACCCATAACGTAGGTGGGGAGTGCATTAACCACCGTTTTAATCAACACTGCTTTCCTAGCCATACTCAAGAATCTATTCTTCCAATTTTGCATTCTTTTCTGAACATTTTCAATAACAAAATTGAATACCTCCCTCTTTGATCTCCTAACTTTCATCGGCAACCCCAGATATTTAGCCTTATGTTGTTCTTTCACTCTCTCTAGCATTTGACAAATATGACTTTTTTGCTCCATTTTCACATTATGGCTAAAAACACTAATGATTTCTCCATATTGATGAGTTGTCCAAAACTTTGGCTATAACATTTGAGAATAGCTTGTAGTTTTTGTGCCTGTCATGTATCCGCTTCACAAAACAACAAAGAATCATTGGCAAAAAACAAGTGTGTGATTATAGATCCCTTCCTACTAGCAGTCATACCCTTATATTCACCTCTCACACTCGCTTGTTTAATAAGATTAGATAAAGACTCTGATAGAATAAGAAACAAGTAAGGCGAAATCGGCTCCCCCTATCTAATGCCTCTTGTAGGATGGAAAAAACCACATTGTTCCCCATTTATATTAATTGACATGGAAGTCGTACTAAGGTACTGCATTATCCATCCGATGAATCTTCTATCAAACCCTATCTTCCTCATTACTAGCTCTGAAATTTGCCACTCAACTCTATTATATGCTTTGGCCATATCAATTTTCATTGCCATAAACCCTTTTCTCCCATTCCTCATAGAATTTAAAGTATGTATACATTCATGAGCCATGACCACGTTATCAATTATTTGTCTCCTCGGAATAAAAGCTGATAGATTCAGGCTAATACACTTATGAAGACAACTTTTGAGTCGTTTAGCCAAAATTTTGGAAATGATTTTGTAAACCACATTACATAAACTAATTGGCCTACATTATGAGATAAACATAGGCATTTGGACCTTAGGTATTAACGTAATCAGCGTGTGGTTTATTTTCCTCAACATTTTACTATGAACAAAGAAATTATTGACTACATTGCAAATATCATCTCTAAGCACATGCAAATATTTTTGGAAAAAAATTAGATTAATGACGTCTAGACTAGGTTCTTTGGTGGGGTGCATTTGAAAGAGAGCTTTTTGATTTCGGATTCCTTCACTGGTCTCATAAACCGCTTATTCATGGCCTTGGTGATAGATCTAGGCATGCCTTCAAGAATGGACCTATCATGTGTTGGATTGCTGGATGTGTAAAGCTTCTCATAGTAATCTAGAATTTCTTGCTGCACCTCCTTCTTAGACTCACATATCCTTCAATTTGCTGCATGTAATCTCTCAATAGCATTCACTTTTCTCCTTTGGATGGTAGTTGCATGGAAAAATTTTGAATTTTTATCCCCTTTCTGAATTTTTATCCCCATTGATTTCTGGATTTTTGTTGCCAAAATGTTTCTTCCTCCTTGTATGCCTGCTGAAGCTGTTTTCTTAGTTCACTCCATCTCTTCCAATCTCTAGTTCCTCTCGTATGAGTCATTACCTCCATTTGTTCTTTAAGCATCAAGATTCTCTTGGCTGAATTGTTTCCATTGTTGCTACTCTAATGCTGAAAATCAGCTTGACATTGTGAGATCTTGGAGGTAACTATATATTGTTTGCTACCTAATTGTGATTTATTCCATGCTATACTCACTCTTTCCAACATCCCTTCTTTCTTAACCCATCTTTTATAAAAAAAACAAACCTTCTCCTTCCTCTATTCTATTGGGGGTCCATGACTAACATAAGCATATGATGATCCGAGGTTTGTTTGGTACAATGTATCACCTTAGCCTGATGAAAATGCATTCTCCATCTTGCTGCACGAAATATTCTATCCAATTGTTCCTCAACAAAACCCTCTCCGTCACGGTTGTTAGTCCAAGTAAAAGGATACCCCACATATCCCAAATCAACCATTTCGATATGCCTAATGAAGTTCCTAAAAAACAAACAACTAATTTCAGATCTAGGCCTACCCCCTTTTTTCTCAAATGGATATGATATTTCATTAAAATCCCCTCCCAAAATCCACCAATCTCCCCACTTTTCCTTCTCATTTTCCAAAAAAAACCATTGTTGCTCCTTAACTCTACTATCTATACTAGCATAAACAAAAAAAATCCACCACATCAAAGGATCTCCTTTTATTTGGCATTGTAGTTGCCCACAAAAGCTGTTGCTAATCTACTAATTTACAAAAACATTTTCATTCCATCACACTAACATACCCCCTTTAGTTCATTCGGCTTCAACATGGCTCCATCTTTGATCATATTGCAGCTTTCTACAAACCTTCTCCACAAAATGTGTTCACTACTTTGTTTCTAGTAAACAAATCACTTTCGGGTGATGGAATTTTATTGCAGAGATTCCACTTAACCCTCTACAATTCCACATGCACACCTTCATAAAATGTCTTGGGACCCTCTTAGGCTGGTTCCTTTCACCTCAGAAGTTTGCCCAATGTCCAGCATTGTTCCTCTACTTTTATTCTATGGAGTTGCATGCTCTTCCTGTGAACTTTCTTCCTTATCAATTAGCTGCCAGTTTCTTTTTGCTCCCGGCTGAACCCTACTAATTTTTAGATGTTGTTGCACACTTTCTTCAAACATTAGCCTCCTCCCTGATCTTCTCCATTTGCTAGTCCATTGGCTCAAATTTTCTCCCACTCTCACAATGCTCAAGGGCAGCTTTCTAGTTCTATCAGCCATGTTTGGCTTTACCGAACCCGCATGCCGAATTGGAACATTAATCAACTCAATGTCTATCTGATTTATGGCACTCTTTTCAGCTTCAATTTCAGCCTCTTCTTCACCTTTACTCAATTGGTCACCTCTTCTTAACTCCTTTATCTCCCTCTGAACTTCTACAAAATTTCTAGAATTACTTCCAAGTTGTTCTCCACCTCTCGGCCCTAACTCACCTATAGTCACATTCTTTGGCATTTTAGCTGTAGAGTCGAGCACCTAAGCTCCTTCCTCACATTGTTCCACGTTTTCTCTATTCAAATTCAGTTCCCTATTCAGTCTCCCTCTCTTTCTCCTTGCTTCCATCCACCCCTAGTCCTGAGTTCCAAATTTTCCAACTCCTGCCCGAAGCCACTCTCCGTATTGTCCCTTAGTGATTTGCTATTTCTTATGATCCTCCGTTTTTCACACACCTTTTATCCATGACCAACTCTACCACAGTATACACAAAAGTTTGCTAAATATTCATATTTAAAACTCACCCAGCATGCTTTCTCCTTCAGCTTTGATAAGTTGTTAATTCGCCATATTTTTAGTTACTAATTCCCTTATATTTTGATTTTATTTGAGTCTAATTGGAAATAATTGGGAAAGTTTTGATTGTTTCAAGTTTTAGAAAGCTTTAAATTGATTTCTATTAAATTTAAGTATTTTGCAATTTTGTAAGAAGGAATTGCTTACCAACTGCTTGGAGGAAAGATTGTTTCCGTGTCAAAAGAAAAGTCACGATTTTATTGGAGAAAAGTAAGTCTTTCATGCCTATGCCATGGCATGTAATTTTGAGTGCCATGACATTACATACTTCATGGCGAAAGGAGGCTTGGACAGAAGATTTTAACCATGGCGCTTATTTATATTGCTGGCGTTATGAATTTCTTTCCAATGCCATGGCATGTAATTTTCAATGCCATGGCATAACGCATTTTATGGTGGAAGGACGTTGGACAGAGAGTTTTAACCACAGCATTGAGTAGTTGGTAGACTTACGGAAAAGGAGAAGATTATCCAATTACGCAATCAAATCATATCATTCAAGATCAGCCAAAAGAGTTTCACACGCTACTAAACTCCTAGTCTTTAGGGATCAGAACAAGGATAAGGACAGAGAGCTGCAGCCTATATATCGATTTCTTCCTGGACAGAGAAAAGGGAGTTCCTTCCTGGAGAGAAATAGAAAAACAACCTGCCGCACTGCTCCTTCCTCGGAGTGATCAGCCGCATGATGAAGGCACGGGATGAGCGAAGCAATTTGCATCCTTCGTTTTTCTTGTATTTTCTTTTCTTATGTCTAGCTAAATTTTACTTTTCAACCAAGGATTATAAGGTTTGATTTCAATTAATTGTGAGATTTCATGTTTTTCATCGGATTCTTTGATTTTGAATATTATATATTCTTTGCAAATAAATTTATTATTGTTTTAAATGTTAAACAATTCAGGCCTGTTGTTTAATAGTTAAATACAATAATCAGTCAATTAGAATAAGTTCGTGTAATTGTTCTAAATTAGTGACAAATAGCAAATTCGAAAGGTAATCAACGCCTAAGATTTATGCTATAGGAATATATATTCTAGCCTAAATAAACTAGGTCGACTTCCGAGTTTATTGGCTAGAGATTGGGTCTCTATAGTTCTTAATGCAATTAACGGATATAATTCATAGATCGTTATCGAAAATTATGTCTGATAATTAGGGAAATAACCTATAGGTCGTATTCCGAAAGTTATCGATAATTTTAGAGATTGGTTGTTATAGGACGGATCCTTAACGACTATAACTAATCTATTTGAAATACAAAGAATGATCTTTTAAATCGATGATCAATTAAGAGAATCAACACCGAAATAAATCCTTGGTTGAAAGCTTTTATTGAATTAAATTTATCTTTTATTTATTTTCTTGTTTATTGCCTAAGAATTATTTGTTTAATTAGTTAAAAATCTCCAAACCCCCCGTTTGTTACTAAGAAACAGGTTTTAGCCAATCTCCGTGGATTCGACCCTACTCACTGCTATTACAAGTTCCAGTTTAGAGAAGGTTTATTTTTGGTTGGATTCGACACCCACCAAGCTTAATAGTTGTGCTTCTAATTAACGGTTGTTCCAAATCAATGGCAACTAGAGCTTTGATATATCTTCCCTACTTACTCCCTCCTTTAGGTATAATCACATCCAGTATTTGTGGGAAAATTTTTGCCTATATTTAGACTTGGGTCGCGTGTAACCCAATGGCTGGGTAACTGCCAGAATTGAACCCAAATTGCCACTCGGCTAAACTCTTGATCTTGTATTTTTGCAGCTTCAGACCATTCCCGTAACACCAAGTATTGACTATCAAATGTCCATTCTCTTCCTGCCAACACTTTGTTCCTGTCAGATTGAGTTGTGAAAACAAATTGAAAATAATTTGGACCCAGCTTTTGGACGATGAACGATTTCTGTATAGGCCAAATGTTCTCTAGAGTGTTTTTCATACCAGCAAAAATCACCTTTTTGTCCCCAAAGATTTTTCCTAGTAGGCTTCGATCACCCTCTTCTTTACTAACCTGCACTTCATTCTCCTCAAGCTACACAGAACCTTTTTCCACTAAAGATACCTGCAAATTTGGAATCAGTCCTGACACTTCTTGCTCCCAACTCTACTCTACCCCCAAATTCATCACCTAAGCCTCTTCCAGTAGAAGATTAGACCTACAAAAGACAATTAGAAAACAAAACAACTCACAGAAAAGGGTTTGTAGGTTCTATCTAATTACAAACAGTGAGCTGCAGTCAGAATAGTAGTCCCTCGCACGCACCTCACCCTCTCTCTGAAATGAAAAAATTCCTTAGCTCTCTCAAAATCCTATATTTTTCCGACTAGAACTACTATATCTAGGTTACTAACTTTCTGCTTTGGTTCCAAAACTTAACTTAGCTCAAATGGTTGCCCATAATTTAGTTTCCTCCTTTGGTTGCTTGACTGCCGACAACCAAAAACAATATCTTCTTCCAAGGAACAGTGTTCCCTTTTCTTTTCCTTTTTTCACTGAAACGATAGTAATTTCATTGAATGAAAAATGGCACTGTATAATTGTTAGCCGAAGAAGGCTAAATGATCTCCTTGGTCTAAATGTAATAGCCAAGGAGGAAAATGGAATAATGGTTGAGAGTGACCACTATCCCATTGATTACAACGTGAAACTAGTCTAAAAATAGCTATCATAAATCATAATCTATACAAGGGAAAGAAAGCTATAATGTCAAAAAGATTGCCAAAAGAATTGATATTGTGAGATATACCGTAAATAACCAACTTCAACTAAATGACTAAGCTTGGGCACTATATCTTGAACATCAATTGCAGTCTAGTCATACGCATGAGTATTCAAAAAAAACATAAAATAAAATGGACTAAGTAGAGAAACCAAAAGCTTCATTCTTCCAGTCTTCAATTAGGAGTCAAGTTCCTGTGTCTATGCTTCAAGTAGAAAACAGACTTCCCAAAAATCATTCCAAACACAAACATCCCAGCATGAGTGAAATGAAATCAGAGAGCGGGAGCAGTCCAACCAAAGATTAATCCAAATAGAAAAGAACATTGATGAACGAGGTCTGCTTTCAAACCATTTCATGCCAAAAAATTTCCTAAACCAACCGAGGAATCATATACAGTCTACCAATAGAAACCAACCAGCAAAGAGTGAACCAGAATGTAAATTTAAAGGACTTCAACCAGCAAAGAGAAACTAGAATGGAGAGTTAAAGGGAGATTAGAAAGAGTAAAAAGATAGAGAAACCAACCAACAAAGAGTGAACCAAAATGTAATTTTAAGGACTTCAACCATCAAAGAGAAACCAGAATGGAGAGTTAAGAGAGATTAGAAAGAGTGAAAAGACAGATTCTTGGCTCATATTTCCATCCATAGATGCCCTTGCCATAGCAAACTATTCAGGATTAGCAACCAAACCAAGGGTGAGCAACCAGTACGTACAATCCAGATAATACTAAGAGCCGTAATTTACACGATATCAAGGGATACTTCTTCGCAGTAAATTACAACCAGTTGTATGATTAAAACTAATAAAAGCTTACAAACAAGCCTACATCCACCACCGTTTGTGTATTCTTCTTTTTTATTTCCTTTTTTCCTTTTTTTTGTTTTGTTTTGTTTTGTTTTGTTTTGTTTTGTTTTTTTGTTTTGTTTTTTGTTGTTGTTTGTTGTTGTTTTTTCTTCTTTTTTTTCCTTTTTCTCTATTTTCCAGTTTTGTAGAATCAATACTACCTAGCCAATGTTCAGGAGACCAACAGGTAGCAATATATCTTAAGGTAGCAAAAAAGCTTATACTAAGGTTATATATTAACATATAGACATAGAATCCTAACTTGACATATATGGAGAGGTCATGGAAACCATAGGGAAGTAAGAGATATATGCTGTATTTCACTATAACACTTCCACCGAACCAGAGAGCAAACACAAAAAAATACTAAGTATGAAGAAACATTGTGAATACATATCCATATAGAGACACTACTCAGTAGGACTGAACTTGATATTTATTTTGAAAAAGCATGGAAATCCTAGGAGAGGAGTGCAACCTTACCTTCATTTTTGCCAGTATAAATATCTATCAACTCCCTCTTTTTTCTTTTTCTTTTCTTCTATCTATCTATATATATATATATATTATAGTAATTTGTTTTTCCTTTTTTCCTTTTTTCCTTTTTTTCATTCTTTTTCCTTTTGTTTCTTTTTTGGATTTTTTTTTTGGGGAACCCGATGAATGCTCAACATTGCTTTTATCTCCAGAAAAACGAGAAGAAAACATGCTGTTGTGAAGTAAGCACCCTGTCCAGTGGGCCAAAATTTTGATTCAGCAATGAACATTACAGTAACCCAACTAGATCCACCCTACCTACACAGCCAATGCTGTCCACTGCAACCATTATCATTTGAATGTGTTGAAACAAGCAGAAATAATAAAGCA
The DNA here is from genome assembly GCA_020080225.1 of Gynochthodes officinalis. Taxonomy (NCBI): domain Eukaryota; kingdom Viridiplantae; phylum Streptophyta; class Magnoliopsida; order Gentianales; family Rubiaceae; genus Gynochthodes; species Gynochthodes officinalis. The sequence continues at coordinate 31,919,734 of CM034615.1, read as the reverse complement.
GGGTTGGCCAAATCATGCAGCATGTCAACCAAGATTTCTTTTAGGCATTTTAACAAATAGGTTGTTTGCCTCAACTCGAAAATAAACATTATATACTTATCTGACATTGGCAACCAATATTCTTCAGTTCTATCAAGTAGTCAATCAAAAGCACTACAACCACACGTAACAGTCCACCACTCGCCATTCCAATCATTTAAACTGGCCTCCAAAGAAAACAATTCAACTTAGCCTCCAAGAAAGAAAACATATCAATCTCAATACCATACTTGCTCAGGCCCCCTAGAAGAAGATGGCCATCCCTTAGCACCCTTGCATTGTCACAGATTGTTGAATCAAGGGTGGAAAGCCTCCTTACCCGAAAAAAATAGGCAGTACACTTGGTGCATGAGCAAAATAGAAAATAGGTACGAGATGAAATAAAATGAAATAAAGCTTTATTGACTATTTTGACCCAGTTGGATCCGACCCAGAAACATTCCATATGACCCAATAGATAATCATCCCAACCTCTATCGCCTATTCACCTCAAAAACAGAGCAAGGAAAATAAGAAATAAACATATATGAGCTAAGAAAGAGAATAGCAAAATACCCCATGTTGAAAGAAAGAGGGAGAAGCCTTGCAAAGCCTTCTTGCTCATGTGAAATTGGAACAAGTAACATTAGAGGCTACATTTGTACACTGAACAGGGAAGGAACAAGGATCCAGAATCCATCAAGAGGCTAGAACCATCAGCTATAGTCCAACTTTTTATTAATATGATTACTATTATATTTTTTTCTTTTTTTTTTAATTTTAATATTTTGGCCAGCCTTATGTATCTTCATTGTCAAGTAAGGATAACGAACCTTATAACCACCTTCTATACTTGATGCTAGGATCTTTGCTTCAAACTTCCCAACATAGTGTGCTCCAAATCGAAGGCCCTTCCTAGCAGCACATTCTCCTGAGAAAAGGAGAAACAAAGACAAACGAAATCTGGCGAAAAAGATAATCAAAACAAATGAAGTCTTGAGGAAATGGTAAACAGGACCAGTGAAATCTAAGTTAGCTCAAGTAGCAATTAAAAGGTGCTATAAAAGAGAGCTATAACACTGAATTGCATAACAATAAGAGACATGGGTAACAATACAAAATGGCAACAAAACAAATAAAAGTAGAGATATAAATAGATTCTACTTTAGGAATTAGTTGTAGCCCCTTCTAAAATCTCTTGATATTTCTGCCATTCCAGAATTATCTTATCCACCACTTCATGAGCTGGTTTATTTATCCCCTCAAAGAACCAAAGATTGCGTGTTTTCTATAACATCCAAAGGATGTATACAGAAAGGTTAATCCTGTCATTGTTGATAGAAACCTTGCCTAAGGAACTTAATGCATCCCACCAATGCCTAAAACAGGATTGTCCATCTCGCAAACCATCCCACTAAACAGGAGATAGTGTCCACACCATAACTGCACTATCACAAGTAAAAAGGACATGCTCAATGGTTTCCTCATGCATCCCGCAAAAACCACAAGTGGGATCCTGCAGAATTCTCCTTTTACACAGCTCTTTTTTGGAGGGCAAAATTCCTTGACAGCAGCGCCACAGAAAATATTTCAGCTTTCCTTTGACATGAAGATTCCATATTCTACGCCACATACGGGTAGCTGTTGTCAAACTAGAACTACTAGTAGCTGTGTTTATACTTGATTGAGCTCGATGCTTCACCAAAGCAAACTGATATGCAGAATGAATTGTGAAATTCCCTTTGCTATCATGATGCCAAATTAGCTTATCTGGACCAGCCTCCTTTCGTGCTAGGATTTTAGGAATTTTCACGGCATCCTTAGGTTGAAAAAGCTTACCAAGCAAGGTTTGATTCCATTGCCCCCCCTCCTCCACCATTAGTTGGTGGCAACAAGTAATTGACTTTTCATTATGCTATTTTGAAAGTGGCATGAAATTCACTCTATGTACCAGCCATGGAGACTCCCAAATTCTTATGGTTTTTCTCTCGCCCACTTGATATCTCATCCCTATTTCTAAGATATATTTTGCTCCCATCCAATATTTCCAAAGCCAAGATGCATTTTGGTAGACTTTTACTTGCATTACACAGCTCAGAAGCAAATTAGGGAACTAAATTAACCTCCATAATTGTTTAGCTAACAAGGAGTCATTGAAAACTTGTATATCCTGAAAACCTAGCCCTCTCAAACGTTTCGGAAGTGTTAATTTGGACCAAGCTTTCCAATGAATTTTATGGCCATTGTTTGCATTAAAGCCCCACCAAAAATTTGTCGTTTCACTGCTCAATACTTTGCATATGCCAATTGGTAATTTAAAACATGACATTACGTAACTAGGTAAGGAATTAAGGACTGATTTTATGAGAATTTCTTTACCTGCGTGACTCAAAAATTGAGTTTTCCAGTTACCTATTCTTCTTTTGACCGCATAAATGACATATGCAAAAACTTCTTTCTTAGATTTTCCGATACCCAAGGGCAATCCTAGATATCTGGCACTCCTTTGCTCCTTGATCCCATTTAAAACTTGAATAATGGCATTTTTATCACTATCTGCCAAATGCCTGCTGAAAAGAACTGAGGACTTATTCAAATTAACTCTCTGCCCCGATACTACACAATAATCTTCTATGATCCTTCTAATGTGCTGAGCTTGCTCCACTGTAGCTTCACCAAAAAGTAGGGAGTCATTTGCAAAAAAAAAAAAGATGAGTAAGGAGCAGACCTTTACAACACAATCTCATTCCCCGGTAGGTACCCTCACTTACAACCTTTCAAATTAAAAATGAAAAGACTTCCGAAATGATTATAAATAAATAAGGAGACAATGAATCGCCCTGTCTAATACCCCTTGTGGGTTGCACGTAGCCACTAACCTCACCATTTATGTTAAAATAAAAGGATGAGGTACTAATGCATATTATAATCCAGTCTATGAACTTTCTAGAGAAGCCCATCTTCGTTAAGGCTTGAAATAAAAAACCCCACTCAACTCGATCAAAAGCCTTTATCATATCTAACTTTAAGGCCATAAAACCTCTTCCTGATTTTTTAAGGCTCTTGATATGATGAATGCATTCATGCGCAATAACAACATTGTCCGTTATTTGCCTTCCAGGGACAAAAGCAGCTTGGCTTTCATTTATGCAAACATTGAGGCAAGGTTTCATTCTTTCGGCCAAAATCTTAGAGATTATTTTATAGACAACATTGCATAAGCTAATAGGCCTATACTGGCCTATTTGGGTGGGTTTCTTTATTTTGGGAATAAGAGTAATAAGTAAGTGGTTAACACTCTTTAGCATTTTTGAATGGACAAAAAAACTTTTAACAGCAAAGATAATATCCTTTTGAACTACATGCCAATAGTTTTGAAAAAAAATGGGAGTCATACCATCTGGTCTTGGAGCCTTATTAGGGTGCATACCAAACAAAGCATTCCGAATCTCAGCATCCTCGACTGCTCAGGTTACCCTTTGGTTCATGTCCCTTGCAATCGTGGTTGGGATACCTAGCAAAAATGTTGGGTTAGTCGTAGGAGAAGAGGTATTAAAATGGTTAGAGTAGAAATCGAATACTTCCTTCCCGATTTCCTTTGGATTGGTGCAGATCCTTCCATTTTCCTTCACCAGCCTGTCAATTGCATTCAATCTTCTGCATTGCACTGTAGAAGCATGAAAGAACTTTGTGATCCTATCACTCTCTTTAAGCCATTGAATGCGGGCTTTTTGGTGCCAGTACTGTTCCTCTTCACTCTATGCTTTATGCAAATCTCCCCGCATTAGTATTCTCAGCATTGGCCCACTTTAGCAAATCAATTCTACACTGTTTGATTTTGCCAGTGACTTGGTACATTGGAGTTTTGAGTTGTGTCCTATTCCATGCTTGCTCTACTATGGCCGCTGCTCCCTCCTGTTTTGTCCATCTTTTGTCAAAAACGAATCTCTTTTTCTATCTAGGATTTGCCCTACACATATCCAATAAAAGAAGAGAATGATCGGATGCTTGTTCCTCCAAATGTCTGACTTCTGCCATAGGATATTTAAGTATCCAATCTGCTGATCCAAAGAAGCGATCAAGTCTTTCCTCTACAAACCCCTCATGCTCCCTATTATTAGCCCTTATGCAAGGTCTCCCAGTAAACCCTAGATCCGCCATACCCATGTCTTTGATAAAATCCCTAAAACTCGGAAAACTAGCCTCAGAACGAGGTTGACCACCTCTTTTTTTTGTGTTATCCACTCGATGGTTGTTTCCCTCTGAGAGTTGTGGTTTGTTATTTTTCGTTTGGGTTTCTGTATTAGAAAGTCAACGAAGACATAGATCTTGGATGGACAGCGAAGGGAGTAACAAGATGAAGAAACACCCCGATCTACAGAACAAAGTTCTCCTTGGAAAAGAAAATGGGCACTCTACAGGGAGAGAAGGGCACTCTACAAGAGAGAGCAAAGCTGCCTAGATCAGTGTTCCCTTTTCCAAGAAAAGAAAAACATACCACTCTCAAAGAGAGATTCTAGGCGGCACCTCTGCTAGGTGGAAAAATACTGCACTATGTTCCAAAGTTTTTTGTTCTATATCAATGAAAAAACTAGATTATGAATTGAAATGAAAAATAATAGAGAGCGTATTCTACAGGTTAGAAGAAGAAAAATAAATGGTTAAAATTGAAGAATTGGAAATTGTTTTCATGATTTTATATTGTAATTATGATAGTGACTATAATTGGATAAAAAGAATTCAATTTGTATTGTAAACTTATTAGATAAGATATTAAAAGTTTCACTGAAAAGATAATACTTAGTTGTATTATATAAAAAATATATGCATGTTTTAAACCATTATAAATTACATATATGGTACGTTGGTTATTTGCATTGTAGTATGTTTAAATTACTAAACACCCAAAATTAGCTATCTTTCTATATTATTACTACATTTTTTTTTTGTCTTGTTAATTGGTTCTCAAAAAATATTAATTGAAAAGATTAGGATAAACTAAAATGGAATATAGTAAGAATTTCATTCAAAATCAATAAATAATTATTAAGATTTGAATTAAAATGTTAAGAGACAAGGATAAAGAATTAAATAAAAATATTAAGGGATAAGATAATTTTGAGCCATCATCTAGCCCAATTCAATTTTGACAAATACATTAAAGTTACCAAGAAAATAAAACACATACTTAAGACACGTGGTGTAATTTAGAATAGTAATATTTGTATACGTGGCAAAAATTTAAATAGGAGGACACTGTTTTATATCTATATCTATATATATATATATATATAATAGATTGCTATTAAAAATGATATTTATTTAAGTTAACATTTGTCTCGAAACAAAATCTTAATTCATATCTAATCATAACTTTGCGCTTATCTAGATATGTCGTTAAATTTATCTTTTAATATAATATTTTCTGTGCCGTTCACTTGGAGATAAAACTTACTAAAACGCGTAGCTTACTGTAAAATGGTTTTAAATACCAATATCAATCTGCAAAATTGATCTAAATACTACAGTCCAAAATCAATATACTAAAACTGCTTCAAATGCTATTATTCGATATCAACCTATTATGTTTCAAATTCATAAACATAAATTTTAAATTATGTATATAATATCCCGATTTTAAATCAAAATTTGGCCGGTAATATGTGTGTTTGATATATAATCTAAATTTTCTAAGGAGCAACAGACAAAGATCATTGTCATAAATAGTGGTATCTTTTACGAGATTTGATATATATTCTTCCCCCCCACCCCCCCCCCAAAAGTCGATAGTTGTATTAATTTTGCAAAAGTTAATGGTTACATCCAATGATACGAAATTGGACTCTCCTTAACTCTAAATTAGGCTAAGACTAACTGACAACATGTCAATCCCTATCTTTCTTCATTCCTATACTCACTCCCACAAAATAACATCACATAAATCTAGTGGCTATACTAACCATTTTGACAAAAATAAAGGTTAGTATTACCACTTGCTAATGCTGTGCTCCACCTTCTATATACAAGATAGCCACTTATCTACTTTCTTGATCTTAGCTATCTAATCAACCATGTTTGCTTACTGGAATTCCATCATTCCTGCATCACCAATTCAATCACTTTCCTCTCCTCTAGCCATTCTTTCTTAAAAACACAAAGATTCCTACTAGTCCATATCATCCATAGCATTTAGATTGTAAGTTGTGCTTTTTCTTGCCATACACCGCTCTTTTACTAGCACAAATGTACTGCCACCAATCTCTGAAGTTGTCTCCAAGTTTTCCTATATGAGTCCAAGAAACCAGTGCTAATTCCATATTTTTTGTGCTTGGGAGCATGTGAACATAACATTTTCTAGACTTTCTTCTACCTCTCCACACATTGGACATATTGAATCCACTAGCATTATTCTTTGTTGCAACCTAGCATTAATTGGCAATATATCATTACAGCATCTCCATACAAAGTGCTATAATTTCCGTTTAACATTCAATTTCCAGATTGTCCTCCACATGATTTGCATGTAGCTTCTATACCTACTGCTTTCAGCCCGTTGCACATCTTCATGTATGGTCTTTTACAGCTGCAAGTAAGCCGATTTTACAATATACTCCTCACCTCTACTAAAATGCCAAATGAGTTTATCTTTGATGCTTGCTGGTTCCAATGGTATCTGCCCTATATTTTCCGCTTCTTACTTCGGGAAAATCCTTGAAATCAGGTTTTTGTTCTAGCCCCTACCATCTCCATGCATAAGTTCACTCACCCAAGTTACTACTTGTTGTTTTTGTCTGCAATTGCTTAACCTGAAATCTTGCCTTCCTGGGATCCAAGGCGATTCCCACACCCGAATTGATCTTCCATCCCCCACTCTGTATCTTGCCCTAATTATGAGAACACTCTTTGCCCCCATCCATCCCTTGCACAACCATGAAGCATTGCCTTTATGTCCTGTCTTCAAAAGACCATTATGTGGAAAATACTTGGCATGATTTTGCTCATCAACAACTTGGGTTTGGTAATAACTTACTATAATTTCTTAGCAAATAATGCATTATTGAACTGCTAAATATCTTGAAACCCCATCCTTTGTTCACTCTTCATTTTAGTCATTTCTTTCCATGCTTTCCAATGAATTTTTTGTCTTCCTTCCTTCTGATATATATTCATTATTGTTGCAATTCCCTACCCCCCATATGATGAATGCAACAATTTAGGAGACAAAGGTACTTATTTCACTTTCACCTCCTTACTTCCTTTTAAAGCATCACTTTCATTTATATCATTTACTTCTAAGGAAATAATATTGACCAATTTATATATTTTGATATAAACCAAACGAGAAATTTTATTTTTTTTTTCTTTTCGCTAGGCAAAATTTGATGGAGTAGCAAAACCTAATGTTTATGGCATGCATGGATGAATCTTAGATGACTTGATTGATTATTATTTTGATTTTAATTTTTTTATTAATTATATGTACTCGATTAAATGAGAAATTTAAAGGATTAATGATTTGGGATGATGTTGATTTTAATTTTTTGTGCCATTCTCAATAAAAAAGAAAAATAGGAGAATAATAGGAAACTTCGGTGTCAGTTTTCAATATTGGAGGATTTAATTTATATATAGATTTAAGCAATGTTTTTTTATCTTGTTTGTCAATGATATCGCGTTTCTTCTGTCTTTGATGTCATGCTCTAATATTCTTTTTTTTTTTCACTAGTGTGGGATTAATCCTCCTGGCCACCAACACTGGCAAGCATGGTAAATGCAGAGTTTCGAACTTACGACTTACTGCACAAGGAGTGTTTTTGGCTCCCTCTGTATGACCGTTTGCCATAGACCCTGGGGGCTCATGCTGTAATATTCATTCAACTAAACTAATGCATTTTATTTTTCAAGTGAATCAAATTTTAAAAAAATTCTTTTTCTTTTTTTTCTAAAAACATTTTTAATCGTTGAATAAATTAAATTATGATAAATGAGACTAGCATTTTTCTGTCCTCTACTACTAGGAATTTCTTTTTCCCCTCCCACAATTGATTTCTTGCTATTCTAGAGAAGCATTTTACTTTTTGTCTCCCAATTATTACTATTAATTTATTACATTTTGTCCTTGTCACAAGTAAATTGCGTTCTTTCTTAATATTTATCTCTTTCAATTTAGACTTTACTAAAAAAATTAGCAAAAAAGTATGAAGCAAAACAACATTATAACTAATATAAATTTCTACTTTAAAAAATATAAACAGCGTTATAACTAATATAAACAACATTATAACTAATATAAACAACGTTATTAATGATCTTAAGAAAGGTTATTTAATTTTTCGAGATATTTAAATTCTAAAACTCTCCTATAAACAACTGTAGCACTATGTTCTCTAAGGTTACAATTTAATCACTTCATTTCCAATGATTTATGGATGTTAGAGTCATTCAATGTCTAATACTATAAAAGGGGCTACGTATCCCATCCGACATTGAAAAGTTAAAAAAAGAAAGAATTGTATATAAACCATGATTAGTAGATTACTAATAACTTTGTTTAAATATTTTGAACTAGTGACAATAAACATCAAAAGTTATTTGGTTAGTCTATTGATCTAGGCATTATCCTCTCAAAATTCTTGAGAACCATGGTGTTTGGTTGATGGGTTTAGATGGGAGTAGATTGGAATGGTAAGAAAAACTAGTGTTTGCTACATGGGTTTGGAATGGATTCCACAGTATTAAAAATCATACGAGTGGGTATTGTTGAAACCCAGGGGGGTTGGGTTTTCATTGGAAAGGTTTCAACAAAGGCTCAAAATGACAAATTTCTACACGCACCTGCTAGCTGGCGCGCCATGTGTAAATCCCGCCATGTGTAAATCCCTTGCAAATCTAACACTGATTTGTAACGGCCATTTCACATTTTTTTTAAAAAAAAAAAACAAAATTCACTAACAGATAGAAAATATTTTTCTCTACAAACTGACATGCACTTTGCCTATTTTTGGTACAATATCTGATTTTCTTAAATGTAATATAATGTAAAATAATAATATACTTCTCATAATATTAATATTAAATTTTAATATAAAATCTATTAATAAATTTATTAATATTAATATTAAATATTAATTTTAATATAAAATCTATTAATATTAATTTTAAATTTTTGAATATTTAATTTTAATTTTAATATAATGTGTTGTTAAAAAAAAAGGGAGCAAGTTTTAACCAAATTAGATATCAAATTCTTACACAAAATTTTGATTCTATTTCGTTTTGTAACCAAACAGTGTTTTTCATATTCATTCCATTACTAGAACTAATACCAAACAGCATAATTACTATTATTATATTCCATTCCAAACCTTTCCATCTATCAAATCCATTCCATTCCTAAACCCACAGTTTATACCGAACGCCCCTATTCATTACTTTGATTTTTGGACATGAATCCTCTTGAAATTCTTATGAACTTAATTCAATACTTTGATTTTTGGACTGGAATCCTCTTAAAATTCTTGCAAACTAATTCAATACTCTGAATCAGACCTGAATCCTCTCAAAATTCTCATGAACTAATTGAATACTATGAATCTTGGACCTAAATCCTCTCGGAATTCTTACGAATGAATTGAATACTCTGAATCGGACCTAAATCCTCTAGAAATTCTTACGAGCTTTTGAATACTATGAATCTTAGATTTGAATCCTCTCAAAATTCATACAAACTAATTGAATACTTTGAATCCTCTTGAAATTCTTTTGAACTAAATGAATACTTTGAATCTTGGACCTAAATCCTCTCGAAATTCTTACAAACTAATAGAATACTCTGAATCCAATGAAATTCTTACAAACTAATAGAATACTCTGAATATTGGACTTGAATCCTCTTGAAATTTTTACAAAATAATTGAATACTACGAATGATTTGAAATTCTTACGAACTAATCAAAATCCTTTATGAATTTCTTATTTGGACCTAAATCCTCAAAATTCTTACTAACTAATTAAGTTCCTATTCCTCTCAAATTCTTGTGACTATTTGAATATTCTAAATCCTCTTGAAATTCTTACAAACTAATTAAAGTACTCTGAACCCTATGAAATTCTTAGGAAATAATTTCAATCCTTTATGAACAGTTCATTTGGACCTGAATCCTCAAAATTCTTTTGAACCAATTAAATTTCTCTTCCTCTTGAAATTATTAAGAACTTATTGAATACTCTGAATCTTGTGAAATTCTTTTGAACTAATTGAATCCTCTAGGAACAGCTCATCTAGACCCAAATCCTTGAAATTCTTATGAACTAATTAAATTCCTCTTGGACCAAAATCCTTAAAATTCTTACGAACAAATTAAATTCCTATTTCTTTACGAATCTTCTCAAAATTCTTATGAACTAATTGAACACTTTGAATCCTCTAAACTTCTGACGAACTAATTTGAATCCTTTACAAATAGCCTATCTAGACCTAAATCCTTGAAATTCTGATGAGCTAATTGCATTCCTATTCCTTTATATGAATTTCTTATGAAATAATTGAATACTTTGAATCATGCTCCTTCATTGATAAGTTATGAACTATTACAAACTAATTGAATACTTGTATGAAAAATTCCTCAAAATTTTTGGAACTTCAACAATATATGACGTCTTCTCCTTTCTGTGCGAAACTTCTAGCTTGGTCCGCGAAGCTGCAAAAATTTTCAGCTTCAAGGGGCAATTGGTGCTGCGAAAACGGTGCAATTCTCACATCGTTTTTTTTTCGGGTTGTGTTTTTCGCTACGATTTTGGTGCAAACTCTTCTATACATGCGGTAGTAACTCGATTGTCAGGCTATTTCAACGTTTGCGGTAGTAGTTTGATTCGATGTGTTATTCAACGCATGCAGTTTTGCGGGATCATCAAAAAAGGTGTGGGACGAGAGTTAGGAACTCCAAGTTCAGTTTCTTTCATCATATGCCATTTGCGGTGTCCAATTGAGCCAGCCATCTTAATTAGTAATAGTGTTAGTCTTAGTATTAGTATTTAGTCCCTATGTATTAAGGAGTACGTTCCTACTCGTTAGGATATTTTCCTGTTTATCAGGTTTTGTGGACCCTTGTGGTCTCCCTTTTCGGCCTTTTGTGGTCGTCTTTCCTTCGTGATGTAGTTCAACACACAACACCACGTTGATCATTTAGCCTTTTTGGCTATGTACCTTTTGCAATTTGCAACATTATATAAATATCATTTTTAGAAAGAAAAAAAATATATATTTCCTCAATTCAAAATATATAGTGATGCAATTGTGCAATGACACTTTTATCAACACAAATCAATTCTATAGTGATGCAATTAAATATAGAAAATGAAAATATACCAATTTTATGTTTCTATTCTATTATTATTTTATTATTTATATTTGAAATGCATGACCCTACTAGCGTGGTTTATTAACATACTTCACAAGATTAAAAAGAAAAAAAAAGTATTGTCTTAGATTCTAGGGAAATTTGCAAATATAGCACCTTTTGAGTTGACTTTGCAAGTATAGCACCTCCCTTTTTTTTTGCTGTTATAGCACTTCAAAAAGGCATAAACACCAATTGCCCCTTATATTCTCTTCTAAAACGCAAAGACATAGCACTTTACCCTCATATTCTTTTAGAATGATTATATATATATTTTTTTTAACCTAACCTAGTGCTCAACCTAAAACTTGACCTAACCTATTGCTCGACCTAATACTAGACCTAAAGCTTGACCTCAAAGTCGACCTCAAACTCAATCTAAAACTCGACCTTAAACTCGATGTAAAACTCGACTTAACCTAGTCCTTCCGTTTAATCGACTATGTACTTAACCTAAAACTGGACCTAAGGCTCGACTAATTTCTCGCTCAAATTCACAAACCCAGTTCTATTAGTGCGAATTTAAAATAACATCTAGCTAACGCAATTTCTTCTTCACGGTTGCGGCTTTCTTGCTTGAAGATAATGGTCCAATGGGGTGTGCGAACAATGGGGTGTGAGAACAAATTTTGTTGAACCGATGAAGTGGGAGACTAATGGGTTCTGAGAAGAAAAATAGTCATTCTAAAAGAAGATGGTGTGAAGTGCTATGTCTTTGCATTTTAGAAGAGAATATAAGGGGCATTTTGGTCTTTTTGCAGTTTTGAAGTGCTATAATAGCAAACAAAAAATGAGAGGCGCTATATTTGCAAATTTCCCTAGATTCTATGCACTTTTTTAATTACAAATTCATCGGATAATTAATAACCAACATGTAAAATATGCAACTTCATTGTAGACTCTCACTAACTCAAACCCCTAATATTCTATAAACAGAATCTAGTTCAAATGACAAAGTTGCAATACTTTAATCCACTAAACGCTCAAGATTTGTGGGTGTCAAATGTCAATGGTTATCAATCAACGGGAGGAATCTAGCTACCATCTGTGTGGACTTTCATTTTGCAAATGAAAAATTAGCCAGCTGCCATTTGAGAATATTGATCAATCCCTTTTTAACCAACACATGAATACTTTTGTACAAAAGAAAATAATAACAATACGAAGTGACTATGGTGCAATTCTTCAATTTAACTAGATGGTTCAGTTATTTTAGTAGCATTCGTTAGATCAATTCAATTATATAAATAAGAACTGTCAAATTTAGTAAGTTGTAACTTTTAATTAAAACTACTTATTTGTAGAGAATCCCACTTATTGTTACCTATTATATGAAAAAAAAATTCCCATTTATAATAACCTAATACATAAAAAAAAAAAAAGAATCCCATTTATAATAACCTATTACATATAAAAAAGAATCCCATTTATAATAACCTATTACTTCAAAAAATCCCACTTATTATTATTCAATAATGGAGCAAAAGTGCGAGCAGATTTTCATTATTTGATGGTACAATATTTAATTGATGTGGTACAATGCATTTCCCTATAGAAAAAATTAATTTTCCTCAAGCAATCCTTACAATGTGATGATTAGTTGTTGGTATTAGTTTGCACCTAATAATTTAAATTTGATAATACTTAAATAACTTGAATTTTTATAATATTGATTTTGATACTATACAGTACTATAAAGTAGGAGGGTATAGTGTTCACTTTGTTACAATATAATGTTCAATTGATGTGGTATAATTAATTTAGCTATGAAAAAACTAACTTTCTTTCCAATAATCCTTTTACTGTGATGATCAGTTGTTGTGTATTAATTTTTACGTATTAATTTAATTTTGAAGGTACATAAAAAATTTCAATTTCTAATATTTTAATTTTTGATGCCATAGGGTACCATATAAGATAATAGTATAGTGTTCATTGTTCGACAATAGAATATTCAATTGATGTTATATAGTAAAATTTGCTATAGCAAAAAATAAAGTTTCCCCAAAAAAAAAAAATCTAACAATATGATGAGTAATTGGTATGTATTATTTTACACTTAATAAATTCATTTTGACGTAATTTAAAATTTTTAATTTCTACAATATTAATTTTTAATACCGTACAATACTATATAAGTGGATGACACATTATTCATTGCTCAATGCTATAATGTTCAATTGATGTAGTACAATGCATTTTGTTATAGAAAAATTTTTGATTTTTCCTCAAAAAAATATTATAATTTGATAAGTACTTGGTGTGGATTAATTTATGCATAATAATTTAAATTTGGGAGTACTTAAAAATTTCAATTCTTACAATATTAATTTTTGGTACCATACAACACTATATAAAATGATGATATAGTATTTATTGATCTATGATATAATGTTCAATTGATGTGCTACAATTATTTTGATGTAAAAGTATTAATTCTTTCCTCTAAAAATACTTACAGTGTAATGATTAGTTGTTATGTATTAATTTATACGTACTAATCTAATTTTGATGGTACGTAAAAAATTTCAATTCCTATAATGTTGATTCTTGATATCATACAATACCACATAGAAAAATGGTACAGTGTTCATTGTTCAACGGTACAATGTTCATTTATGTGGTACAATATATTTTGCTGTAGAAAAAAGGTTAATTTTGCCCCAATAAATCTTTTCAATGCAATGAGTAGTTATTGCATAGTAATTTAAATTTAAATTAAATAGTACTTAAAGAATTTCAATTCCTACAAAGTTAACTTTTGAAACCGTACATTACTATATGAAAGAATGATAATGTGTTCATTGATTGACGGTATAATGTTCAATTAATGTGGTATAATTTATTTTGTTCAAGGAAAAATTATTTTTTTCCCAAAAAAATCCTTACAATGTGATGAGTGGTTCTTATGTTTTAATTTATGAGTAATAATTTAATTTTGATGTCACTTAAAAACTTTAAATTTCTACAATATTGATTTTTGATATTGTACAATACCATATGAAAGGATGATACAATGTTCAATTAATATGGCACAATGAATTTTTTTTACAAAAAAAAATGAAATTTTCCAAAAAAAATATTTACAATGTGATGACCAGTTTTTGTGTATTAATTTATGTGTAATAATTTAATTTGGATGTACTTAAAATTTCAATTCCTACAATGTTAATTTTTGATAACATGCATAGTACAATTTTTAATTTCTGAGGTACAATGATCAATTTATATGGTATAACTAATTTTGTTGTAAAAAAAATTAACTGTTTCTCAAAAAAAATTTACATTGTGATGAATAGTTATGTAGTAATTTTCACATACTAATTTAATTTTGATGGTACTTAAAAAATTACAATTCTTACCATGTTAACTTTTGATGCCGTACAGTATTATATAAAAGGATAGTACAATGTTCATTGTTCAACGGTATAATGTTTAATTGATATAGTACAATGTATATTTCTATAAGAAAAAAGTTGATTTTCAAAAAAGATCTTAAAATGTGATGAGTAGTTGAGATGTATTATTTCATGCATAATAACTTAATTTTGACAAGCTTAATTCCTACAATATTAATTTTTTATGACGTAAAATATCGTATAAGTGAATGATATAGTATTCATTGTTTGACTGTACAACATTCAATTAATACCGTACAATGCATTTTTTTGTAAAAAAAATATTGCTTATTTTTCTAAAAAATATCGTATAATGTAATGAGTAATTGATATGTATTAACTTCTATTTACTAATTAATTTTGATAATACTTGATAAATTTCAATTCCTACATTTTTTTCATTTTTGTTGCAATTCAGTACCACATAAGATGACGGTATAGTACTTATTGTTTGATCGTATAATGTTCAATTGATATGGTACAATGAATTTTACTATAAAAAAAAAATTCCCAAAAAATTCTTACAATTTGATGAGTAGTTGTTGTGTATTATTTTTCATGTATTAATTTAATTTTGGCTAAGCCTGGGCGGCAATAGGATACATTTCAGCAGTGGTGGCAAGATTTGTGCTCTAGGCAATGCGAGAATAGTAGGAAGGAACAAGCACAGGTTACAGCCTACATTTTGTGGATGCTATGGAAAGGTAGGAATGTTTGGGTTTTTTAACGAGAATGGTGGGAGTCGGAGGAAATAGTAGAGATGGCGAGGAATGCTTGGTTAGAGTTCTATGAAGCAAATAGGAGTTAACTAGGATCATGTGGTAGATCAGTGGCTGACTTGTAATTAGAGGGGCTAGTGTATAGAAGGTGGAACATGACAGTGAGGGAGCTGATAGTTGGATCGAGGGATTTATTCCTTTGGTTACTGTCGCTTATTTTTTACCTGTTTTGTATTTTGTGGGAGGAAGGATGCTATGGTGACTTTATGGTTAGTTAGTCTTAGCCATACTTAGAGCTAAGAAGAGTCCAGTTTTGGGAGGACATTGATTGTACAGGTTAACTTCCAAAGTTAATACAATTATCGATCTTCGAAGAAAAAAAAATTAATTTTGGCGGTATTTAAAAAATTTCAATCTGTATTATGTTAATTTTTTATGCTATATAGTACCATATAAGAAGATGATACAGTGTTCATTATCTTATGACACAATATTCAATTTATTAGGTACAATGCAATTTTCTATTAAAAAATTGATTTTTTTTTAAAAAAATCTTGGAGTAGTTGATATGCATTATTTTCTGGAAATAAATTAATTTTGATAGAATTTTAAAAAATTTAGTTTTACAATGCTATTTTTTCATAATGTATAATACCATATAAGTGGATGGTACAATATTCATTACTCATTGGTACAATATTTAATTAATATAGTACAATATATTTTTTCTGTAAAAATAGATGTTTTTCCAAAAAAAATCTTACAATATGATGATCAACTTATATATATTAGCTGATCTATATAGTAATTTAATTTTGGTGGTACCTAAAAAATTTCCATTCCTAATATTTTAATTTATGATGCTGTATAGTAACATATAAAACAATGGTATTATATTCATTGTTTGATAATATAATGCTCAATTGGTAGAGTTGAACTTACGGTGTACATACTTTGGTTGCTTTGGAAAAGTTGGAACTTGTGGGTTTTTCAGCAATAATGGATGGAAGAGCGGCTAGTGGTGGCATTGGCACAACAGGAATGGCTGGAATTCCGACAACAACTCGTAGAGGTGTAGAGGAACTTGTGGGATGGTAGCTGCATTTTTCTTCCATGCGTTTCGATTTTAGATTGATCTTATAATTTTCTTTTGTTGCATTTTGTTGCTAGGCTTGAGTGTTGTTGCCTTTTGTTGATAGTTATGATTGTTGCTATATATATGTTGGGCTGCTGTTGTTGTTTCTGCAACAAGATTGGGTTGGTCTCTACTGTTTCAGAACCAGGATTTGGTTAGTTTACAGAGGAGATGCTGCCAAAATTCCTTACGTGTAGAGGTGTAGAGGTAGAGTATGGTATCTTGCACATACATGGTGGTAATACTGCATTTGCCTATATGGTTATGTAGTATTTTTTTGTGGGAGAACTAAGATAATTTAGTGACGTGATGTCAATCAATCTTTAGCTTATTGTAGTGCTAAGAATAGTCCACTTAGGGGACCTTCTATGTAATCATTAACTTTTATGAAGTTAATACAGTTCACAACTTTTGGGAAAAAAAATTTGATATGGAACAGTAAATTTTAGTATAAAAATAAATTTTTAAAAACAATCCTTATATATATTAACTTCTATATAGTAAAAAATTTCCATTCCTAATATTTTAATTTATGATGCTGTACAGTAACATATAAAACAATGGTATTATATTCATTGTTTGATAATATAATGTTCAATTGATATGGAACAATAAATTTTACTATAAAAAGGATTTTTAAAAAAAAAAAAAATCCTCACAACGTGATGAGTAGTTCTTGTGTAATAATTTTCACGTATTAATTTTATTTTCAAATACTTAAAAATTTCAACTCTTATAATATTGATTTTTGACACTATATAATGACATATATGAGGAAGGTACAGTGTTTAGTGTTTGACAGTACAATATTCAATTGATGTGGCACAATGCATTTTACTGTAAAAAAATATTTTTTCAAAAAAATCTTAGAATGAGATGAGTAGTTGATCTATATTATTTTATGTGCAATAACTTAATCTTGACAAAAATTAAAAAATTTTAATTATTACAAACAATGTCGTACAAGTGAATGGTACAATATTCATTGTTCAACAGTATGGTGTTTAGTTAATGCGGTATAATAAATTTGACTTTATAAATTGATTTTTTTCCTTGAAAAAACATTATAGTGTGATGAATGATTGATACGTATTAATTTATACATAGTAATTTAACTTTGAGTGTAGTTAAAAAAAAATTAATTTCTAGAAAATTAATTTTTGATGCCCTAAGACACCATAAAGAAAAGATGGTATAGCGTTTCTTACTTGACAATATAATATTCAATTTATGTCGTATAATTCATTTTACTTTAAAAAATTAATCCTTTTCCTAGAAAATTCTTATAACGTGGTTAGAAGTTCTTGTTTATTAATTTATGCATAGTAATTTAATTTGATAATATTTCAAAGCATTTAGTTGTTACAATATTAATTTTCGATGTAGTATCATATCATAAAAAGGTACATTGTAGTGTTGATTGTTCGATGGTGCAATATTCATCTAATAGTACTGTGTATTTTATGGTAAAAAATTAATTTTTTTTCCCCAAAAATCCTTCCAATATAATGAGTTAGTAGTTATGCACTAATTTATGTGTATTAACTTAATTTGATAACATTTGAAAATTTTTAGTTCCTACAATTATTAACTTTTAGTGCCATATGGCACCATAAGAAAAGGATGGTAGAGTGTTTGTATTCACTAGTACAATGTTCAATTAATGAACTATGATACATTTTATTATAAACAAATTAATTTTTCTTCTAGAAAATCGTTACAATGTGTTGAGTAGTTAGTGTTTATTATTTGGGAAATTTGCATATATAGCAGTGTTGACCGTTGACTTTGCAAATATAGCACCCTCCTTTTTTTCCTTGCAAACATAGCATTTCAGGGCTGAACAAAGACCAACATACCCTCATCTTCTCTTTTGAAATATAAAGACACAACACTTCATCTTCATCTTCATCTTCATCGATTCAACAAAATTTTCTCTCACATCCCATTATTTGCACTTCTTTTTATTCTCACATCCCATTGGATCATCATCTTCAAACAAGAAGACCACGACCGTGGAGAAAAATTCGCTGCGGGGAGATATTAGTTGAAATTTACACAAGTTGAACTGGGTTTGTGAATTTCAACGAAACTAGTCGAGCCCTAAGTTGAGTTTTAGGTCGAGCAAAATATTAGGTCGAATACAAGATTGAGTTTAAGGTCGAACAATAAGTCTGAATAGTAATTGGTTGAATATAAGATCGAGCTCGACCTAAACTCGACCTACTACTTAGTTGAGTTAAATTTAAAAAAAAAAGAAAAAATTGAATTTTTTTTTTAAAAAAAAGTTTTAGGGTCAAGCTCGACCCCATGCTCGACCTAATGCTCGACATAAATTTTAAAAAAATAATAATAATAATTTAAATTTTTTTTTTTTAAAAAAAAAAATTAATTTTTTTTTTTAATTTTAGGTCGAGCATTAGGTCGAGCATGGGATCGAGTTTGACGCTAAAACTTTTTTTAAAAAAAAAAAATTCAATTTTTTTCATTTTTTTTAAAATTTAACTCAACCTAATAGTAGGTCGAGCATTAGGTCGAGCATGGGGTCGAGCTTGACCCTAAAATTTTTTTTAAAAAAAAAAATTCAATTTTTTTTCTTTTTTTTTTTTAAATTTAACTCGACCTAGTAGTAGGTCGAGTATTAGGTCGAGCATGGGGTCGAACTAGACCCTAAAACTTTTTTTTTAAAAAAAAAAATTCAATTTTTTTTCTTTTTTTTTTTTAAATTTAACTCGACCTAATAGTAGGTCGAGTATTAGGTCGAGTTTAGGTCAAACTCGATCTTATATTCAACCAATTACTACTTAGACTTATTGTTCGACCTTAAACTCAATCTTGTATTCGATCTAATGTTTTGCTCGACCTAAAACTCGACTTAAAGCTTGAGTAGTTTCGTTGAAGTTCACAAACCCAGTTCAACTTGTGTAAATTTCAACTAATATCTCCCCGCAGCGAATTTTTCTCCACGGTCGTGGTCTTCTTGTTTGAAGATGATGATCCAATGGGGTGTGAGAATAATAAGAAGTGCAAATAATGGGATGTGAGAGCAAATTTTGTTAAATCGATAAAGATGAAGATGAAGATGAAGTGTTGTGTCTTTATGTCTCAAAAGAGAAGATGAGGGTATGTTGGTCTTTGTTCAGCCCTGAAATGCTATGTTTGCAAGGAAAAAAAGAAGGGTGCTATATTTGCAAAGTCAACGGTCAACACTGCTATATATGCAAATTTCCCTTATTATTTTATGCGCAATAATTTAATTTTGACCGAAGTTAAAAAATTTTAGTTGCTTTAATATAGATTTTTGATGTCATACAGTATGTATAAGAGGATGGTAAATGTCTATTGTTCAATAGTACAATGTTTAATTGATGTGGTACAATAAATTTTGTTGTAAATAAATTAATTTTTTTTACCAAAAAAAGTCCTTATAATATGATGAGTAGTTGTTATGTATTAGTTTTCACATGTTAATTTAATTTTGATGGTACTTAAAAAATTTCAATTCATATAATGTTGATTTTTGATGCCATATAATATTGTATAAGAAGATGGGATAGTGTTCATTGATTGATGGTACAATATTCAATTATTGTCGTATAATGATTTTTTTAAGAAAAAACTTAACTTTTTTCAAAAGAAAAAATCTTACAATGCAGTGAATAGTTGATATAAATTATTTTACACATAATAACTTAATTCTGACAAAATTTACAAAATTTCAATTCCTTTAATATTTATTTTTGGTGAGGTACAATGCTATATAAGTGGATACTATAGGGTTTATTGTTTGATAGTATATTGTTTATTTGATGTAGTACAATCAATTTTGCTATTAAAAAAAGTTGATTTTTTTTTTTGAAAATCCTTACAGTGTGACGAGTAATTGATACTTATTAATTTATGCATAATAGTTTAATTTTAAGAGTACTTTAAAACTTTTAATTTCTAAAATATTAATTTTTGACGTCTTATGACAACATAAAATAGTACTATATTTATTGTTCGAAAATAAAATATTCAATTGACAAAGTATAACACAATTTACTGCAAAAACAATTTTTTTTTCAAAAAATCTGTATAGTCTGATGAGTAGTTGTTGTTTATTAAGTTATGTATACTAATTTAATTTGATATTATTTTAAAAAAATTAGTTCTTGCAATATTAATGTTTGATGCCATATGATACCAAAAAAGGGATAGTACCGTATTTATTGTTTGATGGTATAATGTTCAACTGATATAGTACTAAGCATTTTACTATAAAAAGCAAAATTTTCTTTAGAAAATCTTTACAATGTAATGAGGAGTAATTGTGTACTAACTTATGCACAGTAATTTAATTCAATAGTACATAAAAAATTTTGGTTCTTACAAATTTTTTTTTTATGCCTTATGATACTATAGAAAAAAATGGTACAATGTTTATTATTGAACAATGTAATGTTCAATGAATTTAATATGCATTTTACTATTAAAAGACTAAGTTTTTTTTTTTTCAGAAATCCTTATAACTTGATGAGTAGTTGTTGTGTATTATTTTACATGTATTAATTTGATTTCGATAGTAGTTAAAAAATTTCAATTTCTACAATTTTAATTTTTTTTTTTTTGCCATACAATATTATCTAAGAGAACGGTACTGTGTTAATTGTTTAATGATGCAAGATTGAACGGATGTGGTACAATGAATTTTTCCAAAACAAAAAATATTGATTCCCCCTACCCCACAAAAAAAAAAATCTTACAATGTGATGATTCTTGTTGTGTATTGTTTTACACGTAATAATATATTTCAACGGTATTTAAAAAATTTAAGTTTATAGAATTTTAATTTTTGATACTAACAATAACACATTGAAGGTGCTATAGTATAGTACAATGTTCAGTATTCAATATTGATTTTTCTATTTGTTATAGTTATGTAAAATTCAACTATGGAAATGAAAGAAGAATATGACCAATATGTTCATAATTGTAAACATTATCATTCATACAAAAAAAAAATATTCATTAAGCAATTCAGTATCAAAAAAGGCCTTCGCCAAGGCTGTCCTCTGTCCCCAATGCTTTTTAATATTATGGCGGAAGCATTCTCCGTTCTCATGCAAAAAGGGGAGTCTTCAGGGCTCTTTGAGGGGGTAAGCATAGGTCAAGGTAACTTCAGGTTAGCTCACCTGCAATATGCAGACGATACTCTTGTGTTTATAAAACCTGAATCTAAAAGTGTCTTGAATGTGAAAAGAATCCTCAGATGTTTCGAGGTGGTGTCTGGATTGAAGATAAACTTCAACAAAAGCAGTTTGATCGGGATTGGGGTTGATGAGGGTCTATTGAACGGCTGGGCCGAGTATTTTGCCTGCAAGGTTGAAACCTTCCCGGTCAAATATCTTGGTTTTCCTCTAGGTATTAATTCTGCTGTGCAAAGTATTTGGAGGCCTATATTGGATAAAATGAGATCAAAGCTCGCTGGCTGGCAAACAAGGTACCTTTCAATGGGTGGCAGAGTAACTCTTATTAATTCCGTCTTGTCGAGTTTACCGATCTTTTTCCTATCTGTTTTTAAGTTACCTTGTGGAGTTAAAAACGACATGGATAAATTGATACGGAGATTTCTCTGGGGTAGTTCGGAGCATCAGCGCAAATTGCATTATGTGGATTGGACTACAGTAAATGCTCCAAAGTGGCTTGGGGGATTAGGCATGATTGACTTTCATTTAAAAAACTCGGCATTGTTATCAAAAAGGCTATGGAGGTTTGGCAATGAGGTTAATTCACTATGGAGGACCTTTATGGTGGAAAAATATGGACTTGACAAGAAGCGTCTCCTCCCCACTCTTAGCAATAATAGATTTGCCTCCAACTCATGGAAAGCTATTACTGCTCCTCTCACTCCCTCTAACAAATTTTACGATGTTGTTACACAAGGAATGAGAGCTTTACTCGGGAAGGGAGACTTCATTGTGTTCTGGCATGATGAATGGATAGAAGGTAAGATTCTAAAATTGTGCTTTCCTCGCATTTATGCCCTGTCGGTGAATAAGGAAGGATATGTGGCCGAATATGGAAACTGGAGAAATGGTCAATGGGACTGGAGGATTGATCTCCGTAGGAATGCTCTGGATTGGGAAAAACAACAGTGGGAAGGACTATTAAACATTTTGAAAGGGCAATATCCTAGCCGAAACTTCCAAGATCGGATCATTTGGCGAGCGGTCCCGAATGGTACATACTCCACCTCTTCTTTTTACAAGTCTGTGTTGCTGCCTCAAAGGCAAGGGCAAGTTAACTGGAACCTAGTGTGGAAAGGGTATGGACCACCTAAAGTGGAAGTCTTTGTCTGGCAATTAATACATCAAAAACTGCCCGTGAGAAGCTGTCTACTTAGGAGGGGCATTATTAGAGCAGAGCTTGCTATGTGTCCATTTTGTAATACTGAGCTAGAATCTGTGCAACACTTGTTCTTTGATTGTTGGTGTAGTTGGTTGGTGTGGACTAAGTGTTTGGAAACGTGGGGTATTACATGGGTCTGCCCGGGAGATCCTTTTATATTCTTGAGCAGTTGGCAGCAGACCGCCCCAGAGTTCAAAGGAAGGCAACCTTGGATTCTAATGTTTTATGTCATCTCATGGTCTATCTGGCTGTGCAGGAATCAGGTTACATTCAATAATAAGAGTTTTGATCTCGACCAACTCTTAGATTTGATTTTTATAAGATTTGCAACTTGGTTTAAGGCGAAATGGCCATCCTCTTCATCATCCGTCACAGATTTATTCCGACAGCCGAATAGCGCAGAAGTGAGTCAGGTATACGGATGCAGGAAGACAAGTGCCACTTGGTCTCGACCTCAACCTGGTAAAATGAAGTTTAATGTAGATGGTTCAGCAATTGGAAAACTAGGTAGGGCCGGGATTGGGGGTATTCTAAGGGATGATTTGGGCAAAACAAAGGCAGTGTTTTCTAAGCATGTCGGAATTTTGGATTCAAATCAGGCAGAGTTCTATGCTATCCGTGAAGCTTTCTGGGTATTTTCTGAGTCTATTTGGAAGC
Source organism: Gynochthodes officinalis (assembly GCA_020080225.1). Taxonomy (NCBI): domain Eukaryota; kingdom Viridiplantae; phylum Streptophyta; class Magnoliopsida; order Gentianales; family Rubiaceae; genus Gynochthodes; species Gynochthodes officinalis. Next base: position 31,896,018 of record CM034615.1, on the reverse strand, counting down.
TCTCTCATGTGCTGGTAATTGAAAGTGACTCGGCTAACGCAATTAATTGGCTAAATAATCCAGCGAATACCCCATGGCACCTAAAGAATGTCTCTAACCACCTTGACCTGCTGAAGGAGAAAATTAAGCAATGGGAGGGCTATCATATTCCAAGGGGCATGAATAGTGTGGCCGATAGGTTGGCAAAGTCAGGACTATTCAGATTGCAAAACCTGTTGGCGTTTATTGAGGAATAAGTGTTTGCCTCTGCTTTTTGTTATCTTCTATTTCTTGTTTCTATAGTGGCCGGATGAGTAGGAGTGGCATTTTTCGCGTCAATGTAACTTTTACTCTAAATTTGTAATAATAATCTCTGCTTTATTGGCTTGTCAAAAAAAAAAAAAAACTCCTTCTTTTATTAATAAAAATATTTTTAAAATTAATTTTGCTTCTTTGAAGATTATATATTTCTAATACAGTAACAAATAATATTTAGAAATAATAATATTTTGACTAGATTGTATAAATAATGTTTAAAAATTTTAAAAATAAAGTGCTAAAAGATATTTGTATTAAACATATTTACGTACTATAACATATTAGTGAAATATATAGTAAAGATTCTATATTTCCACCATATGATAATTTATGAGGTGGCATTATATTATTGCATATCAATTAACTGAATGGTTAAGTTAAATTGAAGGAATGGACTGTAGAAATTTCCACCCTAACAGTAATACCCATCACAAAACCCTTCAGTATAATTTTCAACTCATCCATAGTTATTCTTTTGAAAGTTCAAAGAGAACCTGATGCCTATATGGTTCAATTTTAGTAATTAGGCCTTCAGAAAATTATACATATTAGCACGAATGATATACTGCACACCTATATTCATCTAAACCAGCATGGCCTTTCCCTTTAATATGTGTAAAATCAAAAAATAAAAACAGCATCCGAAATCAGTTCCAAAACTCCCTAATAAAAACAGCATCCGAATCAATTGCAGAAGGCCCTTTAGTATCAATGCACTTTATTCTAATGAGGAAAGGATGGAAAACTAATCTCATTTCAAAATAAAGTTGATATTTATAACATGTTAGGAGAAAGAAACAAATAATTCACCAAATTACCACAAGTAATATATATGAAAACAATAATATATACTCCCTCTATTTCCAAAATAGACCACTTTTTTACATTTTTTCTTATCTCAAAAAAAGAAAAAAGAAAAAAGAAAAAAAGTGAGTTCAATTTTTAATGAAAATCTTATCATATTCTTATTAAGTAACAACTATATGACAATTAAAACATAAAGACATAGGTGAAAAATTATGTAATTAATGACCTATTTAAGGTCTTGCACTATATAATTCTTATTAATTGGTATTTTTTAAAAAGCCAACTCTTTCTCTGGACAAAAGGAGTATTATGTATTTCAAAAACTAATCCCACTTCAACAGTACTGGATATCTATAACAATTAGGAACACCAAAGACAATGCACTCATGTCATTCAAGTCATCAATCTTGATCTGTAAATATAAAACAATTATTTGATAGATTTACATTTCCCTTATCCAGAAACACAAATATGTCCCAATGTCCAAGATCGGGAAAAAAAAAAAACTGAAGAATTATGTGTCCAAGGTACGTGTTGTTGATACTCTTAACATGTATAAAGGAGTACAAAAAATGAGGAAATAATGTGAAACAAAATAGTCTCCAAATTTTCTTCCCTTTGGGGGAGAGAGTGGAAAGCCAACTGTTGACCACAATAAATGGCATATACTATCAATGACATTTCCGCCTATGTATCCAAGTATGTGGTGTTTTTTCCCGTTCATCCCCAGGCAATTCCATGTAATTTTTCCAATCCTCAAGCACCAACTTAAGATCACGTAACTTATCACCTAAACCAAGACAACAATTAGCATGCATAATGCAAACGAGATTCAAATCCTTACTTGGCTCACAAAATCCCCCGTAGAAAGCCGTATCCAAAAGTCTAATTTTGATCCCAATTTCCTCTATTGAAGAAGGATCAACCCTTATCATATTAAACACATATTGATCGTGTTTTCGTTTGAACTTTTGTCTTGATGTAAGCCAAAGATCATAAAATTGGATTGTGCGGTTATTTGACTTCACATAATAAAAGCCCGTATTAGACACACCATCCGTAGGGCTGCCCCCATAATGATCACTTGCACTTTGTATATCTGCATCTTTAAGAAAATGCAAAAAGGGATCTCGAAGCCACATTATATCAGTATCCTGTAACACATAATTAAACAGCACAATATTGAGGTTCATGCTTAAGTATAATGCAAATTAATTTTGATAGTACTTTAGAATGCTTAATAAATAAAATTTGAACAAAACGTAATAATTTTATACTTTCAAGACAAATTCGTGGGCTCCAGGTTTTATATTGAATCCCTACGGTGCACTCTTTAATAAGTTAGTCAATAAAAAGTGTGCGTAATATACGTATAACAATTCTCTTTCTACGGCTGATTGAAATTACTCAGGCTACTAATTGGTATCAATGAAGAGTTGAGCCTCTCTATCTATGCCATTTGTCATTATAGAAGAAATAGAGGACGTAGATGGAGTGGATTCGAAGGAATTTCAAATGAGGAGTTACTTGCAAATAATTGTCTTGCCAATCCTACATAAATTTAAAAGAGTGACCTTGAGTGCCTAATAAATAGAATAGAATCAAAATCTAATTGTTTGAACTTTTAAGTTCAATTAGGTTTTTTTCTTGTATATTGGACTTTCTATTGTTCTCTTCAAACAGATTCGCTAAGAAGTTCATTGTCTATTAGAAGTTAAAAGGACAGTACGATAAAAGTTAAGCTAAAAGTGCATACCGTGAAAACGGCGCTATATCCAAGCTGAAGAACTGTATACATGAATTCAATCTTTCTCCAAACCAGCTTCACGTAATCTGGGTGCATAAAATATGCCTCATGAGCAGAAAAATCAATCCCATCAGTCCTGAGTGCATAACAATATGGGTGCAACTCCGAACAACGATTGTATGACTTTTGGTCGAGTGCTATAACTACCAAATGATTCAAGAACTTTTGAGTTCCATTTCCAATTCTGAAACTCTCAAGAAACAAATCAAACAATGAATTTGGTTCTGTCCATGCTGAATTTACTGTTGTTACTATCACAGTTTTGTTCTTCATGGCTGCTCTATTCAGTATTTTTTCTAATTTGGCTTCTTCAGTTTCTTCACCAACCTGAACGAGAGAAAACAAAGAGGATTTGATCCAATTAATGTCAAAATTGCATTTTACGCTTAATTTGTATATATCTCTAGATACACACACACACACACACGTATACACATACATACATGTATACATACATACATACATGCATACATACATACATATATATATATATATATATATATATATAAATATATCTGAGCCCTTGAAATTTAAATTCTAATTTAATATAATTTATGATACACTACTACATATACAACTAGAATTCTAAGAGATTAATTATACTTGTTTTTGAAGTCACAAAATTATTACTATATTCGTCGGAAAAAAAGAGTATAGTTTTAAAAAATTTCTTTGTCCCAAAAACAGAGCTCACTTTTCGTTTGAAATTCTTGTATTACCCTTACTAATAATGATAATGCATAACCCAAATTATAAAATAAGGATAATGTAAAATTATATATTTAATTATGTATTAAATATGTTGTACCTTTTAATTTTTTTAAAAAAAAAGTTGTACCAAATAAAGAGTGAATTCTTTTTTGGGACAAAGGGAGTATTCATTTTTTTCTTATGGTTGCAATAAGTTCTCAAACTTACCTTGATTTTCATCAGGAAGTTAAAAGTTTAAAAAAAAAAATTTTAAAAAACACTAATAGTAATAAAAACTTGTACGGTTGAAATGGGAGTAAGAAAACAGAAATAGAAAAGCGGGACCTATAATGAAATTGCAGAAATCAAAACAGAAGCAACGAAAAACTACACTAAAAAAATTATTAAGTTTTTAATCTAGATTAAAATCAATTGGAATTGTCTTCAATTTATCTTTTAAGATAAAAGAGAAAAAAATTCGAGTCCAATCAAACTATTTACAAGACTAAACGGAAGCAATGACAAAAGTATAATCTAAAAAAATATAAACAAAACACAATTATATTCTATTTTTAATATTAAAAACATAAGAATATTCATCAAAATTTTTAGTATTGTATTAGGACTAAGTTCTCAAATTGAAAGTTGATTTTGTTACCTACACTTATTAAAGACTTTTGCACAATTATTATTTCTAACAAACAAATTTACTAATTAATTTTGGAACTTAGAGTAAAATTTGATAAAATAATTAATATTTTATAATTGCAACGTATTAGAACTACATCAAGATTATTTGGTAATAGATAACTATAAATTTTAAACTGATATAACAAGAAAATATATATATATATATATATATACATATATATATATATAGATATATATATGAATTAAAATTCAACAGAACTAATGTTTACTACAACTCTTATATTACTATACAATGTCTAGTAGAAGTCTTACATTACTAATATTTGTAGTAATTAATGTATGCGACTATTTTTTTTAAGACAGTATTTATACAACTCTTGTATTACTAATATTCTAAACAGATAATTAAAAGAGTAAAAAGGCAATTATATCCTCAAAAATTATGATAATTACTTTGATATTAACAAACAAACTTCTTGCTTTTACATAATGTTATCTAATATAATATAGTTATTGGTGACTCACATGAGGCGTGGGGTTGTTCCTAGTATATGTAAAAGATATTGTGTTATTTAGAATGATATATACAATAAAAAAAATTTGAAAATAATCACTAAATAATACATCTGAATTCTTAAAAATTTAAATTCTAAATATATATATATATATATATATATATATATATATAGATATATATTATTACACAACAGTATCCATTCAACCTCCTATTGGCACGCATGCTAATTTGATTAATGTAATCGAGCTACGTGTAGAATTCCTATTCTCCATCTTTATTGTTCATTTTATTTTTTGAATTTCTTATAGATTTCATTCAAAAATTAAATTATACTTAATTAGAATTTAATTTAAAATCATTTAAATTTTTAAAAAAATCAAGATTCATTAATATCTAATTAAAATAACTTCATTAAACCCATTATATCAAAATGTAGTTTAAGATAACAATAATATTGCACTTGATGCTCACTATTCCAAAGAATGGTTCTATGCTGTATGTAACGCATTAACATGTCTGTGAAAAGCAAAAAAGGAAACGATATAGAATCACTAAGTGTGATGCATGCATGGATACGTAAGAGAAAGGATGAGTTAACTTACATGAGATGAAGGCACGTTTTGTTGGGCACTCGCTGGTGATGACGTATTAGAAGATAAGTTTACTTGGGCTCCCGCTGGTGGTGAAGTACTATAAGGTAAGTTTTGTTGGACAGGCGGCGTTGATGAATTATTAGATACGAAAGATAAATTTCCTTCCAAGAAGTTGTCAGTCAGAGCAGAAAAAGTGCCTTGATCAGAAGATGAGGAAGATTCATTTGACTGACTGGTACTATTTTGAGATAGTCCTGACGGTGGATGATACGAAATGGGAAAGTAGTATTCGATGCGATAGGAAGAATGGTAAAGAAGGAAGCCAGCCAAAGCAAGGGCAATTAAATATTGTAAAGTCTTCCTAATGATAATGTTGGATGAAATGGGAACGTGATTTTGGTGGTCACTGTTGCCTCCGCTCTGTTCAAAAGGGTGTTGATGATGATGGTAGCCGCCGGATTCCAATAATGCCTTCTCTTCACCCTCGTCATCACCACGGCGGTGGGAAGCATTTCCACCACCTCCCGACTCCATCAGTATCAGCACCTATGGGAATTTGATACTAATTAGCTCGTTACAGTTCACTATAACTAACAGAATTTCTGAAATTGCAACACTGGAAACAAAATTTGTTGGCTTGTTTTTGTCGCAACCATCAAAGGGCATAAGAACTAGCAATTTTCGACTTTCACCACGAATATATACAAGTACACATTTCAATACAAATATATATATTTGTATAGTGGCAGGCTGGAACCGGAAATTGAGGAGCATTTGATCCATGAGAGTAGTAGTCCATGCAATTTGACGCACTTGCAGATATTGAGATTAGAGCATGTAAAATGTAATTTAAAATTAGGCAGTTGGATTGAAGACTATGCATCTTAATTAGTTTCCGAATAAGACAAGAAGGTTGAGATTTTAACTTCATGCTAAAGCTGTTAAAGATATTTAAGTGTAATGTTCGGCCCCCTTATCTATTTTGTATAGATTTACTAATTTAAATGTAGAAATATAATATTTGAGTCGATTTTTTCCCCAAAGCGATAATTATATTTTTGTTTAAAAGAAAAATTGAGTACAAGATAATTGAATTTGTGAATCAAATAAAGTCGTATAACTTTTAAATGTTAAAAAAAAATTCACACTTGTTGAAAAAAATATCCCCAAACTGTGAAGTGTTGAAAGTATGGATTAGGCGTCCGGCCCGCCGAGAATGAATATGAAGTGTTAAAAAAATGGGTGTCAAATAAATCTTTTACATAAATGTGGACTACAGTGTTGAAATTATGGATTCTGACGGAATCCATTGTAAATGTAATAGATTTGTTTATGAAAATAAAGAATGTCATGCTATCAAAAGAGAGATAGAGTACTAAATATGTATGTATTAAAAAAAAAAACCTCTTAAAATAATAGAAGCATAGTGATCGATTCAATCTTTATGGTGCAAATTGAGTTTTTTTCACACATTTATAGTGTCTTTCTTGGACTCCCTTACATATTATAAGACGGCAACACGAGACTCAATTTCAACTTTTACTACCATATTCATTTTCTCTTTTTGAAGTATGAATTCAGATTCGTAATATTTGTTTTTATTCAAAATGCATATTCCAAGAAAGTGTATGATTTGAAGTGATTCACAAGCCAAAACTTTACTCCTGGATCCATGCATGCCCTTTTTAAATCACACACTCAGTACTATCTGCTAAAACTTTCAACCAAATGCGTAACTTTCAAAAACAACTGGAGTGAAGACCACGAATCCGCCACATGCATGGTAATTTAAGTGCACAATCTGTACAGGTGAGCAAATGTACCTGAAACGCGTATACTGAAAATAAAGCTTTGTAACTTTTATAATTGTTCCTGGATCTTTGGCGCTGATCCCAATTATTGCTTTGCGATAAGTAAAACCTTCATAAAATAATAATTTGTGCTGATACCCTTCCATGCTTGGAAGTCAATCCGGCCTTTTTCATCAATTTCTGCCATGCTTTATTTTTTATGTTTTTTGCTGGGAAGTATGAGGTGGGATCCCTTACTAATTTATAAGGATAATTTTCAATCATTAGAAGGCCCATGTAAGTTTAATATTTAAAAATTTGATAAAATAATTAATATTTTATAATTGCAAAGTATTAGAACTGAACTATATCAAAATTATTTGGTAATAGCTAACTATAAATTTTAAACTGAGAGAAATTGGATAGAACTAATGTTGAATAGAACTCTTACATTACTACACAATGTCTAGTAGAAGTCTTGCATTACTAATATTAGTGGTAATTAAATGTTATAACTGGAAAGAAACTTTGTGTTCCAGTCACTGAATAACTCAAATTTTGGATTCATTTCATAACATAAGAGATCAAACGATTCCACTTCACAGTCATTTCTCCATATTTATTCTATTTTATATATGTCTAAGGGATCTTCATAGTCCTCGATTTACTTGTTATTTATCAATTCCTACTCTTTTTTTTTTTTTTTTTTGCCTATGTGGGTAAATGAAGGTAACTCTCTTCAATTATTCTTGAGATGGGAGGGATATTGCTTCATATTTGTTAATTCATTTCTAGTTTACATGACATCAGGCAGATAAAGCAGCTGTTTGATTGTGTGATAAATGCAATTCAACCTAAAGATATTGATAATAGTGAAATGAAGGAACCTCTAATACATTGGATATTTAATGCCAAACAAGATCGGAGAGATTATCAAATATGTCCTCGACTCTCGCTGTCAAAAACTCACCCTTTGTTGCCCAGTGCAATCACTAGTTTGTAGGCATCCTAAAATAGTGCAAGAAATATAATGAACAAAAATTCTAAATGTATTCTGCATTAGGTTCAATAATCTTCAAATTTCACAATATTCACGTTGGGAAATAGAGATGAGCAATCTAGATTCTACAATCAAACTGGATTTCTAGGGATAGCGGGTAAGATCGGAAAAAATCAACCCAATTAACCTATTATTTTAATCCATTTAGTTGGGTAAATCAAATGAGTCAAATGGTTAATATAATTTAATAAATTGCGTTGGGTTGAATCCAATTAACCAAACAAATTAAAATTATTATTTTTAAAAATTTAAGTAGGAACCAACCGAATTCCAACCAAAATGCCGAAATTTGGTCAAAATCCGGTTGTGCAGTGGTGGCAAATGACCATCCGGTGGTGCAGTGGTGGCAAATGATCGGTTGGCTACCACATGAATTTTTTAAAAATAATAATTTTAACCTATTCAACCCAAGTGTAACCTAAGTTAAATTTAACTTGTAATTATATTAATTGGGTTGAGTTATAACCCTCACTACAAGAAAAATGGACTTTAGTGACGGAATTTGTAGTGACGAAAAAAAATATCGTCACTAAATATAACCTTTAGTGACCAAAACTTTTATCGTCACTATTTTATTGTCTACTCCAAATTTTTAGTGACGAATCACAAAAAGTCGTCACTAAAGAGTGTGGCGGGAAAATTTCCCGCTAAAATAGTCGTAATTAGTGACGAGAATTCAGTGACGACATTCATTATCGTCACTAAAAGAATCATTGTGACGAAATTTTATCGTCACTAAATTTTAATACCTTTTAGTGACGATATCTTTTTCGTCACTAATGGAAATATGTTTTAGTGACGCAATTGTTTCGTCACTAATTGGCTTTTTTTTTTTCCAAACCAAACTAATTGTATTAAAGTGGAAATCCCCAATTAACACATTACATTAGTATCCATAAAAATATTAGGTTTAAATAGCCGTGCGTTAACACAAAGTACCTAACCCTAGTAAGGATTGGTTAAACTCACATCTTGATATATGTTTTTTAATTAAATTCTTGATTATATGTATATGTGTGAAATATCAGTAATTAAAAAATATAATTTTTTTTAGTGCATTATAAATATAATTTTTTGGTGCAAAAGAAAATTTAATTAGTAGGTTATGTGACAATGAAAAAGAAAATAGTTGTAATCTATTAATTCATTTTTTTTTATACATAGGGTTGAAGTGTGTAATATTATTACATATGGAGATAGAAAAAATTTATTTTAGTATATAATAAAACATAATATTATAAATTTGATGAAAAATATGTGTTAAGCTAATTAATTTGGGATAGAGTAGATAAAATGTTTTGAACTAAATTGCTTGGGCCACAACTTATATAAGTATTGGGCTTGTTTTGGGCTAAATTTCTTGGGCCACAACTGATATAAGGATTGGCCTTCATTTTTGTTTACTTAATAATTGGGCCATGTAATTTACTTATTGGGCTGAAGTTAACTTTTGAAATATATAATTCTTAATTTTTAATAATTATACTAAAACACTCAAAAATTTATTTTAGTGTATAATAAAACATAATATTATAAATTTGATGAAAAAATATATGTGTTAAACTAATTAATTTGGAATAGAGTAAATAAAATGTTTTGGGCTAAATTACTTGGGCCACAACTGATATAAGGATTGAGCTTGTTTTGGGCTAAATTGCTTGGGCCACAACTGATATAAGGATTGGCCTTCATTTTTGTTTACTTAATAATTGGGCTATGTAATTTAGTTACTGGGCCGAAGTTAACTTTTGAAATATATAATTCTTAATTTTTAATAATTGTACTAAAACACCCAAATATTTATTTTAGTGTATAATAAAATAGAATATTATAAATTTTATCAAGAATATATGTGTTAAGCCAATTAATTTGAGATAGAGTAAATAAAATAGTTTGGGCTAAATTGTTTGGGCCACAACTTATATAAGGATTGGGTTTATTCGGTTAAAAATAATTACTAGGCTATGTAATTTACTTATTAGGCTATAGTTAACTTTTGAAATATATAAATCTTAATTTCTAATAATTGTCATCAAACACCCTAATATATATGCATTTGCCTACATTATTTGACGTACGAATAGAGTATTTGTTTTCAGATACACTATCACCTTGAGAATTTACGCATATATATGAATTTGCCTACATTATATGAATTTATGCATATAAGCTTAATCACTTTAAGTATATAATTTTGTTAGTAGTAATAATCACCTCGAGAACCAATTAGTTTACTAGTTTGACCTACGAATTGGGTTTAATAATATTATTAATTATGTTTGTTGTAGTCATAGTTTATAACTAATAAGAAGTTTTACTAAATTAGCCATTTTTTTTGAGATGGAGAGAGAGGGAGAAAATGTATAATATTTTCACTATTTTAATTAAATTTGGCTCAAACCACAGGTGCCACAACCTCATCAAGAACAAGACTGCTCTAACATTTGGCTAACAAGAAATGGCTCAAAATTGTATTTTAGTGTATAATATTATTAAATATGGAGATATAAAATATTTGCTTTGGTATATATATAACGAAATTGAATATTGTAAATTTTAATAACAAGACATGCATTGGGATATATAATTTGGAATAAATTAAATAAATGTTTTGGATTAAACTAATTGGGCCACAGCTTATATAAGGATTAGACTTGTTTGGCTAAGGATAATGATTGGACTATGTAATATTTTTGTTTGCTTATATAATTGTAATTTAATCACATAGTCTTTTTTGTATTATCATACACCATTGGTTAGTACTAGTTGGCTTTTTTTAGTAAAGAATAGCAATTGCACTAATCATATTCTTCATTGGGTTGAGATTTATTAGCTTATTTATTTTATGGTTTTTAATTTAAAATAATTATATTATAACACCTTGAAGTTTATGAATTGGCACACATACGTTTTGTGTGTGTTAAAATAAACTATTGATTAATGGTAATCAAAAGCGTTGATATTTATTACGAATTATATTTCTTTATAAGAAAATTAGAAATTAAAAATATATAGTTTCAAACTAATTATAGCCACTAATGTAATATGAGAACACAAGTAGTGATTAATACATGTACATATATAGTTCTCCGTATAATGTATAACAAAAGTAGTAAATACTTATACAGTTATACTCTTTCTGTTCCAAAAAAGGAGTTCGGTTTCACTAATATACAACTTTTTCTTTTTAGTCAATCAAATAGAAGTACAACTAATTTTATACTACTAATTTCTTCATTAAAGGTATTACATGTTATACACCCTTTAATGTAATATGTCTCATTGAGAGTATTTTGGATATGTTGCTGAATGATTAGTTTTGACTTGTGAAACTCTATTATGTTTTGAGACAAACACTTGTTGAGAAACTGAGCTCTTTCTTGTATAGGACAGAGGGAGTATCTATATATACATATATAGTTAGGATTAAAATCTATAGTATAAGTAGTTAATACATATATATAGTAGTTATGCGGTTACGTAGTTATAATAAAAATAATTATTACAAAGTATAACTACTTTTATTGCATATATACACATGCTTGTTGTTAGGTATGGTTCATACTTCGTATTTAGGCAGCGACAGATTGTCCCCCGAAGACCACGGGGGTCCCGCTCCCCGGTGAGCAGGCTGGGGTCCGGGGGAGCCGCCCCGGCGGGGGTCCAGGGGGTAGCGCCCCTAGGCGGGGTTCACTAAATTGTCCCCCTAAGATTTTAAAATTTAAAGATTAAAAAAAATCAAATCAGAATTTTCATAAATCAACATAGTATTTTAAATTAAAAAATTAATTACAAGTAAAAAAGGTAAAATTTTTTAATAATTAATAATGAAATGAAAAGTTTTCATGCGTAAAAAACAAAAGGAGGGAAAATAAATTTAGGAAGGAGAGAAAAGCGGATGCTAAAAAGTTTCTGTTTAAGTGTAGTATCCCGCCCAAACTTTACCCAAATCAGATTCACTCCCCTCCGCTCCATTTTCCCTTTTCCATTTTCCTTTCCCCGCACGCCTCCATCACCGAACTGCTTTCTCCACGACTCTCCTTCCCGAGCCTTGGCCGGCATCTCCCGCCTCTCCTCCTCTTTTTGTTCGGTTGTCCTCATTGGTTGTCTCTCTCTTGCGGTTTCAGTGTCGGTTCTCAAATCCAGGCCCTTTGCTTCGCCGAACTTCCTCCATAGAAATCTTAGGTAAGGTCTTGTCAATTCAGTACTGGATATTTGAATTTATATAGGATATTGAAATTTTGATTTTGAAAGTCTTAATCGCTGGGCTTTGGATGTTGCCTGCATTGGTGATGTGAGAATTTGATATTGGAAGGATAGTTGAGGGGGAAGTTAATGAAATAAAAGATTTTGGTGTTGTTATCGACTTTGAAGTGCAAAGATATTGTTGGCTTCATTTCCAGTATCACCGTAAGTCCAAGATCCGCTTCTTGGAAGCTCAGAGTTGTTATGTTCCTCCCATCTCTCTTTCTTTCTTTACATACGAGCTTTGGTTCAATTATTTATGTACTCCTTTTGGTGAATGGCAATGTGGTGGAATCGTGCCACTGTTCAAGCATTCTTGATATCTCAAAGCGAACGCCTATTGGATTTATCTTTGAAGCGAGTTTGTTGGAAGGTCAAAACGAGAGGGTTTGGATTTGCAAACTCAAAAAGGTTTACGAAAATATTTTCTTGAGGATTATTTTGTAAATGTTTCCTTTTTCAAGCTATTATATGTTTGAACTTCTTAAAAGAAATTATGGAAAGAATTAATTGGCATCAAAGATGTTTCGCTACATATTTTTGTTCATGAAATCCTCTTATCGGCCTTGCTTCTATACATTGCGTAAAACGAAGGAAGCACATGAAGGGTTGGAAGTGAATCAAACTGTTAGTGCACAAGTTGAGATCGTAAAAGAGGATTACTTGGCAAGTTCATTTTTTAAAAAAATTCTCCTTCTCTTTTCTCGTTGTTTTGTGTCTGCTCATACAAATTTTTTTCCCTTCTCTCTCGGTGCAATTGGATTATCCATTTTGAGAAGTGTTTAACAAACTTTCATTTGTTAACGAAATACTAGTTTGGAAAATGGGAAACATTTGTGTCCTGGTTGCCAAATTTTTAATTTCTTCTCTGATAATATTGTACAAAGGAGTTTGTAAATGCTTGAAGGGGACTGAATATATTTCATCCCAAAAACATGCTTAAAGAGGACTGAATATATTTCATCCTATGGGATTTGTCACTTATATTTCATCCTATGAGAATTACCTGGTTTTTGTTCATGGAGTTTCATTATGTCCTTGCATAATAATATAGCCTGAAATTGCACCCCAGGCACTATTCTTGTATTAGACTCTTACAAATGATTTTGAATAAAAAAAGAAATTAGATAAGAAAATAACGTGTCATTTCATGCTTTTGTTGACTTTGGATTTGAGGTGAGCTTTGTACCCTTCCATATCTGAAAGCAAGGAAATATTGACTCAACTATAACGGGGGGAGGGACCAAAATAATAACTGAATTTGCAGAATTTATGTTTTATTTATTTAAGGAATGGGTGAAAATCAAGATCAAGATGTTATTTTGCAATTTAGCATCACTATATATGTTATCTCCTGGAGGATTTTGTTTTTGGCAAGCCTTAGTGCTCTGATTTTTATGATTTTTTTAATCTGTTTTCTTGGTGGCATTGCTATTAGTGTTTATCAGTTCTTACGTAATTCTATGTGAAATCAAGTGTTATCTGTTGCAGCATTATAGCCACCGCTGCAGCCTCTTCCTACATCAACCGGGGAAGGTTATCGCCGCTTAAATCCATAAGCCAAGTCGTGGACTCATCCGATTCAAGCGTACTAAGAGGAATGGTAGCATTATTGTTGGTTCAATTGTTCAGCAGAGGTGGAGATGTCACTCGACAACTTATTTAGGATGTAAAGCACTTGTTTATTCTCTCACCGTCTAACTTATTTTTTGATCTTTTCAGATTCGAGATTAAGCCTCTGGAAGTAAGATTACAATTTGGATCTGGTTTTCATGGAAGGGTACACATAATCGAGGTAAATACATTGCAATCTTATTTAACTTAAGGGAATTAGGATTTGTGAGATTATCATTTAATTGTTGCATATTCCTTATTTCTTAAGGTGAGCAACTTATGGCCATTCTGTTAAACAGTCACGATGGTAATCATCTCAAGATCCTTTCGAGACTCAAGATTGGGCGGACATTGATCGCAAGGATTGTTTCGAAGTGTAACCGCAACAGAAACTATCAATGGGAATTATCTTTGAAGCCATCTTTACTAACAGGTAGCTTGTCTTTCTTCCATTTCTTCTTTTATAAACCAGGTTAGTTGGACCTTAATTGGTTGGCATGACGAATTCCATGAGCATGGGATCTTGTGATAAATGAGTGGTTATCTTGATATATCTCACTGTCATTGCAGAAGCTTCTACCTTCTGTAGAGTAATTAAGTCTTCAGGTAGCTGATGCGTGATGTTGATTCAAATTTTGTAAATAGACATTCACATCTATGTTTGATTTCACTTTTTATTTCCAAACAAAGAACTTCTGTAATCATATGCCAGTTCAATATCCATTTCCTTCCTATTGCTCAGTTTTATTGCCTCGAGCTACTTATTGGTTTGCCTTACACACAAATATAATTTTAACAGTGACAGTGAAGATTCTAAAGATGAGCCGGTCATCGGACTTCAAACTCACTTGATGCCTCATGTTGGTTATCTGGAGGGCGCACTTTCTGAGCTAACTAGTGACCGACAACTTGCAACCATGGTATGATGTACCCAAGTGAAATTGGTACTGGACTGGCTTGAAGCATTTGGCTGTTTCTGCACTAAATCTTCAATTATTTTTGGCTTTTTCTGGACTGGATTGGCTTTAGCATTTGGCTTCTTTTGCTTGTTTCTGGATTGCTTTGGTGTTTTTTGGTCAAGCTTCGGATCGAATCGAATTGGCGAAGTGTTGTCACCGATTTTTTTGCCTTTTTCGATATTTTCTTGGTTGAATGGATCGCAATAGAATGCGACAAACGCTTTCGCTTTTTCTCGATTGAATTGAGTATTGACCAAGTAGATGCCGGCAGATTTTTTTAATTTTTTTGGTTATTTCTGGATTGAATTGGCCTGAAGCATTTATCTCTGTGTTTTTTTAGTGTTCATTTTCTGGTTGTATGAGTGTTTTGTTTTTCTGGCTCATTTTGTGGTTTTTCTGAACTAATTTTGGGGCGTTTTTCTAAGTTTTTCTAGACTGAAGTGTTGTGAGTTGTGAGTTATTTTTGGTTATGTTTTCTAATTTTTCAGGATTGAAGTAGAATGCGACTAGTTTTCCTGGACTGAAGTTTCTGGACCAAGGTAGATTGCGGTTTATGAGTATGATTTTCGATTTGTGGTTTTGCATTATGTCACGTGATGGATTGCGTGGTTTCTTTCCGTTAAATGTGATTGGTGGAAAATGTAGTATGATGATTATCATTCATTACGATGAATTGTACTATGTCATGAGATATATAATTATGTGTTGTTTTCGTAGCTAGTCATATTTACAATTGGATTGGATTGAATTTATAACATTGAGTGCTTTTTCTTTTCTTGTCACAGTGATGCCACCATCACCACATATAGCCAACCATCCATAGATTAAAGGCATCACCAAATGGCCTGTCGAGGTCTAAGTCATTCCTTTTGCCTCTTTTTTTTTAGAATGCCAAGGGAATTATGTGTACATTACTATTTTGTGAGGTGTAAGGTGTTTGAATAATGTTTTATTCTAATGGTACAACTGGGATATTTGACTTTAATTTTCTTGTATGTTGGGAAATGAAATGTTATCTTTTGCAATGCACAAGTTTATCTTTTGTGTCTTTCTACATATAGGTTGTGAATGTTGAATGATTAGTGTGATTGCTTTTGTTACATTTTCGACGTCGACGATGTTTTTATTACAAGGATAAATAATGTCACAATCAATATATTGATGTTATTAGTGATCAAATATTGAAATATACAATGATATAGCTTTGGTTAAATTTGTCACTAATAACACTATTTAGTGACAAATTTTTTTCGTCACTAATTTTATTTGCGAACGAATTTTTAGAGACGATATTTTTCCGTCACTAATGCAAAAGGACGTCAAAATTTTCCGTCACAAAATTGCATTCGCCAAGAAATTTTCTGTGACAAACTTAAAGTCGTCACTAACCATTTAGTGACGACAAAACATATCATCACTAGTTCGTCACAAAAAGAGTTGACCAAGGTTCTTTTTAGTGACGACTATTTTTTTCGTCACTAAACCGTCACAACTGCCCAATTGACCGAAATAGTTTCAGTGACGGAAATTTTTCGTCACTAAATTTCGTCACTAAACGTGCACAATTAGTGACGACTCTTAACTTTTAGTGACGACTTTCCCCCCCTTTTAGTGACGATTTTTTTTCGTCACTAATTGTTGTCACATCTTCAAGTCGTCACTAACGCCACTCATTTAGTGACGACTTTTTTGTTTCGGTCACTAAAACCCTTTAGTGACGGAGCATTAGTGACGACCTAGTGACGAACCATTTTTTCGTCACTAATTGGTTTTTGTGACGAAAAAGCAACCTTTAGTGACGATATTCCAGTCGTCACTAAAGCCCATTTTTCTTGTAGTGCCTTAAAATCTTAATCTGTTGATGATCTTATCTATGAGTGACTCAATCCATCCGATTGCCACCTCTAGTAGCAGGTCATGTTTGACACACAAACATAAACCAAAAAGAGGAGCCACTACAAAAAAAAAAAAAAAATAGCCTTTAATGACCAAAATGATAGTGACGACAATCGATTTGGTCACTAAATAGCCTCTTTGGTGACTACTGAGCAAGTTATCATAACATCTTTAGTAACCAAATGGTAAAGTCGTCACTGAATGTGATGGTGCCAAAAAAGACCGAGAACTGCGCTACAATTCGTGACGACTTTTAGTGATGACATTTGATCTCGTCACCAAAGATAAGCATCAAATAGTTTGGTGACGAGGAATTGTCATCACCAAATTGATGCAGAATTATTGACGAAAAAATGTGGTCGCTAATTTATAAATACTATGTATATTTAATGAATTATAATTGTATAACAATTTAGTGGCGAAAAAATATTGTCACCAAATGTTAGAAATTAGTGACGACATTTTGTGGTCACTAATTCATAAATACTATATATATTTTATAAATTATAATTGTAAAACGGTTTAGTGACGAGAAAATATTCTCACCAAATGTTACAAAATTAGTGATGACATTTTGTGGTCACTAATTCATAAATACTATGTATATTTTAGGAATTATAATTGTAGAATGGTTTAGTGACGAGAAAAAGTCATCACCAATTGGTAGTTGTAATCAATAAAGAATTTGCGAAAATAATTAGTAACAAATTGGGTTAAATTACGGTGAAAGAATGATTTAGTTTTTAGACTAAGCAATTTTATTAGGTGAAATATGTTGTTTTTGGTGTGACATTTTTTTTATTGATTATAGTACGGCACCCTATTCTTTACAATTTTGCAAAAATAATTTTGATAAGTATATTAGGACACCCTAATATTTACAATTTTGCCCCCATAATTTTGACTTATTATATTAAGACATCTTATTAAGTACAATTAGAAGTTGTAATGAATAAGAAAATGCAAAAAATAATAATTTAAAAAATTAGGTTAATTATTTGGTCCATTGGGCTAAACACTCTCACTAGGCCAAAAATGTCCTTTCTATTGTCACCCTTTTTTTCTATTAATTATACTATGGCATTCTTTGCTTTAGAATTTTGCCAACATAATTTTGATACTAATGTTAATAAACCTTGATATTTACAGTTTTGCCCCTAGAATTTAGATGAATTCTATGAAGACATCTTATTAAGTACAAGTAGTAGTTAATTACAAGAAAATTGGCTTTTAATAACAAAATACTTGGTGACGAAAAAAAATATCATCACCAAATAGCCCCATTAGTGACAAAAGCTTTTGTCATCACCAATTTTTTATCTGCTCCCCAACTTTAGTGACAAGTCACCGGAAGTCATCACTAAAGAGTGTGTCGGGAAGCTTTCCCGCCAAAATTGTCAAAATTAGTGACGACATTCATTTTCGTCACTAAAAACATAAATTTTATTTATTAGTGACAAAATTTTGTCGTCACCAATTTGAATGGCTTTTAGTGACGATTTGTGTCGTCACTAATGTGAATGTCTTTTAGTGACAATTGTTTGTCGTCACGAATTTCTTATTACTTTTATAACTTACACTACTTATGTATGATTATTAATTAAATTCTTAATTATATGGATATATGTGAAATACCATTAATTAAAAAATAGATTTTGTTTTTGTTACCGTGTTATAAAAATGATTTTTCTTGTTCAAAGGAAAATTTAATTAGTAAAATAGTGACAATAAAAATGAAAATAGTTACAATCTTTTAATTCATATTTTTATATATATATAGTTTCAGTTTATAATATTATTAAGTATAGAGATATAAAATATTTATTTTAGTGTGTAATAAAATTGAATATTGTAAATTTTAAGAAAAATATATGTGTTCATTCAATTAACTTTGGATAGAGTATATAAAATTTTTTGGGCTAAATTCATTGGGCCACAACTTATATAATGATTGGACTTGTTTGGTTAAGGATAATGATTGGGCTATGTAAATTATTAATTGGGCCGAAGTTATTTTATAAATTTATAATTCTTAATTTCTAATAATTACACAATGACACCAAACATGTATGAATTTGCTTACATTATTTGATGTTAAGAATAGAGTATTTTTAGATACACTATTACCTACTTATAATTGGATTTTTTTTGGCTAAGAATAATGGTTAGACTAAACATATTCTTCCTTATGCCAAACTTAGCTTGCTTGTATTATAACTTTGAATTTCTAATAATTGCACTAAGACACCCTAATAAATAAAATTTGTTTATATACTTGTACTTCAATCACACAGCCTATTAGTATTACAATACATTATTAAGTAGTATAATATAAGAAACTAATACAAGAAAAAGAAATTTTTATACTTAACTTTTAAATTTATGTCTTTTAATTTTTAATAATTGTATTAAAACACCCTAATATATTTGAATTTGCCTACATTATTGTACTTCAAGCATAGAGGATTTTTTTAGACACACTATTAGTTAATTATGATTGTATTTCTTTGCACTACAAGAAGAATATATGTGTTAAACCAATTAAGAGTAGATAAAATGTTTTGGGCTAAATTAATTGCGCCACAACTTATATAAAGATTGGACTTGTTTGGTTAAGGATAATGATTGAGCTATGTAATTTATTTATTGGGTCAAAGTTAACTTTTTAAATTTATAGTTCTTAACGTCTAATAATTGCATTAAGACACCATAATATATATGAATTTGACTACATTATTTGACATTAAAAATAGAGTATTTGTTTAGATACACTATCACCTACTTATAATTGGATTTCTTTGGCTAAGCATATTCTTCCTTATGCCAAACTTAACTTGCTTGTATTATGGTTATGAATTTCTAATAATTGCAATAAGACACTCTAATATTTTGTTTTGTACATATACTTGTACTTCAATCACACAATCTATTAGTATTACAATACATTATTAAGTAGTATAATGCAAGAAACTAATAAAAGAAGAAGAAATTTTTATACTTAACTTTTTAAATTTGTGGCTCTTAATTTTTAATAATTGCACTACGACACCCTAATGTATATGAATTTGCCTACATTATTTTACTTCAAGCATAGAGTCTTTTTTCAGATACACTATCAATTAATTATGATTGGATTTCTTTGGCTCAGAATAATGATGGACTAAGCATATTCTTCCTTATACCAAACTTAGCTTACTTATATTATAACTCTTAATTTCTAAAAATTATACTAGGACACCCTAATAGTTATAATGTTTTAATTAATATCTCTATATATAAAGTTTTAGTTTATAATATTACTAAATATGGAAATATAAAATATTTATTTTGGTGTGTAATGAAATTAAATATTATAAATTTTAATAACAAGATATGTATTGGGCCATATGATTTGGGATAGATTAAATAAAATGTTTTGGGCTAAATAGATTGGGCCACAATTTATATAATGATTGGACTTGCTTCGCTAAATATAATGATTAGGTTATGTATAGGGCCAAACTTAATTTTTAAAATTTATGGCTCTTAATTTTTAATAATTGCACTAAGACATCCTAATATATATGAATTTGCCTACATTATTTTATTTCAAACATAGAGACTTTTTTAAATACATTATAGATTAATTATAATTGGATTTCTTTGACTAAGAATAATGATTGGACTAAGCATATTCTTCCTTATGCCAAACTTAGCTTACTTATATTATAGCTCTTAATTTTTAATAATTATACTAGGACACCCTAACATTTTTGTTTGTCCATATAATCGTACATTAATCACACAGTCTTTTCATTATTATAATACACTATTGATTAGTACTAATTGGCTTTCTTTGGCTAAGAATAACAAATGGACTAAGTATATTCGTCGATTTGGGTTGAGCTTTATTGGCTTATTTATGTTATGGCTCTTAATTTAAAATAATTATAATAGGACACCTTGAGATTTATGAACTTGTGCACATAAATTTAATTACTTTAAGCACATAATTTTGTTAGTATTAAAATAAACTATTGATTAACGGTAATTAAAATTTTTGACATTTATTGCAAACTATATTTCTTTATAAGAAAATCAAGAATAAAAAATATATAGTTTTAAAAAGTTACAATCACTAATGTAATATTATAACATAAGTAGTTGTTAATACATGTACATATATTGTTAGACATACAATGTGTAGCAAAAGTAGCAAATACTTATACTCCCTTTATCCCAAAAAAAAAGTACGATTTCATCAATGTATAACTTTTTATTTTTGGTCAACCAAGTGGACGTAAAACTCATTTTATACCACTAATTTTCTCATTAACGGTATCGTCTATCAATACACCATTTTAATGTATTTTATCTCATTAAAGATATTTTGGAAATTTTGTTGAAATATAAACTTTGACTTTTGAAGCTAGACTCTTTTTTTGAGACAAAAACTTGTTTAGAAATTGAATTCTTTTATTTCAGAAGGAGGGAGTATATATATATATATATATATATATATATATATATATATATATATATATAGTAGTTAGTAAATAATATAGTTATAATAAAAGTAATTACTACACAACATAAGTAGTTTAGTGCATATATACACATAGTTTTATGCACACACACAATAAGTAACACATGTTAATTATTCATCTATTTGTTTATTTTTTAAAAGAGTAATATATAATCTTAAATATAAATCATCTATATAAACTTTAATATATAATATACATAATTTTTTCAGTCTCAACATGAAAATGTAAATATTATTTTTTCCTATGAATTATTTTGAAACAATTTCACTTTAGGTATTTAATAACTAATTAGCATTTCAAAATTTAAAATTTTAAAAAATTCAAGTAAGAATTTTTTTAAACTAACATAGTATTGTAAAATGAAAGATTGATTATTAGTTTTAAAAAGTAAAAATCTTTTTATTACGAATAATTGAATAAAAAGTTTGAATGCTTAAGGAAACAAAGAGAAAGAAAATGAAATTATTTTAAAGAGAAAAGCAGGAATCAAAATCTAAAAGGCGGGTCCAATATTTGAAAACCACTTATTGCCTTTGCCAATACACTTAACAAAATTTCAATTCCTTTACCATCTCTCAACTAGTCTATGCATGCTCACTCAAAACCCTCTCCACCATCAATTTCTTCCTTTCCTTCCTGTCTCCAAATCTAAAATTGTGGTCTTTCAAATCTAGAGATCTGGTATTCCATTCTTTACTTTCTTGTTGTTCTTCCCCATCTTTTTTTCCACCGCCTATTTGTAGCTCATTGTGGTCCGTAGCTTACGGTTGTCCATCAATAGCTTCCAGTCCAAAGATCTTTATCGTTGTCGTCGTCATCCGTAAGCCGCCTACCTGCAGCTCGTCTTTAGATTCAGCTTGGTCACAGATTCAGTCTGAAGCTCGTCATTGTCTTCAGCTCAGCCGTAGATTCAGGTCATCCGCTACCATCTACAGCTCCTCATCCCATTGGTCCTTGGCCGTACACCGACAGTGACCAAGTTCCGTAGCTCGTCAAGGAGGTCTTGGTATGCGGTCAGTCTTGCCACCATTGACTAAGGCTGTATGCCGTGGGCATTGCCACAGGTCCTCTTGGTCTTCTTCTAGTTCCCTTGTGTTTGATAATTTATTTGGTGTCTTGATCTACGGCAAATCTGCAAATAGCAGAGGCTTACCTTTTTTGCTTGCTCTATTGCGATTGTATGTTATCTGTTGTGAAAATTTTTTTTGGCTTGCCTTTTCTCTGTAAATTCTGGAAGTAGACAGATTTTGAAGACTAGCACCATTTCTTTTATTAATTAGCAGTTTTTTGTAAATGATTTTTGAAATTTAGTTGCTAAAACAGCAAATGGTGCTAAAGAGGACAATAGATCTTGGATATTTTTGTCATTGTAGATTCTTAAAATTGGGTCCCAAAATATTAAATATGTTTAGATTTCAAATGGACATTAGATCTTGGATATAAAAGTTGACCTTTTTGGTTGTATCAAAATTTTGGAACAACTCTATAATGAAGTAGGAAATTGTTTGTGGATGGATGGTGATAGTTATGCTATACACAAGTGTTGTGTATGAGTCCAAATTCATATTCTCATTTACTAAATTTTTGAGAATTGTTAACGTACAACGATTTGTTAAATTTGAATGTTCTATTGCCGTTATATGCAACACATAAAGTCTGCTATTGCTTTACTTTGTTGGATGACAGAGCATGTGATGTCTGTTTGCTTCACTCTTCCCATCCTTTTTATTATTTGTGATCTATTTAGTTGTGAATTTCTGTTTGCTACTTTGGATAGTGTACGGATGAATAAATAAGTTAGGCTAAAAGGACATTGGTCAAAGTGCTAATGGAGTGAATATATGTCTTGGTGGTTTTAGAGTTCTTCTATTTTTGGTTAGTTAATTAAAAGGCATGACCATACATGTGCCAAGTGCAGTGATGGAATGTAACATCTCCTTTGGACAAAGTTGTAGTAATTTACTTTTGCATTCCTTTTATTGTTTGCTGTTGCATAATGTTTTCACATTTCGGTTTGCTAGTTTTAGAAAATACTTGGGGAGAGTAAATTAATGTGTCTATGAGACATTTTCTTGGTCCTAATGGTCTAGATATCTTTCTAAGTGGTTTTGTCTCTTCTATGTTTTCTTATTTGACTTGGATTGCTAGACCATACAACTAAATATATACAATTGGTCTTTCTTGAAGCGCATATCATATCATGGACTACATTTTTTCAATAAAATAGCATGATTTTATGTTAACTTGGTCTTTCGTTATGTAGGACCAAACAACCTATCATGTTGCATCTACCCGTTTTTTTTTCTGGCAACTTAGCATTGGAAAATGGACCTACTATAAGTTTGCTAGTGATCCAAATTGGCCCCTCACATCATACCCTTGGATTGGAGACAGGATGTCCCTTTGTTGTTCGGCTTTTAAAGGCAAGTATAACTTTAATCCTCACATTGACAAAACTAGCATTAGTTACTTTGAAGCATTAAAATGTAATTGGTTGGCACCAATATTGTTTTTCGTCCTTGTTCCTGAATTTTGTGTTGAATTGTGCAACTTACCTCCTTTATTTGTTATTTTGTTGGAGTTTAGTATTTATTCTTTTGATGGTCCTTTTTTGTATAGGAGGATTACTTGGGCCAACTCAAGAATTTCCATCAATGAGTAATATCACAGGCATAGCTTAGGAATTTGATGTGTTAAAATCTGATTGTTTCCAATTTTTTTGTTGGGTGGAATGAGCCATGCATTAATTATGTTTAGAACTCTATATTTTGGACTGAGTGTGAGAAATGTTGCATCTTTGAAAGTGTGATATATGATAGTGATTTTAGTTGATAATGTGGACTATTTGTTGTCTCACTTCTCTTGTGGATGCACTATATATATAGTCCATCTTTTTGGTTTAGTACTAATGGAGGCAAGTTATATACTTCTTTTAATTCACTAAGCTTGTGATGGGGTATGTAGACAAGTATGTCAAGGTATACATGTATTTCAGCTGTGGTTTGTTCTTACATTTGTTTTAGAGTCATGGTGTTATTACATAACTGAACTATCCTTGTAATCAAACTAACTTTTATGGCTTTCTTCAAAGAAATTTTTTTGTTTTATGTTTTTAGTGAATCAATCTTCTCTAGGCTTGGCATGTACACAGTGGACAGATGATGGTGCTCTTCAGACTTTGCTGATGTTGGTATTTGGTAATCTTTTTTGCTCATTATATTATGTGGCTCTTTTGTATTTATGGAACACTATTATATGGTAGCTTTATGTATGAGACATTAATAATGGTTGCTTGGCACCAATATTTTGAAGGTGCTTTTTGTAAATGTGGCTTTACCTCTTTTGGATTTTAGGGCTACTTTTGGAATGTCACTCTAGCTGTTTTGGATTTTGCTTGCTAGAAGTGGGATGTATCTATTAGATAGCTCTAAAGCTTTTAATTCATTTTTCCTACAAGATGTAAGATGGATATCTTGTTGATTAGCTACCACTTTTTGGATTATATTGTCCCTTGCATAATGTTTTAGTCTTGCATTCCTATGTAGTTGAATGAATTACTTTTCACATTTGTGCTATACACTTATCTTTTTTATTGTTAGTGTAGTTGTGGTATTTACTTTTATGGATGTTTATTAATCTTGGATGTTTATGAATGCTGGATGTTTTGGATTTTGAGTCGTAGTAACTAATGCTACTTCACCAAAAACCTCATCAAAATAGTCATTGCTACTTGATTTTTCTACTTTTATTTGTTATTGGAGTAGACGTGGTATTTATTTCGATATATGTTTATGAATGTCACATGTTTTGGATAGTTAGTAATCGTGAATAATATTATTTCACCAAGAACATCGTCACAAAAGTTGACACTAATTCATTTTTCTTCATAAATTTCTTGACATCAAATGCAGTCACCAAAATATATGTTATCACCAATTTCTTTTGTAATTTTACAATTTTCTTACAATAAAATTTTGTCACTAAAATAGTGGATAAAATTACTTTTATTGACAACAATTATGGTCACCAAATGTCGTCACTATTGCGTTTATTCATTCACTTATTTAGTCATGACAATTTCTTGTCACCAAACATGGACTTATTCAGTGATGACAATTTCTCATCACCAAAAGTTGTCACTATTTCATTTCAAATTACAACAATTAGTGACCACTTCTTTTTGTCACCATTTGTGTCACGTGCCCTAAATAGTTCTTAATGACCACTTTGTCGTCACCAAATTCGTTGACTTTATAGCATTTAGTGACGACAAATTGTTGTCACCATGTCGTCACTAATTGGCGTTGACTAATCAACCTTTAGTGACCAGTTGGAACATTTAGTGTCGACAAAACAACCTCTTTAGTGAGCAAAAAATTGTCGTCACTAATTGGTGACCATTTCGCATGCGGTCACTGAATTGACCTTTTAGTGATGACATTTTTTCAAGTGGTTAGTAAATACCTTTAGTGACAGAATATTAGTGACTATGGTGACCACCTCAATTTGTCATCACTAAAGATTTTTAGTGATGACAATTGTACTTTTAGTAACCAAAATCGATTGGTTACTAAAGGTCATTTTTCTTGTAGTGAGCTTTGGCCTCAACACATAGAAAAATTGAATTGAAAAATTAATATTACCACACTTATGATCTAAAGGTGTGATTTCATTTAATTGAATTATTAATATAATAGCATACATAATGTTTACATTTCTTGTAAATATTTTACTCCTATTTTAAATTGATATTGCATTTAATTTGATTAGTTTGTTTATGTTTTGTGTTAAGGATTAGAATACGGAGATCTAGAAACAATTGAACTCAGAGCAATCACTTTGAACTGTAAATGAAAGTTGGAGGTAGAAAACTTCATTGAGCAAGGCATGAGCACACTCTACTTACCAAGGTTTTAACAAGATAAATCCAAAATGTATGGCATAAGCATGCATTAGCAGTCAATAGGACAACTTGGATTCCAACTAGGAAAAAGACGGAAGATAGCACCTCTAGATAGAATAAAGGGAAATTTACTGCAAAAATGAAAAATATTTGATTTCTATTTTGATTCAGAATGTCCTTTTTAGTAGGAAAATGATCATTGTCTTTCTATTTTGGAGTAGTATTTGCTTTTGAAAATAATGTAGGATTGGTAACTTTAACCTATTTTTTTTAGTCTTACTTCTATATTGTAGGAATATTTTTCTTCTATTTAAACAAGTAATACAAATGCACATTGTGACAAATACATACATTCCTTTCTCCTTATTAGGTTTAGCCTTCCAACAAAATTAACAAGGAGACATGTCTTCCACTGTGAGATTTTTTGTTAAATTTAATTTTTTGCTTTTAATTCAAGTATTCATTGGTGCTTGATTTTATTTCTTTATCAATGATTGATGTTTGTTAATCTAATAACTTAATTCACTATCCCTCCTTCTACTGCTATTCATAAATTTAGGGATCAGTGATTGTCATGAATAATTAGTACAAATACCAAGTTGTTTATATTTGTGAATCAATGTGTGCATGTTTAATGTAAGGGAATCAATGGAATAAGATTGAACAATTGTCGCTATCTCAATTATTTTGCTTTGATTTAACTATTTTCACAAAACTTAATGTTGTCATTGAATTGATGTGGAACACTATCTTACCCGATCAATTGATGATAAATTTTGATTTGAATGCTAGATTTGATCAAACACTTTAGGGAAATAAAAGGTTTATTATGATTATCATAATAAATCTTAAGTTAACATTTGAATTCAAGATGAATATTTGTAACCAAGTGTTAGTAATAAAATCGAATGAAATCACATCCTTGGATTGGAAGTTTGGTAATATTAATTTTCTTCTCGTTTGCTATTTAGTTAATTATTTTGCTTATTTGTTAAAATTTAGTTCATTAGTCTAATTATTCAAAACCCTCCTATTTTACTTTTTTTTGGTCTTCTAACTAAGAAATTATTACTCACTCCATCCCAAAAAAAGAATCCAGTTTCAAATTTTTCTTTCTTCCAAAAAAAGAGAGTTTACTTTTAGTGTAAAATTCTTGTATTTGCCTTACTAATAATGACTATGCATAAACAAATTCAAAATTAAGGATAAAAATGTACAAGAATACATTTAATAGTGCATTAAATATATTGTACTTTATAACTTTAAAAAAAGTTGTACCAAATTAAAAGTAGACTTTTTTTTTTTAAAATTGAGGGAGTATTTAGTTCCCCGATAATTCGATTTGCAGAGAGTCAGTAATTAATTTAGAGGGTTTCAATAAATCAATAAAAAAATTTGCTCCATTGTTGGGACTGTTTGATTTCTTAGTTTTGTGTTTTTTATTTGTGCTAATAGTCTCTTGCACTTTATGGCCTATTTTTCTCAAAAAGGCAAACTAGAATAGAATCCGAAAATCAAAAAGTTCATACGTCAATTGAGAAAATAGACTAGACAAAAGAAAGGTTCATCTTCAAGAGTAAATATAGAAAGTGATTGGAAGTTTGTCATACATATATCTTTTAAGAGGAATGAAGGAGTTGGCTATATCCTTTTCAAATAAACAACCCAGATACATATAGTCTCCAACTAT
Source organism: Gynochthodes officinalis (assembly GCA_020080225.1). NCBI lineage: Eukaryota > Viridiplantae > Streptophyta > Magnoliopsida > Gentianales > Rubiaceae > Gynochthodes > Gynochthodes officinalis. The sequence goes on along the minus strand of CM034615.1, from coordinate 31,867,973 downwards.
AGATGTTGCATTTGAACTTAACTCTAGATTGATTAATTTACTATCTTTTTTCTATGGTTTCATAGGTGAATATGCACACAAGCACTTGAAGGAATTCCATATTGTCTGTTCTATCATGAAACCGAAAGAAGTATTTGAGGAACAAATGAAGCTAAGGCTTCGTTTGGATTGTTCTTATTTTAAAAAAGTTGTATTGGAATGTGTGAAAATTTTGGTAGGTATTTTTTGATAAAAAAAAAGTATTTTGGAGGGAAAAATAAGAAGGAAAATTTTAAAAAATTATGAAAGAGGAATTTGAGTGGGAAAGAATTTTAGGCCTCATTTGGATAGGGAGTTTGTATTTGTAAATAAGAAAATTCTCAAATAAAAACAAACTATCCAAATACATTTTTATTTCAAAATTTAAAATTCAAATTTTCCCACTGAAATTCCTCTCGCATAATTTTAAAAAATTTTCCCTCTTATTTTTACCTCCAAAATACTTTTTCTATCAAAAAATACCCACCAAAATTTTCACACATTCCAATATAACTTTTCTCAAATAAGAACAATCCAAACGAAGCCTAAGTTTTTTTTTTTTTTCAGAAATCCTTATAACTTGATGAGTAGTTATTGTGTATTATTTTACATGTATTATTTTGATTTCGATAGTAGTTAAAAAATGTCAATTTCTACAATTTTAATTTTTTTGCTATACAATATTATTTAAGAGAATAGTACTGTGTTAATTGTTTAATGATACAATATTGAATGGATGTGGTACAATGAATTTTTCCAAAACAAAAAATATTGATTCCCCCTCCCCCACAAAATAAATAAATAAATAAAGAAAATCTTACAATGCGATGATTCTTGTTGTGTATTGTTTTACACGTAATCATTTATTTCAACGGTATTTAAAAAATTTAAGTTTATTGAATTTTAATTTTTGATACTGTACAATAACACATTGAGGTGCTATAGTATAGTACAATGTTCAGTATTCAATATTGATTTTTCTATTTGTTATAGTTATGTAAAATTCAACTATGGAAATGAAAGAAGAATATGACCCATATGTTCATAATTGTAAACATTATCATTCATACAAAAAAAAATAATAATAATAAATCATTAACTCCTTCTTTTATTAATAAAAATATTTTTAAAATTAATTTTGCTTCTTTGAAGATCATATACTTCTAATACAGTAACAAATAATATTAGAAATAATAATATTTTGATTCGATTGTATAATTAATGTTTAAAAATTTTAAAAATAAAGTGCTACAAGATATTTGTATTAAACATATTTACCTACTATAACGTATTAGTGAAATATATAGTAAAGATTCTATATTTCCACCATATAATAATTTATGGGGTGGCATTATATTATTGCATATCAATTAACTGAATGGTTAAGTTAAATTGAAGGAATGGACTGTAGAAATTTCCATCATAATAGTAATACACATCACAGAACCTTCAGGATAATTTTCAACTCATCCATATTTATTCTTTTGAAACACTACAAGAAAAACCCCCCTTTAGTGACAACCGGAATTTCGTCACAAAAGGGCTGATTTTCGTCACCAAAGGCCCAGCAGAGGCCTTTAGTGACGAAAAAAATTTTGGTGATGCGTCGTCAGCAAAGGTCTGTCGCTAAAAGTCTTTCGTGATGAAAAAAAAATGTCGTCACTAAAGGGTTGCGTTTAGTGACGAAACTTGGAGGTGACGAAATTTAGTGACCAAAAAAATTCGTCCCCAAGAGGGGGAAAATGTTGTCACGAAAAGTTAAAAGTCGTCAGTAATTGTGCAAAATTAGTGACGAAATATGGTCGTCACTGAAAGTGCGATTGGGCAGCCGGGCAGTGTGACAGTTTTGGTGACGAGAAAAAATTTCGTCACTAAATTATGCCTTGGTTAACGCCTTCAGTAACAAGCTAGTGACGACAAGTTTTTCGTCACCAATTCCTTTTTTGTCATTGGTGACAGAAAAAGTGTGTCACAAAAGATTTGTTGAATATGCAATTTGTGATGAAAAAGTTTTGTGGCGCTGTTCATTGGTGACGAAATTTTGTCGTCACCAAATGGTTTGTTCTTAGATGGAATTAGTGACGGCAAAAATTTGTCACTAAATGGGGTCATTAATGACAAATTTTAACGTTATAATGTGATTTGTTTTAGTATCATATCACCAATATCACAATATCATAGTATTGATTGTCACATTATTTATTCTTATAATAAATACATCATCATAGACGAAAAAGTAATGAACACAATCATACGAAACATTGAACATTCAAAAAATATCTGAAAAATGGCACACAAGTTCAACTTGTTCAATGCCAGAGACAACATTTTAATATCCCACCAGATAAGAAAATAAAGTCGAATATCCGAATTGTACCATAAGAATAAAATATTATCCAAACACCATACACCCACAAAATAGTAGAGTACACATAATTCCCTTCACATTCTAAAAGGCAGAAGGAATGAATAAGACCTTAACAACACCAACCAACCGGCAATTTGTAATGCCTTCAATTTGTGGATGCTTGGCTATGTGGTGGTGGATGTATCACTGTGACTCACATTCTCCATCATACTCCTTTGCAAGTCTGATAGCTTTAGTTGAAGCAACTTCTTGTGCTTGCATTGCAGGTATTACAACCAACAAAATTGCATTGTTATGTTCAACATATTCCCCCTGTAAGAAGGAAGCAACCTGTTAAATTACCAATCAACAAATCAACAGACAATTTAAAACTTTAATCAAGCCTCTAGAAAAATATTCCAACAAAAAGATACCCTCACCCAAAGTAAACATGCACCTCAAGGACAAATCAATTCAATCAAGTAATTAGAGTCACTCACCAAGGAGTCATCAAGATTCCCCTTCTTGACACCAGGCAAATCAATCAATTTCAAAGGTGGAGCTGTCAGTCAAAACAAAGAAACAAGACTTGGCATTGTCAATCAGAACATAGAGACAAAAGACTTGGATGTTACCATATGAACTGTATAGAAACCGAACATAAGAAGGGGGGGAGGGGGTTGGAACCCCAAAAAAAAAAAAGAAAGGAAAGAGAAGAAGCACTTTCTAAATGAGTATTCAAGAAGGTAATAGGTGAGAGACAGGCTTTTACATGGCCAAAACTTTTTCTTGTTATTTTCATATAGCACTTCTTGTTTTTCACATTTTTGACAAGCTTGTTCCACACTTGTACTTAATAACTCCAATAGTTAGACGATGTTGGAGTTATAAATGCATTATAAAGTAACTATGGTGTTTCATATTCTTGAAGCATATTGCATTATAAAGCAACTATGGTGTTTTTAAAAGGAGATAATTTGAAAGGTAATTTTTGGTATTAGAATTTAAATTTTCTTATAAAAAGACACGTCAATTCGAACTTCGCTATAAAAATTTTACCTAATTTCTCACATTATGGCACGTAAATTCAAACTTCTAGAAAAGACTGTAAAACATTTCTCACAACATGGCACATAAATTCAAATTTTCTTAGAAAAACTTTAGATGGAAAAGAGAGAAAAGAGAGTGAATCATTCTTACCAATTTTTTTTAGTTATTTCAATTTCGAAGGATGTTATCTGGTTGCTAAAGCATGGAGCGATTGGAGCCACAATTTAAACAACATTTGCCCATTGATTATCCAAATATATGCAACAAAAGATTAACATATAAGATCACAACAGTGCATGCACATATGTAAGTAATTAATTAATTACCAAGCTGTGCTAGCTGGAGGAACAAACTAGTTCTCTTTTCACGAATTAAACATAAACTACGCATATATAAGTAAGATTTCCTTTCCATAGTTTTACATAGAAAAGAAAATTGATTAAAGTACTCAAAAGCTATAGGCATAATAGAGTAGATTATTATCTATGAGCAAAGCAAGAGCATGTTAGAGTAATGCAGCTGCCCTTTAACTTGATCATCTTCGTAGCCCATTATATGTTTTTGTATTACAACCAAATGGGTTAAGCACTTGTAAAAAGTGGCCGGTTAGGTGTAATTGTAATTTACATTATTTAATTACTTCGGTACGTAATGCATTCTTAAGCATGATCACCATGACAAGTAGCTAGACAACTAAATTTAATTACTTAGGTACATTGATTAATTAACAATTAATTAACTTCTCTGTTAAGCATTTAATCAACTTCTAATTCTAGAAATAAACTTTGAACAACTTAGCTAGCCTAACCCGTCAAAAAAGTAATATGTACGCAAACAATATAACATATAAGTTAACGTGAAAACAACTAGAAAAAATACTAACATTATAGACTAAATTCCTAACATTCGAGAAGGTAATGCAATAAAAGGGGGCTCCATAGTTCATAAATACAACAATGATGAACATACCAAACTACGAATTTTTTTTGTAATGCAGTATGCTTCAACAGTTAGACGAGAAGAATTCCAGTTCCTTATAAATGCAGTATGCTTTAAGAACAAGAAAGATTATAGGCCTGCTTAGCTCTAACTTCCATTATAAATAAATACAAATAGAACTCAAGAAAATGAAATCAAATACACATTTCCAAACCTCACTGCCATTAAGTGTCATGAAGTAAAAATGTCTATAACCCTTTACAACATATTCTTTCTGCTGTGCCTCGTAGGCATGCATATCAAGAACCTATAAGAACCATGAAAAAACACTTTGGTTAAGTTCAAAAATTATATATAAAGTCACTTAATATTGTGCTTCATATGTTTAAAGATCAATACATACGTGCATCTCAAAAACACAAGCAAAAAAAACAATCCATCAATTATTAGGTGAAATTGCAGGACATTTCTAGACACAATAAGTCATCATTTATAGAAAACAATGCATTCCAAGTCCACAAATTGGCTCTTGATGCTTGTATTACTGCTTAAAGATCTGCCTTCAACAAATAGAACCAAACAAAAAAAGCAGCTAGAAAAGTACAAAAACACTGAATTTTAGCAGTAAAGTTTGTCCCCGCACTGTGAATCATGGTTCAAACAGAGCCAATTATTATAAACAAATTTTCAAAATTCCAGATATCATGGGGATCAAAAAGTTAAATTTCAACAAGAAGCATCCAAAATCAGTGAATCAAATTATTATCAAATCTTATGTCCTTGCATTTAACAACGGCTCCTGGAATGCCGCTCCAGAATCCATCACCTATAATAGATGCACACGTGTTGGAGATCATCAAGTTCCAAGTTAGAGTTTTGAATCAGGCAAAGAGAATAATGAAAACATGAAACATCCATACACAAAAGTAATAGGAAGAAAAATTAAATTGGAGGGTAATCCAATAAGGAACTTAGTTCCTTCCAATCACATAAAGTAACTCACAGTCACACCTCCCAGGCTCCCACCACCCAGAAGAGTTCAACTTCACAATTTTGAGTACATCATTCTTAGAATTAGCATGCATTATTCATGCCTAAACTTCCAAATTAATCACAAGGGGTCTAAGACAAAAAGAACTGATAGAAGCATTGAGGACAAATAACAACTCTAAAGTGTATTGCAAACAGATCTCCTAAATTAAAAATTGAATCCCAATGTCAAAACTAATTAAACTTATAATATCAGAAGAACCCCAAATGTGCTATTAAATCAAAAAATCAGTCACAATGGACATAGCGTTTTAACTATATGATTCATTGATAAAGTGAATAATGATAGACTATGTCATTTAGGATATACAACGAGCACTTGATGCCTCAAACAAGAGAATAAGAAACCTCTTATAAAGAATACTTAAGCTTGCATAAGCCTAGCCCATCTGAGATCCTCATGCGTGAGAAGTGCCATTAAGCTATACACCTTCAAGTAGCTGAAAATTAGCTATGAAATGTGATTTCTTCTAAAACTAAGGAAATTAGAGTAAGTACATAATGTACATTAATCCGTCCACCTTGCACACATGCATTAATCCTGCCTCTGCAACCCTAAAAAATTAAAGAAAAAACAATTTCCCAAAAGCTCCTACCGCACCAAGATTATCCCCACATATACATTTTGGGTCACCAATAAAAATGTAATAAACTAAAATAAATCCCATTCTTGGAAGTCAACCGGCATTTCTTTCCCTTCTCCCATTCAGAGTGTTAGAATTTGAACCAACTTTAGCTTTAAAGCCTAAACAAATTAAATATGATTAAAGTTCTCAACTTTACATCAAGAAGCCAAGCTAAAATCAATAAAGTAGAAATTGCACTAGATTTTGCACAAACTAAGGTTTTCATTCTTCATACAAAAGTATATGTGAGTATAACATTAACCAATCACGTACAAAAAAAAAATGGATTAAAAAAAAAAGAGCACCTTTCTTTGCGTTCTTGAATGCTTTTCATCTAGGTTTTGTAGTGATTCTCAATATATTTCTTAGCAGCAGCAACTTTCTTCTTCATTGTTACTACTGTTGTTCATAATTTCTTCCCCCTCCATTAGCTCTTCAACCCCTTGTCAAACCAGAAAAGTCTCTGTTTCTAATTTCTATGAACACATACTAAGAGCTGGAAGATATGTACTATGTGCACCGATTTGCGCTTGTTGGCGGTTTGCGAAACAGATCTGACGGCGGCAGGATGTTAAAGGCGGCACCGAAGCTACTGCTTGACGTCGGACCACGACTGAGGACGATCTGCAGCAACACAAGCAATGACGAGGGAACAACACCGGCAGCAAATCGATCTGGGTAGCAGATCGAACGGCAACGGCAGCAGTGACTGAAAATGGGCTGACAACGACAAGTAGCAGTGACCACGGCTGGTGTCGATCTAGAACTGGGACATAGGGCGAGCCAAAACGCTGAGAAGCAACAGTGCGACATCGATGATGTGGCCTGGCGATTTGGGGAAAATTGGTTTTGCTAAGCGGCAGAGGGGCGGACGTGGTGATTGAGCTTCTTGTGTGATGGAGGCGGATGGTCAAAATTTGCAACCTTTAACTCTTTCATCACTAAAGGAATTTTAAAGGGCCAAAAGGAATTTCAATATTTTTCATAAAGGGCGGGGAAAAGGAATTTCAGCGTTTTTCTTTTCATTTTACATTTTCACTTGCTGATTTGAAATTAAATGGCTAAAAAAAATCATTTTAAATAATTATATGTATTAAGATTACATGTTGCCTATATTAAAGATAAATAAATATATGAATAATTAACATATGTGTGTTATTATGTGTGCTCATAAAACTATGTGTATATACACTATACTACGTATGATATGTAATAGTTACATATATCAACATCTAACTTATACTATGAGTATTACTTCTAACTATATATACATATATATTTCTTTCCGTCCAAAAACTAGTTCAATTTTAAAAGTCAAAATTGATATTTCTACAAAAATTTTAAAATACCCTTAATGAGATAATGTTAATAAATAATACCCTTAATGTGAAAATTAGTGCCATAAAATGAGTTATACCTCCACTTGTTGAAACATAATATCTTTTTTTGGAATAGGGGAAGTATACATGTCCATATTACTTTTGTGATAAATTGTACATCTAATTGGACGTGCATATGTATTAGTCACTACTTATGTTATAATATTACATTAGTGACTTTAACTAGTTTCTAACTATATATTTCTTATTCTTTATTTTCTTATTTACAAATATACTTCGTAATAAATGTTATATATTTTGATTACCATTACCCAATAGTGTATTTTAATGGTAATGAAATTATGTGCTTCAAGTGATGACATTAATGTGCAAATTCATAAATCTCAAGGTGTCCTAAGATAATTATTTTAAATTAAGAAATATGAACATGAATAAGCCAATCAAGCTTAAGCTCAGCCAATAAAGAATATACTTAGTTTAATTGCTATGCTTCATCAAAGAAACCAATTACTAATAATCAATATTGAGTCCTTATGTCAAACTCTTATAATTAATACAATCATTAGAAATTAGCCGTGATAATATAAGTAGTAGACTAAGTTTGGTATAAGGAATAATATGCTTAGTCATATCCTTATTCTTAACCAAGGAAATCCAATCATAATTAATTGATGGTGTATCTTAAAAAATAATATAGGCAAATTTATATACATTAGGATGTCTTAGTACAATAAGTAAAAATTAGGAGTCATAAATTTAAAATCTTCAATTTGGCCCAATGGATAAATATACATAACCCAATCATGATCCTTAGCCCAACAAGTCAATTAATTATATAAGTTATGGCAATCAATTTAGGCCAAAATATTTTATTTAATCTATCCCTAATTATATGCCCAAATACATACACTGTTATTAAATCCTATAATTTTTAATTTCATTACACACCAAAACAAATCCTTAGATATCAATATTTAATAATATTATACATTAAAAATTTATATATAGAGATATGAATTAAAATATTATTACTATTAGGGTGTTATTGTATAATTATTAAAAATTAAGGGCATAATAAAAAGCATCCATTTTGGTGACGATAGGAATTCCGTCACTAAAAGCCATCTAATTGGTGACGACCATAATTTCGTCACCAATGGCTGAACTTTAAGCTTTTAGTGACGATAGTGTTTTTTCGTCACCAATGTTTCGTCACTAAATGTGCTATATTGGCGGGAAACTTCCCGCCAAAGTATTTAGTGACGAAATGGTGACGAGTATTAGCCACTCGTCACTAAAGATGGTGGGATGGTGAAAATTTAGTGACGACTTGAGTTCTTGTCACAAAAGGTGTCCTTTGGTGACGGAATTTTTTTCTATCACGGTGGTTTCCGTCACTAAAGGGGGGTTTTTCTTGTAGTGAAAGTTCATCGAGAACTTGATGCCTATGGTTCAATTTTAGTAATTAGGCCTTCAGAAAATTATACATATTAGCACTAATGATACACTACACACTTATATACATCTAAACCAGCATGGCCTTTCCCTTTAGTATCACTACAAGAAAAAAACCCCCTTTAGTGACAACCGGAATTTCGTCACCAAAGGGCTGATTTTCGTCACCAAAGGCCCAGCAGAAACCTTTAGTGACGAAAAAAATTTTGGTAACGCGTCGTCGGCAAAGGTCCGTCGCTAAAGGTCTTTCGTGACGAAAAAAAAAACATCGTCACTAAAGGGTTGAATTTAGTGACGAAACTTGGAAGTGGCGAAATTTAGTGACCAAAAAAATTTGTCACCAAAAGGGGGAAATTATTGTCACTAAAAGATACAAGTCGTCACTAAATGCGCGAAATTAGTGACGAAAATTAGTGACGAAAAATGGTCGTCACTGAAAGTGCGACTGGGCAGTCGGGCAGAGTGACCGTTTTGGTGACGAGAAAAAATTTCGTCACTAAATTATGCTTGGGTCAACGCCTTTAGTGACGAGCTAGTGACGACAAGTTTTTCGTCACCAATTACTTTTTTTCATTAGTGACGGGAAAAAATTCGTCACTAAATTATGCCTTGATCAATGCCTTTAGTGACGAGCTAGTGACGACAAGTTTTTCGTCACCAATTCTTTTTAATCATTAGTGACGGAAAAAGTTTGTCACAAAAGAGTTGTTGGATATGCAATTTGTGATGAAAAAGTTTTGTGGCACTGTGTATTGGTGACAAAATTTTGTCGTCACCAAAGGTTTGTTCTTATTTAGTGACGAAAAAAATTTGTCACTAAATGGGGACATTAATGACAAATTTTAACATTACAATGGGGTTTGTTTTAGTATCATATGACCAATATCACAAGTATTGATTGTCACATCATTTATTCTTATAATACATACATCATCGAAGTCGGAAAAGTACTGAACGCAATCATACTAAGCATTGAACATCATTTAAATATATATCTGCAAAAGGGCACAAAACTTCAACTTGTTCAATGCCATAGACAACATTTTAATAACCTACTACTTAAGAAATAAAATATTATCCAAACACCATACAATATTATCCGAATTGTAGCATGAAAATATTATCCAAACATCATACACCCACAAAATAGTAGTGCACACATAATTTCCTTCACATTCTAAAAGGAAAGAGCCAGAAGGAATGAAAAAGACCTTGACAACACCAACCAATGGGCCATTTGTAATGCCTTCAATCTATGGATGATTGGCTATGTGGTGGTGAATGCGTCACTGTGATAAGAAAAGTGAAAAAGCGATTAATGTTTAAAAATCCATCCAATCCATTCGCACAAATGACTAACTATAGAAACAACAACACCCCATAACTTGAACTCATGACATAATGCAATTACAGAATTGCCCACCAATCAAAGAAAACTAATGTGACCACGAAATGTATCACGTACCATAATACAAAACCACAAACCGCAAATTTTACTTATAAACCAACCCTATTAACTAGATATCGTTATGTTACATCATCCTTATTGCTAAGAGAAATTTAGAAATGTGCCACGCATCGATACTAATGATATGCAACCTTTGAGTGTACAGGTGAGATCGTACTAAGGGACCAACATGTCGCGATAACGAAACTCATCTTTATAAGACTCGTATATATACAGAAAAAAACACCCCATAATTATATATCATGGCATAATCCAATTTCACCAGTAAATGACAATAATTATACTACATTCTCCATCAATCAAAGACAACTAAAATGACCATGAAATGTATAGCATAACATAATACACCACGACCAATCAAATATAATCTTCATACACCAACATTGTTAACTAGTCACCCGTATGTTACATAATGTTTGTATCTCATAGAAAAATAGAAATATCCCATGCGTTGATGATAATGATATGAAATGCACGTATGGACATGCAACAATCCTTATTAGAACATCATGTGTTTGGGATAACCAAGCTCGTTTTCATAAAACAATGATATATACAGAAGCATGAACATCCCATAATTATATCTCATCACATAATACAATTCCACCAATTAACGATAATAGTCATACTAAAATTCCGAAAACTGAAAAAAAAAAAGAGATTGACCAACAAATGTATCTCGTGACATAACATAAACCACGAATCGCATATATAAATCATGAACCAACTCATACATCTACGCACCAATATGTTACATAATGTTCATATCTCAGGTACAAAGTTGAAATGTCACATGCATTGCTAATATTGATATGAATTCTATGAGCAGACATGCAAAAATTCCTTACGATCTCATGTTCTTTGCGATACCTAATCTCATCATCATATGACACTAATATCTACAGAAATGGCAACATCCTATAATACAATTCCAAGGTGTTAACGATAATAATCATATTACAATTCCACCAACCAACGATAACAGAATCGACCAACAAACCATAATCCATTGGCATAACACAATACCACCAATCACCTATGCCAAGCAAAAAAACCAACCCACATATCTACGCACCAATATGTTACAGAATGTTCATATCTCAGGTGGATGCTAGAAATGTCCCACACATTGCTAATATTGATATGAAATGTATGAGTATATATGCAACAATCCCTTAAGGGAACATGTTTTCGAAATAACCAATCTCATCATCATAAGTCACTTATATCTACAAAAATAGCAACATCCTATAATTATATCTCATGACATAATACAATTCCAAGCTATTAACAATAATAATCATATTACAATTCCACCAACGAAAGATACCATAACTGACCAACAAACCATAATCTAGTGACATAACCCAATACCATCAATTGCATATGCCAAGCAAAAGAACCAACCTATGCATCTTCGCACCAATATGTTACATAATGTTCTTATCTTAGGTGGATGCTAGAAATATCCCACGCATTGTTAATATTGAAATGAAATGTATGAGTATACATGCAACAATCCCTTAAGGGAACATGTTCTCGAGATAACCAATCGCATCATCATAATGATATAAAACCTATAAAATCTGCACTTACCTCCTTTGATGATTGTTGATTGGTCAAACAAGTTAATTCCGCCAGTAAAAACTGCATTTTCTCTTTCATTGCATTCATTTCAGCTTCTACTTTTGCAGTCATGGCTGTATTTTGTTCGACAGCATCATTAGCCCTCTTCCTCTCCACTTCCACTTCACTCTAGAGTCTTTCCAAGGCAACTGCCGGTCTCACCGATTTAGCCCACCTCTGCATCTGTCCGGGGATGTGGTGTAGTTTGTTCCGGCATATATCTACTGGCGAACTTGAAGAAGTAGACTTCTCTTGCCGCAATTCATCATACATTATGCATTCCAACATTATTCACCGATTAGCATATATATTTGCAAACAAATAGTGTATAATTTGGAAGTGACACTCATTTACCAAAGTTCGTTGTGCCTTGTCCGAAACCATCTTTCCTTTTTTCCTCGAAAAATGAGCAATTTCGTACGTATCAATTGCGGTTGGTGCTTTTCCTTCCTTCTTTGTCGGTCAAGTGGCCACAAGCACAGTACATGTTGTAAGCATGTGTAACCTCCCATATATGGGAGGAATAAAATGAAACCTATAAAATGCTTTACTAATCAAATCATCCACCCTCCTGGCAATGGAGATTGACCCAACAGCCGGTGGGGTCTCATTAGCAGCCCTATTCACTTTATTGCGTTGGCTAATCCCCTAGAAATGGTTCCATATGCAAATTGAGTCAAATCCAAATTTATCACTAGTGAAAACAAATTGAAATGAAAAAGAAAATAAGAATTACTGCCTACGTGACCTGGAAGTTCTCGCTAGCAAATCTCTCACACAGACTAGCCCATTCTTCCTCCTTCACATTTGCTGGCGGATACCTTAGTATCTCCTCCTTTGATGGAAATTTTTTAAAGTGAAGATGCAGCCTGTATTGCCTACTTCGATGTTGGCTACTCAATTGTGTATTGAAGGCCTTCTTCACTACATCACTCCCATCATAACTTGAATTCTCCTAAACGTTAACAAAAATGACATTACCCTTCAAATATGCATCTAAGTACCCATACCGTTCCAATATGCAACAAAAATGACATTAGCATCAACAAATGATCTCTACGAATTGAACTAACAAATACTAAGCACATAAATATCGTGTACTTGGCCATTATCCCTTCCTTCAGCTCCTGTGGTTGGTTCTTCCAAGTAGTGCCATCGTATTTTGCAAACTGACGTAGAATGCACCCGCTCTTAGTGATCAATTTCTGACTATCTGGTCCCACAAACCGTCCTGCTTTCTCATTCACTTCTATAACAAGAGGAACATCCAAACGGCCCTTTCTCTTACGTCCCAAATTACGGGTGGGTCCCCTCATAATGAATGTGACTACATAATTTTTAACGCCCATATGCCACAAGAGCCAAATATACATTAATAAAACTAACCACCAAAGGAGAAGCATTCATAAAAATATGCTATGATGCATCAAACTTTTAAAAATAAGCGGGATGCAATGAAATTAACTTACCAACCGAAGTATTTCCCGAAGATGTACTTGCCGTCAAATCCTGCTGATTAGGGGTGGTCCCCTCAGACGGTTCATGAGCATCCTCTTCACCAGTATGTTCAGTTGCTGTCGGGGTACGTTGAGACTCTTCTGTATGGCCCTCTAACATCAACGTCAACGATCGCCTAACGCCAGTAGGGTTTGTAGACAACATACCCGAGTTATCAGTGTCCTCGTCTCAAAGTTGGAAAGGAGGATTTGGCCTTTGTGGCGTCAGCCTGGCACTTCGCCGAGGAGACACGAGTTCTGGATGGCTTTCCTAACTTGGCATTAGGCGCGCACTTCTGCGCGGGGATGCACCAAGTGCAGGAGCTTCTGTATTCTTTTCTTTATCTAGAGCGGAAGTTCCCTTTTTTCCCATCTTCCCCTTGCCTGGCCCAACCATCTGTTCATCAACAAATAAATATTAGTCCCATTAAGAATTTCCTAACAATAAGCTTCAATGTTTATAAGCTAACCAAATGTAGCTAACAACAAACATGCATAACCAAGAACTTTGTACTAAGTACCATGTTGGCATACCATTTGAAACGGAAGATAATGGTCAAAACATTTAGAGGATATAAAGACACATCATAACTTTGAAAACACCACACATGCTGAGTTTCACACATACAACACTCACTCTTTCTTTGGAAAATACAACTACACGTGGAGGAAGAGGCATTTGGACCCTATTCTGACTCAGAATAGCCATCTTCCCCTAACTCATCTTCCGGTTTAGAAGATTCAGAGTCTACTATGTCTTGTAAACCATCATCATCAATGAATGATTGATCCAGGGATCGCCTAGCCTATGGAGATCCAAAATGGACATCATTAGCAATTTCTGCATCAACCAATGTAAAAGTCTCTGTATCCCTCGTCAAGGATGGCATCTCTATATTCAACTCAACAACAAGATTGAAACTTGGATCCTCTTCTTGATGCACTTCGACTTCTTGGAACACCTCAATGTTTTCTGGAATATCGTACATCCTCTGAGGAGTTACACTTTGCACAACATGCCAATTGTTGCCTGGTTTTAGATCAGCCACATAAAATACACCTAGCTTGAGATGCAAGTATATATGGCTGATCTATGTACCATTTTCTAGTAATATTTACGCTACTCAGACCACTTTCCTTATCAATTTGTAGGCCGGTCGCATCAATTAGCCTAAACCAATCACACACAAAAACCAACACTCTCTTATGCGCACCTAGATATTGAATTTTTAAGACATCTTGCAGTACCCCATAGAAATCAATTATATTGTTCCCATGTTCTCCCTGTACTGCAATTCCAGAATTTTGAGTTTTTCTGTTCCTTTCACGACGTTGGGTGTGAAATCTATACCCATTAACCACGCATCCCGTGTATCGATTTACTTGATGCAGTGGTCCAAATGACAAAGTTCGAATCTCATCCGCAAATGCGTGTGGATCACGGCCAACCTACGTATAGAAATTAAAGAGACATTAGGGAACTTCAGTATATGCAAGTACATTCTTTGAATGAAGTTTGTGGCAAACTTACATGTTCTCTGAACCCTAATCCCAATTGATTATTGTGCCTTTCATCCACATTGTCACTGCCTTCTTCTTCGAGGAGGAGTTTATGTTCGCTACAGGCACCCACATAGCAATAAGAATAAATACACATGGTATTATTGATAAATTAACATCAAACAAAGTGTGAGAAATGAACGTACTTGATTAGCTCCTCTATTTCGTCACAGTTGTTTAGAATGTATGAATGAATCCTAGCCAATTCGCCCTCACTAAGCACGCACCGTTGCGAGCCCCCCATTGGCCTACCTCTACTTGCAAAAATAGAAATCACACCATTACTATCTACCATCTCGTTGTTTCTATCAACCCTATTGAAGCTAGTCTCAACATCATTCAAGTACATAGAACAAAATGTTAAGCATTCTTTGTCTATGTACCGCTTAGCAATACATTCTTCCGGCCGAGCTTTATTCTGAACATATCCTTTAAAGGTCCCCATTTGTCTGGAAAAATTACTGAGATTAGTGAAAGAAAAAAATTTGAATATAAGAGAATATGCTAAGGCATTTAGATAAATTGATTACCTCTCAAATGGGAACATCCAACGATATTGGCATGGACCACATATCCTTGCTTCATACGGCAAGTGTGTCAATAGATGAAGCATGATGTCAAAAGAATGATGGAGGAAACAATCTTTCCAATTTGCACAATAGTGAAGCAATTTTCAACTCTTCTCTTTCAAGTACATCTAAGTTTGTACTCCGCGCACATAACTTTTGCACAAACTCACTAAGTTCGTACAAAATCAATCGAACTTCCTTTGTGAGGGAGGACCTAATTGCCACCGGAAGAACACGTTGCATGAACACATACAAGTCGTGACTTTTCAAACTCAACAAATGCAACTCTCCCCCTTTTATGCATCGAGATATGTTCGATGCAAAACCATCAAGGAACTTCACTGATGTTATGAAGTTAAAGATTTTCTGCTTTTCATCTTTTGTGAAATGGTAGGAAGCCATGGGCATGATGAATGAAGTCCCCCGTGGTTGCAAATGCAACTCTCTTTTCAACCCCTGATCCATCAAATCCCTACGAGATTTCCAAGTGTCCTTGGTCTTACCCTTAATGTCGAACAATGTTGCAACCACACTCTTAGTCACATTTTTCACCACATGCATGATGTCTAGATTGTGTCTCAACTTTAGGTCTGCCCAGTACGAAAGGTCGACGAAGAACACGCTCTTTTTAGACCACATCGCAACATGACCTTCACGCTTACGCTTACTCCTATTGACATTACTTGATGATTCACCAAATTCATATGATCCACTAACTGACATCTCAACATCATGAAGGATCTCATGACCCGATTTGGGTACTATTGGATAGCGAAGGTCTACCATCCCATCAAAAGATCTTTTATCCCTTCGCCATTCGTGGTCCAATGGTAAAAACCTACGATGTCCCATATAACAAATTTTCATATTGTGATGCAAGTAAGGAGATGAAGTCTCATTCATGCAAACTGGGCCGGCATTATAGCCTTTGGTACTCCAACCAGAGAGCATACCATATGCGGGAAAATCATTTATGGTCCACAGGAGAGCAGCACGTAATGTGAATTTTTCTCTTTTGTGAGCATCATACACATCGACACCAGTCCACAACTCCTTCAACTCATCAACCAAGGGTTTCAAAAAGACATCAACACTCTTTCCGGGAGATTTGGGTCCAGGAATTAGAGTTGACATGAATATGAATGGATCCTTCATGCACCTCCAAGGAGGAAAATTGTACGGGATAAGAAAGACAGGCCAAACACTATATGCATTGCTTAGGTTGCCGAAAGGATTGAACCCATCAGTGGCAAGACCAAGTCTAACACTACGAGGGTCACTTGCAAAAGAAGGAAACACTCTATCAAAGTGTTTCCATGCTTCACTATCTGCAGGATGCCTAAGGATGTTACCATCTTTTACTCGCTTCTCCTTATGCCACCTCATGTCAGAAGCTATCTCCTCATTAATGAGCAACCGTTGAAGCCTGGGTTTTAGAAGAAAGTACCGAAGAACCTTACAGGGAACATTTGAACCCTCAGCCATGAATCGAGACTCATTACACTTAGGATTTGGACAAGTTGTGAGGGGTGCATACTCATTGTGAAACAAAACACAATCATTGACACAAGCATAAATTTTTTCACTTTGAAATCCTAAATCCCTTATATATCTTTTACACTCATAGAAATTCTTTGGAATGGAAGCTGAATTTGGAAGGGCTTCCTTGAATATGTCAAGAAGAAGACCAAAAGATTTGGCTGTCCAACCACTAGTAGTTTTTAAATGTAAAAGACTCACAATGAAAGAAAATTTGGAAAAATTTTGACACCCTGGATACAGGTCCTGCCAGGCATCATCTAATAATTTACGAATAGACTCTGCAGTACTATCTAAATTATTCGACGATCCATGACCAGTTTCCCAATTTTCACCCCAATTACTATAACCTATGTCATGCAGCATGTCATCAAGATCATCTCCATAACCCACCTCTTCATCAACCTCATTCTCATCAGTTGGCAAGTGTTCATCGTCTGAAACATCATCGTACTCCTCACCATGATAAATCCAATTCACATAACCCGGACAGATCCCTTTATGCATTAAGTGAAAGAACACAGTATCTCTATCATAAAGGCGGAAATTGTTGCAAGATTTACAGGGGCATGGAATTTTTTCCAATCCCTCTTTCGCACGATATGCAAATTTTAAGAACTCTTCCACCCTGACTTATAGCGTATGTCCTTTAATCTGTGAGCAATTCTCAACCATGACTTGTCCACTACCTATAATCAATTCATTCAAACATTAGAGCACACAACAAATGGGATTAATCGTTTTCTCCCATCGTTTTTGGTTCACAAGCATGAATACGACCCATTTTATTAATTTGCACTCACACGCATACATGCACAAGTAATACGTAAAAAAACAAACAAATCAACCATAAGAAAAGTAAACCATCGGCCTTGAATCCTAAATGCACATCACAATAATATTAATCACTACCCTAAAGGATTCCATTCCCACAATCATCATGCATATATCCGTAAAAACAAAGACACCAAAACGAGTTAAAAATGAGCCCAAAAGTCCAAAGAATCACAAATTTCTAATCACATAGGTGTGTACAACATAGAGGAAGTGATTATCGACGTATTTAATAGAAAATATTTACAACTCATCTAGAGAGAAATTTATGCTGATGCTACTATTCTTTTTATAACAATGATGAACCATTATTTTAAAAATCGAAAAGGATCCAACTGAAATTAAATTAGAACAATGGAAGAAAATCTCATCTTCGCTATTTCAATCCAAATCTGAGCCCAAATTCACAAGTTTATTCACCAATTGTTTCATAACGTAACTACTTCATGATCCACGACTAATACATCACAAATTACCAAAACAAAAAATAGAAAGCAACATCATTAGTAACATGAGGAATTTTGTAAGAGGATTTTTCCCTCATATAATAGATAACAAATAATATTCAGTCCATAAAAGTAAGGGTGAATGGCAGTAATGCAATTAAGATCCCCCAAAGAATAATAAATCCTTTAAAAAATCTATGTTTAATCATTTCTCACATAGTAATTTTCAACTTAGCGGAAGTGATTATCAAGTTATTTAGTAGAAAAATATTTCCATCTCATGTAACCCGGAATTCATGATGAATCTTCTTCTTATTTTTATGAAAATGATGGATCCTCTTCTAAAAAAGTCAAGAAAAAATGATCCAGAAGGAATTAAATTAAAACAATGAAATAAAATCGCATCTCATCCAAATCATGTATTGCAACAATAAAATGTTTAACCAAATACACGTATTACATAATTTTGGAGAATGTTGAACTGGTGTCAAACTCAAATAAAGCCTCTCCATTTTCAACACCCCTAAAAATCCACATTTATTAGCTATGAAGAACTTTGCTGCCTCATATTAAGACTTTTGACTTCAAATTAAGATTGTATTTTTATTTTTGTCTCTCATCCCATATTATTATTTACAAAAAAAAAACCTATAAATCATAAATCTCATCCAAATCCCCAACGACAATGCTAAACAACAAATCTAAGCAAAAGAATGATCCACATGATGTAATCAAACTTCATTTAAACAATGTGCAACAATTTGCAAAAGAAAAAAAAACAGAAAGTGAGACATTGAAATTCCCTTCTGAACATCCAATATGTTACAAATATGGAACTCAAAAAACGATTGATTGATTTATTTTTCCCCTGGTTTGCGAAACAGATCGGTCGACGGCCCTTCGCTGGTGCTTGAATCCTAAATGCACATCATAATAATATTAATCATTATGCTGAGCAATCCAAATGCCACAATCATTATGCATATATCCAGAAAACAGCACACCAAAATGGCTAAAAAATGATCCTAACAATCCAACAATCACAGCCCTAATCACATAGTCGTGTTCAATTTAGCAGAAGTGATTATCAACCTATTTAATAAAAAATATTTCCATCTCATCTAGAAAGAAATTTATTGTTTTCCAAAGTCATCTTTTTTTCCTTTTTGTTTTGGGACAAAAATATATGTACACTACATTACACTAGTATTGTGAAACTACTGTCGCACGCAAATGTTATAGATTGATTGATGGAACCGACCCATAAGAATTGTCTGTTTTTTTTTTTTTGAGTGATGTGCTGAAAGCATATTTGCAGAGAAAAAAAAAGGAAACGTTTGCTGGAGAAGCATTGTGGAACTTACTTGGGTTGCTAAGTTCAGTTTACTTAATGTTGGGGTCAACTTGTGAACATTGATAGGACGACGGCCCTTACCTCGTGCTTGATGGCGGACGGCGGACGGTTGACAATGAATGGTAGCGGCGCTACCGAGGAATGGCGAAACGCAGCAGCAAGGTAGATCGTTTCTTCCAGCAACAAGAGACAACAATCTGCAGCACAGATCGATCGGGAATGGCAGCATAGAGATAGATCTCGAATAGCGGGAAGCAGTGGACGAACGCCGGCAGCAGGATTGAAGTCGATCTGTAAATGCCAAGAAGCAACAGCTGCTGTCGGGGAGCGGCGGAACTTGCCTTCGAACGAGCAAAACTTGGCGGGGAGAAGAGATCTGGCGGTTTGGGGAAAATGGGTTTAGCTTAGCAGTGGCAGGGAGGGAAGATGTGGTGGGTCAAATGTAAGAAAATTACTGCTTGTGTGATAGAGGCGGAAGGTCCAAAAACAGACTAAGTCTTGACTTTTGACATTCTATTGGCTTCAAGAATTTTTTCTTAATTTTATTTTTAATTTTACTTTTCCACTTGCTGATTTGGAATTAAATGGCAAAAGAAAAATCATTTTAAATCATTGTATGTATTTAAAATTATATGTTGCTTACATAAATATATGAATAATAACATGTGTGTGTTATTGTGTGTGCTCATAAAATTTTGTGTATGTATACACTATAATATGTATGTTATGTAATAGTTACATATATATTAACCACTTAAACCATGAATCTTAGTTCTAACTATATATACACATATGTAAATATTTCTTCTAGTCCAAAAACGTAGTTCAATTTTAAAAGTCAAAACTGATTTTTTCACAAAAAAATTAAAATATCCTTAATGAAATAATGTTATAAAACGGTGTATTAATAAATAATACCCTTAATGTGAAAATTAGTATAATAAAATGAGGTATACCTCCACTTGTTGAAACATAATATCTTTTTTTAGAATAGGGGGAGTACGTATACATGTCTATATTACTTTTGTGATACATTGTACATCTAGCTAGACGTGCATATGTATTAGTCACTACGTATGTTATAGTATTACATTAGTTCAATTGCTTCATCAAACAATCCAATTACTACTAATCAATATTGAGTCCTTATCTCAAACTCTTATAAGTAGTACAATCATTAGAATTAACCGCCATAATATAAGCAGGCTAAGTTTGGTATAAGGAATAATATGCTTAGTCATATAATTATTCTTAACCAAGGAAATCCAATCATAATTAATTGATGGTATATCTTAAAAAAGTAATGTAGGCAAATTCATATACCTTCGGGTGTCTTAGTGCAATTAGTAAAAATTAGGAGTCAAAAATTTAAAATCTTCAATTTTGCCCAATAGATAAATAACATAACACAATCATGATCCTTAGCCCAAGTCAAATAATTATATAAGTTGTTGCAAATTAATTTAGGCCAAAATATTTTATTCAATCTATCCCTAATTGTATGCCCAAATACATATATTGTTATTAAATCCTATAATTTTTAATTTCATTACACACCAAAACAAATCTTTTATATATCAATATTTAATAATATTATACATTAAAACTTTATATATAGAAATATGAATTAAAAGATTATTACTATTAGGGTGTCATTGTATAATTCTCAAAAAGTAAGGGCAATAATAAAAGGCATCCATTTTGGTGACGACAGGAATTCCGTCACTAAAAGCCATCCAATTGGTGACGACCATAATTTCGTCACCAATGGCTGAACTTTAAGCTTTTAGTGACGATAGTGTTTTTTCGTCACCAATGTTTCATCACTAAATGTGCCATATTAGCGGGAAACTTCCCGCCAAAGTCTTTAGTGACGAAATGGTGACGAAAATTAGTCACTCGTCACTAAAGATGGTGAGATGGTGAAAATTTGGTGACAACTTGAATTCTTGTCACTATTGGTGTCCTTTGGTGACGGAATTTTTTTTCGTCACAGTGGTTTTCATTACTAAAGGGGGGTTTTTCTTGTAGTATATGTGTATCATCAAAAAATAAAAATAGCATCCAAAATCAGTTGCAAAACTCCCTAATAAAAACAGTATCCGAATCAATTGCAGAAGTCCCATTAGTATAATGCACTTTATTCCAATGAAGAAATGATGGAAAACTAATCTCATTTCAAAATATAGTTGATATTTATAACATGTTAGGAGAAAGAAACAAATAATTCACCAAATTACCACAAGTAATATATATGAAAACAATAATATATACTCCCTCTATTTCCAAAATAGACCACTTTTTTACATTTTTTTCTTATCTCAAAAAAAAAAAAAAAGAGTTGAATTTTTAATGAAAATCTTATTATATTCTTAGTAAGTAACAACTATATTACAATTAAAACATAAAGACATAGGTGAAAATTTATATAATTAATGACCTATTTTAGGTGTAGCACTATATAATTCTTATTAATTCGTATTTTTAAAAAAGCCAACTCTTTCTTTGGACTCAAGGAGTATTATGTATTTCAAAAACTAATCCCACTTCAACAGTACTGGATATGTATAACATTTAGGAACACCAAGGACAATGCACTCAAGTCATTCAAGTCATCAATCTTGATCTGTAAATATAAAACAATTAATTGATCGATTTACGTTTCCCTAATCCAGAAACACATACATATATGTCCCAATGTCCAATATCGGAAAAAAAAAAAACTGAAGAATTATGTGTCCAAGGTACGTGTAGTTGATAAATCTGAACATGTATAAACGAGTACAAAAAATGAGGAAATAATGTGAAACAAAATAGTCTCCAAATTGTCTTCCCTTTGGTGGGGGAGAGGGGAAAGCCAACTTTTGGCCACAATAAATGGCATATACTATCCATGACATTTCCGCCTACGTATCCAAGTATGTGGTGTTTTTTCCCGTTCATCCCCGGGCAATTCCATGTAATTTTTCCAATCCTCAAGCACCGACCTAAGATCACGTAACTTAGCACCTAAACCAAGACAACAATTAGCATGCATAATGCAAACAAGATTCAAATCCTTACTTGGCTCACAAAATCCCCCGTAGAAAGCCGTATCCAAAAGTCTAATTTTGATCCCAATTTCCTCTATTGAAGAAGGATCAACCCTTATCATATTAAACACATCTTGATCGTGTTTTCGTTTGAACTTTTGTCTCGATGTAAGCCAAAGATCATAAAATTGGATTGTACGGTTATTTGACTTCACATAATAAAAGCCCGTATTAGACACACCATCCGTAGGGCTGCCCCCATAATGATCACTTGCAGTTTGTATATCTGCATCTTTAAGAAAATGCAAAAAGGGATCTCGAAGCCACATTATATCAGTATCCTGTAACAGATAATTAAACAGCACAATATTGAGGTTCATGCTTAAGTATAATTAATCACACATTAATTTTGATAGTAGTTTAGAATGCTTAATAAATAAAATTTGAACAAAACCTAATAATTTTATACTTTCAAGACAACTTCGTGGGCTCCCGGTTTTATATTGAATCCCTACGGTGGACTCTTTAATAAGTTAGTCAATAAAAAGTGTGCATAATATAAGTATAACAATTTTCTTTCTACGGTTGATTGAAATTACTTAGGCTACTGATTGGTGTCAATGAAGAGTTGAGCCTCTCCATCTATGCCATTTGTTACTATAGAAGAAATAAACGACGTATATGGAGTGGATTCAAAGGAATTTCAAATGAGGAGTTACTTGCAAATAGTTGTCTTGCCAATCCTACATAAATTTAAAAGAGTGACCTAGAGTGCCTAATAAATAGAATAGAATGAAAATCTTATTGTTTGAACTTTTAAGTTCAATTAGTTTTTTACTTGTATATTGAACTTTCTATTGTTTTCTCTTCAAACAGATTCGCCTACAAGTTCATTGTCTATTAGAGTTCAAAGGATAGTACGATAAAAGTTAAGCTCAAAGTGCATACCGTGAAAACGGCGCTATATCCAAGCTGAAGAACTGTATACATGAATTCAATCTTTCTCCAAACAAGCTTCACGTAATCTGGGTGCATAAAATATGCCTCATGAGCAGAAAAATCAATCCCATCAGTCCTGAGTGCATAACAATATGGGTGCAACTCCGAACAACGATTGTATGACTTTTGGTCGAGTGCTATAACTACCAAATGATTCAAGAACTTTTGAGTTCCATTTCCAATTCTGAAACTCTCAAGAAACAAATCAAACAATGAATTTGGTTCTGTCCATGCTGCATTTACCGTTGTTACTATCACAGTTTTGTTCTCCATGGCTGCTCTATTCAATATTTTTTCTAATTTGGCTTCTTCAGTTTCTTCACTAACCTGAACGAGAGAAAACAAAGAGGATTAGATCCAATTAATGTCAAAATTGCATTTTACGCTTAATCTTCTTTTTTTTTTTCATCAAGATGTTGATGAATGTACTAGAAAATGCTTAGACAAGATTCTTCAATTTAAAATGCTAAATTAACTAATGAGGTCTCAATCTTAAAAAAGGACTAGCAAACATAATTCAAATGCTAAAATTCTTCCCTTCATCAAAATCCACTTAAAAATTGGTAGTTTGATTAAATTTAATAAACAACCTATATAATCAGCCATCTCAATAACATTACTAGTGGCACTGTGAATGAAATATTTTCTTTTTTCCTCGTTAAACGAACTTCATTGGTTGAGTTTTAGATTATTAATGTTCTAAAATGCCTTAAGGTTTAAAAAGAGCTTTTGAAAATTGAGGAGTAGCCTCTGCAACCCGTAAGCTTTTGGGCTCACGTGGGCTACTACCGCTCTAGTTAGGTTTCCCATGTGTAAAATCTCCCCAACAAGTGATATCAAAGCCGGTATGTTGGCCTACTCAGAGAAGCAAGTGGTTCCTCTTTTGGTTAGACCGGGCCTTAGTGGGACTTGTGGACAAGTAGGTTTGTGATACTAGTTTACTATTTGCACGGGTATTAAATGGGTCCATGGTGAAAAGATGGGCTTGCTAAACTAGGGATTGGGCTTGTGGGGGAGTGGGCTTTAATTTGGTAGTGTATCCATGGAGGGGGAGGTTTGTTGTGTTCATGGATACTATCTCACATTAAAGAATTAAGAGGAACTGGAGCACCTAATAAGTGGCAAGAACTCATAACCCACTAGTTTAAGTTTTTGGGCTTAAGTGGGCTCCTACTGCTTATTGGGCCACTCTAGTTAGGCTCCCTATGTGTAAAACATCTCCAACAAGTTTCACCCCATTTTTCAGCTATTGTTTCTTACTTCTTAGTGATGTTTCATGATTAGCTTCCTTTACTATCTTTTTAATTTCAAGAACCCATTACCTTCTGGGTGGAATTGCCAGAACATGGGCATTCTTCTTAGCAAGAATTATTGCAGTAGGATAATGGTTAGGAGGATTTGAAAGGTATTATGGCCTTAAGATTTCCAAGGTTTAGCCAAGGCATAGCTCAGGACCCCACTACATGTCGTATTTGGTTTGGTATTGCTACCGCACTGAAATAGAACAAGAATGTATGTATGATAAACTCTTACTCACTTTCTTTTCTATAACAAATGATATTCAAAGAAACTACATCAGTTAGATATAATATAACACTGGATTTTTGTTACATTTTTGGTAATATAATTCAGGCAGACGCGGATATTTTAATATTAATTAATACTTTCGATTAATGATTAACTCTTATCTGGTCACCTAGCCTGTGGGACTAATGGGGCATAATAAAAATGAAAAGGGCGATTCCGGTCATGGTCCAGACGTTTACTCCTATTAAGTTTGAGTGAATTTTATTAGTACCAAAACAAAATAGTAGCTTCCTTCACTATCTTTTTAATTTCAAGAAAATTCTATAGCATTGTTCAGCTTTGACAAAAAAATTCAGCAACCTTTACTAATTTTTATGTTCTAGAAAATTCTGGAATGCTTTGTTTAGTTTTGAGAAACAATATCTTCAAGTTATATCCAATTAAACATTGTTAATTACATCATCTACAATAGTAAGGTTGCGCACCTAATATTATTTTCCTCATATTTGGATAAACTCTGTTGCAGGTTCATGTGCATATGTGTGTGTGTATACATATATGTGCTACTGTTTAATTTATTTATTTTTTAACCAAACCAACAAAAAATAAAAATTATATTTTTTCTGTTATGCATGGATTTTTATTTTTTTGGGGGGGGGGGGGGGGTGTTGAGGGAGGAAGGGGGTAGGAGGACATGCCTTTGGAGATATACCTTGGAATTCTTGATATCTTTCAATTAATTGGATACGAAAGAATAATTTTTGAGTATATACAGCCAAATCAATAAATTAACACACATATACATACATACTAGTTCGTGGTGACGCATGCAAGGGTGCCAAAGTATGTGTATGTATGTATGTGTGTGTATATATATATATATCTCAACCCGGCCTTGAAAATTTAAATTCGAATTTGATATAATTTAAGATACATTACTACATATACAACTAGAATTCTAAGAGATTAATTATAGTTGTTTTTGAAGTCACAAAATTATTACTACATTCGTCCGAAAAAAAGAGTATAGTTTTAAAAAATTTCTTTGTCTCAAAAAAAGAGTTCACTTTTAGTTTGAACCCTTAATAATAATTATAATGCATAACCCAAATTATAAAATAAGGATAATGTAAAAGTATACATTTAATTATGTATTAAATATGTTCTACCTTTTAATTTAAAAAAACAAAAAGTTGTACCAAACAAAAAGTGAACTCTTTTTTGGGACAAAGGGAGTATTCTTTTTTTTTTTCTCTTATTGTTGCAATAAGTTCTCAAAATTACTTGATTTTCATCGAGAAGTTAAAAGTAAAAACAAAAAACAAAAAAACACTAATAGTAATAAAAATTTACACAGTTGAAATGGGAGTAAGAAAACAAAAATAAAAAAGAGGGACCTATAATGAAATTGCAGAAATCAAAACAGAAGCAACGAAAAACTATACTAAAAAAATTATTAATTTTTTAATCTAGATTAAAATCAATTGTCTTCAATTTATTTTTTAGGATAAAAGAGAAAAACATTCGAGTCCAAACAAACTATTTACAAGACTAAACGGAAGTAATGACAAAAGCATAATCTAAAAAATATAAACAAAACACAATTATATTCTATTTTTAATATTAAAAACATAAGAAAATTCATCAAAAATTTTAGTATTGTATTAGGATTAAATTCTCAAATTGAAAGTTGATTTGTTACCTACACTTATTAAAGACTTTTGTATCATTATTATTTCTAACAAACAAATTTATTAATTAATTTTGGAACTTAGAGTAAAATTTGATAAAATAATTAATATTTTATAATTGCAAAGTATTGGAACTATATCAAGATTATTTGGTAATAGATAACTATAAATTTTAAACTGAGATAACAACAATATATACATACATACATTGTATATATATGTATATATGTATATGTATATGTATATATATATAGGAATTAAAATTGGATAGAAACAATGTTTAACAGAACTCTTATATTACTTCACAATGTCTAGTAGAAGTCTTACATTACTAACATTAGTAGTAATTAAATGTATGCGACTATTTTTTTTAAGACAAGATTCATACAACTCTTTTATTACTAATATTCTAAACAGATAATTAAAAGAGTGAAAAGGCAATTATATCTTCAAAAATTATGATAATTACATTGATATAACTAACAAACTTCTTGCTCTTAAATAATATTATATAATATAATATAGTTATTGGTGACTCACATGAGGCGTGGGGTTGTTCCTAGTATATATAAAAGATAATGTCTTATTTAGAATGCCATATACAAGTAAACAAAATGAAAATAATCACTAAATAATACATCTGAATTCTTAAAAATTTAAATTCTAAAATATATATATATATATATATATATATATATATATATATATATATATGACAGTATCCATTCAACCTCCTATTAACACGCATGCTAATTTGATTAATGTAATCGAGCCACATGTAGAATTCCTATTCTCCATCTTTATTGACACTATTTTATAAAATTTTCATTTAAAGATATTTTTGATTGACATTGAATAAGCGTTTTCAATAAATCTAAACACATTTTATTTACTTTCACATTAACTTCAAATGTAACTTACAATCTAATCATTTTATTTGAATTCAAGTGAAGGTTCTAATTCTTATCACTTTATTTATATTTACCACGCCAAGGCCACCTCCTCTAAGATTGTCTTAATTTATTTGATAATTTTATCCTTTTTATTAATTTATCCCTTATAATTTTGTCCTTAAGTGAAAATAAAACTTAATAAGATTACGTAGTCAAAGGCAGATAAAAAGTTGAAGGACCAATATTTTCTTAAAAATTAAAAGTAAAAAAATTATGAAACATTACAAAAATACAATCACCTTTATGATTTTTAACAAACTCCTAATACACATAGAGTTCTTGCAAGTTAAGTGACTAATATTTTCTTATTAGCTTAAGAATAGCAAAAGTAAGAATTAACATGCATGAATAATAATGATAATGATTAGGAAAATATCATTATTATCATTATTTTGTACAAGAGTTTTTCTCCCCGTGCAACTTATGGACCAATATTAGTTTAAAATTACTTTTATTGTACAAAACTAATGATAATAATTT
The DNA here is from genome assembly GCA_020080225.1 of Gynochthodes officinalis. Taxonomy (NCBI): domain Eukaryota; kingdom Viridiplantae; phylum Streptophyta; class Magnoliopsida; order Gentianales; family Rubiaceae; genus Gynochthodes; species Gynochthodes officinalis. Next base: position 31,839,574 of record CM034615.1, on the reverse strand, counting down.
TTATTTTTATTTTTCTGATGATGAACGTAAAGGTGAAGGTTTGTGTATGCTGGAATAATATAGTGTTTAAAGTACAGAATTTCATAATTCTATTTTTATTTTTATGTTCTTTATCATTAATGGATTACAAATTTAAAAACTAGATATAAATGGCCTCCTCATGAAAAAATCGCTTTGTAGAGAATTAGTTGCTTTCTTTTTATGTGAAAGTTTTTAACTTATTTTCATAAGTACATTTTAGTATAAATATAGATTTACTTAGTTTTACGATGTCCAGTTGTGTATTTATTTTATTGGTTGTGAATGATAAATGATATTTTCTTCTTTGAAAGTATTAGGAATTCTAGAAAAAGATTTTTTTTTATTGGTGTTAAGAATTTATTTTTATTTTTAAATAACTATTTATTATTAATAATATTTTGTTACATGCAATAATAATAATTCTATTACATACATATAAATATTCTTTAGTATTTATTATTAGAATCATTTTTTACTTTTAATTGAAAATAAAATAAATAACCTTACTATTGAATATTAATCGTCCACATTCATTTGAACGAGTCAAACACTAGTTTAATATAATTCAAGATATAGTACAACATGTTAGCGAACTATTCCGGATGCGAGTTAAATACATCCTCGTAGATCCTTGCCATGGGTTTCCTTATCAACAAAAGATATAGTACAACATATACATCTACAACTCATATTAATTAAAGTTGTTCTTGAAGCCATATATATATATATATATATATATATATATGGTTGCAATAAGTGTTGAGAATTACTTTGATTTTTATCAACAAGTTGAGTGTAAAAAAAAATAAAACTAAAACTTACACAACTAAAGTGGGAGGAAGAGCACAAAAATGCAAAAGGACTTATATTGAAATTCCAAAAATCAGAACCGAAACAACAAAGAACTATATTGAAAAAATATTAGTTTTTAAGTCTAAAATTAGATTAACGTGTTCGATTTATTTTTAAAGTAAAAGAGAATTTTTTGAGTCCATCCAAAATATTGAAAAGACCAAATTGGTGAAATGTGAAAAATTCAATCCAAAAAATATAAATAAAACACAATTATATTCTATTTTGAATATTCAAAACATAACAAAATTCATCAAAACTTATAGTACCATATTAGGAATAATTTCTCGAAGTGAAAGTTGATTTTGCCATCTACACCTACTAAGGACTTTTGCACCATTAATATTCCTAACAATTACAATGACTCATTGACTGTGGAACTTTAAAATTGGACAAAATATTAATTAATATTTTATAATTATGAAATATTATAACTATATTCGGATTATATGTTAGTAGATAACTATTCATTTTAAACCAAGATAACAACTATAAATATGAATTAAAATTGAATAGCCCATGTTTAATAGAAGTCTTACATCACTATCCAATATTAAGCAGAACACTTAAATTACTAATATTCATAGCAATATTAAACTTATGCTACTATTTTTCCTAGACAAGATTCATGCGACTCTTACAAACTAATATTTTTAATACATAATTAAAGGAGTATAAAGGCAATTATATCCTTAATAGTCATGATCATTACAATGAAATCAATTGACAAACTTCTTGCTTTTGTATAATAGAGATAGAGATAATAGAGGTCCATATTGTTCATTTTATTTTTTGAATTTCTTATAGATTTCATTCAAAAATTAAATTATACTTAATTATAATTTAATTAACTAAATCTGATTAATTTAAAATCATTTAAATTTTAAAAAAATCAAGATTCATTAATATCTAATTAAAATAACTTCATTAAACCCATTATATCAAAATGTCGTTTAAGATAACAATAATATTGCACTTGATGCTCACTATTCCAAAGAATGGTTCTATGCTGTATGTAACGCATTAACATGTCTGTGAAAAGCAAAAAACGAAAACGATATAGAATCACTAAGTATGATGCATGCATGGATACGTAAGAGAAAGGATGAGTTAGCTTACATGAGATGAAGGCACGTTTTGTTGGGCACTCGCTGGTGATGTTGTATTGGAAGATAAGTTTCCTTGGGCTCCCGCTGGTGGTGAAGTACTATAAGGTAAGTTTTCTTGGGCAGGCCTTGTTGATGAATTATTGGATACGAAAGATAAATTTCCTTCCAAGAAGTTGTCAGTCAGAGCAGAAAAAGTGCCTTGATCAGAAGATGAGGAAGATTGATTTGACTGACTAGTACTATTTTGAGATAGTCCTGACGACGGATGATATGGAATGGGAAAGTTGTAGTCGATGAGATAGGAAGAATGGTAAAGAAGGAAGCCAGCTAAAGCAAGGGCAATTAAATATTGTAAAGTCTTCCTAATGATAATGTTAGATGAAATGGGCACGAGATTTTGGTGGTCGCTGTTGCCTCTGCTGTGTTCAAAAAGGTGTTGATGATGATGGTAGCCGCCGGATTCCAATAATGCCTTCTCTTCACCCTTGTCATCACAACGGCGGTGGGAAGCATTTCCACCACCTCCCGACTCCATCAGTATCAGCACCTATTGGAATTTGATACTAATTAGCTCGTTACAGTTCACTATAACTAACAGAATTTCTGAAATTGCAACACTGGAAACAAGATTTGTTGGCTTGTTTTTGTTGCAGCCATGAAAGGGCATAAGAACTAGCAATTCTTGACTTTCACCACGAATATATACAAGTACACATTTCAATACAAATATATATATTTGTATAGTGGCAGGCTGGAACCGGAAATTGAGGAGCATTTGATCCATGAGAGTAGTAGCCCCACATGAGAGTAATAGTCCATGCAATTTGATCCCATTTGCAGATATTGCAATTAGAGCATGTAAAATTTAATTTAAAAATAGGCAGTTAAAGATAAGTGTAATTTAAAAATAGGCATTTGGATTGAAGACTATGCATCTTAATTAGTTTCCGAATAAGACAAGAAGGTTGAGATTTTAACTTCATGCTAAAGCTGTTAAAGATATTTAAGTGTAATGTTCGTCGGCCCCCTTATCTATTTTGTATAGATTTACTAATTTAAATGTAGAAATATAATATTTGAGTCGATTTTTTCCCCAAAGCGTAACTTTCAAAAACAACTGGAGTGAAGACCACGAATCTACCACATGCATGGTAATTTAAGTGGCACAATTTGTACAGGTGAGCAAATGTACCTGAAACGCGTATACTGAAAATAAAGAACCATTGTTGTATCTTCTCTTTGTGTTTAACAAAGTTAATATAAAGCATACTTTAAAAAAAAAAAATTACCTGAAACGCGTATACTGAAAATAAAGCTTTGTAACTTTTATAATTGTTCCTGGATCTTTGGAACTGATCCCAATTAGTGCTTTGCGATAAGTAAAACCTTCATAAAATAATAATTTGTGCTGATACCCTTCCATGCATGGAAGTCAATCCGGCCTTTTTTCATCAATTTCTGCCATGCTTTATATTTTTTTTTTTTTTTTGCTGGGAAAAGTATGAGGTGGGATCCCTTACTAATTTATTTGAATAATTTTCAATCACTAGAAGGCCCATGTAAGTTTAATATTTTAAAATTTAATAAAATAATTAATATTTTATAATTACAAAGTATTAGAACTATATCAAAATTATTTGGTAATAGATAACTATAAATTTTAAACTGAGATAAAAACAATATATATAAATATCTATATATATGAATTAAAATTGGATAGAACTAATGTTTAATAGAACTCTTACATTACTACACAATGTCGAGTAGAAGTCTTACATTACTAATGTTAGTAGCAATTAAATGTTATGACTGGAAAGAAACTTTGTGCTGCAGTCACTGAATAACTCAAATTTTGGATTCATTTCATAACATAAGAGATCAAACGATTCCACTTCACAGTCATTTCTTCATTTTTATTCTATTTTATATATGTCTAAGGATCCTCATAGTCCTCGATTTACTTGTTATTTCCTTTCCTACTCTTTTTTTTTTTTTTCTGCCTATGTTGGTAAATGAAGGTAACTCTCTTCAATGATTCTTGAGATGGGAGGGATCTTGGTTCATATTTGTTAATTCGTTTCTAGTTTACATGACATCAGGCAGATAAAGCAGGTGTTTGATTGTATGATAAATGCAATTTAACCTAAATATATTGAGAACAGTGAAATGAAGGAACCTCAAATACATTGGATATTTAATGCCTAACAAGATCGGAGAGATTATCAAATATGTCCTCGACGCTCGCTGTCAAAAACTCACCCTTTGTTGCCCAGTGCAATCACTTGTTTGTAGGCATCCTAAAATAGTGCAAGAAATATAAGGAACAAAAATTCCAAATGTATTCTGCATTAGGTTCAATAATCTTGAAATTTAACTATATTCACGTTGGGAAATAGAGATGAGCAATCTAGATTCTACCATCAAACTGGATTTCCAGGGATAGCAGGTAAGATCGGAAAAATCAACCCAATTAACCTATTATTTTAATCCATTGGGTTGGGTAAGTCAAATGAGTCGAATCCTGGAAAATTAAGAGGAGCTTTGACCTCAACACGTAGAAATCGTGAACTGGAAAATTAAGATTTACTAACCGTGTCATAGGATAAGGTTTTTTAAATTTTAAATTTTTTTTTTAAAGCCTATTGCATTCACCGTCGATCTATATTAGTAGTAAGATTTTCCTACGAAACCTGAGTCATTTTACGACTTTTGCTGGTCCTAATTTGCGGAAAAATTAGGATATACACATTCTGGTTAAGAATTCATGAATGTGGAGTTGTGGACGGAAACCTGATCCAATGCATTGCCAGTTTATCCAATCTCCACAGAACAACCGTGTTTACGAATTGTTGTGGAAATTAAGCTCAATTTCTTTGTTTATTTGTCAACAATTTACACATACTTCTCCAACATGACACGCCTTGTTACGGCTAAAGCACATTAAACAAACGTGGAACATACCATAGTTCAAAGTCATAACAAGGCGTGTCATGTTGGAGAAGTATGTGTAAATTGTTGACAAATAAACAAAGAAATTGAGCTTAATCTCCACAACAATTCGTAAACACGGTTGTTCTATGGAGATTGGATAAACTGGCCATGCATTGGATCGGGTTTTCGTCCACATTCATGAATTCTTAACCATAATGTGTATATCCTAATTTTTCCGTAAATTAGGACCAGCAAACGTCGTAAAATGACGCAGGTTTCTTAGGAAAATCTTACTACTAATATAGATCGACGGTGAGTGCAATGGGCTAAAAAAAAAAAAAAACCTTATCCTATGACACGGTTAATATTGCCACACTTATGATCTAAAGGTGCGATTTCATTTAATTGTATTAAAAATGAGTTCATTTAATTGTATTAATATAATGAACCTTCTTTTACCAATTCAAAAATTCTAATGGAAACTCCTTTTCCTAACAAGTTAGTGAAAACAAAGAAGGAAAAGACAGCAAGAAAAACCTTAGAGACCTTTCAAAAAGTGAAAATAAATATACCATTTTTAGAGGCTATTAAATGAATTTCAAGATATAAAAAGTACTTGAAAGGGTTGTGCATGAACAAACAAAAGCTAAAAGGTGATAAAAGAAGTGTGGTAGAGACTGTACCTATGATTGTAAAAAGAACCTTGCTAGAAAAATGCAAGGATCCGTTATATTCATAGTTTCTTGTGTGATTGGACATAAGAAAATTGAACATGCCATGTTAGGTTTGGGAGCATCTATTAATATCATGTCATACTCAATTTTTAGTGTTTTGAACTTAGGCCATTTAAAAGAAATTAGGGTGGTCATTCAACTTACTAATCATTCTAATACCTTTTCAAAAGGGGTTGCTGAGACTGTTTTAGTCTAAATTAATGAACTCATTTTTTCTAGTGGATTCCAACATTTTGAAAACGATGGAAGATTCTATCATAAATTGAACTCTAATTTATCAAGAAAGCCATTCATGAAAAGAACCTACTAAGATAGATGTAAATGAAAGTACTCTCTCTAAGGAGTTTGATGGAGAGATTATTAAATTTAGTATTTTTGATGCAAAGAAGTATTTTGATGAGTCTTATTCAATTTATTCGATTGATGTTGTTGATTCAATTGAGCAAGATATTTTGGAAGAAAGATATAATATTAATCAAGTTGAATTAAATGCACAATTAGAAGTAAATAAGATAGTGGTTGAAACTAGTGTTGACTCAATAAGGAAAATGATAATGTGATCTCAGGAATTAACCAAATTTGAACAAACTTGAGAAGGAATGGAATGACAACGATCATAACAATTTTACATAATTGCACTATATGGGAGGCGATTTGAATAATTTTTTATTTTTCTAATTATTAGTTGAAATTAATAGTGTTTTTGTTTCAATATTTGCTAGGAAAAATAAGTAATTTTTATTTTTAGATTGAAGACTTCCTTTTATAAGACATGCTTTGTGCCTAAGAGACACTACAAGAAAAGGTTAAATTTCCGACGGACATTAATCCGTCGGAAATTTCCGACGGATATCCGTCGGAAAAAGCGAACTGGAGTCCGACAGCAAAATCTCCGACGGACATCCGTCGGAAAAAATATTTTCGACGGAAATCCGCCGGAAATCCGTAGGAAACATTTCGCGCCACGCGGCGCCAATATATTCCGACGGATGTTCCGTCGGAAAAGCTTTTACAAAATTTATTTTTCAAAATATTCCGACGGATTATCCGTCGGAATATTTAACAGAATCATATAAAAAAGAAAATTATATTTCCGACTGAGTTCCGTCGGAAATAGTTTTTAAAAAAATAAAAAATGAAAACGTTCCGACGGAAAATCTGTCGGAATTTAAAGAAATATTTAAAAATTTTAATTCCGACGTGCCGACATTTTCCAACGGTGTCCGTCGGAAAATTTTGAATTCCGACGTGACGACAATTTCTGTCGGAAACTTTTGAATTCCGACGACGTGACGACATTTTCCGACGGATTTCCGTCGGAAATTACTTATTATGTATCAGATTTCCACTCGCTCAAAACAATCGCAGCGTTTCCAAGTCTTTCGACTCAACCGTTTTAAAGCCATCTCAGCTGAGCTCATTGATTTCTTTCTTCTAAATTGATTTCGTTCACTCTTATTCGTCCCAATTTCCACCAGTTTCTCATTGCATTCTATCAGAAAGCACTAGCAGAGAGGCCTTTATTGTTTCGCTCCAACTCTTTTCTTCTTCTCGTTGGGCCCTTTAACAATTTCTTCAATTTCCGGTAATGCTTACTGCATACAGAGTAATGCTTGCTTACTACTTTCCCTCTCCTTTGTTTTTTTTCTTTTTCTTTTGGGTGCGCTCTTTCCCTTTTTTGATCAATGATGAGTAGTGGCATTTACTTATATATGTGTAGATGGATTCATTCGACACCGTAGTTGTTTATATATCGTGGTTATGCTATATTATTTTCATGTCGTGACATAAATTATGCATTATATTAATGTTATATTTTTATTACTGTGATATTTATTTTTATATATGTGTAGATGGATTTCATTCGACACCGTAATTATTTATATATCGTGGTCATGCTATATTAATTTTATGTCGTGACATAAATTATGCTTTATATTAATGTTATATTTTTATTACTGTGATATTTATTTTTATATATGTGTAGATGGATTTCATTCGACACCGTAGTTGGATGTATAACAGAATAAATCCTAACAGAAGAGGTTTAACCGATGAATTTATGAGTGGGGTAAATGAATTCGTGCAACATGCTTGTACTCTTCTTAAATATCAGAATGAAGGAGTCATTCGGTGTCCCTACAGAAAGTGTAAGTCTGGTAAAACATTTGGTCCAGAAGATGTGGTGGTTCATTTATATAAGAATGATTTTAAACCTAAATATTGGTGGTGGATTGACCATGGTGAGGTAGAGCCTCCGAATTTTGACTCTATATATGCTACGTATTTGCATGAGCAGAGGAATATCGCGAGAACAGATAATGCAGAAAGTAGTCGATATCATGATATGATAAGAGATGCAGCAAATTCTCATTTTTATGGGTAGTGGTGAACGTGAATTTGTGCAAAATACTGAACAGCCTCCTAATGAAGAAGCTCAAAAATTTTATGATTTGTTAGAGGCTGCAAGTCGTCCGTTGTGGGAAGGTTCGACTCATTCTGAATTATCCACAGCTGTTAGACTAATGAGCATCAAGTCAGATTGGAACGTACCACACGACTGCATGAATGCCATGATTGAATTGATGAGAGAGGTTAACCCCCAACAAGAAATAGACATTCCAAAAAGTTATTATCACACGAAAAAGTTGGTGTCTAAATTAGGAATATCTGCCCAGAAGATTGATTGTTGTCCAACTGGTTGTATGTTGTACTACAACGAGAACGATCACTTAGAGGAGTGTAAATTTTGTGAACACCCTCGTTATAAAAGTGAATCGACTAGCAAAGGAAAACGAGTGCCACTTAAGTCGATGCATTACCTTCCTCTAATACCCAGGCTTAAGAGATTGTATGCCTCCATGAGTTCTGCACCGCATATGAGGTGGCATTATGTGAACAGAAGGCCAGATGGTGTATTGTGTCATCCATCCGATGGGTTAGCATGGCAACATTTTGATGAAAAATATCCAGATTTTGCTGCGGAACCGCGGAACATCATGTTAGGTTTGTGTGCGGATGGTTTTACACCCTTTAGTATGTTATCTACTCCTTATTCATGTTGGCCAATTTTTGTTACTCCGTATAATCTTCCACCTGAGATGTGCATGACAACTTCATATCTATTTTTGAGTTGAATCATTCCAGGCCCGCATAATCCAAAGAATTCAATTGATGTCTACTTGCAACCCTTAATAGATGAATTGAAATTGTTGTGGCATGTTGGAGTCTTGACATATGATATTTTCACAAAAGAAAATTTCAATATGCGTGCTGCACTTATGTGGACAATTAATGATTTTCTTGCGTATGGAATGTTATCTGGGTGGAGTACAGCTGGGAGATTGGCTTGTCCGATTTGCATGGAGGATACGAAAGCATTCTATTTAAAAGAAGGCAGGAAAAATTCGTGGTTTGATTGTCATCGATGATAGTTAGGACCTGATCACACATTCAGGACGAATGTGCCCGGATTCATTAAAAATCGTGTTGAAGTTAATGATCCACCGCGAAGGTTGTCTGGGGAAGAGATTTGGGATCGAATTTCATTTATTCCTAAGGTATATGAGGCAAGAAGTTTTAGACTTCACGGATATGGCATTCAGCATAACTGGACAAAACAAAGCATATTTTGGGAATTGCCCTACTAGAAAGATAACTTGCTTCGCCACAATTTAGATGTCATGCATATTGAGAAAAATTTCTTTGATAATTTGTTCAACACTGTTATGGATGTAAAGGACAAGAGCAAAGATAATGTGAAGGCAAGATTGGATCTGATGAAGCATTGTAGGCGGAGTGAATTGCACCTACAAAAACAGGCCAACGGCAAGTATTCCAAACCGAAGGCAAAATACACATTCACATTGGATGAAAGACGCAATATTTGTGAATGGATAAAGAATTTGAAGATGCCAGATGGGTATGCATCAAATTTGCATAGGTGTGTCCAACTGAAAGAAGGAAAATTAACGGGGTTAAAATCCCACGATTGTCATGTCTTAATGGAGAATTTGCTTCCCGTTGCATTCAATTCACTTCCTGAAAATATTTGGAAAGCAATAACAGAGATCAGTCAATTCTTCAAGCAATTGTGTTCGAGCACTTTGAGAGATACAAATTTAGGCAGAATGCAAGATAATATCCCTGTTATACTGTGCAAGTTGGAGAAAATCTTTCCACCTAGCTTTTTTGACGTAATGGAGCATCTTCCTATTCACTTAGTAGAAGAAGCCAGATTTAGAGGGCCGGTTCAATATAGGTGGATGTAACCTTTTGAAAGGTAATTAAACCTATTTTTTCCTAATTACGTATATATAATTTTTTTTTGTTCCCCAACATGTTGTTTAACGAATTTCAATTGTAGGAACATTGGGAAGTGTAAATGGTCAGTGAAACAAAAGGCTAGAGTCGAGGGTTCGATTTGCGAAGCATACCTTGCCAGGGAAACTTCACATTTTTGTTCATTCTATTTTGAGAAGCATATCCTGAGTTTAAGAAATAGAGTGAATCGGCATGATGATGGAGGTCCTAGTACGAACCCTCCATCTTTGTCAATATTTGATCTTACGGGCAGAGCATCAGGAAAACCAACTATTCGGTGGTTAGACGATAATGAGCTCTACGCAAATAAAGGCGCTCGCTTAATTGTGAGGAGATCCAACCAACTCGAGGTACAAGATGTTGATTATGTTCCTTTTACCATTTTTCTTATGTAATCTAATCGCGACATTAATGATTGAAATATATTTGAGATTTGAAATTATTACGAATGATCTCGTTTCGTGAATATTTTAGTACATGGTTCAAAGATTATGTAAGTGGTCATTAGCTGCCAAATATCTATTACGCAATAGATGTAAATTCATTGTAACTTAAATGTTGAAGTTTTTTTAATTCAATCGCAGTACAAAATGTTTCCAACGGAGTGACCAACCCAAATCTACATGCTCTATCATGGGGACCAAGTCGAAAGGTGAAATCATACTGCATTTACTTTGTAAATGGATACAAATTTCACACACCACCGTCCAAAAAGAAAGACGATAAACAAGTGGTGAATGGGTCAGAGGTGATGGCAGTGAAGCTGGCGAGGTCGACTATTACGGAGTCCTTCAAGACATTGTGCAACTGGAATACTCATCAGAAGACCTCACAAACAAGAACATTATTTTATCGCACAGTTCGACACACGGAGACCATCAGGAACAAAGGTACATCCACAATATAAATTAGTTGATGTGAGATATACAAGACAATACGGTACATTTGACCCATTTGTGATTGCACAAAATGCTAGACAAGTGTATTATGTTCCTTATCCTTTAAGACCTGATAAGACTGAATGGTGGGCGTGATTAACACAAAACCGGTGGTAGGGTCAAGTGGAGGATTCAATAGACATAGCATTCCAAACTGACACATCAAACGTGGAATACACTGTAGACGATGATTTAGAAGATAGTCTCCGAGATTTTCAGTGCAATAATGATGAAGATGTTGATGTAGAAATGAACAGGCATGAGGGTGATGAGGATGATGAGGATGCTGAAGAAGAACACGTGAGCAATGATTCAGATGAAGAGACAGAATTTGTAGACAGTGAACAAACGAGTCCCGAAGAAGAATTCGAGAATATATATTCAAACTAAATAATATGTTTTTTTACAGAATTTTAGGATATATATGTTGTATTATTTTACTAATTGATTCTTATGCATAATATTTTGAATTAAAAAGAGGTTTTAAGAAATAGTGAGTGGATGAATGATTTAAATAACCTTAATATTTGAAAATAATTTAATTCACTAATTACAACGTGTAAAAATAATTATTTTTCATTTATGAAATATTTTAAAATTTGTTTAAAATATTTTTATTTTTTTTATACATTTGAAACTTGATTAATTGAAATTTTTTATTTCAATTTTTGACAGAATTTAAATTTTTGACGGATATCTATCGAAATATTAAAATAAAAATAAAATTTCTGTCGGATATTTTGTTATTTATTTTTTTAACATAATAAACCAATTAGAAGTATTCAAAGTTTAAATGGGATAAAAACTCTTTCTTTTCAATAAAAGAGTATATATTTTTTTAAAATACTTAAATAAATAACAAACAGAGATAGATAAAAATATATCATTTTCAATATATATTTTTTGAATAATTAAAGAAATAACAATTATGATAAAAAGGAGGTAAATAATATGAATAAAAATACTTTAAAAATGAGTTGGCGAAAATATTCAAAAAAAATAAAAAAATTTAAGAAAAATATTCAAAATAAAATATAAAAAAATTTCCGACGGAAAATCCGTCAGAAGTTTTTGCCAAAAACTAAAAAAATTTAAACATTTCTGACGGACAAATCGTCGGAATTTTACGAAAAATAAAAAAATATTTAACTTTCCGACGGATATCCGTCGAAAATATTCAAAATAAAATTTTAAAAAAGTTTCGACGGATAATCCGTCGGAATTTCTTCCGAAAAGTAAAAAAAATTACTTTTTTCCGACGGATATCCGCCGGAAATGTGTGATACATAAAACCCCCTTTTCCCCTCCTCCCATTTCTCCTCCTCCTCCCGCGCCCTCCTCTTCCGCCCACCGCCCCAAAAATTTTTCTTACCTCTTTCCCCTCTTTCCGATTTCCCGCCTCCCGCCTCCTCTTTTCCCCAAATTTGCTAGTAGCAAGTAGGGTTGTCTCCATTTCTTGTCTCTTCCGCGCCATCTGCCTTCGCCTTCTCTCGGTCCTCAATCGTCTCCGTCGGCTCTCTTCTTCTCGATCGTTGATCGTCCTCCTTTCTTACCTCTTCGATCTTTAATTCGTCGGCCATTGGAGTTTGACTTTGCCAATAAATCGGCCTTGCACCTCTCACCGCGAGTCACCGCCTCCACCGCGCCTCAAGCTATTTTTCTCTCTCGTAAGCAATTTAATTACGGTCCAATTGTATCTCTGTTTGTCTGTGATTTTTCCTATCAAATTGTAATCTTGCTGATTAGTTTTTTTGTTTGGCCGAGACTTTGTTTAATTTTCGGGTTTTTGGCTTGATTGATGAGAATGGTTACGATTGAATATTGGTGTTGTTTTTGGTTTCGCTGGTTTTGTATGTGTTTTTGTTGGGAATTTGTGTTTGAATTTTTGGATAAAAAGATCAAGACTGAATTTGAGTTTTATGAGTTTTTCAAAAGACACAATGGGAAAATCAAATGACAAATATGGTTGGATTGTCTTTTCGTGTAATGAACCAAACAAATGAATAATGAAACAAAGAAAACATTAAAAAAGATGAAAATATTTGGAAAATATTTGAACTTCAAAAAAAAAAGAGTTTTACGCTTGATTTTATTTATGGGACTCTATTTGTTAAATCGTTATTGACTCACAGTCGCGCATATTTTGCATTTTGTCTTTTTCTTGAGACTAGGTGTGTTGAGTGAATCGTTGTACCTTCTTTTGTTTTACAATTGGAACTTAGAAGAAAATCTCGCAATTCTACGCTATGCTTGCCTGGATACATCTGTTTTTCACCAAGTTGAGAAAAAAAAATGTTGCTACTTTCTTTTGCTTATGCTACTTTGATGCTATGCTTGGGTGACAACTTTGATATGCAGTAGTTGCTTTTTGTTGACGTCTTCATTATTTTTTTACTGAAGTTGCAAATCAAGTGTACATGTTAATGTGAATGGATAGTGTCTTTTTCGATTTTTTGGCTGAACTGTAGTGAAGTATAATGCCACTAATTTGTTGGTTTTTCTGGTTGTTTCTGAATATGGACTGAAGTCACTGAACTGAATTGGTTGTTTCTAGTTTTTTCTAGTTTTTTCAGTCTTTTTTCTTGTTTTTTTGGTTGGTAGACCTCTGGATTTCTCTGGTTTTTTCTGCACTGAATTAGACTAAAGAATTGGATTATGTGTTTTTCATGTTCATTTTCTGGTTGTTTTTGGACGGAAATTCTGATTTTCTTGAACTGAACTTTCTGGACCAAAAGTTTCTGTTTTTTCTGAAGTTTCTGAAGTATTGTGATTGAGTCTTTGGTTTTTTTTTTGATTTTTCTGATTGAGTCATAGCTTACATCTTACAACTTACAACAACATTACTAACTTGAACCTAAATATTTACACAAAATATAGCCGTTCACTGGAGAGTTCCTGTTACACAAATGTTCCCTTACCACAAACACCAAGAGGCTAGAATATAACTTCTCGCAGAATAGATGGTGAAACTGCTAGGACTTTTTCATTTCTGCTTATTGCATAAAGGTTTAAGAGGTCACTGCCCGCTACTCTCCACGCAAAACGACATTTCCCAACATCTTTTACTTCAATAGCATAGTTATAAGTTACACAATAGATTGCCAAGGCCTCATAATAGACCTCCCGAACATCCTTTAGACTTTCTTCAAAATCTTACGCTCTGCATAAAAAAATCTATTAATATATTAACATAAAAAAGTTAGTGAGTTAATGCAAAATTGCTGACGAGTTGAATTGTGTTACCAAATGTGGTATTTGGTGACGAGATTTTCATTCGTCGTCGTATTTTCCATCACTAAAAGCGATTTTTCCTGTAGTAGTATGATTGGGTTTTGTATCCATTTTGGGATTGACTTTCACATTTTTGTGGTAAGAAATGGTAGTAATTTCGCAAAAAGAATAATCATGCTTGAGATTTATATAATTCAACTATATTCATCTAAACCAAACATAAAATTTTAGAGTAAAATAGTAATTATGGTGATAAATAAGATGGAATGCTTTCCTTAAAAAAATTGTACTGTTTGTCATTCTTGTCCTAATTATGTTTTGGTTGCAAAAGTCATGAGTGGTTAATTTATATTTAAAAAAAGATAAATCTTATCTTGCACTAATATTTCTTTAATGAGTAATTTTTTTTTCTTTTAAAAACTTAGCAAGAAAAGTTTTAATTCCTTTTAAAAGGAATTAAAATGGCACAAACAACTATAAAATTTAATTCCTTTGGGAGGGATTAATAAATAATAGTCTGAAATGTGTTTGAGCTATTCTGCTAACAAAATACAAATTCTAATGTCAATCACACCTCGTTATATTTTGTTAGATATTGTAGGATTTTAATTAAATGGATAAAGATCAGAGCAGAGGTCGCCGTGCAAGTCGCAGCAGAGGTCGTGCTAGTTCGCGCTCGTCGGAGCATACACCATTGCGTCCCCTTCCGTCAGGGTTGACTTTCAGTCGTCCACTCTTAGCCGGCTCAGCACAGAGCACTGGAGATGGATCGGGTCCATCTTCATCACCACCGCGCATCACACATACTGGAGATGGATCTAGACAATCATCATCACCACCGCATTCGGAGCATCGTGATGATGGCGAAGCCGAGATCGAGCCTCTATTGGATCATGTACGGGAGGAGGATGGTGCAAGATATATCATACCAGACGAGACTTCTACCGGGTAAAAGTTTTAGCATTTATTTTAAATAATACTTGTATTCAATTAAAACTTTAATATTGATTTCTTCTTTTGTTTATATTTTTAGATTCATTCCGAGTCATACTGCTGCGGGGGCAATTTACGATGCAATCAAAGCCCACTTTGAAAAACCTTGGGCAGTATGGCGCGAAATTCCACTAGAGGTTCTCGATAGGATGTTTTCGGAGTTTAAGGTAATTTTTTACGGTTATATTATTATTTATATTGATTTATATAAATTATAAGTTATATAATTACTAATGTCGTCATTTATGTTTGTAGCGCAAGGTTTATTGGTTGCCTAGAAATGATGAAAACATCCGCCGAGCGCTCAAGTCTGAGGGCAAAGCGCTTTGCGGATATTTTTCATCAAATCCGCCACAGAAGGACAAGACCACAATGGATAGGCGACCACGTCTGGGAATGCCTTCAAAAACATTGGGCGTCTGAAGCATTCAAAAAAAGGCAAATTCAGACAAAGGAGGCTCGTGCTTCAGAGAAAGGCGGGTCTCTCAATACTTGCTGCTCAATATCACTTGCTACACATGCAGCGAGAATTGTAAGAATATTTATATATTTTTTTGTTTCAATGTCATTTATGTATAATTTAATCCGATGGGTTAATCTAATATTTATATAATATGCAGGAAAAAACTATGGGCAAAAGGCCATCAAAGATTGACCTTTTCTTAATTGGCCACAAGAAAAAAAATCCCGAGACTGGAGAGCGGGATCTGTGGGTTTATTCCCGTGCCGAGGCTACATATGTGAGTTTTTTGGTAAAAGTACTTTTTTTTTACAAATTCTATTTAGTTTATTAATAATAAATAAAAATGTGTAATATATTTTTTTCCTTGATAGAACGCTTTTCAATCTCTTGCGGCCGAAGAAAGACTCAATCAGACAGAAACGACAGATGATAGTACTGCACGGATGCAAAATCCCCCACGCAGTGATGAAGAATTATTTACTCAGGCTGCCGGTGGAGTCTACAAGGGTAGAGTTTATGGGATGGGGAATCAGCCTTCTACCAATCGCTCTGTATATTCAGCATCATCTTCGACGTTCGTGTCGCAAGCTGAGTATGATCTGATGCGTCATAGAGTGGCCGAACCGGCGAGGAGGTCGACTAAGCAACAACAAATGACGGAGTGATTCAGATCTGAGCAAAGATAGAGAAAATGGAAAAGCGCGGAAAGAAGAAAAGAAAAACGAGCAACAATGAAGATACTGACTCGAGCACGGATATGGACAACGATTAGGATGGTATTACTTTTTGTCAAATTTATGTGTATAAAATAATTTTTAGTTTTTTGTTAAAATGGAATTTATTTTTTAAAAAAAAATTTTATTAAATTTCTGACGGAATTCCGTCGGAAATTATTTATTTCTTTTTAAAATTTTATTTAATTACCGAAGGATATCTGTCGAAAAATATTTATTTTTTAAAAAAATTTAAATAATTTCCGACGGAATTCCGTTGGTAATTACTTATTTTCCAAAAAAAATTTAAAATAATTTCCGACGGCCATCCATCGACAATTATTTATTTTTTAAAAAAATGTTATTTAATTTCCGACAGATTTCTGTCGGAAATTATTTATTTCTTTTTAAAATTTTATTTAATTTCCGATGGATATCCGTCGGAAATTATTTATTTTTTTAATTTCTTCTCATAATTTCCGATGGCAATCCGTTGGAAATCCGTTAGATTTCCGACGGTTGACCGCTGGAAAAGTTTTTGCGACGACCGTTATTCTGACGGATTGTTTCCGACGAAAGATCGTCGGAAACCTTAAATTTTCCGACGGAACTGTGGATTTGCCGTCGGAAATGTTCCGTCGGAAAATGCCAATTGTCTTGTAGTGAGAAGTAGTCTTCTAGTTATGAGGTTAAATTTTGAATTTTTGAACAAAAAACTTTTTTAGAGTCTTCTACTTACTTGTCACATTTTTCAGCGAATTTCAAAATAAAAAAATTATGTTATTTTCTAACTCTATTTATTGTCTTTTGGGGTTTAATTTTTCCTTTTTGTAGGTAGTTTTCACTACAAGAAAAATGGGTTTTAGAAACAACATGAATCTCATCACTAAAAGGCGTTTTTTTCATCACCAATAGCATTTAGTGACGAAAAAGTAGCTCGTCACTAGCTTGCCACTAATGCTTCGTCACTAAAGGTTTTTGGTGATAAAAAATGAAAATGACTACCAAATGGTTGAATTTAGTGAAGAAATGAGTGCGTATCCAAAATTAGTGACAAAAAATGTCATTACCAAAGGCCATGAATTTTGCCACTAAACATTACGAGTCATCACTAATTTCGATAGATTAGTGACAAAATTTAGTGACGACAAAAAACTCGACTTTGAAAGTATGACGGTAATGGCACTTAGTGACTACTTTTGGTGACAAAAAAAATTGTCAAGAAAAGATGCCTTGGTCAATGTTGTTTGTGACAAGTTGGTGATGACTCCCAATGGTCATCAATGGCGCATTCATTGGTGACGAAAAAGTTCGTCAACAAAGGTTTCTTGTCCAATACAATTAGTGATGAAAAATATGGTCACTATATAGTGTGATTAGTGACAACTTTTCACAAAAATAGTGACGTGTTTTGTTTTTGTGTCTTGTCACCAATAATATCACTATATTGATCATAATACTTTTCATCCTTGTAATACATATATCATCCAAGTCGAAAATAAAATAA
Organism: Gynochthodes officinalis; assembly: GCA_020080225.1. Lineage (NCBI taxonomy): Eukaryota > Viridiplantae > Streptophyta > Magnoliopsida > Gentianales > Rubiaceae > Gynochthodes > Gynochthodes officinalis. Next base: position 31,821,759 of record CM034615.1, on the reverse strand, counting down.
CGACAATCACACTAATCATTGAACACCCAAAAATATTGAAATGAAAGAAACAATAGTTAAATTTCATTAATTCAACGGACCACATCTTAATTTCCCACAAATCACGAAGAATAATAGTCAAGCATCCTAGTTGTAGCATGACAATACAATATTATCCAAACGCTTTACACCCCAAAAAATAGAGTCAAACACACCATTCGCTTAGCGTTTTGAAACAAAATAGACAAAAGGAATGAAATAGACCTCGACAACACCAATCAAAAGGCAATTTGTTATACCTTCAATTTGTGAATGCTTGGCTATATGGTGGTGGATGAGTCAGTATGAGAAGAAAAATAAAAACACTCAATGTTATTCATTGTTTGAAACATTCAATCCAATCCAATCGAATATATGACTAACTCCAAAAGTAGCAATGGCCCATAATTATATCTCATGATGTAATACAATTCCACTAATCAACGATAATAATCATGCTACAATTCCACCAATGAAAGAAAATTGAAGTAACCACCAAATGTATCTCATGACATAATAAAATTCCACCAATCAAAGATAATAATCATAAACGACCCATATAGTTAGGCATTAATATGTTACATAATGTTCATATCTCAGAGAAATGCTAGAATGCCCTATGTATTGATAATATTGATACGAAACCTATGAGTATACATGTAATAATTCCTTAAGGGAACAACATGTTTTTTTTGTTAACCAAGCTCATATTTATAAGACAATTAGATATGAAATGTGCACTTACATCTTTTTTAGATTGCTAACTAGACAACAGAATTATTTCCACCATCAACAATTGCATCTACTCCTTTACCGTATTCAACTCAGATTGTTAAGCGGCAACCTTTGTAGTTATGGTTGCATTCTATTTCACAGCATTGTCTACTATCCTCCTCTCCACTTCAACTTCAATTTTGAATTTTTCAATAGCAATTATTTGTTTCTCCAAAACAGATCACCCCTTCACATGGTCAAGAATGTGGCGTAGTTTGTTCTTGCAAATCTCTGCTGGCGAACTTGAAGAAGTAGACTCCTCATGCCACAATTTGTCCTACATTAATAAACAAGTCATTATTCCCCAATTAGTTTATATGTTTACAAATAAAAATTTCTTAAATTATAAGTAACACAGTCATGTACCAAAGTTCTCTATGCCTTGTCAGTAACCATATTTCCTTTCTTCCTCAAGTAATGGCGAATTTTATATTGATCAATCGTTGTTGGTGCTTTTCCTTCCTTGTCTGTCAAGTATTCACAATCATACTATATGTATTAAGCAACTGCCATATTGATTTTTGAGAAAAATTAAAATAGACTTGTGCTTTACTAAACAAATCATCAACAATCCTAGCAATAGAGACTGACTCAAAAGTTGGTGGGGTGTCATTAATAGCACAATTCCCCTTTTTTCTTTGGCTAATGTCCTAGAAATTGTAGGAGATGAAAAATTAATCAAATACTAGTTTTTTAAGCACAAAAGATTGAAATAAAAACGAATATGATAATTAATGGCTAATTGACCTAGAAGTTCTCAATAGCAAATCTCTCGCAAAGCTTTACACATTCATCTTACTTTACACTGTCATCTTGCTTTACACTAGTTGAAGAATGCCTCATTACCTCTTCTTTTGATGGAAACTTTTTAAAATGAAGGCGCAACCTATATTGCCTATTCCTGTGTTGGGTACTAAATTGCGTACGGAAGGCCTTCTTCACCAATTCACTACCATCATAATTTAAATTCTCCTAAAGGTTAAGAAAAATGACATTACAATTCCTAAAACATCAAATGCCCATAACTACAAATTATTATTTATTTAACTAACAAATATTAAGCACATAATACCATGCACTTAGAAATGATCTCATCCTTCAATTCCTATGGCTGGTGCTTCCAAGTGGTGCCATCAAATTTTGCAAACTGGCACCCAATACACCCGCTCTTAGTAATCACCTGCTGACTATTTGCTCTCACAAAAACTCCAACATTCTCATTAACTTCTATGACAAGTTTTTCATCAAAATGCCCTTTTCTTTTACGGTTCAAATTATGTGTGGGTCTTCTCGTACTGGATGTGACTACATAAATTTTTTAGACCATAAACGACAAGAGCCGGTTATCCATTCATGAAAGTCTAACTCAATAGATGAATTCAAAGGGAAAAAAACTAAGTATATCAAACTTTTAGAAAAAAAAAATTGAATGCATAAAACTTAGCCAATAAAGTCTTTCAAGATTATGTTTGTTGGTGAGGAGTATTTCCAATGAATTCTTGCCAATTGGATGTGTTTTTAGACTGCTCCTATTGATGAGAATCACCGTCATCATGCTCCTCCTCATTAGTATGTTCAGCCACCTTCGGGGATAAGGATCTCATCTTGTTTATGTGTCTCTAGCATTAGAATCAATAAGGGCCTAACTCCATTATTGTTTACTGGCCACATTCATGATTCTTCATTCTCCTTATCTCTAAGTTGAAGGGGGGATTTGGCCGATTTGGTGCAAGTCGAGCACTTTGTAGAGAAGAATCACCTAATGGGGCATTTGGCTGATTTGGCATCAACTTGGCACTTCCTCGAGGAGAAGCACCTAGTGGGGGATTTGATAGACTTGGCATAAGCCAGGCACTTCGTCGAGAAGAAGTACCAAGTGGAGGATTTTGTGCATTTTGAACTTTAGATGGCATAAATGACCCCCTTGGTGTTTTTAGAGCACCAAGGCACTTTTCCAATCTTCCCTTGTCAGGCCCAACCATCTGTCCATCAACAAACAAATACTAGTTGCATTAAAAACTACAAACACAGTGTTTAAATTGTTTTAAAGGTGACCAAATGCCTATAACAACAAACATGCATTACCTAGGATTTTGTAGTGAGTATCATGTTGAGAAAACATAAATATCAACAATAGAAAGCAAAACAATTAGAGGATACAAACTACCATACATTAATAGACAGAACACACATTACACCAATCAAACATATATATGTAAATAAACTGGTAGGTCCCCCCATTCACTTGACTAAAAAACAAAGACTATAAAAATATGAAAAAAAAACAAATACTACTCTAAATGTAAGATACAACTACACGTGATTGAACATCCATTTGGTGCCGATTTTGAATCAGTATAATCATCTTCCCCTGACTCCTCTTGGACCATGTCTAACCTACATATACAAATCATAGAAATATTAGTGCAATTCAATTTAAGAGCTACATACTTTTAATATTGGGCTTGTGGAACTTACATGTTCTCCAAACCATGAAGCAAATTGATTGTTGTGATGTTGATCCACATTGTCACTATCTTCTTCTTCAAGTTTAAGCTTATATTCCCTCTGATTATGGAAATAGTAATAAGTGAAAATCTGTATGGAATTATAGATAAAATCAATTTAAACTAATTTTGGAAAATGAATGTACTTAATTAGCTCCTCTATTTCATCACAATTGTTCAAAATGTAGGAATAAATCTTGGCCAATTCTCCCTCACTAAGAACGTAACATTTTGGGCTACCCAATGTCCGATGTCTACTTGAGAAAATAGAAATCACACCATTGATATCTATCATCTCTTTGTTACACTCAACCCTAGTGAAGATAGTCTCAACATCGTTCAAATACATAGAACAAAATGTTATGCATTCTTTGTCTATGTACCTCTCAATAATACACCCTTTAGGTCGAGCTTTATTATGAACATAGCTCTTAAAAGTCCTTATCCTAAACAAAATTTCATATTTATTAAAAAAAAATAGCAATTGAATATAAGGAAATATGTTAAAGCATTAAGATAGTGTTATTACCTCTTAAATGGGAACATCTATCAATATTGTGGTGGACTAGCTATCCTCACTTCATATAGCAATTGTGTCAAGAGATGAATCATGATGTCGAAGAATGATTGAGGGAACAACCTTTCCAACTTGCACAAAAGGATAGCAATTTTCATCTCTTCTTTTTCAAGAACATCTAAATACGTACTCCGTGAGTATAACTTCTGGACAAACTCACTAAGTTCGTACAAAATATGTCGAACTTTCTTTGTCAAGCATCCCTTAATTGCCATTGGAATAATAGGTTGGATGAAAACATAGAAGTTGTGACTTTTCAATCCAGACAACTGGAACTCTCCCTATATATTTAAAGTAAAGCCATCAGGGAACTTCACTGAGAGAATGAAGTTAAGTATTTTATGGTTTTCATCTTTGTGAAATAATAGGAAGCCATAGACATGATCAATGAATTACCATGTGGCTGCAAATGCAAATCCCTTTTTAACCCTTGATCCATCAAATCCTTACGAGATTTCTAAGTATCCTTACTCTTACCCTTAATGTCAAACAATGTTGCAATCAAACTCTTAATCAGATTCTTCACAACATGCATGATCTTTATATTGTGTCTCAATTTAAGGTCCACCTAGTACGAAAGGTTAAAGAACACACTTTTTTAGCCCACTGCGGACCATGTTCTTCGCACTTACGTCTTTTCCTTTGGTCTTTACTACAAGATTTACCCAAGGAATATAATCCACTAGCTAACATCTCAACATCATGAAGAATCTCATGGCTAGATTTGGGTAGTACTGGATATCAGAGGTCTACCAACCCGTCAAAATTTGTTTATCTCTTCGCCATTGGTGGTCAAATGGTAAGAATCTACGATGTCCCATATAACACACTTTTCTACTCTGATGCAAGTACTGAGATGATGTCTCATTCATGCAAACTGGACAAGCATGGTAGCTTTTGGTACTCCAACCAGAGAGCATAACATTGGTAGAAAAATCATTTATGGTCCACAAAGAGTCATCATAAAGTGAACTTTTCTTTTGTCAGCATCATAAGCCTCGACACAAATCCACAACTCATTCAATTCATCAATCAAGGGTTGCAAACACACATCAATATTATTTCCTAGTGATTTGGGTCCAGGAATTAGAATCGACAAGAAGAAGAATGGATCTTTCATGCATTTTCAGGGAGACAAATTATACAGGACAAATACTGTATGCATTGCTTAGGTTGCCAAATGGATTGAACCTATTAGTGGTAATACCAAGTCTCAAACTTCGAGGGTCACTTGCAAAAGAGGAAAACACTCTATCAATGTGTTTCCATGCTTTACTAATTATGTTATCATTTTTGACTCGATTCTCCTTATGCTACCTCATGTCACAAGCTATCTTCTCATTAATGTAGAACCTTTGTAGCCTTGATTTGAGAGGAAAGTACCAAAAAACCTTCTGAGGAATCTTTGAAGCTTTGCCATAAATCTAGGCTCATGTTCATACAATATCAAGTCCTATTTCGATTATTTTTCAGCCATTCATGAGCTAACCAATTACTCTTCTTAATTAAAGTTCATTCTTCTCTATCAATTGTTAAAGTGTGTGAAGTTATGTGAAAAGGTCTTTTGTTCTACACCCTAGCTAGTGAATAAGGTGTGTCTGCGGGTGATCTCTTGGTCAAATATCTACTTGTTTAAAAATTCATAGTTTGACAAATACTGCTTAACAAGGTTGCTCAAAGCCCAATCCGATCCAAGTCTCCAAATTTCATTCCTTAAAACAAAGAAAAATTACACTTTTAGTCCTTCATGTTTTGAAATCAACATATTTAGTTCTCAAAGTTAGAAAAGTACAACAATTTTGGTCTTAACTAATAGAAATTAATGCAAAGTAATATTTGAAAGTTAGATTTAATTTTATATTAACAGCTTTGGTCCTTGAAAGTTTGAAGTGTTGAAATTTTTAATCCCTAATGTTCAAGAGTGAATGCTTTTCAGCACCAAAGTTAAAAAATAATTTACTATTAGGAAATTGATGAAAAATGATATCAAACTATCCAAATTTGCCTATATAATCATTAGTTGTATTCTTTAATTAGAGAAATAAAATCATTTTCAAATTAAAAAACACTCCCTCCATTGAAAAAAAAGAGTCTACTCTTATATGGGTACAATTTTATTTTATTTTTTTAGTTTAAAGTGCAATACACTTAATGCACTATTAATTGTATAATTTTATATTTTTATACTTGATTTTTTAATTGCCAGCCATACATGGTTATCATTAGTAGTAAGAATATAGTAGGAATGTCATACAAATATAGAGTTTTTTTTTAGATAAATAAAAAATTTTAAACTGAAATCTTTTTTTTTTGTGACAGAATATTTTTTTATAGTGTTATTATAATTTTTTTCCCTAATTAGATGATATTATTCCCTAATTAAATGATATTATTGTACTCTTTATAGTGTTTCTACAGTACTATGAACAAAAGAAATCATGTCTACATAAAACATACTTTTTTTTGTTTTTGACAAGCAAAAAAAAGCCAAATTTTATTATTGAGATAAAGAGGCCAAAGCTACCAAAGGGACATAACAGTAGCAAACCTACTCTACGAGGAGCGGAGAAATAGGGGAAGGGGAGACATGGGCTTATTTTTCCATGATCGCTAACAAAGGATTAAGTCTGAACACTCCTGCCTTTGCTAACCTGTCAGCTACACTATTAATGCCCCTCAGAATGTGGTAACCCTCCCAGTGCTTAATTTTTCTCTTCAGCAGGTTCAAGTGATTAGAGATATTTTTTAGATGCCAAGGGGCTTTGTCTGGGTTTTTCAGCCATGTGATCGCATTAGCTGAATCGCTCTCAATTTCCAGGACATGGGAGCTTTTCCAAATAGTCTCTGAGAATACCTAGAAGGCCTCCCAGATAGCATAAAACTCGGCTTGATTTGAATCCAGAATCCCAACATGTTTAGAGAATATAGCCCTTGTTCTACCCAAATCATCTCTAAGAATACCCCCAATCCCCGCCATGCCCGGTTTCCCGATAGCTGAACCGTCCGCATTAAACTTCATCTTACCAGGATGTGGACGAGACCAAGCGGCACCAACCTTCCTGCATCTGAAGACCTGCCTCACTACTGCATTATTCGGCTGTTGGAAGATGTCTGATACAGAAGTTGGAGAAGAAGGCCATCTTGCCTTAAACCAAGTAGCAAACCGAATGAAAATCAAATCCATGAGAAGTTCTAAATCAAAACGCTTATTGTTAAAAGTGACCTGATTTCTGCATAGCCAGATCAACCAGGCTATAACATAGAACATCAGAATCCAAGGCTGCCTTCCATTGAAATCCGAGAAAGATTGCTGCCAGCTATTGAGAAAGGTGGAAGGGTTCCCCGGGTGACCCAAACAATACCCCAAACTTCCAAACACCTAAACTACACCCTCCAGCTGCTCCAACAATTGAAAAACAGGGCGTTGAGCAGATTCCATCACGGCATTGCAGAAAGGACACATAGCAAGCTCCAGTCTAATAATGCCCCTTCTTAGCAGACAACTTCTAACGGGAAGCTTTCGGTGAATTAGTTGCCAGACAAAGACTTCCACTTTTGGCGGACCATAACCATTCCATACTAGATTCTAGATTACTCACCCTTGCCTCTGAGGCAGCAACACTGATTTGTAGAAAGAGGAAGTGGAGTACATACCACTCGGTACCCATCGCCATATGATCCGATCCTGGGTGTGACTGCTAGGATATTGGCCCTGCAAAGTGCATAACAAGTCCTCCCATTGTTGTTTTTCCCAATCAAGAACATTTCTACGAAGAGCAATCCTCCATTCCCAACGGTCATTCCTCCAATTTCCAAACTCGACCACATTTCCATCCTTATTAATAGACAAAGCAAAGATGCGAGGAAAGCACGTTTTTAAAATCATACCTTCTATCCACTCCTCATGCCAGAAAACAATATTGTCTCCCGTCCCAAGCAGTGCCCTCATCCCTGAAGAAACAACCCAATGAAATTTATCAGATGGAGTGAGTAGGGCAGTAATAGCTTTCCATGAATTAGATACAAGTCTGTTGTTGCAAGGCCCGGGGAGGAGGTGTTTCTTTACTAGCCCATACTTTTCCACCATAAAGTTCCGCCATAGTGAATCCACTTCGTTACCGAACCTCCATAGCCTTTTAGCTAATAATGCCGAGTTCTTTAAGTGGAAGTCAATCAGACCCAATCCCCCGAGCCATTTTGGAGCATTTACCGTATGCCAATCCACATAATGCAATTTACGTTGCTGTTCCGAACTGCCCCAGAGAAATCTCCTTACTAGTTTGTCCATGTCATTTTTAACACTGCAGGGGAGCTTAAAGACAAACAGGAAGAATATTGGCAAACTTGCCAAGACAGAATTAATCAAAGTCACTCTTCCACCCATGAAAAGGTACCTTATTTGCCAGCTTGCTAGCTTTGATCGCATTTTATCCAAGATTGGCCTCCAAATGTTTGAGTTCTTTGAGTTATCGCGGAGGAGTCCAAGGTATTTAACCGGGAAGGCTTCGACCTTGCAATTCAAGTACTCGGCCCAATTATACTGGAGACCCTCTTCCACCCCAATGCCTATCAAGCTACTTTTGCTGAAGTTTATCTTCATTCCAGACAACACCTCAAAGCATTGGAGAATTCTTTTCACGTTCAGAACACTTTCAAGCTCAAGTTTGATGAAGACAAGAGTATCGTCCGCATACTGTAAGTGAGTTAACCTGAAGCTACCCTGGCCAATACTCACCCCCTCGAATAGCCCTAAGGATTCTCCTTTTAGCATAAGGACACTAAAAGCACGCCATGATATTGAAAAGTAGCGGAGAGAGGCGATACAGCGGAGACCTTTTACGATGCGAATCGCTTGGTAGGAGAGCCATTGATCAGAATTGACATAGACACTGCAGCCACGCAGAAACGGTCCAACTTCTCCACTTCCTTCCAAAATTCATCTTTATCATGACATGCTCAAAAATCGATCAACATTATCAAAAGCTTTTTCGAAGTCCACCTTCAACAGAATGCCACTCCTGCTATTTTTCTTGAGATAGTCGACAGCTTCATTAGCAATTAAAAAGCAATCTAACAATTGCCTAGCTTTTAGGAACGCAAATTGGTAGCTCCCTATCACCTCATTAATCACCCCTTGCAATCTGACTGCTAAAACTTTGGCCAGGATTTTATAAATGCTTCCAACGAGACCAATAGGCCTATAATCTTTTAGGTGGACAGGATTCTCAATATTTGGGACCAAGGTGATGAAAGAGAAGTTATTTGCCTTGTCAAATGTCTCAGTCTCGAAGAAACCCTCCAGGAAAGACAGCACATCTGATTTGACTGACCCCCAATGGTGCTTGAAAAAATTCATATTAAATCCATCTGGCCCTGGAGCTTTATTCCCATGGCACTGCTTGATAACTTCTCAAACTTTGGTTTCGGAAAACGGAACTTCGAGGCTATCCCTTTGTACATCTGAGAGACTTTTGAACTGACAGTCCAAGTCAAAGATACCAACTGCCGACACCTTGTTGTATTGATCAGAATAATACTTTGCAACTGCATCTTTCAACTCTTTAGGCTTCGAAACTCTCCTTCCCTCCAATATTAGATTGCTGATAAGATTAACCCTTCTTCTTGAGGAATCCAATTGGTGAAAATATTTAGTGTTTCTATCTCCCACCTGAAGCCATTTACTTTTGGACTTTTGTAACCATGCTATCTCCTCTGCTCGATACACATTCCATAACTGGGCCCGCATATTTGCAAGTTCAACTCTTTTATCAATCGGTAGTGTATTTGCTGCATCTAACTTCTCCAACCTATCAATTGACTCCTCTAACTCCTGGGAGTAGCTAGGATTTGCCTCGCCATTATGAAGTTTCCACTATTTGATGAGAGGCTTAACCCTCCTAAGCTTTAACCATAAGCCAGAATTATTTCTTGATTGAGCTGCAATCTCCTTCCATTCATTGCGAACCAAGTTATTGAAGCTTTCCTTTTTCCAGCCAGTGGTTGAAAAATTTGAAAGGCCTAGGGCCCCAGTTTATCTCCTCTGTTCCCATGAAAATGGGGTGGTGGTCCGATAGAGATCTTGGCAACACTTGTTGGACCAGTGACGGGAAAGTATCCAGGAACTCACTTGAGAGCAAAAATCTATCCAACCTACTACTAACAGGGAGAGATCGATTATTACTCCAAGTGAATTGCCTGTCTAGGAATGGCAAATCTACCAACTGTATATTTTCAATAAAGTCGTTGAACTCATTCATGGCCAACAGATTGCCGATTTGACCGCTTCTCTCCTCAAGCGACCTAGTGACATTGAAGTCCCCCCCAACACACCACAGTAGTTGCCAATTTCTCATTCTATTAGATAGCTCATTCCAAAGTCCGCTTCTTTGATTCTCACAATTTGGTGCGTAAACATTACAAAAGACGCACTCAAAATTCAATCTCTTCAGCTTTCCTTTTAATAGGATGTATCTTTGTTCTAAAATAGCATCTACACAATGAAAATTTTCACCATCCCAGACCGTTATCAGTCCTCCCGCACGCCCAATGGAGGGGACCCACTCAAAATTGGGGTCCTTTCTTCCTCATAGTTGGCCAATTCCATGCCTGTCAAATTGCTCCAATTTTGTTTCTTGGAAGAGTCCCATCCTGAATTTTTTCCTAGACACAAGGTTTCAAACAGCCCTTCTTTTCTCCCTAGCTCTTAAACCCCTTACATTCCAAGAGATGATCGTCATTTATCCCAAGTATGCACACTTAAACAGGAAAGGAAAAAGAAAACAGAGAAGCCTCTAACCTAAACCTGTAATCCACTTCTCCCTCTCTAGGCGGGCAAAATGGTCAATCATTGCATCACGAGGAAGCTTGAAGACAATCCCCAATTTGGAGCTCACTTCCCATGTTGACAGTGCCTCCCTTAAAATGTTGTTGTGATGTGCAATGTCTTCATCAGCAAGAGTAAAATCAGCCAGGTCCCTTGGTACATTGCCAGCCGACATTTGAAGATAACATTCAGAAGTCTTGCCTTTCTTTGTGCAGGGCAAACTTAGCGAGCTGCCATTTATATTTCGGGAGTTCACCTTCATCGTTCTGGAGCAATTCCCGGTTTCCATAGCTCTATTGTTGCAGAGAGAGCCAATTGACCCTTTTTTGGAACCTTCCCCCGTCTTAGAGCTTTTGCTGGTGTAGGTGTGGGCTGAAACTTCGTTTGGGGCACTTGAGCCATCGTCCAGGTCATCCAACAACACAAGCTTAAGAGCCTTACTGGAGTGGGCTGCTTGGGCTGCATCAGTCTTTGAAGCCTTTGGAGTTTTGGCATTGCAGGCCAATTCATGTTCCACCTGCTTTTGGGTATTTACATCAGGCCCCTTTATTAGTCCACAGATTTGAAGCATATCTTGTTGGATTGGGTCACCCAGAAGCCCATTAAATCCAGGCCCGTTGAACCTCCCTTTCTTGAAGCCTCCCTCATCAAACTCATTGCAACCCGGTCCATCCCGTATGTGATTCACTTCATCGGCTTCTACGTTCTGCATTTTTCCATTTTCATGTAACTGATTGATTAATAGACTCCCTTCCTAAAACATACTTTTAAATATATACATTCTAATTAGTTAATCAAGACATAAAATGCCCATTTTGAAAGCACAACATTTTTCAAATGATCCGTTGAATCGTGCAACCTATGTACATTCTTTTCATTATTATAGTAAACAAATGTTTTTATAGAGTATTATTAGATTTTATCTATATAACAGACCCCGCATAGTGAGATAAAAGTTTTATTCATATTGTTATATTTAGTGTATTATGGTACTTTTGACTATTGAAGTATTATTATAGTACTTTCTATCACGTTTATACTGTTAGAATAATATTATGAAAAAGAAAAATCAGTTCCTCAAAAAAAAAAAATTAAATAGATGTATGTATTCCAATTAATTAAGTGTTATTATAGATTTCTTTTATAATTTTATTGTTTTAGTTTTTCCTATTTAAGTGTTTGTAGTGTAGTTATGGTATTATGAATAGAAAAATCAGGTCCACCGAAAAAAAAAAATGAGCATTCCAATTCAATAAATTTTATTATAGTAAAAAAGTATATCTTATTGGAAAACAGATTTTTTCCCTCTAATTATTCAACAACTACATAAGCAAATCTTAATAGTGTGGCATTATTTTCTCTCAATTATCCCAATACTGAGTTATTTTTGTAATTTTGGGGTTAAAAGTATGACTCTTAAATATTAGGGACTAAAAACATTGACATTTCAAATTTTTAGTGACCAAAAATGTTAATATAAAATTAAATTCTAATGTTCAAACGTTACTTTGTATTAATTTTGATTAATTAGATCAAAATTAATGTATTTTTTAAACTTTGAGGACTAAATGTGTGTACCTTTAAACATTAAGAACCAAAATATCGACTATTCAAGTTTTAGGGATTAAAATTGCAATTTTCCTAAAACAAAATTTAATCAAATCATCAAATTAAACATGATAACAATCCAAAACAAGAAGAAATAACAACAATAAATATAATTTTATGCATCTTATCGAGCACTTTGTTAAGATTTCTCGATAAGAAATAACCACAATAAATATAATTTTATGCATCTTATCGAGCACTTCGTTAAGATTTCTCGATATTTGAGATCTTTTTCTTTCCTGAATAAGTGAGAGAACCTTCTCCTCTTTTAATAAGGGAGAGTTCTATATTTTGGATTATGTTTGTCCTTTTCCTGTTAACTATTGATTTGAGTGATCTATAGATATGTTACCTGGAGAAAATACAGTCAGTTTAAATCTGATTAGATCTATTCATAATTGATCCGATTCACATATTGGGTTTTTGTCCAAAGATGTAACATTGTTTGGGACTGGATTCAAGTTCTAGTAGTGTTCAACATGACATCTTTAAACTTTATTGGGTTTAGATCGAATTAAATTTGTATGATCTAACAGATGCCCTATCTACAAGTGTAGGTTCTTTATAAATCTGATGTTAAGAATATACAATCAAATTATATGGTGTAATCAGTTGCAATAATTATTCTTTTCCTTAATGGAAATATTACTTTCATTAGTGAATAAGGATTTCTCTCAATTAATTACAGTGAGACAATTTTTTCTTTCATTAACCAAAGTTATTCTAACGTAATGGTGAGGGAGACTACTAAAATGTCATTTTGCGTTTGTCCTTTCTTTAAAAAAGTATACTACAACATTGATGTTTAAAGTTTTTTTTTTTTTTTTTGCTCGTTTTCTGGGAAATGCATTGAGTTTATTACAATAGTACAAATTCCTAAAGAGAGAATCAGAGCAAGCAAAGTAACATAAGATGGAGATTTATTTTTTTATTGGTCCAGGAAAAGCAATTAATGGTATATTGCTAACTTATAACTAAAAAATTACTCCATCCATCCCCCAAAAAAAAAAAAAAATCCACTTTCAAAAAAATTTCTTGTCCCAAAAAAAAGAGTCCACTTTGAAACCAAATTCTTAAAATATCCTTACTAATAGTAATTATGTATGCTCATAATTAAAAATTAGTGATAAAAATGTAAAATTATATATTGAGTTAGTGCATTAAGTGTGTTATGCCTAATAACTAATAAAAAGTTGTATTTAAACCAAAGTGAACTCTTTTCTTAGGACGGAGGGAGTATAACGGATCAAAACTAACTTCTTTTGGGGACAAAGGGAACATATAATAATGATGCATAGATTACTTATTCATTGATTTAATAATCATTTGAGATATTAGAAATAATATAGTTGAATTACATTAAAAAAAAAAAAGGAACTATGACTAGGCATGAATTTAATATGTACTCCGCTATCCCAAAAAAAAAAAAATCTACTAGGGTGGTACAACTTCTTTTAATTATAATGTAGAATATATTTAATATGTGGTTAAGTTTATTTTCCACTTTTATCATTACTTTTAAATTATAGGCTATCCATAGTCATTACTAAAAAATACATTAGAAATTATATTCAAACATTTTCTTTTATCGATGAAAAAGTTATGAAAATTGATTTTTTTTTTTTTGGGTCATAGGAAGTAATAACAAAAATAATTATGACCAAAAATCGTGAAACAATCATTACGCGTAGTTGTGGGATTGAATTGCTAATATTGAAGAAAAGACGGAAAGAGAAAAGAATGGCCAGTTAGAAGGCCTTCAAATAATCCATTGTTGTAGAAATCCATCAATGTGTGTTCATATAGGTACCCAAAACTCTTAATTTTGACATTAATACCAACTTAAAGTAAGAATAAAAAAGCAACAATTCGATATGAAGTTCACTTGAGTTCAAGTTGTGAAAAGTAAAATAATTATGGCCCGTACATGATTAGTTACCACCACTTAATTTTTTTTTTCCAAATAAATGATCATTATATTTACTGTCACATATACAACATCTCGCCCATTGGTTATGAAGGCCTATGATCTCACACTAAAACTAAATGTGACAGAATGGGTTTTCCCATCCTTATAAAAGTCTAAACACCTAACAACCAATTAATATATATTTTAAACTTGTGAGGCCAAAAAGAATAGAATATTAAGTAAGAACAAAAACACACACTTCGCTTGATCCTTTAAAATCTCATGATATTATAATGGACAGAATATCCAATTTCCATTTTGGAATGATATTCTTTCCATTATAGTCATTACCTCAATCAATTAAATACCTACTTATGACGAAAGTGACAAAGTGACCATTGAACTGCAGATTCTTTTAGATTTGATCTCCTTCCAATTAGCCCATTTCCAAAAATTCCAGCCATTCTGCCTGAGCCCGATCCACCACTTCTTTTTCTTTCGTCCATTCTTTTTGGAAGATTCATAAATTTTTTGTTTTCCAAAACATCCATAAAATATATACAGTCAGGTCTGCTCTATCTTGCCACAAATTATCCTTTTTCCCACTACATATTTGAAGCCACCATTATTTGAAGTTTAACTCATCACCTTTCGAATCTATCCATAGAATCAAAGCCAGTTTTCACTCCTTTTTCGCCCTAGGTTAGTGAAGTAAAACATGCTCTAAGTTCTCTTCAAAAGCTCAACACATGTTGCAAATTAATAGGATCTTCTTCAATTTCTCTCTTCAATAACTGGTCTTTTGTTGAGAGAATGCCATGCCAACATCTCCGTATAAAGTATTTAAACTTCCTTTTGATGCCAAGCTTCCAACTGCTTCCAAACCACTTAAGTGTATCTGATCCCTGGAGACCAATCTATTTATTGAAAATACTAGTTACCGTGCTAGCGCTAGCCATGTGGATACCTTTTTTTTAATTTTATTTTGGAAAGATGATAAAGTGAAATATATATATATATATATATACACACACACACAAAAAACAATGTCCTCTTACACATTTTCTATATTTAAGCCACATGTACAATTAGATACTCTATGATATTGCCATGTAATGTAAGTTATATTTATTTTCGTATGTCAATACTCAATTTCATTATGCTAGACTTATATAGTTATTTATTTACTAATTTATATAATTTGAATTTTAGGCCAAAGTGATAAATAATTAAAGTTATTAAACTTATCTACCAACTACAATTTTATCTTTTATCATTATCCAACAAGAAAGTTATCATTTTATCTCTTTATCCATGGTAATTTTAAATTTAATTTGTTTACTCTTTATCTATAAGTAAATTTGTACATATTGAATAATAGTGATATTTGTTTTGAGCATTGACATCAAATGCTTACAATTTGCATGTAGAACAGTATTTAAAAAATAGTTTAGATATTTCCTTATGCTAATTTTTCCCATATTTTTAAAATTATTTTTATGAATTTTTCATCCTACACAACTTCTAGTTGCTCTATTGATGGATATTTTTTAAATTTTCATTTTAATAATATAAGATGATGGGACATATGAAGTTATTTTTGGAAGTGATTTTGCTATCATTGAAGTTCCGAAGAAGCTCAAAGAAAAAGGAGTAGATTTGGACAACAATGGTTTCCTAATTTTTCAAGTATGCATGTTTTTAATTTGTACTTGGTACTTTGTGATAGATAGAAGTCTATTTGCAATGTTGTTTAAATGAATATGTTATTTTTTTGTAGGGCAAGATTGAGCAGATTTCACTGATGAAAACAGAGGTGCAAGGGCCCCATGATGAAGGGATTTTTAGTGTACTTTGAAGACATTGTTGGAACTAACAAATATGTTGAGAAAATTGAAATTTTATTTTAATGAAAATCTGTTGATGACAAAATTGGTTTTGGGTGCAGAACAAACCGATTTTGATGATATTGAATTTAGGAATTTTTCTCTTCTTTTTATTTTCTTTACTTATCCAATGATATTGAATTTAGGGATTTTTCTCTTATTTTTATTTTCTTTACTTATCAAATTTCAAATTTCCAATTGATTATTGCCTCTTTTTGTTTTTCCAGTGCACACATGAGAAAATTCCTTATCAAATCAAGGGAGGATGCAATGCTTACTTCTAAGAAATTCATTGATGATAGCTTGATGAGGGGTGGTCAAAAGTTCAGTTTAGTAAGTTAACACGAAGTCTTACTAAAGAAAAATAATTTACTTCGTTAATATAAAATAATCATAAATATATGATTAAGTTACGAAGAGAGCAATAAACCAATGAGAGGAATATCTCTAATTGGGGTATAGCATCAAGTATGTTGTGGGCATTTTTATTGGAGCAAAACTCTAATTGTCACTAGTAATTGGATTATAGCATAGTTATTTTGCAGGAAAAATGATTAATACATAGGATGGATATGAATAATTTGGATAACTATAAAGATAAAATAAAACTCAACTATGTTTACACAATCCAAACTTTTGAAATTTTTCACATTTTAATTAAATTTGAATTCAATAATCTTAGATTCAAATCTAATATTCTTATCCATCTAAATTTCCAATTTATTATTTAAATAAAACTTAAAATTTTTTATATAACTTTTATATAATAATTTAAATTTTTTAATTTTTAACAAATTTAAAATTTTGATTTTTAACATGAAATAATAATAATTTTAAATGAGAAATAATAAATTACAATTCTAACATTTTGAATTATTATGTAATTTTTTCCAACAAAATGATCCCGTGCAATGCACGGTAAAATTCTAGTTTGGATATAAAATGTTGGGAAAATAAAGGAACCTTGAGATATGAATATATTTTTGGAGTATCTTAAAACAAACATAAAACAAGAAATTAAATTAAATTAAAAATTAAACATTATTTAATTGGAAGAAAGAAACTGAATAATAAAGTAAATGGCAATAATTTTTCTATAACTTATTTTTTCTAAGAGTAGAAATACTAAAATTTAAAAGTTCTGATATATAATTCACCTAGCATTAAAGTTATGTAGATTTTAATTAAATATTAATTAAGAACTATAAACAAGTTACTATTAACAAAATTGTGTAGAACAATATTTTATCATTGCAACATATAATTTGCATAAATCCTGACAACAAAAGTTAAAATTTATAACTTAAGTTATTTTTAGTACTTTTTATATACTATATGTTAATTTATAGAAACGAGTAATTTTGTTTATATTAAAAAAAATTAAAAATCTATAAGAGAAATATGTAAGTATACTTTGTTTAAAAATTCATATGGTATTATAAATTTTAAAAAATCAAATCACCGCATACTATAAAATTTTTATTAATTGTACAATTTTTATGGTGATTGCATTTGAAAGTAAAATATAAATAATTAATAATATTTTTTTTAAAAAAATAAAGAACATATAATGAAAGTTTCTAAGAGCAGTTAATACTCATAAAATTGTTAAGAAAATAGTCTCAAATTTTGAAAAAATTATATTTATATCAAATAAAGACCTATAATCTGATAGAAATTTGATAACAAAAGATAAACCCCCTTCTCCATTTTAATACAAACTAGCACGGGATTTCCATATTAGGCATAGGGATGTCTAATAATTTTATTGATAATTACTTAAATATATACTACTAAAATTTTGGGAAAAAATCAAAAAATGTTAAAACAAAATTATCAAACAATGAGAATTATAAAAGTATAAAATAATATTTGTCCAATAAAAGTATTAGATAATGAATTATAGTTATAATTCGAAAAAAAAATAGTATAAATGAAAAACACTAAATCATAAACCCTTTGCATATACATCATAAAACTAAATGTGTATTTGACTCTTTATCATAATTCTATATCACATATTTCACTACAATCTTTCAAAATTCTACCTATAGATAAAGAAAATGATTAATTCCTAGGAATAAAAATATAGCAATCAAATGAAAAAATCTTGAAACAAAACGCTCAACCTCTTATAATTAAATAAATATGAAATATTCCTAAAAAAGTACATTTCATAGTGCCCATAAAACTCAAAGGACACAAAAAGAGACGTCAATTAGAAACACACAAGGAAAAAAAAAAGATAAAATGAAGAAATAAGGAAATAAGGTGTTCAAATAGATAAAAACATCCATGTACGTCAAGAAATTAAGAATATAATTCCAACATCTTCAACTTTTCAAATGATAACATTTATGTCCAGACCCATCAACTATCCATACCCTAGAAATATACCCTATTCCTTAGGTTCTAAAAAAAATAGTTCACTTTTGATTTGGTATATTCTCTATCCTAAAAAACGAGTCCACCTTGAAAACTTTTTCTTGTCCTGAAAAAAAAGTCTACTTTTAAACCAAAATTTTAAAATATCTTTACTAAGAACGATTATATATACCCAAAATTTAAAACTAAGGATAAAAATATAAAATTACACATTTAGTAATGCATTAAATGAGTTATACCTAATAACTAATAAACAATTATATTTTAACCAAAGTGGACTCTTTCCTTGGGATGGAGGAAGAATCTTATTTTAAATTACAATGGACGACACATTTTATGACATATTAAATGTGTCGTCCATTGTAATTTAAAATAAGATTCTCCCTTTGCAATGGACAACACATTTAATATGTCATAAAATGTATAATTTTTTATTTTTATCATTACTTTTAAATTTGAATTATACTTTGCCGTTGTTAATAAGTGTAATATAGGAATGTCATACAAAAACTGAACTCTTTTTTAGAGCAAATAAAATTGAAATCTTTTTTGTAGAAGAGAGAGCATCCATTAATAAGTTGAGAAAGTTTTTCATCAAAAACGCGTCAGAATTTTAGTATTTATTATATTTCCTTATTTTATGCTAAGTTGCTTTTTTAAAGATGAATGAATCCTAGTAGAACAACTAAACCAAATAAAAGAATCTCTTTTCGTAATTACCGCTACAATTCTTCCCCTTTTTTAATACAAAATAGATAGCCATAACATTTTTTTATATGGAAAAAATAATATTTTGTCGGGAAAAAAGAAAAAAAATGGAAAAAGTTCAAATTTTAGAAACATGAAGAAAAAGGAAACATGCATACAATGATATCGGTTCTGTAAGAGTATAGAATATAAATTTTCCTGTGGATTCAGCCGCTCAATATTTTACCAAACTTTATTCGGTTGCATCTCAGGTAATGTTTATTGTGACTGTTGTTTGCAGTTTCGGCAAACGCTGACGAATGCTGGTCTGGGAAATAAAGTGTGTGTGATTGTTCGTGTTTTTCTTGTTCTGTGTGTGTTGGGTTATTATTATTATTACTATTTAAATTCTGCCAAAAGTTTGAGACTTTTTAACGTAGTAACATCTTGAGTTTGTCTTAAATGAGTTAAAGGGTGTTCTGGGTTAGGTTTTCTTTCGAAAGGCAGTAATAGAACAACATGGCAATCATGATGGGGATGACGCGGTCATATTATAATGAATTTATGGCAGTGGCAGAGGTGATGCTGAGAGCAAATATTACCCTAGTGTTTGCTTTCATAAAATAGAAATTCAATGACCTTTTATTGTATTTTACTATAGGGTTTCAGGACCTCGTGAATACTTCCATTTTGGTTTGTTTGCTTGGATCTTTGAAGCAGGTGCAGACAAGACTCGCAATGGAAAACCCTGATCTTATCCCGGTAATAAAAAATTGTTGGTTCTTTTCCCCACTCCAATTTAAATTTTTTCATTGATAATTAATGACTTTCTTCAATATAAACTATTGCAGGTTATTGTTCTACGAATGGAGAATATTGCACGCTGCGAAGATTGCCCACGAGATCTGAGAAAAGCATTACTAAAAATTGATGGTAAGTTGATCAATGAGTACTTTCTCCAAACTAGTGAAAAATATTTTTTGTAATCTTTATTATCCTTGGTGTAATAGGTATTCATGAAGTGGCTTTTGATTCTGATTATAAGAACATATTCATTAGAAGCACACTAGACCCTTTGATGATAATTAAGAAAATTGCCAAGATGAATAAATCTGCAGAGCTTATCTTTTATGATAAAGAGCCCATTCTTGAAGACCATAATCACAAGAGTCCACAAAGTTCGCGAGAAAAGCATCATCGTGCCGAGGATGATAAACAGAATACTAGACAAAATGTCAAGGGAAAAAATTGTCGTTGTCCAGAATATGATCCTTGCAAGAAGGGAAATGGTCATGCGGCTCATAACGAGCAACATATGAAGAGTGTAAGAGAAAATGGTAAGGAAAAATACCATTATTGTCGAGATTATAATTATGCTCGCAAGGAGGAAGAGGGTCATGAAAGTGATGATGATGAGCATTTTAGGCAGAATTTTAAAGGGAATTGTAAGAAAAAACCCTCTTTTTGTCGAGATTATGGTGAGAACGAAGATAATCATGAGGATGATGAGCAGTATTATACCCAGAATGTTAGAGACAATGGTGGGGATAAACATTATCGTTGTCGCAATTATGAGTCTCAAGAAAATGGTTGGGGAAAATATTATCGTTGTCGTCGTTCGGATAAGAGACATAATACTCATGGAACTAGTTCAGATGAGAAAATACCCAAGATGTTTTTTGATCATGATGCTATATTCAAGGACTATAACAGGCGAAGAGGTGCATTTTGGAGTCGACATATGCCTTCAAGGGACAATGAACCCATGTTTTGTTACGATGACTACAATGATCATGAGCATTTTCGCTCGAAAAGTTGCCGGTACGATGCTAGAAACTCACAGCACTGGTATAATAGTCCAGAGACGGCTCCATATGAACATTGCAATTCTAAAATGCCATCATCATATGAACATCATCATTCAACAAGTATACCACCTCCATATGAGCAGTATGGTTCAAGTATGCCCCGACCTCCACCTCGGCCTCCGCCTCCTATAACATCTACATATTATTCCGGCTTCAGTGATGAAAATCCATATGGTTGCATCATAATGTAAGCTATGGAAACGCTTTCTACTGTCAGGTTTTCTTTACCTCTTAGTGGTTAGTTTTCAATGATTTTTATATAGATTCACTCATTGTATTCGTTTTGAATATTCTTTGTTTAACTATTGGATTTAGATTTTGCTATAACTTGTGTTGAAATTTGAATTTAGATATTCACATATGACAAACACATGAATGGAAACCAGAAGCCAGGGTTAAAGCATCGCTACTATATTAGGTTCATAACTACAACCTAGATATTGAATCATCATTTCCTATCATTTTAATATCCCATGATATCAACACATTAAATCGAAAGTCCACTCAATAGAGTGGAGCATACGGATAATTGTGCAGATCATTGGGTAAAGCAGTCCTTAATGGGGCCATTGATGGAAGGTTAATCGGCAATATTTAACATCCTCTTATTATAATTTGAAGACCTAGACTATGTGATGATCAATCAGCGATATTGATCTAACCTCCTCTTATTTATAATATGAGGACCTACACTATGAGGGAAAGGGAAGCTCGGCTAGATAGGCTATTAAAAGGGTTATGAATTTAACCATCAGGCCAACTAAGTCTCTTATACTAACTTCTATTTTGTAATGCTAGTTGTATATTCAGTCACAAACTAACACCAGAGTTCTGTGTTTGTTTTCCTAGGTGTAGATATATCAACTTTGAATTTGTTATTCTAGTAGTAGATTCAATCCCAAACTAGCAACTGAGCACTTACTATGTTTTTGTTCTCTTCAATATTTACACATTTTACTGCTCCGTCAAAGTGAATGTTTGTCACCACTCCATCAAAAATTCCTTCTACCATACCCCAGCACAGCAATAGTAATTAGCAGGTGTATTTCAATTTGCCTATACTCCAGCTCAGTGATAACAATTAGCAAGAGTATTTCATACTCAGCACAGTGATAGCAGGAGTATTTTAAACTCTGCTAGTGGCCAATTCCCTCTTATAGAAGTTGATTTAGCGGCTATTAAGTCCTCATCTACAATCTGATCAAATTTTCAGCTTTCTTTTTCAATGCAAGAATGCAAAATATGGTGCTTCTCATAAATCCAGACATAGCCCAAGACACTCATCTACAACATCAAAGGCTTCTATCTGACTACCAAATAATCTTGGCGAAGTTTATATTCCCTTATCCAACAAGGAAATTGGAGGTAGATTAGTATTCTTCAAACATTGAATGCTTAGACATCATTGAAAAGTCCACTTTTCCAAATTTCCCTTTCAACCTTGTATGTTTCATCAGATCATTTTCTTCAAATTCATTGAATATCTCAGTTCAGGTAGCAATTATTGGACTCTAGCTCCTTTAGGTATACAAGAACTTTCTCAGATTTCATCCTTATTAATTGAGCTAGCATTGCTTTGCTCCATGCAGTTTGTTCTTGAATATACAAATTTTTCTTTATCCTTTTTGTAGCTTTTCAAACTAAACTCTAAACCGTCAACTTTAAAAATTCTAAGTTGCATTTCTTCAATGCTTTCAAAACGCTTTCTAGCCATCATATAAGAATGCTCCAAGGGTCTGTTTGGTTGATCAAGATTCTTCTTTGAAAAGTAATTAAATTAAAATTAAAAATTAAAATTAAAATTAAAATCAAGATTCTTCTCTGAAAATTAAAATTTTGCGTTTGGTTGGTTTTTTATTTTATTAGGAAAGTTAAATGATTTCTAAAAGTGAGAAAATTGGTTGGAACTTTCCTGGATTTAGAATCTCAATTAAATATCGTTATTCATAGTACTTAACGGAATTTAATTTAAAAGATACACTTTTCTTTTAAACCATTTTGAACTCTATCATATTCTATCATTTATTTTTATTCAACTATCCTCTCATCTTCTCTCTTCCTTTGATTCATCTGACTCTCCCCTCCTTTCTTCTCCTCTTTTCTCTTTTCCTCTTCTAAATTATTCCTACGTAGATTTTTTTCCTTCATGGTTTTTGCATTCTAATTTTCTTTCTATCTAAGGTTTCGTCATCATCAGATAAGTTTTTTTTTTTTTTTTTGCATATTAATATTGATACATGATCATAAATCATTGATTATGTTTTTTTTTTTTAAATAAGAAGAAGATTTTCTTTCACATGTTTGTTGCTTTTATATATTTAAATATTTGATTTTTTTTAAAAATTATTAGGCCACTTTAATCATATTTTAATGATAGTCTTCAATTAGAAGTAGTATTGGGTTTTGTCTAAAAATTTTAATTTTCTAATTTTTGTTTTTGAATCATAAAATCATAAAACTTAGATAAAAAAAAATTAGTAACTTGTATTAAAATTTATATAAAAAATTACTACATAGAAATAATAATTTCATGGACTAGTGTTTAGGGTCAAACTTTTGTATTCAATTCTCTAATTGATAGACTTCCACTTTTTATATTTCATCAATTAGATTGAGTCCAATGGTGAATGGGGCGATGGCAGTTAAGGCAATGGATTTTCATTATTTATCCATGAATTCTTGTTCAAAAGGGAAGATAATGACATTTGAATCTTTTTTTTCACATGGTAAAGTCAGTGCATAGAATTATTGGAGAAAAATATGTGGATTGGAGTCAATCCATACATGCATATGGATTGGAGAAAAAGATACATGTAATCAAAAAGAGATAAGATAAATTAGAAGTTGGCATAGATACAAATTCTCACACTAAATACTATTTTTACCGTGATTTTTTTCTTGTCAATGTTTAATTACTGTTTTTTCGTGACTTTTGCCAATATTATATCATTATACCGCCGGATCCCATGCATAATTGTCAAGAAGTTTTAGGATATTATTATTTTAGCAAATATTTTATTTTAAATTTGAATAGTTTAGTTTGTATTACAATTATGAACTATTTAAAATAATTATTATGATTTTATTGGGAGAAATATTTACACTATTTAATTGTTTTGCTCTGTCTTATTTTGAGATATATGTAATACATATTTTTCATAATAGTATAAGTAAACAAAACAAATTAACTTATAAGGGTAGTTTAGGTAATAAAATGAAATACACATTACATTCTTTAGTTTATTCAATAAATCCAAACAATGAAATACCAACATTCTTAATTCTTCCAAACACATGAAAAAACCTGTTGGTATTCACTTTCTTCATAATCATTTTACTAAAAATCATATATTTAAATAACTTTACTTTCCCACCAACCAAACGAGCCCTAAGGGGTGTGCACGGTGCAAATTTTGTGATTTGGTTTTTGCAAATTTTCTATAGGTATCAAAACCATCCAACATACAAAATGCATTATGTGGTCACTGAAATTTTTTTTTTAAAAAAAAAAAAATCAAAACCATAGTGGTTTTTTAATTTGGTTAACCATTTATTGATAGAGTAATGATAGAGGTAGTGACAAATCATAGTGACTTTGTATAGTGACTGATGTGTCAACCATGAAAAGATAAAATCATCCCTCCTTATTTTGTATTTTGTGATAAAGACAGATGGATGATTTTGTCTTTTCATGATTGTCACTATACAAAGTCACTATGATTTGTCACTATCTTTATCATTACTCTTAATAATATATTGGGCAAGTTGATTTTATTTGACCCAAGTAAAAACTTTCTCTCGATGGCCCAAAATATGAAAACAAAGGCATAGGGTAACTTATTTGTGTTTGCTAGAGTATAAAATAACTTTTGATAGACCAAAAAATGGAATCAAACAACAATGATAACAATAATTAATCTCTATCCGGCTATATAGGACTAAAATATATATAAAAAAAATTGTACAACTTTAACATGTGTTTTTGGATAATCCTACTAGGAAATTGAAACAACCAAAGCACCATGAACCCTGAAAAAACTACTCCCTTCGTCCCAAAAGAAGAGTTCACTTTAGTTTGTGTATAATGTTTTATTAGTTATTGGGTACAACATATTTAATGCACCAACTAAATATATAATTTTACATATTTATCCTTATTTTTGAAATATAAGTATACACAATTATTATTAGTAAGCATATTTTAAAAATTTGATTTGAAAGTGGACTCTTTTTTTGAGACAAGAAAAAATTCTAAAAGTGAACTCTATTTTTGGGACGTACGGAGTAGTAAACAATTGTTACACTTCTACAAGAAATTGAAACATTGAAGCACTATGCCAAGAAATGAAAACACAGTAAACTCTTGTTACACTTCCAAACTAGTTCCAAACTATTGAAATTTATACTTAAGAGCATTGCCAAGCCAACATGCACTACAAGAAATTTGGCTTTTAGTGACGGAATTGCTAGTGACGAAAAAAAATCTCATCACAAAATACCACCTTTAGTGACCAAAACTTTTGTCATCACCAATTTTTCGTCTACTCCCAATTTTTTAATGTCGAGTCACAGAAAGTCGTCACTAAAGAGTGTAGCAGGAAACTTTCCCGCTAAAATGGTCGTAATTAGTGACGAGAAATCAGTGACGACATTCATTCTCGTCACTAAAATCATAAAAAATTTTCATTGTAACGAAATTTTTATTGTCACTAATTTTAATACCTTCTAGTGACGATATCTTTTTCGTTACCAATGTGAATACCTTTTAGTGACGATATTGTTTCATCACTAATTGCTTATCTTTTTTTTTTCCAAACCAAACTGATTGTATTAGAGTGGGAATCCCCAATTAACACATTACATTGAGTGTCCATAAAAAAACTAACCTTAAATGGACGTGGCCTAACACAAAGAACCTAACCCCGGTAGGGATTGGTTAAGGCCTAAACCTGCTACTGATATATGATTTTTAATTAAATTCTTAATTATATGTATATGTGTGAAATATCAGTAATTAAAAAATAGAAATTTTTTTAGTGCATTATAAAAATAATTTTTTGGTGCGAAGGAAAATTTAATTAGTAAAATAGTGACAATAAAAATGAAAATAGTTATAATCTATTAATTCATTTTTTTATACATAGGGTATCAGTGTGTAATATTATTACATATGGAGATAGAAAATATTTATTTTAGTGTATAATAAAATAGAATATTATAAATTTTATGAAAAATATATGTGTTCAGTTAATTAATTTGGAATAAAGTAGATAAAATGTTTAGGGCTAAATTGCTTGGGCCACAACTTATATAAGGCTTGGGCTTAATTTTTGTTTACTTAATAATTGGGTTATGTAATTTACTTATTGGGCCGAAGTTAACTTCTGAAATATATAATTCTTAATTTTTAATAATTGTACTAAAACACCCAAATATATATGCATTTGCCAACGTTATTTGACATACGAATAGAGTATTTGTTTGTAGATACACTATCATCAAGAGAATTTACACATATATATGAATTTGACTACATTATATGAATTTACACATATAAGTTTAATCAATTGAAGTATATAATTTTGTTAGCAGTAATAAGCACCTCAAGAACCAATTAGTTTACTAGTTTGACCTACAAACTGGGTTTAATAATATTATTAATTATGTTTGTTGTATTCATAGTTTATAACTAATAAGATGTTGTACTAAATTAGCCATTTTTTTGAGATGGAGAGAGAGGGAGAAAATGTAAAATATTTTCACTATTTTAATTAAATTTGGTTCAAACCACAAGTGCCGCAGCCTTGTCAAGAACAATATTACTCTGCCATTTGACTAACAAGAAATGGTTCAAAATTGTATTTTAGTGTATAATATTATTAAATAAGGAGATATAAAATATTTGCTAATTTGGTATATAACGAAATTGAATATTATAAATTTTAATAACAAGATATGCATTGGGACATATATAGTTTCAAACTAATTATAACCACTAATGTAATATAACAACACAACTAGTGATTAATACATGTACATATATAGTTATATGTATAATGTATAACAAAAGTAGTAAATACTTATACAGTTATACTCCTTTTATTCCAAAAAAGGAGTTCAATTTTACTAATGTACAACTTTTTATTTTTGTTAACACAATGCAAGTACAACTGATTTTATACAACTAATTTCCTCATTAAAGGTATTGTATGTCATAAACCCTTTAATGTAATCTATCTCATAAAGAGCATTTTGGATATTTTGTTGAATAATCAATATGCACTTTTGAAATAGTGGATATGTT
The DNA here is from genome assembly GCA_020080225.1 of Gynochthodes officinalis. Lineage (NCBI taxonomy): Eukaryota > Viridiplantae > Streptophyta > Magnoliopsida > Gentianales > Rubiaceae > Gynochthodes > Gynochthodes officinalis. The sequence continues at coordinate 31,794,413 of CM034615.1, read as the reverse complement.
TTGAAACAAACACTTTTTGTTTTTTTTTTGAGGACAAAGGGAGTATCTATGTATACATATATAGATAGGACTAAAATCTATAATATAAGTAGTTAATACATATATATATAGTAGTTATGTGATTATGTAGTTATAATAAAAGTAATTATTACAAAGTATAATTACTCTTATTGCATATATACACATGCTTGTAATATACATAATTTTTTCAATCTCAACATGAAAATATAAATATTATATTTTTTGAGAAAATATTTGTAAAAAAATTCACTTTAGCCATTTAATAACTAATTAGGATTTTAAAATTTAAAGATTAAAAACATTCAAATCAGAATTTTCATAAATCAACATAGTATTGTAAATTAAAAAGTTGATCACCAATAAAAAACGGTAAAGATTTTTTAATAATTAATAATGAAATGTCGTATGTTTAAATTCTTAAAAAAACAAAAGGAGGGAAACTAAATTTAGTTAAGAGGAAAAAGCGGGATGTTAAAAAATAGTGGCGCAAATTTACAACATTCTCTGCCCAAACTTTACACTTAAACAAAAATTCTATTTTGTAGTCCCGAAAATTAGTCTTCATTCCCAGCAATCCTCCACCCTTTACAACATTCACCGCCCTAACCCTTCTTTCTCAATCAGCCAACCAACCCCCTCCCTCCAGCGGCAGCTCCCTAAAGAAGCAGAATTGGTGCTCTTCGGTCTGCGGTGGGCGTTCTTTTCTCTCCTCCTTTGCCCTCTCAAGCTCCTATCTGAACCACCAAAACCAGTGATGTAGAGAACGTGTGTGTTCCCTTCACAATGTCTTGCTAGTGCCTCCTCGGCCTACCCCATATTTACTTATATCTAAACACCCGCCGCGGTTGAGGTTGAAAAGTTAGAGCCCACATCCACCACGATGACCATCCGTGCCATCAACATTTGGGTTCTGTTTTACTGAAATTTGTGGTAATTTTTTCACATTGGTGCCTAAGTTCCAAAGCTGAATTTTTTTTTTTCACTTTGGGCTTCAATGTTTGTGGAATTTTTGCTGCATTTTCAGCCTTTGGTGGATTCTGCATTTTTGTTGTTCTGTTGTGATATTGTGGCTGAAAATTCTACTGCCGTTTCCATTAGAAGTTTGTTGAAACTCTTGTTGGGCTATTTCCAATTTATGGGTTTATTGTTGTTCTTGAATTGAATCTTTAGGATGTAAGGGTGACTGTTGTTCTTTTGGAATGGTTTCTCTGGAATTTGTTCTTCAATTTTTGGACTGTTTCTTTAGAATGTAATGTTCACTATTTTTTCTAGAAATTTTCTGCAATTTTGGACTGTTTCCTCCGAATGTAATGGCAACTGTTTTTCTTCTTCTTCTTCTTCTTCTTTTTTGGTTTTTGGAATTTGTTCTTGAATATTTAGACTGGCTTTTTCCCACTGTTTTTCTGGTATGGTGTTTCCGGAATTTGTTTTGCAATTTTTTACTATGTTTTTCCGGAAAAATTCCAAAAAAACTGAGATTTATGTCTTCACTTCAACTGCCTTGTGTAGGAATTAGGATGCATAGCTTGTATGGTAAAGTTTGAGTCTGTGGATGTCATTGATGTTTGTGTTTCTTCTTGCATCCTATTACCTTTTCTATTAAGTTGGCAATGTTGTGGTTTTGTTCTAAGTTTTGTCTAAACTAGTTTTTAAAATTTTCATGTAACTAGTTGGAACTTGAAATTGCAAAGTGAATATGTCTTTTCATGTATGGAATGTATTTGAAATTTGTGTACTTTTTATAAGTTTCAACATGTTTATAATTTATAAATTGAACATATATTATATATAATATCTATATATTTAGACTGGCCTTCGCTCACTGTTTTTCTATAATGGTTTCTCTGGAATCTGTTATGCAATTTTTGGTGGTCTGTTTTTTTACAATGTAATGTTCACTATGCAAATAGTGTTGTGTTCTTTCTGCAATTTTTGGACTGTTTCCTTAGAATGTGGACCAAGACTGTTTTTGTTTTTTGACTTTTTTTTTGGAATTTTTTGACTGGTCCGAGCTTTTTTTTCTGGAATTCATTTTGCCATTTTTGGCATATTGTGATTGGAATGCAATGGTGACTATTTTTTTGGATTTTTTTTTTCTGATTTTTTTGGACCATTCTCTCAGAATGTTATGCCAACTGTTTTTTCAAAATTTTCAAAATTTTTTTGAAATATTTTGACTGGTCCGGACTGGTTTCTTTGGAATTTGTGCTGCAATTTTTAGCCTATTTTTTCATTGTAATGGTGACTGTTTTTTAGATTTTTTTTTTTTGCAATTGTTGGATTTTTTCTTCAGAATGTAATGGCGACTGTTTGTTTGTTTTCTGGAATATTTTGACTGGCCTTTTTCCCGTTGTTGGCATTGTTCTGATCCAGTCAGTCTTAATTCGCTGTTTGCTTGGCGTGTATGCATTTTCCTGGATTTGTTGTTAAAATATTCTTGCCCTGCCTTAGTTTTGTATACTCTGGACTCGTATAGGTATTGCAGACTATCATCATTTCCTTCATCAATTACTAGTTTTTCGGGAAAACCAGTTTTGGGAATTTACATTGTTGGAATTTGTGAAAACAACAATATGCAGCATATCTTGGATATTCTTGTCATTGTATATTCTAAAATTTGGGTGTCAAGATATGAAATATGTTTCCATTCCAAATGAACAAAAGGCAGCAATAAAATATCACTATTGTAAGTTAATTTGGCCTTTGGTTATGTAGGCCCAAGCAAGCATTGCAATTGCATTGGTCCGGACTAGTTTTCTATCCACGTAGCATTGGAAAGCGGTCTTGCTAGAGAAGAAGATCTGCCGTCGCCCCTCACATTATATCCTTGGATTGGAGTTGGGCTATCCCTTTGTTGTTCGGATTTCAGAAACAAGTGTAACTGCTCTCCTCACATTAATGAAAGTAGTAGTAATGTGTAATTGGTTGGCTTTTGGTGCTAATTACAAATGTTTTAAAGTGTCCAATATAATTTTCTACCTTCAGACCAATATAGCGTATGTTAAAAGGTTTTGTTTGTTGGGGTAATGAAAATGGAATGTTTATTTTCCTTGTATTTGGGGCATTGCAAAGGTAAAAAAAGAATAGAAGACCAAGGTTGTATGCAATCGTGTTCTAATTTTTTAATGAATTGATTATAGGAAATGGACAAGTCATGGTTGAAAATTGCTTATAGAACAAAGGACATAAGATACAAGTCACGGGTTGAAGAGTTCTTAAAATTTGCATATCATGCTAAAGAACAATCCGAAAAAATTCCCTGCCTTTGTAAATCATGCAACAACTTTTGTCTTTAAGATAAAGCCACTGTGTTCTTTCACTTAATGCATAAAGGGATATGTCCATATTATGTTAAATGGATATATCATGGTGAGGATTGTGAGGATGAGGGCGGCCTAACAGCTAATGAGATTGAGAGTGATGAAGAGATGGGTTATGGTGATGATCTAGACAGCATGTTGAATGACCTAAGTCAGAGTAATTGGGGTGGACACTAGCAAACTGGTCATGGGTCATCCAATAATTTGGACAACAATGCTGAATCCCTTTCTGAATTATTAGATGAAGCCTGCCAAGAACTCTATCCCGGCTGTGAAAATTTTTCCAAATTTTCATTCCTTGTTAGTCTTTTACATTTAAAGACTACTAGTGGTTGAATAGCCAAATCTTTTGATGCATTGCTTGAGATATTCAAGAAAGCCCTTCTGAATTCTGCTTCAATTCTAAAGAATTTCTATGAATGTAACAGATATATTCGTCATTTAGGGTTTCAAAGTGAAAAACTTCATGCCTGTGTCAATGATTGTGTCCTGTTCCAGAATGAGTACGCATCCCTTAACACTTGTCCAAATGATAAGTGTAAGGAGTCTCATTTTATAGCCGAGGGTTCTAGGGTTCCCCGTAAGGTTCTTCGGTACTTTCCTCTAAAACCAAGACTTCAAAGGTTGTACGTTAATGAGAAGACAGCTTCCGACATGAGGTGGCATAAGGAGGAACGAGTCCAAGATAGCAATATACTTAAGCATCCTGTGGATAGTGAAGCATGAAAGCACATGGATAGAGTGTTTCCTTCATTTGCATGTGACCCTCAAAATGTTAGGCTAGGTCTCGCCACTGATGGGTTCAATCCCTTTAGCAATCTAGGTAATGCATACAGTGTTTGGCCCGTTTTTCTTGTCCCGTATAATTTGCCTCCTTAGAGATGCATGAAAGATGCATTCATGTTCATGTCAGTTTTAATTCCTGGTCCAAAATCACCAGGAAAAAATATTGATGTGTATCTACAACCCTTGATTGATGAGTTGAACGAGTTGTGGCTTGGTGTCATGTGTACAATGCTCACAAAAGAGAAAAGTTCACATTACATGCCGCTCTTTTGTGGACCATAAATGATTTCCTTGCCTATGCTATGCTCTCTGGTTAAAGTACCAAAGGCTACCATGCTTGTCCAGTTTGCATGAGCGGGACATCATCTCAATACTTGCATCACAATAGGAAAATTTGTTATATGGGACATCGTAGATTCTTGCCTCTTGACCACGAATGGCAAAGAGATAAAAGAAATTTTGACGGGATGGTCAACCTCCGATGTCCAATACTACCCAAATCTGGCCATGAGATTCTTCATGATATTGAGATGTCAGTTAGTGGATCAACTGCCTTTGGTAAATCTTATAGTAAAGATCAAAGTAACAAAATAAAGTGTGAAGGTCATTGTCCACAGTGGGCAAAAATATTTGTGTTCTTCAACCTTCCGTACTGGGCAGACCTCAAATTGAGACACAATCTAGACATCATGCATGTTGTGAAAAATATGACTGAGAGTTTGGTTGCAACATTGTTTGACATTAAGGGTAAGACTAAGAACACTTGGAAATCTTGTATGGATTTGATGAATACAGGGTTGAAAAGGGATTTGCATTTGTAGCCACGAGGAAATTCATTCATAATGCCCATGGCGTCTTACCATTTGACAAAAGCTGAAAAGCACAAAATACTTAACTTGATTACCTTAGTGAAGTTCCCTGATGCCTTTGCGTCTAACATATCTTGATGCATAAAAGGGAGAGAGATCCAGTTGTCTAGTTTGAAAAGTCATGACTTTTATGTGTTTATCCAACGTGTTCTTCCAATGGCAATTAGGGGTTCATTGACAAAAGAAGTTCACCATATTTTTGTACGAACTTAGTGAGTTTGTACGAAGGTTATGTGCACGAAGTACGTACTTAGATGTTCTTGAAATAGAGGAGATGAAAATTGCTATGGTTTTGTGCAAGTTGGAAATATTGTTCCCTCTGTCATACTTCAACATCATGACTCATCTATTGACACACTTGCCTTATGAAGTGAGAATAGCTGGTCCACCTCAATATCGATGGATGTTCCCATTTGAGAGATAATAACACTATCTTAATTCTTAAGCATATTTCTCTATAATTTTGTTAATAGTCTTAATAAGTTTGGAAATTTGTCCAGGAAAATGGGGACTCTTAATGGATTTGTCCAGAACAAAGCTCGACCGGTAGGATGTATTGCTGAGAAGTGTAGAGACAAGGAGTGCCTAACATTTTATTCAATATACTTGAATGATGTTGAGACTGTCTTCAATTGAGGTGATTGTAACAATGAGATGATAGACAATAATGGTGTGATTTCTATTTTTTCAAGTAGGGGTCAGCCATTGGGTTTCCTGAAACATTACTTTCTTAGTGCAGGAGAATTAGCTAGGCTTCATTAATACATTTTGAACAATTGTGATGAATTGGAGGAGCTAATCAAGTATGTTTAGAATATGCACTTAGTTTAAGGTGACCTTATATATAATGTAACGAATATGTGATCCTATTACTACGTCAATGCCTGTAGGGAACATAAGCTCCTCCTTGAGGAAGAAGCCAGTGACAATGTGGACTAACAACACAACAATCAATTTGGATTATGGTTTAGAGAACGTGTAAGTTCGACATGGCTCATATTGAGAGTATGTACTTGCCATCCTAGATTGCGCTAATATATTTATGATTTGTATATGTAGGTTCGCCGTGTTCCACAAGCCTTTGAGGAAGAGATCTGCACTTTGTCATATGAACCACTAAATCAAGTTAATCGATACACTGGATGCATGGTAAATGGGTATAGATTTCACACCCAAGGTCGGGAAAAGAACAGAAAAACCCAAAATAGTGGAGTTGTAGTGTAGGGAGAACACGGGAACAATGTAATTGATTTCTATGAGGTACCACAAGATGTCATAGAAGTTGAATATTTATGTACAAATAAGAGAGTGTTGGTGTTTATGTGTGATTGGTTTAGGTTAAGCGATACGACTGGCCTACAGATTGATAAGGAATGTGCTATGAGTAGTGTGAATATGTCTAGAAAATGGTACACAGATCAGCCATATATACTTGCATCCCAAGTTAGGCAAGTCTTCTATGTGGATGATTTAAAACTAGGCAACAATTGGCATGTTGTGCAAAATATTACTCCATGGAAGTTATATGATATTCCAAAAGACCATGAGGCTGTCCAAGCAGAAGAAGTGCATCAAGAAGAAGATCCAAGTTTCAATCTGGTTGTTGATTTGAGTATGGACATGCCATCCTTGACGAGAGATGCAGATACTATGACATTGGTTGATGCGTCACTTGTGGATCATTTGAATCATAGCTCTCCGCAGGAAATGTATTCAACAGATGATTCATTCATCAATGATGAGGGGTTCAATGATGTAGTACCCTCAGAATCTTCTGAACAGAAAGAGGAGTTAGGGGAAGATGGTTACTTTGATTCAGAATAGGAACTAAATGGTTGTTCCTCTATGCATAATTCTATCTTACAAACAATTAGTGTTGTATTTGTGAAAATCAACATTTTTCGTAATTGTTTCTTGTTAAGTCTTTATATCCTCTAACTGTCTTGGTTATGGTACGTTGGTTTTTATAGTATGCTTATATGATACTTACTGTTTGCAAATGTTCAGTCTTTATATCTTCCTTATAGTTTTGGCTATGTTCTTGGGTTTTTATCATATGTTGATATGATAATTAGTACAAAATGCTAGCTTATGCATGTTTGTTGTTACGGCCATTTGGTTATGTTATAAACAATTTAAATACTATGCTTGTAGATACTTAACTGTATAATGTTTGGTTGTTGATGTACAGTTGGTTGGGCCTGGCAAGGGAAGATTGGAAAAGAGGCCTAGACAACCAAAAACACCAAAGAGGACCTCCACACCATCTAAAGGGAAGAATGCTCAATATCTTTCATTTGTTGCAACCCGTGACGAAGTGCCCAACTCATGCGAAATTTGCCAGATTCCCCCAGACTTGCTTCTCCTCGTCAAAGTGCCAAGCTTTCACCAAAACAGCAAAATGTGGCAATTGGTGAATCTTCTTCAAAAGGTGCCTGCCCTCTACCAAATCGGCCAATGCCCCCCTTTCAACTTAGAGATGAGGACATTGAGGATGCGTGCACGTTGCCGACAAACACCACTGGAGTGAGGGGACCGTCGACGCTTATGTTAGAGACACATAATGAAGAAGATATCCATACTTCGACAGTGGGTGAACATGCCAATAAGGAGGAGGATGTTCACTGCGATTCTCATGAATAATCTGAGATGCCCACTTTCGATCAGCAAGCTTTGACAGCAAATACACCGTCTGGAAGTACTTCATTAGGTAAGTTTTATACATTAAACTTATGTCCACAAGTTTGATGAACATAGTTTTTCCTTCCTCGTCTTTATGATTGAGATTGATTTTGTTGAATGGATAATCGGCTCTTCTAGCTTATGGTCTTGTCCAAATCATGGAGTCACATGCAGTATGAGGGGACTCACACGCAATTTGACTGGTAAAAGAAAGGGGCGCTTAGATGAAAAACTTGTCATAGAAGTGAATGAGAAAGTTGGACAGTTCATGGGATCAGATAGTCAGCAACTGATCACTAAGGGTGGGTGCATTCTATGGCAATTTGCTAAATTCGATGGCACAACCTGGAAGAACCAGCCACAAGAATTGAAGGAGGAGATAATTGCCAAGTGCACGGTATAATGTGCTTTGTATTTGCTAATTAAATTCATAGTAACTGACTTGGCAAGGGTACTCAGTTGTATATATGAATTGTAATGCCGTTTTTAATGTTTAAGAGAATTCAAATTATAATGGGAATGACTTAGTGAAGAAGGCATTCCGTACACAGTTTAGTGCTCAACACCAGAATAAATAATATAGGCTACACCTTCACTTCAAAAAATTTCCATCCAAGGAAGAGGCAATCAAGCATCCGTCGTTAAGTGTGAAGAATGAGGAATGGGCCCTTCTTTGTGAGAGATTTGCTAGTGACACCTTCCAGGTCAAGTAGTCATTAATTCTTATTATCCTTTTTAGTTCAATCTTTTGTCATAATTATAAGAGGTTTTGATTCATTTTACACATGGTACAATTTCCATGGACTTAGCCAACGAAACAAGGTGAATCGGGCTACTAATGACACCCCACCAGCTATTGGGACAGTCTCTATTGCTAGAATTGTGGATGATCTGGTTAGTAAAGCCTTAGTATGTTGTGGTATTTTTCACTATGGTTATGTGGGATATACTTAAAGCATGTACTATGATTGTGGCCACTTAACAGACAAAGAAAAACGGAAAAGTCCCAACAGCAATTGATTTATATGAAATTGCTCATTTCTCCAGAAAGAAGGGAAAAATGGTTCTGACAAGGCACAAAGAACATTGGTAAATGAGTCTCTTGCAATGTATGCAATTTTTGTTTGTAAATGTATAGACTAATTGGCAAATAATTTTGTGTTTATTAATGTAAGCTAAATTGCGGCAGGAGGAGTCTACTTCCTCAAGTTCACCAATAGATATATGCCAGAAGAAACTACACCACATCCTTGGCCAGGTGAAGAGTTAGACTGCTTCAAAAAGACCGGCAGTTGTTGTGGAAAGACTCCAAACAGAAGTAAAAGTGAAGAGGAGGAGAGCGAATGATGTTGTGGAACAAAATACAGTAATTACTACTAAGGTTGATGCCCAAGAAGTTGAATTGAATACGATGAAAGAAAAGATGCAATTTTAATGGAGGAATTGACTCATCTAACCATTCAGCAATCTTCAAAAGATGTAAGTGCACATTTCATTTCTGAGTGTCTTATGATGATATTGGTTAGATAAAGAACATGGTACCTTAAGTAATTGTTGCACGTACATTCATAGATCCCACATTAATATTTGAAATGCATGAGACATTTCCAATGTCTCTATGAGATATAAACTATATGTAACATATTGGTGCTTAAATGTATGGGTTGGTTCATAATTTTTTTTTAACGATTAGTTGTATTGTATTACGTCATGCGATGCATTAGGTGATCTGTTTTGTTTTCTTCGATTGCTAGAATTGTAGTATTACTATTATCGATAATTGGTGGAATTGTATTATGTATTGAGATATAATTTTGGGATATTGCTGCTTCTGAAAGATATAATTGTTTTATAAAGACGAGCTCTGATATCACGAAAACATGTTGTTTGCTTAATGATTGTTGCAAGTAGACTCATAGTTTTCATATATTTATCATCAATGCAGGGAATATTTCTCATAGTTTCTATGAGATACGAACATTAGGTAACATATTGGTATCTATATGTGTAGGTTAGTTCGTGATTTAGTTCTACGATTAGTTATATTGTATTATATCACGAGATACATTTGGTGGTCAGTTTTGTGTTCTTCGATTACTGGAATTGTAGTATGACTTTTTTTGTTAACTAGTGGAATTGTATAATGTCATAATATATATAATTATGGAATGTTGTTGCTCCTATAGATATAATTGTTTTATAAAAATGAGCTTGGTTATCATTAAAATATGTTGTTCCCTTCAGGATTGCTGCATTTACGCTTTTGGTTTCATGTCATTATCATCAATGCAGGAGATATTTCTACACTCCTATGAGATATGAACATTATGCAACATATTGGTGCCTTGGTAACAGGGTTGGTTTATGAAGATTATCTTTGATTGGTCGTAATGTATTATGTCATGTGATACATTTCATAGTCATTTCATTTTTCTTTGATTGGTGGAGAATGTAGTATTGTTGTGATAATTCGTTGGTGAAATTGTATTATGTATTGAGATATAATTTTGGGATATTGCTGCTTCTAAAAGATAAAATTATTTTATAAAGACGAGCTTAGTTATCACGAAAACATGTTGTTTCCTTAAGGATTGATGCAAATGGAGGTTTTATATATTTATCATCAATGCAGGGAACATTTCTTATAGTTTCTATGAGATACGGACATGAGGTAACATATTGGTGCCCAAATGTGTAGGTTGGTTCGTGATTTAGTTCTGCGATTGGTTATATTGTATTATATCACGATATACATTTGGTGGTCAGTTTTTTTTCTTCGATTGCTGGAATTGTAGTATTACTATTATTGTTAACCAGTGGAATTTTATAATGTAATGATATATATAATTATGAGATATTGTTGCTCCTGTGGATATATTTGTTTTATAAAAACGGGCTTGGTTATTATGAAAATATGTTGTTCCCTTAAGGATTGTTGCATTTACACTTTTGGTTTCATGTCATTATCATCAATGCAGGGGATATTTCTACATTCCTATGTGATATGAACATTATGCAACATATTGGTGCCTTGTTAACAGGGTTGGTTTATGAAGATTGTCTTTGATTGGTCGTAATGTATTAGGTCATGTGAAACATTTTGTAGTCACTTCATTTTTCTATGATTGTTGTAGAATGTAGTATGATTATTATAATTTGTTGGTGAAATTGTATTTTGTAATGAGATATAATTATGGGATGTTGCTGCTTCTATGGATATAATTGTTATCGCGACATGATGTTGTTCCTTTAATATGTTCTCAAATGTGCACTCATACATTTCATTTCCTTTTTGTCAATGCATGGCAAATTTCTACATTTGTCTGAGGAATAAACATTATGTAACATAATGATCCCTAGTTAAAAGGATTGGTTTAAAAATATAATTTTTGATTTGTGGTTTTGTATTATGTCACGTAATAGATTGCATGGTCATTTCTGTTAAATGTGACTGGTGGAGAATGTAATATAATGATTATCATTCATTATGATGAATTGTAATATGTCATGAGATGTATAATTATGGGGTGTTGTTTCCGTAGCTAGTCATATTTGCAATTGGATTGGATTGAATTTATAACATTCAGTGCTTTTTCTTTTCTTATCATAGTGACACATCCACCACCACATAGCCAAGCATCCACAGATTGTAGACATACTTTGGAATCAAATGACCAGTTGGTTGCTGTTGTCAAGATCTTAAAATAGCCTTTTGCCTATTTACTTTTAGAATGTCGTGGGAATTATGTGTACATTACTATTTTGTGAGGTGTAAGATGTTTGGATAATGTTTTATTCTCATGGTTCAACTAGGATATTTAACTTTTATTTTCTTGTATGCTAGGAAAGTAAAATGTTGTCTTTTGCAATGCACAAGTTCATCTTTCATGCCTTTTTTCATATAGGTTTTGAATGTTGAATGATTAGTAAGATTGCTTTCATTAAATTTTCGATGTCGATGATGTTTGTATTAAAAGGATAAATAATGTGACGATCAATACATTGATGTTATTGGTGATAAAATACTGAAATATACAATGTTACAACTTTGGTTAAAATTGTCACTAATAACACTATTTAGTGACAAATTTTTTCGTCACTAATTTCATTTGCCGACAAATTTTTAGTGATGAGATTGTTTCGTTACTAATGAAAAGGACGTCAAATTTTTTCGTCACAAAATTGCATTGGCCAAAAAACTTTTTGTGACAAACTTAAAGTCGTCACTAACCATTTGGTGACGACAAAAAATATCGTCACTAATTCGTCATAAAATGAGTTGATCAAGATACTTTTTAGTGACGACTTTTTTTTTCCTGTCACAAACATTTAATATATGTTCTAATATAATTAACAATAAGTGAAGACTTGTTATCAGTTAATTGGGCAATAACTTATTGACAAATATAACCCTGGGCAACTGCTTATAGGGTTAACTGGGGGCAGCAGTGATGGAGATTCCACATTCTGATACCCTAGTTATAATGCCTTAAGCACCACTCTCTATTTTTCTCTCTACAACAAACAACCTAGCCCCAACAATTTTAAGGTATTAAATATTAACTTTTTGATTTGTTGGTTGTTTTGAGCGAGTAAATAGTCCATCTTGTAGCTCTCAATGGGAGGAGTTCAACGATACAATTGGTTTCTCGATCGGATGTCGGAGTTCGCCGGGATCTACAAAAAGGTGTTCAAAAATCGCAAACTTTAAATTTAGATTTTGGCCATCTCAAGTGGTGTAATCTAGTGATACAAGTTGGGTTTTGTTCCTTGCGAATAGAAGAAACTTTTGACACCAGTTTGGCCAAATTTGGTGACTGGATGGCGAAGTTCCGATGAAAAGAAATTTGAGGGCAAAATTCTGGCTAAAGGCGTGTTTGGCTGATCAGAAAATTTCTTTAAGCAAAAAATAAGTCATTTGGTTGCTTTTTGATTTTGGGCCAAAGATAAATCATTGGGCCTAACCAAAATCAACCCAAACCCAAAGAAATAGCCCACACCCAAGAAACTAACCTAATCCAAGCCAATCAGACTAGACCGGACCCAGATCGGACCTGTTTGACTCGTAACCATTGACCGACGTTGACTGAGACAGTTGATCGGCGTTGACTGACCATTGACTAGCGTTGACCGACCGATGACTTTTTTCGACAAGCCATTTTTAAGTATTTCGGCCATTCCAAACTCGTTTTTGACATCTGTAGCGGCAGATTTTGAGCATAGAGTCACTTACAGAGTAGTTGGCCAAGGTTGAAGGCCCTGTTTGACCGTGAGAGCTTGTTGGATACCAAGTGTAATTGTTTCAACTCTTTCATACTATTTTCTTTATGTATTTGAGATGGCTAAGAGTGAAACATTAGAGAATTTTAAGCTTGAATCATTTACTAGAATGGAATATACTAGATGGCACACAGTGGTACAATTTAGGCTAAAACATGGTTTTATATTTTATACTATACTTAGCACTTTTGAGGAGAAAACTGAAGAGGTCGACAGGGCATAATGGGATAAAGATGAGGATTATTGTAGGGATTATCTATTGAATTGCCTATCAAACCATTTGGCAGAGTCTTATGCAAATGTGAAGGCAGCAACAAGGCATTTCTATTTACAAATGGAAAAAGTCGTATTGAAATGTGTGAAAATTTTAGTGGGTATTTGTTGATAGAAAAAGTATTTTGGAGGGAAAAATAATTTTTAAAATTATGTGAGAGAGATTTGAGTGGGAAAATTTGAATTTTAAATTTTGAAATAAAAATGTGTTTGAATAGTTTGTTTTTGTTTGAGAATTTACTTATTTGCAAATAGAAATTTGCTATCCAAACAGGCCTTAAAGAGATTTGGGACTCACTAGATACTCAGTTCCGCAAAAGTAAGAAGCTATCCAAAATTCATTTGGGGGATAAGTTCTTCAATTTGAAATTCAAAAGTGATATGGAGATGACTCCTCAGGTCGCAAACTTAGAGAATATAGTGGAGAAGCTAGATAAAGAGGGTTTCGAAATATTCGATACACTTGTAGTAGCTACCATCATAAATAAGCTACCTGCTACCTGCTACCTGCTACCTGGAATTCTTTCAGGACAAAAGTGTTCAGAAGGAAGAACAGAGTTGAGTTGAAGGAGCTAAAGCAGACTCATTGTTATTGAGGATGAGACACTTGCTGTGAACAAAAGGAAGTTAGTTGGGGAGCCTCAGAGTCAGTCTAAGGTTGAGCCTCAAACGACTCAGATAATAGCTAACTTTGCTTATCAGCCCAAAAGGTTTACAAAGAAATCCAAATCTGAGAAGAGTGAGCTTACCAAGTTGGAGGCCAAAAAACCCATATCAAAGAAAAGGAAGAAGGGTAAGTGCCACAACTGTCAAAAGTAGGGCTATTGGGCTGCTGATTGCAAGCTTCCTAAGAAGTTGAAAATTGGTACACCACAAAATGAAATCAATATGGTTACAGTACTGACTTGAGCTTCAAGTCTTTGTTGATATGATCGGAGTTGGGAAAGCCAATACTTCTACTAAGTGGTGGCTAGATAATAGAGCATCATGTTATGTCACTAACGACAAGTCCTTACTTACTGATGTTAATAATGTAAATGAGATCCTATTGGTTGCTAGTAGAGCTACAGTTACAATGACTCACTCTGGCATTACAGAGTTCAACCTTTCTTTAGGTAAGACACTAACTTTAAAATATGTAAAAGTAGTTCTTAAAGCTCCTAAAAATTTAATTTCCATTAGCCTTTTAGACATTGCTGGCATGTGCTTTTCATTTGCATCTAGTAGAGCGACTTTGATTGTTAACTCTCATTATTTTGGATGTGCATTTATGATAGATGGCATATATAGGTTGAGTTTGGCAAATGAATTTGTATGTCATGTAAGTTCAAAATTGATATCCTAAATTGTTACATAATCGATTAGGACATGTCAACTACAAGAAAATGGTTTAGGTTGCCAAAACTCATCAAATTTTATTAAATACATCTACTCAATTTGACAAATGTGAAGTGTGTGCTCAAACTAAAATTACTAGGAGACCTTCAAACTAAAATCACTAGGAGACCTTTCCCACAGGTAACTAAAAGTATACAACTTCTAGAGTTGATACATTCTGACTTATGTGATTTTAAGAATTTCATAACTAGAAGTGGTCGGAAGTATCTACTAACATTCATAGATGATTTTTCTAGATATTGTCATGTTTATTTGTTGAAATTGAAAGATAAGTTTTTTGAAAAGTTTAAACTTTTCAAGTCTCGAGTCGAAAACTAATTGAACTTGAGAATTAAAAGATTTAGAAGTGACAGAGGAGGAGAATATTCATTAACAGAGTTCAAGGAATTTCGTGCCACTGAGGGCATAATACTTGAAACTACTACTCTTTACTCGCCTCAGTCAAATGGTATAGCTAAGAGGAAGAACAGGATTTTGACTCAAATGTTAAATTCTATGTTACTTACTGTTGGCATGCATTGTTGTTACTGGGGAGAAGCAGTATTAACTGCTAATCAAATCTTGAATAAACTGTCACATTCTAAATTGAACACTACTCCTTATGAGTTATGGCACGGACATTCGTGTAAGATCGATACTCTAAAGACTTGGGGATGTATTGCTTATGTGAGAATACATGACTCTAAGAGACCTAAAGTGGGACTTAGAACAATCACCTATGTATATCTAAGTAGTGCAGAAGATAGTGCTACAGGTAGATTTTTGGATCTCTCCATTAATGTAGTAATAGAATCCAGAGATGTAGAATTCTTTGAGAACAAGTTTCTCAAAGATCAAGGGTTGATTGTTTGTTTTTGGATCTACAAATGTGATTACAAAATCTTCTATAGAATCTGAAGCAGACCCTTCTGATACTAGACACCCACAGCTAGTTATTGAACCAACTCTATTAGAGTATCCATCAGAGAGAGAGTTCGCAAAATATATGGTAGTGACTTTGTCACATACTATTTATAGAATGATCCATCTTCCTATAAGGAGGCGATGAGATCTATGGGTTCTCTATGGTGGAAATAAGCCATTGATGATTAAATGAGCTCTCTTTTGCATAACAACACTTGGCAGCTAGTCAATTCGCCAAAAGGGGCTAAGACTGTGGGTTGCAAATAGGTGTTGAAGAAGAAACTAAATAGTGATAGATCAGTAGCTCGGTTTAAAGCACGTATTGTAGCTAAGGGCTTTACACAACAAAGTGGAATGGACTATTTTGATGTTTACTTACCCATGTGTCATGCATCCACTATTAGGATTCTTCTTGCCATAGCATCTATTGAGCACCTTTTAGTGCATCAAATAGATGTCAAAACAGCTTTTCTAAATGGAGAGCTGACTGAGGAGATCTACATGAACCAACTTGAAGGGTTTGTTATGAAAGGTCTAGAGAACAAGGTTTGTAAGTTAAACAAATTCTTGTATGGTTTAAAACAAGCACCTAAATCGTGGCATCTAAAATTTGACGAGGTTGTAAAAAGCTACGGTTTTCAGACCAGTTACTCAGATAAATACCTTTACTTCCATTCTGAGTCAAATAAGGTTGCGATTATTTGTTTGTATGTAGATGACATGTTGATCCTCGGTTTTGATCTTTCTGTAGTGAAGGACGTGAAAGAAAATTTTGAAAAGGAATTTGACATGAAAGATCTTGGTGTAGCAGACACCATTCTTGGTATGAAAGTAAGTTTTGATGGGCAAGTTATCTCCCTTAGCCAAGCTCATTACATTGAGCGACTTCTTTCTACCTGAGGATATAGTGAGTGCAAACCGATAGAAATACCATATGATTATAACAAGAGACTGAGCCCTAATGATGGAGCCAGTATAGATCAGTTAGATTACTCTAAACTGATTGGTAGTTTTATGTATGCTATGTGTTACACCAGACCTAACATAGCTTTTGCAGTTGGCATGCTGAGTCGTTTCACTAGTAATCATAGCAAAGAGCATTAGAATGTCCTTACGAGACTAATGAGATATCTTAAAGGTACTGAAAATTATGCTCTATGCTACTATGGTTTTCCTCCTACTATAGAAGGATTCTCTGACGCTTCTTGGTGTTTAGATATTGGTGACAGTAAGTCTACCAATGGTTATGTTTTTACACTGGGTGGAGCTGCTGTTGCATGGAGATCCGAGAGACATACTTGTATATCATTGTCGTCTATGGAATTAGAATTTTATACTTTAACTTTTACTGCAGAAGAAGCAAAGTGGATGAAGAATCTGATTATGGATATACCTTTGACCTGGCTAAAGATAAATTCTTTAAGTCTATTATGTGATAATCAGGCAGCGATCCACGTTTTTAAAAATGCACTCTTTAATAGTAAGAGGCTAAATGTTAGATTGAGACACGCTATGTTGCATTATCTTATAGAATGCGGGGTTATCACTTTGGTTGATGTAAGATCAAAGGATAATGTGGCCGATGCTCTTACAAAAGGTTTAGCCAAAGATCAGATATTTCAAATAGTGGGAGAAATGGGGTTAAAGACTATGTAAGATTGTCTTAACCTACATTCTTGGTTGTTTGAAATACCGAATCTCCCTTTGTCGACCTAGAAAGGCACTCGCTTATATGTTTCTACGATGTTTTGATCATTGCTATGTCATTTCACATTTGATGACATAGACTTCTTGAGGCAACTGCATCATTCCGCATTTGATGATTGCAACTTACTTTGGAAGGAATTTTGATATGAACATTCCACATTGAAGCATGGAAATGGTCATCTATTGAGTAGACTGTTTAGGTTTTGTCTTAATTGATATAATACGAACATTCCACATAGAAGTATGAATATGGTCCTCTATAGAATAGACTGTTTAAATTTTGTCCTTAATTAAGACTTAACTATGATGCCTGATACTAATTTCTAGCCTATAGTTCAATGCTAAGTTCTTTTGTAGAACTAGATACTGATTTGTAAATTAAACAAATGGTTGGATTCATTTACATGAAATTCATATTTGTTGATTTACAGAAGTTGGCAGAGCAGGAGAAGCAAATATGGATTGGAATTCAGACCAAGATGACTTACTTGATGAGTGAGGTCACCTAGAGATTGTGGGTGATTAGTCTTTTTTTGGATGTGGAGGAGATAGTTCTCTATTGCCCATTTTGATGGAGTCCATTTATTTGAGACTTACATTTTGTTTTCTTTATTTGTGGACATCTATTATGCTTTTTTGTTGTACTTGTGAGGCCTTGGATTATTTTTGATTGGCTCACTTGTACTTGACTAGTATGCAGTTGTTAGTTTTGAATTGCTTGGAGAATCTATTTCAAATGTTATGTTGGAATGTTGATTTCAAAACAGATTCAAGACATTTATGGTTAACTTATTTAGATTGCAAATAATGGTTGAGCTTAGTAATATATTGTTAAAGTTCGTTGATCCAAGTTAGCTGTCTTGGATTGAATGTGGATGATCTATGCCTGATTAGACATTACACTATTGATTGGAATGTGGATGATCCATGTTTGATTGGACATTACACTGCCCACTGTATTGTCGAATTATATATAGAACATAGGAGGAGATTGTTGGGATTAATTGTATTAAACCCTTAATATATGTTCTAATATAATTAACAATAAGTGAACACTTATTATAAGTTAATTGGGCAATAATTTATTGACAAATATAACCATGGGCAACTACTTATAGGGTCAGCTGGGGGCAACAGTGATGGGGATTCCACATTCTGATACCCTAGTTGTAATACCTTAAGCACCACCCTCTATTTTCTCTTTACAGAAAAATAACCTAGCCCTAACAATTATGTTATAAGCTTGTTAAGGACAATAGTTACATTTCACTAGGCATGCTTTTAATGTTTGTGTTCTGTTTTATCTATTTAAGACTTGTGATGGATCTTTTCCCTTTCAAAATATTACTTGATATTAAATTTTTGTGATATGTGTAGAATATTAGTTATTCCAATCTATGTCGTTCAAAGAAATTATTGTCATTCATAAACAACTAGGAAGTAATTGCATATTTTGAACAACTAACTATAAAGTATGAAAAAGTTAAGTAATACAAACTTCATTAACGGATGATTAATAAGTTGACAAAAAATTGATAGAGCACAAGGCAAGCCTTGTTCAAAGGTTGAACTTCTTGAGATTTGTTACATTCTAAGTCCAAGGAATTATATTTCCTTCTATGGTTTCCAATTCAAAGTTGCAAGCTCCAATTGCCTCTATCACTTTGTACGGGCTTTTCTATTTTGGTCTACTTTTCTTATAACTTTAGTTTTGCTTGCTTCATTTTTCCTCAAAATAAGGTCTCCTTATTGAATTGTATTGACTTCACTTTGGCATTGTAAAACTAGGCCATGCTATGCTTTTACTTTGCATCTTTTAGGGTTGCTGGTTTTAGAATTCTTGTAGCAGATCTAGGTTTAACCTTGCTTCTTCTTCATTCTCTCGTGAATGAAGCTGGGCCATCTTGTATGTGGGTAGACCAATTTCTACTAGTATGACGACTTCCTTGTTGTAGACCAAACTGAAAGGTGTTTCCTTATGGGAAGTTCTAAGAGTTGTACTATAACTCCATAAGACATTGGGTAATTCTCCCACTCAATCTACATTTGCTTGTGGATGTGCCATAAAGGTGAAAATTTTTTTATATTAACCTCTGAATGCCAAGCCCTAAAAAAATTATTTGAGAGTTGCTTTTTATTATTACTGATAATAATTTTCTAAATGCCAAACTTGCAAACTATGTTTTTCCAAAAATATTTTAAGATGTTTCTTCCTATGGTTGTAGCAAATGGTTCATCTTCTACTCATTTAGTAAAGTAACCTAGTGCTATCACTAAAAATTTTAACCTTCCTGAACTTTTAGGGAACAATCCAACAAATCTATATTTTCCAAAATTCTATAGTTGTATTAACTTTGCAAAAGTTAATGGTTACATCCAATGTCACTAAAATGGACTCTCCTTAGCTCTAAATTAGGTTAAGACTAACTGACTACATGTCAATTTCTATCTTTCTTCATTCCTATACTCATTCCCACAAAAATACACCACATAAATCTAGTGGATATACTAACTATATTAACATAAATAAGGGTTAGTATTACCACTTGATGATGTTGTGCTCCACTTTCTATATTCTAGACAGTCATTGATCTCCTTTTTTCATCCTAGCTTTAACCCTATTTGCTTGCTAAAATTCCAGCCATTCCTGCTTCTCTAATTCAATCACTTTCCTCTCCTCCAACCATTTGCCCTTAAAAACCCAAAGATTCCTACTCTTTCATATCATTCATAGTATGTAGACTGTAATTTGTGCTCTTTCTTTCCATAAACCAGCTCTCTTATTAGCACATATGTACTACCACCAATATTTGAATTTGCCTCCATGTTGTCCTGTAAGCTTCTAAGAAACCAGTGCTGATTTCTATATTTTCTGAGCTCGAGAGCATATGAACATAATATGTTCCAGATTTTCTTCTACCTCTCCAGACATTGGGCGTTGCAACCTAGCATTGATTGGCAGTTTATCATGACAGCATCTCTATACAAAATGGCGCAATTTTCCTTTAACATTCAACTTCCAGATTGTCCTTCACATGTTTTGCATGTTGCTTCTATTCCTACTGCTTTCAGCCTGCTGTACGTCTTCATGTATGGCCTTTTGCAACTGCAAGTAAGCTTAGTTTACAGTATACTCCTCTTCTCTACTGAAATGCCAAATGAGTTTATCTTTTATGCTTGCGATTCCATTGGTATCTGCACTATATTTTCTGCATCATACTTCGGGAAAATACTTGAAATCAGGTCTTTGTTCTAGCCACTACCATCTCCATGGATAAGCTCACTCGCTCAGGTTACTACTTGTTCTGGTCTACAACTGCTTAACTTGAAATCCTGCCTTCCTAGGATCCAAGGCAACTCCCACACCCAAATTGATCTTCCATCCCATACTTTATATCTCACCCCGATTCTGAGAACACTTTTTGCCCCAATCCATCCCTTTCACAATCAAGAAGCATTGCCTCTATGTTCTGTCTTCAAAAGATAATTAACCTAACTAGCTACACCTTTTTAATCTTTGGAGAGATTCTAGAGCGTCTACCATGAGATCTCAATGAAACTTTCTAGATCTTAGTCTATTGATAAAGGCATTTATAACAACCTCATCAAATTGACTGCCCAGCTACCAACTTTTGTTATTGAAATGCTTTACATTTTGAGAGATTCATGATATCCTTGTCTAAGAGTCATTAGTTTCACATTTGTTTTCCTAAAAATTATTTTTTTGTAAGAATCTCATTCTAAACTAACTTTCCAACTTTGAAAAAAGAGGTCACATTTCCTAGTTCAAGGCTTTGAAGCAAAGCTTGATAGTATCTTTCAACATGATCTAGAAAACTTTTCACCAAATAGCCATGGGTAAATTATTAAAGTTCAAGTATTAATGTGATCATTAGGATCCCGAGTATCATCATAAGATTCTAAAATTGGTTGTATCTTCAATTTATATGGCATATCACATTCATCTATTTCCAAGACAAATAGAAAACCATATATTGCTACCTTATCATTACTGAAGATGAGATTCAATACTTGTTCTTGCTGCCCACCTTCTTTATTCATAGATTTATCTACTCAATTATCTCCTTCAAACTCTTGAGTTTCACTATGTTTGTCATCATTATTGTTTATTCTTTCCTTCTCTTCTTCGCATTGAAATAATTCTCTTGTCAAATATAATTCTTTCCTTACACCACTTTTTAGAGGAGAATCAATTTTTCAGCTTCATTTTTTGGGGGCTTCTATTAGAATTTTGCAATTATTTGCTTAAGCGAATCAAAATTTTGAATAAGAAATTATTAGATTATCATCGGTGATAATATTGAGGGATTTAATAGACCAGTTCTGTTACTCACTCCATTGCCTATGCCAACTTCAGTAAATCTTCCTACCAATGTGGGAGGAACAAGTGGAGCATTTCCATTTTTACTTGCTAGTGTTTTAGGATTCTTCAACATACCAAAAAGAGCAAGTACGAAACTATTCAGTAGAATTTGGTATCTAGACGATCTTCAACTACTCAGTTTTCCATAGACTCCACCATGTTAATAAAAAATCTCACACTAGGGGATGAATATGGAATAATATAATATCCACAAAGTTGAACATCACACCTTCTTGTATTATCAAACTTCAAAATGTTTGCAACAGCCTGGACTATATCCTAAGCAACCATCTCCAATGGCTAAGTCATTTATAGTGATTGGGGAGAGAAAGTATGAAACAAAAATATATTTCTTAGAAAGAGATAAAGTGGTCTTTGTTGCATACATGAAGTTTTATATCGTTACCATGACTTTTGGAGTGGATTGCGGGGTAAAGTTTAGGTCCGTACCTAGTCCCTTTGCATGCTTTCTGTGAGTGTTGAAAAAAGGTGCGTGTTCCCCCGTTCCATTTCCCTCTTACAGTCAAAAAAACCATGAAATCCCACATTGGAGAGGTTGTGTGTTAGGGCCTAGTTCTTAAGCTCCTAGGTCCCTACAAGAGTTACCATGGCTTTTGGAGTGGATTGTGGGGTAAAGTTTAGGTCCGTACCTTGTCCCCTTGCATGCTTTCTGTGAGTGTTGAAAAAAGGTGCACGTTCCCCCGTTTCCTTTCCCTCTTACAGTAAAAAAAAAAAAAGTTTTATATCTTCTTCATTTTTAAGCTAAATTTGGTAATTATTCTAGTCACATCCGTCAAGTTTGACCTTGATTGATGTCTCTCTTGTCTTGTCCTATCAACATTCACCTGTGATAGTACAGTGGCCATTCCTTTGTCTCTTGACATATGTGGACAACAGTCCTATTTTTCCTTGTTTATTAGGATGTGATTCCTATTTTATACTTAGTGAGTATATATCACCCATCTTTGGACATTTTCAAAGGATCCATATTTCTATTAAGGGCACCCACAACAGTTCTTTTTAGGGCCACGCCAGATCAGCACATTGCTGATCTGGCGTGGCCGTTTGCTTGTTCCGTTCCTTGGTTTTGTTCGTCCGGAAAAACCGAAGCATGGCCAGGACATGCATGTCTTTTAATTTTAATTTTTTTTTTGTTTTGGTGTTAAAACGATGCCGCTGTACCTGTCAAATGCGTCAGACGTGACGAGCACCCAATGGACGCGCGCCATGTCTCATGGCTGTTGCAAATCAGCCATTGATTTGCAATAGCCATTTCTTCTATTTTTTTCCAAAAAAAATAAAATAAAAATCACCAATTAATAGGAAATATTTTTCTCTACAAATTGACATGCACTTTGACTATTTTTGCAGTTAAATCTGATATTTTTATTTTTCATTAATTGTAATAAGCATTACATATTTGATTTAGAGTATTTATTTTTATTTATTAAATTTATTATTAAAATTTTATTACAATTTTTATTAATTTAGAGTATATTTTTTATTTTAATTTTTGTGTAAAGAAAATTTTATTTTCTATTAATTGTTTTAAGTATTTCATATTTAATTTATCGTATTTATTTTTATGTTTTAAGTCTATTATTAAATTTTAATTTTAATATAATGAAAATTTTTCTATTAATTTTTTTTAAGTATTTATTGTATGATAAATAACATTATAAGTTGTATTATTAATATGAAAAAAATTAATATAGGCCGTGTGAATAGTAAAGGCTAGGCTTTGAAATAAAGGCTTGGCATTCACTATTCGCATAGCGAAATTATTAAAGTTTCTCACGTTATTAAAAATTCTATGTTTAATTTATCGTATTTATCCGAATATTTTAAGTGTATTATTTAATTTTAATTTTAGCATAATGAACATTTATTAAATTTGAATTTGAAGTACGCACATTTTTTTAAAGTATTTCATATTTAATTTATCGTATTTATTTTTATGTTTTAAGTCTATTATTAAATTTTAATTTTAATGTAATTAAAAATTTCCTATTAATTGTTTTTAAGTATTTAACGTATGATAAATAACATTATAAGTTGTATTATTAATATGAAAAAAATTAATATTGGCCATGTGAATAGTAAGGGTTAGGCCTTGAAATAAAGGCCTGGCCTTCACTATTCGTATAGCGAAATTATTAAAATTACTCACGTTATTAAAAATTTTACGTTTAATTTATCGTATTTATTCGAATGTTTTAAGTGTATTATTAAATTTTAATTTTAGTGTAAAGAACATTTATTAAATTTTAATTTTAATTACGCACGTTTTTTTAAGTATTTCATATTTAATTTATCGTATTTATTTTCATGTTTTTAGTGTATTAGTAAATTTTAATTTTAATGTAATGAAAAATTTTTGATTAAATTTTTTTAGTATTTAATGTATGATAATTTTAATTTAATGTATAAGTTGCATTATTAATATAAAAGGAATTTGATAATAGTTTGGAATATGGTGAAGGAGAGAGAATTAGTGATGTGGCAGAAAAGTGCAGGGGCTGATGTGGGTATTTTTTTTTATAATGGCTGTGTGAATAGTATAGAGTTGGTCATAAACTGATGTGTAGCTGATGTGGCAGAAAAGGCCATGGCCTAGGCCAAGAGCTTCTGTGCCTGCCCTAATAGAACAAGATGAAAAGAACAAGCTATGATGGACGTTTTACATTCTATTACAATCTTTAACATTCAACGAACCAAGTGCATGTTTAGCTACAACTTTTCCTTTTGAACACTATACATATTCCACGGATGGGGTTTTTTATGACACTATTATGTAACACGTCTTGTAACATTTTTTCAAATAGTGACAAATGTCCTTTTTATTTAATTCTATTCTAACCCACCTAACCCTAATTAATCAATTTTACCATATTTAATCAATTTGTTCATTAAATTAATAAAATAATAAAATTTAAAAGATTACATTTAAAAAAACCCAACTAACGTTGAAGTATCCCAAAACCCTAATATTTTTCCTCCTCTTCGGCGGTAGCAACTCCAAGCGTCTAGTGTATGGGATGGAGATGGGGATGGGGATTCATTACATTTAGATTAAGAATCCAAGTTGAACTCGCCTTCAAAAGGCCAAAGGGTTCCTTCTTTTATGCTTTTATTTTAGAGATAATATAATTTACCTCCCTCAAAATTTTGTAATTTATCAACTAACCCCCTGTGATTTGAAAAAATAACAACCAGCCCCCTTGACTAATAGTCAACTGAACTAAAAGTGGCAAAAAAATGAAAAAGCCCTGAGTGGACTAGTTGTTATTTTTCAAACCATATGAGGCTGGTTGTTATATTACAAAATTTCAAAACAGCTAAATGATATTAACTCTAAAATTTTTATTATATATTATTTGTAGTGCATTATTGAGTTTATAATATTTTTTATTTTATTATTTTAACTTTAGATCATATATTCCCCTACTAAAAATGATATGGGAAAATTTTAAATGTAAATTATTTTTTTGAAAAAAAAAGTTAAAAAGGTTATTTTTTTATTGAATTCAAACAAGTAAAAAATCTAAATAATTCATATAACAATCTATTTTGGTATTAAAAAAATTAATTCTTTTTTTCTTAAGTTATTAATAATTATTAGAATTAATATTTTAGATTCAGCTAAATCTTGTCTCGTAAATTTTTTTTCTAGTTGATTTTTTGAATCTTTTTTTTTTGTTTTCTTAATAATCAAAAAAAAAATTTGTTATCCCATTCATAGTAAATATCATCAATGGATTTTGTTGGCGATGAAATCGATATTTGTTATCTTATTCATAATAAATATTCTCCAAATTTTATTGCAAATGTATATTTGTAAAAGAAATTTGGAAATTATTTCAAATGATTGATGAACTTTTTAAGATTCCTGAAGAAGATCCAACCTTGCATATGCTAATTTGACCCAAAATCCTTAGTTTTAAAGCATTCCTTAGTTTTAAAATTATGTAAAATTTTGTTAAAAATTTTAATGCAAAAAGACAAAAAATTACTATATAGTTATTTTGTTTTTTAAGCTCAAATTTTTTTAGATCTTTTTGTCTTTAAGTTTCATCTTTTTAGTTTAAAAACTATATTATATAGTTTAAATAATTTTATTAAATTTCCGTCTTTGAATTTCATAATTTTTGTCTTTTATAATGTATAATAAAAAGTTTCGAGTTAATATATATCATTTACCTCCCTCAAAGTTTTGTAATATATCAACTAGCTCCTCATGGTTTGAAAAATAACAACTAGCCCCTTGAAGGCTTTTCATCCTTTGGCCAACTTCAATTCAGTTGCCAATTGGTCAAGGAGATTGGTTGTTATTTTTCCAAACCACGGGGAGTTAGTTGATATATTACAAAATCCCAATAGAGGCTTTATTTTATTTTATAGTGGTAGAGCAGCAGAGGAGCACAGCACTGTAGATAAGATTATTATAGTATGACGGCTACTGCTACTTCTCCACAGTCTTTCCATCATCTAGTGTTTCTCCTACGTGTGATTATATTTCTCTTAATTTCTCCTACCATTTCCTCATTGGTGGCCTCCACAGAATCCCTGGCAAAATTAGATGATGGTGGCAGACTCCACCTCTATTCCTCCTATACTATCGAGGTTCCAACAATACCTCCGAATAAACAGCACCCAACAAAATCCAGACTTCCACGAAGCAACAAATTTCATAATCTCCTAGGCTAAATTGCTCTCTGTCTATCACCAAATCCTCAAGTTTGTTCCAAATCCTCTAGTTGCTACCGCCGAAGAGAAAGAAAAAGATTAGAGTTCTAGGATACGTCAACGTTAGTTGGATTTTTTTTTTAATGTAATCTTTTGAATTTTAATTATTTTATTAATTTAATGAACAAATTGATTAAATATGAATAAATTGATTAAATATGGTTAAATTGATTAACTAGGGTTAGATGGGTTCAAATAGGGTTAAATAAAAGGAATACTTGTCGCGATTTGGAATACCCAATACATTCCTTCCAACATAATTTAGCATAATCATATTTATTCTTAGGATCAAGTATATATTAAAGTAGTATAAATAATCATGTTAAAAGCACAAACCAAATGCAGTCAGCTTAGTGTTTCACTAGAAAACCCAAAATAGGAGTTGGATTTATTAGATACCCAATTTTTTCAATATGCGTCCCAAAATTATTTCCCCATACCCTTAAACCAAACATCATATAAAGTATAATACTCCCTCCGTCCTAAAGAAATAGTCAAATTTCAAAAATTTTGTTTGTCCCCAAAAAACCGTCCATTTTTTGTATGAAATTCTTGTATTGCCCTTACTAATAATGATATGTATAACCTAAGTTAAAAGTAAGAATAATAATGTAAAATTAGACATTTAATAGTGCACTAAGTGTGTTATATCTTATAATTTTAAAAAAAATATATTGTATTAAATCAAAAGTGAACTTTTTTTTTTTTAACGGATGTAGTACGTTTTTTTTTTTTTGTCCTTTTCATTCCAATACCTTGTAACCAAACACCACCATAGTTTAATATAATACTAAATAAGCAAACTTAGTGCACATATAAAAAGCATAAAGGCTTGCAAGAAAGGAAACTTAAATACTAGATAAGGTTGGCACATATAGAAAGTAATGTTGTAAAAATTGGACTAGACCCTAGTCTGGTTCCTGGTCGAAATCTCAACTACTTGATAAGGCTAGCACATATAAAAAACGATGTTGTAAAAATTGGGCAGGACCAACCAGTTCGACTGGGAACCGTCTGGGGGTCTAGTCTAGTTTTGCCTCAAAACCCAAATTTTAGAACCCGGTCTACCCTCAATTTGACCAATCAAAACTCAGGTTGACCCCGACTTAACCGAGTCATGCTATTCTTTTTACAAAAAATGGTTTTAATTTTTAAAAATTATAATTTCACCTTAGGTTTTGATACAACTTATTTTTTATTACTTTTATGTAAATGTTTTGAATTTTTTGTTCATAAAGTTTTTAATTCTTTTAAATTGAATATCTCAAATATTTGTAAAAGATAATTCTTACAATTTTTAAATATTCTTTAACATTTCTTTTAATTTTTCTCCAAAAAAAAATATCGTCTTTATATTTTGTTAATTATTAATACTTTTAATTATCATAGTAAAATTTGCTATTATTGTTATTAATAAATAACAATTTTAACTCAATAATTGAGATTTGATGATTTGATATCAATATTTAATAATTTATATTTATAGGCTTGGAAAGAATGCTTTTAGGGGAAAGTATGAATTTATTTATAATCTAATAATGATTGTTGTCAAATTTCTTTTATTAACATATAACAGATATTTCTCATTTCACTAAGATTATCTTTTTTGTAAATCATCAAACTATGAATTAACAAACATCACTAATTGTAAGTATCAACAAAGTGAACAAACACTACAAGAAAAACCCCCCTTTAGTGATGGAAACCACTGTGACGGAAAAAAATTCCGTCACCAAAGGACACCTTTAGTGACAAGAACTCAAGTCGTCACCAAATTTTCACCATCCCACCATCTTTAGTGACGAGTGGCTAATACTCATCACCATTTCGTCACTAAAGACTTTGGCGGGAACTTTCCCACCAATATAGCACATTTAGTGACGAAACATTGGTGACGAAAAAACACTATCGTCATTAAAAGCTTAAAGTTCAGCCATTGGTGACGAAATTATGGTCGTCACCAATTGGATGGCTTTTAGTGACGGAATTCCTGTCGTCACCAAAATGAATGCTTTTTATTATTGCCCTTAATCTTTAATAATTATACAATAACACCCTAATAGTAATAATATTTTAATTCATATCTCTATATATAAAGTTTTAATGTATAATATTATTAAATATTGATATCTAAGGATTTGTTTTGGTGTGTAATGAAATTAAAAATTATAGGATTTAATAACAATGTATTTATTTGGGCATATAATTAGGGATAGATTAAATAAAATATTTTGGCCTAAATTGATTTGCCATAACTTATATAATTATTTGACTTGTTGGGCTAAGGATCATGATTGGGTTATGTATATTTATCCGTTGGGCCAAATTGTAGATTTTAAATTTATGACTCCTAATTTTTACTTATTGTACTAAGACATCCTAATGTATATAAATTTGCCTACATTATTTTTTAAAATACACCATCAATTAATTATGATTGGATTTCCTTGGTTAAAAATAATGGTATGACTAAGCATATTATTCCTTATACCAAACTTAGTCTACTACTTATATTATCACGGCTAATTTCTAATGATTGTATTAATTATAAGAGTTTGACATAAGGACTCAATATTGATTAGTAGAAATTGGTTTCTTTGATGAAACATAGCAATTGAACTAAGTATATTCTTTATTGGCTGAGCTTAAGTTTGATTGGCTTATTCATGTTCATATTTCTTAATTTAAAATAATTATCTTAGGACACCTTGAGATTTATGAATTTCCACATAAATGTCATCACTTGAAGCACATAATTTCATTACCATTAAAATACACTATTGGGTAATGGTAATCAAAATATATAACATTAATTACGAAGTATATTTATAAATAAGAAAATAAAGAATAAGAAATATATAGTTAGAAACTAGTTAAAGTCACTAATGTAATATTATAACATAAGTAGTGACTAATACATATGCACGTCCAATAAGATGTACAATTTATCACAAAAGTAATATGGACATGTATACTCCCCCTATTCCAAAAAAAGATATTATGTTTCAACAAGTGGAGGGATAACTCATTTTATGGCACTAATTTTCATATTAAGGGTATTATTTATTAACATTATCTCATTAAGGGTATTTTAAAATTTTTGTAGAAATATCAATTTTGACTTTTAAAATTGAACTAGTTTTTGGACCGAAAGAAATATATATGTATATATAGTTAGAAGTAATACTCATAGTATAAGTTGGATGTTGATATATGTAACTATTACATATCATACGTAGTATAGTGTATATACACATAGTTTTATGAGCACACATAATAACACACATATGTTAATTATTCATATATTTATTTATCTTTTATATAGGCAACATGTAATCTTAATACATATAATTATTTAAAATGATTTTTCTTTAGCCATTTAATTTCAAATCAGCAAGTGAAAATGTAAAATGAAAAGAAAAACGCTGAAATCCCTTTTCCCCGCCCTTTATGAAAAATATTGAAATTCCTTTTGGCCCGCCTTTTAAAATTCCTTTAGCGATGAAAGAGTTAAAGGTTGCAAATTTTGACCATCCGCCTCCATCACACAAGAAGCTCAATCACCACGTCCGCCCCTCTGCCGCTTAGCAAAACCAATTTTCCCCAAACCACTGTGCCACATCGCCGTCGATGTCGTTGCTTCTCGGCCGCTTTGGCTCGCCTACGCCCGATTCGACGCCAACCGTGGTCACTGCTGCTTGTCGTTGTCAGCCCATTTTCGGTCATTGCTGCCGTTGCCGTTCGATCTGCTACCCAGATCAATTTGCTGCCGCTATTGTTCCCTCGTCGTTGCTTGTGTCGCTGCAGATCGTCCTCAGTCGTGATCCGACGTCAAGCAGTAGCTTCGGTTGCGCCTTTAACATCCTGCCGCCGTCAGATCTGTTTGCAAACCGCCAACAAGCGCAAATTGGTGCACATAGTACATATCTTCCTGCTTTTCGTATGTGTTCATTGAAATTAGAAACAGAGACTTTTCTGGTTTGACAAGGGGTTGAAGAGCTAATGGAGGGGGAAGAAATTATGAACAACAGTAGTAACAATGAAGAAGAAAGTTGCCGCTGCTAAGAAATATATTGAGAATCACTACAAAACCCAGATGAAAAGCATTCAAGAACGCAAAGAAAGGTGCTCGTTTTTTTTTAATCCAT
Source organism: Gynochthodes officinalis (assembly GCA_020080225.1). Classification (NCBI taxonomy): domain Eukaryota; kingdom Viridiplantae; phylum Streptophyta; class Magnoliopsida; order Gentianales; family Rubiaceae; genus Gynochthodes; species Gynochthodes officinalis. Next base: position 31,763,896 of record CM034615.1, on the reverse strand, counting down.
TTTTTTTTTGTATGTGATTGGTTAATGTTATACTCACATATACTTTTGTATGAAGAATGAAAAGCTTAGTTTGTACAAGATCTAGTGCAATTTCTGATTTATTGATTTTAGCTTGGCTTCTTGATGTAAAGTTGAGAACTTTAATCATATTTAATTTGTTTAGGCTTTAAAGCTAAAGTTGGTTCAAATTCTAACACTCTCAATGGGAGAAGGGAAAGAAATGCTGGTTGACTTCCAAGAATGGGATTTATTTTAGTTTATTACATTTTTATTGGTGACCCGAAATGTATATGTGGGGATAATCTTGGTGCGGTAGGAGCTTTTGGGAAATTGTTTTTTCTTTAATTTTTTAGGGCTGCAGAGGCAGGATTAATGCATGTGTGCAAGGTGGACGGATTAATGTACATTATGTACTTACTCTAATTTCCTTAGTTTTAGAAGAAATCACATTTCATAGCTAATTTAGCTACTTGAAGGCGTATAGCTTAATGGCACTTCTCACGCATGAGGATCTCAGATGGGTTAGGCTTATGCAAGCTTAAGTATTCTTTATAAGAGGTTTCTTATTGTCTTGTTTGAGGCATCAAGTGCTCGTTGTATATCCTAAATGACATAGTCTATCATTATTCACTTTATCAATGAATCATATAGTTAAAATGCTATGTCCATTGTGACTGATTTTTTGATTTAATAGCACATTTGGGGTTCTTCTGACATTATAAGTTTAATTAGTTTTGACATTGGGATTCAATTTTTAATTTAGGAGATCTGTTTGCAATACACTTTAGAGTTGTTATTTGTCCTCAATGCTTCTATCAGTTCTTTTTGTCTTAGACCCCTTGTGATTAATTTGGAAGTTTAGGCATGAATAATGCATGCTGATTCTATGAATGATGTACTCAAAATTGTGAAGTTGAACTCTTCTGGGTGGTGGGAGCCTGGGAGGTGTGACTGTGAGTTACTTTATGTGATTGGAAGGAACTAAGTTCCTTATTGGATTACCCTCCAATTTAATTTTTCTTCCTATTACTTTTGTGTATGGATGTTTCATGTTTTCATTATTCTCTTTGCCTGATTCAAAACTCTAACTTGGAACTTGATGATCTCCAACACGTGTGCATCTATTATAGGCGATGGATTCTGGAGCGGCATTCCAGGAGCCATTGTTAAATGCAAGGACATAAGATTTGATAATAATTTGATTCACTGATTTTGGATGCTTCTTGTTGAAATCTAACTTTTTGATCCCCATGATATCTGGAATTTTGAAAATTGGTTTATAATAATTGGCTCTATTTGAACCATGATTCCTGCAATCGGGACAAACTTTCTCGCTAAAATTCGTTGTTTTTGTACTTTTCTAGCTGCTTCTTTTGTTTGGTTCTATTTGTTGAGGGCAGATCTTTAAGTAGTAATACAAGCATCAAGAGTCAATTTGTGGACTTGGAATGCACTGTTTTCTATAAATGATGACTTATTGTGTCTAGAAATGTCCAGCAATTTCACCTAATAATTGATGGATTGTTTTTTTTGCTTGTGTTTTTGAGATGCACGTATGTATTGATCTTTAAACATATGAAGTACAATATGAAGTGACTTTATATATAATTTTTGAACTTAACCAAAGTGTTTTTTCATGGTTCTTATAGGTTCTTGATATGCATGCCTACGAGGCACAGCAGAAAGAATATGTTGTAAAGGGTCATAGACATTTTTACTTCATGACACTTAATGGCAGTGAGGTTTGGAAATGTGTATTTGATTTCATTTTCTTGAGTTCTGTTTGTATTTATTTATAATGGAAGTTAGAGCTAAGCAGGCCTATAATCTTTCTTGTTCTTGAAGCATACTGCATTTATAAGGAACTGGAATTCTTCTCGTCTAACTGTTGAAGCATACTGCATTACAAAAAAAATTCGTAGTTTGGTACGTCCATCATTGTTGTATTTATGAAGTATGGAGCCCCCTTTTATTGCATTACCTTCTCGAATGTTAGGAATTTAGTCTATAATGTTAGTATTTTTTCTAGTTGTTTTCACGTTAACTTATATGTTATATTGTTTGCATACATATTACTTTTTTTTGACTAAGTTAGGCTAGCTAGCTATTCAAAGTTTATTTCTAGAATTAGAAGTTGATTAAATGCTTAACATAGAAGTTAATTAATTCTTAATTAATCAATGTACCTAAGTAATTAAATTTAGTTGTCTAGCTACTTGTCATGGTGATCATGCTTAAGAATGCATTACGTACCGAAGTAATTAAATAATGTAAATTGCAATTACACCTAACCGGCCACTTTTTACAAGTGCTTAACCCCTTTGGTTGTAATACAAAAACATATAATGGCTACGAAGATGATCAAGTTAAAGGGCAGCTGCATTACTCTAACATGCTCTTGCTTTGCTCATAGATAATAATCTACTCTATTATGCGTATAGCTTTTGAGTACTTTAATCAATTTTCTTTTCTATGTAAAACTATGGAAAGGAAATCTTACTCATATATGCGTAGTTTATGTTTAATTCGTGAAAAGAGAACTAGTTTGTTCCTCCAGCTAGCACAGCTTGGTAATTAATTAATTACTTACATATGTGCATGCACTGTTGTGATCTTATATGTTAATCTTTTGTTGCATATATTTGGATAATCAATGGGCAAATGTTGTTTAAATTGTGCCTCCAATCGCTCCATGCTTTAGCAACCAGATAACATCCTTCGCAATTGAAATAACTAAAAAAAATTGGTAAGAATGATTCACTCTCTTTTCTCTCTTTTCCATCTAAAGTTTTTCTAAGAAAATTTGAATTTACGTGCCATGTTGTGAGAAATGTTTTACAGTCTTTTCCAGAAGTTTGAATTTGCATGCCATAAAATGAGAAATTAGGTAAAATTTTTATAGCGAAGTTCGAATTGACGTGTCTTTTTATAAGAAAATTTAAATTCTAATACTAAAAATTACCCTTCAAATAATCTCCTTTTAAAAACACCATAGTTGCTTTATAATGCAGTATGCTTCAAGAATATGAAACACCATCGTTACTTTATAATGCATTTATAACTCCAAAATCGTCTAACTGTTGGAGTTATTAAGTACAAGTGTGGAACAAGCTTGTCAAAAATGTGAAAAACAAGAAGTACTATATGAAAATAACAAGAAAATGTTTTGGCCATGTAAAAGCCTGTCTCTCACCTATTACCTTCTTGAATACTCATTTAGAAAGTGCTTCTTCTCTTTCCTTTCTTTTTTTTTTTTTTTTTGGGTTCCAACCCCCTCCCCCCCTTCTTATGTCCGGTTTCTGTACAGTTCATATGGTAACATCCAAGTCTTTTGTCTCTATGTTCTGATTGACAACGCCAAGTCTTGTTTCTTTGTTTTGATTGACAGCTCCACCTTTGAAATTGATTGATTTGCCTGGTGTCAAGAAGGGGAATCTTGATGACTCCTTGGTGAGTGGCTCTAATTACTTGATTGAATTGATTTGTCTTTGAGGTGCATGTTTACTTTGGGTGAGGGTATCTTTTTGTTGGAATATTTTTCTAGAGCCATGATTAAAGTTTTAAATTGTCTGTTGATTTGTTGATTGGTAATTTAACAAGTTGCTTCCTTCTTACAGGGGGAATATGCTGAACATAACGATGCAATTTTGTTGGTTGTAATACCTGCAATGCAAGCACAAGAAGTTGCTTCAACTAAAGCTATCAGACTTGCAAAGGAGTATGATGGAGAATGTGAGTCACAGTGATACATCCACCACCACATAGCCAAGCATCCCCAAATTGAAGGCCTTACAAATTGCCGGTTGGTTGGTGTTGTTAAGGTCTTATTCATTCCTTCTGCCTCTTTCCTTTTAGAATGTGAAGGGAATTATGTGTACTCTACTATTTTGTGGATGTATGGTGTTTGGATAATATTTTATTCTCATGGTACAATTCGGATATTCGACTTTATTTTCTTATCTGGTGGGATATTAAAATGTTGTCTCTGGCATTGAATAAGTTGAACTTGTGTGCCTTTTTTCAGATATTTTTTGAATGTTCAATGTTTCGTATGATTGTGTTCATTACTTTTTCGTCTATGATGATGTATGTATTATAAGATTAAATAATGTGACAATCAATACTATGATATTGTGATATTGGTGATATGATACTAAAACAAACCACATTATAACGTTAAAATTTGTCACTAATGACCCCATTTAGTGACAAATTTTTGCCGTCACTAATTCCATCTAAGAACAAACCATTTGGTGATGACAAAATTTCGTCACCAATGAACAGCGCCACAAAACTTTTTCGTCACAAATTGCATATTCAACAAATCTTTTGTGACAAACTTTTTCCGTCACCAATGACAAAAAAGGAATTGCTGACGAAAAATTTGTCGTCACTAGCTCGTCACTAAAAGCGTTGACCAAGGCATAATTTAGTAACGTAATTTTTTCTAGTCACCAAAACTGTCACACTGCCCGACTGCCCAGCCGCACTTTCAGTGACGACCATATTTCGTCACTAATTTTCGTCACTAATTTTGCACAATTAGTGACGACTTTTAACTTTTCGTGACAACATTTTCCCCCTTTTGGTGACGACTTTTTTTTGTCACTAAATTTCGTCACCTCCAAGTTTCGTCACTAAACGCAACCCTTTAGTGACGACGTTTTTTTTTCGTCACGAAAGACCTTTAGCGACGGACCTTTGCTGACGACGCATCACCAAAAATTTTTTCGTCACTAAAGGCCTCTACTGGGCCTTTGGTGACGAAAATCAGCCCTTTGGTAACGAAATTCCGGTTGTCACTAAAGGGGGGTTTTTCTTGTAGTGAAACAAGTGAGTTCCTTATACAGTAAGTGAAAATATTCACTAATTATGCTATCCACTAAAATATATTTTCTACTTTATTTTTCATTAACATTTGTATTTTCATGGTCTTAAGCAATTATTTATTATTATTGATTATCATATTATAATATTATTCCTATTAATAATTTATAAGTTATATATTCAATTATCTAAAAACAAAAACTTATACCATACCATATACTATATTAGTAATAATATTATATTCACATAATGATAAGTTAAGATGTAATAACTTGATTTCAAGAATTACGTTCATGTATTTGAAGCAAATGTAAAGCATATATTATAATTTTATTATTCTAATTCATGATACTCCCTACGTCCCAAAAAATAGTCCACTTTGAAAATTTTTTCTTATCCCAAAAAAATAGTCTACTTTTAAACCAAATTCCTAAAATATCCTTACTAATAATAATTATATATACTCAAAATTTAAAAGTAAAGATAAAAATGTAAAATTAGACATTTAGTAGTGCATTAAATGAGTTGTACCTAATAACTAATAAAAATTTGTATCTTACCTAAAGTTGGTTATTTTTTTTTTTGGACAGAGAGAATATAATATAAATGCTAAGTACATATATCAATGTATATAATAAATGCAGATATTATATGGAAAAGAAAAAGATATATAACTGATAGCAAAAAATATAGATATACGTATGTGTGTGTAAGTGAGTTAACCACTCAAACTACACCAAACTGCGATTTTTGGTGCAATTTAGGTAAAGCAACGCTAAACCAAAACTCTTCCATTTAACCACATTCTAGAAGCAGAAACCAATCTGTATCCGTTTGGTAAAACCATGAGGTTAACTTGCAATTTGGTTCTGGACAGTTTTTGTGATTCGACTAAACCCTGCATACTCCTAAAATCCTCCCCTCTTGGTGAGGATAATTGAAGGTAGAATTGCAAATAGAAATTTTTTTTTTATCCAACAGATTGTTATCCAATTTTTTTTTTTTATCCAACCGATTGTTATCCAATTTTCTCAATTATGGAAAGTCAATTGTGGAGTGATTCTGGTTTCCATCAAAGCCTAAAACCTCACTTTCAAAAGACTATTTTTATGCCTCTCTAATAGTGTCTTAGAAAATGCCTCTACAACTACTACATCAATTTGTTTTATCAATATCCCATCCATTTAAGGAGCACAATTAATTTTTCATCAACCCTAATCATGAAAAACTCCAACTTCTCTTCACGCGTTTTAAAAGAATCATTTTTTGATTTCAACTTCATGCCTCTTGAGTACTTTTTCCACGTCTTCGTGATGAGACTATCATTTATCCATTTATTTCTCGAATAATTTGGAAATAGAGATGAATTTAGAAGAATTTGGGAAAAGGAAAAGTTGACAAGAATAGAAGAAATTCAGTGGAAAGAACAAGAGGTCATTGAAAGGAAGGAATGAACATAATTCATAAAGAAGAACAACAGAAAAGATAGAGAAAAGGAATAGAATCTAGAGAAGAGGGAATACAAATGAAACGGCAAGAAATATATTGAACGGAAGGAATTTTTGTGAGGGTTAAGTGCTCTGATTCCAATTGTCATTAATCAAAAGAATTAATATCAACAATTAGAAAGAAAGATAGAAAAGATTAAAGAGAAGGAAGAGAGAATACAAGATTTGTGAAAGAAAAAAAAATCTGAAAACTATGTATTTGCTTGACGTTCTTTATAATAGTGTGCCTTTGTATTCCATCCATCCCATTATTACTGTCATCTTTTTACTTTTTCATTATTCCAAAATAGGAGATACTATTATACTAATTAAATATACCTTTTCATATTTTGAAAAAGAAACTTTTCACTAATACTAATACACCTTTTAAGGCTTGTATTGTAAATATATGCATATCCACATCATCCAAACGCAATCATTATATTCTCATTAATAAGTTGGAGTTCCAAAATATGACACGAATACTGGGACGGAGGGAGTAATTTATCTCTTAAGCCAAATGGCCTTAACTACAAACATAGATCATGATAAGATATCCCATTTAACTATAGGTTATATAATTCACTTATGTGAATCAAGGCAGAAACCCTAGATTTTTAAACCTCAAATTGCTTAATGAAAAGCAATAAAACTAGGATAATTAGACCTTATGAAACCAACTCTGATACCAGATAATGATCAAGATGGCAAGTTTGGGAGTAGGAACAGATGCCGTGGGTTTAGAAACCGAGAAGATGATGAACTGGGTAACATCAAGATGAAGATTCCATCTTTCCAATAAAAGAATGATCCTGATGCGTATCTAGAATGGGAAAAACGAATGGAGATGGTATTTGATTGTCAATGATATTCGGAGCTCAAGAAGGTAAAAATTGCAACAGTTGAACTCAATAATTATGCTATATTATGGTTGGATCAACTTGTGACTAGTAGGAGACGTAATGGTGAGAGGCCGATAGAAATGTGGGATGAGATGAAAGCGGTGATGAAGAGGCGCTTTATACCAAGTCATTATCATCGAAACTTGTTCCACAAGTTGCAGAATCTCACACAAGGCAATAAGAGTGTAGAAGAGTATCATAAAGACATGGAGATTGCCATAATTTGTGCTAATGTGGTAGAGGATCATGAGGCTACAATGTCATGATTCTTGAGTAGTTTGAGTCGAGATATAGCAAGGGTGGTAGCGCTACAACATTATGTTGAATTAGAAGAATTGGTTGATAAAGCTATCATTAAAAATTAAGAATATTAAGTCTTGGGAAGACTATTTACCTCGTGTTGAGCTCGCTTATAATAGGAGCGTGCATTCTGCTACTAAATTCACACTACTTGAGGTTGTCTATGGTTTTAATTTGTTAACTCTGTTAGATTTAACCCCTCTACCTGTTGTTGAGTGTGTGGATTTAGATGGTGCTAAGAAAGCTGAATTTGTGAAGACTTTGCATGAAAAGACACGGCAATATTAAGCATAAGACAAAGCAATATGCAAAGTAAGCTAACAAAGGCGCAAGAAAGTACTATTTGAGTTCGATGATTGGGTTTGAGTTCATATGCGCACAAAGTGTTTTCCCAAACAGCAATGTTCTAAATTGTTACCACGAGGGGATGGACCATTCATGGTGTTGGAGAGAGTCAACGATAATGCCTGCAAGCTTGACCTACCAGGTGAGTATGGCATTAGTGCTACTTTCAATGTTTCTGACTTTAAGCCCAGTCACTTGAGCGAGAGCAAAGGAATTCAAGCAAGCTATCAACATCATGGTTCAAGATCTATGGAATAGAGACAATATGGATTCAAGACTTGAAAATTCTAAAACCTCTTGGAGCAACACGATCACTTTTGGTTTAACTGCTGATCAATACTCACTACTTTAGTAGTGATTGATGACATTTCAGAAAGTCAGAGTCATTTAGGGTTTTTTTTTTCTATTTAGGCAAAATTTTTAATTAATTAAGGGTATTTTCATCTTTTTTGCTTTTTTAGAGTTAGCACCGTGTATAAGGGTGCTTATGAGTTTCTAATGACGAACGTTGACTTTGAGATTTTAATACATTAAGAGGAATTTTCTTTCTCTTCTTTGAGCTCTTTGAAAACTTGATTCATCAAAGCTTCTTTGCAATGATTGATTCGACTTATTGAGCAAGACAGCAAATTCACTTGTTCGTGGTGTCTATAATGTTGATTGGTTGACACGGGTTCGTCAACAAGTCATGTTTATACCGAGGTTACCAATCACAAGTTGGATTAGTTTCCACAATCTTTGTAAAATGATCAGTTTCCACATCGATCCACATCATTCGCCCAAACCACTAAGGATCCCAACCCAACCTAACTACTTGAATAATAGATAAGTTGAGTGATGTGTGAAGTTTGGGTCAAAATTATCAGCCATAATTAATAGTTCCAATTGCTCTATTCCCATGTTAGATTATATAGTAATAATCCAAAAAGTTCAATATTTAGCCGTAAATTTGGAGGGGTTGAGAAAGAGAAAGTGAAAATGAAAATGCAAGGAGAGAATAGAAGGAGAGAATTTTGGGAAAGGGACATGATTAACATTAATCAACCAATCATTGAGTTCATTATTTTCTAAAATAAAAATTTTATATCAAACAAATCTCAATAGAAGCCATTAACCAGACAATGTTTCCTAATTATAGTCCTTTGTGCGACTTCAACTAGTTCTAGTACACAAACATTTTAATCATTAAGCTTAGGAAGCTTGGAAGATGCTACTTGTTCTTGAACTCTTTTTTTTTTTTTTAAATCAAAGAGACTTGAAAAACAAGATCAATTTTCACTTGGTAGCAACTCCAATCTATAAGCAACTTTACTAATGCATTCCACTACTTTTTTTTTTTTGGCCAAAATGTCGATAAGTATATTAACTTTGCAACAGTTAACTTTTATAGGCAATGTTCGAACTTCGGACTCTCCTTAGCTCTGTCAAAGGCTAAGACAAACAAAACCTCTCACAATAGGACAACAATCCCACAAAATAGCACCCCAAGAATCTAAGAGATTCACAGGAATACTCACCCAAAAATCAAAGCCGCACAGGCTCAACATCCATATATACTTTTCGAGCTTCCCTCCATTCCTACAGTGCCTTATGTACCACATCCACCTTCTCCCACCACTCGCCTTCAAACACCCATGCATTCCTCCGCTTCCAAATCACCCATGTGATATAAACCATAATTTGAGTCCTTTCTTGCCAAAACACAACACTCCAATGTGCACAAATAAAATATCACCAGTCCTTAAAAGTCATCCCCCGCCGTTTTAAATGGTCCCATTGAATTGGAGCGAGTTTCCAAATTAGCTGAACTATAGAACAATGGAATAAAATATGCTCTAGATCTTCCTCTTCAAGCCCACATCGCAAAAATAGGATCCATGCCCATCCTTCAATATAGCAACAAGCTCTAAAGTGGTAAAATATCATGCCAACCACCAAGTTGTACGCCACATCTGTTGTAAATTAGAACTAGAGTTACTGGACCCAAGATCTTGATCCACAGCATGCTGATTGTTCCGCAATTGCATATACCCAGACTTGACAGTATAATCCTCATGTGAAGAAAAGTGCCAAATGAGCTTATCCTCCATACCCGGCACTGCCAACGGCATCATCAAAATCTCATATGCCACAAGCGACCCAAACAAATAAGAAACTCAATCCCTTTCCCAAGCACTTCCACCAGAATCCAATAACTCACTCACTCATGTTCCTGATCGCTCATCGGAAATACTACTCCTTGGTCTAAAACCCTAGAGCCCAAGAATCCAGAGTGAGTCCCAAATGCGGATTGAACTGCCATCCCCTACCTTAACCCGTGCCCCAAGCCTAATAACACTCCTTGCGACCATCCAACCTTTCCACAGGCATTAAGCATTGCCTTTACACTCCAATTGCAATACATCATCCCTAGGGAAATATTTGGCCTTCAGTAGCTGGCTCATCAACAGCTGTGGTTTGGTAATAACACGCTAGAGTTGTTTAGCAAGCATAGCGTCATTAAATAGCTGAATATCATGAAACCCCATTCTGCCCTCGCCCTTCACTCTTGTCATCTCAACCCAAGATTTCCAATATATTTTTTGTCCTTCACCTTCCTTCGTTCCCCACCAAAAATTCGCCAAAAGTCTGCAAATCTCCTTACAAACCCCCACAGGTAGCTTAAAACAGCCCATAATATACGTTGGAAGTGCAGTCACGACCGCTTTGATAAAAACTTCTTTGTCCACCAAGTTTAGAAAACCATTCTTCCAACTTTGTATCAAATACCTAACTCTGTCAACCACAAAATGAAAAAACTCCCTCTTAGATCTTCCAATCCGCATCAGCAACCCCAAATATCTAGCATTTTGTTGTTCCTACACCCCTTCCAACACTTGACAAATCTGGTATCTCCGATTGACTCCCACATTCAGCCAAAAAATAAGGATGACTTATCCACATTAATAAACTGGCTAGAACTCTAACAAAACAACAAAGGGTCATCAGTAAAAAAAAAAAAGAGTTATAATCGAGCCATTACAACTAGCTCTCATTCTCTTGTAATCCCCACGCACACAAGCTTGTTTAATGACATTGGACAACGCTTCTGAAATAATTAGGAACAAATATTGAGAAATAAGATCACCCTATTGAATGCCCCTGGATGGCTTAATGAAACCACACTGCTCACCATTAATGTTAATAGCCATCGTCACCGTACTAATACACTGCAAGACCCAGGCAATAAAACCCTATCAAAACCCATTTTCCGCATCACCTGCTCTAAAAACTTTCACTCTACCCCATCATAAGCGTTAGCCATATCAATTTTCAATGCCATATACCCTTTTCTGCCTTTCCTCATAGAATTCATCATATGAAAGCACTCATGAGCTATAACCACATTATCAAGAATTTAGCGACCCTGAATAAAGGCTGATTGATGCAGGCTAATACATTTCTGCTGAAAGAAGTAACCCCCATGAAGTCAGACAGCCAACCCATGTTGCCCATTACCAAATGAATGCAAACCCATGTTACCCCCTAACATCATAACTGCAAAGGCAATTGGATAAACCAAAAGTCTGTGGACTACCAAAAGTCTACAGACTTCGACTATATAAATGCAAGAAAGAAAGTGGTGTAACATATTTGTGTGGTGTACTGCAGAAAAACTATAAGAAAAGTCTTTTTCTAATTTTCTCTATTGCAAAGGAAGCATTTTAATTCGTAGATAGTAGATATAGTTTCTTGCATGATTATATTCCACATGTGTTTTGCATATGAATTTTAGAATTTGTTTATCCAACATTGGTATCAGAGCCTAAATTACTTGTTTCCTGGTCATTTATCATGTTTAGTACATGTTTAAACATGAAATCTATGAATTGATTAAATGTTCATATTTTCTTGTATGAATCTATTTCGTTCAAGTATGTTGATCAGCCACTGTTGTAGAGTTTTTTTCAAGAAATATAGAATGATATAGGCAGTAATGGTTATATTTTATGAAACTAGACATTACAGGTTTCAAAGAGGTATATAATATGTGTAATTTGGATGAAAAATGAGAGAGATGTGAATTATCAAAGTTACAGGTTTGAAAATTCTGAAACTGGAAATTTGTTTTCCTAAATTCAGCATGATCAAGAGACCATGTTTGACAGACTGTATCTCTCTTAATTTTAAGTTCCAATGCACAAAAATTATGTATTTGTGAACTAGATATTACAAATTTTAAAATGAAATATTATATGACTAATTTGAATTTAAGATGAAGGAGATATGAGTCTCCAAAGTTTCAGAATCATCACGACTGAATTTGGAAATTTGTTTTCCAGAATTCAGCCTAATTAACTAGCCATGTTTGACCGTATTTATATCTCCTAATTTTAGGCTATAAATTACACCTCCTGTATATTTGAAAACTAGATACATTGGGATTTAATATGGTATATTAAACAGCCAATTTGGACTTGAAATGAAGGAGATACAAGTCTCCAAAGTTGCACACAAAAAATTCTGATTTTTGTGGTCAACTGTTGACCGTTGACCGATCAGACAAGTTTTTTCTGAAATTTTCATTGGGTCCTTTGATTGTTTGAGAACAGCATTATGGTCCCTAAAGTTTCATAAAATTACAATAATTTCCCTAAGTTGTCCAGATATTGTGAATTGGTCCTCCAACTTTGGGAAATTAGTTTTTTGTCCATTTTGACCAATCATTGACCAGTCAATACAGAAATGACAAGCTCGTACGAGCTCGTTTGAGCTTCGTTGGGGGTGTATGAGGTATGTTTATGATCGTATCAAAATTGTCTTCCATTTGATATATTAATGGAACATGTTTGATGTGTATAAAGTTATGAATATACGTATAAATACTTATGATATGCATATTTTGAGGCATTTTTTAAGTATTTTTCGCTCGTATTGTTTTTTATATAAAGGATATCATATATGCATGTGATGATTTATGATAGCATATATGAAGTTTAAAATGCTTGTTATCTATCTTGTATCATGGAATTAAAGTATGATTTGATGCATATGTTATTTGTACATTAGTTCAAATCATATTATGCTATGTTACAATTACAAGATATAAAAATCATTACATGTTTTATGTTCTTTGTTTGAGTGGGAAGTTCTAGAAAGTTTTAGTAACTTTAGTGAACTCGATTTTACATAAATGATTATGTTAATGGTAATTTCAAGCGAGAATTCTCGGACGATGATTGGGAACATAGTGAACTTTCGAATTTGAGACTTTATGTGAAATTACTTATTAATATAATTAGTTAGTGTATAATGATGCATAAATGATAGGCATTAATAATTCAAGTATATATGTCTCTAGAACTCTGTGTTCAAAAACAATGGTTTTAGCATCTAAGAATATTGTTGCTGAACTTAAAAATTGAACGGCGAAAATTATGGAATTTAGAATATGAAAATCCAGTATGTGCTAGAAAAGCAAAAAGCACTAGAAGATCTTAACCAAGGTTATGGAAGAGCCTGAAAATGGGTATACTGCTCAATATCGAAAAGATAAAGAGACATTTGTTGCATGAAAAATAAGAACTCTCTTACTCGCATTACCTTGCTGAATAGCATAGACAATGATGTCATGCTAGGGTTCAGGCGTTTTTGATAATGCCAAAGATATGTGGACTACTTTAACAGCAAGGTTTGGTAGTACATCAGTTACCAAGCTAAGACAACTCACTATAAGATTTGACTCTTATGATTACTGAGTTAAAGGATGCTGGCTACATATTAACTGATGAGCATCAAGTGCAAGTAGTGATTCAATCCTTGCCTCAATATTAGGAACATATGAAAGTCCACTTGACCCACAATGAAAATATCAACATTTTTGAAAATGCTATGCGTTATCTTGAGCTAGAAGATGACTGCTTATTGATGGCTAATTCAGAAACTGGCATATATTGTCAGGTTTTAGCTCACGAGGAGCTTCACGCTCCAAACACAAGTATCAAGATGAGCAGTATAAGAAGTGGAAAGGCAAGGGAAAAGCCCCTTCAGGCAAAAAGCCAAAGGTTAACCAACATGGGAAAAGAAAGCGTCCTTTCAAAAAAAATATTTCAAAAGTGAAATGTTTCAACTATGGTAAAAAGGGTCACTTTGCTCGTAATTGTACCGAAACAAAGAAGACTTATGTGCCACAAACCATGTAGCGAAGGAAAGAGATGCCTTCGTGGAGTTCCAACGAGTTCCACAGGGAACCAAATGTAGCTAACAACTCCAAAATGGAAGTGAAAGGAATTAGCACTTGCCAATTAAACATGTGTGGTGATTGCATATTGTTCATACATGATGTCTTATATGCTCCGGACAAACATCGGAACTTAGTTTCTGTGTTAGTTTTAGTTAAGCTTGGTTTTAAAATGAACTTCCATATTTATGATGTTGACTTGTTTTTGGAAACAAGTTATTGTGGTTCTGGATATTTTCTAGATGATTTTATTGTTGGATATTTCTTATAATAACATTAATATATGTTATTCCTTATTCACATCTTATGATTCTTATGAAAGTGATGTGAATATATGACATTCTAAACTCAGTCATATTAGACAACATAGAATGAAAAAGGCTAGCCTAAGAAGGCTTATTAGGTAATATTGAAAGCGTCGATTTGCCTATATGTGAGAATTGCCTGGCGGGAAAATCCACATAAAAACCATTTGGAAAAGGAACAATAGTTGAGATTCCTTTGCAATTGATCCATTCTAACATCTGTGGTCTAATCAATGTAAGAGTAAGGCATAGGACTATTTACTTCATCACATTTATAGATGATTATACTCGATTCGGTAATGTCTATTTGATTTCTCATAAATCTGAAGCGTTACATTGCTTAAAGAAATTTATGAGCTTGGTAGAAAATCAATTGGACAAGAAAATAAACCATTAAGAACCGATCGAGGTCGTGAATATTTGTCTGATCAGTTCAGAAATATTTGTGATGAAAAAAGAATAGAACGACAGTTGAATATTCCTAGAACTCTTCAACAAAATGGTGTTGTGGAGAGAAGAAATAGAACCCTACTTGAAATGGTTAGGTCTACGATGGCACAAGCTAACTTACCAATTACCTAATGGGGTGATGCATTATTAAGTGCTGCCTATATACTTAACCGTGTGCCTACTAAATCAGTTACTTCCACTTCATATGAGTTATGGACAAGAAGAAAACCCGATTTGAGTTTTCTCAAACCTTAGGGTGTGCTACCTATACTCACGAATGCCTCAAACAAATATGGAAAATTGGGTGCAAGAGGTAAAAGAAGTATTTTTATAAGATACTCTGAGCACTCCAAAGGGTATGTGTTTATAGGTGTGCAAGATAGTGAGAGTATTACTGAATTTGAATCACGAGATGTCACATTCTTAGAAAATGAATTTCCTGAAATTGGGAAGATAGGTAAAGACCTATCTTTATATGAAACTCTAAAACAAGATGATGGAATTACTCCGACAGTGGGAGTTGATATACCATCATCTCATCCAAGTGAAAGTAATGTGAGAAATGGGGAATTAAATTCGAACAAGTCTCAATTACAATCACTTGATGAAAGATATTGCCATTGTTTTATTCGAGTGGGAGTGAACAATCTATAAGATGAATGAGTCGTAAAAGTGTTTCCCGTCGACGTTTTGACATTGAAAAGGAAGCTTTCATGATTGTTCCACAAGAAAATGATGAGCCAAGGAATGCACATGAGGCCCTGATAAGGAAAAATGGATACAAGCAATGAAAGATGACATGGAGTCAATGAGATCAAACCAAGTTTGGGAACTAGTTGACCTCTCAAAAGAATGCAAAGCCATTGGGAACAAATGGGTTAAAGCGTAAAGTTTATGGCTCAATAGAAATATATAAGGCTCACCTTGTGGCGAAAGGGTTTCTCCTATTGTGAGACTTACCTCAATTTGCCTTATCCTGGCAATAGTGGCATATATGCATGTAAAGACTGTTTTTCTCAATGAAGAATTAGAAGAAGAAATTAATATGGAACAACCTGTTGGTTTCACAACAAAAGGCCAAGAACAAAAGGTATGTCGACTTTTAAGATCGATATATGGCCTTAAGCAGTCTTCGAGATAATGGTATATACATTTTCACAATGCCATAATATCATATGGCTTTGTTATGATTGACGAAAATCATTTCGTATATATCAAAGGATCCAAAGATCAATTTGTGATCTTATCATTATATATTGATGATATACTTATTGCCAGAAACAATAAGGAGTTTGTGAATATTGTGAAAAATTGGTTATTTTCCAATTTTGAAATGAAAGACATGGGTGAAACTACATATAATCTTGAAATTAAGATTTCAAAAGATCGTTCAAAGATATTATTCTCTTTCACAAGAGACATATATAAATAAAATCCTTGAACGATTCCATATGCAAGATTGCAAACCCATAGATACTCCTATTACAAAAGGTGAAGGAATGAGCCATATAATGTGTCCAAAGACTCCACAAGAGTAGGAACATGTGAAACGTGTTCTATATGCTAGTGCTGTTGGAAGCTTGATGTACGCTATAATATGTACGAGACCTGATATTTCGCAATTGAAATGGTAAGTAAATACCAATCTAATCCAAGTCAAGCACATTGGGTTACCGTTAAAAGGATATTGTGGTATCTAAAAGGTACTGCTGATTATTCATTCTGTTATCAAGGAAGTGATCTGCACCTTGAAGGCTATACTGATGTTGATTGGAGAGGAGATTTAGATGAAAGAAAATCTACCTCTGAATTTGTTCACTTACTAAATAATAGTGCCATTTCTTGGAGTAGTAAGAAACAAACTTGTATAGCCTTATCAATAATGGAACCTGAATTTATGGCACTTTCAGCAGTAGTACAAGAGGGTGTTGGCTTAAAAGATTTTTTGATCACTTAGGTGTTGCTAAACATGTTGCAAATCAATTTTTGGTTAAGTATGATAGGCAAGTTGCAATAGCATACACTAAGGATCCAAAAAAATTTCATTGTAAGACCAAACACATAGATACTAAATATAATTTTGTAAAGGACATGATTGCACGAAAAGAAGTAAACATACAGTACATACCTACGCATAGAATGGTAGTAGATCCTATGAACCAATTCCTAGGGATGTGTTCTCTAGTCTAGGATGCATAGAAGTTAATGTACTGAATATTTTGCATTTCCCAAAAGTTCACAACTAAATGATATTTTAATGCCTAAGAGTTTATTCAACATTTATGCATATTAATGCTTTGTGCATCATATAATGCTTTGTGCATTATATTTGTTGTTTGAAAGTATGTCAGACAGATGGATGATTAGCCCACTCACATGGGTAATCGCGTCTATTACTGTGTGGTAATAGAGATGGGACAATTTTAACTTATTATCTATGTGATAATTGAGAGCTCAAGTTTAAAATATGTATGTCGCCTTAACAAAATGTTAAGATGATGTCATAATATTGATTATGATCAAAAGTGAAATGACCCACAAATTTTACTTTATTTGTTTTTAATGCTAGATGTGAGTTCTAAAGGATTGATATTTAAATGAGTAGATATGTGAACTCAAGTTAGACATGGTGAATGTCTGAACTATCATCTATATGGTATTAAATGTAAAGACATACGCTTCATGAGAAAGGAGAGATATACCGTAACACATATTTCATACTATGCATAAGACGACCAAATGAGTTGGTGAAAGTTTTGATCTCAACTTTCACGCCATGTGAGACTCGTGAGGATAAGTCCTCAATTGAGTGCCCTTATGACTCTTATCTTATTCTTAAAATTTTTATTCAATGTTTACTATCTTAGAATGTTGCCCACGATCATGAATGATGTGATCTAGCGGGACATTTCTAGAAAAGCAAATTGAATTGAAATTGAGAGATTGAAGAAAGAGGAAGATCAATTTGTTATTTGTCACATTCTGACTTGTATTGATAGGTCGGCCAATTATGATTCTTTTGAGTTCAATCATAATTGTGAATACAATATATATAATATTTAAAAAGATCAGAAAAAAAATATAATGTGACTAATTGGTCTAGGGTAATGCATACAAAATCTACTCTAAATAATTATGCCCAAATATGAGTTGCTATATATTCCTAACAGATGTATAGCATCGAGCTCTCAGTGTATGCTAGTCGCACGGATTATTTGCTTGTATGAACTTTGCATAGAAGAGAGAGTTATAGTTTGACTATCATGGGCGAGTGGAAGATGAAAAAAGTAACCCCCATAAAGTCAGACAGCCAACCCATGTTGCCCACTATCAAATGAATACAAACCCATGTTGCCCACTAACATCATAACTACAAAGGCCGTTGGATAAACCAAAAGTTTGTGGACTACCAAAAGTTTGTGGACTTCTACTATATAAATGCAAGAAAGAAAGTGGTGTAACATATGTGTGTGGTGTACTGTAAAAAAACTATAAGAAAAGTCTTTTTTCTGATTCTCTCTATTGCAAAGGAAGCATTTTAATCTATGGATAGTAAATATAGTTCCTCGCGTGATTATCTTCCTATCGGTGATACAAGTAAGTTAATATTGGGCTAAGTTCCAGTATGTGTTTTGCATATGAATTTTAGAATCATCCAACATCTGCAAACAAGGCTTAATGCGATCGGCCAAAATTTTTGAAATAATTTTGTATATCACATTACACAAACTTATTGGTCTATATTGGTAGATAGAACTAGACTAGTGCACCTTAGGGATCAAAGTATGATTTAACGCTTTAAGCAATTTTTCATGAGTGAAAAATTCTCTAACCGCATTACACACATCAGTGCTTACCACATCCCAATAAGTTTGGAAAAAAAAAAAAAGTCATACCATTAGGTCCAGGGGCTTTAGTCGAATTCATCTGAAAGAGGACACATTTAACTTCAGCATCCTCGACCGGTTGCATCAACCTCCTATTCATACTAGATGAAATAGTCTTATGCATGCTTGCAAGTAAGGATGGACAAATTTGCGGCTTCACAGAAATATACACCCTCTTAAAATACTCCACCACCTCCTTCTGCATCGCACTTGGCGTGCTGCACATCTCTCCCGTAGATAACCTAAAAGACTCAATACAATTCCGCTTCCTCTACTGGATAGTGGATGGGTGGGAAAACTTGGAGTTCTTATCTCTCTCTTTAAGCCATTGAATCCGTTACTTTTGTTGCCAAAACATTTCTTCATCCTTATAAGTTCGCTGCAATTGACACTTCAACACACACAATCTACTCTAATCCCTGGTTCCACCCTCACATTCCAACGCCCTTATTTGATCTTTGAGCACCTGGATCTGCTTTGCGGAATTAGTCCCATACTACCTGTGCCATTGTAGCAGTTCCACCCTACATTGGGCAATCTTAGACGTCAAAATATATTGATTCGTACCCCATTAACCCATACCCCATGCCGCTTTCACCCTATCCAACATCCCCTCTTTCTGCGGCCAACGCTTATCAAAAATAAAATGTCTCCTTACCCACTGAAACATAGAATCCATATCCAACATTATCAAAGCATGGTCCAAAGCATGTTTTTCAAAATGCAACACTTTAGCATACTGAAAGTGCATCCTCCAACGAGGAGACCCAAAAAAAACAGTCCAAGCGTTTCTCAACATATTCTTCCTCTTCCCTAAGATTACTCCATATAAACTTCTTGCCCACAAACCCAAAATCAACCATCCTCGGCCAACTTATGAAATTACAAAAAGGTAAACAACTAATGTCAGTTCATAAACCCCCCCTCTCTCTTTTCATGAGGATGAACAATGGCATTAAAATCCCCACCCATAACCCATCATTCACCCCACTTCGGTTGTTTAGAAACTAAATAACTCCATTGCTGTTCCCTTATCCTACTATTAGTACTAACATAAACAAAAATAGCCCACCAAACAAAATACACCCCTTTAACTTTACATTGCACTTGTACAGAGAAATTATTTCTCACAATATGTAACACAGTGACATTCTCAGCCCAACACACTAATAGACCACCTATAGCCCCATTCGGCTCAACATGACATCATCTATCTTTGAACATCAACTTTCTACATAGACATGCTACAAAACAAGTAGTCGGGCCCTAGGAGCAAATTGTCTCCATCAATTAGAAAATTGTAAAGGATGAGCCCAACCCTCGACAATTCCACACACATACCTTCATAAGGTTCTTGGAGACAACTTAGGGCTAGTCTCCACGACCCTATAAGATTGGCCAATCTTGACCCGCGTCTCACCTCCTTTCTTCATTTGATGCTCCTAACAATTCAAAACACTAATATTCATATCCACCAAGTGCCACCCACGCTTCTCCCCCAAATAAGCCTTCAAATCTAACTGCGACCCTGACACATCCGAAGTAGACCACAAACATCCATCCAATCTTCTCCATTTCGGAAAGATAGAGCATTTTGTTTGCAAGAAGGAGGCAGTATCGTCGGCTGAGGAGACTGAATTAAAGGCGGAAGCATAACCTCAGAATAAAGATGAACGATCACTAGCATTTCCTTCGGCAAAGCAGCCATTCTTTTTGTCACTCCAGTGTGAGTATGCTGCGAGTAATGGGTAGAGACAGTAGCTGCTGCGACTGAAGTTGACAACTCTGCAAGCTCAGAAGCAACAGAAGCATTCACCAACCCTACCTACTGCAAAACGTCCCCATCGCCAGCTGCCTGATGGCCCTGCACCATAGCCTTCCTCACCGCCAAATCTCTCTGTAAATGTGGCAACATCGGATCAGAGAGCAACTCCTCTCTCATGGCCAAGTGATCAAACACTCCACAGCCCCCTCTACGTAGCTAGTGTCTGTCCCCCTCAAATTGATTTTCCATATACTGCCTACCTCGTTTCCTTGCCACTGCCAGAACCTC
The DNA here is from genome assembly GCA_020080225.1 of Gynochthodes officinalis. Classification (NCBI taxonomy): domain Eukaryota; kingdom Viridiplantae; phylum Streptophyta; class Magnoliopsida; order Gentianales; family Rubiaceae; genus Gynochthodes; species Gynochthodes officinalis. The sequence continues at coordinate 31,743,120 of CM034615.1, read as the reverse complement.
ATTATCCTTGCCTCCATCCAACCCAAACCCAGCATAAATCCAATCCCAAACTACCCCACAAGCAACTAATTATCCCTTTGATCCTCACTACGCCGAGCACATACATTCTCAACATGCCCCACACGACCACAGTAGAGACAAAAAGCAGCAAGGAACTCATACTGAAACAAAGCCTAGCGAGACACTTCCTGAAAACATACCTTAGTCCTTCAGATTAAAGGCTGCTCCAAATCCATAATAACTAGCAATTTCAAATGTCTACCATGTCCGCTACCTCCTTCAGGAATGAAAACTTGATGCAACTTAGGAAAGAGGCTTCCAATCCGTCTCCCTGTATCTGCAGTAATCCAGTGATAGGGCAAATTCCAGACCTAAACCTAGAGCTCCACTCTACGAATTTCCACATCTTGACATGTTACAGTCGGCTCCCACTCCCGCAACACCAGATACTATCGATCATAGATCCACCCCCACCCAACCAAGACTTTCTTTCTATCAGCCAACGACTCAAACACAACTGAAAAAAAAAAATTCACCCCCAACTCCCGAACAACAAAAGGACTACTAACCGGCCAAATAGCTTGCATAGCACTCCTCAACCCCATAAAATTAGCACGCCTATCCCCAAAGACTCTCTCAAGAAGACTCCTTTGACCCTCTTCCTAGCCAGCCTGAATATCGGCTTTCATCAATTCAATCCCATCTCCCTCCACCGAAAACAACTGAAGCTACTCCACCAATCTAGTCACCTTCAACTCCTAAGTTGCAAAGCCACCAGAAGTCATCAACTCGTCACAAAGTCTAGACAACGAAGTTCAAACACCCAGCTCACGCACACATCGACACAAGAAAGAAAACTTAATGTTGAAGAAAGATACGCTCTCTCCAGAATACTGAAGTCGCACCCAAGTGACACCTAACTCGCACGCAAATAAACTATCACTCATATGCTGGATATGATTTATTCAAGTGCCATTCTAGTACATTAAAAGGACCATATATAAAAATTAGAAGCTAATTTCAAACTTGCCATAACAATAGTTGGCTACTGTCTATAGGGTTGAAGTTTGAGGTAAACCTTGTTTTCCATTTGGAAATCCCTTTCCATAGCTTAAGATTTGCGAAGAACTTCATTCTGTTATATGATTTGGTAAAATGAGCCTTCAAGTACTTAAAAACTAAAGCTCTTTGCTAGATCATGTTGGAAGCAATTAGAATGAGATAAGTCTTCAAAAGGTCCAAATGCAAGCAGAATAAGCTCTAACTCTATACAGAGCTTTAAAAGAGGTCATAGCGCTACTAGTGTGGTAGGAAGTATTGTAGTATCATTAATTAGCTAGTGGAAACCAAGAGCTCTAAGAACCAGGTTTGTTACATGTGAAATGTCTTAATTAGATATGCTGCAAGATCCTAATTTAGACTTTCACTTGGCCATCACTTTTAAGGGTGATAAGTTGTGTTATGTGAAGCCAAAGCAACCAAAAAAAGTGTTCCAGAAAATGCTGGTTACAATTTTATCTCTGTTAGTGACAATGAGGCTAGAAGTCCATGCAATCTGAACACATTATCTAGAAAAAAGTACGTTTAGTCTTGGTAATAAATAGTGGATGAGAAAGTGCAATGAAAAAAACATATTACTGAACCTATCTGCTTTCACTAGAATAGTATTATAGATATCAGGTAAGGGAAGTTTATGACATCTATGTAATATAACTCCATGACTGTTAACTTCCTTAACTAACTTTCAACACTGCTGTTATCAAAGAGTCGCAATTAATTCCATTAACTCCTTCCTTCTGATTATTAGAAGGACTTTGCACGCTCTCACTTTATATTTTGCTTATTATAGAAAGTGTAAATTGCAAATTTTGTCCCTCACATATTGGCATACAATCTTTTTTCATTTCTCTCTCTTTTTAAATTGATCTTTTTGATCCCAAACTTTTGTAATCTCATCTCTTTTTCTTTTCTTTTCTTTTTCTTGACTACTATAACCCATTTCCAATAAAACCAAACATGTCAGCATGTCCAAATCTTTATTATCCATCTTACTTAAACCCAATTTTGTGAATTAAATAAAAATTCCTCAATTGGGATGATGAAATTGCAGCTCTAAAAAAAAGCATATTACTATTTTCCCATTTAGATATTAATAACATAGTATCTTGCATTTTCTTATACCCATTGGTTACTAACTTTCAATCTTCTTATTTTACTTTGTTGGTTTGGTCTGTGGATTCCAGTAAAGATTTCAAGACCCACGGAGGCCTTCTCCGCTATTACTTTATATATAATTTAAGATATCAAAATGGGCTCCTCCATTACAACTTCTATTGGTATACATTGGATAATGTGTGTCGCTATTGAAGTTGGATATTTTTTATTCTAATAATAATGAATCATTTAAGATGATAAGGTTTAGGCTAAAGATTCTCAAATATTTGTTTGTGGAGGAAAATTAGGCAACAATGTGCATCCAAATCTGGAATTTCTTTTGTTCAAAATTAAAGATACTATTAAGAAAATTAGGAATTCAATCTTTTTGTCTTGGTATAGGAGTAGTTGCTAATTTCATGTATTTTAGGCTTTTGGTCTGACATGACGACATTGAAATTTGTTGAAGAAGAAATGAATTTCATATTCTTAATTCAGAAATTTTCACTCAATTCATAAAGTTAGGGATGAATAAAATGGATTATGAACTTTTAGGTGTGCTGACAATATTACACCTCAAAGAAAATTAATGTGTAGTTTTATGAGTAAAATAGGATATAACCAGTCAAGAAATAAAAGAAGACAAAATTACAAAAGTTAGAGACTAAAACTATCGTTTTAAAAAGTGAAGAAAAAAATTATAATAATATGTAAGAGATGAAATTTGTTATTTACTCTAGAAATTAGGTCCAACCTTTTGAATATTTACAAATTGTTGAATACTAGCAAATCCCTACTGTGTGAGATGCGGTGATAGATTGTCCACTGTGCAACAAGAACAATTGAGCATAAAGGATTCTAATTTGTGTAGTTGTGTGAAGCTAACTTATGTAATTTTTTATAGCAGTCATTTTATTAAGTGTGACATTTGTTATTGATGAATAGAGAGAAAAAGGTTGATTCAAATGTAAAACTAAATTGTAGTTATTTACAGTTGTTCAAATTTAAATCGCCATTATAGCTAATGAAAACAAGAACAAGAAAATATTTTCCAATTGTGGCATAAAAACTAAATAGTCATCTTTTTGTAGTTGATGATTTTGTACAAAATGATGCCAAGAGTTGATCTTTTTACAATGATGTCATATATTTGTTGCTTGATTTTAATTGAATATTAGATTCTTGTGCTTCTTCCGATTGAATATTTGAACATTTTGGAAGTATAAAAAAGAAAATATGAAATTACAAATTTTTTGTGCAAGTAACAAAAAAATGAAACATATTAGAATGTAAAAAATGTTTTTCAAGTTTTGTTTTTACCAATTTTGATGTATCGTATTTGTGAATTGCTAGGAGCATTGATATGGAGCCAAACAAAAGCTCCAGAAAGGATGCAAACAAAACCTCTAGAAAAGATGCGCTGAGGATGACATATTTGCAGTGTGAGTATTTGCTGTTGTAAGTCCTACACAAGTTTAAAATTTGTATGTGGAGATTTAATTTTTTTCTTTTTTAAGTTTAACATTGAAAGAGTAAGATACCACTTAGAACAGAACTTGTCTTGGCAATGTAGGCAATGGAATAGTCCATTATTTCTTCTTTTTTTCCAAAGAATCACTAGTCCAAGAGTATCTATAATTTTTTATATGGTTTCTATAATCTTTTTCTAGTGTTTTTTTCTCCCCCTCTGGTACCAAATTATCATATTTAGGTCACTGGAATAGGGAATTGTTGAATCCAACTAACCTTTGCATGCCTAACTAGGGATGAAAGTATTTCATCCTTCTCTGCCATATATAACTCATATGATTCATCTTCCACCCACACATATCAACAAAATTTAATCCGCAGTACAATTGTGTCATTGAAAGTCAAAGTACCAAATTAGCGACATCACCAAGCTCAGTAAGAAAATGGAGCATTTGACAATCCAGTGTATTATAGATATTCTTGAGCAATCATGGTTAGAACCATTGACACAATAACTTGGAACCCTCTAATTAATTATTTCCTACCCCTTGTTCATAAGCGTATGAGAAATTTGAAAGGAAGAAAGTGCAAGACCAGTAGAGCATCCAAGCTCATTAACTCAACCATCAAGTACTAATGTACTATGTAGTTTTTAGTACTGAGGCTGACTTGTCTTCTTGTTTCTCAAAGAATTTTTGTTTACTATTCTTTGTCAAAAAACTAATAGAAAGATGATTTTATATAGTGGTAATAGTCATGGCACAAGAAATAAGAAAGGGCACACAAGTCCAAAAAAATGCCAACAATATTAGAACAAAGATTGACGGAAGCCATTTTGTATATTTGTTCCCTAATCTTGGAACTAAAACTAGTGATTTCCATGTAACCTCCTATTTTTTCTGCACTCCCCATAGTTTCCTGAATGTACTGAAAATAAAAGTTTAAATAATAGAAAAAAAAAAGGAAATAATAAAAGACAATCCATCAGTCCACATGGATAAGCCAAAAAAAAAAAAAGAGGAAAGATAAGCCAGAAAAAATGAGGGAGGAGAGATCAGCCAAAAAAAAAGGAGAGAAGAATTCTCAAAGGATAATATTTAAAGCCATGTGAGATATATTGTCTGGATACAGATTGAAAAGATACTAAGAAGAAATCCTTCTCATCATATGCCATAACCAAGAAATTTGCTTAAACGAGTTAAGCTGCTTGTCAAGAATATAAATGTTTTTGTGGTATACACGTGTGATTTAGAATATATCAATGAAGGAAATTGACGAAGCTGACACTCAATAGAGAAAGGTCTCCTAGTGGAGTTGGTAATATAATTTTTATAGTTTCAATGGGAATCTAATGAGATGAGAGTTGTTGAATTTTCCACATCCATTAAAAATATCCATTGGGAGTAAATGGGAGAGATGTTATTAGGATGAGAATTTATTGGGTGGGTTATGGGATATCCATAGGTCCCAACGAGAATGGTTAAATGGATAATTATTGAGTAATATTGAACAATCAATTATTAGTGATAATTTAATTAGAAAATATTAACTTAATGAGATTTAATTTGGAACATTTAGTAGCTTTTTATTAGGAATTTATTAGGTAATGAAGTAGGATTCTATTGGGACCTAATAATAGCATCTAATTAGGATCACAATGGAAAATGGATTATCCATTCCAATTATCTACCAATCCTACTCAATTTTTAAAATTAATGGATATTTAATTACCCATTCCTATTAATTTCTCACCCATTAAATTCCCACCCAATTGCTAAAGTCTCCGGTATCTAAATTTTGGGTAGCCAATACTTTAAAAAACAACTATTCAAATGGAGCCTCTAAGAAATTATGAAGATTTCAAAAGGAAAATAGAGCCACCAAATCTAGAACTTTGATGAATTGTGAAATTCAAGTCATCTCATTTGCTAAAAGAATAACTCCTTCCTTGTCAGGGTCTATGATTTCATGGTGGTTTTTCCTTAGCAAGGACCTAACATGAGATTAAGAAAGAAGGATTGACTACTATAGTGGGAAACAATTTTTCCCATAGGATTTTCTATAATTATCATAACAGTGCTTCCCTATCCAATAGGATTGCCTGGATTTATTACAACTAATTCCCTAATATAAACTCCCTTGTATTTGGTAGTTTCAAGCTTATATGTAAGCTTAGAGATCTCCAATCCCCCAACTTTTTGCTTCATTAAGATAATAGGGAACCTAGAAAATCATATCAAGGATCCTGAATCAAAAAGCACTTAACAATACCTTACATTTAATTAAAAGTTATTTAAAAATGTGTAAATGAATGGATTGTTTACAAAATCACATGGGGATTTTCTAACTGCACAAGTATAGTGCACCTTTACATAAATCTAATTACACAAAGAATTCCATCCTTAAAATCACATAGGTAATTTTTAACAACACAAGTATAGTGCACCTTCACGTAAATCTACAAAAGAGTTTGTAAGGGCAAGCCAAACAAACATTGACCACTCTAACATTGACCACTCTAGTGTCACATCAACATGCTAGACTACAACCATGTTGTCAAGCACTATTAATGAAGAAAGGAGTATCTGGTAGGGATGGCAACGACACCCGCGGGTACACTACAAGAAAATCGGCATTTAGTCACGTAGTTAAAATGGTCGATAAAAATATAATAGTTATCACAAATGAAATTTGGTAATCAAATCCCTGTTGTCACATAGTGGTGAAAGATGCTTCATCGCTAATACATGTTCATCACAGGGTGGTCACAAATTGGTACTACCTGGTGACCAAAAACTATCGTCACGCTTTTGGCGACGACATAAAGTAGTGACCAAAACATGACAATTGATAGTACATGGTGGTCATAGAAAAATAGTTATTGGTGACCACTTTTGGTCACGACATATAGTGGTCAAGGTATGTAATTAGGTCAATGCCATTTGTGACCACCTAAATTTGTCAACAAATTGTGGACAAATGACCATAATTAGTGATGAAATATTGTTGTTAAGCATTGTCATATGGACAACCATTAGTAACCACATTGTTTTCTCACAAATTTGTCACTAAATTTATGATTTATGACTAATTGTCCATGCCGCAATAGTTGTCATTATTGTTGAAGTAGCATATAATCTCATGATTGTTGATGATGATTTTTGTGGTTAATAATAATGTGTTGGTGACGAAATTCAAGTTGTCACTGGTCTCTTAAATGCAGTATCAAACCATCCAAACAACATTGACATTAAAATACAATGTTTCCTAATTTTTTCCAATCCAAACAACATCAACATTAAAATGCAGTATTAAACGAAGTACCAAATAAAATACAACATTTCCCAATTTTTTCGAATCTTTTGTTTTCCAGTACACTCATCCAAACAACATCGACATTAAAATTAGCAATACAACACCAACGTACGCACAACAAAACAACATACCCGCATAAAGTATTCATCAATAGATAAAACTAACGTATCCTCACAAATTATGACAGTTATATCATTTACACAACGACAATGTCAACCTAATGATGTACTAAAACAAAAGCATAAGCATCCAAAGTTAATGATGCACCAAAACAAAAGTAGCATTTCTTATCCTACAAAAGTACACAACTAAAGTTTCATTATCTATCATATATAATATAGAATCGAAAGAAACCCTTTGAACACTAACCAAAACTATCATACTCCATGCAAACAGTCCAAATAGCATCCACTCCATGTGGTGGAAGATGAGTTATTGCAAACATTCCATAGAAACATCAATGAAAATCGAATAAGTAAGCACTTAAGCAAAAACACAAACAATCAAGTTAGTATTGAATTTAAGAAACACCAAATACAAAATAATATTTCAAATTATGAAGTTAGTATTGAATCACAAATGTTTCCAACTTTTTTGCTACAACTTTAGTGGAAGTAAAGAAGCTAGAAAATTTTGTAAAAGCCAAAAGACAATGATTATATCCATTTCGCACCTATCAATCAAAGAATAGAAGCTATCTACATCTCGTAAATTAGAAGAGATGGAAGGTTGATGTGCCAACTTGCAATTTTGATTATCAGAACCACAATCTAGAAAAAAAAAAACAGCAATATCCCTGCCAGAAATGAAAAACAGAGAATATAGACTTTGTCCCTAATCATGGGACAAAATCACCATCATGCATGTATGACAGACAAGTTAAAAAAATCCCCATAATAAGCAAAACTATTCCAATACTAAATACCTGGAGTACAAAGGGAAAATGTGTACAAAACAATAAATATTTAGTTACCTTGGTATGCAATGTAAAATGACCAAAATCCAAAAGAAGATGACTATCACATTTAGAAGAAACAATAATTCTAATGGGAACTTGTACTTTTGGAGCATCAAGATCAATATCAAGAGCAAATATGAGGAATAATGTACATGTAATAGTTTTTCATATATTAAACAACAATTGAAAGCAATTAAAAATAGCAGCCACATAATCTGAAACTACAAGAGAAGTAATTTGCATATAATAAACAACAATTTAAAGGTTAAAGTATACTATTAAAGCAGTTGCATATCATATGTATTAGGTGCAGAACAAGGTTTAACATGACTGCAATCACTAACAAATAGGCAAGCAGTATTATCTTCATTTCAAGTACAGAACATCTTAAAAAGAAAGGAATCCAATAAATAAAAATCCTAAACTCACAACTGATAGGGAAAATTTTCACAATTTAACCAACGAAAATCAACAAATCAACAACTTTCAAAAAATGCAAAAAAAAATTAGAACAAATTTAAGTCCAGAAAAAACAGTTAATATTTCACACTAAAAAAAATAGTCCAGGAAAATTTAAGTCCACAAAAAATTGCTGAAAATTTATGAAAAATTGCATCTTGGTACGGACAGTGATGGTGGTGGCAGTGGTGGCCTTTGACTTTCCAAGCTCCACTGGATCCAACCGGAGGGGCAACAAGAAAACAAACTGGGACTGAAAAAAGAGCAGTACTTTCGACCAACGAGCAACAACAGACCAACGGCACTGCAAATTGACCAATAGTCATCACTCTAGCCTTCCAAGATCTGGGCAACGACGGACCAAGGACTATAAATTGGCAACGATGGAGTATGGACCAATTCCTGCTTCTGCCTCGCTGATCTACGAACTAACTCTCTCGAATGGCAACAACAGACTTAGAGTTCAGCACTGCTTTTGGGGAACAAGCGCAACCAAAAACCAGTTGAAGAGTTTGGTCTCAACATTGGTGCCGACTGGACTTAGAAGAAAGTAGCGCGGCCTTGAAGACGATAGGAAAAAGCACGTGTGGCAAGGATTGGGAGTTTAGGGGAAAAAAGTGTGGAACTTAGTTTGCGGATTGGGAGTCATGAGAGGCAACTGAAGGTAGAGAAAGGTGATGCTATGTTTGCAAAAGAAAAAAAACAACCACAATTGTATGAGTGTTGGCCAAAAAAAAAAAAAAAAAACACTTTTCATAACTATGGAGCACTTTCATTTTTCAACAAATTTTCCTTCTACCCAAAATTTTAAAAATTAAAACTTTTTATTCAATTTTTCATAATAAAAAATCTTTACTTTTTTTTATACCAATAATCAATCTTTCACTTAATTAACAATACTAAGTTGGTTTAAAAAAACTCAGATTTGAAATGATTTCTAAATTTTACATTTACAAATGCTAATAAGTTATTAAATGGTCAAAGTGAAGTCAATTAAAAATAATATTTACATTTTCATGTTGAGATTGAAAAAATTATGTATATTATAAATTTAAGTTTAAATGGATTATATATATTTAAAGTTATATGTAGCTTACTTCATAGATGCAAAAATGGAGAAATAATTAATATGTGTGTTAATATGTGTGTGCATAAAACTATGTGTATGTATTCACTAAACTACTTATGTTATGTAATAATTACTTCTATTATAACTACGATGTTTACAAGCTACTATATATATGTGTATTCATTAGTTATGCTACTGCTTTTAGTTGTAACTATATATATAACTCCCTCTGTCCTAAAAAAACAAAGAGTTAAGTTTCTAACCAAATTTCTATCCCAAACTAAAAGTCCAGGTTCAACAATCAACCTTGAGATTTCAACAAAATTTCCAAAATACCCATTCATTAGATTAAATACATTAAAAATGTATGTTGATATACAATACCCTTAATTAGGAAATTAGTGGTATAAAATGAGTTGTACCTCCACTTTGTTGACCAAAAATAAAAAGTTGTATATTGGTGAAACTAAACTCTTTTTTTGGGACAAAGGGAGTATAAGTGTTTACTACTTTTGCTATAATTATTAATCACCACTTATGTTATAATATTGCATTAGTGACTATAACTATTTTGAAACTATATATTTTCTATTCCTGATTTTCATATACATAAATATAGTTCGTAATATATGTCAAAATGTTTAATTATCGTTATTCAATAGCGTATTTTAATACTAAAAAATTATGTGCTTAAAATAATTAAACTTATGTGTGCAAGTTCATATATTTCAATGTGTCCTAATATAATTATTTTAACTTAATAGCCATAACATAAATAGCCCAATGAATCTCAATCCAATAAATATATACTTAGTCCAATATAAATTCTTAACCAAAGAAATTCAATTAGTACTAATCAATAGTGTATTCTAATACTAAAAAGACTGTGTGATTAAAGTACAATTATATGGGCAAACAAAAATGTTAGAGTGCCATAGTACAATTATTAGAAATTAAAAATTATAATCTAAGTAAGATGAGATTGGCATAAGGAACAATATGCTTAATCCAATCATTATTCTTAGCAAAAAAGAAAAATCAATTATAATTAACTCATAGGGTATCCAAAAAAAGACTCCTTGCTTGGAGTAAAATAATATAAGCAAATTCATATATATTATGGTGTCCTAATTCAATTATTAGAAATTAAGAGTCATAAATATTAAAAGCTAAATTGGGCCCAATGAATAAATTACATAGCCCAATTCATATATATTAAGGTGTTTTACATAGCCCAATCATTATCCTTAACCAAATAAGTCCAATAATTATATAAATTGTGATCCAATCAATTTAGCCCAAAATATTTTATTTAATCTATCCTAAATTATATGGCTAAATAAATATATTTTTATAAAATTTATAATATTGAATTTTATTACAAACCAATACAAATATTTATATCTCCATATTTAATAATATTATGCACCAAAACAATATATATATATATATATATATATATATATATATCTATATGAGTTAAAATATTATAACTATTTTCATTTTTATTGTAACTATTTTCTTAATTAATTTTTTTAAACCATAAAATTTAATTTTATAATACACTAAAATAAAAAAATTTATGTATTTGAATTATTGATATTTCACATATATCTATATAATTAAAGATTTAATTGAGAATTATATATAAGTAGTATAAGTTTCACATATAAAAAGAAATTGATGATGACAAAAAGTATCACTAAAAGGCATCCAAATTAGTGATAATAATATCTTCGACACCAATTAATAAACTGTATGATTTTAGTGACAATAGTGTTTCTTGTCACCAATTTTTTGTCATCAATTGGGTCCAAATAGCAAAAGACTTTCCCACCATACTCTTTAGTAACCAAATGGTGACGACTTACGATGACTCGTTACTAAAGTTGGATAGTAAAAGCAAAATTGGTGATTATTACATTTTTGTCACTAATTGGGCGAGATTTTTTTTCGTCACTGTGTTTTCCATCACTAAAGGTAATAGGGGTTAAAATGTCATTTTTATTGTTAATATTTTCTCATTATTATTGTGATTTTAAGGAACATTATATGATGTTTTTATGTTTTTGTTGTAGGAATGGGTATTTAGTGACGAAATTTTTTTTTGTCACTGTGTTTGGAGGAGAAATTGACAAAAGAAAATAAGAAAAATCATATTGAAGAAGCAAAGAGAGAGAAAATACCAAGTCTTGGTATTAGGAATTGGCTTGGACAATTTTGGGGAAGACTTCCTACGGGTGAGAGTTTGAGGCAACAAAAGAAGACAAAAAAACAAAAGAAAACAAAGAAGGAAGAAGGAGTTTGACTTGGAGTAGAATTGTGAACAAGGAAAAGTCCAACCACTTTTGGACTTTGGAGGGCTTGGAGATGTGAAAAAAGGCTAGAGGAGAAAAAGGGAGAAAGCAGCCACCATCTATCCATTTTTCTGGAGAAAAAAAACTCACGTCTTTTTTTTAGTCTTTAGTTTTTAGAAATTGTATTAGAGAAAAGTGCCAACGGCCATGTGCGTTATCAATCATGGCTAAACCTTAATTCTTGGATTCAAGGGAGTTTCCTTGTAACTTTTTTTTATTATTATTTATGATGTCTGGATTTGTTTTCTTTATTTCTTCATCTTTATCTTTTATTTTTAATATGAGTGGCTAAATCCTTTTTAGGGTTCTTATTCCAATTTGACCATGGGCTTATTGTGATTAATGTAGGTTGTTAGCTTTGATTCATTGGTTATTGTTGTGCTTAATATCATTTTAGGTTTGATCACCCTAAGATTGAATCAACACTATAGAACTTGATTGAGAGATAGGTTCTGTAGGATTAGGCAATAACTTGTTAATAGCTTAATTAGTTGAGAGACAGTTAAGTGGTTAAAATTGATTAAAATGTTGTGTATTAAAATTGGAGTTAAAAGACATTAGGTTGGTGAGAGCCGTCAAACTTAGTGTTAATTAATTATCAATTAATCATAGGTTCTATCTAAGAGGAAGATCTATGGTTCTTCAGATCCCTTCAAGATGGATTAGAGTTAACATAAACCTCGTTGGTTAATCAATTTTAATAAATGGTCAAAATTGAGAATAAGAATCCTAGTTTTTATATTTGATAGAATTCAGTTTTTTTTATTTGAATAGTAATTTTAGTTCAAAACTTGATTTCGATATCTAAACAAGCAAACATAGTGAGTATTTCAATATTCAGTTTTAAAAATTCTCTATGTGATGATATTTTAATTTACTACTTGATACGACTCTGTGTGCTTGCAGAAAATTGCACGTCAAAAGACTTTTTTTTTTTTTAGTGGTATTTGACAAGGATAGCGAGGGTAAGGAACCGCATGGTTTAACCCCGCAAGGGCTAGTGAAGTGGGTGGTGGGGGAGAAAAACTCCCACACCATCCCCCCCCCCCCCCTTTCTAACTACCACACCACCTGCACTGTTTATCGGCATTAATTTTTCAAATATGTTAATCTATATGTATATATATTATATTTAAATTTGAATAAATATAATATTTGTGTATATTAGTAAATATATTGCTTATATAATTACATATATGTTATTAATATTAGTTATAATTTTAATTTATTATTAATGTTTCTTAATTATTAATATATTATGTTTATATTAAGATTATATTAATAAAAATTTTAATTATTATATTTTAATATTAGTTACTACTTATTATTAGTTTATTATTCTTTCTCTAATAGTTATGAATTATTATATATTAACTCTTAAATTTTTCGTTATAACATATTATTAGTACCACCAGTTTACTGTTTTGTATTTATATTTATAAATTAGTATTAATTTTATATTTATAAATTAGTATTAATTATATATATATAAAAAAAATTAATAGTATTTTATGTATTTAAAATTTTATTATGTAAACGAAGTAATAAAGAAGCAAAGGAACCTTCATGTCATTTTTATAATTGAATTAAAAAAAATTAGAATTGAGAAAGTACAAAAAATGATTTTGATGAATGTGATGCATTGTTGAGTTAAAAAAAAAAATTGATGATTATTATTTGTTATGTTAATGTAAACTATATTTGACATTCATATGTTATAATGTTTAAATTTTTTTTATTTTTTTATATTTCATTCATGGATTTGGATTTTATAAGTTCTTAACTGTTACTTTAGAATTATGTTAATTTTTTACTTAAGTTTTGGATTGATTATTATTATTATTATTTAATTTTTATATAATTTTTATTTAAAATGGAACCCGTAGAACACTTGAATTGAAAGGAAACGACTCCAGGTGGAGCTGGGAATTCCCAAACGGGTTGGATGACATATGCCTCAGGCCCTCCCGGTATCTAAACTTTAAATCACAGATAAGAAGAAGGCCCAATTTAATTTCCCATTTCTGAATGGGAAAATGGCAACTTGGCCCAGTAAAATTGCTCCGTCTACTACGGCACGGTCGAAGTTCAAATCTCCATTACTTAAATTTGAAAATTGAAAATTTTCAATTTTATTTGCCCACATTTTCTCAAATTTTCACTTGACTTCCATAAAATTACCGCCCAAATTTTCATTTGAAAATTTGCCGATTCGCCTCTCTCTTCAAGCTCTCCTATTTCACAGAGAAAAAAATAAACAAAAATATTAAACACAACAGAGCAAAGCCGCTCCATTATCTTCTTCATCGTAATCGAATCATCAACTCAAAACTTTAGCAAATATACACTAAAACCGTTCGCCAATCCAAGGTAAAAAACACACTAAGTAATGTATGCATTTATGTTTTAATTTCCCCTTTTCTTTAAAAAAATTGAATAGTCATCTTTGAATTGCGGAATTAATATTTGGGTCGCCGGAATTTCATTTGGGTTGTCAGTAATTGACTTTATCCATTTGAGTTGCTGGAAATCTGCATTTCTACAAAAAGTCTCAGCTGGGATGCTGAGAAATCTTGATTCTCCGACAGGAGGTGGATTTTGAGTGGCCGGGAAATGAAGGTTTTCCTGAAGCGATTTGTTTCTTCACCATTCCCCCATGGTGTTTGTGATTCTCTGTTACCACATTTTCCTGAAATTGGTATAAGCAAAAAGACGCACACACGATGAGTATATATTGATAGATGCAGGTCTTCTAATTTAATTTTGTTCCATGAAAATTTAAGGTTTTGAGAATGCCAGAGGCAAGGGACAGATTATCAAGGGCGGAGGACGTGGCCGCCGTTTACATTCATCGACGGCGGTCGATCATTTCAGGCGGAAATGGACGTGGCGAAGTCATGACCATTTTAGCAGATGACCCAATAGACGTGGGTCCCACCACCCCATTCCGGTGGGGAGCAACGCCATTGACGAGGCCGCGTGGTGGGATGGGAGTGGCTGATGCTTCTGTCGGTGGTGGTGGTGGTACTGAATGGGGTAGTTTGGGAACACCAAGGATTTGGCGAGGCACGGTCTTGCAGATGTCTCCAGGAACAGTTATTGGCCGGCGGAGCATATCTCGAGCGAGCACAAGTAGAGGAAGCCGAGGAAGAGGCCAACGGCGTGGGCGTCATGGAGGTATTTTGCCCGATTGGTACCGCAGAATGCCCCTTCTAGACATCACGGAAACTGTGAGGGTAATCCCTCTTCATATTGGAAGAAATTTGGTCTTAATTTTAGTCCATATAATACTATTTTCATATTTTTTTGTGCTGTCAAGTTCATATTCTTGGATCAATTTGGAATATACCTGTCCTTGTATCTTATCTTTCATATATGACGCTAATTGGTCCTTTAGTTATGCATGTTGTAAATCTAAGTCTCGGATTTCAGGCATTTAATTTGATAGTTGTGTACGTTTCTTGTCATATTTGATTAATTGCAGCAATGGTGGAAGATCTTTAATGAAATTTAATAGTTGTTTGTTCGATCATCATAAGTCCAGAATTTGTACCCTATGAATATCAGAGTATACAGTAGTGCCAACTGCTTTCCTGTCACAACATTCCCTTCCCATTAGCGTTTCCATTTATTTAGTCAAGCACTCAAGCTTTCCAACTGTTCTAGGCTAATGGCTTGAGTTCCCTACTAGATTAAGTTTCATCTGCTTATCTTAAGCTCGAGGTTGAGTTTCCTTTTTTGTTCTTTTAATTTTTTGAAATTTTTCACCAAGGACCTTAGCTGTTAGTTTTGCAGAATTTGGACTCTGTTCCCTTGTAGATGCCACTGGTTGAAATATTTCATTTAAGTTATAATTGCTACAAATTCAATAAGATTCGGGTCCAATCTTTCTTACATCTTTTGTGTCATCGTAGATGAAAAGAAAAATTAATTTTGTACAAGAGGGCTGACTGGACTTATATAACTGGAACGGACTTCCAACATAACGAGAACTGTGATAGGTGCTCAACTCGAGCCGGCTGTTGTTGTCTCTTATACTCTGAATATACAAGTTCTGAACTCTTGAGCTGTTATAGTTTTAAAAAAAAATTTGGCCTATTCTTGAATTCAGATTTTGAGTTAGATTACATTTGAGTTAGATTACATTGGAACTTTTCATTGCGGTTCAATTTGTTATAAAATGAGTGATTAGAGTAAAATCCATCATTTTGATATAAATAATTGCAACCTCTCTACAGGCCATTGAAAGAAGACAAGATAGCTTGGGGGAAGACGATAGGCCTCAACTAGAGAGTCCTATGCCTCAGGAGCATGCTGTTCTTGATCCTACCGTGTCTACATTCGGTGCTCAACTCAAGCATGATACCTCTATGTCTACCCCATATCAAAAAATCAGAATTAAACCTCATCTATTATCCGTTGGTAAAGTATCGAAGATATTGCTTGATATCACCACCCAGGACACTGGGGAGTCATCTGCCCTCACACCACAAAAGAAGATTCTCAACTCTATTGATACGGTTGAAAAAGTGGTAATGGAGGAACTTCACAAATTGAAGAGGACGCCCATGGCAAAGAAGGCAGAAAGGGAAAGGAAAGTCAGGACTTTGATGTCAATGCGCTAATAGGGACCATATGTTTGGAATCTAACTCAATCACGGTTGAGGATGCAAGTAAAGAAATTTAAACTCAATCAAGGTTGAGGATACAAAGTCTAAGAGATTGAAACTCAATCAAGGTTGACGATAAAAGTCAAGAAAGTTCAATTCAATCAAGGTTGAGGCAAGAGCTGAAGGATTTTGAAGGGACAATGAGAAAGTGACCTGTATGGATGGTATGTCTGATCATCACTTGATGATCAAACTCTCATTTGAATCAGCTTAGTGAATGGTATTGCCATTTTTTTTTTTTTGGTTGTTTTTTCTTCCTCTACGATTTATAATTTGTTTGTTAGTATCTGAATGTCTTAGTTCAAATTTAGTAGGCAGTTTCTTCTTGTAGTTTAATTTGTTGAATGCGTTGTTTGGATAATTTGCTTCCTCTTTTCATCACATGTCAAAGGACTTAAAGGAAAGTTTTGTATAGATGTTCATAATAGACATACGGTGTTGTGTACTAATTGGGTGCATAGTTTTATGATTAAATTGCAAAAATAGTCTCTCATACACAAGGTTATGATCTATTTTGTTCCTAACTTTCTAAAACATTCATTTCAATTCCTTGCAATTGACCTCATAACTATTTTTGTCCTTTTAGCGGCTACAAAGTTGGTTTCCTGGTTAGAAATTAATTTTTTTTAAAAATAATTTTTTTTAGAAGGATAAAAAGGGAAATAGAGTTTAACTCAAGATAACGAGAATATTCTTGAATCAGTAAATTCTAATTACCTTCTTTCATTTTTCCCTCCAATTTTTTTCATCCTCATCCCAAACTAAACTCTAACCAACATTTGAAATTTATCTCCATCAATAGTAACAGTCTAAGAATTTTCCCATGAATAGAGGAAAATCAAATTGGGTCATCCATGTATGACCATAAAAGCCATTAAACAAGAGCAGCAAGTGAAAGACTATGGCTTATCTTATTCTATGCCACTATGAGAATCCGGCAGTAATGCAAACTTCATGAACGGTAACGAACCCGGATAGAAAGTTTCATGAATGTGAAGATTATGGTGTAAGTGCAAAGATCAAATTCTTGACCTTTTCTTCTATTATAGTACTTATAACTAGTGTTTTATAATTCATTTTGTACAGTCGGAAGGGGAATGTGATTATTTGTATTGGTGCAATGCAATTTGTGGCCGTTGCGAGGGATCAACCAATATAATTGGTGGATTTTTAATAATAGTTAGAGAATTGGAGTTGGAAATACAAGAGGACAGAGAATTGAGAGGAAGTTGAAAATTGCACTGTTTGTGTTTATTGTTATAATTGTGTACCAAATTTGCAGCAATTCCAAATTATCCTGTAATATAGTTATTCATGTAGGTGTAATTGATGTGATTTAGGAAAATGTAATTTAGCTGCTTAGAATGATAGACATTGATTAGCTACACTATTTGTGTCCAACAATTTGTGGATTATGGTCTTCCTTTTTCTATGCTCCATAGACATGATTTAGGTTTTAGTCTGCTGTGCTTTATGGACACAAGCTTCATAACTGTGAAAGCATTCAATGTTTAATGAAGCAATATTGAATCAAACAAAAAATGGATCAGACTAGTTTTAGAATCTGAATATCCCCACAAACAAAAAGTCAAAGAAAAACAATTCAAAACCACCAATACATTTGTTTATTTTGTTGATCAGTAAACATAAATTAATTTTAGGAATCCAATACAATATCACGGAAAGCAGTAGCAATGCAATTATAAATAATACCCTTTTATAGTATTTTCTAGCATAGAAGGGGTACGAGGCAAATCACAACAAGGGACCACTTATATTAACTAACAAAAGCATAATTGTCAATATCCAATATAGTTCCATATGTCAGCCCAAACAACTATATATAAGCACTGAATGTAGCTATCAAAATCAGTACACTATAGCATTAGAAGGGTAAAACTACACTCACTAGTAATTAAGGGTTCCCAGCACTAGTACACCAACAATCCACAAGTTTCACTGATAAAGAAATGTCAATCTGCATTGCGTAAATTGTACCCCTTGCATATGACCCCACAGCTGATGTTATGCCACATGCCCACACTCAAAGCTTTCTATTTGAAGCCTACAAAAGGGTGTCAATGATTCAGTATATAGCCCAATAATGAAGCTTTAAGAAGTTGAATCAAGGCAAATATACTTACAATGTATCTAAGATGGGCGAATTCACTTGACTTGTAAAGAGAAGCAATTGTACTTTGACATTTAGATCTATTGTGCCGTGTCTGCCTACACAAACTACATTTTTGGGCCTTAGGATCTTTTATTCTGCATTCTAGACACGAGAGACATATCGTCAATATGGAAAGGAACTAAACTCGAGTGTTGTGACTAAAGAATGAGAAAAAACAAATGACAACCTGAACAGATTGGATGTGGCTGCATTTGATGTAGATGTAAATGTTTCCTAAGCAAGGCACTGTGCTTACATTGTTGCACTTAGTCAATCTATAAATTTGTGTCACTAGGCCTTCAATGGCTAGCTTCACTAGTCGGGTTGGGGAATTGTGTTACATTTTTACTTGGGGACTCCTGTTTGGAATTGTGTTGCATGTCTGCTTGGGAACTTCTATTACTTGTGGTTCTGTCTAGATCGGGTTCGTTGTCCCCAAGTTCATTGTCCCTCCTAGCACTCATGTCCACTTTCTTGGGATACTTTTCTTGTTACGGCCTCCAACCTTACAGATTCTGTACTTGTAGCTCATTTGTCTAGCCCTAGACATTTTCTCAATATTTGATGTGGTCTCTCGACTTGCAGTATCCTCTTCTAGATCTTTTTTTTGTTTTTTGTTTTTGTTTTTGTTTTGTTTTGTTTTGTTTTTTTTTGTATTTTCTTAGGTCTACCCAAAAGCCTCATATGCTTAGGTGGCAGTACATTTGGTTTGTTAACTCTTTTCCACATTTCGAGCATTTATAGGGTGGGTTCATAAACTTTTCTGTAGGACTTTTTCTAGTAACACTTATTGACAAAGTCCTCAAGCTCCTCCCTAGTCTTGCCAATCACACTAACATCATGAGGATATGGGATCCCACACAAGTCTCACCTTCTTAAGCTTTATGTCCTATTGCATAGGTCTATTTGAATTATTCCCCAAACATGTAACTCACATCATAAATCATCTCTCTTGCATGGTTGCAATACATTCATTGGACTTCTTCTTCATTCTCTCCAACTTTTCCTGAATTTGGGGGCATATGGATTTTTTAAGCTTGCCAATTCTTGCTCTTTTATTCTCCATTCTAACCATCAAATAAAAGCAGATGCTCTCCAACAAACCAAGAATTGGTTTCTCCATGGCACTTAAACACACTTTGTTAAAGCACTCACATATTTTGTTAATCTAAATGTCACATTTAGAGTACTAAAACATGACCTACTCCAGTGCTTTGGTTGTAATACCCAGACCAAATTTACACAAATAATTATTTGTATTTATCATTAAAATAATAATAATAATATATTAATTAAAATTATTTAGACAAGAATTTGAAAATAGTAAAATAACTACTTGTCTTATCTATTAGTAACCACTGATGTTATTAGATATTTTAAATTAATAATAATAAAAAAATAAATTACTATTATGTAGAAACTTGAAGAAAAATAGAACTATAAAAAAAAAAAAAGAGAAATAGAACTTTTGGGTTATTGGAAGTGAGAGATACAAGAACCTATCCGGAATAACAATTACAATGTGAAGAAGTAAGATTATTTCATATATTGTTAAGAAATTGTTAGGATTTGATATTTTATGAAATTTCATCAATAGATTAGGAAACCTTGGGAATTATGATTATGATGTAATTTGTATATTGGGTTTATTCTATAGGCAAGGGTAATGAGAATCTGTCTAAATACCTATGTTAGGTTATAGTACTGTTCAGGAATAAGTAAGTTTGGAATTTTTTTTATATTTTTCAAATATTTTCTAAATTGTTTTAAAATCTTGCTGTGTCATTAGTACCTGAAAATAATTTTGTTAAATGATCATATTTGGGATGTTTTTAAATTATTTTGAATAATTTTGACTTGTTATCGTTGTTTTGTAATTCTCCCAAAAATTAGGTTTGAAAATCCTAATTTGTCATTGATAACTTGGAATGAGCAAATCTATGTTTTTTATATATATATAAAATTGTATAATGTGGCTTATGAATGTTTATTAAACACAAAAGTTGATGAATGCCTGATAACTCATTAGAAAAAACATGTTCCAATTAATATAATGCCCTCCCTAGTGGAATAAATAGTTAAGACCTCAATGTAATGGCATACCTAACGGATAAATAGTTAGGATAAGATCCAATTAAATCAAATGTGATTTGGGTTATTTTTTAACTTTATGAATGAATGAAAGAATGAATGATTATTACCTATATTGTTGCAACTTGTTTTCCATAAATGTTCTATATTAATGTTTATTTTGAAATTGTGATTTTCTTTCAAATTTTATATTTTGATAAAATATTTTTGACTATTTTTAAAATAAGCACACTTATTCCTATAAGTAGATACCCATCTTACTTACTTTAAGAAAATTCACTCATGTTATGTGGTTAACTATTTTTGCAAGTTAAGTAATGCTTGGAATTGAGTATGTAGACCTTTGATATTAAATGTTGCCACAAGATTATGAATAAATAGTGAAATAATTTTAGGCTAAGATAGTTATGTTATTTGAATTTTTAGAGAACTATGCATTTAAAATATTTGACATTGTGGAATTGTAATGTGTAGATTTGATTAATGTAAGACTTTATGAGTATGTTATTTTTATATTTGGTGGATATAGAATTATTTTTTGATATATTTATCTTGAATTAAGTTTGCCTATGTATTCTGGGGTTAATACCTTATAAATATGGTCATGTTATATCCCAAAATTGGGCTATGATATTGGGGACAATGCATCTTCATCTAGATCTTTCAATGCCTCTATCTTGGCCAGAAACTTGTTTACATAGGAAACCCTTGTAGTAGCCAATAGTTTGTCTTTCAAGGTTATGCCTTGATGCTTTTTCTTGAAATTCTACAACATGTGCCAAACACACAATCTATGTTTTATTCCAAGAAGAAGCTCATCATGGCATTGGCCAACTCCTACAATAGCATTAGTAATGTCAATCAACCAATGTAATAGCCACTCAAACTTAACCATCCAAGCAATAAAAAAGTGTTTTATACAACAGGAACTAACCTTTGTTTATCAGTTATGAAGGTCTATTGTTTAGATTCTGGAATATGCAAATCCTGCTTTAACTCTCTTAGGAACTACTTCCATGTGACTTTAATCTCAATTTCCACAATCACATATGCAATAGGAAAAATCTAGTCATTAAAGGCCAAACCCATAGCTATCAATACTATGCTTTTATGTAGAACCCTTAATAGCACCCATCAAGCCCAACAAAAGGCGTACATACAGCTAAAAATCCTCTTTTACATGCTTCTAGGCACATGTACAGCCTCTGGAATATTTCATCACCATCATCATTTTTCAAAGTTTTGAGATATACATTAGATCTTAGATTTGTACTACATAGTTCCTTACCATAATCATGCAGTCTACTATATTGATCTTTGTAATCTCTTTCAATTAGTTCCATGGCTCTCTTCTTTGTTCTATGGATTTTGGTTCGTGAGATATTTATGTTCATATCACTATGCACCTTCTCCATAAACTCTCCAATCTTCATGTGTGGAATGATTCTTATGTCTTTCTTGTATTTATTGCACAAGTAGGCCATGCTAGCACAACCATGCTTAAATGTCCTACCACATGTGTGATTGACATTCAAATTAACAATCCTCGCCCCTTATTTGCCTTTGTGTTGATTGTGGAGACCCTCCAATTGCAATCCATGCATGTGACTGTCACCTTCTGTTTTTCATTCTTCGTGAATCTTATTCTTCTCCCATGCTTGGCACCAAAATGTTTACATGTCATTTTAAATTCATCCCTATTATTGAAAATCATGCTCAATCTGAACTTTGGGTCATTATGTCAGTATCTAGCCTGAACCTCTCGTTTTTATTCCTAGGCTTTTTGCTTGGTGATTCATCATCAGAATTGGATTTGTCTGTCTACAATTCCCTCTGAATAGTCAACATCTTCCTCAAATTTGTTATTGCATTCTCTCTCAAAATCATAACTGGAGGCAACCTCTTTGCTGCCCCTAAACATTCCTTCAACATTCTCCCATTTTTTCTCTTGGTTTTCCAAAACACTATGTAGATCACAATCTCCTCTACATCATAATCACTATCATTAAAGTTATCTTCATCATTGGCATTTATGCTATCATTTGTAGACCCACACTTTCTCTTCACACCACTTCAATTAGCAGTTGTTGATCTGGTGCTTGCATCCTTTTTAAGAGGTAATTGTTGCGTAGGTGACTTCCCTAGGTTGTTTTATATGCTATTAGAGGCCTCTCTATTTGATGTGTCATAATTTTGTCCCCAAGCAGCATTTATGTGTGATTAGGAGGCTTCTCCACTATTGTGGCAACATTTTGTCCACAAGGTACCTCTTTGTGTGATTGGGAAGCTTCTCTAGCTAGTGTAGCAGTATGTTTTCCACAAGGTGCCTCTGTTTGTGGTTGAGAGGCTTGTCTATATAGCACTTTGTCCTTGTGATTCATCACCACTCATTTTCTCGCTCAGATATATATTGTCCATGGCATACTTTCCCTTTTCATACTCTTCGGATCTCTCTAAATTTTGCTTACTTGTTTTGGTTGAACCACCCTCTCCCTAGGTGTAGCTAGTCTAACTGTCACTGGAACTCTGACTCGCTTTTTTACAATAACCTTTATTCTAGGCCCTTTCAAAAGACTGAATCCAGAAGTTGGTGCACTACATTTTTTATTCTTATCATCTTTGAGTTTCTTAGCTCTCCCCAAGGCTTCTCCAGCTTGCACATCATTTTTTTTTTAAATTTCTATCATCAAATTGTGCCTCTGAATGTTACTTGCTTGTCCTGGTTGTTACACTCCCTCCCGTGGGTATAGGTAATTTAACATTCACTAGAGTAGCAACTTGCTTTTTTGCAATGGTCTTCATCCTAGGCCCTTTTGAAAGACTCAACCTAAATTGCAAACCGTTGGATTTTTGGTTCTTACCATCTCTGAGTTTCTTAGCTTTCCTCACAGTTTCCTTATTGTGCACATCATTTTTCAAACTTTTATCATTAAATTGTATCTCTAAATGTTGCTTGGTTATCCTAGTTGTTCAACTCCCTCTCATGAGCATAAGTAGTTTAACTTTCGTCGGAACACCGACTTGCTTCTTTGCAATAGCCTTCTGCCTTGGCCCTTTTGAAGAACTTAACCCAAACTGTGGTGTATTGGATATTTGGTTCTTACCATCCTTCCATTCTCTTTGGCCACAAGTTATAGGTGTATTGGTTTGTTGCTTCAATGATCCAAGGCTTGGACTACTTGTATGAACAACAAAAACGTCCACCACTTTGTATTTCTGCCTACATGCACACTTCATCACATAATATGTGCACTAGTCGTCTATCCATATGTATACCAAGTATCAAAAAGTAGTAGACAATGTCTAATTCATTAATGCTTAGCCTCCTTGCTAAATTATCCAATTGTTGTAAAGACCACAAGTCTGGATCACAATAGTTAGCAATATCAATGGAACCTCTCTATATTGTCTGCCTGGGGTATCTGTAAGCATGCCACCATAGTGAATTCTACTAGAAAATAGGAACCCCTTTGCTAACTTATCCAATTGTTGTAAAGACCACAAGTCTGGATCACAATAGTTAGCAGCATCAATGGAACCCCCTTTATATTGTCTACCTGGGGTATCTGTAAGTGTGCCACCATAGGGTTGCCATGCAGAAGTTTTTAGAAGGAATATTCAACCAGGTTTCTGGGTTTGTAAGTGGGGAAGGAGTTTTGGGAAAATCAGAGGGACATCAGCTCCAAATGAAAGAGGGGGTCATTAGCCATAATTATGAAGTTCTTCCTTCAATAGGTGATATGGAGCTAGAGCTAGTGAAACAAGGGACAAATAGCCTCCAAATTAATGAGGAGTAGGAAGGTGGGATTGTCGCATCTATTCCATTGCATAGTTTGCCAATAGAACTGGAACAAGGACTGGAATTAATAGAAAGAGGGCTACCGACTGTTAAACAACAACTTCTTAATGTCCCAATTATTAACAAGAAAGAGATTGTAACAAGTCATATTGAAGATTCAATTCCAATTACTGAGCAAGTAGAGATGACAAGGAGGATCAAGCAAAGGAATTGCTGGAGGTTAATGCAAAATGAATGCTACCTAGAAAATGGCACAGAACTGTCATTACCAGAGGTCAACATAAATAAGTAACGCCAACCTCTGTGTACCCCTATAGTACTGTAGGAGAAAAAGAAAATGGATCCTTAAGGATGAAGGGAAACTACAAAAGGGGTGAAGGCCATGGAAGGCAATAAGAAAAAAAAGGAACAAGGTGTTAAAATACGAGATCTGGAGGTGGAGAAAGCCAGCCTTAAATGGCATTACGGAGATCAATGAAAGTTTGTGTATGGAATTATAATGGTCTAAGAGGGCCCTCTACAATCTCTCAACTCAAGAAAACTATAAAAGTTCACCTCCCAAATATCGTATTTGTATGTGAAACCAAAACAAAGAAACCATTTATTCAAACTATATGTAAAAATCTATGCATTCCAAACAGATGGCAAAATATGGACTCTAGGGGGAAAAGTGAAGGCCTTTTAGTTTTCTGGAATGATAAAATTACAGTGAGTCAAATGCTATCTATAGATTTCTTCTTTGAATTACAAGTTCAGAAAGAGAGTGAATAAGAGAAATTTTGGGCTATCTTTGTGTATGCAAACATTGACACCAATCTTAGAAGTCAACAGTGGGAATACTTCCAGCAAGCCAAGAGGAAATGGGGTGATCTTTGGTTTATGAGTGGGGATTTTAATGACCTTATTGACAATGATGAGAAATAAGGGGGTAAGCTAAGATCTGATGCAAGTTTCTCTATTTTCAGGAGTTTCATTGTGAACATGGGCATGGAAGACTTAGGATTTTCTAGTAGAAAATTTACGTGGGCAAACAATAGGGCTCAGGGAGATTTTGTGGAAAAACGGCTTGACAGATTTTTGGGTCAATAGCATGGTTGATCAAATTCCCTAAGGCAGTAGTCTGACATATAGAAAAGCAGTCCTCTGATAATTCTCTATTGTTATTAACAATGAATTCAAAGGCTCAAAGGCAGAAGAGGATATTCTATTTTGATACAAGATGGACTCAACAAGAGGGAGCATCGACAGTAATTGAGAAGGCATGGAAAATGGCACAGTTTGCACTACTAGAATTTTAATATTTGCGAGGGCCACGTCCCTTGCAAAAAATGAAAATTCCCTTGCAAATTATTTTTTGCAAGGGAAAAAATCCTCGCAAACGCCCTCGCTATTTCTTAATTCACAAATAATAATTCACTCACAATTGCCCTTGTGCCCTCGCAAATGTAAACATTTGCAAAGGCTTATTTGTGAGGACAAAATCCTCGCAAATAATTATTGCGAGAGCTTATTAGCGAGGAATTGTCACTCATATTTGGTTTTTTATAGCAAGGGTGGAAGCACTCACAAATAATACAGTGACCATTGCAACTTTATTTTTTTTGCAAGCATTGTAGCCCTTGTAAATGAATGAAATGCCCTCGTAACTATGTCTAAGCGCGAGGGCAAAGAGGGGTAATGCCCTCGCTTAAAATACTATTTGCGAGGACTATTGCCCTCGCAAGTGAAGTCACTGCCCTCGCATTCTTTGATTTTACAAAGTCTTCTATCTTCGTAAAAAAACATTTAGCCCTCGCAAATATGGTCGCTCATGTCATTATTTTCAATTAAATGCGAGGGAATTAGCCCTCGCAAATACATAGTCCCTTGCGAAAACTCATGTTTTCATAATAACTATATTCTTGATTGATCCAAAAGTAACATTTTAAAATACCTGCTAGCTAAAAAAAAAACCCGTCCCATTTTAATAAAACAATCTACAAATTCAAATTGAAAATACCAAATTTATTAAGTTCAAAGATCCAACAAAAACCAATAATATTTTCTAAATGTTCTAAATATTTAATAAAACAACCCAAAAATCTAATCAATAATTGTTGATAAATATGAAAAAGATGCTAATATCCATAACATGAAACAAAATCAAAATGCAACAATCGAAAATATTCCAATAATGTTACTAAAAGACTAAAATATCATCAATGCTAATTATTTGGGACTATCCATTACGGCTCTCTGATCCCGAAAGAGAACAATCATGAGTATAAGAATAAGGAGTACCCTATTTGAAAAGAGAAAAACATAGCAATAAATAATAATTTTAAAAGAACCACAAAGTAAAAATATCAAAGTGTTAGTGAGAAAATTACAAGTCAAATTACATTTATATAATTTAAATTAGTAAAATAAATCTATAATTATGTAATAAATACCTGATCAGA
The DNA here is from genome assembly GCA_020080225.1 of Gynochthodes officinalis. Taxonomy (NCBI): domain Eukaryota; kingdom Viridiplantae; phylum Streptophyta; class Magnoliopsida; order Gentianales; family Rubiaceae; genus Gynochthodes; species Gynochthodes officinalis. Next base: position 31,716,164 of record CM034615.1, on the reverse strand, counting down.
ACCACCAAGATGAGCCTGATGCATATTGGATATCATGTACACAAAATGTTGTAAAGCCACGTCACAAACTATAGCACGAAACTGTATAATAATAGGAACATCATCAATATCACCTTCTGGAGCATTTGAACTATAAATAACTTCAAGCACTGTTGTTGCTGAAAGGCTAACTCTACTCATATAAAAGCCCAAGGATGTACTTACTAGCATAGAAGTATGCCTTTAATTTCTATTTTAACTTCTATGATGTAACCATTCCACCAAATGCACATAATTTACTACTTATGCATCTATAATACTACTATAAATAGATATTGGCATTCTAGTAGGGTTCTAGCTATCAGTAAATCAAGTAATCCATATATTAAACAAGATATTGATCCTTCTCATAGCCTCAACAAAGATAATTTTCACATTCCATTAATTTTCACATGCTTGCTCTGTCGAAGCACACATGGAAATGCCAATACTTTCTAAACAAAGACAACAAACATGCAGCAAAAAGCGTACAAGGTTTCACAACATAATGTAAAAATAAAATTTACCATATCCAGAGTTACGTCCCTTTCTCTTGGCCTCCTTCATCCTGCGAGCATGAGAACGCGAATGAATCTTTGTAGGTTTCCTAATGATAAAACCATCCTTCACTAATTTCCTTATGTTTTCCCTGTATCACAACAGTAAAAATTCCTTATCAGAACTCATGGACATAACCAAATTGCAAGGAAATGACTGAATACCAAATGCAACGCCAAATCATTGAACAAAGCCAAACACAAATATAATCAAAATGTATTACTAAACATTCAAACATTGATTTGAGAATCATGATTATTGTTCTTCAACAATCAATAATCGAAATTTTTTTTTTCAAACTTCGAAGACACAACTAGGCAATTGGGGGATCGCTTAACTGGAGTTAGCCATGGAGATTTCGCTACTTTCATGATGGTCAAGCCAGACCTTGCTCTTCAAACACTTGATTACGCCTACAGCTGTGAAGGCATTGCCAACCGAACCATCCAAGCAGCGGAGAGAGGTGAAAGAGCGAGAATGGAAGTTACACCGAACAGAGATCTGATGGAGGGAGCAACGATTGAAGCTTGGCCAAGAGAGAGGCCTACGAGCAGCAGAGAGAGGTGGCGGGAGAGTGTTCTATGTGACAAAATGGGGGATAGGGAGAAAAGTTGTCTACCAGGCAGAGAGAACGAGAAAGGGGGTAGGAAAGGTTGACAAAGGGGGCAGCGGGGCTAGAATGGTTATTGTTTCAAATAGGAAAGATGAGTTTTTGTGGAAAATGTGTTTGTATTAAGTTTAAAATGTGTTTTAGTATTAAAAAGAAAGACATAATAGATAGTAATAATAAGTTTTTGACACTCAATATTTGAGTTAATGTTTTTTTCTTATAACTATTTTTATTTTTATTGTGACTATTTTCTTAATTGATTTTTTTTTAAACCAGAAAATTCAATTTTATAATACACTAACAAAATTTTTTTTATGTATTTTAATTAATGATATTTTACATATATCCATATAATTAAAAATCTATTTGAGAATCATATATAAGTAATATAAGTTACATATATAATAAGAAATTAGTAATGACATAAATCGTCATTAAAAGGCATCCAAATTAGTGACCACAATAATTTCGTCACCAATGAATAAACTTTACGATTTAAGTGACGAGAATATTTCTCGTCACTATTTCTTCATCACCAATTGGGTCCAATTGACGGGAGATTTTCCCACCATACTCTGTAGTGACGGAATGGTGATGACTTCCAAGGACTTGTCACTAAATTTGGGAAGTAGACGCAAAATTGGTGATGACAAATTTTTTTATCATTAATGGAGGTATTCTTGTGAATTTTTTTAAATCGTAGTTCTTTCGTCACTAAAGGTCATTTTTCTTGTAGTGACTCAAGTCTATTTCAATAGTTGAGGCAAGTGTCTCACTTTACTATTAAATTAAGTTTAAGTAACCCTTATCATAAACAATCTTGGTTGGCACTTAAAAACTTTTTTAGGTTATTGATAAAATTCTCTAACTCTTTTATATGCTTTTTTTTTTAAAATTCAAATGAGATGAAATTTACTATTTACATTTTCTATAATTTTTATAGTTGAAAATTTTAATTTAGCAAAAAAGTGTAATTAAAAGCTTCAAAAGTTAATGATCTAACTTGAACATAAGAAGCTATTATGGGATAAATTATATTTCATTTGAAATCAACAAAAAAATAAAAAGAAATACATATTACTTGAGAAAAAAAAATTAAATTTCAATAACAATATTGTCCCAAGAATATGACTATAGAAATTAAATTATACTTAACAAATAATGAAATTAAAAAGAGACTATTTTCACTTATATAAGCCTTTCATGGGATATCTAAAGACTTGTCAATGGAAGGAAACTTTTTTTTTTAGAAAACAATTATTGTTTACTTTTGTGAGGGCTTAGCACTTGCAAATAAGCCCTCATGAACAAGATAATTTTGCGAACCAATTGTACTCGCTACTCGCAAATAAAGACATTATTCTTCGCCAATGACAAAAAAAAAAAGGCTCATTGTGAATTTTCATTACAACCATAAGTTGCAAGAGACATAAATGTTATTACGAGGGCTGAAAATAATAATTTTATGTATTTATTATTAATTGAATTTTTTTTGCGAGTGATGCATTTGCGAGAAAACACTCCCTCACAAATAATGGGAGAAAAGTCAATGTTGACCTTTTTTGTGAGGGCGTAACACTCGCACATATTCTGTCACAAAATAATTCTTATTGTGAGGACTACATTCCTCGCATCAAATGATAGAAGCCCTCGTACATAATAGATAAAAAAGGTAAGAGCCATCAATGCTTTTGTGGGGGCTTGATCCCTCGCAACTAATATTTTTTATTTTTAATTGAAATTTTATTGGGAGGGACGTTTTTGCAAGTAAGTCATCCCTCGCAAATAATGGAAGATAAAGTCAATGTTAACAACTTTTTGTGAAGGCATCACACTCGCACATATGCCCTCACAAAATAGTTCTTATTACGAGGGACATGGTCGCGTAAATAATGATATAACCACTCACAAATAATAGAGAAAAATTATGCCAACCACTTCCCATTCTTGCCATACCTAGCAAGGGCCATCAGTGCTTTTGCGAGGGCTATATCCCTCGCAAATAATAATTTTATTATTTTATTTGTAAATAAAATTTATTTGCCAGGGACTTTATTTGCAAGACTGTTTTCCTCACAAATATTAGTTTTAGGCGAGGGCTTGCTAGCCCTCGCAAATAATCCTTCGTAAATATTCAAAATTCTATTAGTGTTGGAACTCCAATGTATCAAATGAGTGCCCAAATCAGAAACTGTAGAGTAGATCTACTGAAATGGAATAGAAATGTGCATACTAATTCTGCCAGAAAGATAATTGAGTTAAAAGGCCAAATAGACCAACTGAGTAAAGAAGGGGCAGCAAGGGATTGGAATCAATAGAAGGTTTTGAGACGAGAGCTGCATATAGCATATAGTGAGGAAGAGAGGTATTGGCAACAAAAATCTCGCATCCAATGGCTTAAAGAGGATGATAAAAACACGACATTCTTCCATGTCTATACTGTCCAAAGAAGAAGGCTGAATATGATTGGGAGGCTGGTGAAGACAACTAGAGAGATATGTGACAACAAGGAGGATATAAGGGAGAAAATAATGAACTTTTACAAAAACCTTTTTACTACTTCATCTCCCCAGAACGAACCACTTTGTCTGCGAGGCATTTACACAAACAGTCACAAGTGCAATGAATCAAAGACTAACTCATCATGTGGATGATGCTGAGATCAGGAATGCCTTATTTGGAATGTATCCTAACAAGGCTCTTGGGCCACATGGTATGACTTCTCTTTTTTTCCAATTCTACTGGAATCTTGTTTAAAAAGATATAAGTTTCACAGTTAAAGATTTTTTTTGTAAATACTAAAATGCTCAAAAGTATCAACTATACACTTATTACCTCATTCCTAAATTCAAAACTCCCACCCAAATCTCTCATTATAGGCCAATAAGTTTGTGCAACGTGGTTTATAAAATCATTTCCAAGATTTTGGCAGAAAGAATGAAAAGTTGTCTCATTGCTGTATACATGAAACTCAGGCTGCCTTCATTTCAGGAAGGCAAATAACGGATAATGTTATCATTGCGCATGAGTGTCTACACCATATTAATCGTTTTAGGGGAACAACAAAGGGTTTTATGGCATTGAAGTTAGATATGGCTAAAACGTTTGATAGGGTTGAGTGGGGTTTTTTTTTAATTATTATCTCAAGTCTTAACTCAAATGGGCTTTTCTGGATAGTTTATAGAATGGATTATTAGATGTATTAGTTCATCTTTTTTTTTCCTTTAACATAAATGGTGAAGTGAGTGGATATGTGAAGCCCACAAGGGGTATTCGACAAGGAGATTCTATATCTCCCGATCTGTTTCTCATTGTATCTTAGGTGTTTTCAGTTTTCATTTGAGAGGCAGTTAAAGGACAATACACAAGGATGAGATTGTAAAGGAAAGGTCCACTACTAACTTATCTTTTTTTCTTTTTCTTTTTTCTTTTTTTTTCCAGATAACTCCTTACTATTTTGTGAGGCCACAGTGGAGCAAGCTCAGAAAGTTAGGATGATCATGGAAGAATACTGTGTTGCATCAAGGCAACTAATTAATTTGGCTAAATCTTTTGTTTTATTTAGCAAGCATACTAAAGAATGCTCTAAAGCTACAATCATCCAAGCTTTAGAGGGTATTAAGGAGAAAAAGAGGGTAAGATATTTGGGGCTACCTTTGGTTGTTGGCAAATTAAGAAATTTTTTTTTTTTTGCATATGTGCTAGAATATGCCCGAAGAAGAATTGGAAACTGAAAAACACATTTTTTGAGTCAAGCAGGAAAAAAGACTCTCATCAAAGCAGTTCTTAATTCACTGCCAGTTTATGTTATGCCCTGTTTTAAATTACCAGTTGGAATCTGCAAAGAGTTAAACTGGGAGATAACTAACTTCTGGTGGGGAACTAATGCACAATGGGGATAAAAAATTCATTGGTGTGCTTGGTCCAAGCTAACTTATCCAAAAGATATGGGAGACCTTGGTTTTTAAGATATTCAATTATTTAATGATACATTGTTAGCAAAACAACTGTGGAGAATCATCATAATCTCAAGCTTACTAATGAGTTGTGTAATGAAGGCAAGATATTTTCGACAAGGAATATTGCTAAAAGCTGTTGTGAATCAGAATACATCTTGGCTTTAGAGGTGCTGGATGAGAGTAAAGTATATTCTCGACATAGGGGTAAGATATCAAGTTGGTGATGGCAAATCAATCATAGTTTGGGAGTCTCCATGGCTGTCTCACATATCAAACTTCAAAGTTCTCCCGAAAGAGACTAATGTAGAGCCAATCACTTGGTGCCGGCAAGTGATGTCTAAAGAGGGTATACATTGGAATCAAGCTCTGATCAAAAGCTCATTCCAACCCAAGATTCAGAGGCAATTCTCAAAATCAAGATCTGTCATAATGGCAAAATAGATAAGCTAATATGGCAGCATGCTCACAAGGCCAATTTACTGTTAACTCCATATATAAATATGTTGTGGAGCAAAGTAGAAATGCAATAAACATAGCTGCTAGCAGTCATGGGAGTGAAATAGCTAAACAGATGTGGTAGCAAATCTAGAAACTCCAGTTTAAAGGAAAATTGAAGTATTTCATCTAGCGATGCTACCAAGGAATTCTCCCAACCAAAGTGGAGTTACTTAGAAGAGGGCTAGTGTCTGATTGCATATGCAGTTTGTGTGGTGCATATGAGGAGACCCTGGAGCATATTTTTTTCACTTGTGTAATAGGGCAAAGATTGTATGGAGAATTTCTCTAGTATGTTGGGATGGTTTGCAAGCGGAATGTGGATGTTTTCAGCATTGTGGGAGAAATTGAGCAAGCTGGGAAAAGCCACAATAGACCAGAATAGAGTGCCGCTTTTGGTGTACATCTTGTGGATGTTGTGGAAGACGTGGAACTTATGACTATTTCAGGACATAAAAAAATCACCAAAGGACATTGTTGATCATAGTGTTTTGGAATGGCAGGAGTTTTAGGAGGTTATGGGCAGTAACTTACTGTAGTTCATATGTATAAAAAATGACCCAAAAAAAACACAAAAAACAAATACAAAACAAAAAAAAAACATAAATAAATTCTTTTACCGTACCAATTTTGTTCCTGATTTTATGATTATCTGATTTATGCTTATATGGTTATATAGATTATGCTTGGTTTCTTGATCGAATAAAGAGGTGCATGTCCAGATGGTTGGCAATATGCTGAGCTGATGGGTTGCATTTGCTGGATCATCTTGGTTGAATACGATATTCAGCCAAGGATATGAAGAGGGTTGGTTTTCTGCAACATTTTGCATTGTTCTGTTGAGTAAAACAAGTGTTTTGGGCTTGAATGGTTATATTCAATTAGAATTGAGTAAGAAAAGTGGCTAGAATTATGTTGATGATTCCGTTTCTAGCAATTGTCATCACTTGCTGAATTTCAACCACTTTCTTTTTTATTCTTGCTACCTGGAAGAAATATCATTCTTTCTAGACATTTTTCTGTGTGGGCTGGTAAGGCATCAAAATGGGAATCATTTTGTTGGTGCACAACAACATTTTCTATTGAATTCATTTTGTTATTGCTAGATATACTTTCTTATCTGAGCTAGTTGGAAATCATTTTGCTAATTGTTTTATATGTTTCTGCTTTCTCTTTGGTGATTGGTATGGGTTGCTTGTTCTGTAGTAATCATTTTGTAGTTGTTGGAAACCCTTTTCTGTCTGAGCTGGTAGGACATATGGTTGGAAATCCTTTTGTTGTTGCATAACAATATTTCGGGTTGCAATTCTTGTGTTACTGCTGGAGATCATTTTCTGTCTGTATTGGTTGGAAGTCTTACTGGAATGCATTTTGCTGGTAGTACTATATTTTGGTTGATTGCAATTTTGGTTGCAATCTCCTTGATTAAGCTGGTAGGAGATACATTTTGCTGGAATTTTTCTGATGGAGCAGGAGTAATCCTGATTTGCAGCAATGTGTGAGCATAACTAGGACCCAACTTTTAGCATTTTATGTACGTTTAGCATGACTAGTCCAGATTGCAATTGAGGTATAGGTGATAGTGTAAAATCTTAGTCAATGGAAATTCTGTTGAAGTTTCCATTTCCACTACAGCTAAAGATCTCAATCTTTTGGGCAATCCTTTTGCAAATTTTAGGTTTTCTTTGTATAGAAAGTTATCAATAGAGCTTGTCATAGACTAGCTAGCATAGCAAAAAAATAGGATAGTAGTTTTGCATTGTTATCACATTTTCCTCCATGGCTATTGTATTAGACCAAGGAGATCATTTAGTTTATCTTGGCTAACATCTGTACAAGTATTTATTTATATCAATGAAATGACTATCGTTTGTGCACCAGATTATTCATGAGTTCTAAAGTTTTGGCCATGATCAAGATAATTCCCAAAATGGTCCCTCATATATTGGCGAATAATCTTTTTAATCCCTCACTTTTAAAACGGGAACAAATGATCCCTCACATTTTATGAATGTACTATTTTGGTCATCTGTTACTACTCTGTCACTATTCTAACACTATTCTGTCACTATTCCGACAAAAAAACAAACAGAATAGTGACGGATGACCAAAGTGGTACATTCATGAAATGTAAAGGACCATTTGTTCCTGTTTTAAAAGTTAGGGACTAAAAAAATCATTCACCAATATATGAGGAACCATTTTGAGGGTTATCTCATTGTTGGAAATACACCATCTATAAAGAATATAAATTCATTAAGAGTTAACTCAAACTTAGAACTAGCCAACTCTAATAATAATTTTGACTAAGAGTGAATACATAATTATGGATGGATTTTGCCTCTTTTAAATTATAGATCTAGTTAACATTATTGTAGCCTTCCAATAAAATGAAAAACATACCATATAGGATACTTCAAATAATGACTTTTCTAATGGATTTCATTGGTCTAACAAATGTAATCTAACACTCATGATTAAGATTATATCTACTCAGTTTACACCCAAAATAAACAATACTAGGTCTTGTCAAGATTATTAAGAATGAGACTTCTAATAATTTGAGCATACATAAACTGAAAAATTGGGTCAACATTTTTTTTTTCAATTGAGTGATAACGACATAAGGGGTGGTCACATATGTTGCACCATAAATTTCAAATTTCTTATGAAATTTATCTACATTATATCATATTCGCTTCACTAAAATCCTTCACATTGACGTAGGACAAAACATTAGTGTTATTCATAAAGTCTAAACTAGCACTAAATATTAGCATACTATATATATACAAACTAATTATCATATTCATTGCTAGTAATTTCAGTATGTATACATTTATCTGCTTCAATGGATGAAAATTTGATCGAATTTCTTTTGTTACTATTTAGGGGCTTGTTTTAGAAGATAAGGAGATTTAATTAATTTACAAAATTTATTTTCTTATCCACAAACAACATATCTCTCAAGTTGGATCATGTAAAGCTCTTCTTTTAAATCACCACTTCAAAATGTTGTTTTCATATCTATTTGATGGAAAAAAGAAGCCAAATCAATTACATTAGAATGGATAAAATCCTAGTTATTGGATCAAATGTATCAAAATAATATATATATTATTTTTGAGAGAAATACTTTGTTACTAGACGAGTTTTATATTTATTAATAGAACTATTAGGGTTAAATTTTCTTTTCAAAATCCACTTGCAACCAAAAGGTTTTGCACTAAGAGATAAATCTACTAAAAGCTAAATTTTATTTTAATAATTGAATTAATTTCTATTTTAACTATTTCTTTTCATAATTTGGTATCAGAAAAAGAGATGACATCAAAATAAGATAAAGAGTCATTATTAACAAGATGGGTTTGAAAATCATTTCTATAAGAAAATTCTATTCTTCACCTTTCAGTCATTCTCAATTCATTATCAGAGTTAATTTCCCCCTCTTTTTTTTTTATTAATATATGCGTGAAAAACTTTATTAGACAGTGAAAAAATATGTTCGAAGAATTTAGAATTCTTTCTCTCATTATTGTTTTTATTTATATCACTTTAAAAATCAGAATTATTTCTCTCAATTATTGTTTATGTCACTTTTTAAAATAAGAAATATATATATATGCATCATTATATTCTCCATATCCAATGTTTTAAAAATTAGAAATTTTTAAAACCTATACTTTTTGGTTAGTTTTGGTGACATTACTTCAGTAAGCCCAAAAAAAAAAAAAAAAAGTGTGAGGAAACATTACTTTAGTAAGACAGCTTTACATTTTTAAATATTTCAAATTGAGTGAGTAATTTTTCCGCCATTCATAAGTTATTTTACCAATTCTTTTATGTAAAATGCTATTTTGTAAATAACATGCAAATAAAATAGTTTCATCTTACAAATTATTAGGTATAGAAGAATTACCTCATATAGAGTTCATTATTTCTTTAAATTCTACTTTTCTTTTTTACTTCGTTTTTTTTTTTGTCCAAAAGAAACTGATTATATTAACGTGGGAACTCCCAAATTAATACAGTTCAAGTAGCGACCCGAGAAGGTATAGCCTTCACTGGACAGGCCCTAACACAACTAACCTCAATCCAGTAGGGGTTGGTGAAGGTGATATTCCCCGAATTAAACGGAACCGGCATAAACCCACAAAAGACACAATGAGACCGATACCTCTTAGTTACTACCTAGCTAAGAGATCAAAAGAATACTCTAACTTGTCGGCCTTTGCATATACAGCGCCCCTCAGCAGGATCAGAAGAAACGAACCGCAGAAATTCATGTAGTGTTGTTCTACATTAGTCGATCCCTCCTATCCCGTGCTCAGTTTGACTCTGCGTTGCATTGTACTTGACCCTCCTTCCAAGTTAAGACTCTATAATTCTGCAATAGGAAAACCTTGCCGATACTACTCAGCATTGCCTCTCCTACCAAGGACCACTACCCCTCCATAAGGAAGTCGCGCCAAAACCATCATGAACTAACCAATTGCTGACGTTCGTCATGACCGCAATCCTAAAGCTATCTGGCCCATCCATATAAGGAACCCAAAAACCGACTAACGCCGGCCACTATATATATATATATAAAGTCAATAATATAAGTAGAAAAAAGATGTATTTTTATTGATCACATTGGAAATGTTAATTGTAAAAAAAAAAGTCCTTGATTATTGCTTTTCCCCCACAAATGCATTACTTTTTGTCATTAAAATTTTTTCAGATTCAAATGACATTTTGACCTAAACTTTTGCAAAAAAATGTTACATAAATACCCAAATAGTTGAAAGTAAATGTCTTTCAATTTGCACATATATATCGGGTTTCTGAATGGTCTACTACCAGTTTTTAATATTGGTTACAATGTTTATATGAGAAATAATTTTAGCAATAATATCATCTCCTTCAACAAGATTAACTTTAGGAGGACTTTTTTTTTTTTTTTCATTGTCATTATATACTCTTTTTCCACTCTAAGATACATGATCACCTAGTTTTTCACCAAAGAAGAAGCACTTCCTTTTAATTCAGTTAGGATTTTTAGATTTGTAATTTTGTGACTTATTTTTATGTCTCTTATTATTGTTGCCTTGCGTCAAGTTTGTTTTTTAGGCAATTTTCTTAACTTTGATAGCTTTTGACTCCTTCCTGTTGAGATTTTCAATTAGGTTGTGATCACAAACTCATCAATTACGAAAATTTCTTACCAATGGTTTAAGCTGTTCTTGTAGTCACTTCAAGAATCAAGCAGTTCTTTTGATAGCACTGCCTAAGGAATTATTTCAATAATTTTGAAATATTTCACAAGATAAAACTGGTCTTCTTTTCTTTAATTGAAGGGAATAGGAATAACAAAAAATAATTAAACCAGAGAAAGAAAGAGTGAAAGGCACAAGCAAGAATAAGAGTTGAGGCTTTTTGGCCATAGCAAGAGTAAGAATTTGGGAAAGGCGTAATATTCATAGGCTGGAGAGGTCTCAAAGCGTTAAATATATTAACGTTCGGAGCGGATAAAATTTTAGTAAGAAATAGTAATTTTATAGGAAATTTTATCCACAGCGACTGACTTTTTGGAATACGTGAAAGACTTGGTCAAAATTTTGTCCAATCGTATTGGTAAAATTCTTGTCTAGATTGAATGGTAATTTTCTTGATCAGGAGTGACCCATGCAATGGGGAACTAAACCATTTATTTTTAAATGGTCCTATCTATGCACGTGAACCGGCCAAATGTCCAAATAAAAGTTGGACATGCAAGTGTAATTGAATATAAAGTAAAACAAAAGTTCTACTCCCTCGATTTGTAGAAAAGTTGATTTTAATTTAGTATATATACATTTTTTAAAATATATTATTAAATATAATTTTTTATTTTTATTTTTAATTTGAGTTATATCTTCTCATTATTAATAAATATAACACAACAATTTTATACAAAAAGTTAAATTTTTTGGGATAAATAAAACTTTTAAAACTAAACTTTTTGTTTGGGATAGTGCGAATATAAACTTTCAATATAAAGTTTTATGAACATTTTGAAATACTCTATACAAAATGCTAACAAAATTGAAGGAGGAGGGGGTTGGATCGGGTGATAAGATGACGGATATTGTAATTAAAAGATATTGAACTTGGGACCTCTTAATTGTTTTAAAAAAAAAAAGAAGAAAAATAAAAAGTAAAAATGCTAACAAAACTATCCTTTTCTGGTAGGGAAGGTTACGAAGGGCATCTAAAATGTTTATAAATATGTGAAGAAAAACATGAAAAACATTAAAAAAAAAAGAAAAAAGAAAAAAGGAAATGGTGAATCATAGGATCTAATATCGAATCATAAATGCTCAACTTTACGTATTTGATAGCATGGTTAGATTTATAGATTTACAGATTGACTAATCTTTACATTAAAAGAATCAAAATAAAGGCAGTCTATTTATATCATCAAACGCCAAAATTCACTATTAAAGTGAAAACATAGATTGTCTAAATAGTCCTCTATATTTACAAATTAATTAGCATGCTGTTGGGCTACTTAAAAATTCTCTTCTTAACTAAATTTATATCAAATTATCCAAAAAGAGAAAGGAAAAATGATGATATCCTTTATCTTATACAAGCGAGAAACTATTATTTTTGTCCTTCACTATATATTATTAAGGATAATAACGTATAAACACGGAGCGAATGTCTCGACTCACAAGTATGGAAAAACAAATGAATAATGAGGGCCTATATATTTTAGTCTGGTGTGAGAATGATGCCACCCTTTAACGGCTAATTCCAATAAGAGTAATAATCGACATAATGACAAATTATAATGACTGATATGGTAATTATAAAAAAATAAAATTATTTTTTATTATTGTGTATTTTGGATAATTTTGTCTTTTTATGATTGTCAAATCAGTCATTATATAAAATCACTATAACTTGTCACTATCTCTATTAATATGTGAGAACGACGGGCATTAACTCATTACTTGTAGTCATTCGTTGAACTACAAAGTAGTATAACAAATGATGTTAGTTGAAGGAAATTTCGGAAGCAAACATGATAAGCTATGAAGCATATAAAAAACCCATAAAATATCAACAGTAGAGGTTACGTCTCAATGTCTCATGATTTGGAAATAAAGCTAAAATCTCAATCAAAATAATCATATTCGCACACGTCTTTGCTCCGAATATGCCTCAAGCGTCAAATCAAACAAATTGTATTTATTGGCCGTCTAGTTTGTTTTATTTCACACTCATATGGTTTTGTTAATTTAATGTAAGAAAAATAATTTGCTTTGGGATATGGAAATGGAATTTGTTGATAAGGAAATGGAAATAAAGGGGAGAGAGATAATATATGGAAAGTTATTTTGTTAAGCGTAATTTTAACAAGATAGCAAATATTATTTTAAATGTAAAATTTCATTGTTCATGTATCACTAATTATGTAAGATTTCGAAATAAATTTTAAAAGCACTAACTTTCTTTAAATTATAAAATGTTTTTTCTAATTGTTTTTACTTATACTATTTTATATAATACAAGAAATATATAAACTATTTTTTCTTTAAGTTTGGATCATAAATAATGCTGCTTAAGCATGTGTTGATTTTATTTGCTTGCCGTTTGTCTCTATTTAACTGTACTTAAGCAAATGGGCAGCCTCACGCCTTTGTTAATGTCGAAATCCATCTCACGCATCGCTTAACAAAATCTTCAGAGCTTCTTTGTTTTTAGGGATAATATCTGAAAATAAGCGATTTAAGCGACTTTCGATTTTAATCTGATCGCGGCACTGATTTGTAACAATTATGGCTTGGTCAAAATTGATGGCGATAGTCAATCAGCCAATTAAAGTTGGAAAAAAGACAAAAAAGCCCTTTGATATAAATCATATAGTTTAAAATTTTAAAATAAATTTTTAAAAAGAAAAAAAAAATACAAAATTTAAAGACAAAAATTTAATAAAATTATTTACACTATATAATAAATTTTTTTTTTAAAAAATAAAATTTAAAGATGAAAATTTAATAAAATTTAGAGACAAAAATGACAAAAAAATTTGAGGTTAAAAAATAAAGTATCTATAAAAAAAATTGAATTTTAAAAATCAAAGTATCATATAATAATTTTTTGTCTGTTTGCATTAAAATTTTTAACAAAATTTTACATAATTTTATTAAATTTTTTCTTTTAAAAAGTTAATAAAAAATTTTAACTATATCAATTTTGTGTCATTTTTGTCTTTAAATTTTATTAAATTTTCATCTTTAAATTTTATTTTTTTTTTAAAAAAATTTATTATATAGTGTAAATAATTTTATTAAATTTTTGTCTTTAAATTTTGTATTTTTTTTCTTTTTAAAAATTTATTTTAGAATTTTAAACTATATGCTTTATATCGGAGGGCTTTTTGTCTTTTTCCAACTTTAATAGTTGGTAGGTTGATCGTCATCAATTTTGACCCATAATTGTTACAAATTGAAAAGGATCAGTCTTGTATTATTAAAATTAAAAGTCATTTAAAATTATTTTAATGTATATCCCTTGTTTTTAAGGGACATTTGCTGCTTTGGAATCCAGACAGGTCTTCAATTTCTATCCATTAAACCACTGAAAGATAAAATTTTATTTCACGGGTAATCGTATGAAAACTTTTCCAACAAAATAGTATAAAAGGATCCAATCTTTGTTGCACATCTTGAACCAAAAGTTTAATATAGTCATCAATCTTCAAAGGATTTTTTCAAGCCCTTAAACTGGAAAATTAGATTTGATTTTTAATTAGTTATCCATTCAAATTCAGGTAAAATGAGTTCAATCTTCCGTACACACAATGAGAACGCCCTGACATAGATAAAAGCACGAGATGGGAAAAATGTCCCTTTTTTTTTTTTTTTTTAACTTCTACATCTTTTTTCCTATTTTCTTCTTCAATCTTTTGTGCCACAAACCCCAACCCTTGGAATCTTATTGTTTGATTCATTATTTAAAGGAAATTTTATAATTTGTCATTTTATGCAAATACGTGAGAAAATATATATTAGGCTATTTATACAACAAGTGTTAATTATTTGAAGACTTCAAATTTCATCCATTTATTAGATTGGCCATCTAATATGTAAATAACAAAACTAGCAAAAATTAATTCTTAATGGAATCACAAAGCGGATTTGAAATATTCAATTCCATTAAGTCTTCTTCTTACTCATTCCCAAAACCTAGCAAAAGTGCACTTTCAATATATATCTGTCAAAGTCGATCTCACTCAATTCCCCATCTATTTCCTCCCATTGCCACCTTAGTTATAGATGAATCTGCTTTAAGTTAAGGCTCTACAATTATTTAGTTTCCAAAAAGATAAGGATACAAATAAAACAAAATTACAAAATGACAGGAAGTCAATTCAGTGGGTAGAGTATCACTACAAGGGTCCTAAATGTCATAGCGTCATGAACTCGTGTGTTGTCCTTTTGAAAGCTACTAGAATTGTGTGGTTCAGAAAGATTAAAAAAAATAAAATCGTCGTGGTGGGGAGGGCAATCACATATATTCAGCTCAAAGTAATTAAGGATTGAAATCGATGTTTACCTAAACAAAACAATACAAAAACAAATATTAATTATGTCATTCGAAGAAATAGAAATGTTACGTTACACTTTTTAATTCGATCAACCATTAATTAAGCTTACGAAGAATAATAAGAAAATTTTGAAGATTAATAATCAATATCATAATTTTGAACTAAATAAAAAAATGCTAAATTAATCATGCCAAATATGCAAATAAAGGAAAGTTAAAAGACATGTTATACAATTGCATATGAAGCTCAATCATTCCCAATCGCATTTATTTATGAAACTCATGTGAAAATATTTCCAGCACAAAAACGCAATAGTTTTTTATATTAAAAATATACGAAAGATCCCCTATTACAATTTTTGTGTCTCATTTCATATTACACATTTAATAAGATAGTATAAATCTACTAATTTGTGTTAATATTTGTACCATTGATATTCATATTGAACATAATAAATTTTAATGCTAAGGGTTCACTTGTTTTATTAGATTATATTTATTTTAAATTTTTAGTACAAGAATTGGAAAATAGTATAAAATTTTATTAAAATATTGGGTTGGAAAAAAAAAGAATAGTTAATATTAAAATTAATTGGGATGAAAGTTGATATAATAATTATATATATTAACATAAATTACAAGATTATGCTAATTAATTAGAGTGTATAACATGAAATGACATATAAAAAGTAAGTTTAATAGGTGATCCAAAGTGCCAAAAATATAGGTTACAATTTGTCTTTGGTCATTGAATAATGAAATCTCAATTTGAATGTTGAAGTCTGAATTTTAAATATTGAAAGACTCAAATTGCTAAAAATGAAAAATAAAAATAAGAATATAGACACGAGATTGTTGAACTAGTCATTGAATGATAAAATTTTAATACTTAATGTTGAGTTTGAATTTTAAGTATAGAAACAACTAAATTGTTAAAAATGAAAAATAAAAATATATACACGTGATTCTTTAACAAAACAATGAAAATGAATTGGATAAAAATATTTGTAATGGTTCTATTCATATATAGTACATAGCATTAAGTCAGAATTAGATCCTTTAAAGTACAGTATAAGATTTTCTACATCTCTTAATTAGTTAGGCACTCGAAAATTTTATTATTAAATAGAAGTCTCCTACCATTATCAATTAAACCTTAATAAATTTTGCATTATAGCCACAGTGAACACTGCCACTATTTAAAACATTGTACTTCTCATCTCACGATACTAATATTTAGTTACCATGCATTAAGTCAGAATTAGACTATCTAAAATACCATAGAAGGTTTTCAACCCCTCTTAATTATTTGGGCACTCGAAAATTTTGTTATTAATTAAGAATCTCTTAGTTTATTAAATTTTGTGTTACCACCACTGCGAACACTACCACTAATTGAAATATTTCTCTCCTAGTTTGATGCTACTAATATTTTTTGAAGGGTTATATGGTAACATTCATACTTATGTTTCTTTTAAGGGCATGAGTTTTCAAAATTCTTAAATAGCAACATTCATACAATAGAGCGTATTGTATTCTTTATTATTTTATATAGAAAAATGTGCTATTATTTTTAACAACGTGTATGCTTGTACTCTTAACAAGAACTACTGTAGCTCTCGGCGCGGGGTGTTTAGTATTTTTTTTTTAAAAAATAGTTTATTAAATATATAATGAAAATAAGAAATTGTAACTGATTTTAACAATTTAACTTTTCACATTCTGAGAAAAAATAAAATATATGGAAACAAAGCTTGAGCTTCCTTTACTTATTGTGGAAGAAAAATATTACACGCATTTTATGGGTGTCAATGGACAAATTATGCAACGATAATTTCCAATGGCCCTTAATTTACTTGAAGACTATAATTTTTTGTGTTATGAAGTTGTAACTATTCCATCTTGTTACTCAATTATTTGCTGTGCCAATTTGATAGTAAGAGTTACAATCAATTCAGTATTTACTGTCCACAGTCACAAATTCGAAGGAAGACACGGTAGGTATTTCTTAGACAAAGTATTTTGTTTTTCTTGAGGGTCCTGGATGGTATGCCCCTCACTTACTTAGAAGGATAAATATAAATGAAAAAACTATATCACTAAAGTTATCCGTCCTAACTTTTGATTTAATATTGTTCAAAATATAAAGTTATTCCCAATTTTTTCTGCTGCCATAAGTTTTGAAGATTAAAATGATTTTTGTCGATTAATTGAAAGCAAGACAACATAAAAACCTATGCAATGAGATGGCGTAAGAAATTTGTAGTTTTAATGACTAAACAAACCTGCCGTTTTTAATGATGCAGATCATACAGTTTCCCCGATGGAAAAGTATCGAATCCAAGAGGGTAAAAAATGGAAAAAATATATAACTTACTTTCATAATATTACCACTATTATCCCATACAACGCTTCTAATAGATTAAGGTATCGAGAAAACAAAACATTAGGTACTTTTTCAAAAGAGTTGCATATTCTATCTATTTAGTTTAGTTATGGTTAATAAGTTTCTCTTCATTTCTTTTCATCCTACTTTAACAAAAATCCAATTACAGAATAGGCTTTGATTGAATATCAAAAGATGTTAAAAAAACGAGATCCCAAATAATTATCTATATATATATATATATAAGTGTGTGTGTGAGTTGGAAACAAGAATCGATATGCATCCCAAGCGTAAGGGGGCGGTAGGTTCTTAGGTATGAAGAGAGAAGAAATAGGAATGAAAGAATACCATACACCTGGTTAAGAGGAATGAATAGAGTACAGTAAAATTGATATACCTATTTACGAGTACCCTACTACCCCCAATATTGAGGGGGTATGAAAACCATTAACCCAAAAAAAAATTTCTTTCCCCTTCCTATTCCACATCTCTACCCAAGGGTTTCCGAAGAATCCCTTCCATTTTCGTCCTCAAGCAATTTGTTGCAATATCCTCCATTTTCATCCTCAATCGAGGTTGACTGGTGAATCTACTCTATCAATTTGTTGACGCATCCTCCATGTTCATCCTCAAACCATCACCCCCTCCAGATCTTGATAGTCCCACCGGATCTACTCTATCGACATTGACTGGCGATGTGTCAGAATTTGGTAGATTAGCCGGTGAATTCAAAAGTCCAGCACTTTGAAGTGGGAGTTTTCAAAAACTGAAGGAGCATTCCAAGCATTGTTTGTGTCCAAAGAAAGAGTCGGCCAGAATCTCTACTTTCGAAGATTCAATTTTTGCATAAATTTATACTGAATTTGGATGTTGGTGTTGTTCTTTAGTAGCAAACGTTGTCAATTTTCTCTTGATCATCACAATTTTGAGCACAATCTTATATTCTGTTTTAGCCTCTGTTTTGATGGTGTGAAATTTTCTTGGTAATAGTTTTATGTGTATGCATTCTTTTATGTTTAACCTCTGCTAAAGACCAGTGGCACTAGAATAATAAAGCCCTATTTATTGAAATCTCACATGGATATAGATGTTTTTACTCCTTGGATGTTGTATATTAAGAGGTCTATCATGTTACATGGATATATATCTAATCTGGCCGCAACCCTCTTTGCGTCATTTTCATTTTTTGTTAAATTGTTTTGCTCTGGCCTTGGGGCAACAGCTAGAGCATGGCTACAATGTGGGTTTCCATGGTGGATTGTGCTCTGCCCATTCTGATACAAAGATGAAATGATGATAACTAATGTGTAGAAACAAGAAAGGGAAGTCGAATAATGAAAAGCTTTTAAAGAGTGGGTTTAGTTACAAGTCCTTCTTAGTTCTCTAAGACATGCTTTTTTCCTTAGATCAGGTATTTTTTCATGGTCAACCAAGTAACAACTAGTGATAATTTTGGTAACTGACGAGGTTGAATATATGGCGGCAACAAATATGGCTACTCAAGTTTTATGGTTAAGAAGGATACTTGGTTTCCTACAACACAAGTAGGATGATCCTACAAAGATTTTTTGTAACAATAAATTGACTATCAAATTAACAAAGAACCCAATTTTTCATGGACGAAGTAAACATATTGATATCAAATTTCATAACATTCGTGAGTTGGTTCAAGAAAAAAATATTTTTATTAACTATTGCAAAATTGAGGATCAAGTGGCAAACATTTTCACAAAGGCATTGAAGATGGAAATATTTATGAAGTTGAAGAGAATGCTCGGCATGATGAATTATTAAACCTTAATCTAAGGGAAGCTAATGTAATAGGATTAAACTAATTTTCCTATTGAATTTAGGTTTTGATAGTTATTCTTATTTGGATTTGGTTTTGGTAATTAAATCCTATTCTAAATTAGATAGTAAGTCTTAGTAGATTTGGGTTTTAGTAACTCCTATAAATAGGACATGTTATCCAGTATACTTGATGTGTAAGAAAGCGGAAAAATAACTCTCCAATTTTTTTTTTGTAAGTAGTCATATGTTAGCTTTGTTTTTTATTAGAAAATTTTAATTTACTACTTTGGAGTTTGGAGCCATCTTGTCCTATTTAGTTCTAATATTATTTTGGGACCAACACATTACTATCTTCTGACTTGTTATTTAGCTGGTTAAAATTGAAACACAAATGTTGATCAAAAAATGGGTAAATTTTCAACTAAGCAATATAAACACATGTCACTTCCTCCAAAAGGTCCTTATGCAATCAGTTTAATAAAGGCAAGTTAACATCACAATCTCATGCTCCTTAACCACAAAAGTCCAATTCAATTTAATATAGTCACATGTATTTTGATTACAAGCTTATAATTCTTCAATTGTTACATCTTACAAAACCATGCAATACTTCCATGCGATTCTTCTATATAATTCTTGTATAGTTATACAATTAATATGCAGTTTTTGCTTATAGTTGTTCTATAACACTTCTATCTTTCAAATGGTATAATAATTTTATGATCAGTCTGGCTTTGAAAACAGTAGATTTTATTTTTAGATAAACTTTTAAATTTATTTCTCTATTTTGTGGTTTGAGTTCTTACTTTGTAGAGTTTGTCCTTCATTTTTTCCCTAGTGGGGTGGAGTTCATTCTCCATTTTTTCTTTAGAGGGTAAGGGAGGAGTTCATGCTCCTTTTCTTCTTCCTTTGATAAAATTTATACTCCATTTTTTCCTTCACAGGGTAGAGTTCATATTCCATTTCTTCCTTAGTGTGGTAGTGTTCATCATCCACCTCTTTCTTAGAGGGGTGGAGTTCATCATCCACTTCTTCCTTATTGAGATGGAGTTTATGCTCTAATTCTTTCTCCTTTAGAGTTCTTTATTCGTTGATTTTTATACTCCACATTTCTATTGGTAAGTAGAGTTTATCCTTCACTTCTTCCTTAGTATGTTAGAGTTCATGCTTCACTTTCTTTGGAATTTTTGACTCTGTGAACTTGGTATTCTACGTCTTCCTTCATTCAATAAACTCAATCCTCCTTCTTTCTTATTGGGGTAGGGGGGAGTTTGCCCTCTATTTCTTTTTTAGTCATGAATTTTATGTTTCATTTGTTCTTCCTTTAGAGTTCTTCTTTCACTAGAGTTCGTACTCTATGTCTTCCTTGGTAAACTAGAGTTCATCCTTTAATTCTTTCTCCTGTAAAGTTCTTCCTTCTAGTAGAATTCATACTCCATTTCTTCCTTGTTTGGGGTACTTTCTTCGATAGACTTTATACTTCATTCTTTCTTAATAGGATGGAGTTCATATTCAACTTCTTTTCTAGGAGGAGTTTATCCTCCTTTTGTTCCCTGAGGCTTAGTTCATCCATGAGAATTTTGGTTCAATTCAGCCAATGTACTTTAGTTGGGCCATAGAGGAGATGTGCTTAGTTGAGCCATTGAAAAACTCTTCTCAGTTTATCCACAAAGAAGAGGTGCTCGATTTGGCCACCATAGAGAGTTCTTAGTTCAACTATAGGAAAGAAGTGCACCTTTGGTTAAATAAAGTGAAAGAAAAAGAAAGTGTAAAAGTAAAAAATTTAAAGAAGTCTTTTCTCACATATGATGACCAATGGTGAAAATCATGAAATAATATAAAATAATTTTGCATCCATCAACCCCAATTCCATGTTTGTTTTCTTGGATTTGGCACTAATGAAAATATTTTCCTAAATCACTGTTAATAGTACTATTTAACATATTTTACTCCTAATCTTATGTTCCTATTATTTGAATGGTGTGAACACCCTTATCAAATAATCTCACTACAAGATTGAATTGGATGTAACTAAAGATATTTTGAGATCACTAGATAACCAGCCTAAACAAACACTAGTTAGAATAAATGCATAATTATTAGGTGAAAATTTGGTTTAAAGTATGAGGTTACCTTTAAACCAAATTGAATGATAATATATAATAATATATTGTATTATTAAATTATTTTGCATTAAATTTTTTTTTGGGTATGATAATACATATTATTATGCTCTAAACAAGTGATCTTGAAATTTTCATTTTTATGAGCAAGAAAATTGCCAGGAATTCAAACAGAATTCCTCAAAGAAGAAAATTTCAAAGTTGGCTCTAAATCATGAGACCATATATCCTTGGTTCTTTTTTTTTTTTTCATAAACATTAGTTGTATTTACTTATCAAAACGTTAACATATACATCAATTAGCCCGTTGGCTAGATTTTCCTTAGCTTCTAAGATATGGCTAAGGCTAAAATGTAAATTTTTTCCCTACCTACCATCTCTTATACAGTTCTTTAAGAACTCATGTGTGCATCTAGCATGGATAGACCTAATGAGTAAATTACAAAAGAACAAAATCTAGTTAATCCCAAAAAAATCTCCTATAGACTGTAGTGGCAAGTGTAACATCTTCCTTCTAATATTGGTTACTCTTACCACTACATTCTCTAATTGGATTCCCCCTTGCTAAATTTTGCCTTGTCCCTACTTTCCTACTCAGCTAACTGCAGCTTTCTGAGCTTTGTAACCACTGAACACAGTGCATTGATTCCTAGCTACTAAGCTCCGCTTATCAACTTGCCACCTAGTAGCATAATCTTAAGTTACCATCTCTCCCCCTCATTCCCCTTTAAATATCCATAAATTCCTTGTTTTCGATAACATCCATAGTATATATATACATCGTAAGTTGGGCTCTATCATGCCACAAATGTTATCTTTTTTTGCAACAAATATTCTGCCATCGCTCTTTGAAGCTTAACACTTGTTCTAATGATTTATTCCAGCTATTTAGATCTATTTTCCACACTAGCCTGGCTCTTGAACAATTGAGTAGAACATGTTCCAAATTCTCTTCTTATTCACCACACATACAAAAAATTGAATCCTCTTGTAAGCCATTTTCCAGTAGCTTATCCTTTGTAGGAATTATACCATGGCAGCATCTCCAAATAAAGTGCTTCAATTTGTTTTCTATATTAAGTTTCCAACTCCCCCTCCACATGGTGTTCAGCATCCCTCTGTTGGTCTCAGCTTGTTGGTTTTGTCATTCTTATTCCTTCTTTAGTTGATGGTATGCTAATTTTACAATATAGCATCATTGGTTGCTGAATTACCACACTAATTTGTCTCTACTATCCTCTTGTCCATGTGGTAAGTTCAAGATAGATTCCACATATCTGTTGCTGAAAGTCTTAGTGATCAGGTCTCTATTCCAACATCTCTTATCCTGTAACGAAAGTTCACTCACCCATGTGACTTGGTCTCTGTTGAGGTTACTTTGTGATGGTTTGAAACCCTGACCATCTGGAATCCATGGTGAATCCCATACTCTTATAGATTTTTCATTCCCCACTTGAAACCTAACTCTTTTTCACAGAATATATTTAGCTCGCATCCAGCACTTCCACAACCAAGATGTGTTGCTTTTATTGCAACAACCCACCTCTAGGGAAGTATTTAGTTTTCAAAACCTTGCTCATTAGAATATTTGGTTGGGTGATTAGCCGCCATAATTACTTGGCCATAAGTGAATAATTGAACAATTGAATATCTTGAAACCTCATGCCTCCCTCTCCTTTTGGTTTTGCTAATTCCTTTCAAGCCTTCCAATGGATCTTTGGTTTGCCTTCCTCCCTTTCTCCTCACCAAAAGTTGGCTGTGATTCTGTTGATTTCCTTGCAAATTGTCACAGGTAGCTTAAAGCAGTCCATCACATAAGTTGGGAGAGCATTAACCACAACTTTAATGAGCACTTTTTTCCAAGCCAAGCTCAAGAACCTTGTTTTCCATCCCTTAATTCTCTTATGTACTCTCTCTACTACATAACTGAATACTTTCTTCTTAGATCTCCCTATATACATTGTTAACCCAAGATATCTTGCATTTCTTTATTCCTTCATACCCTTCAAGGCTTGATAGATCAGCTCTTTTTGCTCCATTGACATGTTTTTGCTAAAGAAAACTGACGATTTGTCCAAGTTGACCAATTGCCTTGAGTATTGGCTATAGTTATCATTTAGCAGAGTTTTTATTTTCTTTGCCTAATCCAAATTTGCTTCACAGAAAAGAAGTAAGTCATCTGCAAAAAATAAATGAGTAATTAGTGGTCCATTTTTGCTCACTCTCATCCCTTTGTACTCCCCCCCCCCCCCCCCTTTAGCTTGCTTGTTTGATCATATGTGATAATGCCTTTGAAATAATCAGGAAGAGATAAGGAGAAATGAGGTCTCCCTATCTAATTCCTCTTGACGATTTGATAAAGACATACTGTTCTCCATTAAAATATATACACATTGTGGAAGAGCTAATACATTGCATTATGCACTCTATAAATATCTTGGCAAATCTCATTCTTCTTAAAATCTTTTCTAAAAACTTCCACTCTACTCTGTCATAAGCTTTGGCCATGTCAATCTTTAGGTCCATAAACCCCCTTTTCCCTTTCCTCATTGAGTTTAAAGTATGTATACACTCATGTACTATAACTACATTATCAATTATTTGTCTCCCTGGGATAAAAGCAAATTGATTAGGACTTACGCACTTATGGAGGTAGTTATTTAGTCTCTCAGCCACTATTTTAGGTATAATCTTATATACCACATTACAAATGCTGATTGGTCTATAATGTGAAATTGAACTGGGGTTTTTCACCTTAGGAATAAGTGTAATTAGGGTGTGGTTCAATTGTTGAAGCATTTTCCTATGACCCAAGAAGTCTTTAACAGTTTTGCAAATATCCACATTAATCACATTCTAATAATGCTAAAAAAATAAAGGGTTCATACCATCTGGTTCAAGGGTTTTGTTGGGGTGCATTTGGAATAAATCTTGTCTAATTTTTGCATCCTTAACTGGCCTTGTCAATATCTTGTTAATTACCTTTGTGATGGACAGTAGTATACCTTCGAGCTCTTCATCGAAATGTTGTAAATTTGAATATGTGAAAAGCTATTTATAAAACTTGATGATCTTCTATTGTACCTCTTGTTTAGCCTCACATACCACCCCATTTGCTATCATAAGTCTTTCAATGTAGTTAGTTTTTCTTTTATGAAGTGTGCTTTCTTAGAAGAACTTGGTGTTTTTGTCCTCTTCTTGTAACCATTGTACCCTAGATTTCTGTCTCCAAAATGTTTCTTCATTCTTATATGCATTATGAATATTAGTTTTTAGCCTAGCCCAAGCCTTCCAGTCCTTATTACCCCCTTCACTACTAAGCTTTTCCATTTGCATCTTAATACTTCTAATTTGCTCAGCTAAATTCATCCGCTATCTCTTACTCCTTCTTGGTAGATCAATCCTACCTTGTCTTATCTTTGAGTTGATTTGATACATAGAGATTCCCTGTTGCTCCTTGCACCAATCTTCTTCCATAATACTGTTTACCCCCTCATTTCTTATCCATCTTTTATCAAACATAAACCTACTCCTTATTTGTTGAACCTTAGGATCTCTATCCATGTTTAGGAGGGAATGATCTAAGAATTGCTTCTTCACATGGAAGACTTTGGCTTTGTGGAACTTAAGTAACCATTTGGGAGCTCCAAAGAATCTATCCAATTTTTTCTCCACATAACTTTCTCCCTCTCTATTATTTGCCAATGTGAATTTTTTGCCCACATATCCTATTTTTCCCATTTTCAAGGTCCTTATAAAGCTTCTGAAAGGTACAAAGTTGGATTCAAATCTTTTCCTCCACCCTTTTTTCTTCTCTTGGTTAGTTATATTATTGAAATCACCCCCTATAAACCACCAGTCACTCGATTTTTGTCTTTCTTTTTCCAAGTAAGCCCACTGTTCCTCTTGCATACTTGCATCTGTACTAGCATACACAAACACTGCCCAGCAATTTTGGGGATCTCCAACTAATTGAGATTCTATTTGTATACAAAAACTTGTAGATATAATGTTCAACACCCTTATTTCTTCTGACCAGCAAATTAATAATCCTCTTTTTGTCCTTATAGGTTCTATTGTTCCCCTTCTATTTTGGTATTTTACTCTCCTACAAACTATTGCTCTAAATGCTCTTTTTTTCTTTGTCTCAGAAATAAAAACCAAGTCTGGGCAGTGGGATCTTAGAGACTTCCTCAACTGGGAAATCGTAGAGGGTCTTCCCAAACCTCTACAATTCCGTACACATACTTTCATGATTCCTATTTGGATTATTTAAGGCTGGTATTCTCCACCTCTTTACTTCCTCCTATCCTCTGATTTCTAAACTTCATTTTTTTATTATCCATTTCTTCTTCCTCCTCAAATACTGAATCCTCATTCTGCAACTACTAATTCCTTTTCTCTCATATTGTTATTGTACTTTTTGCTCGCATCGCTTTTGTAGTAGGATCAACATCTATTCTAATTCCTCCTCCCCTCCATTTCTTTCTTTGGCTTGTATCCAACTCATCATTTTTAACTGCTCCAGGGAGCTTACTCTTACAAATTGCACTTCTTTGCTGAATTCCCATCTTCTCATAGCTAATTGGAACATTAACAAGTTTTGATACCTGTCTGTCTTTCTCTTCCCATTCTTCATTTTGCAATCTTTCTACCTCCATTGAGATTAGTTGGCTGTTGCTCCTTTCTCCTCCCATCATTCCTACCTTTTCCTTTTGGAGTATTGAGTCCCCTACCTAAACACTTTCTCCCCCTCGGATACTTCACTCTCTTTGGTGTCATTTGTGCCCTATGTTGAGTCCCCTACCTGAATACCTCCTTCTCTCTCAGTTAATTTCCCTTCTTTGATAGCTTTTGCACCATCATTCTCCAATTCCCAACCTAGATATTCTTCTTGTACCTCCTCATTTGCTATTTGTTATTTTTCCTTCTAGACCTTGCTAACCATCTGAAATCTACTACCTGTTTTCACCTTTTTCTCTTCATCCTTACTTCCATTTCTAACTCCTCCAGCCCTGAGCCAATCACCATACTGACCCTCCTTCAATTCATTATTCCTATAATCCTCTCTTCTAGCTTTGCATATATTCTCTTAGTGTCCCACTCTTCCACAGTAGCAACAAAATGTTGCTAGCTGTTCATACTTGAAATCCGTCCAACAAGATCTATTACTCAATCTCACTATAGTCTCTCTGAGGAGTGGCCTTTCTAGGTCAACTAAAACCAATAACTTCATGTGTCTCCTTGTTTATTCCCATTTTCGGGTATAAGAACATTATGTACTTTGGGGAAAAGTTTGCCAATTTTGAGCCCTATCTCTTTGGTTAGCCAGTGATTCGGTAGATTTCAGATCTACACCCAAAGTTCCACAATCTTGAAGCCTTTGTCCTAGATCTGCAGGTTATCTGACCATTCCTTCAAGATAATATATTGTTGGTCAAAAGTCTAGGTCCTTCCTTGTAGTACCTTACTTTTATCTTCTTGGTTTCCGAATAGTTCAGTCCCAGCTCCCTAACTTTGAATGGCTCCTTAGTGGGCCATATGGCTTGTAATGTGTTCTTCGACCCCATGAAGTTTGCTTTCTTCTCTCAAAGATCGTCCCAATCAAGCTCCTTTCACATTCCTCTCCACTATCATTGATATCAACCTCCTCTAAATTCACACCTCTTTCTTCCTCTATTGCCTTTTGGTTAGTTGTTATAAGTAGGTTGAACTAAAAATCCCAACCAGTAATGGGATCTGTGTTTGATTCATAGGAGCATTTCTAAAATTTAGTATTTACATTTTACAAGACCAATTTCCAGACACCCAATCATTAGATATTTAGTAGAAGATTTAGCTTTGGTATTAAATTAATTATATTATGTAGCTTTTGGACACCCGGTCTTCATAAAGAGGCACCATAACTCTCTCTCATTTGTAATTTGTGGGACATTTTAGACCCATTAGCCTATGTAATATAGTGTATAAGGTCATATCTAAAATACTGCATTCTCAATTGCATAACCCCTACCAGGCGGCTTACATCCTAGGGTGACCAAACATAAAGGAAACTAGTGGTGGATGGGCATTAAACTTGATATGGCTAAAGCATATGATAGGAAGGAGTGGAAATTCTTGTGTGAGGTCATTCAGAAAATGGAATTCTCTAGCACTTTCATTGGTTGGGTATGGCAATGCATTAGTTCTGCTACATTATCTGTTAATATCAATAGTGAAAATGTGGGTGTATCCAACAGATTAGAGGTATTAGACAGGGGAATCCGCTGTCACCTTATCTGTTCTTAGTTGTGTCTAAGGCTTTCTAAAACATAATTAAGTAAGCAAACCTTAGGGGAGAATACAGGGGCTTGAGAGTGAGCAGGAAGGGCCCACAAATTACTCACCTTCTTTTTACAGATAACTCACTTTTTTTTTTGTGAAGCAACAGTGGACCAAGCAAATAGGATCAAGACTTTACTATTCAACTACAGCAAATCATCAGGTCAACTTGTCAACTGGGAGAAATCATCGATTTTCTTCAGCAAGAACATTCCCTAGAAGCAAAAAAATGGCATATGTCAGATCTTAGATGGCATCGAGGAGAAGTGGAAAGCTAGGTATCTCGAACTTCCCATGATCATTAGCAAAGCCAAAAAGAGGTGTTCTAATACGTAGAAGAAAAAGTCCAACAAAGAGTCACTGGGTGGAAAAACAGGTTTCTTAGCCAAGCAGGGAAGGAAGTGCTAATCAAAGCAGTCATTGATGCTCTCCCCACTTACATGATGGCTTGCTTCAAACTTTCTAAGGTGTTTGCCAAAACATCATTAAAATGACCACAAGTTTTTGGTGAGGAGACAAAGAATGTGAGCGAACTAAGATTCGTTAGAAAGCATGGAAGAACCTAACATTGCCAAAGGAGGAGAGGGAGGGGGGGTGTTTAAAAATCTCCAACTTTTCAATGAAGCACTAATAGCAAAACAAATCTGGAGGATCATCACCTAGCCGAACCTCCTCATGTGCAAGGTAATGAAAGCCAAGTACTTCTCAGAAGGGGGTCTTTTGCATGTCCCGCTTAAAAACAACGCATTATGGCTATGGAACTGTTGGATGGGAGTCAAACATGTTATCAAAAGAGGGACAATTTTCCAAGTGAGGGATGAAAAATTAATCAAAATATGAGAGAGCCCCTGGATTGCTAGTAGACCAAACTTCAAACCAACACCCATTCCGAATCACAGGGAAAGGGCCTCATGGATGAGTGAGCTCTTACAAGACAGGGGAGATTGCTAGAACGAGGAACTTGTATGCCAAATGTTCAATCAGCTAGATGCTGAAGTGATTTCAAATCTGCCTACCAGGATGCTATCAAGGCCAATTGGTGATGTACCAACAAGCTGAGAGTAGTTCAGCCAAGGGAGCAACAAAGAAGGCATGGAAGAGGAGTTGGAGGCTAGGCATCAAAGGGAACTCGAGCACTTCATTTGGAGATGTTGGCATGGAATTCTCCCAACAAAAGATCAGTTACTAAAGAGAGACATTTCGGAAGACCCAATATGCAACATGTGCGGAGAAGATGAGGAGACCTTAGAGCACGTCCTTTTATACTGCCCCAAAGCTTAGAAAGTGTGAAAATTGGCACAAGTAAGATATGATGCATTGGAGGGAGAAAGTCTCAGCTTCAAACAATGGTGGCCTAAAATTTGCAATGGAAAAATGGTAATTACATGCAGGACAAAGCTGAACTGACAGTCTACATATTATGGATGCTCTGGAAAACTAGAAATCTATAGATATTCCAACAAGAATGAAGAGAAGAAAAGGTAGTTGTAGACTTAGCTATAGAAGAATGGCTGGAATTCTAAGAGGTGTGCAGGCTGGGGAGAGAATCAAGCTAAGGGAAGCACTAGGAACAATGAATCAAGTTCAATGGTAGGTAATCAAAAGAAGAGATTTTTTGATAGGTTGAGGCATTGGCTAGAATAGAAGGAATATCCAGTCAACATGATAATAGGATATTTGATCCATTTTAGCTTAGAGAGGTATAATTCGACCAAGCAAAAGTGTAGTTTTTGTTATTGTTTAATGCACATGTAGATAGTTTATTAACTTTTGGCCTCACAAGCTAAGACATTTAGATATAAAGTTTAACATGATTGAGAACACTCCAAACTGATTTACTTAATCTCGTTGCGAGAGCTAAGAATTTATTTTGCCAACGAGGAAAATGTAAATATTACAATTTTGATAATTAATATAACCATCGTTTTCCCACTAGTGGAGAGAAACCTATCACTCTCTTGGAGACTTATATATCCTTGGTTCCTCTGTACAAGTATTTCTTACTCTGCTGCGTTTCTTTTTCCATGGAGCTATTCTCAGTCCCCTTTATCCTCCTCATCTTTCTCATCCCCCTTTATCTTTACAAAGTTATTCTAAAAAATTCCAAACGAACCACCAAATCAAGCTTCAAATTCTACCCGTTAGTGGGTGCCCTACCAGACTTCCTCCTCAATCGCCACCGTTTTCTTGATTGGTCCACTGAAGTCCTCTCAAAATCTCCCACCAACACCTCCGTCTTCCGCCGCCCCGGTGGAGTCCATGGAATCCTCACGGCTAACCCAGAAAATGTTGAATACATGCTCAAAACGAACTTTGAGAACTATCCAAAAGGGGAAAGATTTATTGGTCTTCTTGAAGACTTTTTGGGAAAAGGGATTTTCAATTCGGATGGTGAATTGTGGAAAATTCAGAGAAAAACTGCAAGTTATGAGTTCAACACCAAATCTCTCAGAAATTTCGTTATGGAAAATGTTAAATTTGAGTTGCAAGATCGTTTGGTTCCACTTTTGGAACATGCATCCAGAGTTGTGAGAGTTGTGGATTTGCAAGACACTTTGGAACGTTTTGCCTTTGATAATATTTGCAAACTTGCGTTTAACGTTGATCCAGGATGTTTAGGAGGGGATGCTACAGATGGCGGTGAATTTATGGAAGCATTTGAGGATGCTGCAACTCTTAGTTCAGGTAGATTTATGTATGCTATTCCAGGTCTCTATTTATTCAAAAAGTTTTTCAATATAGGCTCTGAGAAAAGGTTACGAAAATCAATTTCTATAGTCCATGAATTCGCTGATAATATCATAAAATCTAGACTTCAACAAAGGGATCAGAACAAAGATGAAGATTTGTTGTCAAGATTTGTTGGGAACTCTGAGAATTCAGCAGAATTTCTGAGGGATATTATAATTAGTTTTATTTTAGCGGGCCGTGACACAACTTCATCAGCTCTTTCTTGGTTTTTTTGGTTGTTGTCAACTCGCCCGGAAATCGAGAGAAATATACTCCAAGAACTCGAATTAATTCGGGATCGAAGTGGGAAAACAATCGGAGATGCATATGATTTTGATGAATTAAGGGAAATGCATTATCTTCATGCATCAATATCAGAGAGTATGAGATTGTATCCTCCAGTGCCAGTTGATAGTAAAGTCTGTTTAGAAGATGATATTTTGCCTGATGGAAGTTTCATTGGAAAAAATTGGTTTCTGACCTACCATACATATGCAATGGGAAGGATGGAAAATATCTGGGGCAATGATTGTTATGAATATAAGCCAGAAAGATGGCTAGAGAATGGAATATGTAGACAAGTAAATCCCTTTAAGTTTCCAATATTTCACGCCGGACCAAGAATGTGTCTCGGGAAAGATATGGCTTATATCCAGATGAAATGCATTGCCGCTTCTGTTTTGGAAAGATTTCGAATTGATGCCATATCGGAGAATGGAAAATGTCCGGAGCATTTGTTGTCTTTGACCCTTAGAATGAAAGGTGGATTATTGGTGAAAGTGAAGCAAAGATAGACAATGAGCATCTATATGTCAAAGAGGATGGGACTTCAAGCGTTGCCAGCCGCACGAAATATAGCTGTTCTATCCCGTTTTCAAGGAAAAAAGACAAAGATTAGTGCGAACAAAAGCTTGGTTGGTTGCTTTTTTTACTTTTTGGCTTCTTGTATATCATCAACGAATCTAAATCTGTGGTTCATGGAATATATACTTGTCCTAGTGTGGAGTCTTATGTTTGTTTGCAGTATTTTATTTGAACTTTGTTCGCACTCATAAATATATGACATATATACTTCTACATGGAAAGAAAGAATTAAGTGTAATGGTGAAAAATAAATAGAAAAGGAATAATATAAGGTAAATTGGAAGGGCCATTATTTTCATTCTAGCCTTATACGTCCAAAAGCCAAGATAGAAACGAATATGACAGTGCGGATAGCATGGAATTATAGATTGATTTGCACGAACATATCTTCCCGTGAAGGAGAAATATTCTCAAAACAAAAAAATAATAAAATAAAATGGTGACAGTTCCAATAGCTACACAAATAAAACTTAAAAGAAACAAATTAATAATCACTAGCTCACGAAAGTCTCAATTTACTCATGACAATAATGCCGCTATTTTTGTTACATTATCCAAATTCATAAGTATATGTTGAAGATTGATCAATATTACCAAACATACTTGTGCATATCTCATATTTGTATATATCTCATATTTGTGTATATCATTTTATGATTTGTAATTATCTGATTACCTTATTTAGCCTAGGATTTTAGCTTATAAATAGACGTTAAACATTGTACAAATTTAATTCAATACACAGCAATTATTCAGTTAAACTTTCTATTTTATTTTCTTACATGGTATCAGAGCGTAGCGATCTAACACTGCTTCTGCTGCAATTCTCAAACCCTCATTGAAGAGTTTATTGCTGTTTTTTTTTCTTCTTTTCTTCCTACTTTAAAAAAAAAAAATTTCAAAACCCTAGTTCTAGCCCTCAGCTGCAAAATACCCGAAATACCCCCACCGATCCTGCAAATTTTCTTTTTCTGCCCGTCTTCATCCACCAACACTGAAGTACACCATGGCCGCCACCAGCAGCATTGCAGCCAGCACCTCCACAGCCATAGCAGTGTCCTCCCGTGATCCTTACCAGCTCTCCGCCGTCGACCTTCAGACAGGAAGCATCGTCTCCACCAAGCTCACCAGCGAGGGAAATTGGCAAGTTTGGAGCGACCAGGTGCGGATTGTCTTCTTGGCCAGAAATAAACTCGGCTTTCTCACAGGCACACTCGCACGTCCTCTTGATGATAATGCCGCTGCTGACAAATGGGATCAGTGCCATGCTGCTGCCAAAACTTGGCTAACACATTCAGTTGATCCATCCCTTGAATCTATGGTGTCTCGGTTGCCCACTGTTGTTTCCATCTGGAATACACTCCAAGACAGCTTTGGGCGTGTTTCTAGCTCTCAGATTTTTTCAATAAAACAAGCCATTGGAGAGTCCAAACTTGCCACTGGTGCTTCAAGCTCTCAACTCACGAATTTCTACCTTCATCTCCAAGATCTTTGGACAGATTTGGACATCCATCAACCACCCATCCGCTGCTCTTGTGGTCACTGCCAATGTCATGTTAATGATCGGCTTCAGGCGCACAAAATCGCAGATCGCGCCATGAAGTTTTTGCTTGCTTTGCCGGATGATTTTCGCACCTTACGCACCAATATCCTCGCCCGTGAAGATTTTTTGTCTCTTGAACGGCTTCACGCTCTTGCCAAGCAAGATCTTCATCAGCGGACCTCCATTGATGGCCAGCTTCACGGTGGCGCGGACGGGATGGCTCTTACAGCACAAAAGGCGCCGCTGCTTGCTAGAAGAGATAACAACTCCATTTCGGTGCAGGCTGCTTCTGTTGGGCCAAATTCTTCACTAATTCATTCTGGGCCAGCCTCTACATCACTTCATTTTGGGCCCCAATCTTCAACAAATTCCCTTGGGCCAGGAGTGCCCAATTCCGGATCTAGCATACCAGGGCCCAATGGGCCGCGCCCATTTTGCAACTATTGCAAAAAGCCGGGCCATGTTCGTGAGGCCTGTTTTCTTCTTGTGGGATATCCCCCAAATTGGAAGCCCAAGCAGCGAAATGGATCAAAGAAAAAACAATCTAATTCTGGGCCTATAGTCCACAATGCTACCATTGCTAGCCCATATCCTCCTCCTGGATTTGGGCCTCTTCCTACTCTTTTTGGGTATAATTCTCAATCCATGGACTCTTATAGCACTAATCCATACTCTAGTGCAGGCATTTTGGCATCCGCGACTCCTAGCTCTGGGCATATTTATGGTGGATCGTCTGGGCTTCACCTTACAACGGATCAACAGCAGAAACTTGTCACCCTTCTAAATCAGATGGGGACCTCGGATTCAATTGCCAATTTTTCAGGTATTACTTTACCTTTTAATTCTATTTCATCCGTTTGGATTATCGATTCAGGTGCCAGTGACCACATCACTTGCAATTTGCCTATTTTAGATTCTTATTTTCCTTGTGTCACACCTATTTCCATTATTTTACCTGATCGATCTACTAGTCCTGTCACACATATTGGCCACTATCGACCCCAACCCAATTTGCACCTCAAACATGTACTATATGCTCCACATTTTAAACATAATTTGTTATCCATTCGTAAACTCACTCGTGATAATCATTGTGTGGCAATTTTTTTCGATGATTTTTGTGTCTTTCAGACTGCATTGACCTGGCTCGATCGGCTCAGAGTGGTCGACGGGGATTATACTTTTTATGTTCCTCCATTCCCGATTCGTTTTATTTAGTTTTTCAAAGTTATTTAGATTCCTTTAAAAATACTTCAAGTATTCCAAAAAACTTTTCTAGTTGTAACTTGGTATTTTGCAATAATATTAGTTATGATATTTGGCATCGCCGTCTTGGTCATTCTTCTTTAAAACATTATAATGGTCAATCAATTTCGTGTCCTCCATTTTTTTCCTGTCCAATCTGTCCTTTGGCCAAACAAACCCGCCATGCTTTTCCTACACGGACTAGTACCACCAACTCCAATTTTGAACTAGTACATATGGACGTTTGGGGTCCTCATCGGACTTCAAATCATGATGGTTCACGCTATTTTCTCACCATTATCGATGATTTTTCTCGTGCCACATGGACCTTCCTTTTACATTCAAAGTCTCAAGTTTTTCCAAAATTCAACTTTTTATTTCTATGGTATTTACTCAGTTTGGCTCCCTTGTCCGTCGCATACGCTCTGACAATGGGACGGAATTTTTTTCCACTGAGTGTTGCTCCTTCCTTGCTAGTCAAGGCATTATCCATGAGAGCTCCTGCGTATATACTCCTCAACAAAATGGAGTAGTTGAATGCAAACATCGTCACTTATTAGATGTTGCACGAGCTTTGATGTTTCAAGCTCACATCCCACCTCAATTTTGGGGTGATTGCATCCTCACTGCAACATATATCATTAATCGGTTGCCTTCCTCCTCCATCCATGGCCGTAGTCCTTTTGAACTACTGTTTAACAAACCACCCGTCCTTGACCACCTTCATGTTTTTGGATGTCGTTGTTATACAACTACCTTAGGAGCACGTGACAAATTCAGCCCCCGTGCCACTCCATGCATTTTCATGGGTTACCCTTCTCACCAGAAGGGTTATCGTCTATATGACCCCTCTTCAGGAAAATTCTTTGTAAGTCGAGATGTGTTTTTTCATGAAAATATTTTTCCTTTTTCCTCTTCATCTTCAGTATTGTCCCCCGCAGCCTGGCTCGACCGACACTCCAGCTGTATGGTCCGACGAGACACTCACTTCATCTGATATCCCTATGGACACACCAACTTCTCCAGATGAGTCACCCTCTCATGCATCCTCGGCTCCTCCTATATCTTCTCCAGTTGCTGATCCTTCTTCCTCTGCCCATTCAGAGACATAGGATCCCAACTTAGCCATCTCTCTCCGCCGTTCTGGCCGTCCTTCTCGACCTCCTATCTGGAGTATTGATTATCTTTGCCTTACCTTACCATCTGCCTCGTATTCCTCCCTTTATCCCATCTCTAATTACCTTTCCCTGGATAACTGCCATCCTCAGTATCAGCACTTTATTGCGTCCATCTCAGCCATCCATGAGCCTACAACCTTTCAGGACGCTGTCACTAACCCTCATTGGGTTACTGCTATGCAAAATGAACTTCATGCCCTTCAAGCAAATCATACTTGGGATGTGGTCCCGCTGCCTCCTGGTCGTCGTCCAATCGGGTGCAAATGGGTTTACAAGGTTAAGTATCATGCTGATGGCACTCTTGAATGATACAAAGCTCTCCTAGTGGCTAAAGGTTTTAATCAGCGCGAGGGTGTTGACTACAGCGATACCTTTTCTCCTACTGCTAAGCATGTCACTGTTCGCCTTCTTCTCACCATTACTGTTGTTCATGATTGACCTCTTTTTCAGATGGATGTTCAAAATGCTTTCCTCCATGGTGATCTTTCAGAAGAGGTGTATATGGAACTACCACCAGGATTTCGCACTCAGGGGGAGCCTCTAGTCTGTCGACTGCGGAAATCCTTATATGGACTAAAGCAAGCATCCCGACAATGGAACGCAAAATTTACTAGTGCTCTTCTCCAGCATGGTTTTCAGCAGTCTCGTCATGACTATTCATTATTCATCAAAGTTCAGGGTACCTCCTTTGTTGCATTACTTATCTATGTTGATGACATCTTAATTACAGGCAATAGTCCAGATGGAATCACTGACCTCAAACAGTATCTCAATGCTACATTCTTTATGAAAGATCTCGGTCAATCAAAATTCTTCCTTGGTTTTGAGATTGCTCGATCTCCAGATGGCATCTCAATAAGTCAGCGCAAGTACATCTTAGAGCTGATTTCTGAGACTGGATTGGCAGGTTCTAAACCTTCACTTATTCCTATGGAACAAACTAAGAAATTCACAAGCATTGAATATGACACTGGTTCAAATAAGCAAATCAATGATCCGCCGCTTGAAGATCCTTCAGTATATCAGAGATTAGTTGGTAGACTCATCTACTTAAATCTCACCAGGCCTGATATTACATTTTCAGTTCAACTTCTTAGTCAATTCATGCACCATCCGAAGCAATCTCACATGGAAGCTGCCTTGAAAGTAATAAAATATCCAAGAGTTGCCTGTGCCTTGGTCTTCTATTTCCATCCTCATCAAAGCTTGAATTACGAGCTTTACGTGATTGATTATGGCACATGCCCAATGACAAGAAGATCCACCACCGGTTTCTCGATCATGCTTGGCAATTCTTTAATATCTGGCGTAAAAATTTCATCTGTCTCACTTTCATCGGCTAAAGCAGAGTATCGAGCCATGCAGGTTACAACTAGCGAAATAGTGTGGATCATGGGACTTCTCCAAGATTTTGGCTTTCACATTAAAAACTCGCTTTACTTTATTGTGACAATGAAGTTCGCAGAGAAAATAGCAAAGAACCGATTTTTCATGAGCGCACCAAACACATTGAGGTGGAATGTCACTATGTAAGAGAAAAGATTCAGCAAGGTATAATTGCAACACGCCACATCTCCACAAAGGAACAACCAGCCGATCTGTTGATTAAAGCGCTAAGCAGTGGACAGCATTGGCATCTACTTTCCAAGCTTGGAGTTTTTGATTTATACAAATCTCCAACTTGAGGGGGAGTGTTGAAGATTGATCAATATTACCAAACATACTTTTGCATATCTCATATTTGTATATATCTCATATTTGTGTATATCATTTTGTGATTTGTAATTATCTGATTACCTTATTTAGCCTAGGATTTTAGCTTATAAATAGACGTTAAACATTGTACAAATTTAATTCAATACACAGCAATTATTCAGTTAAACTCTCTATTTTATTTTCTTACAGTATACTTGGACGTAAAGAGTACTTTAGTGCATTAAAAACTTATTTGCTCGCTTACATAAGCATTTATACTAATGCTGGCATGCTGCTCGCTTGAAAGCGGGGTACATTAGTAATAAAGTTAAAAGACAATTAATAATAAAATCAAATATTAGGAAAATTTTGTTGAGTACTCGTGTGGTTAAAACAATTTAAAATATTTTATGATTTTAAACAATGAAATTATAAAATTTAACAAAATTTAATAAAAAAAATTTCTAATTGAAAAAATGTTACTAAAATTTATTGAAAAATTGATGAATATTAAAACTAAAATCTATACATAATATATAAAAAAAATTGACAATTTTGTTTTGTGGGTGTGATTTTCTTCTTTCAATTCTCCCCCACCTATCTAAAAAGATTTAATGGGATTCTAATTCAAAGTAGACTCTTTTTTTAGAACAAAGGCATTATTAAAATTTACATTTGACATCTTTATAACTTTGGATAAAGGTGTTTGTGGATGTTTTCAATCTAAACTATCATAATGTTTTCTTCATTTTTCTTTTTTAAAATAAAAGTTGTACACAAACTACACTTTTGTGTATGAAATTTTTTCCATAATAAAGCATTTTTTATGCTCTCAAAGAATATATAAAAACTATTATAGAGTGTTTTCTTTTTTTAAAAAAAAACTATAATTTCATCATTAAAAAAAAAACACTTGTAATGGAAAAAAAAAATTGTATGGTCTTTCATCACTGAAAAGTAAAAGAAAAAAGAAAAAAAAATTCTATTATAATCTTTTCTGCATTGAAGTCAGCAAACTCGACCTTTTTACCATAGAATTTATTTCTATCATGAAGTTTTCTTCCCCATTTTCTTTACTGTAATTTTATATGCACTTAACTTAATTAACAAAGTTGGAGGAAAAGAAAATTCTACTTTTTGATCAAGAAATTTTTTAATCACAGAGGTTTTTTTTTTTAATTACTGCAATCTTGTATGCACATAAGTTAATTGACAAAGTTGGAGAAAAAGAAAATCTAATTTTTTACCAAGAAATGTTTTCCCAACATAGAGTTTTTCTTTTTAACTACAATTGATGCATTTAAATCAACTGACAAAGTTGGGAAAAAGGAAAAACAACAAACAGAATTCTACTAGTTTGGATGAAAAATGATACTTCCCCCATGCCAAAAAAAAAAATGGTTCACTTTGAAAACTTTTTTTTGTTTCAAAAAATGAGTCTACTTTTAAACCAAATTCCTAAAATATCTTTATTAATAATAATTATATATATTCAAAATTAAAAAATAAGGATAACAATGTAAAATTATACATTTAGTGGTACATTAAATAAGTTGTATCTAATAACGAATAAAAAGTTGTATTTTAATCAAAATGGACCTTTTTTTAGAACATATATCTTTATCCAAATTGGTAAGGCATAAAAGGTAGATTTTTAGTACCATAAGAGAATTATGAGTAAGTAAGTATATCAAAGGGGATTCAACGTAATTCATTTTAATTTTTTTTTGTTATCCAGTTTCATGCAGGTTACAGCTTATATTTTTTTTTCCTACAATGCTTATTTTGGTTTAAATGTAATAATTTAAACTTTGTAGTTGATTTTTGTAAATTTATTTCTAGTATAGGTTAATTTTATTAATTTTTAAAATCAATCATCATAATCATCATCATCACCTCTATCCCAAACTAGTTGGAGTCGGCAGTCGATGAACCGAAAGACATAAATCCATAAAATAAAGAAAATATAATAAAATAAATAGATATATAAATAGATAAATTAGCCGCCAATCTATTTCCAACTCCATTAAATCTTGTTTTACTACTTTTCCCCACGTAACTTTCGGCCGACCTCTCCCTTTCTTCCCAACATACTCCTTATAACAAACTTCTGTTCTTACCGATGCATCTATAGGTTGCCGAAGAATATGCCCAAACCATCTCAATCTATGTTCTCTCATCTTTTCTGCCACCAGTGCTACTCCAACTCTTCGTCGAATATCCTCGTTTCTCATCTTATCTATTATTGTCTTACCACTCATCCACCTTAATATGCTCACTTCTACTACTCCCAACTTATGCTCATGTTGTCTCTTTGCTGGCCAACATTCAACTCCATATAGCATTGTCGGTCTTATAGTTGTCCTATAAAATTTTCCTTTTAACCTAATCGGGATTTTGCGGCCACACAAAAACCCTGTTACACTTCGCTATTTCATCAAACCTGCTCTAATTCTATGGTTTATATCTTCATCAATCTCTCTCCCTTTTTGCAGTATTGATCCCAAATATCTAAAAACATCTTTCT
Source organism: Gynochthodes officinalis (assembly GCA_020080225.1). NCBI lineage: Eukaryota > Viridiplantae > Streptophyta > Magnoliopsida > Gentianales > Rubiaceae > Gynochthodes > Gynochthodes officinalis. Next base: position 31,676,539 of record CM034615.1, on the reverse strand, counting down.
TGGTTACCTCCTGTCCGAGCATACTCATGGAATCTTCGTCCTCACGTTTTGCTGTGTTGAATTCGCACTTCATATATTCAGTCTTATTTCGACTTAACGTCAATCCTTTTGACTCTAACGTGTTTATCCATATTTCTAATTTAGCTTGTACTCCCGCCTTGGTCTCATCAATAAGCACAATATCATCTACGAATAACATACACCATGGCACCTCATCTTGGATATTCTTTGTCATCATCCATAATTAGGGCAAAAAGGTAAGGACTAAGAGTAGATCCTTGGTGTAAGCCTACTGTGATTGGAAAATAGCTTGATCTTCCATTACAAGCTTTCACACACGTAGTAACACTATCATACATATCTTTGATAACATCTTCATACTTTGAGAGGACTTTCTTCTTCTCAAGTACCCACCATAGTACCTTTTTTGGGACCTTATCATACGCCTTCTCAAGATCAACAAATACCATATGTAGATCTTTCTTCTTTTCTCGATATCTCTCAATCAGCTGTCGTATCAAGAAAATAGCCTCCATGGTAGATCTTCCTGGCATAAATCCAAATTGATTTACGGAGACCTTAGTCTCTATTCTCAAACGATGCTCAATAACTCTCTCCCATAGTTTCATTGTATGGCTCATAAGTTTAATGCCCATATAATTGGCACAATTCTGAATATCCCCCTTATTCTTATAAATGGGCACAAGCATACTCTCTCTCCATCCCTCGGGCATCTTATTTGTTTGGAAAATCCTATTAAAAAGGTTATTCAACCAACGTATTGCTACATCCCCTAAGTATCGCCACACTTCACTAGGGATCCCATCTGGCCCTAATGCTCTACCCGTCTTCATCCTCTTTAATGCCTCCTTAACTTCATGCTCTCTAATTCTACGCACAAACCTTCTGTTTGAGTTATCATAAACATCCTCCAACTCTATCCCACTTCCATCGCTTCCTTTATTAAATAGTTTGCTAAAATAGCCTATCCACCTTTTCTCAACGTTTGCTTCTCTTACTAAAAGTTTCTGGTTTTCATCTTTTATGCATCTAACCTGTGTCAAGTCTTTACTTTTCCTATCTCTTATCTTTGCAAGCCTATAGATACCTTTTTCTCCTTCCTTGGTCCACAATTGTTTGTACATTTCTGAAAAGACCTTACCTCTAGCCTCTCGCACAGCTTTCTTAGCATTTGTTCTCTCTAGTCTAAACTTTTGCAAATTCTCATCACTATGACATTTATATAAATGCCTAGAACACTCTTTTTTATGTTTAATTGCCTCCTGTACCTCCTCATTCCACCACCAAGTTTCCTTTGTTTGTTGTTCGTTCCCTCTACTTTCCCTAAAATGCTCCTTGCCACTCTCTGAATGCAATCAGCCATCTCATTCCACATTACAGTTACATCACCCTCTAGTAGCCACAATCCTTCTTGTAGAATCTTTCCTTCAAAGCTATTTGTTTTTCCTCTTTTAATTTCCACGATCTTATTCTTGAGTTCTGAACAACTTTCTGCAGTTTGCATACTTTTTTATACCGAACCTCTAGGACCACTAACTTATATTGCGTAGTTACGCATTCTCTGGGTATACACTACAATCTACATATGAGGTCCTATACTCCCTTCTAGCAAGAAAAAATTCAATTTGGCTACAATTTGGGCCACTACGAAAAGTGATTTGATGTAACTCTCTTTTCCTAAAGTAGGTATTTGTCACCATTAAGTCATAGGCTAGAGCTACATTCAAAATATTCTCACCTGCCTCATTTCTAGTCCCGTAACCAAAACCTCCATGAACTCTATCAAAACCTTCACTATGTTGCCCAACATGTCCATTTAAGTCCCTTCCTACAAATACTTTCTCCTCGCGCAGTATCCCTTTTAGAATCTCCTCCAAGTCTTCCCAAAATTTATCCTCATTTGTAACTCGCAATCCAACTTGAGGGGCATACACACTAAAGATATTCAAAATCAGCTCTCCCACTACTAGCTTAACCAAAATAATTCTATCTCCCGACCTTTTAATTGGGCACTCCTTGCTGCTTGAGTGGGCTATTAAAAACTAGTTTAATATCTATTATTTTAAAAAAATAACAATTAACAATGACTTTTTATTATTTGATTTTCCTCAAGTAACAAATTTTCTTGGGAAATTTGCAAAAATATCACCTTTGACTATTGACTTTGCAAATATAGCACCCTCTTTTTTTTCTTTGCTGTTATAGCACTTCAACATTGCATAAAGACCAAAATGCCCTCATCTTCTCTTCTAAAATATAAAGACACAGCACTTCATCTTCATCCTCATCTTTATCTTTATCGATTCAACAAAATTTGTTCTCACACCCCATTATTTGCACTCCTTATTATTCACATATCCCATTGGATCATCATCTTCAAACAAGAAGGCCTCGACTGTGAAGAAAAAATCACATCAGGGAGATATTAGTTGGAATTTGTACAAGTTGAACTGGGTTTATGAATTTCAACGAAACTGGTCGAGCCCTAAGTCGAGTTTTAGGTCAAGCACAAAGTTAGGTCGAAAGAAGGTCGAGTTTTAGGTCGAACAATAAGTTTGAGTAGTAATTGGTTGAATATTAGATCGAGCTCGACCTAAACTCGACTTAATACTCGACTGTCTACTAAGTCGAGTTAAATTTAAAAAAAAAAGAAAAAATTTTGAATTTTTTTTTTAAAAAAAAGTTTTCGGGTTAGTCGAGCATTATGTCGAGCCATAGGTCGAACCATGTAGCACCAAAAGGCCTTTCAAGGTCGAACCATGCATGAAGATCTCACTAACCCTTCAATTTTCTTGCTTCTACCTTCGTTGTGCATTCTCTTTCCTTTTGTCGTTGTGGAAATCACATAAGACTTCTTCCATTCCCATCGTAGTTGAAATCGAGTTTAAGGCTAAGTATAAGGTTGAGTATCACTTCAAGATGGATGTCGAGTGATGTAAAAGTTGAGTTTATCATCGAGCTTCTAACAGAAAAGAAAACAAAATTTTATTTGGTCGAGTTTAAGGTCGAGTGTCTCCCAGTGATGAAGGTCGAGTGTTATACCAGTCTAGTTTATGGTCGGGTGTGGAATAGAAAAAAAACGACTTATTTGTTAGAGTTTATGGCCGAGTTGAAGGTCAAGCATTGAGTGGAGCCCTAAACAAAAGAAACAACTGAACGTATACATACTCAACTGGTCGATTAATAGGTCGAGTAATAGGACTAAACTAGTCGATTAATAGGTCGATACTATGAAGCTAACAAAATGTTGCGCATAAGGACTAAACTAACCAAACAACCAGACATATTGATGTTCAACAGATACCAATGGCTTATATTGAATAACAACAAAATGTTCTAGAGACAAAAGAAAAAATGACAATTTTTTAAAATGTTCCTTAAAATAAAAGTGAAGACATACAAATTGACATTTGTTTCTTGTCAATTGTCTTCAACTGCGCTACATTCGTCCTCTTCAGAAACATTTCCTATGGGCTTTTCTAAATGCTGAATTTTGGCCTTCAGTTTCTCAACACGAGTATCCAAATGTTTGGCGGCCTTATCCAAATGTTTGACGGCCTTTTTTACCTAGCTAGTGTATTGCTACCATTTGTCTGCTGTCGCTGCTATTTCGGGGGCAAGAGCATTCATTCGTTCATGCATATGCTGAACTACGATGTCCCATTTCTCTTGCAAAACATGAAAGAAAAAACAAGGAACATGCTTGATTCATGCTTGATAATTTGCTCGATAAACCCTAAATCTGACTAACATGGCTCAACTACTAACTCGACATACACTATTACTCGACTTTGTGCTCGACCATTAATGCGACTAAATACTCGACCAACCATACAGTTCAACTAATTACTCGACCTAGGGCTCAACCTATGCTTTGACCAATTGCACTTTTGTCTAAAACCAATTATAAATTCAAACAAACCCAACTCAAATTCAAACATTCAATAACATTGCACTCTATCAAAACACTCTCTGTACGAATTTGTAAGATTAAAATGACAATTTGTAGTGAAATTTCGACTGACTTCGTGAGCCTGCACTTTCTTGCTTGAAGATGATGGTCCTCTTTTTGTGCTTGCCATTGAAACGGGTGATATGTATTGTTTGGAAGTTTTGAAGTAAAGAAATGGAATGGGTGCTGTTTTAGTAGAGGAATGAGTGTTAACGAAATGAAGAATAATGAGGAACTGAAGAAGACGGTGTTGGAAATGATGAAGAAGAACGAACGCGCCTTAGGTTATAGAATAGAAGAAAGGGGCATGTTGGTCTTTGTGCAGCCTGAAGTGCTATAGTTGCAAAAAAAAAATGAGGGTACTATTTTTACAAAATCAATGGTCAAAGGTGCTATATTTGCAAATTTCCCAATTTTCTTTAATACAACTGTAGGAAGATTAATTTTAAATTTTTGGTCACATTATCAAATTTAGAGATTTGATTTTTTAAATTCATATATTTACAAAAATTTTGTAATCCACACATGCATATATATATATATATATATATATATATATATATATATATATATAGTCTTAAAATTTTACTTTTATATTAAGAAAATTCTGCCTATAACTATAAATTAACAACAATATAGATCATAATATTCAAAATAACTTAACTTCTTTCAAATTTATCATAATTTTAAATATTTGAACTTCAAAATGTTAGCAGTAATATAAACATTATTCAATATTACTTTAATTTATTATTTAAAATTTATAATTATTGAAGTAAATTATGAATATTATCAACATACATAAACGCTAGATTTCCTCATAGGAAAACAAATCATACTCCACATTTATATATCATTATTTTAATATTTTATACTACCTTCAACTATTTATAGATATCAAACTAAACGTAAATTTACAAAAATTATTTTACATAATAAAAAATAATTAATAAAAAAATCATTAATGTTCTAAGTTATGATATATACTTACCTATTTTAAAATTAATATGAGAGTGTTACTTAAATATTAATTGAATAAACTTCACTACTAATATTTTGGACATACCTAACAATTTCAATCATGTGTAGTGTTTTTCGTTTAACTTTTAATAACATGTATTAAAGCGTCTCTTAAAATGAAAAGAAATTCCTTTATTCTATGTTGACAAAGATTTTATACTAGAGCTATTTCTCATACAATTAAACCCAATAAAATTGTTTTAAAAGTTATAATTAAATTATTCCTATCAATCTTATAAACCAATATATTTTTTATTCTGAAATGTTATTGATAGTGAGATGTATTTTTCTTTTGATTATTTTAATATTAAAAGATGTATTATTAAAAATATTTTCGGTATGAAATGCATACCTAATAATACTTCTATCCTAAAAAAAGAATCCAATTTCAAAAATTATTTTTTGTCCCAAAAAAGAGTCCATTTTTAGTGAAATTCTTATATTAAATTTACTAATAATAATAATTTATTCCCAAAATTAAAAAATAAGAATAAAAATATTAAAGTATACATTTAATCATATATTAAATGTGTTGTATCTAGTAATTTGAAAAAAAAAAATTGTATCAAATTAAAAGTGGACTATTTTTTGGGAATGATGGGAGCACATAACATTGATACTTAATTATTAGAATATACGGTAATATTGTAATGAACTTAATTGTTTATAAAATAAAAAAGTGATGATTTTCTTTTAATGGCGATCTTAAACTTAAAAGGCATCATTTGGTATAATCTCACAAACAAAAAAAATATTTTAATTGAAGAAATTATTATATAACTTCTTGTACTTTAAAATTATTTTTTTAAAATTATATAGTGTATAAAGTAAAATAAAAATAGTAAAAGAATACTATTTGAAAAAGTTTTAAAGCTTATTTAGGTGTAAATGGGTTTCAATGATATAAATTTTTATAGTAAACTATAACATATAATTAAATATGTAAGGTCAAAATAAATTTAACGTTATATATAAAATAATAATTAATATGAATATCAAATTGTTAAGATTCTTAAACCTATTGCATTAAACTTATCTATTTAGATAGAAATCATTTTTTTGAAAAACAATCATTATCTATAATTTGTTTTCATTTTTTTATAGTAAAAACCTCATTATTTCAATTAATAATATTTTTTTATAAAATTTACTTTATTTGTAAATTAATTTAACAAAACAATATATAATGTAGAAACAATGTTCAAATATTTAAAATAAATTCTAATTACATATTTGAAAAAATAAATATCAAATTTTATTTAAAAATTAAAAATTAATCTACATTTAAATATATAAAAAAAATCTACGCATTCCCATGGTTTGCGCAGGTTTAAAAGAATTTAATAAAATAGTGTTATTTAATATATTTTTGAATATCCTTGGAAATAATCTATATTGGACCAAAATGTAAACCTAGTATATGTGGACAATTCATGCGTATTTACATGCTATTAAGTAGAATAATGTAGAAAATAAAATTTTAAGTTGTTTTGGACCCAAATATCCAGGCATCCATTTCAGCCCAATGAAAAGGCCCAATCGAATCGGACAGTCTCCCACCATGCCATGCCCAAGGCGACGACGGAGCACAGCACGACGGGATTTCGCAACGTGCCTAATATTATATTTTTTATATAATAAGTTAGTTATGTACTCCTTTTGTTTTTTTTTAAAAAAAATTATTTTTGATTTTCTATAATTTTTTAAAATTATAAAATATAATATATTTAATGTATTATTAAATACATATTTTTATATTTTTATTCTTACATTTTATTTAAATTATATATTATAATTATTAATAAGTGTAATATTAGAATTTTTCACATAAAAAATAAAGTTGCTTTTGGTCACAAATAAATTTTTTGAAATTTAACCCTTTTTTTAGGAACAGAGGGAGTAATATTTATATTGATAATTATTGTATTAATATAGTTAATATGAAAAAGATTAAAAGCTAAATTATAATGATTTATATATTATCATATACGTAAAATAGTGAAAACAATGATTTATATATTATCATGCGATGGTTTATAAGGATATATATAGACGTAAAGATATATTTATTCATCATGTAACTTAAAATTGTCAAGGGTGTATGTCTCTCTCTATATATACATTAATTCATGCTAACTGAAAATAAAAGTTGTCTGGGGGAATTTCATATATAGCAGGTCCATGACCGTTCTTTACAAATATAGCAGCCGCGCTTTTTTCTTTTGAAACATGGCAGGTCAACTTTGTTTGACCATGTGAAAATACCACAATATCCCTCATCGTTTCACTTCAACTCACCATTTCTTGATTCATTATTCATTATTCTGAATTCAGCATTCGCGAGGATCATCGTTTCATCATCTCATTTGCCTGGGTTGAACGATTTCCGAGTTTGAATGTCATCGTCGTTGTGTAGATATAAGCATTCGTAAGTTAGCATGAAAAACAAAACCCTATCGACAAACATGGTCCATTTCCACTGGAAACTGGTTGTTTTATGGACTTGCATATGATATAGGTTTCAAAGTAAAATATTATACATTCGTTTATAAATTCCAAGATCTTGTCGACATTTTGGTCCACAGTTTGGTCGATATTTGTTTATGTGTTCTATATATTGGTCGACATTTTTATCGAGACTTTTGTCGACATTTTTGTCGATACTTTAGTCGATATTTTAATCGACATTGCTCATTCTTGATTAGCTTTTTTTTTTTATAAATTTGTCGACCAAATTGTCGACTCAATTGTCGAAAAAACTTATTGAAAAAGAAAACCACATGGCCATTGTGATCCAAATGGGTTTTATTACAATATTTAATGGTTCGAATATAGAAATTAATGGAATGGAATATGGCACATATTTTATTCCTCAAATTGTTGTGTTGTAGTAATATAACATCATATTTCCTTGCCAAGCTGAATACATTTTAATATGCAATAGAGGAAAGGAAAATAGCGTGATCAATGGTTGTCTCTACTAACAAGTGGATTTGAGCAAGTTTCTTTGGTTATGTCCGTGTTGTCCACAACGCCACATTTCTTTTGAACCACATGCTCACGGTTGAAGGAATTCTCTTTTCTTGCGCTACCACTCTTAGCCCTCGATTACGGAGGTAATAGCTGAAAAGCTACAATATCTTGCACATTCCAATCCTTAGGATCACCAACGGGCATAATAGGATCTGCATATGCACCTGAAAGTGCATCTGTGTGATAAAGTGGTGAGCATAAGGTGTAATGTTCAATTTGTCAGCCGAAGCATTGCAGCTAATACATGCACACACGAGTTGATCCATATCGAACACTCTACACGTGCAAGTTTTCTCAAGCAAATCGATCAGAGTGCACGGTTTGCAATGTCTCAGACACACCATCGGTTCATATCGACCGGCTCCACAACGTACGCTTGTGCTTCTCTCATCCTAAAGCCGATTTTATCTTCAATGTATGGGGTTGTCATTGTTTTCACTTCGGCCGCTGCGGTACGCCTATCGTGGAACCACCTTTGAAGAGTGTTGCGGATGTAATCGACCAAAGAATGGATAGGTAATTCCCGGGCATCTTTCAACAATGCATTTAGACATTCTGCTATGTTGCTCGTCATTATTGTATACCGTCGGCCACCAGAATGCGCCCTTGACCATCGTTCAATCCCAACATCTCTTAAATACTCGCTCACCCTTGGATTTTGTAGTGAAAGATTTCCAAACATCTCATTGAATTCAGCCACAGTGTAAGCCTTTGCAGCCTTAAAGAATAATTGGATCCCTGAACGGTCTTTGAATTTTGATTTTAGATTGTTGCTCAGATGGTAAATACACACTCCGTGGAACGATTCTGGAAAAACATTGGCAATACCCTTTGCAATGCTCTTATGTCGGTCGGAAACAAACACCAACCCATCCATATCGTTACCAATTGCAGTATTAAGTTTTTGTAAAACTTCCCATGATGCGTCATTCTCGTAATCAACAATTCCCCATCCGACGGTAGACTTGGTTGTTACCGTCCATGCTAGTTGCAACAAGTAATGATCCGGTATTTTCCTTTCAAAAACAAGCATCAACGGCAATAACTCGCGCAGTGAGTGCGGAATCCCCGGATGGATGCACCTAATGCGAAAAACAGATACTTGAATGTACCATCGTCTTCTCTACTTATCTCAATAAATGATCCAGGGTTTACCTCGTTCATCACGTGTAGATAAGCTGGTAGCATCCTGTATGAATCCTCAAAATTTCCTCTAATTTCGTCCAATGCAGCTTCTCTTGATCGCCACGCCTTTTGGTACGTAATGTTAACACCCAACTCTGTCCGAACATCATGAATGATTTCCTTTGGCCTATACGGCCGACACACGTCCGTGTACTTACACTTGATCCATGAGCCAAGTACACGGTTGTTAGCCTGCCGATTATCACTTCGGACCAAAGATGATTGACATGTATGGGTGTTGTCATATTTAGTGATCCTCCAGGCTTCCGAATTCCCAATGGCAGCCGCATTCAACATCCACTTGCAATTGTCGTCCTTACACCGTAGGTACCAGAACTGGCTATTTGCCCTTATAACCTTCCACTCGAAGAAATTTTTCACGGCTAGCATGGACATCCTCATGTACAAATGATGTCTGGTCTCAAACACATCCTTTACTGCAACATCCACCAATGTGGATAGTCTATCAGACGAGGTACCAGCATCCGCATGTGATGAATTTGTTGCGTCTAGACAATGCCCGCTCTCTGTAATCTGCTTCAATTTCTCCTTCTGTCTTGTTTCCGTGGGGACGCGTTGTCCATGATCCTCCCCAACAAATGTTTGGTCAACCCGATCCTCCTCCTCATCACTATCTTTCCCACCTTCGTTCGGTATGGTCAATATTCGCTCATCCATTTGTCTTGAAACAATGACATTGTTAGTCCATATTGGACTATCCGAGCTCAATCGCTTCATCGGCGAGTTGCTAGCCCCATCTTCTAGGTTCATTGCTCCAACGTCTTTGACGGTAACACATAATGGTACTCGTGAGACCTCAGAACGTTTTATAATGTCATTCAAAAAACACTGGACTTGGCGATCATTCTGTATCGGCAAGACGCCGATGTTCGATAGATACTTTGGTAGGTATTGAATCACTAGGTTATTCCTTAGTGCCGGGTCTAGACCCATGATACCCATGATCTCATCAACCAATTCCGAGAAGCTCGCGTCCTCTTTCAACAAAATACTGTCAAGCTTCTGATGGTTCACGAATGTATGTTCATTTGTGACGGGATCGACTATCCATTCGCCGCCAATTAACACATGGACAGTCCAAATGTTCAGGTGAGCCATTCCTGACATATGAAAATAGAAAGATGGATGAAGGTCACCAATGCACGACCGATGCAAATGACCAATGTAAATGTAGGTGAACAAACTCATAAAAGAATTATGTGGGTGAACAATTTCATAGAATGAGGATATAAATACTCCTTACCTGAAATGTATCTCGACCGATGAAACTGCTACAAAATTGGAAATGTGGTAGATCGATCACTAGTTTGAGTCCACGAAATTACTTCACTCGATGCGCGTCTGAGATGTGATGTGTTCCTATGCCCTAATATAAAAATTCCCCGGCCCTTTCCTTTTTGATTTTCCTGCGTTCTCAACGCATGCGCTATGCGTTGCACGATCTTTTTAAGTAAATGTCGATCAAAATCTCGACTAAACTATCGACGGTGGTTATAATTGTCGACTAATATGTCGACTATTATATCGGGTAATGTATCGACTAATACATCGACTCATATATCGACTAATATATCCAGTAATATGTCGGCTTAAATTTCCACTAATATATCGATTGAAATGTCGACAACTTTATAAAATATCGACTAAAATATCGACTAAGTAACCCAATCCCAATTTCTCTTGCAATTTGGAGTAGTGTTGTATAGACTAAAATGCATCTCTAGTATTATATTGTATAGATTTGTATAATGTATAGATTTGCATTGCAAATGTATGTTTTACAAGTAATCATCTAATCTATAATGTAAATGTATATATTTACAAGTAATCATCTAATCTATTTACATTTGTATAATGTGTGTATTTCTGATATCAAATATCCAATTACATTGTTTAATGTGTGTAAGAGCAACCTATACGACATCTTCGATCTCATTTCTTCTTGGAGGTTTCCTTCGCCCTTTTCGCGACCTTTTTCTTCTTGTTGCCTAGCGCCCTAGCTCTCCGTCTATCATCCATTGAAATTTATTTTGCTCGGAGGCATGGGCAAAAAGCGTGTACGCCATCATCTGTTGGCCTTCAAAGCATTCGTTGGTGTGATTGTCTTTGGCGTAGCCGTGGATAATACACTCGGCCCATTTTAAAACATAAATACCACAGTCGCCGCTCCTGCATTTACGTTAGGCCAGAAATTGAAGTTACTATATTAACAATGTGATTAAACAACGTAACCATTTCTCGACAACAAATGTAAACTTACGCCGGTTCTTGATGCACCATATTGGGCTCCACCAGGACCTCCCAATTATCCCGTAGAGGAATCCATTTGGAGTAGTGTTGGGAAAAATCACAGGCCTTTAATATCTTGGGCATTGTCTTCGCTAGATAGTCCAACTTCTTAATGACAATGTCCCCTTGAGGCGATGGGTTGAACACATGGAATTCCTTTTCATATATGTCCATCTTCACCAACATCCAATGGTTGCCATCAATGTGGCAAGGGAATAGAATATAATCCAATATCATGAGGTCGTGGGGAAATGGAGTATCACCAACGAATTGCTTAAGCGCCAAGTCATCGACGCCGACCTCCTTATTCGTGTCGTATCATCTTCATGCGATCTATAAAATAAGGAAAACTTGATTAACATATGGAGGTAGTGAGTTAACATATGACAAATTTGCTACTTTAGTATTAAGGGTCCGACTTACATCAAAATATGACTCCATTATCGATATTCTCCCGCCGCCATTATCCATGATCAGTTTACGCAGCATGGAAGTATATAAATCAATTTCTTGCAAAACACAAAACATTAGAAAGAGAAAACAATCATACAAAACGGTTAGTATGGACAATAGATCAAACGTGAAATCTTACGTGATCCGGTACCAAAAACCCTTGGTCCACATTGACTCAAGCATTTCCGAGTCCACCGAAAAAGCGGGGTCCATAAGTAACTGATTTCCGAGGCGATCATCCATTCCTTCATTTCCTTCTCTTGTTCCTCTACAAGCGGCAAAGGCACAGTGCAAAGACAAGGTATCTTTGCTCTCATTGACCACTAGGTCAAGTGGCGGCCAAATTTTGCCCAACAATGCCTTCCTACCGTCGATGTTGTACCCTCTCTTTTATCGGCGGAGCTGAGCACTATCTACTGGGTCGGCCTTTGGTGATGGAGATCGCGTGCTCAACAGCTTAGTTGTTGAACAATATCCATTATATCGACCTCTTCGCCGCCGATCCAATGGTTGCTCTTTATCTACCGTGCATCACCGTGATTCGTCTTGAGGCCCTTGTCAATCACCGGGCCTTCATCAAGACCCCTTCACTTGGGGTCCTCTCCAGAGCAGAACCCCCTCTCGGGCCGGATCCCCTCTCCAAGCCACGAACCCCGTCTCCGTGGCTTGACCCCTTTCTTCCGATCTCCCTCTTCATTGCCCGGACCATCGGGACCCCTCTTCATTGCTATCACCACCGGCATCGCGGCGGAGGAGAAGCATCCTTGCCAATAAGTTTTGTACATATGAACTCACCGCTCAAATTTCGCGGACATCCGCTCGAGTTGAATAGTCAAGCCATTCACTTTAGAATCCAAATCCGCCTCGGACTATTGAGCTCCTCTCTGTATCGAACAATTCTTGCTCGGTCCGCCTCGACGTTCAAGCGGTGCGTATCATTAACATTTCTAGGATGTGCTTCAACCCCGCCTCATGGCGAACCTTTGTTCTCTTTTCTCCTCTTGAAACTTCTTCTTCTGGGCCTCTTCCTATATGAGACGAAAAACTTGAGGACTCTCCTTCGTCTCCTTCTTCTCCTTCTTCTCTTGATTGGTTAGGCCCCTCATCCTCCGTCTCATCTTCCCACCGCAAGAAATGTTCTTCTTCTTCCTCGCTTGCCTTTATTCGTAACTACCACTTTACGCATATCATTAACATATTCTCGGGCAATAATGGAATCATTTCATTAAGTCGGTATACAATAATTGAAATAAAAATAACTTAGTAAAACTTTCATTTACACAAATCTTACCTCCCCGTCGTGATTCGTTTCTCCCACACTTGCTTTCTTTCTTTCTCGACAGTATGCTCACGGCCTTTCCATCCGAACATCCTAGGCTTTACACCTTCGATGTGGACCTTCGCACCATCTTGAGACGCTCTAGATGTGGCATAACCTCATATGCAAATATCGAGACATTGAAAGATACATAAGAAGATGATGTGGCATAATATGGATTTATATGACAAATATCGGTAGCCTTACCCCCAATGCAAAGTGAATCCCAGCAGTGTAAGTCCTAAGATGTGGGTGGCTAGTTTGTTTCAAGGCATTGATCATGCTCCTCCTAGCACTATCAATGGTCTGCCTGTATGATAATTCACCCCACGGCAATGCATCAAACCGAGGCCAATCGCATGCCAAATGAAGTATCTTGTCTTCGATTTTCGTTCTCTTCGCCAGGCCATTGATTGATGTGTACAAGAGCAAGAGCGTAAGGCTAACGACATCAGCGTCTGGATAAGTTGAGTTGATGCGATCGTAAGCCTTTAACACTTCATCATACGTGGCTTCCTCGGTTGACCCCAATGGTTTAATGTACTTGACGATTGGTGCCGGACCATGTGGGCATGGTAGTTGCCAAAAGCAGTGTCAAAATCGCCCGATTTGGGCGTGATGATGGCAAACTCCCTCCTGCCGAACTTCACCTTCTTTCCTGCGAAGTTGAAGTATATACTATTATCCCTGTGGATTTCTCGTCAGGCTTCAGTTGCCTCATCAGCACGGAGTGTATGATCTGTTTGCACCAAAATGTGTGCTCATGGTCAAGAGCGATTGCAGCCAGACAACTCTCCCTTCGCAGTATTTGCTTCTGCGTCTCTGTCATCTTGGACCGGATCATCTTCATATTTGCTTCATAATAGCAGTACTGCGAAACTTGGGCGTTGAAAAAGTCTCCTTGAACAACCATTCTATCCTTTAGGTGTTCCTGCACATAACAAGAAACGTCAACAAAGCAGTTGATATTTTGTTCCACGCCATTATCACCCAGATTAGTCTGTTGTCATATGTTTCCATGAAACTACAATATGTTTTTAGTGTGGATTCAATTAATCACATTATTCGATATTTTACTCGATACTTCAGTCGATACTTCACTCGAGACTTAAGTCGACACTTCACTCGAGATTTTACTCCATACTCTCAGACCATTACTTCACTCTAGGTTTTACTCAAGACTTCAGTCGACACTTCACTCGAGATTTAACTCAATACTCTCTCCATACTCTCAGTCGACACTTCACTCGAGATTTCACTCGAGACTTCAGCCGACACTTCACTCGAGAGTTTACTCGAGACTTTAGTCGACACTTCACTCGAGATTTTACTCCATACTCTCCATACTCTCAGTCGACACTTCACTCGAGATTTTACTCCATAGTCTCGTCGCCACTTCACTCGAGATTGTACTCCAAACTATCGTCCATACTTTAGTCGATACTTCACTCGATACTTTAGTCGAAAGTTTAGTCTAAGGTAAATGCGACACAAATGTCGGCATTTGGTCTCCATTTAGTGATCCTCAAACATTTATGGCTAACATTAACATTTGCAAACGCGTATTCTTTCAACCGTTTGTTGTATATGAACAAAAACACTATGTCATAAAACCCTAACTTATATGGTTCAAATATAATGTGAACAAATAAGCAGAAATAAGCAAATCAACAATCCGCTGCTAACTCACCAACACAGAAAGCTTCAAATAAGTAAAAGGCAATGCATTCAAATCGACCTTTTCTTTTGCACATTCTTTGATTTCTCCTCCATTGTGTCCGACGGCGCCCACCTCGCGTGCGTGCCATTGATGGTGTAATGTAGTGTAGTGTGGTACTTTCTTGAACTCGAACTACAAATGATGGTTGGTAAGGTCTTTGAATCGGTGCGGAAGCCTTTTGGAAGGAATTGAAACTTTTGGAAGTAATCGAAATGATGAGGATAAGCGAAAGAGAGTGGGAAAGCGAGCGGCGCGACTTTCAAATGCGGTGGCATTTTCGTATTTTTCACCTCTCTAGAAAAATGTCGACAAAAGTATCGACACAAATGTCGACAAAAGTATCGACTAAAATGTCGGCCTAAACATCGAGCAATATATAGAATACATAAACAAATGTCGATACATATATCGACAGAAATGTCGACAAAATCGTAAAGTACATAAACAACTGTATAATTTCTTTCTTTGAAACTTGTATATGATGTTGGTCCATAAAACATCCTATTTCCAGAGGAAATACTCCGTGTTCGTCGATCGGATTTTGTTTTTCGTCCTAACTTACTACACACCGTCAATGAGGATGAAAGCGAGTATATGGACTACACAGATTCATTGTAAACAGTTCAATGCAGCAAATGAGATGATGAAACGATGATCCTCGCAATTTGAGAATAAAGAATAATGAATCAAGAATCAAGATTACTGAAGAATAACGATGCAGTTTGCTATATTGAGGGACATTGTGGTATTTTCACATGGTCAAACACAGTTGACCTGCCATGTTTCAAAAGAAAAAACCGAGGCTGCTATATTTGTAAACAACGGTAGTGGGCCTGCTATTTTAGAAATTTTCCCGAATAATATGGAGCTATTTTACTGAAGATGATGCTCAAAAATAAATTAATTCAATTGTCATAGAAATTTGTTCAATTTAAGTTAGTATTAATGTTTTCTTCTAATTTTTAATTGAATTCTTTGAGTTTCATCTTGACAGAAATTTAAATTCGTAAATAAAAAAGGTGTGAATATAAAAAATAATTGTTATGATATAATTGAATATCAAACTTATAAATTTAAGAAGAAAAAGTAAGTATGTAGTAGCTAAATTGTATCGCCAGTTGTTCGTATAGCAAATAAGAGACATTAAATGCAAAACTCACAAACAAATCAAAAACTCACAAATAGTAAATATGCAACAGAAATTCACAAATAACTAATTCCAGTACGAACACTCTGTTGAGTATAAATCAAAAGAGATTCCACACTAAACTGAAAAGAAAAAACTAATTTCACAATATAAATATCGAAGAAAGAAATATTCAGAGAAAATAGTGATGATAGTCTTGAAGAAAAAGCAACCCTTGATGGCAATTTCGAAGAGGAAAACAATTACAATGAAGCATTCTACAACAATATTCACAATTCATAAATTCCCACTAGAAATCATCATCATCATTTTCAACTATATGCTTAGCAAGCTCTTGGTCTTCTTGTTGTCTTTCGTGTACAGCCCCATGGATCATTTGGGTCAATTATCTATAAAATAAAAACTGAATGTATCAAATCTTCAATCCCCCTAATTCCTTCTCTATCAGATAATGTAACGCATCCTTTTTTCATTGTCAATCTAGAAGAAATACATCTAAATTATAACTTTTCAATCAACTATTCTTCCTAATTAGATAACTACATGCATACCATGCATACAAGCTATTTTTATTTTAGGAGCATAGACACCTATAAGGGGAACCAGTAAAATCATGACATTGCCAGAATCATAAAAACACATGATAAACACAATCATAAAAAGTTACTGTACATAAGTAAAGCTTCGGAAAGAAAATTGTGAATCACTACAAGAGCAAAGATTTCAAATTTATCAAAATCAGGCAGTGCTTCTAGCCATGTAGTTCTACTGAATGAAATCTACGTACTTTGATCTAACAAATGGTTTTTTCAAAATCCTCTCTATGTATATGGTTTTCTTTTGATTAGGCTCTCAAGAAGTCGTATATGATTCATTCTTACATAGATTGAGATTCTGCAGCAATCAATGGCTGATGTCTTTTCAGCCCACTTTACAGCAGCAAGGCCTCTTCAGGAGCCTACCATGTAGAATTAGGTGATTTTCACTAACAAATTAAATAGAACAAGGCAATTGCATCTAACTTGGAGGAACCTAATCAAACTACATCTAATACATGAGCAGCATTGTTTCGCGTGATGCAACTCTTGCCTTCCAAAATAGCCTGGATAAGTATTTTTAACCTCACCAAAAGAAGAGAAAACAATAATACCATTTCAATCACACATCTCACTAAGAAATGAATTCCTTTCGAATCCTCTCTCTTCAAATGTTTTCATATCAATTTGACAATTTTCCTAATCTTGAACACGTATGCCTTATATAATATATAAATGAGTTTTAGTTAAATGCATCAATTACGAAATGCAACTCAGTCTGACAATTTTTTAACCAACATCTAAGCCTCTTTAAACTTGGCCAAAATACTTCTCACCAACATTTGGTACTGCTAAATCTTGGCTAGAAATACAGAGAGCTTGTCTTATCGCTTTGCTATCCACTGATTAATTACATTATGGAACAAAAGTCAATTAAGAAGTTTGAGTTCCTAAACTACAATGCCCTTGCAGGTTGATGAGTGAAGAGGAAAAAGGAAAAATGAGTAACTACAATGCAAAATTGACCAGAAGATTTTTATGATGTATTGCAATACCAGCAGTTGACTGACACACACACACACATTTATTGCAACAACGTAATGAAATAAACAGATAGCAGATCAAAGCACCTTCAGCTTTATTTCGCGACTGTTCAAATTACAAAGAGCTTCTTTTAATTTAAAAAACTTTAGAATTCAACTCTGGTGGGTTAAGTTGTACATAATCCTTTATCGGCATGACTGATCCCCGTAAAAGAGGTGCTTCCGCAAGTGATTTCAATTCAGATGTGCCAGGATATAAATGAGAATAAATAATCACTTATCAATGCTTACACAAAAGCTTGTAAATCCAACCAAATAAAAGTTTCATAACAACCACAGCTATAAACATCAGGATATGTAACCAAAAGATGTTTTTACCCGGTCACCTTTTAGACCTACAAAATTAGTTTAAAATTAGTTTGTTGGGGTGGTCACAGAATCTTGCCAAATGTTTAAGTTCCTCCTAGAACAATTAACACCAAGTAACTCATTAGTAATCTTGATGAATCAATCATAATACAAAGAATTAAGCAGAACAATAATTAAAACAACATGTACTTACCAACCAAATTGTTCTGAGAGGATTATCTTGAGCTAAGTTCTTAAGAGCAATCTCTCTGTCATTCAGGACAATTTTACCCATCAAATTTGATGAAAATTAAAATTCACTAATGCCAAATTTCTTTCATAAAAAATGACAATAGAACATTAGTGAAATAAACTTCCACTTAAAAACCCCCCCCAAAAAAAATGAGGGGAAATATAACATTGGAATCCATGGTAAGCAGATGAAAAGTTTACAAAGCAGTCAGAACTACGTGAATACAAAGTATGGCGTAAAAATTAGTTCATCGAGAAATGAATACGAATAAAGAAGGAAAACCTGTATCTTTGAAAATCAAAATTCGATGAATCCGAAGAGCGAACAATGGGTTTAATTCACATCCCCTTGTAGAATTTGGCATGAGCACCTTCTCCAGTTTTTAGACCAACAAAAAGAAGTTTCAGATCAATCAACCATTTAGGGTCCAAACTGAATTCTCCCACAGAGTAGAACCCGTCTCCCATTTTCACTTCCCAGATCTTTCGCAAATTTATTTCCCCAATTCCAACCACACAAAATAAGTCCTAATTAAAGATAAAAACAAGACTTTAGAAATGCTCACCAATCTTAAAACCAAATATGACAAAATAATAGAGCTCTTCTAACGCTGCTCACAGAAGTGTGGATATTTTCTATCTAAAAAAATTGACAAACGTCGACAATAGAATCGATCAACTATAGCCCAGATCAATCAAAGACTTTGAAATAATTAAATGAAAAAAAGAAGAGTGAATAGAAAGAGCTGGGAGAGAGTTTTTCGTGCAAGCGGCGAAAAAAGAAGTGAGAGGATTGCACGGACGAAAACATTAAATAAAAAACGAAGTCGTTTCAGTTGGTGAAGGAATAAAAAGAACACGGGAGTGGTGCACAGACGCATCGTTTAAAAAAGTGAGCCAGGCAAAAACAGCTTTAGAAAAAAGGAAACGACGTCGTTTCAATATGGCTTTATTGCAACCCGTCTTACCTCCACATGCAAATTGTTAGGCATATCACTGTATTATAAAGAGAAATGCCCTTTTAGAGCAACAGTATCAATAAAGCCTCATTGAAGCGCGTCTTACAACCACAAGCAAATAGTTATGTACATCACTATATTATATTATAAAGAGGAATGCCCTTTTAGAGCAGCTGTGTTTTTTAGTGCCATGTGGCACTTCTCTATGTGTGAAAAAACGCTTACTGAACTTCCACGTTTGGTTCACGTGTTCTTTTTACTTGACACCTGTAAATTCTTCTATTTTAAGTTCAAACATGCTGTTAATCTCTCAACAGCTGAAATAATTATTTCAATTCCAAAATTGATCCCAGACATCATCTTTTCCAATTGAAAAATGTCCTTTGCTTTGAAAAGATGAAGCACCAGTGAGGCAAGCGGAACTTGAAGACCGAAGCATGAGTGTGGATATGTTGCCTTTGTTCAAGAAGCAACGGAGGTGTTGGAAGATATAATGGAAGAAAAAATTGTTTGTTGATATCTACCTTAATTTCCTAAACGCTCAATTTGGTTTAAGATATCCACTTCAATTTTCTCACCGCTCAATCTAGGTTTGTTTTTATACCAACACCAAAATTTACGACAGTTAAAGATAATCACATTTATTGATCTGAGTTTCCATAGCCCTCCAATTTTTCCTTCTTCTAATCATTCAATCCTAAGTCCAAAAGGTTTTAAGCCCCATGAAGCTAAACCTCACTTCAGTAAAAATGTCCCACAATCCAAAAAACAGAGTCGTTTATAAGCAAAGATTCAATCTTTTTTTTTTTTTTGGGGTTCATTTTTTTAGTATAATTGGTTCATATATACATTGAGTTAGCTATTCAGTATGGAAAATATATCGAACTTCGACCTTAAACCCAATAAGTCATACCATGTATATTAAGTCTTGTGATGTATATAAGACCTCATGATGTATCCCGCATCTCGATTTATAATCCAATAGCTCGTGACATCTGTATAAGTCCTCAGTTTAGGACCCAACAATGCAGAAAATCGGTCATGCTAGAACCATGTCAATAACAACGGATTTTGGTCCACACCATCAATGTGAGAACTCGGTAATTCTAACTTATCCACAAGCGGCTAATAGCCCGCAACATTTGAGAAGAACCATTACAACGTGATTAACAGTTACAACATGTTTCCCGGATCTCGAATGTAAAGTATATGTACTCTGTTGGATTGTCAGGTAGGAGGGGAACTCTAATTGGGAGAGAGGGAGGGGAGGGGGGGGGGGGGGTTCTAATATTTAGTATTGGAACAACCAAAAAACTCTCTCTAACTTAGGCGTCGGAGCTTCTACCCTGAAGAACCACTCCTAGATTTGTTTTGCAGGTGTTTGTGGACTATATTATTCCTAACTTTGCTGGTTGTGCTTACTAAATCAGATTACGAATTACCCCTTTATCAATTGGCGTCATATGTGGGAAATAATCTGATTTTTGAATTCTTTTTCTGAAGGGTATATTTGTATATTTCTTTTTTAGTACTGAAAATGATAGATACACGCTCTTGCGACCGCAAGCCTACTAGCAGTGCAAATCGCCGAAAAAATGGCCTAACCATTTTGGCACTACTGGCAACAACAATTCATGGTTGGGGGACATACCAAAGAAATCTGAATGACTCTCTAGCCACCAAAGCGAACATTCACACCGTGCAACTTCAAATCATGGTAACTCACAGGTGCATAGGTAGTACGATGATGACAAAAGAGCATTCTTGGAACAAAACCGTGCATTGTTTGAAGAATTCTGATGAGCCAGTTATAGTAAAAAGCTTTCAGAGAGTGACTAGGGATATGATGATTGTGACCACATATGCCAGAAGAGAAGTAATAATGAGAAACAAGTAGTCGATCTCTCACGTTGACAATAATTATCAAGGTAGCCTTTCTAGGGCTAGGGACCGGGAGAGTGGCAGATGAGATTCAAGACCTCAAATCTAGGAATTTCTTTAGATTAGTAAGAGAGTGGAAGATGAGATTCAAGACTCATTAGGGTCTGATGATGAAGAAGATGCACCATCTCCCTTCACGTCTCATATCATTCAATATCTTATGGCTATAGGATTTAAATTGCCTAATGGAATTTCCACTTATGATGGGAATTTGGATCCCTTGAACTTCCTATCATGGTTCAAGTATGCTATGAAATTCAAGAACACCCCAATGGAAGTGATGTGTAAGGCATTTTCTGTTTATCTCAGTAGAAAGGCCTACGTATAAATCGATGGCCTTCTCTAATATAGCATCTCGTCTTTCAGGCAGTTGGCTCAACTTTTCCACAGTCGATTCTTCTAGAGAAAGAAGTTTCACAAAACAGCCGCAAATTTGATGAACCTTAAGAAAGGAAAAGAGAAGCCCCTGAAATCATACGTGGAGAGGTTCAATGATGAAAGTCTACAAGTAGTGGGCTGAACTGATCAGTTAGTAATCTTGGTCTTCATGAATGGTCTAAACCTTGAGCCATTTTATACCAAATTGGCTTGGAACACACCTATTGATGCCCAAGTCTTATGATAGATAGTAGAGGGTTACACTAAAGGGGGGAAGACCAACAAGAAAAAATGAGAGAATAAGAAGAATGAAAGAAAGTATCAGGAGGATTTCAAAAGAAAATATGGCTAAAAGATTGTTTTTGACAGGTTGAACTATAACCGATGTTGCTTGGAACCTCATATTCAAGATAAAATCTTACCCCACTCACTAAAAGTCGCACTAAGATCTTGTCTATACATAGGGATTTCCTTAGACCCCTTGTTCCATTGATTGCAGCACCACACAAGCGATGGTGACATCTGTGGTGTGCATTTCACAATGACCACGAGTATGACACTGAGGATTGTAAAGATCTAAAGAAGGAAATTGAGAATCATATCCAAACTGGGATGCTTAGCCAATATATTTAGAGGTGGCATCCTTGTTTTGATGAAGCCCAACCTCGATCAAGAAGCCAGGGAGGTGGCTACCACATTAGTGGACAAGGTGGAGGACAAGGACAAGGTGGATGAGGTGCGCCTGCAACTCGAATGGACTATAGGCCAAGATGGGATCCCTCCATGAATCAGCTATATCAGTAGTATCAGGACAGCCCTTTGCAACTACCACAACCTCAACATCCCCCTCATGACAATCGCAACATTATGGGGGTTATTTGCGCCATATTCAGGAGATATCTAGAAGGGCAATCTCAGTTTGCTATAAAAGCTAAGAGAATCTCACCTTAGGAGTCAGTTTACAAATGTTTTAAACCATATAAGGTTATAACTTTTTCTAAAAATGATGCAATTTCAACCATTAGCCACATAATGACGCCTTAGTGATCAAGGATATAATTGTTAATAAAGAGGTACACAGGGTGTATGTAGACAATAGTAGGACGTAGATGTCCTGTATATTGATTGCTTTCACAAGTTAGGAATTAATTTCATCGCTTTAAGGCTATCGAATATGCCTCTGGCGACATTCACCCACAAAGTGGTACACTCGATAGGAAATATCACATTGGCTGTTATAGTGAGGGATTATCTCCGAGATAAAATAATAATCACTGACTTATATGTCGTAGATGCACTATCCCCTTTTAATGCCATCATTGGGAGGTCCTGAATGAATAACACTAAAGCCATATAGCCACCCTACCATTTGGTTATGAAATTTCCAATGGAGCATGGGGTAGCATCTATAACAGGGGACTAATACACCGCGCAAGAGTACATGTGCATTCCACTAAAAGAAAAAGGCACCATGATGAAGAGCATTCATGCTATCTAAACCCCGAGTGTGCCAGAACCAAGTCTAGAGGGTAAACTTTGGGAAGCACTCCTAGTGCATAAAGACGTAACACCTATCTCCATTGGTAATCCTGATGTCACACCTCAGGAACACTAAGGCTTCCATAGAAATCTCGTGATTTTCCCTAAAAAATATACAAATTTTCTTGAAAATTTCGAGATCACACCTCAGGAAACCCAAAAAAATGGCATCTCAAAGAAACTAGTTGAAGCACCAAAGATCATAGATGATGTTCAAGAGGTTAGGATTAATGACAGTCACCCAAATAGAACAGTTAAAGTTAGGGTGTCACTACCCGTCGAGGTGAAGGATAAAGTTATTGGCTTTCTACGACAATAAAAGGAAGTCTTCACTTGGGGCCCAAACGATATGCCCAGGATTTCATCTTCCCAGGTGACGTATAACTTAAATATTGATATGAGGATAAAACCTGTTCAACAAAAGAAAAGGACATTGGCCTAGGAGAGGAATAAAGTTGTCAATGATGAGGTGAAGAAATTGTTGCAATCTAACATAATTAAGGAAGTCTTCTATTCGACATGACTGTCTAATCTTGTGTTGGTAAAGAAACCCGATGATAGCTAGTGAATGTGTATTGATTACACTGACCTCAACAGGTATTGTTCTAAGGATTGCTATCCGCTTGCTTTGATTGATCAGAAAGTCGAGTCTATTTCGAGGTATGAAGTCCTTATATTTGTTGATGTTTACAAGGGCTACCACCAGATTTTGATAGATGAAGAGGATGCCGAGAATATTGCTTTCATCATCGAAATGGGAATCTTTTGCTATAAGAATATGCCATTCGGGTTAAAAAATGTTAGAGCAATATATTAACGGTTGGTCAATTGAGTCTTCTCCAATTAGATTGGTAGAAACATAGAAGTTTTCATCGATGATATGAAGGTAAAGAGAAAAAAATTCCTAGACGCTCCAATCAATTTAGATGAGACTTTACAAACTCTAGTGAAGGCAGGTATGTGTCTGAATCTCAAAAAGAACACTTTTAGTAGGATTAGGTAAATTCTTAGGGTACATGGTCTCTAAGCGGGAAATTAAAACTAACCCCGAGAAACTAAGGGCTATTACCAAGATGACACCTTCACGAATAGTGAAAGACGTATAGAGATTAACAGGATCTTTAGCAGTTTTGAATAGATTCCCCTCTCATTCAGTAGATTGGCACCTTCTGTTTTTCCAACTGCCATGAGAGGCTAAAAACTTCAAGTGGATCGAAGAATGCCAAAAGCTTTTGAGGAACTGAAGACACACTTGGCAAGTATGCTGGCACTGATTGTCCCAAAACTAGAGGAAGTTCTATGATTATACTTAATAGTTTCTAACAATGCTATCAGTGTAATGTTGGTTTGAGATGAGAAATGCGTACAAAAACCAGTGTACTATGTTAGCCGTACTCTACAAGGTGCTGAGACCCGGCATTTTCCTGTGAAAAAGTTAATTTTGGCATTTGTTCACGCTGTTAGAAGGTTACAGCCTTATTTCCAAGCTCATTCTAAATATGTCATAATTGACCAACTTATCAAGCAAATATTGTCTAAACCTGAAGTTTCGAGGAGGTTGGAGAAATGACCTATCAAACTCCGGGAATATTATATATATTATCAACCTTGAATAGCTATCAAAATGCAAACCTTGGCAAATTTCATAGTTGAGATGCACATTAAAGAGACATCTAGTGTTAGTCACTTCATCTTGCCAGAACCTAAGTAGGCAAAAGGCAGCGACTAGGAAGCTTGGATTTTACATGTTGATGGAGCTTCAAATGAGAAAGGTAACGGAGTTGGCCTATTGCTCTAAAGCCTTGAAGGTGTTGAGGTCACATACACATTGCGATCCTACTTCAAGGTAACCAATAATGAAGTTGAGTACGAAACTTTGATCACAAGTCTAAAACTAGCTAGGAGGATGAAGGCCCGAGATGTACGAGTCTACAATGATTCTTAAGTGGTAGTGAACCAAATATGGGGTGCATATAAAGCCAAAGAACCTCAGATGACGTGATAACTAGACAAGGTACAACAATTCAGTGCCACTTTCAGATTTTCGATATCAAACAAATTTCGAGATCTAAGAATAAAAGAGTTGATGCCCTACGTAAGTTGGCGTCCTTTGCATTTTCCCCATATGAATAAAAAGGTTCTGGTTAAGGTGCTTCCATATAAAAGAATGGAAGAGAAATCCAATATGGTTATTGAAGAGGTGGGAGATAACTAGATGACTCTCATATTGATGTGAACTTGACTCTGATTTCCTGACATTCGGCTCAAAGATGTGAATTTGAAGTCCAAGTTGCGGACTCGACTTAAAGATGTGAACTCGGAGTCAAAGATGCGAACTCTGCGACCAAAGGTGCGAACTCTGCTGCCAGATATGCGAACTCGGCCCCAAGTTCCTATCCAATTCAATGGAGCGACAGTCTAAGTTCAAGAGTGTATTTGATCCAACTCAAAGATCAATTTTGGTCTTAAATTTGGTCTAAATTCTAGCATATCATTATTCAAATAGTCAAGTGTTGAAGATTTCAAATTCAAGGTCAATCATTTATTTTGAGGCATTGGAGGATGAAAAGTCATGGTTGAAAATTCAGTCAAAGGAAGTAATTAATAAAGTTTTGGAAGCTAGCTCAAGATGTATGAATCTACTCATGCCAACACTTGGTTAATGTACCATTCTAATGTGCCTTTTATTCAGCCAATAAATCATCTAGAATGGTGCGTAATTAATATAATAAAATGCAGAATTTTATTAGTGTTGTCAAAATCTAATTTAGAAGTTAGAAAGTCAAAATTAATATTTATTTCTTCTAGACTAGGATAGTTAGGATTTTTTTTAAAAGACTTATTGTAGCCTGTAAATATGCATCTGTGTACTTTTTTGAAGTAAGCTTTGAGTAATGGTATTGTGAGTTTATCTCATCTTTGGGTTTTTTAAGAACTTAGAACTTATCAAATTTTCTTCAGAAACTTGTGGCGTTCAACGAACTTATCAAATTGTGGCGTTTAACGAACTTATCAACTTGTGGCATTCGAACTAAATTTATCAACTAATTTTGGTGTAGTTGGTTGTGGCGTTTTTATACCCAAGTCCCTATCTCTTTATAAATAGCAGGTCGCGGTTCATACCAATCAAATCTAGCATCCCTTGGACATATATTGGGCAACTTTTCTAAGTGTTCCCAGTCCTTCGGATTGGAATCACATCACATATGGCAGTACTTACAGAATGGAGAGTTGCCAGAAGATAAGAATGAGGTGTTGAGGGTGAAACTAAAGGCACCTCTGTATGTTTTGCAAAATGGAATCTTTTATATAAGTTCTTACCACCAGCCAATGCTGAAATGTGTAAGATCTCAACAAGTAGATTATATACTTCAAGAGATGTACATCGGATCTTGTGATGGTCATGTGGGACCTCGCATGTTTGCTAAGAAGATCATTCGATAGGGATACTATCGGCCAATCATGTTTCGAGATGCCCATGACTTCATACATAAATGTCTAAAATGCCAGATCCATGCTCCAATAGTCAAAAAACCTCAAATGGAGTTAATTAACACTTAGAGTTCCCATCATTTTATGCAGTGGGACGTTGATATTCTTGGACCTTTCCCTAAAGCCCCTAGTTATTTCAAATTCTTGATAATGGCACTTGACTATTTCGCCAAATGTGGAGAGGCCAAACCTTTAGCTACTATCACGTGAAATAATGTATTAAAGTTTGTGTAGTCTAAGATCGTCTGCAGATTTGGCATCCCTTATGTCATCGTCTTAGATAATGGGAAGCAGTTTGAGGATGATTCATTTCGATCCTATTGTGAAGAACTCATGATTAAGCAGAATTTCACCTCGGTTGCACATCTCAATCTAATGGTCAAGTCGAAGTCACGAATTGCACATTGTTGTAGAGACTCAAAGTTCGGCTAGATAAAGCCAAAGGAGATTGGGTGGAGATTCTCCCAAATGTCCTATAGGCTTATCAGACCACACCTCAGATGGCTACAGAGGAAACTCCTTATATTTTAATGTACGGATCCAAAGCAGTCATTCCAGCAGAAATTGGTGTCCTGTGTCTCAGGCTCATAGCCGTCAATGTAGCGGCCAACGACAAGGAGATACAATTAAATGTGGACCTATCGAAAGAGTGTCGAGATTTGGCCTTAGTCAAGAAGGCCCAGTATAAGCAAGTTGTGGGCAAATACTACAATGAAAGGGTTAAAGTCAATGAGTTTAAGTTAGAAAATCTCGTCTCAAAAAAACGAGGCGAGTAGAGCTCAGAAACTCAGTAAGTTAAAAGCCAATTGGGAAAGTCCCTATAGAGTCACTGATACATCAAGAACTAGGAGTTACCACTTAGCAACAATGGAAGGGGATTTGTTACCTCAAATGTGGCATGTTAGTAATTTGAAGTGATTTTATGTTTAAATTTCTAGCAATTCAATAAAATGCCTCTATTCTTTTATATATTTATTTCTGCAATATCACTCGTTTATAAATTGAGTGAAAGGGTATGCCAACTCAGACTCGATTCAAGGCAGCCAAGCTATCTTGCCTTATTATAATTTGAGGAAATCATGTGTAACCTTAGTATATTTATGTTAAACTGTATATTCTCAAACATTCTAAGGGGTAACGAGATCCTGAACATCTTACGGTGTGGTACATGATAGAATTTTTTATGATTTCCAATTTTCCTCCCCATATCTAACCTTATCTTGTAGGTACATATCTAGCAATGCTTCTTTCCTTCTATATTAGTCAGTGCCCTTTCTACCTTGTTGAGCTAATAACTCCAACTCTACGAGAATTACCTTGATGGGGTCTTTATCAGCACAAGCTGACTTTAGGCCTTCATCATTCAGACGGGCTTCCATTTTCTTAACCTTTAATCTCCAAGTTTTACACTCGAATTGCAATTCATAGATTTGCTTCTTGTATGACTCGAGCAACTCTTGGAGACTTCGGATCTCCTTTCGTTTCCCCTCCAAATCTTCAGGCAAGGTACAGATTGCCTCATCTTGTTTTCTAATTTTAGAGTCCATTTGCGAGACCTCAGAGGAGAGTTCAACGATTCTCTTTTTATATGCCTTATTTTATGGAGTAGTGGACCTTTCCTGAAAGATCAAGTCCCCTATCACCCTTTGCTATTTTATTTTATCTTCCTCGAGACCACTATTTAAGCGCTTGAGATGGGCAACTTGATCCTTAAATTGGTTATTCTCATTGTTTAACCTAATTATTGTAATCTCAAAGTTCGTCATAAGCAACCTTGAGCTCTCTCACTTTTTCATTTGTAGCGTTAAAGTTAGATCTTGGAGGTAAAAAACAGCCTCGACATAGTAAGAATCAAACAATATCAAATCTTAATTAATAGGAAAATGGCTTTACAAAATTAAAAAGACAATAAGAGAAAGGGGTACAATAAGAGTCTAAGAATTAGCATTTTTCCGCACTTCCCCCGCATGAGACAAGGTCTCGACTTCCACCCTTGTCCACTCATCTCTCCAACTTCGGGAGTGCGGAGGTCTAGGTTTTCATCAATCTAGCATTCCTGTAACTCTTTTAGTGTCATTGGAGAGTTTTAAAATGCCAGGTGATCAAGATGTGCACAGAATCCGTCAAAACCTCTCATGGCCTCAATGTAAGCCTGATTGGCTTTTGTCATGACCTTGGGATCGTACTCAGGCATTTTTTCCAGTTTCAAATATGGGAAATTTTCCTAGATCTCTATAGTCGCATCGTGTCAGCCGATATTCGTAGTTGCCTATAAAAAGTTCACTGCGGAGTTGCCGAAGTCCTATGTGTGAAAAACCTTATTTACCAATAACTGAGCAAACTCTCCCTGGTTGATCCTCTTTAATTTCTGGACCTTCTTTGGCAGGATTCAAGTTGCTAGTGCAATACCAAAATTTTAGCTTCAACTCATTTCTGCGCTTCCACCGCTTCCACTGCTTCCACTTGAGCGCGTCGAGATACCACATTGGATTCCTCCAATTGGTCAATCTTGGCATTCTGTTTCATGGCCCCTTCCTCTAATTGATTCACTCTGTGGACATACCCTGTCCATAGAAGTATGGTTTGTCAAATCCACATGTGCCAACTCTACGTTAGGCCTAACCCCAATTAACACATAGTAGCAAAACACACCAATGTTCTCAATACCTATATTAAGGATTTGCAGAAACCAATTTGTTATTTAGGTCCGAGATAGGCATGTTTTCCATTTTCTTTTGTTGGACCACCAACCATGGGGAATTTTTCTCTAGAATAGTGAAGAAGAAGGCTGCTTTTGAGATACTGACCATGGTAGTCTTTTGGCTGATTTTCTCTTTGATGCTAGCCATCTTGATTCTCTTGCCTTTGGTGGTTGCTTCCACCTCGGCACTCCTTTTGTCAGCCTTCTTTTTGGAAGGTTCAATCACTAAGGGCTTTGTTGCTGAAGGAGCTCTTTTCTTTCCCTTTGCATCCTTCGCACTTTTCTGAGAGTTGCTCCCCTTCTTTGACACCATTGCACTGAAGTTCACTACTGCAAAATGAAATTTTAGTTAGTCTTAAATGTCAATAGAATATATATATAAACCATTTAGGGCACAACAACCCTACCATTTGTCTTTTTCTTTTAAACAGGCCTTGAGGTCTAGGGTTCAATCTCTACTACTGCTGGACTCAAGTTGAACTTAACCATCTCCTCTTCAGTGTATTTTTCAATTCTTTCTTTTCGAAGCTCAAAGTATTTTCCTGATCTTTGAGGGTATACCTTTTTTGATTCTTATAGCCATAATTGGCAGTCCTATAAAACCACTTCATCTTTAACCCCACATGGGTCATACTTCACAAATAATAACCTATTCTTCCAATTGTGGTGGTTTGAAGGCTTTGTTATTTTATACCCGGACCTCGAGAAAAAAGGCAAAATAACCCATTAAATTTGTAGACTTCTTCATATAATAAAAATACCTAAACAAATTAACCAAACTTTCGATCTAACCTTCTCAGCATAGAACCTCAAATTCGATTATAATTCTAACTGAATTGGATGCCAGTTGGGCCAAGGCTATCTTATAATCCTTAGGACCTCGGTCATCAACCCACATAGGGAAAATCTCAACCTTGCCTTCAATTGTTTTTCTATACACAGCACAATATTCTACTGGAGGTCAGTAGGCACTCTAATTTGATCCTGCAGCCTTAACTTCATATTCCTTAGGAATATAATACTTTTTCCTAAGGTTCTTGACCTCAGCCTCTCCTAAGACCGAGGTTAGAGCCTCGGTTGTGAGAGTGAACTTCTCTGGGTAAGCATTTAACTCATTTGCTGCAAAATCCTCTTTTTCACTCTTAGATGAGCTCATCGCCACTGGTGAGTTTAACCTAATCTCAACCAACGACAATTCTTTTTCTAAACTCGAAGACATTCTTTTTTGCTTTCCAATTCTAATCCTCTCCCTACTAACCTATTGTACTTCTTATGCTATGCAATCTCCTCGGCCAAATGAGCCTATTACCCTAAAATCTTCCTCCTTGCTGGCTAAGGGAACAGATCTCTCGCCTCACCTTGAAAATCCCTTAGATAAAGAACCAGAAGAAGACATACTTACTTTTGTGATAGACAAAGATTGGTGGTGGCACCAATGATTGGAACTTCGCTAAAAACGCGAAACTGCACAGATAAGACTAACGTTGCACAGCGCAACTGCTTGCTGAACGGATGAGATGTTCACCAGAAATGCAACGAAAAAGACACACAAAGAAAAATGTGTAGAGAGAGCAGAGAGAAATGAATTTTCCAAAAATTAACTGCTAATGCCATTTGGATGCCTTTTATAGCTCACTTTTCGCTTCTTAGGCCCTAGCACATTTAATGCTCTGGCATGGAAGAATGAAACATCTCAATCACATTTAATGCGATTAGAATTCTTGGGCAGCGAAAATGCCATACTTCATCATAACTCCTAAACCTTAACTTTTGACCTCTGAGACCTTATCAAAGGTTAGACCTCGGCCTGACCAGTCACGCCAAAGTCTAGGGCGCTTTTGATATATATCAGACCTTAGCTTTATGCCCAATAGCTCTTACTATGGATATTAAACCTTGTGATATATATTAGATCTCGTGATGTATCCCGCATCTCAGTCTATATCCTAATAGCTTGTGATATCTACATAAGTCCTTAGTTAAGAACCCAGCAATACAGGAACTCAGTCATGCTAGAAACATGTCGATAATGACGAATCTTGGCCCACAATAGCAATGTAGGAACTCGGCAACCCTAGTTTATCCATAAGCAGCTAACAGCCTACAACATTTAAAAAGAACCATTACAACGTAATCAATCGTTACAATATGCTCAATCTCGAAAGTAAGGTATATATACTTTATTGAACTGCCAGGTAAAGAGGAGGAACCCTAATTAGGGGAAATTCTAATATTTAGTATTGGAACGACCAAAAAACTCTCTCTAATTTAGGCATAGGAGTTTCTATCCTGGATAACCACTTCAAAATCTGTTTTGCACATATCTGTGAATTGTATTACTCCTAATTTTTTGGGTTGTTTTACATGATCGGATTGCAAATTACGCCTCATCAGTTTGATATTTAAAAAAAATGAAGAAAGATTGATTTGTAAGTGCTTCCATTGAGAATTTGAGGTGGGTTTCTGTTGCTTGTAGATAACTTCTCATATTTTGCTGGGTTTTTATTGAAATTATAGAAACTCTTGCATCCTTTAAGTTAGCTTTTAATGACAAAGTTTTGGATTAAAACTGAGGCGGAGTTCTCACTTTCGCTTTGAGTTTTGCGTTATAATTGGAAAGTCCAGTACTTTTATTTGGATGTCTACATTTCATTTGGGTTCATGCTTGCATTTTTATTTCCCTTTATTGGATAAAATTGTTATAGGAATTGACTAAAGCAAGGAAGAAGAAGAGGAAGAAGCATTATGCTTTGGAATAAGTAAGTTGTCAATGTTCAGAAGTAGCTTAATATTTCCCTAATCCTAATTCATAAACAATGCTGGAACACTTTTTTTTTTATAGAAGCTGTCAATGATGTGGGAGAAGATGCGACGTTGAGATATTACAAAAGAAGATAGATCCAAGTGTGTAATTTTTTTCAATGTTAAAGTTGATATGCTGTTTGTATACCTTAAAGACACTATCTTTTTCTCAAAAATGGAACCCAAAAAAAGTTATTTTCTTTTTAATTTTCAGCTTTGAAAAATTTTATTTTTTTTCTTTCACATCTCTTCTGCATTTATACATGAATATTGTTGCGTTAAGCTCTAAATAAGATGAAGGGAAAAATTCCTAAGATTTCTTGCTGCCATGTTTCATCTCGTGTGTTTCATGTACTTTTTGTTTTTGCATTTAGCTCTTTTTCTCTCCTTGTTGATATGCTATGTGTTTGTAGTTGTTGCCCATTTGGTGATCAAGATGTTAGATAATGGTATGGTTCAATTGCATTATGTAACATAGTCTTTAGGCAAATATGATTGGTTTCGCTGTGTTTGTACTAAATTTTGTGAGCCACCAATAGTTCTTATATATACATGTTTTTCGGTGATTAATTTGTTGATGATTTTCCAACCATCAAATTAATCTAAACCTCTCGGCATTTTTTGTATTTATTTTTTATTTGGTTGTAGCATCTAAAGAACAGTAGGAAGGCTTTATTTCCTCTCTCCATGGGCATGTTGGTCCTCTTCTTCGAAATACAGTTGGTTCACTTGGTATGTTCAAATTCCTTTGGAATTCAAAACAGAAGTTGATTTCTTGATATGATTACCATGCAACTTCCCTTCCCCCCTTCCCCCCTTCCCCTTCCCCTTTTTGGATACTAATATATGATAGATAAGCTAAAAGTTTTATATTAAGAAACCTTGAATGGCACCATAGTGTTTACTACATCTTGAATTTTGAGGATGTGAGATTGGCTTGATTTTGTAGTAAAAATTAGGGTAAATTACACTTACCACTCTCGAGGTTTGGGTAAATTATAAATCAAACTCCAAATTTTAGTGAAACTACCAATACTCCCTTAAAGGGGTTAAATGTAATGAATTTATCAAATTTAAGAGGGTATTGGTAATAAATCAAATATGGGGGTTTGATTGGTAGTTTTTACAAATCACAGGGGTAGTATATGTAATTTGCCCTAAAGATTATTTAAGTCAAGCATTTGAGAGATCCCTCAAAAGATTATTTATTTATTTTGTAGTAAAGATTATTTAAGTAGGCTAATGTAATCTTGTAGACACTATTTATTATATCTCCCCTTAGATTATTTTACTGCAAATAGTTTATGTTGAGAAATAGTTTAAATAATTTATTATTTTATTTTTAGTTAATTAGATAATCCAAAAGTTTCTAATCATTCCTCCTATTAACTGTTTTTCTTCCTTATGATCTTACGTATGTAGATTGAATTGTGGAAATATGAAGAGCCCTTATTTAAGTCTGTTTCCAATGAACAATCTGTTCTTTTTTTCCCTTATCTTAGAATTCCTCCTACCAGACATGACATAAAGGAAAATTGCATTTTTCCTTTTTTAGCCATCTAAGATATCACCGTTTCATAAAGCACATAAGGTTAGCATATTCTTTATAGTTTCAATTGTTAAATTGTGAAGTTAAATATAGTTTTAATGTAATTTATTCTTCTTCTTTCTTTAGGACTCTATTTGAAGTAATTTGGGATTGCTATAATTTCCCAATTTTAATCAACTCTATGTGTTTACAAGTGAGTGCTCTCACTTCGTACTTCAATGATAACCTACAGATGCAATTTTGGTTATCAACTCTATATGTTTCTTCCTTCTGGGGTTATCAATTTTGGTTACTCATGAATCTCAAATATCAAAACAAATTGGATATGGACGGAATTTTCATCCCCTACACTAATCTATGAAAGACATGATACAGTATACTATGAAAAGAAAAATAAAAATAAGAACATTACTAAAGTTTTCTTAGTAAAATAAGAACTTGGACAAGAAGAATAAGCTTTGTACCTTTAGCTACTGACTCCTACGTTCCTTAGAATATATTCCAATTCATTAAAACTAGTTCATTACTGTGACACTTTGTTATTTTAGTTTTTTTGTAATTTGTTTAGGTTTTTTCTCTCTTTTTTTTTGAGAAATAGATATTGACAAGATCATTAATGTACTATTGAGAAGTATCGGTTTGCTTTGTATTTACAAATTTCATTTGGTATTAACATGAACTGAGGAGTGACTATTTACTAGGTTTAAAAAGTTCATGGTATTTGCGTATATGTTTTGGGATTTAGCATACAAAGTAGTACTTTGCTCTTTACAACTCTTGATGCAATTCAATGTCATTTTGGCCTTTTTATTTAATCAATTTAACAGCTGGATGGATTTTTTTTTTTAAAATTGTCTTCCATATGATTGATATGTTAACCCTCAGTTTGTGTGCTGTAGTCTATTCTTTGAACTTCTATTTCGATACTTGCCATGTGGAATTCTATTAAACCAGTCAACATATTTTTTTGAAGGGGCTGCTATAATGCATTTTTATGTTTTCCATATTTTCCATTTGTAGGTATAAAATTTGGGATCTACTTTAATCTGTATTCAATTATTAGTTTTGATACTTCTTTTTAGCAAATTCTGGAAATCATATGACAATGACAATTGTGAAAACCATATGATGCATGTTCTCATGAGGACATAGTCCATTGGACAATTATTAGAATGTTTTAATACTAAAATTTTGTTTGTTTTATTGTTTTCTTTTGGGTTTTTGAAATAGGCCATGGATAATATTCATTATTTCAAGAATCATTTTTGGGATCTGTTATTAATTTGGCATATTTTTGTGTTTTACTTTGAATGGATGAAAATTTTTGCAATTTTTTAATGTATTCCTTATTTCTTATTCTTTTAGTGGTTAAATAGTGAAGGTCAATATAGTTTTAATGCATTCTATTCTGCTGTTTTTGTTAAGGACTCAATTTGAAGAAATTTGAGGCTGCTACAATTTTGCAGTTTTAATCAAATTTTTCTGCTTCTAGGTTAGTTATTCCTCTTCCTAGTTGAATGATGAAATTGGTTGGCTTTATTCCTTCTTAATATTTTAGCTTTGCATTTTCGGCTATGACTTTTGAGTTTTGAGAATTTGTTCTCCATTCAGTTGTGAGCTTTGGGAATTTATGATTTACATTGAATCAGTAGTAATGAATAACAATTAAGAAGCTATATACAATAGTTGTACATTGAGTTGCATAAAGAATTTTTTTTTAATACCTAAGATAATGACAAAATGAAGTTAAGATGATAGATACCATGTTGATTAATAGAAAATGAATGTTTGACTATACATAGATGGACATTTTGTGTCCTTATGAAAATGAATGTTTCGGTACGTTTTGAATTGCGTAAAGAATGTTTGTTTAATGCCTAAGTTAATGATAAAGTGAAGTTGAGATGATAGATACCATGATGATAAATACAAAATGAATGTTTGAATATACGTAGATGGACATTGTGTGTCATCATCTAAATGAATGTTCCTTTATTTTCTGATCGCTTTGTACAAGTATTGCATGACACTATGACAATTATATAGATAAGTACTTTTTTCATATTGCAAAATACATGTTAACTTTATAGTAGCTATAGTGTGACAAAATTCTAAATGTTGCATGGAATAGACTAGCTTTGGTTTTTAATAACTAGAATGAATTATTTTCTGAATGGTACATGAAACCTTTTCAGTTTGGCTGTTCCAAACTTCAATTGCTTGATAGTTTTCATATTATTTAACTATTCAATTATACTTTTGGAACTAAACCCAAGATTTTTTTCCTTCTTATAGTTTTGATATTTTTCTAAGTTCAAACCTATATGTTTGGATAAATTTATTCCATGATTTTGATTTATTATAGATGCATTTATTTTTATGTTTATTTGCACTTATGTAGGGAAAATTATACTTCCGCTCTATTAAAGTTTAAAATGTTAGAGTGTCTAAGAATTGCACTAAGGAAATGAAAATATGATGTATCTTAATTGTCTACCCTACAGAAAAGAGATGGTATAGAATGTTTTAAATCCCAGCTCTATAGATAGCAAGCAATCTTGCACTGGAAAGCAAAAAGATTGTATCAAGCAGTTGGTAAAATGAATGTTCCAACTATTTCTGGTCCTTCAATTTCATCACAAAACAGGGAAGCTAAATCTGAAGCAAAACATTTCATCGATGATAATTTGAATTTAGGTTCAAGTATGTCTTAGTTATATTTAAAATTTAAAGAAGAATCCAACTACAGAAACCTAACAATACTAGCTATCATAATTGACAGGAATTCAAAGTGAAAATATTCAATCCTCTAATTTAAATTACACAATAAATCCCAAAGAGCTTAGGAGAATGAATACTCAAAATCTTCCTATCCAAGTAAGCGAAAATATGAAGAACTAGGTAATTTTAGGATGAGACTACTAGCTTCTAATTTTTTTTTTTTAAATAGGAACTTAAACATGAAACAATTTTTAGAAAACTAAACTTTGTATTACTTCTCTGGTGATAAATAGGTACTTCATCAAATAAATAGACTATGAGGTAAAGGCCTAGAAAAAAAGATGTAGTTTATTACTTTACATTTTTCCTTATTCAAACATGCAAAGTGTTCAAGAAGAGAGTTCAAAAGATTAAACTTCTATTTCTACTAAAACAGTTACTTGAACACCTGAGTCAGGAAGAGGAATACTTGATTGTGTTCTTACATTTGCTAAACGCTTACCAAGGCAAAAAGATTGTCCACATTATGGAGCAAAAAAATTTGCCTACGAAACATTGAACATGTGTTGTTCTAATGGTGAGGTTCAATTAACAAGTAATAAAATACATGATTTATTAAAAGAATTACTAACTTCTAGATCAGTTGAGGTGAAAGAATTCAGGAAATACATTAGAACATATAATAGCATATTTGCCTTTACTTCCTTCGAAGTGGGGTCAGATAAAGAATTAAAGAAAAGAAAAAAAAAAGAAATTTATACATTGAAAGTACAGGGACAAGTTTACCATTTTTTTGAATGATTAAATGCTAAATACTAAAACAAATAAAAATCTTCAACTATACTTTTATGATTCAGAGAATAAGCTAATAAATAGGATGCTAGCATGCCCTAGGCTGTCAAAGAATACCCTGTAAAAACTTATACAGATCCTTGAGATCCTTGAGATGAATCCATATACTAGGTTCTTTAAGAGCTTTAGACAAATACCTAATCTTGATACATATATACCACATTGTCTTGAGGTCTATACCTAATGTGGACCAAAGAGTGTTTAACAAACTTATAGCATCTCAAGTAGTAGCACTTTGGGTGGATGGGGAAGAAAATGGAGAACAATGGGGATGTGACATTAGAGTTTACACCCATTTTGGATAGCCTAAAAAAGTTAAATACTATTATGGCTGTTATAATCCCCTACAATGCCTATTACTTTTTCCTTCTGGAGATTTGGGTTGGCATGAGGGAATTCCCAAAAAAGGCCTAAAACAACAAAAGAGTACAGGAAAACAAAAAGAAAAAAATCCTACACAAACACTAAATCCTAAAAAAGCTACTAATGAAGATGAATTGTTAGAGGTAGAACATGATTGTAAGTAAGCAAGACCATATTTTATACAATTTATTTCTTTTAGTATCTAAAATTTTACTCTATAAAATTCATACTAATAGTTCTATTTCCTCTCTTTGCTCTCCCCACACATTGTCAATCAAAATTCAGTTCTCATGCCTTTGAATCAAGATCCCAATTTTGTCTCAGTTAGGGAGTACTATGCTTATAAGCTGCATAGCATAGCAGATGATCAATCATTTTTGCTTCATTTTGGTCATGTACTCTAGCAATTTATAGTAGATCTGTATGTGAAACTTGAAACCTAGCAATTAGATTATTTTAGGCAATAGCAAGAAGATATTAAAAAAGAATTTTTGCAAGGTATAGTAGATGCTGTACCTGTAGGACAAACTGATGCATCTAAAGTTGGGCAAAGAATAATTTTACCTACTAGTTTTGTCGCTAGTCCTAGACATATGAAAAGAAAATACATTGATGCAATGACATTAGTCCAAAAATTTGGAAAGCCAGATATATATATATATTGTTTTTAACAATGACATGCAAGCCTAATTGGATGGAAATCAAAGAACATTTGATTCTAAATGAAGAAGTTCAAAATAGGTCAAACCTAGAAGTTAAGAGTCTTTCATGCCAAATTAGAAGAATTGAAAAATGATCTTTTGAAAAGACACATTTTTGGTGAGGTTGTAGCTTACACATATATTGCAGAGTACCAAAAAAGATGTTTGCCATTAATCCTCTAACCTTAGTACAAAATATACAAACCTGACGAATATGATAAAACAGTATGTGCAGAATTGCCAAATAAAGAGAGTGAACCACATCTCTATAACATGGTCATGAGACATATGTTGCATGGTCCATGAAAGATGAAAGATACAAACTTAATGAATATGATACAAACATTTCTAATGTTTGTATGAAAGATGGTAAATGCAAGAATTCTTATCCTAAAGATTTCTCTCCACAAAGCATACAAACAATAGATACATATCCAATATATCATAGAAGGATGATGGTAGACAAGTAATAACAGGCAATGCATTATTAGATAATGGGTCATTCCTTACAATAAATATTTACTTGCAAAATTTGACTGCCATATTAATGTAGAGATATGTTCTACAATATTGGTAGTTAAATATATTTACAAGTATATATGTAAGGAAAACGATAAAATAAAATTTCTCATTAGTTCCGATGGACTGATTGATGAAATACAGTAGTACCAAACAGCCAGGTAGATTGTTGCCCCTCAAGCCGTTTGGATAATCTTTAGGTTCATTTTGAATGAAATAAAACCTGTGGTGATACATCTTCTAGTACATTTGGAAAACTATCAACCTATTACTTTTAGAAAAAGAGAAAAACTTAAAAATGTGCTAAGAAATTCAATAAACAAGAAAACAATATTAATTGAATCTTTTCATATGAACAGAACTGATGAGAAAGCTAAATCCTTAAACTTGAGATATTTTGAATTTGTTGATCTTTTTTTGTGGTTATCAGATGCAAAAAGATGTAAATATAGAGAGAAAGGAAATTCTATAGGTAGAATAGTTACAGCTCATCTTACCAAAGGAGAAATGTACTACTTGAGACTTCTATTATCTCAAATAAGAGGCCCAACTTCCTTTGATAACTTGGAGTCATATAATGGAACGAAAGTAGCCACATTTTGTGAAACTACATTAATTCGAGGTTTGTTGCAACAGGACAACAACCAAGAATTGTGCATGCAAGAGGCATATTTATTTCATATGCCATATGAGTTGCAACGATTATATGCCACCCTTGGTTTACTCTACATCTAACAATCTTAAAGATATATGGAATAAATTTGAGAGCTTAATGTTTGAGGATCTCTTAAGGAACCTTTCTTAGCAAATGAAGTTAAGAGAAAAGTACTACAGCAAATTAATGCCTTTTTACAGTCAATGGGGAAGACATGAATGAATATGGCTTTATTCCTGTTGATATGTCCTTAACATATGTTGTAGACCAAACAAGAGAAATATTAGTTGAGAAAAACATTCATATTAGTGAGGAAAATTTGATTATTGTGAAAGAACTGAATCCAAAAAAAAAAAAAGCCTTCAATACTATCATTGATGCCATATATAATAACTTAAGTAAGGCTTTTTTGCTAATGGACTAGGGAGAACAAGTAAAACATTTCTTTACAGGGCTTTGTTAGCAAATGTAAGATCAAAAGGTTATTTTGCATTAGCAACTGCAACTTTTGTAATTACGGCTTCTATTTTATTAGGAGGTTGTACTGCTTATTTGCTGTTTAAAATCCCAGTTGTTGTTGTTGAAATCACAGCTTGCAAAATCAACAAACAAAGTGCTTTAGCAATATTAATTAGAGCATCAAAATTAATAATTTGGGATGAGGCACCTATGGCAAAAAGAAGTGCAATTAAGGCTTTGGACACACCTTATGTAAGATTTGATGGACAACAATAAACTTTTTAGAGGAAAAGCAGTTGTATTGGGAGGGGATTTTAGGCTTATCTATAGTGAGAAAAGGCACAAAATTACAGTCAATAGATACTTGGTTAATAAAGTCTCTCATTTGGCCATTGCTGCAAAAATTACAGTTCACCCAAAACATAAGAGCGCAATTTGACCCAATTTTCACATATTTACTATTGCAAGTAGGTGATGGAACAAAAATTTGTGTGCATGATGATGTAATAAAGATTCCATCCTTGATAAAATATGTTGAAGATGTTGAATCTCTACATGACTTAATTAATGATATTTATCCAGATTTTGGAAATTTGGCAAAAAATTCTAGGCAAACACTTAATAGAGCTATTCTTACTACAAAGAATCAATTTGTAGATGAAATAGATGAGCTATTGATTGCTAAATTTCTAGATTCTATCACAAAATATTTCAGTTTTGATGAGACAATTGACCCAAATGATCAAACACAACATCAAGACTTTTCGAATTCTTTAACACCTACTAGCTTACCTCCACATAAATTGATCTTAAAGCCAAATGCTCCTGTCATTCTTCTTATGAATTTAAATCCTACTAAAGGACTTATGTCATTCTTCTTAGGAATTAAATCCTACTGAAGGACTTTGTAATTACACAAGGTTAATTTGCAAATCTCTTCAGAAAAATGTAATGCAGGTAGAAATAGCTATAGGTGAATTTGCTGGTAAGCAGGTATTTTTTTACATAGAATCCTTTTTCAGCCACCAAATGATGAGCAATATCTAGTCCCATACAAAAGAACACAATTTCCCATTCATTTATGTTTTGCAATGACCATTAACAAAGCACAAGAACAAACCCTTAACTTTATTGGCAACTACTTGAAAGAACCAATATTTTCCCATGGCCAACTTCATGTAGCCCTTTCAAGAGCTAAAACAATGGCCAATCTCAAAGTTCGTATCAAACCATCTTTTTTCAATATCACAAGCTGCAATGAAACAAAAAAAAGTTGTCTATAAAGAAATCTTGCAACTTTCTCATATTAATTCCAAGTATTTATTACTTAAATATCCTGTTTAAGTGTCCTCTAATTACTATTGTGTCCTCATGCAATATATTTGATCTTTTCTTTCACCTTTAGTTTTTATTTCCCATGTTTGATGAAGTGATTTTAAATTTGTATTTCTTGGCCATTTTTGTTAGCTTTATCTAATCTCGTTTATGATTATTCTATATTAAGAATTGCAAAGTGAAACTGTACATTTCATCTCTATTGCGTTCAGTTTTTGGAATCTTTCTCATTTCGAATTTCTCTTAAGAGTTTGAAATTTATATTAGAATTGTGGGTTCATTAGAATGAACTTGATTTTTTTTATAATTACTCTTTCCCTTAGTTTGGTAGTTTTCTTCTATGATTTTTGTTCAATTTCTGGCACAATTTTATTTGATGCTAAAATTTGATTTCCGATTTAGAAACCACTTGTTTGTTACTTATAATGTTTTGTGAAAGTTGGTGCCTTTGTAGGTGATTCCATGAAAGTCTAAATTATTGTCATCCTTGAGATTAATAGAGTCTAACATGTACTACATTTCTGTTGGAGTATGCCATAAAGACCAATCATGTGATGATTGTTTGGGCATACATTATATCATAACACTTATTGTTCATGACATTTTCATTATTATTATGTTCAATTATACATCTGCGTAACATGAATTATTATAATAATGTCCCTAGGATTTGATAATTCTAAAACTATCTCTAGTTAAGTATTATCATCAAATGGAATAATGATAATGCATTAAAACTGGTATGTGTAATGATTGATGACATGTGTCATGATATAAGATATCAAGTCAATACATTGGTACATGTTAAAGAACTATGTACTGGATCGACCTACCATGAGAAGTGCTACATGGATTGTTGTATAAGTATCATAAGCATTTTTCATAGTGATGATAATATAGAATGATCCTTAGACTTGAGATCATCAGAGATCTCAACATGAGGAGTTACATATCCAAAGCAGTAATTGGATATGCAATGAGTCATGCAGTGGGATGTTGAGTGATCAAGATAAGATTTGTACCTCCCATATAATGGGAGTGATATCTTTGGGTCCTTGATTGAGTGAGACCATAAAATGCATGACCGTGCTCAAATGAGTTGATATGTGATATTGTGCTCATTTCCTTAAATGAGTCTACTAGAGAATCAAGAAATGCACAGATTGAATTATGCGAGCAAGACACCTTCCATGGCTTGTGTTCAATCAAGGTATATAGGGCAAAAAGATTGAATTACGTGGTAACATCTATTACAGGAAAAGTTTATGTCAAGTTGCTGACATTCTCATAACTAGGGTAGTTTTGATGTGTTGCTAGACACTACCCATTGCTTATGGCATGAAATAGATTTTATGTCATGGCCAATGCTATGAGGACCTATTGGGTCACACACTTAGATCAAATCCAAAAGGAGTATAAAATTCATATGATAAATTTTGAGTAATCTCAAGAATCCTAATGTGACTAGGACTCTCTAGGGTTTTCAGACTTAAAACGGTATTCAGATTTAAGATTGAAAAGATTTAGATTTTATTGTTAATAAATCCAAAATAGTTTTGGACTTAGCAATGAAAGATCCAAAACTTTAAAGTCCAAGTCTGAATGGGATAGAACTCTTGTACTTGGCAGCCAGTAGATTTATTGAATTTAAAAATCCTAAAGAGACTAGGGTTTGTGATACGAATTCTAGACTTGAAGAATAAAATTTGAACATATACCAGAGTGCAGGTCCTAGTATCGTCCTCTAGATTGAACTAACTCTTCCTTTAACATGACACCAACTTCAAGATTAAAGGACCTTACTTTTGTCCACTTGACACCCGAAGGAATTATCCAAAACTCAAAGTTGCGAATTAGACTATCCTTGGAACTAACCGGCACACTTAGATTATTGAGGGAAAAAAACTCAATAAAATAGCTTAAACATGAACCTAAGAGGCTATCCTCAAAAACTCAAAGCAAGTTTTAAACTAAAACTCAAAGAAAAGTAATAAAGCTTTCTGGTTTGTAATTAATCAAATTTGTCTTTACATGTGGCCGAATGACCTTTATTTATAGATGAAACAAATCGCAGTTAAGAGGAAATCTATCCTTTAAAAGGATTAGAATTCCTTTCCTTTTAGGAATCTAA
This sequence comes from Gynochthodes officinalis, assembly GCA_020080225.1. Classification (NCBI taxonomy): domain Eukaryota; kingdom Viridiplantae; phylum Streptophyta; class Magnoliopsida; order Gentianales; family Rubiaceae; genus Gynochthodes; species Gynochthodes officinalis. The sequence continues at coordinate 31,633,104 of CM034615.1, read as the reverse complement.
TTACTAAAAGACTTTTAATCTAAGAAAAGGAAATAAAACATTAAGTTGCCTAAAACTAATCTAATGCTGGTTTGGATTGTGTTTGGCTGAGTTTAAGGAGCTTCTTCATTCAGATTTAGAAGCTTCTTTAATTCATGATGGCTATAGATTTGGAAGTTTCTCTAAACATCATGGATATGGTCTTGGAAGCTTCTAATTTCGTTCATGGAGAAGAAATAATATTGCCTAAAGTTGAATCCAAATGTGGTTTGGATTAGAGAAGTGAATGGCGGCTGAACTTGTTTTGCTGCTTGCAAAAATAGAACCTTCCAAATTCGAACTTGGATTGTGATGAGAAGTGGCCTAAGGATCTTGATTACACGTTTGAAAGTTAGCCACACTCGATCCTTCATTCTTGATTCTTCATTGATGACTAGAATGACATATGATGAACTAAGTTTGGAAGTCTTCCATGCTTTCCTTGCTGTCTTGACTTGAACTTCAATTAATTCAATTATAAGAGGTATTAATGCAGCTTGCATTCTCTTAGTTCGTTGCTTAATTGTGGATGTATTGTGGACAAAGTCTCAACTAAACATCCAACTTGTGCTCTTAGATTTGTCTCCCTCGGATTTGGTTGAGTTGTCTCGGCTGGATGGTTGATTATTTCAACCTTGGCTCTCATATTTTAATCAGTCCCCCTTTCTTTGAAAGCACTCACCTTCGAGTCCACAAACTCGTCATCCAACTCAAATAAAGAAAGATCAGAGACATTAAATGTAGCACTACCACCATAATCACTTGGAAGGACAAGTTGGTATGCATTCTCGCCTATGAGTGTAATAATCTGGAAAGGACCATCTCCTCGAGGATGAAGCTTAGTTCTTCGTTGAGCACATAAGGGTTTTCTTCCTCTATTGGCAACTTGAGCATAATGTTCATTCTTCTTGAGGATTTGAAGGCATACCTTCGCATGCAAGTCTGGAACAAACTTAGCCTCTGCTGTACCATCAAGATTAATTTGCTCATTACTTGGCAATGGCACTAAGTCAAGAGGGATTAGTGGATTAAAACCATAAATATTCTCAAATAGGGAATAACCACAACAATTAACACCCCTTAAAAAATAATTAACACAATTTATTTAGATCTTAACACAAATTATTTGGGAATATTTAGTAGTAAACAACGCCACTTGAAACATATTTAGCACACATTCTTGACTTGCATTTAAAGTTCGATCAACATCCCTCATGCAAGCATAGAGAATACCATTAAAATTTTCAAGGGATAGATGTAAACTTTCGGTTTCATTCATAGGAACCGAAGCCTTACATTTAGAAGTTGAAGGATTTTGTTTACTCATGATTTGAACAGAATTACCCACGGTTTGAGCAGAATTTGGACCTTCTTCAACCTTTTTTTGTTTTTTTTTTCCACTTCATGTGCTTCACCCTTTGTTGTTGTTGAAATTTACTAATTTCCGAGGGTGGCAATGGGACTATTGTGAAGGCTTTCCCATCCTTGTTAAGGTGATACTTATTAGTCCTCCCGGAAGGACTTGCATTATAATCATTCTCTTAAGGTCGTCCAATAATAGGTGAGTAGCCTGCATAGGAACAACATCACAAAGAACTTGGTCAATAAAATTTCCAATTTGAAAACTTATCAAGGTTTGCTTTGTGACATGCAGTGATCCACTTTGATTCATCCATTGTAATTTGTATGGTTTAGGATGCAAGGGACATTTGAGCTTCAATTTGTCTACAAGATAAGTAGAAACAAGGTTAGTACAAGATCCTCCATCAATAATCAACATACAAATTTGATCTTTAATTAAATATTTAGAGTGGAAAAGATTTTCCTTTGATCATTGATAGTACTCAAAACTCCTGTTGTAACAAAACAATCTCCAGTCGTCTGATCTTCCTCATGCCCCCAATGTGCTTTAACATCACTTGCAGCTATGTGTTCATCTAGACCATTTAACTCCTCCTTACTCTCACTTTTATAGATTCCATCACTTAAGGTAGTCATGGTTTCGAGAATTTGGACATTGAGAAGTCACATGTCCTCAGCCTAAGCACCTAAAACATTGGATAGAAGAACTAATGTTAGAACTATTTGAATTATACAAAGGTTTAGGGTTACTTACCTTTGAAGGAGTTTTTGGTTTAAACTTCTTCCTATTTGATGGATTGGATGCTTTTTTTGTGGATGCAACTTGAGCCATTGTGCCTTCCATTCGATCAAATCTCCTATGAACTAAATCTAGAGCCAAAGCTAAGTCCTTAAGATATTCTTTCATATCTTTCTCTTATTCTTTTGGGTTTGAGGCCATCTCTACATAAGCAATGTTAGTAATAAATATTTCCTACCTCACTTCCCTCTAACCAATTTCTCAAAGTATGAAACTCTCACCAATGTAAGGCTGAACTCTCTTTTATAGTAATGGGGTTGATGAGTAGGTTCACTCACACTCAATTACTTTTCTAAGAGTTCTAATCAAAACAAGCCTAAAAAAATCTTATAGAATAGACAATTAAATTCAAATTAAAGCAACAAAAAATTGTTTAGAGGTCAAGAAAGACAAGAAACGAAAACAAGAATAAGAAAAAAATTATGAGATAAAAAACAAAGATGGCAAAGAATGTGAACAAGAAAGGATTTGTAAGACTGAAATTTTCAAGGAAAAGAAAATCAGGATTTAAAAGGCCGAAAAGAATGATGCAAAGTGGTTCTTTTTGTGCTTGTTGATGAAGTAAAACTTGGTGAATATGATTGTATCTTGCTCAAGAGATCAAACTGAAATCAGACTTCACAGTATCTCAAGTTCTTGACCAAACCAATTCCAATAAGGATTTGTCTTCGGTTTTGGCAGGTAAATTTCTTTTACTGGAAGTTTTCAAAAAAACATAAAAATTCCAGCAGCCAATTCACAACTTAGAACACAATCTTGGCAGTAAAACTCAACAAACCAAAGCCTTTTAATCAAGGAAAAATCTTATGAATAGATTAAACACAAAACTGGACAGAAACTAGAGTATGATGTTCAGTTTTTTCTGGATTTTTTTTTCAGCTACGGGTTTCAGACTTTTTGCAGTAGTTGACTTCACATTTTGCAACACAAATTGATAGTAAATGTCAAGAAAAAGAAACCTTCTTACTCAGGTAATAATCACAAGAAGATACTACACATAAAGTGGGCAGAAACTGGGATTCAAGAACAAGGCAGAATTCAGTTCCTTTTCTGAACTTTTCTTTCTCCACAAGTTTCAGACTTTTCTAGCAATGGATCAACACAATTTTGACAGTATAATCAATAAACCAAGGTATCCTTTATCAATCAATATTCACAAGATAATATAGAGCAAAGAACCAAGGTTTTTAAAGCACCAAATGGGTGACTAAAACTGGAGACAGAAAGATCGGGCAGAAACTGGAGTAAACTTGTGACAGAAGTTTTAACAATTCGGATGGAGATTTTTATTTCGTTTTTAAACATGGAAATAAAAAGAGAATTGAGAAGGGATTATGGGTAGAACAAGAAAACAGATATACAAAATATAAACACGAAAATCAGAGAAACAAAAACACAACACAAGTGATGGAAAAGGTAGAAAAACTGGACAGAATTCTGGATGGAGATTTTTCTATTTTTTCGGTTTTAAGCAGAAAATAAGAAGATAAAAACTAAGAAAATTCATAGGGAAGAACAATACTTACAGCACACAAGAGTAGTAAGTTGGAAACAAAACAAATAACACAAAAAGGATATGAACAACTCATATGAACAACTCCAATGAACAACCTAAAGGCAGCTCTGATACCAAATTGATACGAATTCTAGACTTGAAGAATAAAATTTGAACATATACTAGAGTGTAGCTCCTAGTATTATCCTCTAGGTTGAACTAACTCTTCCTTTAGTAAGACACCAACTCCAAGATTGAAGAAGGACCTTGTTTTTGTCCACTTGACGCCCAAAGGAATTATCCAAAACTCAAAGTTGGAAATTAGATTATCCTTGGAACCAACCGGCACACTTAGATTGTTGAGGGAAAGAAACTTAACAAAATAGCTTAAACATGAACCTAAGAGGCTATCCTCAAAGACTCAAAGAAAGTTCTAAACTAGAATTCAAAGAAAAGCAATAAAGCTCTCTAGTTTGTAATTAATCAAATCTGTCTTTACATGTGGCCGAATGGCCTTTATTTATAGATGAAACAATGCGCAGCTAAGAGGAAATCTACCTCTAAAAGGATTAGATTTCCTTTCATTTTAGGAATCTAATTACTAAAAGACTTCTAATCTAAGAAAATGAAATAAACATTAAGTTGCCTAAAACTAATCCAAGGTTGGTATAGATTGTGTTTGGCCGAGCTTGAGGAGCTTCTTCATTCATATTTGGAACCTTCTTCAATTCATCATGGCTATGGATTTGGAAGCTTCTTTAAACATCATGGATATGGTCTTGAAAGCTCCTAATTTCGTTCATGAAGAAGAAATAATATTGCCTAAAGTCGAATCCAAGTGTGGCTTGGATCAGAGAAGTGAATGGCGGCTGAACTTGTTTTGCTTCTTGCCGAATTAGAACCTTCCAAATTCGAACTTAGATTGTGATTAGAAGTGGCCTAAGGATCTTAATTACACGTGTGAAAGTTAGCCACACTCGATCCTTCATTCTCAAGTCTTCATTGATGACTAGAATGACATATGATGAATTAAGTTCGAAAGTCTTCCATGCTTTCTTTGCTGCCTTGACTTGAGTTTCAATTAATTCAATTATAAGAGATGTTAAGGTAGCTTACATTCTCTTAATTCGTGACCTAGTCATAGGACCATCAATTCCTTTTAATGGAGCAAGTTGTGGACGTATTGTGGACGAATTCTCAACTAAACATCCAACTTGTGTTTTTAGATTTGTCTCTCTCAGATTTAGTTGAGTTGTCTCGGTTGGATCGTTGATTGTTTCAGCTTTGGCTCTCATATTTTCATCAGTTTGGTAGTCCAAGTAAAACTCTTTAGAAGAGTTTTATCCTAGGTCTATAAATAGAAGGATTTTTGGCAACCATAATAGACATACAAGAAACTCTTTAGCCAACTTTTAAAAGAAGACATCTGCCGTTCTTGAAAGCAAAATCAAGAAAAAAAATTGAAAACCTTGAGAGCAAAAATCTGAGAAACCCGAACTCAATTTACGAAGTTAGCACTTTGGTTTTTGAGTGCTCCTATTCTAGTTGATTGTGTGATAATAACTAGAAAGTTGGATTGGTCGTGTGGATACCATAGAGGTGAAGGCAAACTAGTTTTGCTAGTTATTCGACATACAACGCTCTTCATAGGCCTACTCATCCAAACACTACCAAGGTACAAATTTTAAATTCTGATTTGATCTCACTTCGTATGAATCTCAGGGGGAAACCAATTTTAAAATTCCGCTGCTTGACGTACACAGTTTCTAACAATTTTGATTTAAGGTTTCTCCTGTTTGTTGTTTATGTTGTTGCCTGAACCTAATTTCCACATCTTTTGCAACCAAATAAAATCTTTACAATTGAAACATGCTTATGGATAGATTTTGTTGTTAAGGTAGCAGAAAAAAAAATATATTTTTCTCACAATTAGCTCATAGTTGGAATGTCCTCTACCTTTTTCTATGTACACAACTAATTTGGTTAATCAAATTTGCTACTTAACGCACAAAGAGATTTACACTTGATGTAATTTGCTATCCTATAGGCCATAGATTTTAATATAGCAAATTAATATATGATTCCGTATTCCATAAATCTGATTAGTTGATTAATATCATAATTTCATAGCAGATTATAATACATGAAGTTAATATTTGTTAATATGTATTTTTTGCAATCACTCTCTATATGTCGCAATCACTCTAGTACAAAAAATGCAAGTGCTTATGTAAACATAAATAACATTTTTTTGCCAACTAGCTCATAGTTGTAATGTGCTCTAATTTTTTCTATTTGCACAACTAATTTCTTTAATCATATTTGCTACTTAAGGAACAAGGAAATTTACACTTCATATAATGTGCTTTCAGATATAATTCCTTTCTTAATCATATTTGATTTAGCTGTGCTAATCAAGGTCATAGATTATGATATAGAAAATTAATATATGGTTGTCCCTTCCATTAACTTGATTGCATGATTAATATTTTAATTTCATAGCAAATTATGATACAAGAAATTAATATTTCTTAATATCTACTCTCTGCAATCAACCTCTATATGCAATAATCATTGTGGTAGAAAAGCATGGAAGTCATTGTGTAATATTTGGCTATTTTTTTTCTTTTCCTTTTTTTTTCAGCTTACCAACAAGTAGGCTATGGTTTTTCTTATTTTTTATTTAGGGCCTTTTGGATAATTTTTCCACATTCATTACCATCTTAGTCATTCTCTGTCAAGTTACCAAATTGAAATCATTTGTGCTATTATATTTATTGGTGCAATTAAGATTTTGGTCCTTAGGTGCTGAAACATATCTCTATTCTATTATATACTATATTCGGTGACTAAACAATGTCCGTTTTTTAATTATTCTTTAGTCTACTATAGTCTCAAGAAAAAGATATCTGAAAACTAAAATGGTTGAAAGTTGATTATGACATCAATAGAAATGATTGTGTCAACAAAATAGTTATTTACATGTCTCATGTGAAACTTGATTTCCTATACACTATTCAAATTCAAAATTGCTCCCAGATTTTCCCCATATGTTCCCACCTTTCTTTTCTGCGTACTATATTACTATTATCTATTTTCAAAATGTCGAAAACTTTGAAAATGTCATTTCTTGTAGTTGAAAATGTTGCAAAAGACTATCCCTATCAATCAAGTTCGCCCTACTCCTCGGAAAAAGAATACATTGGACAAGATTGGTACAAGTTGTTGAAAGATCAAATCCACAACTAAGGACAACAAAAGCTAAGGAAGTCAAGTATTATGTGCTAACAGATGCTAAGGTATACTAAGAATTTGGTAGTATTCACACACCAACTGCCCTTGTTCAATATAGTACATAATAATATAGGATTGCAATTATTACACTAACTAAACACATAATCAGAGTACAAAAGTTTCTGTAGCAATATTTGACAATGATATTTGCTACTTCAATGAATTTTTTGTTCACAATTGATGCTATGTATTGAATGCTATTGTTACCCCGGTAGAGGAAAATCATAGGCTAGATACGTACCAATATTATTGGATCATCACCAAGAGTACACTGGTGGAGAGTCACTTGAGAACCCATGCCACATACACTACCAATTATGATTCAAACATCTAATTTTGCTGACATGCACAAATTTGCAAATACTGATATTGCATTGAGTAAGAGCTATACAAACTCCAGCATACTAATCATTTTTGTAATGGTTGCTATTTCTACTAAATTTAGTTACAGATGTTGAAGTTTTGGTAGTTCATGCACTTCAACTAAAACAATAGGGTCCAAACACTGCAACTTCTAGAGATTTGGTCATTGTCAACCAAAAGTAAGTTCATACCTATAAGAAAAACATATTTTCGCATTTTCATGATTTCTAATTACTTCTTATCTTAATTGTATAAGGAAATGCCCAATGATCCTCACCATGTGGAATGATTTTGAGTGCAATGATGCCAACACTATTGCAAATAATCTTTTTTCCACTCCCACCCTCCTTTGTTTCAGAATCCGTGTAACAACATTCAATGGTAAACACTTATTCTCCTTTTCCATTAAAAAATGTGATAAAAAATTATTTTCATTAACTTGTTAGGTCAAATTCATTGAGTATTTAACTTGAAATATCTATTTTTTTCTTTTTTATATTAGTTTCAATACCTTAATAAAATGAAAAATAAACAACAAAAGTTAACATGACTAAGCTTTTGCATTTCTCTTGTTAATGGTAGACTCCTTTAGTGTTACATACACCTCACTAGCTGATTTCTTGTGTAATTATGAAGTAGTGTTTTATGGAAATTATTCACCTATAAATGACAATAAAACAAATAGTGAATGGTGATAAAATTCACTAATAGAGATTTCACTGCAAATATTAAATTCAAGTGTGAAGTTTATCCACAAAATATATATATATATATAGATATAGATATAGATATATATCTAAAATCTTCCACATCTAGGTCAAAACTCATTTTTGAGTACATTTTCTATAGGCTTCTCACTGACAAGTAGGGGCCAATCTTCTTTTATTATGAATGTTCCAATACAAACTCGTTTAGAATTATGAAAATGGTAATTTTTTATTTTTTTTTGTAAAATATCAAAACAGCATTTCACAAGTATACACAAAAGGTTCTCATCACATATCTTGCTATCATGCAAGTATAATGCTAGCAAAGAAGAAGTAATGAAGATTGTGGAAGAAAAAGCATTCAAAAATCCTGTTATCCTACTCCCACCTCCCTTTAAAGGGATCATAAACACAATCCATGCAACGCTCCAACAATTCCAAACCGTATTACATACAATATTATCATAATAGTATGTAATTTCCTCTCAAATGAAAAATACTTTTACTAACATCTCAAATTTCAATACAATATAACGCTGCTTGGAGTGTATCTCCAATCGAGTCAAGTTTCTGGTACATAGTATGCAACAACTACCACAAAACCATCAATGGTGATATTAGTCATAATATGAAGTGTATCTCCTATCATCAAAATTCACAACTAAAGGTCAGTTCAATTCCAACTAAATAATTGTTCATCTATACATTCAGTACTATATCTCAATTCTCAACAAAAACTAATTGCTTTATGCTTTATATAGTACTCTGACTTTGTATAGATTACACACTTCCTTTGTGTTTTCATTTGAAGGCAAGGACAAAAATTTATGAAATGAATGGTATAATGCACATATTTCTGAACAACATATATAGAAGGCTTTGAATGCTACTTGTTCAGTGCATGGAAAATAGATAGAAGTTCAACATTTTCTCATTGGTGATGACAAATTAGTCATGTTAGTGATTGCCATATCCCTGCCTTGAACGATTGCCATATTGGATATATTAATGTCCAATAAACTTCTTGGTTAATGTCATATTGGATTATATTAATGTCATATTGGTTTCAACGATTTCCTGGTTAATCCATACATTTGAATGTGCTTGCAGATGGAGGTTATCTCTTTACTATTAGATACTAAAAAATAGAGACAAAATTTCTTAATTTGGTATTTGTAGATAATCCACAATTGCATACTTCTTTTGGAAAGTAAATTGGTTCAGTTGATGCTAATGTTTATATACTATTCTAAGATTTTCCTTTTCATGTTGACCAAAGCATAGAGCTTATATTAGCCTTTTTAAACTAAATAAGCATAACAAGTTACAGCATATGCAATCCCATCGGACAAAGTAAATCCTCGTGAAAAGCAAACATTAGAAAAAAATTTGTGCTTAAAGATTTCCAAAATAATATTTCAGCATTAGGTTCATGGGTTTCAAAACAAGCACATTTCATGGTTACATTAACTCACTTTTAAACTCTATTATAAATTTATTAGCTACTATTACTTTGGAGATTTTTTCCTGAATTTATTTGCTAATCGAATTTCAGCTTAACTTGCAAAACTCCTGAGATTTGGACTAAACATAGGTGTAATCCTTATGGGGTGAAAGTGGTGTTACTAAAAACAACCAAATGTTTACGAATTTATAATGAACTCAATTCTATCCATACACACTAAGCTCAATATATAAATAATCAAACATCTTAATGTCCTTTTTAGAGTTGTCTCATGTCTCTTATGTGAGCTTTGCTATAGTCAGTTCTTAAGTCTCTGGTTCACTTTGTCTACTTCATTTCACCTGTACATAGTTTGCATGTCTTTCAGCGTTGGTAATCATGTGATTAATATTCTCAATACAATTCATTATTTACAAGCCCTCTATGAATATTTTGCACCTTATGAACCTATATTTGGAGATACAAATGCCTAAACCACAAAACCATAATGTAGGTGCATAATCATCATCTCTTTAAAAGATGATATAGGAAGCATTGTTGCAATAATATTTAGCTTAGATATTGAAAAACTTATAGGGCAGAATACTTTACAATTAAAAGAAGCCAAAGAAAGAGTATGTTCATTGTTGCTATACAAATATACTATTACAAGCACATGCTTGATACTAAAACAAACATATTGTCTCTATAACTACAGAAAATCCAAATGCCTCAAAAAGTCAATAATACACTCCAGCAACATACTCTTGTCTTATATGTCCGGCAATATGAGAACACCTATCAAGGAACAAGACGTTCATATACATCATTATGATATCCTATACCACTAATGACATGAACATTGCACAAAGCACTCTACTAGCACTAGATTCGCCAACCACATTGCTACCACCAATAGAATCCTAACAAATAGCACATGATGAAGGAACAAAAGATCAATCTCTTACTCTAGCAACAAAGAAAGCTCTTGAAGAGACAACTCATGTTGCCACAATTACTGGATCCAAACTAGAGAAACACAAGCATGATGCAGAAGATAAGAAAGAAAAAAAATCCAAACCTAGCTAAAAAGCCTCAAATTGAGAAATGAACACATGCAACTCCCTTCAAGTCCAAATAAATGACTTACTAAGTATTTAAATAAGTTTCCTTCTTTTACATTTTACTATTATCGTAAACTTTGTTTAAACTATTTAAGCTCATGAACAATTTCCAATATATTACTAAACTATGTATGGGATTCATATTATGAAATCAACTGTTGAAACTATTACACTATATATTATCTATTAAACATTTATTCCATATTTCATTTTTCTATAGCTTAATAAAAAAAATATACACAAAAATTCTAAATTTTAAACAAGAAGCCATTAATCACAAGGGCAAGGCAATGAAGATACTAGTAGTATAGATAAAACTCGAAAAACCCTAAGTGGAAAGAAACCTCCCATTTTTGTCAACACCCAATTGCTCCTTGCAATTGCAGCAGCTCCGCCATAGATCGCTCAGCAGCTCAAACTCCACAACCATGAGTAACCTCGACATTGCGACTCTCGAATCTATTTTGTTTGCTGAATATTCTATAATAATAGTTTTCGCTTATCATGAAATAATTGCAATAATGATAGGTAAGGTGCACAATTCCTTGCCTCGTACCGGTAAGATGAGAGAGCAAACCCCTAAGGTCGAAGCCCAAAAGCCATGTCTACAAATGCATGCAATATAACCAATATTCATTAATCCTTCCCTTTTTTTGGAATTACTCAACATAAGCTTAACTATGCTACCTATGAATTAGGATTTTTATGAAAAATTTTATTGTGTACGAAGATGGAATATTAGTATAGTTGGTATCGTGAGAAATTTATTTTTATATACGTTTTATTTATTTTTATTTATGTTATGTTTTTGTTACTCATTTTGTTTAGAAGGCTAGAAAATATGGATGTATAATGTGGAAAGAGCTAGGGTTTTACGCGTTTCTGGTGGTACTGACTGGTCATAAATTTATCAATAATTCAACCATAGCTATTTAAGCTTGTTGCTTACTTTTCCCTTCTCTAGTTTCCGTTGTTTTGAGATAATTTGCTGACATCTAATTATGTTAAGATCATATATTGGAAGTTGTATATTTAAAGGCGAATTCCTTTATTTCTCTGCGATCACTGTATTGTTTTGTGTTGGTTTGATGCCCTTCGTGTTTTTATGCTTATATGTGAAAGTCCTCTAATGATCATAAAATCTTTGTTCTTATGTGAACTTTTTATTTGTTTGCAATTGTTGGCTTTGGAAAGAAAAATGGGCTGAACTCATCGAAGAAGTAAACTAGCAATGATAAATTAAAAGTAATATAGATCGTAACATTCAACCCCCTTTTATTAGTATTAAGAGAAAAATACATAGGAATGCACTAACCATACCACTCATTCCGAGAACTAGAAATTAAATTATTAATTAAAATAAAAATTACAAGTCCGACCCCTATTTAGATACAAAAATGCCATAATACATGATGGTATATACTTCAAACTCTAAAATAATCAAAACTAGCCCATCTATAGCTGAATTTGTCCCTTGAAAGCAATTAGAGAAGGAATAAATTCAGTCCCCCGAAAAGAATGAGAGAATGGATAAATCAACATTTTAAATATGGATATCTGCCAAAACTTTTCCTCAAATACCAAGGAATAGAAAATTTCTCATACTCTCAAGTGCCAAGAATAGAAATTTTGTCATTAACCATATCAATAGGAGCTTGTGAATCACATTCAACCATAAACCATATAACACGAAACTTATGACACAATATCAATCCAAATAATAATAATTGACATTCAGCCCTAATGCTAGTACCAAGCCAAAATGATCATAGTAACTAAAAATCCTACCCCCCCCCCCTCCCTCCCCCTTCTCTCCCTTGGAAGATTACTGTGTACTTCTAAACAACTCTCATCCATATTCAACTTATACTAAATAAATTTGAAAATGTCCATCACACTTGGATCACCTTAGAAGGAAATCGAAAAACTTCCATATAAGACACGAAATTCTCCCAATTCCTACTCCTAAACTTCAACCTAGGATGCACCTTATTCAAATGCCCAAATATTTAAAATTCCACTTCTTTACCACCCAACCTATTATGCACATCTTATTCTGAAACCTATGTAAATTCCTTGCTCTCCAAATCACCTAGCAAATAATAGAAAGAAGCATCATGATAGAAAACTATAACAATTTTTTTGGAGCATTTAATACTATAACACCATGCAACAATCATAAACTAGGAAACCATTATAATTAACTCCCAATCTTTGTTCAAAATGTCTATATAAAGCTAAACCATAATCCTCGAATAAGAAAACATGATTAATCCCATCAACTTGATGAGCATGACAAAAAAAAACATTGAGAGAGACCCATGATTCAAAACTAGAACAATACCTCATCCAATCAAAGACATCCTCACAACAAAGATGAAATGAAAAAAGCTATAGTATCACTAACTCCTAGCCACCAAATATACCTATCGAAAGGCTACCCATGCAATTGTCTTCTCATGAAGTCATATACTAATTTAATTGCAAACTCTACAGATGAGGAAAGTTACCAACACAATTGATCCTCCTCTTCTCTATTTACCAACTCAATTGGGAAAGCAATGGACTTTATTTGTAACTTTTTGTGGTAGCAGGGATTCCAACATATTGTAATTCCATTTATTCTCCCCAATGAAATCTGGCCACAAACCTCCAATCTTCTTCCATCTCTACTAGGTTTTTCAAAGGACCATCCTCTATCCAATCATCCCAAAAAAGAAAAAGAAAAAAAAAAACTCCTCTAACTTTAAATTCCAAATTGAATTATTCTCCACCAATTCTATTGAATTCTAATATTGTCTCCAAATATGCGATGCCTTTCCCTCACAATCAAGTGTGGTAAGATGCATGGTTTTAATATATTTTGCAACCATATATGCATACCAAAGTGATGTTTGTTGCCTAAATTGCTACCATAATTTGAACTCAAAAGCTTTTGCTAAATCTTGTAGAGATTGAAATCCAAGTCCCCTATCATCTTTTGGTACACATAAATCTTGCCATCTTCTCCAATGACACTTTGGGCCAAACTCAATACATCCCTAAAACAAACGCTGAAAATAACTTCTCCAAATCATATATGAACCCTTTCAAGAGATAGAGTACCACAACGAGAAAGATTAGAATAGAAGCTAAGACATGCTTCATCAATAAAACACTAGTCTTAATCGATAAGTACTTCTTGGACTAGCCAGCAATTCTACTATTGAGCCCTTCAACCAACCCTATAAATAAAGATTTCATATTCCTTTCTAAATATAAAGGACAACCTATGTATTTGATTGAGAGAGATTTGAATTAGAAACTAGTAACATCCTCAACTACTCTTTTAATTTAATAAGTTCATACCAAGAATAAAGCATGACTTGGCAATGCTAACCAACTAATTCAAGGTGAACTCATACTCTACTAAAGAAAAAATAATGATGTCTTCTGTATAAGCTAGATGAGAGATTAATGGACTAAGGAATCAAAAAGGTTTTGAAATGATCTTTTTTTAGCAACCGATTTAAAGATTTGGAAAAAGCCTCTACCATACTCATAAACAACAATGGAGAGAAAGGACAACTTTGACGCAAACCCCTTGAAAATTGGAAATACCCATGCAACTCTCCATTGATGATAAACAGAAAAATGATAATTAGAAATAAGGCACCAAATCATATCAATCGTTATCTCTCCAAAGAAAAACTTATGCAAAGTAACCAATGTAAAAATCCAAGAGGCCCTATCATACGCCTTTGCTATATCCAATTTAATAGCTACATTGCGTTTTCTAACTTTCTTATCTATGTTCATCATTAACTCTTGATTAGAGGAATATTCTTAGATATTAAACTTCCTTTAACAAAACCATATTGTTGAGGAGAAATAATTTTAGGCATCACCACTTGCAATCGTGTAGATCACCTTATAAATAAGGTTGCAAAGATTAATTGAGAAAGTCAAAAAATGTATTGGGGTTTCAATTCTTTGGAACGAGGGAAATCAAAGTCTTAAAAAATCCCATTGGAAGTGCTACTCAACTAAAAAAATCTTGGATTGCACAAGTCACATCCCCTCCAATCACATCCTAACAATGCTGGAAAAAGAGTCCCTGAGAAACTATCATCTCTAACTACACTTTCTGAATTCATATCAAATGCAATTGAGCATAATTCTTGCATAGAAGGCATCCTAGTCAACTAGTTATTATCCCTTGTAGACAAAACCATTGGAATAACCTCCAAACTTTCTCCAACTGGTGGTAGTATTGTGCAACATAAATTAAGTCATTAGACAACAAACTATAAAAGAAGGACACTCCCAATGTAGCAATAGTTTCAATATCTTCCCTCAACTCACTATGATCATCTTTAATATGATGAATCACTAATTTTGACCACTTAGTTCTAATTGAATTAAGAAAGAATTGTGTGTGAACCTCTCCCTCTTTCAGCCATTTCACTATCGACTTTTGTCTCCAAAAATACAACACATAATATGTTCTTGCTCTATGAAGTTCAATGAGTTTAGATTTGAAACTTGATTGCTCCACCTCCTCCAACCGCAACAAATTCTCTTTGGCTTGCTTTGCATTCAAGAAAATATTCCCAATTGTGTCTGACTCCAAATGCCTAATGTTGAATTAACCTTCCTTAACCTGTGAAACAATATATAGAAAGGAGATACATGAAAATCTAGCAGCCAAGCATTCTCAACCACAACCTTAAAACCCTAATATTGTACCCAAAAATGTAAAACCCAAAATGGTTTCCTCACTATCTAAGTCGTTGAGAAAGCCACCAAAATTGGCAAATGATCTGATCCAACCCTATCCAAATGTCAAAGTGAAGTTTGACAATTTTGAGCCAGCCAATCCTCAGAATATTGAGGCCCGTTGGCCTAATAGTCAATACCACCATCTTGCCTTTGGCCTCAAGATTAGGTATCGACCATATTATTTAGAATTATAATTTAAACTAATAGAAAGAATGACTATGCCACCTATTACCAATAACACTAATTACCAAATAATTGCCACAAACAGTGCCCACTAGATAAAATTAATATTCATCACCCACTCTGAGATAAATACTCACTAGATCTTACAGTTAATATTATCCCTACAACACAAATCCCAAATTAATTTTTGGGGTAGATACTCCAATACTTAATTTAGTATTAAGGTTTTTCGGTGGCCAAAAGCTAGGTATACTTTTTACCTAGTATAGTTAAGATGTATTTATACTTAAAATTCGAGATTATAGGAATATGTCTTTGAAAGAATAATAAGTTACCAAATCTCTTTCTAACACCATCATCATGGGTTTAATTTTCTAAAGCTTTTATTTTAAGTCAAGATCCATTACTTATTTTTGGCCACAAAATTAGATGTCTTTGGCTCTTAATTCATCATTTGTCTGGTTATTAACTTTTAATGGGAGGAAGAGTTGCTTAGATATGGTTGCAAAGTTCCATATGTCCCTTGTGCTAACATATTATTGCCCTTATTGGGGACAAAATAAAGAAATATTTATAATTATTTTTTACAATAAAAACTATTAAAGGAATTATAAAAATAATTATAAAACTGTTAAACCTATTAAAAAGTAAAATTTAATGCCTAATACATAAATGAAAAATAATTATAAAAATAAAATTTTTTGTAAAATTCTACTCCATTTGTTTATAAAAAAAAGGGTTCATTCTAGGTAAGGTACAACTTTTTTTTTTTAAATTATCATATATAATACATTTAATACACAATTAAATATATAATTTTTTATTTTTACCCTTATTTTCTAAATATAGATTATATATCATTATTAGTAAAAACAATATATGAATCTTCTCCAGAAGTGAATTCTCTTTTTTGGAACCGAAAGAATATATATGTAATTTGATCAACCCTCTCAAAAAAAATAATAAAATATAAAAGATAGAACATTTTCAACCAGGTAGAGTATAAATAGTTAATTTTTTTCCTTTAAATTCTTCAAAAGAGAACTTTGAAGCTGAATTGAACAATATTTATTACTAGAGCATGATTCAATTTCATGGGTTAATATATTTAGCATTTAAGACATAATATTATTAGTAAGTATACAACTCCCAAAATATTTGTGATATTAATTTAATTAGTAAAAATAACATTTTAGAAAATAAAAGAGTAAAGAGAATATGTTAATAAAAAGAGTTTTAAATCTAGATATAACAACTATGAGAGAGAGGGCGAGACCGAGGGAGGTGTGATCATGTGCCATTAGCGAAAGGAGAAAAAAATAAATAAATTTAGTGAATGCATTTCTTTGTTTTAGAAGAAAGTCCTCCTTGTGAAAACGAAACTCTCCTGACCTGTACCAGAGGCTTCTTAGCTAGGCGGGATGTAAATCAAAGGATGTGCGTGAGTTAGCAAAGGCCTGAGAGAGAGAGAGCGAACAGGCCAAACTCCAAGACAAACCCCCACAATATTTCAGCGAAAAATCTGCCCCACACAAGGTTCAAACCTGCGTTGCCGGAGGATTTCTCCCCACGTCATCTCAAGCTTACCAAAATAAATAAATTTAGTGAATGCATTTCTTACTGAAGGCATATAAGATGAGACATTTTATCATGCTGTTGAATGGAAAAGCTGAACAATTTTCGGAGGAAACAAAATGCTAATTAGAAGAATGAAAGGTCTCTACACGCCTAGGTTCCATATATGCACTTCTCCACATTTTTATTTATTTCCTCATTTCTTTTCACTTTTTTTCTTAAATTCTGTAATTTTATTTCCTCTTAATTTCTTTTCACTTCTTTCTTAAATTCTTCCATTCTATCCATCTGGCGCATTCTTCAATGACCTTACAAATCATCTAATTAAGTTTCTTCCAAATTACTTTAAATATAATCAATTGATCATCTAGATAATCTTTGGAATAATATACCATATTTGGCATATCTTATCAGTCTTGAGTGATATCTTACATTAATGTTATATATTACATCAATCTATATTCTTAACATTTTCCATTAATGAATAATTCATATCTTACATTAATATTCATATATTTTATCTAATAAGAAAATATTGTATATATTCATACCCTTACGCAGGGTGGTGAGTTAGAGACAGTTAGGGGGATAAATCTATAATTTAGCAGGTACACATCGGAAGTCAAAAGAGTTAATAAAAAAATTATATGATTAGTTTACTATATTAAAAATAAAAATAAAAATAAAATTTATATGATTGACTTATTAAACTAAAAATAAAATACTACATATGTATAAAATAATTTGTTTGTATCTAATTGATATCTCATATATTTTGCATCAAAATAATTGATATTGTCATGAAAACTTGTTGAATGTTCATAGATTTCATCAAACACGGAATGTTTAGTTTGAGAGACAATCTTCCGTTAAAGAACTTTAAATATTTTTTTCTTCATCTTCATCTTTATCATATTTTCTAATGAAGTTAAATGATTCAATGTTTTTTCTATTGATATTGATCAAATCTAAATAACCTCCTGCCGATATGAAATTTGTTTTTAACTGTAGCAGGATTGTTAAATTCAACATATCATAAGGCAAAATGAAAATGTCAAATGTAATTGTCGCATGAAAATGCTTTCCCAAGAGGGAGTTCTATTAGCACTAGATCATTAATTATAGGTATAGATATTTTCCTATTCTAGAAAAGTCTATTGTTGATTAACTATAACTTTTTATTTATCATAAAAAAAACAATGCATTTTATATAATTATTAAGTGTATAATGATAGGTTGTACAATTTATTATTAATGATGATACTTTTTGGAATTTCATACAAATATAAACTCTCTTTGTAGAGGGCCCAAAAAGTTTTAAAAGTAAATTATTTTTTTAAACCACTAAAAATTATTCTATGAGTAGATAAGGGGATAATGATATAGCTAATGAATGAGAAACATGAACTTTATTCTCCAATAAGTTGTGCTTGTTTCTTCAGCTAAATTGAATTGATGAAATTTCTTTTTCCCTTTTACTTGATAGATATTTGCTATTTTTACCGTTCATAAATTAAGACCGCAATTGAATTACTGTTAAGACATCCCTTGATATACAATCAATTTATTATTCCACCATTTCAATAAAAAATTCAATTTGAATTGAATACAATTTTTTTTAAGTTATTAAATACAACACCATTTAGTGCACCATTAGATATACAATTTTACATTTTTAATCCTTGCTTTTAAATTATGATCATACATAATCATTATTAGCAAAGATATTATAGAAATTTCATTTTAAAAGTAGAATTTTTCTGGGACAAATAAATATTTAAAAGTAGACTTTTGTTTTGCGATGAAGAGAGTAATTATCATGATGTAGTTACCTCATGCGTGAATATATTTAATTCTTATCCCTTTTTTTTTTGGGAGATTTCTATGATTTTGAAAGAAGACTTTCATTGAACCTAATTAATCTAGAGATTTTTTTGACTGTTCGAAATGGGTATTTCATTGAACCTAATTAATAAAAAGATTGTTTCCAATGTCCAAATATCGAAGATCTTCATTTCCGTAATTAATCCTACCCATATATAATATATATAAGAAACCACGACTCCATCAAGCTATGTGCTCTTAAGGTACGAAAGTTTCTTTACTCTTATTATTTCACTGATCAATCTTTTAACTTTTGAAATGAAGCATTTGCTTTCAGTTCTTACGTTTTACCTTGCCTTTGTGCAATTTCTCTCAACGAATGCTGTTCCAACATCAAGTAAGTGGCTAAAAAAATTATCAATGCAATTTTTTTTATCCCTCCGTCAATTTCAATATCAAAATTCTGGTTAAGTCATAGTTTTATTTTGGAATTCATTGGGCAAAAGGGTAAAAGTTTTGAAATTTTTATTAACGGCATCACAATGTATATTTTTATACAAATGATATAATATTTATGCAGAATGTGCCATTTTATGTACAAGAATATATAAATATATGCCTTTAAAAAAAATTAAATGTTTTACACTCTTTTTTGAATTTAATGTTTTAGCAGATCCTTCGGAGAATTCTCTCCAATAATAATCCCTTTATGCATTTTATATAGGAAGTTTCGTCTCAGAAAAGGCAGAAAATTTGATTGGCAAAAGGTTGGCCATGGTACTTTTTCTATCTTTTGTATCATATATTCTTATGTATAGTTTAATTCATGATGTACACATAAAAATTATTGATCCTTAAATTCAACATAATGTTATGAATTAGGGCAATGAAAATTTGATGGATCTAAGAGCTTATTACAAAGATTCTGAAGATAGAGTGGCAATCATGGACTACCCAGATCCTGGTGCAAATCATGGTCATAATCCAAAAGTTCCTCCATCTGCTAAGGGAACAACCCATTAGAAGCTACATGATGAGATTGTATCTATCAAGATGACAATAATGAAGGCAAGATGAAAGCAATTATCTTCCTTGGCGAAATGTCTTGTGTGCATTCTCAGCAAAAAACTTTTGAAGAAAATATATATTTTTAAGGATAAATAGTATAAATAGTTCCTTAATTTGGGATTTTAGATCTCTTTGGTCCTTCAAATTCAAAAAGTTTCATTTAGTACCTTAATTTACAATTTCAATTCTAATTAGTCTTTCTAATAAAATCAAATCGAGTAGGACTTAATGTATCCAATCACATGATTCACATGTATTTAGGGTGAAGGGCTATGAAAGAAACCAAAATAAAAATAGTAACTTGCAAATAACCACTTTAAACTTTTACTGTTTTGCAAAATATCTCTAAAAGTTTTATTTTGTATTTTATCACTTCCAACTTTGTAATTTTCAGAACACACATAAATTTTTATTAGTTGAATATATTATGAATAGATAATTTTACTCTTTAATTATCTAAATAAAAAAAATATCAAAATCGAAAGTGATTTTCATAATTAGAAATATAACCTAAATAAAATATTTTAAAATTGTGCAAGTCAATGACTAATATATTAAATTTTGTTTGACCTGATTCTATTAAAAGAACCAATTAGAAATGAATTTGCAAGTTAAGAGATTAAATAAAAACTTTATAAATATAAAGACTAAATCGAACTAATGTACCAAGTTGAGGGACGAATCATGATATTTACCCTAACCATTCGTTCGTAAACTTGGGACATGGGTTCAATTTGATCAGTCATGTTTAAAAAGTTTTAATTTGGTCTATTAACTTATAATTTCAATTTTAATTGGTTTTTCTAATGAAATCAATCCAAATAGACTTATGCATGCATAGGACAAAAGATAGTGGAAGAAATCAAAATCAAAATAAAAAATTGCAAACAACCACTTCAAAAATTTACTCTTTCATAAATTGTTCTTTAAAATTTTTATTTCACATTTTATCATATCCAACTTTATAATTTTCATATCATACATCAATTTCTATTGGTGATGAAAAATAAATTATGAAAAAATACCAAAATTAAAGGTGATTTAAATAATTAGAAATATAATTTAAATAAAATATTTACAAATTGTGCAAATTAGTGATTGAATGCAATAAGCATTGTTTGGTTTGATTCATTTAGAAGAACCGATTAAAATTGAATTTGCTAGTTAAAAAACTAAATTAAAATTTTTTTGGACATAAGAGACAAAATTAAACTAATATCTTAAGTTAAAAGGCCAATGGTACAATTTACCATATTTTCGAATTACAATAATTTGTGCATGACATAAAATAGTGATGATGGCGACAGTTATCTTCAATTTAAAGCATAGCAATCTAAATCTGCGCCCTTCTCTATTGGGCTTTTGCATCCTTTTTTGTTCTAGCATCTTTTATCTGCTCCGTTGAGATAGAGTCAAACATGGATGCAGTTAAAGATTCCAAAAGTTAAAAGGTTCCCTAACTGTTAAACTTATGTATGAGGTTGGAGTTACTGGAGGATATTGTTAAAAATTCGTCTGGGGAGAAAATGCCTTAGATTCTATTAGAAAAATTTGTGTGGGAAGAGAGTCCATCATAAAAACCAATTAACGTGGAGATATATGTACACTTAAAATTTTAAGCTAGTAAATTTTCATCCATTCTTATATATTAAATATTTTATATCACGTATGTTATGTAATTTCCGACATCAAGATATCACTATTAACAGCTATCCATGAGCGTTAACAGATATAAATTTGTCCACTACTACCTAATGGAAGTTGAGGAATTTTCCTTTTTTGTTCAGAAGACTATGTAATGGAAGCATTTCAGCTTGAACTTCAAATTGAAAGACCACTGTAACGTATGCAACTATTTCTAGTTTAGAAGCAGCAAAGAGTAACAAGGACAAGCTAGGCTAGTGAGTTTATCTCCTGTTTAATGTCCAACAAAAGAAATAGCTTGGATCTACAACAAAATTGGCCTGACCATGGAGAGATAGTAACATGTGCTGTCGAATGACAGAATACATACATCAATTGTTGTTTGTCATTTCCATTCATAGGACAGAATAACAGTGAGTAACATGTGCTGTTGAATGACAGAATACATATATCAATTGTTTGTCATTTCCATTCATAGGAAAGAATAACAGTGAGTAGATAATCGTGGAAAAGTATAATCTTGCAAGATCTTAACGGATCCTCCAAACTTATAATTTTGGGAAAATATTACATACAAGGAACCATATGAGAAATCTTGGAGATGGTATCGTTGCTTAGGAAGGAGAATTTGAAAGAAGTTGACAAGACGGATAACGTCGAGAGAGAAATGAGAATTGGTGACAAAGTAATATTAATGTTTTAATGAATAGGGGTAATTTTGACATCAGAGCAAAAAGTTAGCCTGAATGCTAATTTTTAAATGCCAGCCCATTCATTATCCATGTCGTTAATTCTATTTCAATTTTAAGTAAAACAATGTGATTTTATTATGATGGAACACAATAAGTACAAAATAATAGCATAAAGGATCTGATCTACTTGGAAACAATTTTCTTGATAAGACACGCAGTCAATATGCAATCATTCACAAATATGTTTCTAAATAACACAACTAATTATATTCAAAATTTTTACCTCAATATATCAAACTCACACATTGATCAAGAATTCACAAATATGCCAATCAAGCAAAAATAACTCGCAAAGTTACTAACGGTTCAAACTACGAACACCTACAAAACAAACCTCAAAATGTCTCTAGAAATTCCAGTTCAGAATAGAAGAGTAGTAAAAAATTAGAATTTTTTTCCTCCCTTTTTACTTGGCGGCTCATCTATGAATAAATATCTTACCTTTGTAATCTACATAATACATTGTAATAGTTGATCACGTTGTAACTGTTCTATTCAAATATCACACGCCCTTGGTACTTTTGGATAGGTTTGGGCTACCGAATTCCCACATTACTAGCGTGACTTGAGATCCACATTACTGATGTGGTCCGAGTTCCATATTTTTGGGCCCACAAGCCAATTACTATGCCATGGGTTGAGGTCCGGTATATATGACAAGAATTGATGAAAGCATAATCTGCAATCCAAACCAACAAATACAACTCACAAAGTTGCAAACACTTCAAACTTTGAACACATGTAAAATAGATTCCAAAGTTGTTCTCCGGGTAAGAGGCTCAAATGCCTAAGTTAGAAAGTGTCTCTAGAAATTCCAATTTAGAATAGAACATAATAGAAAATTAGGGTTTTCTTTCCTCCCCTTTACCTCGCGGCTCAACTATGACTATATATCTTATCTCTGAAATCCACAGAACACACTGCAACAATTGATCACGTTATAACAGTTGTCCTCCAATATGGCACGCCATTAATCACTTATTGATAGGCTTGGGTTGCCAAATTCCCACATTGCTTGCGTGATTCGAGGTCCACATTACTGATGTGGTCTGAGTTCCACATTATTGGGTTCACAAGCTGGTTACTAAACCATGGGCTGAGATCCAATATATATCACAAGAATTGATGAAGGCATAAATCGTAACCCAATCCAGCAAATACAACCCATAGGCTGCAAACACTTCAAACTACGAACACTTGCAAAACAAATCTCGGAGCAGTTCTCCAGGGAAAAAACTCTTATGCCCAAGTTAAAGAGTGTCTCTAGAAATTCCAATTCAGAATAGAATAATAGTAGAAAATTAGGGTTTTTTTCCCTCCTCGTTTACATAGCGGTTCAATTGTGACTATATATTATACCTCCGAGATCCACAGAACACATAATAGTTGATCATTTTGTAACGATTCTCCTCAAATATCACACGCCGTTAGGAACTTGTGGATAGGCTTGGGCTACTGAATTCCCACATTGCTAGTGTGATCTAAAGTCCACATTACTGCTGTGGTTCAAGTTCTAGATTACTGATGTACTCTGAGTTCTACATTATTGGGCCCACAAGCAGATTATTAGGATATAATTTGAGGTCTGGTATATATCACAAGCGTCGATAAAGGCATAATTCACAACCCAATCCAACAAATACAACTTGCAAAGCTGCAAATGCTTCAAACCGTGAACACTTGCAAAATAGATCCAAGAGTGGTTCTATGATAAAGAGGCTCCGATGTTTAAGTTAGAGAGTGTCTCTAGAAATTCCAATTCAAAATAGAATAATAGCTGAAAAGTAGGGTTTTTTTCCTCCTTTTTTACCTTGCTGCTCAACTGTGAATATATACCTTACCTCCAAAATCCATAGAACACGTTGTAACAATTGATCACGTTCTAACAGTTCTCTTCAAATATAGCATGCCGTTAGGCACTTATAGATAAGCTTGGGCTGCCGAATTCCCACATCGCTACATGATTTGACGTCTACATTATTGATATGGTCCAAGTTCTAGATTACTAATGCAGTTCGAGTTCCACATTATTAGACCCACAAGCCGGTTACTAGGACATGGTCAAGATCCAGTATACATCACAAGAATTGATAACGGTGTAATTCACAACTCAATCTAGCAAATACAACCTGCAAAGTTGCAAATGCTTCAAACCATGAACACTTGCAAAACAAATCCTGGAGTGGTTCTTTGGAAAAGAAGCTCCGATGCCCAAGTTAGATAATGTCTCTAGAAATTCTAGTTCAAAATAGAAAAAGAGCAGAAAATTAGAGTTTTTTTTCTCCTCTTTTATTTGGCAGCTTAACTGTGAATATATAATTTGCCTCTGAGATCCACGAAATACATTGTAACAGTTCCTCAAATATCACATGCTGCTAGGCACTTATAGATAGGTTTCGGCTGCCAAGTTCCCACATTGCTAACATGATCTGAGGTCTACAACTCTACATTATTAGGCCCACAATCCGATTACTAGGCCATAAGCCGAGGTCCGATATACACAAGAATTGATGAAGGCATAATTCGCAATCCAATCTAGCAAATACAACCCGCAAAACTACAAACGCTTCAAACTCCGAACACCTACAAAATAGATTCCGGAGTGGTTCTTTGAGGAAGAGGCTTCAATGCCTAAGTTAGAGAGTCTCTCTGGAAATTCCAGTTCAGAATAGAAGAATAGCAGAATTTGTTTCCTCCCCTTTTACCTAGTGGCTCAATTGTGAATATGCAGCTTGCCTCTAAGATCCACGGAACACAATGTACAGTTGATCACGTTGTAAAGGTTCTTCTCAAATATCACACGCCATTAGTGTTGGTTTTGTACTAAAGCCAATTAAATCTAAGATTATAATTTGTTATTTATTACCAAGTGATTAAGAACCTAAAGGGTCACACACAAAAAGAATTTGTTCTTGGGTTAAAATGATTAAATAATTATGTGATAATTATAGGGGTTAATTTGTAAAATAATTAACCTAAAAGATCTCCTATAAGATAAGTTGTGATAAGATAAATTTTTTTTATTTTAATAGAATTAAAATTAGTTTTAATTTTATTAAAATAATTCTATCACAATAGAATATCTAATAAGTCTGTTAGACTGTCTAACAGATAGATAGAACTTACCTTTTAATAGGAGACAGACACCAAGTTCCAAATAGAGCGTATGTATAGAATTTTTGACGTACCGAAGTTTACTGCAAGACGAGAGAAAAAAGTTTTTCTTTTGTTTTGTTAGAGTTCTCTTGAACTCTAAAATTTTGCGGCGCCCATTGAAGGAACTAACATTTTGGCTTGGTGTCAATCAATTCTAGGAGGATCCTAAGAACTAGTTCGTGTGGATACCTTAGAGGCCGGACGTTTGTGCTGCTGTGGTTGACAGATCTTCCTTCATCAACATAATCTTCAGTCATCGAAACAGGTTTTTTATTTTATACATATATTGAAATTGATCCTGGTGAAAATCATATTTTAATTCCGCTGTCTATAAATTTGTTTATGGCATACATGATTTCCTAACAGTGGTATCAGAGCATAGGATTTAATTTGCGTATAAATATAAATCTATGTGAATATAAATTGTTTATGTTTACATATATGTATGTGTTATGTTGAATGATTGAGAAAAATTATTTTGTTGAGTGAAAAATTGTTTTTCACTTATAGAACAAGTTGAAAATTTTATTTGAAAATTTTCTAATTTATTGCCACTTGTCAAAAGTTGTTTGTCGAATTCTTGGCCACTACTTGAGATTCATGTTCTAAAAAAAAAAAAAAATTTAATTGTTTCTTTGAAACAGCCGCGGCAGGAAAAAAAAAGTTTTTTTTATAAAATTTTTCCAACCAGTGGCGGTAGCAAAGAAAAGAAAAAAAAAAATTTTTTTGAAGAAGCGGTGGTGGCAGTACAAGAGTTGCTGACGTCAGCCAGGGCTGATGTCAGATGACGTCAGCAGCAGGGACAGAAAGGGTGTCATCACTGGTGACGTCATCAGGCTCTATTTATTAAAAAAAAATAATTTATGGGCCATTGGGCCAGTGGGCTGCTTTTAATTAAATGGCTGCTTGGGCTCCTTTTTAATTTAGTGAGTCATTGGACTGGATCAAGTCCACATGTTGGACTTGGTCTTAATTTGGGCCAGATGGTTTGGCGGGCTCCAAGTTGGGAGTTAGGCCAAATGGTTTGGTTAAGGCTTAAGCTTTCTGGCCTGTAGAGTGGACTTTGAGTCCATTAGTACCATATGGATCAAACCCAATTGAACTAATACTAAATAAATAAATAAATAAATTTGGGACATTTTTCATTATAAAGAGTTTATTTATGTTAAGGCCCCTTTTAATTTCTGTTCTTTATTTATTATGGCTCAAGATTTGAAAATTTTTTATGTTAACCCATAAAGCTTATCAATTAATTCAATAATATTTCTAATATGATTAGAAATGTAATGCATACAAGATTTATGATTGAAATTTGTTTATAATTGTTTAATGTGATTATTCAATTGTTATGTCATATGTGATTTAATATTTGATTAAATGATTAGATTATTTAATTGCATATTGTATGTTTAATATATTAAATCCATATATTTGTGTATTTTGGTTTTGTAAATTGCATAAATTTAAATTCTTATTCTATCTTTATTTTCTTGTTGTAGAAAAATGAATAACAACATGAACTTGCGTAGCATTTTGTTTGACAATAAACTTACTGGCCCAAACTATTTGGACTGGGTTCAAAACCTAAGAATTGTTCTTAGGAATGAGAAGTTGCTCTATCTCCTTGATGGTCCTGTTCCTGATGAGCCTGCTGCTAATGTTGATCAAGCAGTAAGAAATGCATATCAGAAGCATTTAGATGATTCTGAAAATGCATGTTGTATCATACTCGCTTCAATGAGTCACGAGCTACAAAAGCAGCATGCGGACATGACTGCCTTTACAATGCTTCAACATCTGAAAGCATTGTATGATAAAAGGGCTAGAAGTGAGCGATATGATACCACGAAGGAACTCTTCCATAGCAGGTTGGCAGAAGGATCTTCAGTTTCAACTCATGTACTGAAGATGATTGGTCTTATTGAGAAGATGGGTAAACTGGGATTTATAATGTATCATGAGTTAAGTGTTGACTTGATACTACAATTCCTTCCTCCCAGCTTTTCTCAATTTGTGATGAACTTCAACATGAACAAAGTTGAGACTCTACTTTGCCTGAGCTATTGAACTTGCTTAAGGAAGCTAAGGATACCATGAAGAAAGAGAAGGCTACTGTGTTGCTAGTTGAGGGGTCCAATAAAAGAAAGCGTAAAGCTGGTCTTAAGAAAACCAAGAAGAAAGCTGAACCCAAGGCAACACAGAAAGCCAAAAAGGACAAGAAAGAAAAGAGCACTTGCTTCCCCTGTGGACAAGATGGACATTGGAAGAGAAACTGCAAGGCTTATCTTGAAACAGAAGAAGCTTACTGAAGCTTCTACTTCAGGTTTGTTTATGGTTGAAATAAACCTTTCTACTTCAAAATCAAATTCTTGGGTATTAGATACCGGATCTGGCTCTCATATTTGTAATAATATGCAGGGTCTAAAGATAAGTAGAAAGCTGGCAAAGGGAGAGGTAGACCTACGCAAGGGGCAATGGAGCAAAAGTTGCTGCTTTAGCCATAGGAACATATAATTCAGAAACATGATTGTCATGTGTCTTCATTCGGTTTAAAATACATGAATGATTGGTTTTAGTAAGAGATTTGTTATGTAATTTAAAACCGTCATATTTGGTTATATTTTGATACTTTATGCAATAAAGATGTATGGTGTTTTATCATCTTGGACTATATATATTTATATATTGATGATAAAGTCCTTAGAATAATACTTATTATTCTTAAAGATCCCTAATCATAGTATTAACAAAATTAAAGACGTTGTTAATACGGATAGATTAGCATATATGGTGATATATGAATGAATTGTTGGAGAATAATTCATTGGATTGATCCACTTAGAGATTCCATGAGGTTAACTATTTGCGTGCCAATGGTATAATCTCTACGTAACAGTAGTGTAAGTGATCCTCAGACTTGAGATCATAAAAGTATCTATAGTGTGAATTGTTATACTTTAACCCTATGAGTCCATAACTATAACTAGTTGTGAGTGCCATAGAAGTTGGGTATAACATGAAACATTGATAGATGATTTACGATCAATAAAGGATTCACCACTTCTAATAGTAAGAAGAGTATATCCCACAAATGGCCACTTGTTGAAATATCAACTCAAACTGTTTGCAAACGAGCAAATAAATCTGGAAGAGTTCTAAATTTATTTTAAAAGAGTTGAATTTCAGGAATAAGAAATTATAATAATTAGTATATTAAGAGTTGGCACTTATACCTTACTCTTATACTAATTAGGGATATAGTATGGTGAAAGGATATTAATTACACGGATTCTGGTTCATGGAAAGGTGAAGTCAACCACTTGACTTTTCTTAATTCTTGGGTGGTCATGATGCCTGGCTAGAGGCCAATCTTGATCTATAAATACAAGCTCATTAATTATTGAATTAATGATAAATTAAAGTTGTTTAATTTATTTGATCTTAGAATACTCTTGACTAAATTGACTTTAGTCCAAGTGGGAGTTTGTTGGTTTTGTACTAAAGCCAATTAAATCTAAGATTATAATTTGTTATTTATTGCCAAGTGATTAAGAATCTAAAGGGTCACACACATAAAGAATTTGTTCTTGGGTTAAAATGATTAAATAATTATGTGATAATTATGGGGGTTAATTTGTAAAATAATTAACCTAAAAGATCTCCTATAAGAGAAGTTGTGATAAGATAAAACTGTTTTATCTTAATAGAATTAAAATTAATTTTAATTTCATTAAAAGAATTCTATCACAATAGAATATCTAATAAGTCTGTTAGACTGTCTAATAGATAGATAGAACTTACCTTTTAATAGGAGACAGACACCAAATTCCAAATAGAGCGTACGAATAGAATTTTTGACGTACCAAAGTTTACTGCAAGACGAGAGAAAAAAAGTTCTTCTTTTGTTTTGTTAGAGTTCTCTTGAACTCTAAAATTTTGAGGTGCTCATTGAAGGAACTAGCATATTGGCTTGGTGTCAATCAATCTTAGGAAGATCCTAAGAACTAGTTCGTGTGGATACCTTAGAGGCCGAACGTTTGTGCGGCTGTGGTTGACAGATCTTCCTTCATCAACACAATCTTCAGTCATCAAAATAGGGTTTTTATTTTATACGTATATTGAAATTGATCCTGGTGAAAATCATGTTTTAATTCTGCTGTCTATAAATTTGTTTATGGCATACATGATTTCCTAACAGTTAGGCACTTATGGATAGGTTTGGATTGGCTAGTTTCCACATTGCTAGTGTGATTTGAGATCCACATTATTGATGTGGTCTGAGTTCCAGATTACTGATATTGTCCGAATTCTACATTATTGAGCGCACAAGATGGTTAATAGGCCATAGGCCGAGGTCCGATATATATCACACACATTTTTCATTTATATACGATTCATTTTCCTCTTATCTTTTTAAACCACATCCAAAATTATTCATAACCATACTATTCACAGTTATTTATGATTTAATTTAGAAACTAATCAAAATATATTCTCATCTCTTCTCGTCAAAAGTGAGCTGAGGCAATATTGAAAAAAGTACAAGAACTTTGCATAACATGGTTCTTCTTCATTTTCTAAAATTATATTTTAGAAAATTATATTACAATTATATTTTTCTAAAATTATATTTTAGAAATATTTTTCTAAAATTTTTCTTTTCTAAAATTATATTTTTCTTTTCTAAAATTTGACTTTATTATCATTTGCTTTTGAAATTTAGAAATATTACAATTTTCCCTTTCATCATTCAAAAATTAGATTTTTATTACATAATTCATGAAATGATTAAAAAACTAGATAAAAACAAAGTTTAACTCACTTTTTAAAGTTGAATTTACATTATAATACCACTTATAATTATATAATGCATAATCTGTTTTAAATAAATACCTTTAGTTCATTTTTTATTTACTTTGAAAACGTTTTCTCTTTATGTTTGTGCATAATTTTTTAGTCATTTCATTAATTTCAAAATAAAAATTAATTTTTAAACTGTCAAAGGAGAAAGACTATAATATTCCTAAATTTTAGGAGGCAATTGATAATAAAGTCAAATTTCAGGAAAGGTAAATATAATTTACCCTTTAAATTAATGAAGATTTTGTGCTTTATATATATAGGGAGAGAGAAAAGATTCATGTTGTTTCTTGGATAAGTTTTACATAATAGACGTGTGCTAATTTTACCGTTGAGCAATTAAGACCACCAAAAAATATCCATGTCTCATTAAAACCCAATTAATATTTAATAAAGAGATTATTGTGGATGTTATAAAATGACATTTCATTAAACCTATTTAATGAAAAGATTGTTTAAATATCGGAGCGCTTCATTTTGGTAATTAATCCTCCTACAGTATTAAACACCATCAGTTTTCTTTGCTCTCTTGTTTGTTTCACTCACTTCAATCTTCTCCACTTTTTAAAATGAAGTATTACACATTTTCAGTGCTCACACTTCACTTAATATTTTCGCAATTTCTCTCGACTCATGCAGTTCCAACCTCAAGTAACTGGCTAACAAGCAACAACAATTTTAATGTGAATTCTTCTTTTATTTATTTAATTAATTTTATCATCCATCCTTTTAAATTTTTGTAGGAAGTTTCGTCTCCATTAATGCAGAAAATTTGATTAGCAAGGTACTCTTCCATTTTTTTGATGTAAAGCGAGATTAGATCTTTACTTTTTAGTACTATTTATTTGGATCCAAGTTGCTAATGAGTGACAAAATTTTATAATTTTGATCACCCAGTAAGAAATTTCAATTCATGCTTATCAAAGTTGTTGATACTAAGTTAAGAATGAAATAAAATTAGGTCAATGGGAGCTTGGTGGATGCAGAAGCCCATTATAAAGAAACTGAAGGCGCAGTGGTGGGGGGAAATTTCTAAAATAGCAGGCCCACGACCGTTGTTTACAAATATAGCAGCCTCGGTTTTTTCTTTTGAAACATGGCAGGTCAACTGTGTTTGACCATGTGAAAATACCACAATGTCCCTCAATATAGCAAACTGCATCATTATTCTTCAGTAATCTTGATTCTTGATTCATTATTCTTCATTCTCAAATTGCGAGGATCATCGTTTCATCATCTCATTTGCTGCATTGAACTGTTTACAATGAATCCTGTGTAGTCCATACACTGTTTTCATCCTCATTGACGGTGTGTAGTAAGTTAGGACGAAAAACAAAACCCGATCGACGAACACGGAGTATTTCCTCTGGAAATAGGATGTTTTATGGACCTACATGTTATACAAGTTTCAAAGAAAGAAATTATACAGTTGTTTATGTACTTTACGATTTTGTCGACATTTCTGTCGATATATGTATCGACATTTGTTTATGTATTCTATATATTGCTCGATGTTTAGGCCGACATTTTAGTCGATACTTTTGTCGACATTTTTGTCGATACTTTTGTCGACATTTTTCTAGAGAGGTGAAAAATACGAAAATGCCACCGCATTTGAAAGTCGCGCCCGTTCGCTTTCCCACTCTCTTTCAGTTATCCCTCATCATTTCAGTTACTTCCAAAAAGTTTCAATTCCTTCCAAAAGGCATCCAGACCGATTCAGCACCCTTACCAACCATCCTTTGTAGTTCGAGTTCAGCAAAGTACCCACACTACATTACACGTCGTCGGACACAATGGAGGAGAAATCAAAGAATGTGCAAAAGAAAAAGGTCAGTTTTGAATGCATTGTCTTTTACTTATTTGAAGCTTTCTGTGTTGGTGAGTTAGCAGCGGATTGTTGATTTGCTTATTTCTGCTTATTTGTTCACATTATATTTGAACCATATAAGTTAGGGTTTTATCACATAGTGTTTTTGTTCATATACAACAAACGGTTGAAAGAATACGCGTTTGCAAATGTTAATGTTAGCCATAAGCAGTTTGAGGATCACTAAATGGAGACCAAATGCCGACATTTGTGTCGACTGTTTACCTTAGACTAAACTCTCGACTAAAGTATCGAGTGAAGTATCGACTAAAGTATGGACGATAGTTTGGAGTACAATCTCGAGTGAAGTGGCGACGAGACTATGGAGTAAAATCTCGAGTGAAGTGTCGACTGAGAGTATGGAAAGTATGGAGTAAAATCTCGAGTGAAGTGTCGACTAAAGTCTCGATTAAACTCTCGAGTGAAGTGTCGGCTGAAGTCTCGAGTGAAATCTCGAGTGAAGTGTCGACTGAGAGTATGGAGAGAGTATTGAGTGAAATCTCGAGTGAAGTGTCGACTGAAGTCTTGAGTAAAACCTAGAGTGAAGTAATGGACTGAGAGTATGGAGTAAAATCTCGAGTGAAGTGTCGACTTAAGTCTCGAGTGAAATCTCGAGTGAAGTATCGACTTAGAGTAAGTAGTAAATCTCGAGTGAAGTATCGACTGAAGTATCGAGTAAAATATCGAATAATGTGACCAATTGAATCCACACTAAAAACATATTGTAGTTTCATGGAAACATATGACAACAGACTAATCTGGGTGATAATGGCGTGGAACAAAATATCAACTGCTTTGTTGACGTTTCTTGTTATGTGCAGGAACACCTAAAGGATAGAATAGTTGTTCAAGGAGACTTTTTCAA
Organism: Gynochthodes officinalis; assembly: GCA_020080225.1. Classification (NCBI taxonomy): domain Eukaryota; kingdom Viridiplantae; phylum Streptophyta; class Magnoliopsida; order Gentianales; family Rubiaceae; genus Gynochthodes; species Gynochthodes officinalis. Next base: position 31,599,940 of record CM034615.1, on the reverse strand, counting down.
CGCCCAAGTTTCGCAGTACTGCTATTATGAAGCAAATATGAAGATGATCCGGTCCAAGATGACAGAGACGCAGAAGCAAATACTGCGAAGGGAGAGTTGTCTGGCTGCAATCGCTCTTGACCATGAGCACACATTTTGGTGCAAACAGATCATACACTCCGTCTTGATGAGGCAATCAAGCTCGACGAAATCCACACGGGATAATAGTATATACTTCAACCGCGGGAAAGAAGGTGAAGTTCGAGAGGGAGTTTGCCATCATCACGGGCCAAATCGGGCGATTTTGACATCGCTTTTGGCAACTACCATGCCCCACATGGTCGGCACCAATCGTCAAGTACATTAAACCATTGGGGTCAACAGAAGCCACGTATGATGAAGTGTTAAAGGCTTACGATCGCATCAACTCAACTTATCCAGACGATGTCGTTAGCCTTACGCTCTTGCTCTTGTACACATCAATCAATGGCACGGCGAAGAGAACGAAAATCAAGACAAGATACTTCATTTGGCATGCGATTGGCCTCGGTTTGATGCATTGCCGTGGGGTGAATTATCATACAGGCAGACCATTGATAGTGCTAGGAAGAGCATGATCAATGCCTTGAAACAAACTAGCCACCCACATCTTAGGACTTACACTCTGGGGGGATTCCCGCCTGCATTGGGGGTAAGGCTACCGATATTTGTCATATAAATCCATATTATGCCACATCATCTTCTTACGTATCTTTCAATGTCTCAGATATTTGCATATGAGGTTATGCCACATCTAGAGCGTCTGAAGATGGTGCAGAAGGTCCACATCGAAGGTGTAAAGCCTAGGATGTTCAGATGGAAGGCTGTGAACGCACAGCGTCGAGAACAAGAAAGAAAGCAAGTGTGGGAGAAACGAACTGCTGACGGGGAGGTAAGATTTGTGTAAATGAAAGTTTTACTAAGTTATTTTTTTATTTCAATTATTGTATACCGACTTAATGAAATGATTCCATTATTGCCTGAGGAATATGTTAATGATATGCAGAAAGTGGTAGTTACACGAATAAAGGCAACTGAGGAAGAAGAAGAACATTTCTTGCAGTGGGAAGATGAGACGGAGGATGAGGGGGCTAACCAATCAAGAGAAGAAGGAGACGAAGGAGAGTCCTCAAGTTTTTTCGTCTCATATAGGAAGAGGCCCAGAGAAGAAGAAGTTTCAAGAGGAGAAAAGAGAACAAAGGTTCGCCATGAGGCCGGGGTTGAAGCGCATCCTAGAAATGTTAATGATACGCAGCTGCTTGAACGTCTGAGGCAGACTGAGCAAGAATTGTTCGATACAAGAGAGGAGCTCAATAGTCTGAGGGCGGATTTGGATTCTAAAGTGAATGGCTTGACTATTCAACTCGAGCAGATGTCCGCGAAATTCGAGCAGCTGAGTTCATATGTACAAAAACTTATTGGCAAGGATGCTTCTCCTCCCCGGCGATGCCGGGTGGTGATAGCAATGAAGAGGGGGTCACGATAGTGGTCCGGGGCAATGAAGAGGAGATCGGAAGAAAGGGGTCAAGCCACAGACGGGGTTCAGGGCTTGGAGAGGGGGGATCCGGGCACAGAGGGGTTACGCTCTGAGAGGGCCCCAAGTGAAGGGGGTCTTGATGAAGGCCCCGGTGATGGGGACAAGGGCCTCAAGGCATTGCGGGTGATGCAGTAGATAAAGAGCAACCATTGGATCGGCGGCGAGAGGTCGATATAATGGATATTGTTCAACAACTAATCGCTGAGCACAAGACTCCATCGCCAAAGGCCGCCGACCCAGCCGATAGTGCTCCGCCTCCGCCGATAAAAGAGGGGTACAACATCGACGGTAGAGGAAGGCATTGTTGGGCAAAATTTGGCCCTGTCACTTGACCTAGCAGTGGTCAATGAGAGCAAAGATACCTTGTCTTTGCCTGTGCCTTTGCCTTTGCCGCCAACCGAGGAACAAGAGAAGGAAATGAAGGAATGGATGACCGCCTCGGAAATCCGTTACTTATGGACCCCGCTTTTTTCGGTGGACTCGGAAATGCTCGAGTCAATGTGGACCAAGGGTTTTTGGCTGTCGGATCACGTAAGATTTCACGTTTGATCTATTGTCCATACTAACTTCGTTTTGTATGATTGTTTTCTCTTTCTAATGTTTTGTGTTTTGCAGCAAATTGATTTGTATACTTCCATGCTGCGTAAACGGATCATGGATAATGGCGGCGGAAGAATATCGATAATGGAGTCATATTTTGATGTAAGTCGGACCTCAAATACTCTAGGAACAAATTTGTCATATGTTAACTCATTACTTCCATATGTTAACTGTTTTCCTTATTTTATAGACTGGCATGAAGATGATACACGACACGAATAAGGAGGTCGACGTCGATGATTTGGCGCTTAAGCAATTCGTTGGTGATACTCCATTTCCCCACGACCTCATGATATTGGATTACATTCTATTCCCTTGCCACATTGATGGCAACCATTGGATGTTGGTGAAGATGGACATTTATGAAAAGGAATTCCATGTGTTCAACCCATTGCCTCAAGGGACATTGTCATTAAGAAGTTGGACTATCTAGCGAAGACAATGCCCAAGATATTAAAGGCCTGTGATTTTTCCCAACACTACTCCAAATGGATTCCTTTATGGATAATTGGGAGGTCCTGGTGGAGCCCAATATGGTGCATCAAGAACCGGCGTAAGTTTACATTTGTTGGAAAGAAATGGTTACGTTGTTTAATCACCAATTTTGTATACTAACTTCAATTTCTGGCCTAACGTAAATGCAGGAGCGGCGACTGTGGTATTTATGTTTTAAAATGGGCCGAGTGTATTATCCACGGCGCGCCGCTCAGCACAATTACACCAACGAATGCTTTGAAGGTGCGTCAACAGATGGCGTACACGCTTTTTGCCCATGCCTCCGAGCAAAATAAATTTCAACCGGATGATAGACGGAGAGCTAGGGCAGCTAGGCAACAACAGAAGAAAAGGTCGCCAAAGGGCGAAGGAAACCTCCAAAGAAGAAATGACATCGAAGATGTCGTATAGGTTGCTCTTACACACATTAAACAATGTAATTGGATATTTGATATGAGAAATACACACATTATACAAATGTAAATAGATTAGATGATTACTTGTAAATATATACATTTACATTATAGATTAGATGATTACTTGTAAAACATACATTTGCAATGCAAATCTATACATTATACAAATCTATACACTACATATTATACAAATGTGTCATATTCCATGTTTAAATGTGTTAAATTCAGTGCAGTGAAGCTTCTGCTTCTAACTTTATTCGCATAATACTAGAGATGCATTTTAGTCTATATTTCTGTCGACAAATTGCAAGAGAAATTGGGATTGGGTTACTTAGTCGATATTTTAGAAAGTCGTCGACATTTAAGTCGATATATTAGTCGACATTTCAGTCGATATATTACTCGATATATTAGTCGATATATTAGTCGATGTATTAGTCGATATATTAATCGATATATTAGTCGACATATTAGTCGACAATTATGACCACCGTCGATAGTTTAGTCGATATTTTGATCGACATTTACTTAAAAAAAAGCGACGTTAACGCGCAACGGCGTCGTTGAGAACGCGCGGGAAAATCAAAAAGGAAAGGGCCGGGGAATTTTTATATTAGGGCATAGGAACACATCTGTACGCGTTACTGAGTGAAGTAATTTCGGTGGACTCTGAAACTAGTGATCGATCTACCACATTTCCAATTTTGTAGCAGTTTCATCGGTCGAGATACATTTCAGGTAAGGAGTATTTATATCCTCATTCTATGAAATTGTTCACCCACATAATTCTTCTATGAGTTTGTTCACCTACATTTACATTGGTCATTTGCATCGGTCGTGCATTGGTGACCTTCATCCATCTTTCTATTTTCATATGTCAGGAATGGCTTACCTGAACATTTGGACTGTCCATGTGTTAGTTGGCGGCGAATGGATAGTCGATCCCGTCACAAATGAACATAGATTCGTGAACCATCAGAAGTTTGACAGTATTTTGTTGAAAGAGGACGCGAGCTTCTCGGAAGTGGTTGATGAGATCATGGGTATCATGGGTCTAGACCCGGCACTAAGGAATAACCTAGTGATTCAATACCTACCAAAGTATCTATCGAACATCGGCGTCTTGCCGATACAGAATGATCGCCAAGTCCAGTGTTTTTTGAATGACATTATAAAACGTTCTGAGGTCTCACGGGTACCATTATGTGTTACCGTCAAAGACGTTGGAGCAATGAACCTAGAAGATGGGGCTAGCAACTCGCCGATGAAGCGATTGAGCTCGGATAGTCCAATATGGACTAACAATGTCATTGTTTCAAGACAAATGGATGAGCGAATATTGACCATACCGAACGAAGGTGGGAAAGATAGTGATGAGGAGGAGGATCGGGTTGACCAAACATTTGTTGGGGAGGATCATGGACAACGAGTCCCCACAGAAACAAGACAGAAGGAGAAATTGAAGCAGATTACAGAGAGCGGGCATTGTCTAGACGCAACAAATTCATCACATGCGGATGCTGGTACCTCGTCTGATAGACTATCCACATTGGTGGATGTTGCAGTAAAGGATGTGTTTGAGACCAGACATCATTTGTACATGAGGATGTCCATGCTAGCCGTGAAAAATTTCTTCGAGTGGAAGGTTATAAGGGCAAATAGCGATTCTGGTACCTCACGGTGTAAGGGGCGACAATTGCAAGTGGATGTTGAATGCGGTGCCATTGGGAATTCGGAGCTGGAGGATCACTAAATATGACAACACCCATACATGTCAATCATCTTTGGTCCGTGATAATCGGCAGCTAAGCACCGTGTACTTGGCTCATGGATCAAGTGTAAGTACTGCGGGCGTGTGTGCCGTATAGGCCAAAGGAAATCATTCATGATGTTGGACGAGTTGGGTGTTAACATTACGTACCAAAAGGCGTGGCGATCAAGAGAAGTGCATTGGACGAAATTAGAGGAAATTTTGAGGATTCATACAGGATGCTACCAGCTTATCTACACGTGATGAACGAGGTAAACCCTGGATCATTTATTGAGATAAGTAGAGAAGACGATGGTACATTCGAGTATCTGTTTTTCGCATTAGGTGCATCCATCCGGGGATTCCGCACTCACCTGCGGCGAGTTATTGCCGTTGATGCTTGTTTTTTGAAAGGAAAATACCCTGGATCATTACTTGTTGCAACTAGCATGGACGGTAACAACCAAGTCTACCCCGTCGGATGGGGAATTGTTGATTCTGAGAATGACGCATCATGGGACTGGTTTTTACAAAAACTTAAGACTGCAATTGGTAACGATATGGATGGGTTGGTGTTTGTTTCCGACCGACATAAGAGCATTGCAAAGGGTATTGCCAATGTTTTTCCAGAATCGTTCCACGGAGTGTGTATTTACCATCTGAGCAACAATCTAAAATCAAAATTCAAAGACCGTTCAGGGATCCAATTATTCTTTAAGGCTGCAAAGGCTTACACTGTGGCTGAATTCAATGAGATGTTTGGAAATCTTTCACTACAAAATCCAAGGGTGAGCGAGTATTTAAGAGATGTTGGGATTGAACGATGGTCAAGGGCGCATTCTGGTGGGCGACGGTATACAATAATGACGAGCAACATAGCAGAATGTCTAAATGCATTGTTGAAAGATGCCCGGGAATTACCTATCCATTCTTTGGTCGATTACATCCGCAACACTCTTCAAAGGTGGTTCCACGATAGGCGTACCGCAGCGGCCGAAGTGAAAACAATGACAACCCCATACATTGAAGATAAAATCGGCTTTAGGATGAGAGAAGCACAAGCGTACGTTGTGGAGCCGGTCGATATGAACCGATGGTGTGTCCGAGACATTGCAAACCGCGGCATTCTGATCGATTTGCTTGAGAAAACTTGCACGTGTAGAGTGTTCGATATGGATCAACTCCGTGTGTGCATGCATTAGCCGCAATTTCGGCTGGCGAACAAATTGACCATTACACCTTATGCTCACCACTTTATCACGATGCACTTTCATGTGCATATGCAGATCCTATTATGCTCGTTGGTGATCCTAAGGATTGGAATGTGCCCGAAGATATTGTAGCTTTTCAGCTATTACCTCCGGAATCGAGGGCTAAGAGTGGTAGGCGCAAGAAAAAGAGAATTCCTTCAACCGGCGAGCATGTGGTTCAAAAGAAATGTGGCCGTTGTGGACAACACGGACATAACCAGCAAACTTGCTCAAATCCACTTGTTAGTAGAGACAACCATTGATGACGCTATTTTCCTTTCCTCTATTGCATATTAAAATGTATTCAGCTTGGCAAGGAAATATGATGTTATATTACTACAACACAGCAATTTGAGGAATAAAATAAATGCAATATTCCATTCCATTAATTTCTATATTCGAACCATTAAATATTGCAATAAAACCCATTTGGATCACAATGGCCATGTGGTTTTCTTTTTCAATAAGTTTTTTCGACAATTGAGTCGACAATTTGGTCGACAAATTTATAAAAAAAAGCTAATCAAGAATGAGCAATGTCGATTAAAATATCGACTAAAGTATCGACAAAATGTCGACAAAAGTCTCGATAAAAATGTCGACCAATATATAGAACACATAAACAAATGTCGACCAAACTGTGGACCAAAATGTCGACAAGATCGTGGAATTTATAAACGAATGTATAATATTTTACTTTGAAACCTATATCATATGCAAGTCCATAAAACAACCAGTTTCCAGTGGAAATGGACCATGTTTGTCGATAGGGTTTTGTTTTTCATGCTAACTTACGAATGCTTATATCTACACAACGACGATGACATTCAAACTCGGGAATCGTTCAACCCAGGCAAATGAGATGATGAAACGATGATCCTCGCGAATGCTGAATTCAGAATAATGAATAATGAATCAAGAAATGGTGAGTTGAAGTGAAACGATGAGGGATATTGTGGTATTTTCACATGGTCAAACACAGTTGACCTGCCATGTTTCAAAAGAAAAAGCGCGGCTGCTATATTTGTAAAGAACGATCATGGACCTGCTATATATGAAATTCCCCCCAGTGGTAATTGACTATTCGGATCCTGGTTCAAATCATCATAACGATCCAAATGATCCAAATCCTCTTCCGTCCGCCTAGGGACTATCCCATTAGAGGCTGCTTGATGAGATTGACCCCATGAAGATGACAGTTTTTAAGGGGAAGATCAGAGCAATTATTTCCAAAGGCTTCTAATGACTTTTCCAAAGGCTTCTAATGACTTGAATATTCTTACATCTCTGCCAAATAACAAGCGAAATGCAATCAGGTAAAGTGATTAGACTACGTTTTGTGAACCCCTCTAATCTCTTTCGTTCGTTTTTTTTTTTTTTTCTGAATTCAATTTGATAGATTGAAGATTAAATGGATTATTTTCTAATTTTTTCTGTATAATTTTGTTTTTATGAAAAATGATGGTCTTTTTGAAATTTAAAAAAAAAAAAAAAACAGTTGAAAGAGCGAAAGTTTGGCTTTAATTGGATTAAGTTGGTTCAATTGGCGATGATATTTGTAAGTTTTATAAGAAGTATTAACAGGAAATGTGACGTAAAAAAATATGGTAAGTAATTTTATTTTCTCTAATATACTATGTCAGTCATTATAATTTTTCACCATGCATTTTCACTAAACTATAATTATTACTATTAATAATATATAAATAAGCGGTAAATAATTGAGGGGGTTTAGATGTCCTTGAATCAATACAAGAATATAAACCAAATCTGTCTAGATTTATTGCATCTCTAACTAAATGCGAATATCTGGAAGTTAAGTGGAAAACAACATTCTCTATCAGTGAGCAATCGAACTGTGACTTTCATGGCACAACCAATCTCTGTTTCATCAATTATAGTTCAAACCAGTGATACAATATAAACATGTGAACGCATAGCGAAAATTTTCCAATTGCACAAACAAGTTGATCATATCTTAACCACTGCAAGTTGACATGGATGAGTTCCGGACCCTGCAGTTGGAGCTTCATTCTTAAATTCTGTTTCTTGTGCCTCTCCAGCCCTTCTAAAGGGCTTGTCTGGACCGAGTTCATCACCAGCTATACATGGATATAAAGGAACATAAGCAAAAGGATGTGATCAAAGGTGCTAGTTCATATGATAGTTTCATTTCAGACGGCAATTTAAGCAAGAAACGAACCATCAATGTTCTTGAGTGCTTGCATATAACAAAAGTGGCTAGCCTGCAACTTATCCTGTGAATGACGCATCAGAGAAGGGTGTGATGACTAAGTAAACCAAGTCAAAAGAAAAGGAGCAAAAGCAAACTATCACATTATTACTGCTGCAATATGAGTTGAGCAACTCAGAAAGATTGTTTAAAATTGTCAGTAACCACTATAAATTGAAGCAACCCACCACATGCAACACGGAAAACTTTCGCGCTACTTGTTCAGGTAAACCAAGAAGAAATTAATCTTCCCTAGAGGAAGAACTGCACTATTATATGTGAAAGATGTCTTTTGGAAATAGAGGAGTACATATTTATTCAGACATGTTCCAAATACAGTGGTTGTCTTTTGTGCTTGATGCAGAAGCCCCCTTGTATACCGGATGGTAAGAACATATTTATCAACCCTTGTATGGAATCTTAACAACTACACAATCTTTTGGAAGGAATCAAAGATGTTTCTTCCTTAGGAACACAATGCCATTCAGGATTATGGTAATTGATCAAGTTATACAGGAAGGAAAAGTGCCCTTGACCTTGACCTTCAACTCAACTTTACAAGTAGGCAACTAGAACATTGACACCTCAATTTCTCAGGATATGTGAAATTAGAAATTAATAGACAATACATGTTAATCATGGAAAAGAAGTCCAAGAGAAATGCAGGGACAATAGTGGAAAATGACTTTGGAGTAGATGAAAAGATTTAACGCAACATAAAAAACAAGGCTACATGTATTACTCCTTGAATCAGATCCAATCAGCGTAACCAAAAAGTACCGTGACCACCTATTGCAATTGAGATGTTGAATGGAAGAGTGCAAATGTTGTTTTATTAGCAAGGAAATCTGTAATGGACATTAAACAGCCTTAAACATTATTATTCTATATGACAAACAGTAACACAAATCTGGTGTTCAATCAATTTAAGCAACTGTTTTTTATCTTGTGAATCATGCATAGCTCAATACCCCAACCCATCATTGTTTACAACTTAGCAAGTATAATAAACCTTGTTAAACCGTGTACCTCGCCAGCTCATCAAAAACCCAAAATATGCTCAGGATAACTTTTCCTCATATTTTTACTCCTTGTTAACTGAAAATTTCTCTATTATGGTAAGCACATCATCAGGCTCATGGTTCATATGAAAATAGGGGAAGGAAATATTGCCAGCTCGCAATTTATAAGGCTGAACATATGAATATGAGCAGAAAATTAGAAGAAAATAAATAGAAAACTAGCTAGGATACATTATTTCCTTGACGTGCATAATCTTTTAATTTCCTCCGCTTGTCAAAAAGATTTTCTTGGATTAAGGAGAATTAACAGAACTCCGCCTGTGCATGTTTGCATAGCTTGTCCCAAGCTAGGGTAAAGGAGGAGGGTGGCGTCAGGCGTTGCGAGCCGGCTACAAAAAAAGAGCTACCTTTTATGAGATGAACCCTACTGATTTATCGTTGGGGCATACCCTTCTTAGCGACACGTTGCATCAATGCCCGAATGTAGCGAAAAATAAGCAAGGGTCATTGCACCAAGATAGGCAAGTGCGAGGGGTAAGGAAGCTAGCATTGGGGCATTATTTCAGGAGTGATGCGCCACATCGGGGCCTGGGTGTGGTGAAAAGTAAGCGAGGGTCCTCACACTTTTATGGGCGAATGTGAAGGGAAAGCAAGGCCCAGTGGGTAAGGATTCGACTGAGGAATTGGAACATAGGAACCTTAAAGGGGAAGTTGAAAAAGTTAGCAAATACTTTCGCTTGAAAGAGAGTGAATATTGCTTGCCTACAAGAGACTAAATGGGTAGGAGAAAAGGCTAAGGAAGTTGAGGGTACCGGATTCAAGTTTTGGTACACAAGCACAAAAAAGAGTGTAAATAGAGTTGGGGTTTTAATTGATAAAGTTTATAGAGATAAAGTGGTAGAGATTAAAAGATTAGGAGATAGAATTATTTTGGTTAAACTAGTAGTGAGAGAGTTGATTTTGAATATCCTCAGTGTGTATGCCCTTCAAATTGGACTACAACTATCCAATAAGGACAAATTTTGGGAAGATTTGGAGGAGATTCTAAGAGGAATACCGCAAGAGGAGAAGGTATTCATAGAAAGGGATTTAAATGGACATGTCAGTCAAAATAGTGAAGATTTTGATAGAGTTCATGGAGGTTTTGGTTACGGGACTAGAAATGAGGCTGATGAGGATATCTTGAGTGTTGCTCTAGCATATGATTTACTATTATACCTTCTTTAGGGAAAGAGAGTCACATCTAATCACTTTTCGTAGCTGTCAAAATTATAGCCAGATTGACTTTTTCTTGCTAGAATAGAGGATAGGGTCTCATATGTAGATTGCCAAGTCTACCCCAGAGAATGCGTAACTATGCAACATAAGTTGGTGGTTTTAAAGGTTCGGTATAACAAAGTACATAAAATACAGAGAGGTGCTCAGAACCCTAGAATAAGATGGTGGAAGCTAAAGAAGGAAAAACAAATAACTTTCAAGGAAAAAATACTTTATGAAGGACCATGGCTACTAGAGGGTGAAGTAAATATGGTGTGGGACGAGATGACTAACGGTATTCAGAGAATGGCAAGAAAGGTCTTAGGGGAAAGTAAAGGGAATGGGGATCAAACAAAGGAAACTTGGTGGTGGAATGAAGAGGCGCAAGAGGCAATTAAACATAAAGAGTGTTCCCGTCGTTTGCATAAAAGTCCTAGTGACGAGAATCTGCAAAAGTTTAGGTTAGCAAGAAAAAATGCCAAGAAAGCTGTGCGAGAGGCTAGAAGCAAGGTTTTTTCAGAAATGTACAAACAACTTGGGAGCAAAGAAGGAGAAAAAGGTATCTGTAGGCTTGCAAGGATAAGGGACAAAAAAAAGTAAAGACTTGACACAGGTTAGATGCATTAAGGATGAAAATCAAAGACTTTTAGTAATAGATGCAGACGTCGAGGAAAGGTGGAGAAGCTATTTTAGCAAGTTTTTTAATGGAGAGAGTGATAAAAGTGAGATAGTTTTGAAGGTTGTTCCTGATGATTCAAATAGAAAGTTCGTGCGTAGAATTAGAGGGCAAGAAGTTAAGGAGGCATTGAAGAAGATGAAGACAAGTACAGCCTTGGGACCCGATGATATACCTATTGAAGTGTGGAGATGCTTAAGGGATGTGACAACACGTTAGTTGACAAACCTTTTTAATAAGATTCTCCATACAAATAAGATGCCTGATAGATGGAGGGAGAGTATGCTTGTGCCTATCTACAAGAATAAGGGGATATCTAGAATTGTTCCAACTATAGGGGAATTAAGCTTATGAGCCATACAATGAAATTGTGGGAGAGAGTTATTGAACATCGTCTGAGAATAGAGACCAAGGTCTCTGTAAACCAATTTGGATTTATGCCGGGAAGTTCTACCATGGAGGCTATTTTCTTGATATGACAGCTGATGGAGAGATATCGAAAAAAGAAGAATGACCTACATATGGTTTTTATTGATCTTGAGAAGGCGTATGATAGGGTGCCAAAAAAGGTTCTATGGTGGGTTCTTGAGAAGAAAAAATTACCTTCAAAGTATATAAAGGCAATCAAGGATATGTATGATGGTGTTACTACATGTGTGAAAGCTTGCAATGGAAAATCAAGCCATTTTCCAATTATAGTGGGCTTACACCAAGGATCTGCTTTGAGTCCTTATCTTTTACTCTAGTTATGGACGAGTTAACAAAGAATATCCAAGATGAGGTACCATGGTGTATGCTATTTGCAGATGATATTGTACTTATTGATGAGACTAGGGCGAGAGTAGACGCTAAATTAGAAATATGGAGAAGCACGTTAGAGTCAAAAGGATTTACATTAAGTCAAAGTAAGACTGAATACATGAAGTGTGAGTTCGACATGACAAGACAAGAAGATGAAGATTCTGTAAGTATGCTAGGACAGGAGGTATCCAAAAAAGATGCTTTTAGATATTTGGGATCAATACTACAACAAAGGGATGAGATTGATGAAGATGTAAGCCATAAAATTAGAGCAGGTTAGATGAAATGGCGCAGTGCATCAGGGTTTTTGTCTGACCACAAAATCCCACTTAGGTTAAAAGGAACATTATGTAGAACAACAATAAGACTGACAATGCTATACAGAGCTGAATGCTAGCCAGCACAAAAGCAACATGAGCATAAGTTGGGAGTAGCAGAAGAGAGAATGTTAAAGTGGATATGTGGTAAGACAATGATGGATAAGATAGGAAATGAGTATATCCGACAAAAAGTTGAAGTAGCACCGGTGGAAGAAAAGATGAAAGAACATAGATTGAGATGGTTTTGGCATATTCTTTGAAGACCCCTAGATGCTCTAGTAAGAGCAGAAGTTTGTTTTACAGAGCATGACAGGAAAAAAGAGAGAGGTCGGCTGAAACTTACGTGGGGGAAAGTAGTAAAACAAGATTTTAGGGAATGAGAAATAAATTGGCGTATGGTTTGTCTTAGGACAGAGTGGAGGAAAGCTATTAGCGTAGTAGAAGGGCAAAATTCTTATGTTCACGACTGACTTTGCTAGTTCTAGGCCTTATTTATGTATCTATTTCTTTTTCTAACTATTTCTTTTATAACTATTTATATCCTCATCCTTTTTATGACTTATATAACTATTTATATAAATATTTATTTATTTATTTTCTTTTTTGGGTTCATCGATCGCCGACCCCAACTAGTTTGGGATAAAGGTGATGTTAATGTTGTTGATGTTGATGATGTTGCAGGAGAATTAACAGGCTCACTTACCCTAATTTTTGCCATTATATCTTTGGCTTCCAATCTCTTGTCAAGATTAGCAACATAACGGAAACGTCGACGGCAGTTCTTGACAGGCATGACAGAGTTTCTCCACAACCTCAGCTCCTGCTCTGTGCGGTGCTTTGCTGGTATATTGAATTCCTTCAGTAGCTTCTCCATAGCTTAACCTTATCTGCAGTAGTAGTTAATCATCAACAGCAAAATTCAAAGTAATAACACTGATTAAAGGGTTACCTGTGAGTGAACATAATTGCTACTATGAAAAAGGACCAAATACTTTCACATAATCATATCAGCGATAGTCCTATCAACACATCAAATATTCATAATTTCTTTTTCAGCACTTTTTAACTACTAGTTTCCTTATTTCGGATAAATGTCTAATTCTCTACTACTTTGTTCCCTTGATCCCCCAGAAGTCTCTGGCTCCACTCTGTTCTCCTCTTAGACCTATCAAAACTTTTCCATCCCTGCTTCGGTGTGCAACACCAACCTTATTAATTCTGGTTTCTCTTAAATGTAACAATTTATAGGTGTATTACAGAATAGAGGCCTAATAATTTCATTTGAGTCATAGAGAAATACTGAAAGTCATTGGAGAAGATGCTAAAACCAATAGCAAATCAGTAAAACCTCAATGCAGCTGAACTCATACCAAAACAAGCTTGCCAAATGTCTCTCATTACATGCACCAAACTAACTAGAGTTTGTTCAAATTAAAGTCAATTGAACTCCACAAACCCCAAAGCACAAAATACCATATCTTAATGCAACTTTGGATGCGCATAACTCATCAAATGCATGGCATGACTTCTCCTATGGTATTAACGAATCTTCTCCGCAAGGCAATTTTTGAGATAAAAGCACCAACAAGCAATCAGATGCAAGTTCAAAACAAAGCAGCAACTACTAGACATTAGAAGCCAACTTGAAACTCTAGCTTAGTTTGTGTTCCTACAACAAAAACACATCAACAGCTAATCAAAATTGATGGATAAAGATAGAGATAAGAGTTTGCTGCTCCTTTTAATCATCCTACCTATATTTTTACTTCCACACTAATCATAGAGCTTGATCATCATGAATTCTAAGCAGGAAACCAGGAAGAATAATCTTGAAACCATCCAAAGAGTCAGAGTCTCAAACATAAATTTACTAATTATGCAGGAACGCGACTTAAGAGTGTCAAACACTAGATAATTTTCTCGAAATGGTAAGTTCAACAATTGGCACAAACAAGCATAATGAGCTTCCCTGTCAAACACTTCAATACGAACTTCTTCTTGAAATCAAAAAATTGTGGAGAAAACATTGAAACCCAGTATCAAATTCTCTTTCTCCTAAGCACTCCAAAAAAAAGGAAAAAAAAAAAACCCGAAAATAACCACCTTTGGAAGACCAGTTATGATCGCTTGAGTAGCCTCCAGAACTCTGATTACTTGCAAATGAGAAAAGGCCTAGAGAACCACAATAGAAATCAAAGAAAGAAAAGAAGAGAATATATAAGGATTAGCAGTATTGAAAGACTGAAGTACTCTAGTAGCTAATCTTTAGCACGAGCAAAGGCAGCAAACAGCAAGAACACGGTTTCCACAGTGGCCCTTAGGTGATGATGCAATGCAATCCGCGTAGCAGATTTTCTTTAATTCGATCACTCTCAAAATAAAAAATAATGAAAAACAAAAACATATTTTCTCACTTTTGGTTCACCAGTGAGTGAAGTTTTCTGGTGTGTAATGTAAATAATACAATGAATTGGAAATGCAACCCAGAATTTGTCAATTTCAGCAACAAAAATTTGCTGGGTTGATACATTATAAAATTGCCAAGTGTCAATTCCTGGGATAAATAAAACAACTAAAGCTGACAGGGCCAAATTTTGATTTCTTACTGTCAATTTCTTCAGTGGAGCAGCCACAGCAGCAGCCAAGTAAGCCAAGTAAGACGCAATTCTGCACTCCATGAGTTTGTCATTTGATCTGAGGGTGCAAGATTCTACGCGTTATCGCCACTCGGTAATGACCCAAGAATTCTTGTACCAGTACAAATGTTAATGGCAATGGATAAGGTCAATGGATGGAAGACCCTCAGCAGCTTCATCCCATCTTAATTTTGATGTTTCTTTCCGGCTGAACAACTTTACTTGCGGGTTTTTCTTTGTTTATAGGCTAGACTCAAGACACAGTTTACCACTTTGCCTTTAACCTCAGGACCAAAATAAATAAATAAAGAAGCAAACCGGGGAATTGAGGAGGGGGAACAGTCGAAAGGTGAAAGGCGACAACTGCCTTTTCCCAAGTCATTTTCTTATTGTTATCATAATCTATTCCTCGTTAACCAGCGTCGTAAAGCCGGAAAGAAAGGCGAGAACCTAGTCGTATATTCTCCATGCTTTAAAAAAAAAAAAAAACAAGAGGGCATTTTAAAAATATTTTTATCTTACAAAAGTCCACTTTTTATTTAAAATTTTTATAATATTTTTATTAATAATAACATATATGGTCCAAAATTAAAAAATAAGAAAAAAAATTAAAATTTATATATTTAATAATACATTAAATGTATTGTATTTTATAACTAAAAAAATTATATTTTTTTAAAATTGATTTTTTTTAAAACAAAAGAATATAACAAACGTAATCATATTCATGACAAATATTAATAGTAAAATAAAATATTTGACTATAGATAAAATAGCAAATTGAGTACTTTAATTTTATATTTAAATATAATAATTGAATATAATAATGACATAACAAAATAATATACGATAAATTATTTACTAAAAGTGTTATATTTTAGGGACAAACAAAAACTCCATAGGAAGAATTAAGCCAATCATTTTTTTTTTTTCAGAAAATAAGGTGAGCTCCATAGGAAGAATTTCTAAAAACTCACAAACAGATTATTAATAGTCCACAAATCTTTAAACGAATTAGAATCAGTGAAGAACTTTGACCTTTTCCTTGTGAAGCCACAAAGAACCTTAATAAAACGCCATATGAAAAACATCACTTCTTAAATGGTTCAAAATTCTAGAATGATAAGTCCAAAGCATCACAAGATAAATCTTTTAATAAATTTAAAAGTTTTCAAAAAGAACCAGTGTCTGAATAACAGCACAAATCAATTGATTGAATTCTGAACAATCTCGTTTGTTTGAGGCAATGCCTCTTATAAGTAGGAAAATAAGAAGACGTAAAACAATTAGGAAAACAAAAAGGAATGCAACCCCAAAAAGATTTAAATAGCCCACACACCTCTTAAGGCCCAAACACATTTTTGAAAGCCCTAAAAAGTGAAAAAATAAATAAATAAGTAATAATAAAGTAAACTAGCTTTTTTTTTTTTTTTGGTAAAAATAAGCATTATATTAATTCTCATGCTATTATTTGGTTTATATGAACTTTTAGAAGTAGAATGTCATTTGGAAAAACATTGTTTCTTCATGTAGATTTGTATGTGATAATGAAGCACATTGAATAAAAATATAGTGCTCTCTTGTGTCTAAAAGGTTTTATATATAAAAAATGCTTCCCTACTAGTTTTGAATCTTTTGATTCTTTTTGTTTTTATACTATCATGATATACAGTCCATATATTTCTATAGTTCTAATGTCATTAGTTACTAGGCCACTAATATAGTAAATACTATATCTGTTTAGTACTGTATAGTTTCTGTTTTCATGCAAAAAGGGTAATGTCTAGGAATTTTATTTCATAAAATCTTTGAGGTGCATTAATGTGCATTGTAGTTTTTTCTAAAATGGATAAATAGTACATTTGTTGTGCATTTTCATTTTCCATCAAACAAAGACATGTCCATTAATTCAATCTTTCTCGTTGTTTAGAGTTGTGTTTACTGAAAAGAGGCATGCAATATATTTTAGAAAGTTTGTTTAATGCATTAATTCTAAATTGCATTCAATGCTTCTTATCTCCTTATGTTGAATGCACATGTGTAATGCTTTTTAAAGTTTGTGCTTAGGCACTATAACCATGTTGCCGTGAATACTGCATTCCTTCACTGCATTGGTCTTGCTTCGTATTTTCTTTTCCAAATTTTCAATTTTTTTACTACACTATGCATTTACAGTGCCAAAAAAATGCTTCAAACTATTCTTCCTCTAATTTTGCAATTTTAGCTGGTTTCTGCATTTTTGCCTTGGAAAAAAGAAAAAACAATCTATCCCATGAATGGTTCTTATCTTTTTATGTTGAATGCGCATGTGTAATGTTTTTAAAAGTTTGTGCTCAGACAACGCAGTCATGTCACTGTGAATAGTGCATTGGTTTTGCTTCGTCTTTCTTTTTCCATGTTACAATTGTTTACTGCACCGTGCATTTGCAGTGCCAAAAAAATGCTTCAAACTATTTTTCATCTAAATTTGCAACTTTAGCACCGTTTATGTGTTGCCGTGAATACTGCATTCCTTCACTGCATTGGTCTTGCTTCGCATTTCCTTTTCCGAATTTATAATTTTTTACTACATTGTGCATTTGCAGTGCCAAAAAAAAATGTTTCAAACTATTCTTCCTCTATTTTGGCAATTTTAGGTGCCTTCTGCATTTTTGCCTTAGCAAAAAGAAAACACAATCTATCCCTTGAATGCTTCTTATCTTTTTATGTTTAATGCACATGTGTAATGTTTTTTAAAGCTTGTGCTCAGCCAACGAAGTCTTGTCACTATGAATAGTCAATTGGTTTTGCTTCGTTTTTCTTTTCCCATGCTACAATTTGTTTACTGCACTGTGCATTTGCAGTGCCAACAAATTTCTTCAAAATATTCTTCCTCTGAATTTGCAACTTTACCTACTTTATGCATTTTGGCCTTCTTAAAAAAAAAAAACTGCATCTATATTGAACAACAAGGTTGTCCTGTGATTGGGTTTTTTTGTCACTGTCGTGATATACACTACATCTGCTTAGTGCATCTATCCAATGAATCTGTTAGCTTTGTTTTGCATCTTTCCCAAAATAGATAAATTGTAGATGTATCGTGCATTTTTTCTCTTCCTAAAAAACATGCTGTGCATTAATGTTACCAAAATTCATTTAATACATATAGCTTAGTTTCAGAACAATCTTTCTGACTTTTCAGAGTTTGTGTCAAAGGAAAATAGCTGTCCTTTGTTTTGTGCAATTTGAAAAGTATTACTGCATTGTGCATTCTTCTTTTAGCTTTGTAACTAGATTAGTTCAATGGAAAGCTTATTACCTTCTTTTGTTTGGTGTACGTGTGTAATGCTTATGGAAGATTCTCTTCATAAGTAAGTATTTGGCATGTCACTTATGTGGTTTTTTTTCCTTCTTTGCGCATGTATTCAACTTCTTTGATCTAATTACTTGTGATGTTTGTCTGTATTTTTTTCCATTGTAA
This sequence comes from Gynochthodes officinalis, assembly GCA_020080225.1. Classification (NCBI taxonomy): domain Eukaryota; kingdom Viridiplantae; phylum Streptophyta; class Magnoliopsida; order Gentianales; family Rubiaceae; genus Gynochthodes; species Gynochthodes officinalis. The sequence goes on along the minus strand of CM034615.1, from coordinate 31,581,469 downwards.
GCAAATTGATTGATTGTGTCTTCTCAAATTTGCTTTTGTATTCTACCAATCCAGAGGAAATGATAAATAGGTGCATTTTGTCACCAAAAAATACTTCCGTTCATGATATTAACAATCTTTTAATAGAACAATTTCCCTACGATTTAGTAGTGTACACCAGTTCAAATCAAACAATTGAGCTAAAACATCAAGGGGATTATGAGGATTTTCTAAATTCCTTAAATCCATCAAGTCTTCCTCCACATATACTATTATTGAAAAAGAGTTGTCCAATAATTCTTTTACAAAATCTTAATCCAACCGAAGGTCTTTGTAATAGTACAAGTCTAATTTGTCTAGAATTAGTAGCCAATACAATTTGTGCAAAGATTGCTTATGGTCAGCACCAAGGCAGGGTTTTTTTAATACCAAAAATTCCACTGCATAGTTCAGACAAGGAAAAGAATGGAATTCCATTTAAGATGACTCAATTTCCAGTGAGGTTATCATTTTCCATGACAATTAAAAAAGCCCAAAGCAAAACGTTAGATTATGTCGGTGTTTATTTGCAAGAACCAGTTTTCTCACACAGTCAACTCTATGTTGCCTTTTCAAGAGCAAAAACATCCAAATTAGTAAAGGTGTTAATACTCCCTTCCACTTTTAGTGAATGTAAGATAGATTGCAAAACTCAAAATGTTGTTTATAATGAAATATTTGAATTAGCAAATACTTGATGATCAATTTTGCTGTCTTTGCTACAGGTTTGAAGTTTTTTTTCTAATCCGGGAGGGGGGGTGGGGTTTATTTTTCTTATCTGTTATTGTGAATATCACTTACTTTGTGTGTTTGTTCTTTTCAAACGGACCATTTGTTAGAGATTCAAGATATTGTTGAGGGCATGACAGCATGGTCATGTATTGTTACCATCCAAGAAAAGCTTTAGCCAACAACTGTGATTAACAGTCCTTCTCGTTACCCGCGTTTCATTCTCGCAGATTCAAATGTGCAATTTTATTGTGTACTACTTTCATTTTTTTCTCATAGAATAAGGTATATTTTTTCCTCTTTACTGAAATAGTTTCTGTTTGCATTGACAGAGTGCAAGAATGTAGGCCATAGTTTTTAACCATGAGATCGAGTGCATGGGGAAGAAAATTCAAGTGTACAAGAAATATAAAATCAAAAACGCTAAAGTAAAACAATTGAAAAAAGAGTATCAATTTGAAGGGATCACTACACAGTGAATAATCAATTCAAGGACCATCCTTGAACCACTTGACAATTCTGACGGTGTGCTCGAGGTCAATTATCAGTATACAAACTTTCAAGACCTGCCTAGGTTCATTGATGCAAAAAAAGAATCCGTTGGTAAACTTTCAAGACAGGAAGCATGCTTTGGCACAATTCAAGAACCAAAGATGCTCATGAATGGCTAGGCCAATGAAGATGTGACAGCAAAATCCACAAGTAAAGGATTTCACCCAACCCAATTCTAGTTAGGAACCAAATTCATAGTCAGAGTCTCAAATAGATATCTAGGCACCTTAGTCTCAAGGATTCCAATACAACAGAGGTTATTGGCATGGATTAAGTTGTGAATTTCCGCTTGTTTAAGGGGGTCAACTAAACCCAATATTCCATATGCCTATATACATATTTATCGTGAGAAATTTGTTTTTATATATGTTTTATTTTTATTTTTTTACATTATGTTTCATTTACTCATTCTGTTTAGAAGGCTAGAAAATATGGAAGTATAATGTGGAAAGAGTTAGGATTTTACACGTTGCCGGTGGTATTAACTGGTCGTAAATTTATCAATAATTCAACCATAGCTATAGGAGCTTGTTGCTTACATTTCACTTCTCTAGTTTCTGTTGTCTTGAGATAATTTGTAAACATTTAATTATGTTAAGATCATAGATTGGAAGTTGTATATTTAAAGGCGAATTCCTTTATTTCTTTGCGATTACTGTATTGTTTTGTGTTGGTTTGACGTTTTTCGTGTTTTTATGATCATAAAATCTTTGTTCTTATGTAAACTTTTTATTTTTTTGCAGTTGTTGTATTTGGAAAGAAGAAGGGCTGAACTCATCAAAGAAATAAACTAGCAATATATTAAAAAGGAGAGTGAAGGGTTCCTTTTAGTGCGTGCAGTTTTCTAAAATTTTAATAGTATTTTCTTAACACCTTGTGAATATTAATTTCATTAAATTTTTTTCTTTATTTTAAGTTAAAAATGTGTGCTTTAGCTAAATGTGAATGTATCATCAATACATAAATTCTAAACAGTAATCAATTTTTTTGTCATATATTTTAAATTTGGGGATTTGATTTTTTTTAATTCATATTATTACATAAAATTTGTAATCCACAAACTCTTATATATTTCTATTATATATTTTCTTAAAAATTTACTTTTTATACTGAGAAAATTTTACTTGTGATGATAAATTAAAAGTAATATAGATAGTAACACTCAACCCCTCTTATTAGTATTAAGAAAAAAATACATAGGAATGCACTCACCATACCTCTCATTCTGAGAACTAGAAATTAAATTATTAATTAAAATAAAAATTACAAGTCTAACCCCTATTTAGCTACAAGAATGCCCAAATCCATGATGGTATATGCTTCAAACTCTAAAATTATCAAAACTAGCCCATCTGCTACTGAATTTGTCCCCCAAAAGCAATGAGAGAAGGAATAAATTCAGTCCTCCAAAATCAATGAGGGAAGGAATAAATCAATCTTTTAAATTTGGATATCTTCCAAAACTATATTCTCAAACACCAAGGAATAGAAACTCTCTCATACTCTCAAGTACCAAGAATAGAAATTTTGTCATTAACCATATCAATAGGAGCTTGTGAATTACAGTCAACCTTCAACCCTGCAACCCGAAACTTATGACATAACATCAATCCAAATAATAATAATTGACATTCAACCCTAATGCTAGTGCCAAAGCCAAAATGATCATAGTAACCAAAAATCATCCTCTTTCTCTTCCCCCCCCCCCCCCCCCTCCTCCCTTTCTCCCTTGAAAGATTACTGTGTACTTCTAAACAACTCTTATTCATATTCAACTTATACTAGATAAATTTGAAAACCTCCATCACACTTGGATCACCTTAGAAGGAAATCAAAAAACTTCCATCTAAGACAAGAAATTCTCCCAATTCCTACTCCTAAATTTCAACCTAGGATGCTCCTTATTCAAATGCCCAAATAATTAAAACTCCACTTCTTTACCACCCAACCTATTATGCACATCTTATTCTGAAACTTATGTAAATTACTTGCTCTCCAAATCACCTAGCAAATAATAGAAAGAAGCATCATGATAGAAAAATATAAATTTTTTTTAGAGCATTTAATACTCTATAACACCATGCAACAATCATAAACTAGGAAATCATTATAATTCACTCCCAACCTTTGTTCAAAATGTCTCTATAAAGCTAAACCATAATTCTCGAAAAAGAAAACATGATTAATCCCTTCAACTTGATGAGCATGGCAAAAAAACCATTGAAAGAGCTCCGTGATTAAAAAATGGAACAGTACCTCATCCAATGGAAGACATCCCCACAACAAAGATGAAATGAAAAAAAGCTATAGTATCACTAACTCCTAGCCACCAAATATACCTATCAAAAGGCTACGCATGCAATCGTCTTCTCACGAAGTCATATACTGATTTAATTGTAAACTCTACAAATGAGGAAACTTACCAACACAATTGATCCTCCTCTTCTCTATTTACCAACTCAATTGGGAAAGAAATGGATTTTATTTGTAACTTTCTATGGTAGCAGGGATTCCAACATATTGTAATTCCATTTATTCTCATCAATGTAATATGGCCACAACCCTCCAATCTTCTTCCATCTCTACTGGGTTTTTCAAAGGACCATATATAGGAATGGTTCTCCAAGAAAAAGGCTCTGAAGTCTAAGTTAAAGAGTGTCTCTAGAAATTCTAGTTCAGAATAGAAGAATAGAAAAAAATTAGATTTTTTTTCCTCCCCCTTTATCTAGCAGCTCAATTGTGAATATAAACCTTACCTCTGAGATGCATGGAACAAGTTGTAATAGTTGTCCTCAAATATCACATGTTATTAAGCACTTATAGATAAGTTTGGGCTGCTAAATTCCCACATTACTAGCGTGATTCGAGGTTTACATTACTAATGTGATCCGAGTTCCAGATTATTGATGTGGTCCAAGTTCCACATTATCGGGCCCACAAGTCGATTACTAGGCCATAAGCCTAGGTCCGATATATATCACAAGAATTGATGAAGGCATAATCAACAACCCTATCCAACAAATACAACCCACAAAACTACAAACACTTCAAACCGCGAACACTTGCAAAATAGATCCCGGAGTAGTTCTTCGAGGAAGAGGTTTCGATCCCTAAGTTAGAGAGTGTCTCTAGACATTCTAGTTCAGAATAAAAGAATAGCATAAAATTAGGGTTTTTTTCCTCCCCCTTTACCTAGCGGCTCAACTGTGAATATATACTTTACCTTTGAGATCCACAGAACATTTTATAACAATTGATCACGTTATAACAGTTCTCGTCAAATATCGTATACCGTTAGGCACTTATGGATAGGTTTGGCCTGGCGAGTTTCCACATTGCTAGTGTGATCTGAGGTCCACCTTACTGATATGGTCCAAGTTCCAGATTATTAATATTATTCGAATTACTGGGCCATTGGCTGAGGTCCAATATATATCACACACATTTTTCATTTATATACAATTCATTTTCCTCTTATCTTTTTAAACCACATCCAAACTTATTCATAACCATGCTATTCACAACCATTTATGATTTAATTTAGAAACTAATCAAAATATATTCTCATCTCTACTCGCTAGAAGCAAGCTGAGGTAATATTGAAATAAGTACAAGAACTTTGCATAACATGGCTCTTCTTCAACTAGGATCAATTATATTTATCTTTTCTAAAATTTGACTTTATTATCAATTGCTTTTGAAATTTAGAAATATTATAATTTTCCCTTTGATCATTCAAAATTTAGTTTTTTATTATATAATTCATGAAATGATTAAAAAACTAGATAAAAACAAAGTTTAAGTCATTTTTTTAAAGTTGAATTTACATTATAATACCACTTATAATTATATAATTCATATCTCTTTTAAATAAATACCTTTAGTCCATTTCTTATTTAGTTTGAGAACGTTTTCTTCTTATGCTTGTGCATAATTTTTTAGTCATTTCATTAATTTCATAACAAAAATTAATTTTTAAATGGTCAAAGGGGAAAGACTGTAATATTCTTAAACCCCAAGGGGCAAGTGATAATAAAGTTAAATCTCAAGGAAGGAAAATATAATTTATCCTTTAAATTAATGAAACAAACTTCTTTATATATATATATAGATATATATATGTATATGTATATGTATATATATATATATATATATGTATGTATATGTATGTATTGATGTTATACATATATGTGTATATAATAGAGAGAGAGAAAGGATTCATGTTGTTTCTTAGATAAGTTTTACATAATAGACGTGTGCTAATTTTATAGCTGAGCAATTAAGACCACCAGAAAATATCCATGTCTCATTAATAATTAATAAAGTGATTATTGTGGATATTATAAAATGACATTTCATTAAACCTATTTAATGAAAAGATTATTTAAATATTGAAGCGCTTCATTTTGGTAATTAATCCTTCTACAATGTTAAACACCATCAGTTTTCTTTGCTCTCTTGTTGTTTTACTCACTTCAATCTTCTCCACTTTTAAAAATGAAGTATTACATATTTTTAGTTCTCACACTTCACTTAATCTATTCGCAATTTCTCTCAACTCATGCAGTTCCAACATCAAGAAAGTGCCTAACAAGCAGCAAAAATTTGAGTGTGAATTCTTCTTTTATTTATTTAATTAATTTTATTACGTGTCTTTTTAAATTTTTGTAGGAAGTTTCATCTCCATTAATGCAGAAAATTTGATTAGCAAGGTACTCTTCCATTTTTAAGATATGAAGCGATATTAGATCTTTACTTTTTAACACTATTTATTTGGATCCAAGTTTCTAATGAGTGACAAAATTTTATAATTTTGATCACCTAGTAAGAAATTTTAATTCATGCTTATCAAAGTTGCTGATACTAAGTTAAGAATGAAATACTTATAAAATTAGGCCAATGGGAGTTTCGTGGATGTAGAAGCCCATTATAAAGAAACTGAAGGCACAATGGTAAATTTTTTTTCCAAAGAAACGATCGTTATATTAGCTACCAAAAATGTAATTATACGAATCTTAAACCAAAGAATAAGAATTCTAACCTATACCAGAGTGCTGGTCCTAGTATCGTCCTCTAGGTTGAACTAGTCTTCCTTTAGCAAGACACCAACTCTAAGATTGAAAAAGGACCTTACTTTTGTCCACTTGACACCCAATGGAATTATCAAAGACCCAAAATGTGAACTCTGACTATCTTTGGAACTAACCGGCGCATTCAGATTATTGAAAGAAAGAAACTCAATAAACTAGCTTAAACATGAACCTAAGAGGCTATCCTCAAATACTCATAGCAAGTTCTAAACTAGAACTCAAAGAAAAGCTAAAAAGCTCTCAAGTTTGTATTGAATCAAGTCTGTATTTTATTATGGCTAAATGGCCTCTATTTATAGATTACAACTTGTAAGAATTAAGAAAGCCATCTCCTAGAAGGATCAGCTTTTTAGGAAACTACTTTAAGAAACTATTACTAAAAGCTCCTAGTCTAAGACAAAGATGAAAAATATTACCTAAACTATAAACTAAGCATTCCCTAAACTAAAGTCCAAGTATGGCTTGGAATTGTTGGATTGCCAAAACTGGAATTCTCGTGTGGCTGGAATTTTGAGCTGGAATTGAGTTGCCTAAACTAACATCCAAGTGCTGAATGGAATTGAGCTGAATTGAGCTGGAATTAGGCTGCCAAAAACGTCCATTTGAGCTTCTTAAAATTGGCCTAATGCTTGAACCTTCCAAGGCCAAATGCTGAATCCAAGTGTAGTTTGGATTTGCTTGTGTAGTGGCTAAAGTGAATTGCATTCTTCCGAATTAGAACTTTCCAAATTTGAACTAGGATTGTGATGAGAAGTGGCCTAAGGATCTTGATTAGATGTGTGAAAATCAGCCACACTTGATCCTTCATTCTTAATTATTCATGGATGACCAGAATGACAAATGATGAGCTAAGTTCAGAAGTCTTCTTTGTAGGCGAATTCTCAACTAAACATCCAACTTGTGCTCTTAGATTTGTCTCTTTTGGATTTGATCGAGTTGTCTTGGCTTAATGGTTGATTGTTTCAACCTTGGCTCTTATATTTTCATTAGTCCCCCTTTCTTTAAAAAGACTTGCCCTCGAGTTCATAAACTCAACATCCAACTCAACCAAAAAAGGATCAGAGACATTAAATGTAACACTACCTCTATTTTCACTTGAAATGATGAGTTGATATGCATTCTCACCTATGCGTGCAATGATTTGAAAAGGACCATCTCCTCGAGGATGAAGCTTAGGTCTTCATGGAGCATGTAAGTGTTTTCTTCCTCTATTGGCAACTTGAGCATAATGTTCATTTTTCTTGAGGATTTGAAGGCGTACCTTCTCATTCAAGTCCTGAACATACTTAGCCTTTGCTGCACCATTAAGATTTATTTGCTCATTGCTAAACAATGGCACTAAGTCAAAAAGGGTTAGTGGTTTAAATCCAAACATCATAATTTCACACAAGACACTTAGAAAAAGTTTAATATGCATCACTTGCTCTTCTAAGCTCTTGCTATAAATGAGAATGTCATAAAAATACACAACAATTTTTCTAATAAACTGCTTAAGTACATGATTCATGAGCTGCATGAATGTGTTAGGTGCATTAGTTAATCCAAAAGGCATAACTAACCATTCATACAAACCAAACTTAGTTTTAAAAGCAGTTTTCCATTCATCTCCATTGTTAATGCATACTTGATGATATCTACTCTTAAGGTCAATTTTAGTACAAATTTTAGACCCATGCAACTCTTCAAACATGTCATCAAAGCGAGGTATTGGATGTCTATACTTAACTGTACACATTATCCACGTACTTTCCTTCTTTGGAACAAGGTTGACTGGAACTGCGCATGGACCAAGACTTTCTTGTTCATGACCATTATCTAGCAATTCCTCAACTTGCTGTTGGAGCTTTTTGGTCTCTTCAGGGTTGGCTCGGTTGGGAATTACTGCACCAGGAATGAAGTCAATTTGATGCTCAATTCTCCTTAAAGGTGGTAGTTCTTTAGGGAGATCTTCTGGAAAAGAATCTTCATCTTCCTGCGAAACAACTTTGACTTGCGAAGGTAAGCCACTTGGTAGTCTTTCATTAGTAGTAAATAAAACTTCTTGAAAATTATTTAGCACAAAATCTTTACTTGCATTTAAATTTCTATCAACATCATTCATGCAAGTCTAGAAACTACCTTTAAAATTTTCAATGGATGGTTGTGCATCTTCGGTTTCACTCATGAGAACCGAAGCCTTACCTTTAGAAGTTGAAAGAATTTGTTTACTCATGGTTTGAGCAGAATTTGGACCTTTTTCAACCTTCTTTTGTTCTTTTATCCACTCCATGTGCTTCACCCTTTGTTGTTGATGAAAATTACTAATTCTCGAAGGTGGCAATGATGCTAGAGTACAGGATTTTCCATCCTTGTTAATGTGATACTTATTTGTCCTCCCGGAATGAATTGCATTGCAATCATTCTTCCAAGGTCATCCTAATAGTAGGTGAGTAGCCTGCATAGGAACAACATCACAAAGAACTTGGTCAATAAAATTTCCAATTTGAAAACTTACCAAAGTTTGCTTTGTGATTCGAAGTGATTCACTTTGATTCATCCATTGTATTTTGTATGGTTTTGGATGCAGAGAACATTTGAACTTCAATTTATCTATAAGGTAAGTAGAAGCAAGGGTAGTACAAGATCCTCCATCAATAATCAACATACAAATTTGTTCCTTAATTAAACATTTAGAATGGAAAAGATTTATCCATTGATCCTCGATATCTTCCTAGGGTGGAGCACTCAAAGCTCTTATTGTAACCAAACATTCTCTAGTTGTTTGATCCCCTTCATGCCCCCAATATTTATTAACATTACTTGCAGCCTTCTTACTCTCACTTTTATGGATTCTATCATCTAAGACAGTCATGGTTCGAGAGTTGAGAAGTCACATGTCCTCGGCCTAAGCACCTAAAACATTGGATAGAATAACTAGTGTTAGAACTATTTGAACTGGACGAAGGTTTAGGGTTACTTACCTTTGAAGAATTTTTTGTTTAAATTTCTTCCTATTTGCTGGATTGGATGCTTTCTTTGCGGATGCAACTTGAGCCATTGTGCCTTCCATCAAATCTTTTTTGGACTACTTCTAGAACCGAAGTTAAGCTTTTAAAGCACTCTTTTATGTCTTTGTCTTGTTCTCTTGGATTTGAGGGCATCTCTGCATAAGTAATGTTAGGAATAAAAATTTCCTACTTCACTTCCCTCTAACCAATTACCCAAATTATAAAACTCAAACCAATGTAAGGCTGAATTCTCTTTTATAGTAATGGGGTTGATGAGTAGGTTCACTCACATTCAATCACTCTTCTAAGAGTTCTAATCAAAACAAGCCTCAAAAATCTCAAAGAATAGACAATTGAATTCGAATCAAAGTAGCAAAAAAATATTTAGAATTCAAAAAAGACAAGAAACAAAAACAAACTCTGGAAACAAGAAACAAATATGAGGTCAACAAAGAAGAACAAAGACTTTGAACTAGAGACAATTTTCGGCTGAAATTTTCAAAGAAGGGGAAATCAGGATTTAAAGGGCAGAAAAGAATTATGCAAAATGGTTCTTCATGTGCTGGTTGATGAAGTATAACTTGGTGAATATGATTGTATCTTACTCAAGATATCAAACTGATTGTAACTACATAGCAACTTACAATTATGAACCAAACCAATTCCAATCAGATTTTGGTTTCTTCGGTTTTGGCAAGTTCCTTTTATAGGAAGTTTCTAAATCTTTAGCTAATAATATCACGACTTTAGCACAATCTTAACAGCATAATTCAACAAAACCGAAGCCTTTTAATCAAGGAAAAATAGTATGAGCAGATGAAACACCAAGTTGGACAGAATTGGAGTATGATGTTCGGATTTTTCTGGATTTTTCAGCTACGAGTTTTAAGCTTTTTGCAATAGTTGGATTCACTTTTTGCAGTATAATTTGATAGCGAAATTCAAGAGAAAGAAGCCTTCTTATTCAGGTGATAATCACAAGAAGATACAACACATAAAGCGGGGCAAAACTGGGGTTCAAGAACAAGGCAGAAGTTGGGTTTTGTTTTCTGAATTTCTTTTCTCAATAAGTTCAGAAATTTTTTTCTTCACTCGGTTTCTCACTTTTGGCAGCAGCATTCAACAACCCAAAGCTTCTATCAGCAACCAATATTCACACAAAAATAAAGAGCACAGAACCAGGTTGTAATGCATGTAAAATAGATGACAAAACTGGACAGAATTTCAGCAAAAATTGGAGCAGAATTTTGCGACTGAAGTTTAACAATTTGAATAGAGATCTTTGTTTCATTTTTTAGCACAAAAATAAGAATAGAATTAAGAAGAGATTTATGGGTAGAACAAGGACACTGATATACAAAACAAACATGAAAAAAATCGAAGAAAACATACACACATAGGTGACGAGAAAAGGCAGAAAAAAAAACTAGGCAGAATTCTAGTTGAAGTTTCTTTTCTGTTTTTCGGTTTTAAGCATGGAATTAAGAAGAATTTGATCAAGTATTCACAAGAACAACACAATACTTAAAGCACATAAGAGCAATAAGTTGGAAAGAAAACAAACATATACAAAAAGATATGAACAACTTCAAGGAGCAACCCAAAGGCAACTCTGATACCAAATTGATACGAATCTTAAACCAAAGAATAAGAATTCTAACCTATACCAGAGTGCTGGTCCTAGTATCGTCCTCTATGTTGAACTAGTCTTCCTTTAGCAAGACACCAACTCCAAAATTGAAGAAAGACCTTACTTTTGTCCACTTGACACTCAATGGAATTATCAAAGACCCAAGATGTGAATTCTGACTATCCTTGGAATTAACCGGTACACTCAGATTATTAAAGGAAAGAAACTCAATAAAATAACTTAAACAGGAACCTAAGAGACTATCCTCAAAGACTCAAAGCAAGTTCTAAACTAGAACTCAAAGAAAAGCTAAAAAGCTCTCAAGTTTGTATTGAATCAAGTCTGTATTTTATTATGGCTGAATGGCCTCTATTTATGGATTACAATTTGTAAGAATTAAGAAAGCCATCTCTAGAAGGATTAGTTTTTTAAGAAACTATTTTAAGAAACTATTACTAAAAGCTCCTAGCCTAAGACAAAGATGAAAAATATTACCTAAACTATAAACTAAGCATTCCCTAAACTAAAGTCCAAGTGTGGCTTGGAATTGTTGGACTGCCAAAACTCGAATTCATGTGTGGTTGAAATTTTGAGCTGGAATTGAGTTGCCTAAACCAACATCCAAATGTTGAATGGAATTGAACTGAATTGAGCTGGAATTAGGCTACCAAAATCCTCCATTTGAGCTTCCTAAAATTGGCCTAATGCTAGAACCTTCCAAGGCCAAATGCGGAATCCAAGTGTGGTTCGGATTTGCTTGTGTGGTGGCTAAAGTGAATTGCATTCTTCCGAATTAGAACCTTCTAAATTTGAACTAGGATTGTGATAAGAAGTGGCCTAAGGATTTTGATTACATGTGCAAAAATCAGCCACACTCGATCCTTCATTCTTGATTCTTCATGGATGACTAGAATGACAAATGATGAGCTAATTTCGGATGTCTTCTTTGTAGGCGAATTCTCAACTAAACATCCAACTTGTGCTCTTAGATTTGTCTCTTTCGGATTCAATCGAGTTGTCTTGGCTAAATGGTTGATTGTTTTAACTTCGGCTCTTATATTTTCATCATATAACATTTACAAGCTGCCCACTAGCACAAGAAGACCTTAGCATTTGCATTGAGGCTAAGTGAAACAATTTGGGGTGTTTCCAATCATGCTAAATTCTATCTCTAACTGTCTTACGTTGTGAGGCCAAATTTGATAGACTATCAATATATGCAAAAAGCAATAACAAAAATCACACTTTAGCTTGGTCGAATTATACCTCTCTGAACTAAAATAGATCAAATATCCTATACTAATGTTGATTGGATATTCTTTCCATTCTAGTCAATGCCTCAACCTGTCAAAAATATCTTGATTTGGATAGCTACCACTGAACATTGGTTCATGTTCCTAGTGTTTCCCTTAACTCGTTTTTTTCTCCAACCTGCACACCTCTTGGAATTCTAGCCATTCTTCTATAGCTAGCTCTACTACTACCTACTCTTCTCTCCATTCTTGTTAGAATACGAGGCTTTTCCCTTTGTGTGATTGGAAAAAAAACAAAAGAAATTTGTAGGTTGAAAGAGGGAGGAGTTCTAAAAATGTGATGTTCGCATTTATGAAATGCGCCCAAAAACTGGGCGCATTTCACAAATGCGACTTATCAGTCCCGGAACTGTTCATCCGGGCCTGGCGCATTTAAGAAATGCGCCCATATGTTTTGGGCGCATTTCATAAATGCGCCCATGCCCTTAATTCAGATTTCAAAAATCTTTAATATAGCAAGTTAAGCTTACAAAAGAAAGTGATCGCCATGTAACTTTAATATTGAACAGAAAGGAGTTGGGACGCTTCGTGAGAAAGCTGCGGAGCTGGATTCCTTAAAAGGGATGCACAATCTTGTGATGTGCTATATATCTTTATTGCATGAATTACCGTTTTCTATCATTACAGAGCATAATTGGATTAGTGTTTTTCTTTTTATTCCGCTATCAAAAGTTTATCTCATGCATCTGTGGCCTCTACCCAAAAATTTGAAGTCCGGAAGAGGGTTAAGACCCCTTCCATTCATAATCGAGCATATTTTGAATCTTAGTGTTATGTTTTTTTTTTTTTCCAAAAACGATATTTTATTGCTTGTTGATTTCTCTTATTTTTCTGCATGCATTTGTCTTAGCTCGTACTCCTCCAATTCAAGATCCCTCTTCAGATCCAAATTACCAAAAGATTAATTTAGGAGTGCATTTTTATTCAATTCTTCCAATCCAAAATTTAAAAAAAAAAATTTTAAAAAGGAAACAGTTCTACCACTTAATTTGCCATTCTCAGATAGTGACTTTGTCTCATTGTTCTTTCAAATCAAAAGATAATCAAGAACAGAATGAAAAGATAGTAATATTGTCGGCTCCATAAGCCTTGTTCGTAATATTGTCGGCTCCATAAGCCTTGTTCGTAATATTGTCGGCTCCATAAGCCTTGTTCGTCATATTGTCGGCTCCATTAATAATCCAAAGAAAAGCACATCATACAGTATTTGACTTGATGAACCCAAATAATTAAGTCCCCTCCTGAATTCACCTGCACCAGAAAAAAAAATAGAGAAAAGAATGAAAAGTTTGGTTAGTAGTAATTGAAAATTAAAGAAAAAAAAATCCCGAAGTTCCAAAATCTAAAGGGGCACTAGTACCTACCAAGATAAAGAAGGAAATGGCAGCAAGAGCATATTAGAGCTAGAAATTAACCTAGAAGATCCAACCTGAAACCCAAAAAATGTTGGCCTTAAAGCTATAATAGTTTTGTGGGATGATGAAACCCAAGAAACAGAATCGAAAATTATTCCAAATTTAATTTTTGGATCACAGCAAAATTTACATATATAAGATACTATATGTTTTGAATCTTTTACCCAAGTTGAAGGGATTTCTTGTCAGCAGTTGAGAAAACAGGCACGCCTTCAATCATGTTGAGCTGCAGCAAATTGCGAGCTATGTAAGCCTCGCTCCAGGGCCTCTTATCAGGCATTCGAAGTTCAAATTCTGCTGACCAAATTTCGAGTTCGCCCAAAACCTACCCATTTGAAAGTGGGCTGTGTGGGAACAGAGAATTCAGACGCAGAGGGTAAGGAGTAGGCCGTGGGAAGTATGCAGCGGAGATCGAGACCGAACCATAAAGTCGGAAATGGCGGATTCTGAAGGCTCGCGTCTTTGCGAGAAAGTGAGGATTTCTGAAGAAGCGGATTCTGAGAAAGCTGGCGGATGGATTTGCAGAGGGAGGCTAAGGATTTGCAAGAGAAGATGATGAATGGCTGAAGGAGGCTGCTGAATTGCAGACGGCGGATGGCTGGAGCTCGCGTGTATATATCTTGACTCGGGCGCATTTTACAAATGCGCCCCAATAACCCTAAATTATCGTCGCCCGCGACTAGCCTGCGCATTTCATTAGGCGCATTTAACAAATGCGCCTAAGCCCGTGAACAGTATCGGGCCAGGAAATGCGCATTTGGCAAATGCGCCCAATATTTTGGGCGCATTTATCAAATGCGAACAGCATATAATTAGAATCCTGTCTCCACACAACCTACAAATTTCTCTCTTTTTTTTTCCCATAACACTATTAGAAATTTCTCTTAGAATACCCAAAGATTCATGGTTTTCTAGAGCATCCAAAATATATAAACTAGGAGTTCAGCTCGGTCCTACATGGAAATGCCCTTTTTTCCATTGCAAATTAAAGGCCACCATTGTTTAAAACTAAGGCTTTCTCTCTTCCAACCATCCCATTTTACCGAGGCAAATTTCCACACTTTCTGAGCTCTAGGGCATTTGAAAAGGACGTGCTCTAGGGTCTCCTCATCTTTTCCACACATGTGGCAAATTGGATCTTCCAGAATGCCTCTTGTAAGTAACTGATTTTTTGTTGGAAGGATTCAATGCCAGCATCTCCAAATGAAATGTTTGAGTTTCCCTTTGATGCCTAGTCTCCAACTGCACTTCCAAGCTTTCTTTGTTGCTTCTATGGTTGAGTTGTTCTCGGCTTGTTGGTGCTTTCCTAGTTGGGCCTTGATAACCTCTTGGTAGGCAGATTTGACCATATAATTTTCATGTTTTGTAAAGTACCACACAAGTTTATCTCTACTATTATTATGAATGTCACTTGGGCGGAGGATACTTACAATGGCTTCGACATTTGGTTGAGTGAACTTTCGGCGTACTAGCTCCTCATTCCATCGGTCTCCCCTGTCTTGTAAGAGCTTACTTACCCATAAGGTCCACTCCTACTTATTCAGAGTGGAAGTTGGTTTGAAGTTGGATCTACTTGGAATCCAGGGGTTTTCTTATATTCTGACCAATTTTCCATCCCTCACTTGGAAAATCACCCCCTTTTTTTTTATCACATATCTAACTCCCATCCAGCACTTTCACAGCCATGATGCATTGCTTTTAACTAGGACATGTAAGAAACCCTCTTTTGAGAAGTACTTGGCTTTAATACCTTGCACATTAGAAGGTTCGGCTGGGTGATGATCCGCCAGATTTGTTTTGCTATTAATGCATCATTGAAGAGTTGCAAGTTTTTGAAGCCCAGACCCCCTCCTCCCATGGCCATGTTAGGTCTTTCCATGCTTTTCATCGGATCTTAGCTTGCTCACCTGCTTTGTCACCCCACCAAAAACTTGAGGTTCTTTTAATGATATTTTGGCAAACTTCTTTGGGAAGTTTGAAGCATGACATCACATAAGTAGGGAGGGCATCGATGACCGCTTTGATTAGCACTTCCCTTCTAGCTTAGCTGAGAAACCTATTTTTCCACCCGGTGACTCTTTGTTGGACTTTTTCCTCAATATAGTTGAACACCTCCTTTTTTGCTCTACCAATGGTCATGGGGAGTCCAAGATATCTGGCTTTTCGCTTCTCCTTGATGTCATCTAAAATCTGACATATAACATCTTTTTGCTTATAGGGAATGTTCTTGTTGAAGAAAATCGTTGATTTCTCCCAGTTGACTAGTTGGCCTAATGATCTACTGTAATTGGACAGTAAGGTTTTGATCCTATGTCCTTGCTCCACTCCTTCTTCACAGAAAAGTAGTGAGTCATCTGCAAAAAGAATGTGAGTAATTTGAGGGCCTTTCCTACTCACTCTCAAGCCCTTATATTCCCACCTAAGGTTTGCTTGTTTAATCATGTTTGAGAAGGCCTCGACCACAACTAAGAACAGATAAGGAGATAGTAGGTCCCCTGTCTAATGCCTCTAGTTGTTTGGATATACCCATATTTTTCACCATTAATATTGATAGAAATCGTAGCAGAGCTAATGCACTGTCATACCCAACCAATGAAAGTGCCAGAGAAACCCATTCTTTGTAGGACCTCACAAAGGAATTTCCACTCTACTTTATCATAAGCTTTAGCCATATCAAGTTTAATGGCCATCCACCATTGGTTTCCTTTATTTTTAGCATTTAATGTGTGTATGCACTCATGTGCGACTACCACATTCTCTAGAATTTGTCTCCCTGGGATGTAAGCCGCCTGGTAGGGGCTTATGCAATGGGAAGGCAAACCTTCAACTGCTCAGCCAGTATTTTAGATATAACCTTGTACACTACATTGCACAAACTAATAGGTCTAAAATGTCTCACAGATTCAGGGTTTTTAATTTTCGGGATCAATGTGATTAGTGTGTGGTTGACTTGTTTAAGCATTCTATGATTTTCAAAACAATATTTAACAGCTCTGCACAAATTGACACCAATCACATTCCAATAAGATTGAAAGAAAATAGGGGTCACACCACCAGGCCCAGCGGCTTTGTTGGAGTTCATTTTGAAAAGGGCAACTTTGATTTTTGATTCTTCCACAAGTCTAGTTAGCCTTTGATTCATCACTTCATTGATCAATAATGGGATACCATCCAAGTCCTCATGCTAGAAGCTTGGGCTAGATGTTGACAAAAGTTTCTCGCAGAATGTTACGATTTCATCATTCACTTCTTGAATGCTTCCACAAAGGCTTCTATCTTCTTTCACCAGTTTCTCAATTGTATTTTGCCGCCTCCTATTGATTGTCAAGGCGTGGAAGAATTTTGTATTTTTGTCACCTTCTTGGAGCCACTAGACTCTTGATTTTTGTCTCCAATATATTTCTTCATCTCTGTAGGTGAAATAAAGCTCTTTTTTCAATTTACTCTAGTCACTCTAATTCCTATTACCCCCTTGCTTAGATAAGCACTCCATTTGTGCCATGATCCTTGATAACTGTGTGTTTGAGTTTTGCATGTTCTTCTGGCTCCATTTCAAAAGCTCCACTTTGCTTTGTCCTATTTTGGCACAAAATTGATACATTGGGGTGTCACTTTGCTCCTTTCTCTATGTTGTCTCTACTAATCTGCCTACCTCATCTTTTTTTACCCAACGGTTGTCAAAAGTGAATCTCTTTTTAGCTTTTTGCTCTTTAGGATTTGTGTCCAACAAGATGAGTGAATAATCAGATGAGTGCTTCTCCACATGGTAGGCTTTTGCCTGCGGATAGTTCAGAACCCAGGATGGAGAGCTAAAGAATCTGTCCAATATTTCTTCAACAAAACCTTCTCCTACTCTATTATTAGCCCATGTATAACGTCTTCCCACAAAAGTTATATCTTCCATATCCATTTGACTCACAAATGATCGGAAGGGTTGACAACTTGCCTCCGTTCAGTACCTCCTTCCATGCTTCTCTTTGAGACTAAATATATCGTTATTATCTCCTCCCATAAACCACGTGTCTCCCTGGTCCTGCCTTTGGTGTTCTCAGAATCTCCACCACTAGCAGCGGTAATTTTCTATTCGCATCGTGGTTCAAATCATCATAACGATCCAAATTATCCAAATCCTCCTCCGTCCGCCTAGGGACTGACCCATTAGAGGCTGCTTGATGAGATTGACCCCATGAGGATGACAGTTTTTAAGGGGAAGATCAGAGCAATTATTTCCAAAGGCTTCTAAGGACTCGAATTTTCTTACATCTCTGCCAAATAATAAGCGAAATGCAATAAGATAAAGTGATTAGACTACATTTTGTGAACCCCTCTAGTCTCTTTTGTTCGTTTTTTTTTTTCCTGAATTCAATTTGATAGATTGAAGATTAAATGGATTATTTTCTAATTTTTTAATTTTTTAAATTTTTTTCTGGATAATTTTGTTTCTATGAAAAATGATGGTCATTTTTATAAAAAAAAAAAATTGAAAGAGCGAAAGTTTGGTTTTAATTGGATTAAGTTGGTTTAATTGCCAATGATATTTATAAGTTTTATAAGAAGTATTAACAGGGAATGTGACGTAAAAGGTGATTTTTGAAACAAAATTCTTAGTAAATTTTTGCTTTCACATACACATTCAATGAGTATGCACTCCATTTTTGTTACCAACACCAAAAATATTAATTTTTCACTTTAGTATAAACCACACCCGAAAATTTGGGATTTTTTCAATTACAAGGGGGAAAGTGTTCCTTGCAGAAACCACAAGGAGTCTAAAGTGAATTTATCCAAAAAATAATTACAGTCTATTTTTAAAAAAAATCACTTTGGTTCTATAATTTTTTTTTGTTATAAAGTTCAATATAATTAATGCATCATGAACTGCACACATTTATATTTTTATCTATACTCTGTAATTATAAACCATAAATAGTCATTATTAGTAAGATTAATTATAGACTATAAGACTTTTTGGTTTAGATGAAAGTAATATTTTTTGAAGATGAACTCTTTTTTTTGAATAGATGGAGTTTTTTTTTTTTTTTTTTTTGCACAACCTACGTGATACACACTTCAAATCTCAAGTGGGAACATAGAGCATATTTATTGCTAAGAAAATTATTTCAACAAATACAAATTATTTTAATGTCCTAAGTACTAATTTTGTCAAATGCCCTCTTAACTAAATTAGTTGATTGTTTCCTTCAGCTAACTACAATTCTTCCAAAAAAGAAAGATTCTATCATAACTCGTTACAAGAAAGAGAAAGCAATAAGAAAATAAGATTTTTTTATATTAAAAACTATCTTTGACGATGGGAGATTTGGCATGCCTTTACTAGTTTATTAATGATACTTTTAGTAAAAATTTATAATGAAAAATTATAACAACTAATATGATATGATTAGAAAGACAAAATTATCTCTTATTATCTTATTATTTTTTTTATGGTGACTGATTTTGGCTTTTCTAATATAATATATCAATTATTATACATTTTCACCATACATTTTCACTGAACTATAATTATTGCTATTAATAATATATAAGCGGTAAACAATTGAGGGGGTTTAGATGTCCTTGAATCAATACAAGAATATAAACCAAATCTGTCTAGATTTATTGCACCTCTAACTAAATGCGAATATCCAGGAGTAAGTGGAAAACAACATTCTCTATCAGTAAGCAATCAAGCTTTGACATTTATGGCGAAAAATAGTTCAAACCAGTGATACAATATAAACATGTGAACTCACAGCGAAAAATTTCCAATTACACAAACAAGTTGATCATATCTTAACCACGGCAAGTTGACATGGATGAATTCCGGACGCTGATGTTGGAGCTTCATTCTTAAATTCTGTTTCTTGTGCCTCTCCAGCCCTTCCAAAGGGCTTGTCTGGACCGAGTTCATCACCAGCTATACATGGATATAAAGGAACATAAGCAAAAGGATGGGATCAAAGGTGCTAGTTCATATGATAGTTTCATTTAAGGCGGCAATTTAAGCAGAAACAAACCATCAATGTTCTTGAGTGCTTGCATATATTGTAAGGCGCTAGCCTGCAACTTATCCTGTGAACGACGCATCAGACAAGGGTGTGATGACCAAGTAAACCAAGTCAAAAGAAACGGAGCAAAAGAAAACTATCACATTCTTACTGCTGCAATATGAGTTGAGCAACTCAGAAAGATTGTTTGAAATTGTCAGTAACCACTAAAAACTGAAGCAACCCACCATATGCAAGAAGGAAAATTTTTGCGCTACTTATTCAGCTAAACCAAGAAGAAATTAATCTTCCCTAGAGTGAGAACTATACTATTATATGTGAAAGATGTCTTTTGGAAATAGAGGAGTAAATATTTATTCAGACATGTTCCAAAATATAGTGGTTGTCTTTTGTGCTTGATGCAGAAGCCCCCTTGTATACCAGATGGTAACAACATATTTATCAACCCTTGTATGGAATCTTAACAACTATACAATCTTTTGGAAGGAATCAGATAGGTTTCTTCCTTAGGAACACAATTCCATTCAGGATTATGGTAATTGATCAAGTTATACAGGAAGGAAAAGTGCCCTTGACCTTGACCTTGACCTTGACCTTCAACTCAACTTTACAAGTAGGTAGCTAGAAAATTGACACCTCAATTTCTCAGGATATGTGAAATTAGAAATTAATAGACAATACCTGTTAATCATGGAAAAGAAGTCCAACAGAAATGTAGGGACAATAGTGGGACCTAGGAAGAATTCAGTGCGCTTGAACTTTGGAGTGGATGAAAAGATTCAATGCAACATAAAAAACAAGGCTAAATGTATTACTCCTTGAATCAGATTCAATCAGCGTAACCAAAAAGTACCGTGACCACCTATTGCAATTGAGATGTTGAATGGAAGAGTGCAAATGTTGTTTTATTAGCAAGGAAATCTGTAATGGACATTAAACAGCCTAAAACATTATTATTCTATATGACAAACAGTAATACAGATCAGGTGTTTCAATCAATTTAAGCAACTGTTTTTTATCCTGTGAATCATGCAAAGCTCAACACCCCAACCCGTCATTGTTTACAACTTAGCAAGTATAATAAACATTGTTAAACCATGTACCTGGCCAGCTCATCAAAAACCCAAAATATGCCCAGGATAACTTTTTCTCATTTTTTTACTCCTTGTTAACTGAAAATTTCTCTATTATGCTAAGCACATCATCAAGCTCATGGCTCATATGAAAATAGGGGAAGGAAATATTGCCAGCTCGCAATTATAAGGCTGAACACCTGAATGTGATCGGAAAATTAGAAGAAATAAATAGTAAATTAGCTAGTATACATTATTTCCTTGACGTGCATAATCTTGTTAAAAAGATTTTCTTGTATTAAGGAGAATAACAGGCTCACTTACCCTAATTTTTGCCATTATAGCTTTGGTTTCCAATCTCTTGTCAAGATTAGCAACATAACGGAGCGTCGACAGCAGTTCTTGACAGGTATGACAGAGTTTCTCCACAACCTCAGCTCCTGCTCTGAGCAGTGCTTTGCTGGTATATTGAATTCCTTCAGTAGCTTCTCCATAGCTTAACCTTATCTACAGTAGTAGTTAATCATCAACAGCAAAATTAGAAGTAACAACACTGATTAAAGGGTTACCTGTGAGTGAACATAATTGCTACTGTGAAAAAGGACCAAATACTTTCACATAATCATATCAGCGATAGTCCTATCAACACATCAAATATTCATAAATTTCTTTTTCAGCATTTTTAACTAATACTTTCCTTATTTTGGATAAATGTCTAATTCTCTATTACTTTGTTCCCTTGATCCCCCAGAAGTATCTGGCTCCACTCTGTTCTCCTCTTAGACCTATCAAAACTTTTCCATCCCTGCTTTGGTGTGCAACACCAACCTCATTAATTCTGGTTTCTCTTAAATGTAACAACTTCTAGGTGTATTACAAAATAGAGGCCTAATAATTTCATTTGAGTCATAGAGAAATACTGAAAGTCATTGGAGAAGATGCTAAAAACAATAAAAAATCAGTAATCAATGCAGCTGAACTCATACCAAAACAAGCTTGCTAAATATCTCTCATTACATGCACCAAACTAACTAGAGTTTGTTCAAATTAAAGTCAATTGAACTCCACAAACCCCAAAGCACAAAATACCATATCTTAATGCAACTTTGGATTCGCATAACTCATCAAATGCATAGCATGACTTCTCCTATGGTATTAACGAATTTTCTCCACAAGGCAATTTTTGAGATAAAAGCACCAACAAGCAATCAGATGCAAGTTCAAAACAAAGCAGCAACTACTAGACATTAGAAGCCAACTTGAAACTCTAGCTTAGTTTGTATTCCTTCAACAAAAACACATCAACAGCTAATCAAAATTGATGGATAAAGATAGAGATGAGAGTTTGCTGCTCCCTTTAATCATCCTACCTAAATCTTTACTTCCACGCTAATCATAGAGCTTGATCAACATGAAATTCTAAGCAGGGAACCAGGAAGAATAGTCTTGAAACCATCCAAAGAGTCAGAGTCCCAAACATTAAATTTACTAATTATGCAGGAACACGACTTAAGATTGTCAAACACTAGATAATTTTCTCGAAATGGTAAGTTCAACAATTGGCACAAGCAAGCACAATGAGCTTCCCTATCAAACACTTCAATACGAACTTCTTCTTCAACATCAACATCAACATCACCTTCATCTCAAACTAGTTGGAGTTGGCGATAGATGAACCCAAAAAACAAAATAATAATAAATAAATAAATAAAAATAAAAAAATTATAACAAGAAATAGATACATAAATAAAGGAGAGATATAACAAAAACAAAGGGAACTTGAAATCAAAAAATTGTGGAGAAAAAAAAAACCCGTAAATAACCACCGTTGGAAGACCAGTTATGATCGCTTGCGTAGCCTCCAGAGATCTGATTAGTTGCAAATGAGAAAAGCCCCAGAGAATCACAATAGAAATCAAAGAAAGAAAAGAAGAGAATATATAAGGATTAGTAATATTGAAAGACTGAACTACTTTAGTAGCTGATTTCTAGCACATGCGAAGGCAGCAAACAGCAAGAACACGGTTTCCACAGTGGGCCATAGGTGATGATGCAATGCAATCCGCGTAGCAGATTTTTATTTTATACGATCACTCTCAAAATTAAAAATAATGAAAAACAAAAACAAATTTTCTCACTTTTGGTTCACCCCTGAGTGAAGTTTCCTGGTGTGTAATGTAAATAATACAATGAATTGGAAATGCAACCCAGAATTTGTCAATTTCAGCAACAAAAATTTGCTGGGTTGATACATTATAAAATTGCCAAGGCCCAAGGGTTAATCCCCGGGATAAATAAAACAACTAAAACTGACAGGGCCAATTTTTTATTTCTTACTGTCAATTTCTTCAGTGGAGCAGCCACAGCAGCAGCCGCCAAGTAAGAAGTAAGACGCAATTCTGTACTCCATGAGTTTGTCATTTGATCTGAGGGTGCAAGATTCCACGCGTTATCGCCATTCGGTAATGACCCCAGAATTCTTGTACCAATAAAAATGCTAAGGGCATCACAGCAGCCCCTTTTGGGGCTGGCCGTGAATGCCAACGACCTGGCCTAGGTCACGACATTGTTGATGTGGCGTGACCTTACAGTTGGGAAGTTGTAGGAGCGGTTTCTGGCATTCTCATATGATGAATTTTAATTAATCTCAAAAATTTTAATGTGAATAGGATTCACTAGGGTTTTTCGGTTTAAGATATATTCAAATTTAAAGTTGAATAGGTTCAGGTTTTAGTGCTAATAAAACCAAAAATAGTGTTGGACTTATTAATTGAGAAAATCTGAAATTCTAAGGTCCAATTCCAATCGGGATAGACTTCTTGTGCATATCAACTAATAGATTCATTGGATCTAGAAATCCTAAACAGACTAGGATTTAGTAGTGCAAGTAAAACTCTTTAGAAGAGTTTTACCCTAGGCATATAACCTAGGTCTATATATATTGGGATTTTTGACAACCACCTGCATGAAAAAAAAGAAAACCCTTCGGCTGTCATGGTGAAAGAAAAACAGCCGCCACTCTTGAAAGAAAAATCAAGAGAAAAAAAAACCGAAAAACCTTGAGAGCGAAAAACCTTGAGAGCAAAATCTTGAGAAAAACCGAACACAAATTCGGCAACTAGCACTTATGATTTTGTGTGCTCTTGTTCTAGTTAATTGTGTGACAATAAGTAGAAACTTGGATCGATTGTGTCGATACCATAGAGGTGAAGCCGAATTGGTTTTGTTGGTGATTCAACAAAGAAAGTTCTTCGCAAGTCAACTTTACCGAAAATACCAAGGTACAAATCCAAAATACCGATTTTATCTCACTTTATATGGATCCTAGAAGGAAACCGAAATTTTAAATTCTATTGCTTGATGTATTCAGTTTCCTACACTCAACTCTTTAAATGTTTAAGGACTCATGATCAGCGTAAATGATGAACTTATTTAGCCACAAATAATATTACCAATTTCTTAAAACACGCATTATAACATACATCTCATTGCCACATGTAGGAGAGTTCAAGATGATGCCACTTAATTTTTAATCAAAATATGCTAGAGGTCTGCCTTTTTGCATCAACACAGCTCTAATATACATATCTGAAGCATCTCACTCAATGTTAACAATTTTAATAAAATCAGGTAAAGTCAGTAGTGGGGCTAAACTTAACTCCTATTTAATTGTATTGAAAGCTACCATTTACTCATCACCCTATTTAAATCCAATTTTTTTTTAATAATCTCAAATTCTCAATTAAAGGTGCTGCTGTACTGCTAAATCTTTAACAAACTGTCTACATATAAAAGTCAGCTAATTTATAAAACATTGGCGTACATCACTCATGGATAGCCCCTACATTTCCTTCATCAACTTCTATCCCTTTCGTTCGGACAACATAGTAAAGAAATACCGCTTGATAAGAATAAAAGGTACACTTCTTAAACTTAGCATATAACCTTTTAGCACATAAAACATTTAGAACTTAATGCTTTACCGTGATTTTGTTGGTTGCTTGATGTTCAACACACATCCTCTACGATCTATTCTTTTTAGGTGCAGATTCTAGCCTTTTGTACATGTCTTGTAGTTAATGTAGGTGTATTAAACCAAGCTTATTTAGCAAATTATATTTTGATTAGGATTTACTAAATCTTAGTTGAATTAGATTTGGATTCTTTTTAGAAAATAGATTTTGTGTGGGATTTGATTATCAAATCCCACACAAAATCTATTTTCTAAAAAGAATCCAAATCTAATTCAACTAAGATTTAGTAAATCCTAATCAAAATATAATTTGCTAAATAAGCTTGGTTTAATACACCTACAAAGCCTCCCTTAAACCAAGCTTGCCATAAAAGTAGCTCCAACTCCATCTCGAGTATGAATTTCTTTTGAAATCTCTTTTGCCGTGTAGACCACGTACAATATCAACTTCTTGATTTTGATCTTCATTATCACCTTCAATCTTGTCATTGGTGAAAATTTATACTTTGAAAATTTTCTATTTGCGTCTTCTTCTTGATCAAAAACCTCAACCACATTGACCCACTTGTCAAAACAATCATCTTCACCATTGCTATGCAATTCAAAATATTTTATGATACCCAATTTCTCTTCTAGGTAAAGAGATTCAAATTTTCTCTCATCTTCTTCAACCGTGTCAATGGTTTCCGATTTTTCTTCTAAATTAACGATTTCTTCGTCAACCAAAACATCAAAAAATTCTTCTTGTTGCTCTACCGAACCAAGTATCTCTTCTTCATCTTTTACAAAATCAACTTGGCAATTTTCACAATCCATCTCCTCAAAATTTTGACTGTGAACAATAGACTCCACATTGGGACCATCTTTTTCCTCAATTATTGTAGTATCTTGAGGATTTGATATTTGTTCCACTGGCTTGTTCTCTGATACAAGCTTCCCATCAATTCTTTGCTCATGAAGAATTAATGAACTTTGTAATTCTTCAATGCTCAAAGTTGATAAGTCCTTAGTCTCAAATATAAGTGTAACAACATAATCAAACCTCATAGATAATGAATAAAGAACTTTTTCCACAAAAAATTTATCATCAAGAATACACCCATTAAATTCCATCTCATTCTTGATATTCAACAAACGGGAAAAATAATTCTCAATCGTTTCAAATTTCTCCATAGAGCACAACTCAAATTTTCTCTTCAACAATAACACGTTGTTTTTTCTAACTTGATCTATACCAATATAAGCTCTTTCCAAAATATCCCATGCTTGTTTGGCAGTTTTAGCAACACAAATTTTATGAAAAATTGACATATCAATTCCTTGATGAATTTGAGATAAGGTCAAATATACCTTTCTTTTGGTTTCGGCATCGGCATTATCTGGTACCTCTTTTTGAATGAACTGTAGCAAATCGTATGCTTGAAGGTGTGTTTCCATCTGAATCCTCCAAAATTTATAATTTTGCTTTCCCGTGAGTTTTGGAACAACACATTTTATGTTCCAATCATCCATGGCTAACAAATACTTTTAGCCTCCCTTGCTGGAAAATCACCAGGATCAAGAAACCAACAATTAACGTTGTTGGCTCTGATACCACATGTAGGATGTAAAAATCCTACGGTTAATAATTTTTAAACCTGCCGTTGTATCTCCTTTATCTCATCAAGATTGGCTTTATAAGCTAGTCAGTTTAGAATGAATGTTCCATAGATGATAATAATTAAATGTTCTATTCATTTTATTAGTGGTAAGTCTCTTGGGACCTTATCAGAAAATATATCAACAAAATCTTAGACAAAAGTTTGAACCACACTAGGCACAGATAGATTGAGATCATTAGTATAGAAACAAGCCTCTTTGTATAAAAGTACAACCATTGGCTATCTAGAAAAGAAAGCTCTATTAAAACTCACATTCTTTTACATATAAATTTCCTTGTTTACTCTTTTGCATTCTAGGCTTTTCTATCTCATTTTTTCTTACACCCTTGGCCATACTTTTTTTTTTCCTCACTATCACCATCTTTAGATTTTTATCTCTAATTTTTATTTTCACTCTTCTAATCTGATAACTCTATTTTATATTGGGTATTTTTATTAATTTTGGTTAGAAATTGGCTTGTGTTTTGATTTGTTTTTACATATTTTGGCCAAATTTTTCTTTGATTTTATGATTACCGAGTTTTTTAATATTTTTAGAACTTTTGAGTACAATCTTGAATTTTCTTCTAATTTGAGGATCAAACGACTAATCAATTATTTTGGGATTACTTTATTGTCAAAAGCCAAAGCAAAAAAGGAATGAAGAAGCTGTGGGTAGAAAAGGAAAAAAAAAAGGAAGAAAAGAAGCTTTAGCCACAAGAAAAGAAGCTTTATCCATCAGCTGAGCCACTTTCTCCTGAAAGGGAAAAGAGTCTAGAAGACGACACAGACACAGAGGCAGATAGTGATCCTGACCCCAATGCCCGTCACGAAGATGATCGTGGCAGTCTCCCTCTGACCAACATTGAACGCCTTCTGGACTCCCAGCGGGCCTACACTCCGAGGGGTTTGGCGTTCTTTAATGACATTGGGTCTTCTAACAATAGTGACCCCACAAGACAAGGTGAATTGGTCGTATTCGAGTGTGGAGTGAAGAGAATAAGAAGATATGTTTGGGAATGCAATTTGCAGATAAGAATAATTGAAAAGGGCAGTTAATTTATGGTCTATGAATCACGCTCGGGAATTTAAGATAATAGAAAGTAAACTCCGCACTTGGGGTGCAAGATCCAATTTCTGAATGATGCTTCAGAAGATCTGACAATGTACGGCCCACCTTGTTTGTGGATTGTCCGTGCATTGCATAAGCGTACTCATGGAATGTGGGATATCACAATGTGGGTACCCGAGCACAATTGTCTCGAGGCAAATCAAGGAAGTTATCACACAAATTTGACTTCCGCCCTCATAGCCACTCACATCTGCCATACCGTGGAGAAAGATCCTAGTTATGCTGTCAAAACTTTGACTTTCAAATTGAATTTGTGAAAATGTGATTGAATGTATTAGGACATGACTTTGCATTGGAATTTTGATTTTAAATGGGATTTTATGGCCGTTAATATATGTTTATTGGGTACCTATAGTGTGAATTTAAACTTTAGTTTAGGACTTTCAAAGTTAATGCCAATGTATTCATTTGCAAAATATTTTGTCTGTCAGATATGCATCCAAGCCCACGTATTCCCGATTTGTTAGTCAGACACGATCAGCATAGGGCTGCCGCCCTATTTCATGGTCATATAGAGGATTCGCAACTTCAGGTGCGGAGATGTGATGGTGCGTTATGAAGACACATTCCAATTCCATCTTGGGTTGCACAGTATATAGCGTTATTTGGGTTTGCAAGAATTGTGCAGTGCGGATCATTGAGAATTGATCACGCTCTCATCACCGCCCTGGTAGAGAGGTGGCGACCGGAAACACATACTTTCCATCTACCAATTGGGGAGGCAACAATAACACTGCAAGATATTGAGGTACTATGGGGACTTCGGGTGGATGGGTTACTAGTTATTGGGACTGAGATTCGGCGAAGTGTAGAATCATGGCTAGATTTGTGTGAGGAGTTATTAGGATTTAGACCACCGCATTCAATGGTTACGGGGGGTAGATTAAATGTAGGTTCTTTAGAATCTACGTTAAATGCAGATTTGGCCAATGATGCGAGCGAGGATCTCTGTATCTAATGAGCTCGTATATATTTGCTGATACTATTAGGGGGGCTCTTGTTCTCGGATAAATCTGGTTATCGTGTGCCCTTAGTATACATGTCCATGATAGAGGATTATGGGGTTACGCAGTCATATAGTTGGGGTAGTGCGATACTAGCTTGCTTGTACCGAAATTTGTGTGAAGCTACCGCACCTACAGTCACTGAAATCGCGGGCCCACTAGTCCTGTTGCAGGTAACCAGACATTGATATAAATTTATTTTAATATTTAGGAGTTTAAATGCATTTCTAACTAGATGTTTTACGTTTAATAGTTATGGGCTTGGGAGAGGATACCTATAGTCAGCCAGAGTCCCGTAATCAGGCCGTTGATTTTCAGTTTCCTTATGACGCAAGGTTCATAATATTAATTTTGTTTTTCGAGGCCGTAGACAAGGAGGTAGAGGGTCTCGACTCCATCAGAGAAATGAACATGACACTTTAGGTGGTTCTACACATTTGGGTTCATTACCGCCCATTCCATCTACTCCGGAAACACAAAATGTATTTCCGTCATCGGGGTTTTCAACACGATTGATCAGCCATCCTCTAGTGTTTTCCACTCTCCAGAGATAAGTATACCGTCACATCGAATCAATGAGGATAATGTTCATGAGGACAGTGATGATGACGATGATGTAGATGAGCACATAGAAATTAGTAATGTAGGTGTAGACCTGAATGTGACTCAAGAAGAGATTGTAAACTTACGCAGATCTAGGAAAACTATTAGACCAACTATGTGTGGTACCCATGAAAAACTAAGAGGACATAAATAAATAATAAAACTTGTTTAATACAATTTGAAAAGTCCAACATGCATCAGTTTGCGTAGAATAAGTTGTACCATACATTGTCCATTCTTTTAATCTATGTAATGTAATCATAACCTATATTACCCATCCATAATGCTAAAGAAATATAAATGAATTGTGATGGAGATAATCAATACTGTTTTTAAAATGTGATTTCGTCACTTTCATAAATAAGTTTTCATATGATCAAAATAATTTTTATTTTACAAACATAGAATATTTCTTCTCAATAATAATTAAATATGATCCCATTAAATCTATGCATTGATAGGCTTATCAACCCATGAGGAAATTTAATGAATTTTTTGTACGATGTATATTTATGTAAACCAATTTCCTTTCGTAAACTTATAAACCAATTTCCTTTAGCTTTCATATATTTATGTAAATCATTGAATAAATATGTAAATAGTTGAGCACTCCATATGGACAATAACTCATGAAAATCCTTTACTAATTTTACTCTATAAACATTTAAAAAAAATATGTTTATACGTTTGTTCAGGAATTATTAACAATTATTATTTACAAGAATGAGCCGACAAAATTTATGCATGTGGCGGGATGAAATCTGATTGGAAATACTAAATGTTCAAAACTTGTATAGTAGCCACTTAATTCACTTATATTTTTCTGTTACGAAAATACAGTAAATCCCCAACTTGAACAAGTTGTCATAGAGTTAGCAAACCTATGATAAACAGAATGTTACAAAGCAAACATATGTATATGATAAAGCTTGAAATACCATCTCTCTATGATGAAATGGCAAAAATTATTTGCTAGTGAATCATTCCAACATCACTTTGTGTTTAAAAAGGTACCTTCTAAGGCACTATTCCAATATCTACTCTACCTTCAGCTTATATAAGCCCAAATGGGAAAAGGTAATTCACAACATCAATTCTAGTTAATTAATGTTTTCAATTGTTCCTTGCATAAACCCAAAACCCAAAATTGTAAATATTAATTTCTAAACTCCTAAACCTTAAATCTCACACCCTAAACCATAAACCCTAAACGCTAAACCCTAAAAGCTAAACCATAAATCATAAACTCCGAACACTTAATGGCTTCATGCAATACATAGTAATACAACAATTGTAATACTATTATTACTATTTTATTGTCATTATTAATATTATATATATGTGTGTGTGTGTGTGTGTACGTGCCATGAAATAAATAAATATTCCACATATAAATAAATAAAAGGTACATTGAAAATAACTTTGCACGTTATATCATTATATCGGTAATTTTTTTAATGTTACAATAATTTATACTTATATATATATTTATCCTTTATATTTAAATAAACAAATAGTGTCGTCAAAATTTCAAACGCTAATTGTATTAATATTGAAATTTTACTAATTAGTAGTGTCATTAATATGATATTAATTCTTCAGATTGTTACAGGTACTAAATTTTTTATTATTCATATCTTACTAGTAATATTATTGTAATTCTTAAATCTTATTAATACTTATAAATAAATATCATTATTATCTTTTCTTATAATAATTATAATAATACAAATTATGTTATTCAAAATTATTATAGTTAATAATAATAATATTAATTATTATAATATTATCAACTAATTCAAAAAAAATTGGTATAATAATAATTATTTTAATATGATATTAAAATAATAATTTTAGTTAATATTATTAAAATTATTAATGTTATTCAAAATACTTATTTTTATTTAAAATGTGGATATGGGGCACATTTAACAAATGCGCCCTTAGAGTGGGGCACATTCAAGAAATGTGCCCTTAGAGTAGGGCGCATTTCTTCTTGGGCGCATTTGAGAAATGCACCCAGGCCCGGACGCACAGTTCTGGGCCTAATAAGGGCGCATTTGTGAAATGCGAACATCACATATTTGGAACGCATTCCTTCCCCAACCTACGAATTTCCTTTCTTTTTTTTTCCAATCACAAAAAGGGAAAAGCCTCAGCAGTAGTTAGATAACAACTTTGGTGCAGATGAACAGTAGTTACTGTGTTGTTTGTTCTTCTTTTTCCTGTCCTTCACGCTTTTCTATCTGTTTTTCCTTTGTTTTTCTACTTTCTTTCATTAGTTTAGAAGCAGCATCTTTTCTTTTCTTTTCTTAGCAATTTTGCTGCAGCTTTTCTCTCGGTTTTTATTCAGCAATTTTAGTAGCTGTCCTCGGTTTTCTTCAAAAACTTCCGTCATTCTTTTGTTCTCTTCCTGGACTTCACGTCCAGTCCTTTCTTGTTTGTTCTAGTTAGTTTAGTAAAGTTTAGCAATTACAGCTGCCAACTTGGACTTGGGTGCAGAGTTAGAAGTAAAAGCTGACTCTTTTTCCTTTGGAAGCTCACGGGTGCAAGAAAGCAGCAGAATTTTGGACTTCACTTTTACGGGTTTTGTCTTTTCTTGTAATCTTTAGTTAGTTTAGCAATTGAATTTTTGATTTCTTGTGTTTTGTTGGGAAGCTTTTGATTGTGTTTTATTCTCAAATATTAAATATTTTATAGTTTTTATGTTTATTGAATAATATTTATCTTAATTTTTAAAATTTATTTTAATTTTAACTATGTCTATTTTTATTTTTGTTGTTAGTTTAAATTTCATTATGTTCTAATTTCTTTTGTTAGAGATTAGATGGATCTTAATCATGACTAATTAATTCTTAAGACTTGTTCATGCAACCTATATTTAAATTATGAGTTTAATATCATGTTCTTAATGCTTTTAGGTGATTGATCACCACCCAATTGATTTTTTATGCTTGTTTGATACCGTGTGGAAATGACATGCATGTGCCCATGTGATATTAAACTGTGAATTCAATTTAGAAAATAATAATCTAAGTTGTTCATGTGATTTCAGTAGTAGAACTAAGTCGTGGTTAGTTAGATTGAATCCGATAATTTCCATAGTTCCTAATGTATTTAGAAATCTAAATTCACTTATACCAAGTGTGAATTGATTTTAATCTAAATAGGGTTATTAGACCGATGTCGGCTATTAATTTACATTAGGGAAATTTCACCATCATAATTTGGAATTTAATTTAATTGCATGACAAGTCAAGAGAGTTAATTAGGATTGATTAAGTGAAATCAAAGTCTCTAACATTTTAATTAATTTGGTAAATTTGTAGTATTTTTCATTCTTTATTAGTTTGTTTAAGTCAATAGAACAATTTGATTGGTTAGCTTGTTCTTGAATTAATCAAGTTGGTAAGCAATTGCTTAAATTTGTTTCAATTCTCGTGGTAACGATACTCTACTCACTACTTTATTACTTGTTGATATTGTACACTTGCAATTCGCCGAACATAATCCTCAACCTTTTTTTCTCACTTTCATTTTTCATCCTCATATGATCTTCAAAAATTTGTTGAAGTGTTAATGGTACAAGAGTAATAGGTTTGTCATATAATAAAAAAGAATATTTATTTATAAAATCATCATGCATAACTCACCTATCATGTTGCCACAGTTTGCCCAAAAGTAGATGTCCAGGTTACATTGGTACACAAAGTATCTAATTTTCATATCTACTAATAGAGAATGAAATTAGTACTTATTTACCTTTCTCCACATTCATTCAAGTATTAGTGCTTGTAAGGTCATAGATGTTTTATAGTAGGTAAATTCAGTTTCTCTACCAATATAGTGCCAGATACATTAGTAAAACTCTCTCCATTTATAATCAAGCTACACACCTTGTTTTGAGTGTGAAAATGAGTATGAAAGATGGTATTTAATTGCTTATCTTCCTTATTCTCTTGGAAACTCAAAACCTTTCTCTTGACAAGTTCCTTTATCTCGAGTTGATACTCTTCCTTATCACTTTCTTCCGTGGCATGATCTCATCAGCAATTCACTTTTAGTCTTAATATCGCCATTCTTCTTTAAAATCATTACCTTCTTATTACAACATGGAGACGCAACATGTCCTCTTTCTAGACATTTAAAGCATTTAATATCTTTATCTCTTGAAGGTTAGGAACTAGACTTACCTTTCTCCAAAGAAACTCCAGCATCTTTGCTGCTTTTCAATGGCTCGGCCTTTGACTTAAAATTGATCATTTCCTCCTTCTTTCCCTAATTTGAACTCCAAAAAGATATATCAAAATTCTGCCTTTGCTTGGTTGAACCCTTTCTCTTTAGTAACCTCTCTACCTTCATGGTCATATGCACCATGTCTTCAAGCTCCATATTAAAAACCTAGACATGGTAGTCTCTAATTTTTCCTCCACATCTATTCAGATCATAGCTATCTTCATCTTTATATGACACTGTTCTATCCTCTAGGATCCTTGAGTTAAGAACTTGCAACTATTTGTACAAATCTTTATGGTAATGAGTAGGTAAAAATCTCATTCACATCGTGGTTTTCATCTCCTCCCATGTGCTAATAAGCCTCTTTATTTCTTTTTTTTAGTGAGTTTTAGCTAATTCTACCAAATAACTGCATAATCCATTAACTCCATAGTAATTAATTTAAACTTTTTCTCCTCAAAGTAGTTGTGATAATCAAACTTCTCCATTCTTCTCTCACTACAAGTATGCCTCAAGATTACTCTCACCTTTGAATGAAGGAATTTTTGTTTCAATACTTCCTAAATTTTTGTCAACAATGTTTCCTCATCTTCTTATTTAGCCACCTCTAACAAAACCTTCATTCTTGAACCAATTCTTGAAATCTCATCAAGATTTTCATTCTCGTCATAGTCAACTTCTTTTTATCTTAGTTGGGTTAGCATTGTTGTCTAGTTAGTCTATATTGAACAAGAGTTTTTCTAGTCCGCTCTCTTTATAATTCAGCTGTAGTAGAGTTTTGCTTTTATCATATGTCTAACAAGTCTCTAAATCTAACTTTCAACCTCTTAAAGTTTTGTCTCATTGCTCTTTATTCAAGAGTCTTGGCTAGTTTATGTTTTTCATTGATTGAAGCCATAGTATTTTCTATAAGAATAATATAAAAGGAATTAAAAAAAAACTCACTAGTTTTCACAAAGTGTTTCACCCAATGAATGTATCACTCACTAAGTGTTTCAATCATATTTGGCTTTTAACTATAATGTATTCACTCTACATTTTCAACCAATGATGAGCAAAATGCAACAACAAACAATTGACAAGAATAAAAAAGAAAGAACAAAACAAAAAGCAAAGGAGAAAAGAGCATTAAGCAGCAAGCAATAGGGAAATTGCCAAAATGTGCCATGGGAGAAAGGAAAAAAACATGGATGCAAATGACCAAAAAAATGAGAATTTAGACAATAAAGTACTCAACAAGATTCGGCTAGAAGAACTTGGAAAACAAATGACAAGAACATAGATTCAGCAACAAAGATGTATACAAATATAACAATATGAACAATTTGATGGATTAGTGTTGTGGTAAATTAGGACACAAAAATATAACACAAATACCAAAAATAATCAAATAATAATTAAATTAATTCTATACAATATGAACAAAAGTATAAATTTATTAATTATAATAATGAAAGTATGGTCGACCCCATGAGAATGATGTTACTATAAGTAATGCTTAAATTAAAAAAAAAAAAGAAGAAGTAAATAATTAAAACTATCTACTAAAATGAAATAGGCTAAAAGTAAATAAACAAAAACAACAAAAGAAACAAAGTGAACTAATGCACTCTAAAGACTAGATCAAAGTGAACTAAAGAAAAGTTATAAGGAATTCCAAATAAATGACTAAGATGATATCAATCTTTCAATAATTGAGTTAATTCAACTATGGGTTCTTGCAAACATTTGGACAGTTGTTTCTTTTTCACTCTAACTTCTCCTAGTTGTTAGAATTCCATTGATATGGCAAATATTTATATTCGACCAAACTATTATAATAAATAATAGTTGACAATTAAGAACCTATCAATTCTCTTTACCTAATCCTATGTTCGTGATACTAAGATTTTAACATTAAAAGTCCAATCTTTTCATAAAGATCAATGATCAAACACAAAAACCAATAACATATAATCTATGAGGCCATAATAAATTGCATGCATCTCACGTTAAAACTTAATAGTAGGCATTAATTTACATGACTTATAACATAAATCAACACAATAAAGAGAAATATCAACAACTCACTACCAAATTTTACAAATTATATAAATTTAACCACTCATAACTAATGAAAGGACTTCCAAATTAAAGAACTTGAACAAAAATTTAAGTTTGAAGTATAAGATACTTAACAAGAAAAAAAATTCAAACCCACAAATTAAACTTCAAGTCAAAACTTAAGGGTTGTGTATTGATTGCGTTTCAAAATATTATGTTCTAAAATATGTTTTGAAATGCTGTTTGAAATATTATTTGGATTAATAATTTGGAAGGTGTTTTGAACTAAAATTATGTATGAATTTTAAATTTAAAAATGTGTTTTAAATTGAAATGTTGTATTAATTGCAAAAATTAAAATTTGTTTTCAACTAAAATGTTATAAAGACGATAATTAGAACATTAAAATGCGAATATAAAGATAAATGATAGGTGTGTTTTAGAATTTTATTTTTCTCAGGTAAAACAAAATTTAAAATTCATTTCAAAACACAATTTTAGGAAATGCTGAATATATAATATTTTACAAATTAGAAAACTTGTGTGAGATAAAAATGAAAATTAAAATGACATTTCATAAGGAGCCAAGATTTTCAAAAAAGAGGTTTCTCCTTCCACACTATGAAAAACTCCAACTTGGCTCTAAAATTTAATTTCGTCTTAAAAAATATAAAAGGTGTAGAAATTATCCTTAAAATGGATATTTATAGGAGTTTAGACCTAAAAGTTTGATCACAAGTGGCTCAAGTTAATAGAAAAGTTAGAGAGGTCAAAAAGTCAAAAAATTACTAAATTTATGTCTTAGTTTGGACTAAGTTACGGTGGTAGCATGAGAGGGTTATATTGCTAATGTGAGTGGTAGTGTAATTCAGCCTCAAACTTCCCCTTTTCCTATCCTCTCATGCCCAAAATTCCCCTTTTCCTACCTTCACATAATTCTATGCGCTCATGCTATTTTCCATCGGTTATTTAAGGGTTTTTTGGTAGAATTGGGCTTTGAATTTTTCATAAACATTCATTCCTCTTAGTTTTCTAATTCTTTACGAATTATCAAAATTTCTATGTCAAGATATTGTCATTCACCCAAAATATATTAGTACTTAGTCATTCTCATTATATCTTCATTTTGGATTCAATTATGACCTATATATAAGTTAGTTTAGGAAAAGACTCAAAATATAATAGTTGAAGCATGTCTAAAAGCATTCCAAAGCATCAAATATCTTATCATTAGTTGAATAAAAAAAATAATAAAGAGAGAAATGCTTCGTTGAAATTTGGCTTCCAATGTCTTATGCATGTCTGCACCTTTTTTGTCTTTAATGAATTTCACTCCAGAATCATTCTTTTTCAACTTTTTATGCTAATGGGATGCTTTTTCCCAAAATACATAAAATTATATAAACTCAAAAAAAGTATGAAAAGCTTAATTTAGGGTTTATTTGGATAGTGCTTCGCACTCTAATTAAATTCTCCCAAACTTGAACTTTTACTCATTTTCATGTAAACAGATCTATTATAACATTAAAAACTTATTAAAACAAAGTAAAACACTAATTTCATGAACTAGAATATAGAGAATAGAATCCAATTTCTAAAATAAAGTATAGTTCATTTTTAATTTAAAAGTTTTCCAACTACTAAAAAGTTTCTCATGTATAGATACCGATTACTCATTTAGTACTTATCTCCATGATTCACCACTATTCAAAAATACTTATTTTTCACCTTAAACAAATAGTTGTGTGAGTGATTTAGGTGCTACATAAATTGACTCGGCTTATTTAACCTCTAATTGCAAGTCATGCAATTATAGTATAATTACGAGTATCGTCCCACAGGGAGGTGAACAACTACCAGTTAAGCAATATCTACCCTATTATCTAGATCAACATTATACGGAAGGTATATGTAATAATAACAAAAATCAACGCAAAAACAAGATTAAAAGTTCAACTAAGAGATTCCAGATAAATAAACTTTAGGACTTGGAATTTCACCAACCATTACTATAAATTCCATTCATATAATTATTTTGTGATAATTCCTCACAACTATTCACATAATCAAACATTATCTCCTCTCAGAGTATAATATTACTATTCAAATAATAATCATGGGACTACTTTCGTGACTCCAAAATTACTATGAATGCATGATGAACAAAAGAATACTATGCTGCAGAAATTTAGAATCTACTCTCGTGATTCACAATTAAAGTCTGAAAAATTTACGAACTAATATTGATGTCAACTGTCGCCTCTTCACCAATACCTTAAACATGCAAATGGTGATCAAGCATTTACAAGAAATAATACCAAACAATTCAGATGTTGGAAAATATCACAATTATATAAATGAAGTTTAAGTAATGATGGCTACATCCCAGTCCTAAAGAAAAGGAATTCAGCCACTAAACATGGCTTGCATGGAAAAATAAAACTAAAAATAAACTATCTCTAATCTATTGTTGTCTATGGTTGTCTACGGGTTGTCTTGTTTGTATTGTGCTCTCCTTCATTTATACTTGTTCTGCTCCATGAAGAGTAGAAGTCCATGTTGTGTAGAAGTCAATTGTTGCAACTGGATAATCTGATTTGCAAAAATCTCTCAAATTCCGTGATTCTGCCGCTTTCTTCAATGCTGTGGCATGTAAATTTACATGCTATGGCATTGACATACCAGTCCTTCTTTTGTTCAAGAAAATCGTGGCCTTCCTGTTTCCGCAGCAATCTTTTTCAATCTTATCTTTCTTTAAGCAATTCTCCTACAAGATAGCAATTTACATTAGATAAGGCTAAATTCTCCCATAATTGGATAAGATAATAGAGATATCTTATCCTAGAAGTTATCATTATATTCACTTATCAAAATACCCCCAACTTGAACACTTGCTTGTCCTCAAGCAAAAAGGAATATTTATCTGAAATCAGTGTTATACAAAATCTCAGAGATTCCAACCAATACTCACAGAGAATTAAAACACCACAATCATGAGTAAGACCAATCAAAAGAGAACCTAAACACCTTAACATCACCAGAGTGTGTGTGTGCTATGGATCACATCCCATCATTCCAGATTAAAGTCAGTTGCATAAAACAAATATCCACATCCTTTATATAAAAACAACCAACTCAATTTGGATCAGGTAGGACTTTTAGCTTGTAACGTTAGGCTCAGGATTGGCTATCAAAGAAGGGGAAAAGATATAAAATCAAAGAAAAGAGTTTAAATCTTGTAAGCACAGTGGACAGATACTTTTTAAATTTGTAGCACCTTCCATCACAACCCCCAACTTATTGTACTCTAGTCTCTTTTGACAATGTACACCAACCAAGCATTCTTTGAGGCTGAACAACAGAATAAGTTCGCTTCATCTTCTTTTTCTTTTCTCTTTCTCTTTTTTCCTGTTCTGTTCTTTGCTCTCTTTTTTTCTTTTCTTTTTTTTTCTCTTTTTTTTTTCTTCTTTTTTTTTTTTTTAGATACAAAATAAATCAACAATAAACAGAACATTATTCATAACAGAATAGCAACTCTCCTTCAACCCAATTCATCAAGAGACTTTGTCTTTTAAACCCATAACCTATCTCCTCTTCTACCCATTTTTAACTTGTACCTCACATTGAACTCCATGTCTCCCTCCTTCCCTTGTATCATATATACCAAAATGCAATTAAACTCTTTTTAAGGGATTTTAGAAGGATAAAAATTTAACATGAATAAGGCTATAAGGTAGTAAATGAGGTTATGAAAAAAATAATCTTGAATGGTGGTTCTTTCCATTCTATCATTTAGGCTCAA
Organism: Gynochthodes officinalis; assembly: GCA_020080225.1. NCBI lineage: Eukaryota > Viridiplantae > Streptophyta > Magnoliopsida > Gentianales > Rubiaceae > Gynochthodes > Gynochthodes officinalis. Next base: position 31,542,221 of record CM034615.1, on the reverse strand, counting down.
AATAGGTTCAATGGATAAAATACATAACCGGGTTAGCTTGAAAAGTTCAAACGGCCAAAGAACTGCCTATGACCTTCATCTCCAAATCAAATCAAATTGTGGTATTCAAAAGGATAAAAACCTTTGATTTATACAGACTTTTCACATAGAACAATGGACTGATCATAGTTGTGCTCAAAAGAATTTCCAGTCATGTTAAAACAGAGTAAAAGTCACATCAAAAGATTGAGTTACTCATTCTCATAGCATTTTATATTCCTATGAGAGTGAGGTTTAAACCAATCTCATCATAGATCATAACAACTAATTTCAGCATAAAATACCTTTTTACTGTTTTTTTTTTTCATTTTTTTTTTTACAAATCAAAACTAACACAAAAGTTCTAAATCAAAAACTAACACAAAGTGATTAAACAAAAGTGACTAAACAAAGCTAATACCAACTTGAAGCAAAGCAAACTTGAAAGCAAAAGCAAACACAAAAGTACCCCAGAATTGAAATACACATTGTCCCAATGTTTCAAAACAAGAAAAAGCAGTCAGAACAAATAGATAAAAAGAGGACTTCCTATCTTGAGTCAAGTAGATTCGGCACTCATGTTGTTGTTCTTGTGCGAGAAAGCAGTAATGGTGGCAACCACGGGACCAATAAGTGGTGGAGCAACCATTTTTTTTTAAATGCATTATGCCATGGCATCGAAAATTACATGCCATGGCATTGGAAAGAAATTTATAAGTGAGCACTTGCTTATTGAAATAAGCGCGCGGCCAGTTAAAACTATCTGTCCAAGTCTCCTTTCGCCATGAAGTGTGTGATGCCATGGCACTCAAAATTGCATGCCATAGCATTGAAGAGAAAATTGTCCCTCATCTACGGGTGACTCTTCTTTGTCCGATGTCTGTGATCTTTAGAAACATGTAAAAATACAAGGAAAAACTTTATTGACTTAAACTAGAAATCAAAATAAGAAGGAAATAAAGCAACAAAGAAATAAAACAACAAAGTGCTTGTTTATAGTCTGTAGCTCGACTTTTCATTAATCAGTTTGTTTGTGGTGAAATCGACCCCTTCAATGCACTTGCCATCGTGAAATCTCTTCATTCTCATCCTTTATGTTTCTGCACTAACCAAGCACTCCTCCAAAGGATCCTTTGATTTGTCAAATCTAACAAACTCATCGATGCGCTTAGTAAAAACATCCACCCAGTAAACATGATCGGTAAAAGACGGATTTTTGCAAGATTTAAAGACATTGAATTCTACCTGCTCATCACCGATACTAAAAGTTAGTTTACCGTGCTTCACATCAATAACTGCACCAGCTGTGGCTAAAAAGGGTCTTCCCAAAATGATTGGAATCTCAACATCTTCATCTATTTCTAACACTACAAAATCTGTGGGAATAAAAAATTTATTTACCTTGACAAGAACGTTTTCTAGAATTCCCACTTTGGATGGAGTTCTGACTGTCAGCCAATTGTAAAGTAACATTAGTAGGTCGCAACTCCTTCAATCCTAATTTTTTTGAAACAGATAAGGGCATTAAAGAAACACTAGCTCCTAAATCACATAAACCCTTAGAAAAATTTAATTCACCAATGGTACAAGAAATAGAAAAACTCCCTGGATCTTTGAGCTTTTGAGGTAATTTATTTTGAATTAGAGCACTTGTTTCCTTAGTCAATGGTATTGTCTCAAAATCTTCCAGCTTCTTTTTGTTAGACATGATTTCCTTCAAAAATTTAGGATATGCAGGGATTTGAGCAAGAGCATCAGCAAAAGGTATGTTGATGTGTAATTGCTTGAACACTTGAATAAATTTCTGGAATTGCTTGTCGTCTCTAAATTTCTTCAATCTTTGAGGAAATGGTATTGGGGGAACATAAGGTTCCGGTTCCTTCACTACTTCAGGAGCTTTCTTCAATCTTTGCGGAAATGGTATTGGTGGAACATAAGGTTCAGGTTCCTCTTCTTGTTCTTTCTTGTTCTCTTCACCCAACTGCTTTCCGCTGCGCAATGTTACTGCTTTGCACTGCTCTTTGGGATTTATTTCTGGCATGCTAGGTAGCTTTCCTCTGTCTCTAGCATTCACAGCATTGGCTATTTGGCCTATCTGAAATTCTAGATTCTTGTTTACTGCCACAACTTGATCCAACTTTGCTTCCAGTTTTTCAAATCTGTCTGAAGTGGCACCGGTCAACTTTTCAATGGCTACTTCCCATGATGGTTTTACCTCAGCTTGATGTGGTCTTGGCTGATATCCTGCTGGGTTAAATTGTCTCATGTTACTGCTTTCGGCAGTATTCTGATTTGTCCATGAAAAGTTCGGGTGATTCCTCCAGCCTGGATTATATGTGTTGGAATATGGATTGTGCTGCTGTGGCCTGTTAAAATTTGGAGCAAATTGTGCATTTACTACCTGCAAACACTCGGCAGTGGTGTGAGGTCCTCCACAATTTTTACAGCATAAAATAGAATTGGAGATAAAATTTGCACTGCTTAATTTTTCAAACATATTAGTTAAGGAATCAATTTTAGCACTCAACAAATCTACTTTATCTACGCCATACATTCTAGGTACCTTTCTTTGTTGATTTTTCTCATTAGACCACTGAAAATTATTTGAAGACATTTCTTCCAGCAAATTATATGCTTCCTCTAGTGATTTACCCATTAAAGTACCACCTGCGGCTGCATCTACAGAAGTTTTAATAGATTGGTTCAATCCATTATAGAAAGTTTGTAAAATTAGCCACCCAGGAAGACCATGATGAGGACACATTCTTTGCAGTTCTTTATATCTTTCCCATGCCTCATATAATGACTCATTATCTAACTGTGTAAAGCTAGCAATATCATTACGTAGCTTAGCAGTTTTACCAGGAGGAAAATATTTGTTTAAAAATGCTTGAGATAGACCAGCCCAAGTGGTAAAAGTACCAGATGGAAAAGAAGTGAGCCAAGCTTTAGCTTTATCTTTTAAGGAAAAAGAAAACAACCTTAATCTAATGGCATCTTCGGTTACCCCATTCATTTTTATAGTATCACAAATTTCCAAAAAATTTGACAGATGTATATTTGGATCCTCAAACAATTCTCCTCCGAATTGAATTTGCTGAACCATATGAATAAGTGCAGGTTTTAACTCAAAATTGTTAGCATTTACCACAGGTCTTGAAATACTTGCACGTGCTCCCTCAGGTGTAGGCATAGCAAAATCACGTATGACACTCTTGCGGGAATTGGATTATCTTACGCCATTTTGAGAGCTTCCTTCCTTTGTTTGGTTTCTTTAGCTAATGCCACGCAAGTCTTTTCTATCTCGAGTTATGCGGTAATAACTCACGTGTTTTCCTGGGCATAAAACACAACAAGAATTAATTGACAATAGTAAACGTAATAAACTACAATCTAAATTAATAGGAAAAATATCACTAATTTGATATTGAATCGCCTCCACACGTGGCGTAAAATTTGACTCGGCTTATTTAACCTCTAATTGCAAGTCATGCAATTATAGTATAATTACGAGTATCGTCCCACAGGGAGGTGAACAACTACCAGTTAAGCAATATCTACCCTATTATCTAGATCAACATTATACGGAAGGTATATGTAATAATAACAAAAATCAACGCAAAAACAAGATTAAAAGTTCAACTAAGAGATTCCAGATAAATAAACTTTAGGACTTGGAATTTCACCAACCATTACTATAAATTCCATTCATATAATTATTTTGTGATAATTCCTCACAACTATTCACATAATCAAACATTATCTCCTCTCAGAGTATAATATTACTATTCAAATAATAATCATGGGACTACTTTCGTGACTCCAAAATTACTATGAATGCATGATGAACAAAAGAATACTATGCTGCAGAAATTTAGAATCTACTCTCGTGATTCACAATTAAAGTCTGAAAAATTTACGAACTAATATTGATGTCAGCTGTCGCCTCTTCACCAATACCTTAAACATGCAAATGGTGATCAAGCATTTACAAGAAATAATACCAAACAATTCAGATGTTGGAAAATATCACAATTATATAAATGAAGTTTCTGTAATGATGGCTACATCCCAGTCCTAAAGAAAAGGAATTCAGCCACTAAACATGGCTTGCATGGAAAAATAAAACTAAAAATAAACTATCTCTAATCTATTGTTGTCTATGGTTGTCTACGGGTTGTCTTCTTTGTATTGTGCTCTCCTTCATTAATACTTGTTCTGCTCCATGAAGAGTAGAAGTCCAAGTTGTATAGAAGTCAATTGTTGCAACTGGATAATCTGATTTACAAAAATCTCTCAAATTCCGTGATTCTGCCGATTTCCTCAATGCTGTGGCATGTAAATTTACATGCCATGGCATTGACATACCAGTCCTTCTTTTGTTCAAGAAAATCGTGGCCTTCCTGTTTCCGCAGCAATCTTTTTCAATCTTATCTTTCTTTAAGCAATTCTCCTACAAGATAGCAATTTACATTAGATAAGGCTAAATTCTCCCATAATTGGATAAGATAATAGAGATATCTTATCCTAGAAGTTATCATTATATTCACTTATCATAAATCAAGTAAACCTTATTGTCGAATGTTCATTCCCTATAGTTTCAATAACTTTGTACCAACTTCCTATTATCAACAACATATTTGTTGACCAAAAGAAAAATATTACATCATCTTTAAGATTATTAGGACTTTTATTCTCTCTTATTTGGCCACTCTTTCCCTCATGTTGTGGCTTTTTGTTTCAAATGCATATGCTACACGTTTGTTACATTGGTATCAAGCTACCTAACAAATAACACTTAGTTGGAGTATTCTCTCAATTTATTCATTACTATTGGATCTTGTGACTTTTTATACCCATTTCTATTCATATAGGTTTTTGTGGTTAAAAGACACAAAATTAAAAGTAATCCTATAGACGAATAACAATAGCTTATATAAAAGTAATTGTCCAAATTATAAAAGATATGGCGCACCATTAATAATCACCGCAAAGATATGTTACATCATAAGTTATATTGCATCAAAGCATTTCCCAATTAAATGCCCATAATAATTTGTTTAAAGTAACAAAAATTTCATCTAAGTAGCGATTCATTTGAAGAGTTTAACACCTCGCTTTTGCATCACTAAATTGAGAATTTGGTCGTTCCTTTCATTAGTTATATGATTTACTTCCATTTATTAGTCTACATTTAAGCTAAAAAGGACCACCTCATAACTACCTTAATATTTTAACTAATAATCAAGGTTGTTAAACTCGAGTTTTTACGTAAAATTAGTAAAGGGTTCACAAAATCAGATCGTAAAATCGTAAGAGTTTACGAATTATGAAAAATAATATAATAAATATATTTTATATAATATATGTTAAATTTATAAATTACAAACCTATTCAAACTTATAAAAAATACACAAATTTCAAAAAAAAAATATTATCAATCACACATAAAAATTAATAATAATCATAATTCATTAACAACCATGCATAACAAAGCATAAGTCCTTAATCATTGAAGTTTAAGCTAATGGCAATGAAGAGGATCGGTTAAAGGCGGAGTAAGGAGGAAGTTGATGATGCTTTTGGCAGGGGATGAGAACAGAAAATACCTGGAGAAAACGAGGTCAATGAAGGAAGGAAGGAAGGAAGGAAAGGGGAAGAAGGAGAATGAGAAGAGATTTTGGCTGGTCTGCGGAGATGGAGAGTTGCGGGCGGTGAGGACTAGGGAGGTAGAGTTGCGGCGGAAAGAAATTGAAGAAGACGGGAAAAAGCTCTAAGTAAAACAGAATTCAGAAGTTCAGGCAAAACGCTGTTTGTTTTGTGTTTTTGTAGAAATGGATCGCTTGCCGATTTTATGATTGTAAGTGTCAAACTCGCAAGTTTACTTGATTTTACCTATTTTAGTTTTTACCTATAAACTGAATCAGACATTTGGTTTTGGATCGTAAAATCGTAAAAATGAATTAGTAAAATCGAGAGTTTACCTGATTTTACCTATTTTAGTTTTTACCTATAAACTGAATCGGACACTTGGTTTTGGATCGTAAAATCGTAAAATCGTAAAATCGTAAAATCGTAAAAACGTACTAGTAAAATCGAGAGTTTAACAACATTGCTAATAATATTTTTTGTAGTAATACAAATCACAAATTCACTAAAATGTCACTAAGTATATTCATTGAGAGAAAGTTAAGGTTTGAAGGCTATGTTTGTTAGGATAAATTTTTTTTTCTTTTTGTAAAAGTGGAGGGAATTTTGGTTGACCAAACGTTTGATTATGTTAAATTTTGAAACTACTATGTTTGGATTAAACTTCCTTTATAAAAAGTAATTTTTCTCACAAAACAAGTATAATATTTAAACATTTTTTATTTCATTTTAAATTCAAAATTCAAAATTCCCCCTCAAATTCTCCTAAAAAAATTTCCCTCCAATATACTTTTTATTCTCTCTCCAAGATAAATTTTCTTACAAAAAATTCTCCCAAAAATTTTGCATAGTCCAATAAAAAATTTCTCAAACAAGTCATAATCCAAGCATAGCCCATTTTTCCTCTAAATTTGAAGGGATGGAGGAGGAACCACCTTTTGTGTGTGGAGAAATTATGAGTCATAATTTTTTTTTGAATATAAACTCCAAATTTATAAAATATCAAATGCCACAAATAATCAATTAATGATTAACTTAATTCCATACAATATGAATGAATGTATATATTTGTCAATTGCACTGGTGAAAGTAGGGTTAATCCCATGAGAATGTTATTATTCTAAATAAGTAATGCTTAAAATTGAAAAACACACACACACACACACACATATATATAAATAATTAAAATTACCTAGTAAAATGAAATAGGCTAAAAGTAAATAAACAAAAACAAAAAAGAAATAAAGTGAACTAATGCATAGTAAAAATTAGATAAAAGGGAATTAAAACAAGAGTTATAAGGAATTCCTATACAATGACTAGAGTAATGTCAATCTGTTATAATTGAATCAATTTAGCTAATGTGTTCTTGTAAATAAGGGAGCAATTGTCTATTTTTTACTCTAACTTCTATTTTTAGTTGCTAAAATAGAATTGATATGTCAAATATTCCTTTTCTACTACACCATTAAATAAAGAACAATTAACAATTAGGAGCTCATCACTTCTCTCTACGTTTTTTTTTTTTTTTAATATAACAGCCAATATGGTTAGCGGGTGAACATTCTTATTCATAATACAATATCAAATAAAATTGGCCTAACCTCTAATCAAGTAAATAAAGAAACGTTTAAAGCTATGTGAACAATTTAGGAGATTAAATTTTGAATATTGTCTAGTATGTATTGTTTTGACAGAAATTGAATAATCCTCGGACTTCTATTCTTTTTAGTGATGACTGGAACACAATCATCATTTTCAAACTAAAGAGAGTCTTTTTCATCTTCAGTCTATTGAACAAACTTTTTAAACTTTTAGTCAAATATATATTTAGACTCCCCAAGAGAATGTATAAGACTTTTATAACATACATCCATACTCCAAAGAGCCGAATCTTGTTTCATATCTTTCTATACATTAATTGGAGAATGTTTTTGCCCCATCTTATCTACAAACTCGTTAAAATTTTGCTATACCACTACTTCTTCTACACATTTTTGGCAATCACTTGTGTAGCAATTTTCTCAATGAATTCAATTATAGCACTCCCGAATTCCTTCTTTAACTAAATTCTTAATTTCTGCTTGGACTAGACTTAATTTACTCCATCAACTCTTTTGATGCTTCATGAATGTTATCTTCATCAATGGATTGTTGGATCATGGAACAATTAGAAATTTGCACATTTTCCAAGATGTGAGAATTTTGTTCATCATTCTAACGATAGGATGTAATACTTTTTTGCTCTGAATTTGCACTCGAAAAAACTAAGGCCTTAGAAGAAAAACTTGCCTTCTCAATATCTTGCACAAAATCAGTCATTGGCATTTTCTCTAGATGAGTGTTATCTTTAGTAGCATGAGTTTATGTTGCCATATTCTTATTTTCTTCAACCTTAGGCCAATATACCTTCTCAAGTCTCCTAGTATCCTTAACCCCCAATGTCTTTTCGAATCAATTTTGACTCTAAAATTTTGACATGACACACCTCTGCATATCCAACATGCCATCAATATGATAAATAAGACAACATATCATCATATTTAGTTAGTTGCCAAAAGCCATCATTATTTCCCATAGCAATTCATAAAGAATCCAACATAAGCTTCAAAAAATCTACTTCAACATGCACTCTTACAACACTTGGCCACTTAATTGCAATAGTAGTCGCATCCAAACATAAAGGTTGGCTAATTAAAGAGTATATCTCAAACAAACCATCCTTATTGATTCTTCACTAACATAGAAATTTGGGGTCCATTTAAAAACACGCATTGGTTACTTTTCAGTATACTAGATCATCCTAGAAAACAATCAATGGAAATCTCTCATCATATGAATAAGTACATGTCTAGCCTTCAAAAGGCCAGCTCTAACATGATTTTTTAAATCGAGTCCTACAAAAAATTTGTAAATCATCTCCATGAGCAGATATCCCTAAGAAACTTCCCAACTAGAGCCCATTTGAATGGAGCAACATATGTTGATATCTTCATTTGAGAGAGAAAAAAAAAACTGTTGACCTTCCATGATGAGAACCTTTTCATGGCGCATCTAAATCTTAGTCCGATTATGCATAAGTGTCTAACGAACATTATCTTTTTTGACAATAACCTATCCTCCATTAACAATTTAATAGTGAGGGTTTAAAAACCTAGCAATTACTAGATTAACAAAAACCCCCAAAAATATATGAGAATAAATATAAAAAAAACATTAAATTGTAATAATGAATGTGAAGAACACAACTATAGAAATTTGAGAAACTCAAACAATCGGCAAATCAATAAAACTGATTGACCCAACTTTGTTCGAAAGTAGGGACTCATGTCCCCAAAATAACGAAAAAATTGATGAAATGTAAAGAATCTACTCGCCCACTAGAGAAGAAGAATGTGTGAATCAAAACCTAGAAACAAGATATAAAATTCTACTAAAAATCTAAATCGGGCAAAATATATGATTATTAGCCCGAAGAGAGCTAGTGCAGCTGAGAGAAAGCTCACGCGGCTAAGCTAAGTTTAGTTCGAGAAATTCTATTGTTACCTCTCTACCTATCCTAAGGTTAAGAATACTAGGATTCCAATATTAGAGAGCTAATATTTCATGAAAATCAATAATCAAACACAAAAGCCCATAACATATAATCTATGAGGTCTCAATAAATTGTATGCATTTCACATTAAAACTTCATATTAGACATTAATTTACATGATCCATGACTTAAGTCAACACAAAAAAGAGAAGTATTAACAGCCCATTATCAAATATTAGGAATTGCTAATGCTGTATCAAAAAAAAGAGTTGAGTTTTTTTAAAAAAAAAAAATTTATCCCAAAAAAAAGTCCACTTTTTCTATGAAATTCATGTATTACCTCTATTAATAATGAAAATACATAATCAAAATTAAAAAGTACAGATTAAAATGTACAAATATACATTTAATGATGCATTAAATGTGCTGTACTTTATAATTTTAAAAAATATATATACATACCAAATCAAAAGTGAATTTTTTTTGGGGGGATGGAGGGAGTATAAAATTTTACTTACTCATAACTATGAAAGGACCACCAAATTGAAATTTGTACGAAATTTGTAAAAGTTATCCCTAAAATGGGTATTTATAAGAGTTTAGATATAAAAATTTTAAAACAAATGACTCAAAAACAATATAAAAAATGTTGAGCTATCAGAGACAAAATTATTTTGGCGGCATGAGGGCATCATTGACAGGTAGTGGCGAACAATGGTTGAACGGTGGTAGGCTGCTAATCGACAGACTCTTTAATTTTTTTAAATTAGTAACTTTATCCCATAAGGTCAAATGAGTTTAACCCAACCCAACTCGTGAAATTACAAATCATTATTTAATCTGTGACCCATCTAACCCAACCCAATATGTTAGGTTGAATTTTTGGATTGGGTTTGATTTTTCTAGCCCTAAACCAAACAATTTTAGAAAATAATAATATTTCATTTGCAAAATTGTAATGATGTAAAACTACTTTTTAATTTGTAAGAAATAGCTAATAATTAGATAGAACTTTAATGGATAAGGAACAAACAGAATTTTTTTTTCCTTTAAAAACAATAGTTGTATTGATATTTCCAAAGGAACAAAACAATAATACCAAATGTTAATAAAGTGACTGAGTACTCAGTGCGAGTCTCAGACCACGAATAAGCTACAACAAGAAGCTTACTCAACTTGTAAAAACTAAACATACTCCCTATATAGTGGATAGTGTAATTGTTATATTCCTAAAACAGTAACTCTATCAACTATATGAAGTACCCCCTTGCACCCTTTTTGCATCTAGCTGACTAACCACATTCTTTAGCCATCTGAAATTCCCTGCATTCTACAAATGCCAAATCCACATCAACACTCTCCTCTCTCCATTCATTTTGGAAAATCCAGAGATTTCTTAATTTCCATATCATCCATAGGATATAAACTATCAGTTGCACTTTCTCCTTCCAGTTGCCTCCCTTGGTCCCCGAGATAATCTGTATCCACCAATCCTGAAATGATTGCTCATTCGAATTAACATTCTCCCACTGTACTGCTGCAATTTTCCAAACATTTTTGGCATGTCTACAATAAAGTAGAACATGCACCAGGGTTTCAAACTGCTCTCCACACATTTTGCACACAGGGTCCTCTTTAGAACCTCTCTTGATAAGTTGGTCCTTAGTGGGTAAAATGCCATTCCAGCATCTCCATATAAAATGCTTGAGTTTCCCTTTAACTCCTAATCTCCATACTCTCCTCCAAAGTTGGCTTAGAGTGGCACTTGAGTTGCTGCTTTCTGCTTTGTTTTGATTCCTCGTCTGTTCTCTTAGTATTTCCTGGTAGGCTGATTTAACCATATAATATCCATTCTGATTAAGATGCCAAAAGAGCCTGTCTCTGCCCCCGCACTAGTCTATTGGGATAGAACCTATTATCTCAGCTTCATAGGAGTTGAAAATCTCCCCAATTAGTTGCCTATTCCATGCCGTCCTTTCATTGTTCATGAGTTGGCTCACCCACATAAATTGATTCAAGGAGGATGGATCTTGAGTTAATTCCCCTCCTTTGATACCTAGAATCCAAGGATGATCTCAGATTCTAATAGACTTACCATCCCCAACTTGAAATCTTGCCCCGAGACAAAGGACATACTGGGCCTTGAGCCAACTTTTCCATAACCAAGATGAATTGCCTTTTTGAGGGGCTTTCATTAGCCTCTCTTTTGGGAAATACTTAGCCTTCATCACCTTACTCACTAGCAGGTTGGGTTGAGTAATCAGTCTCCACAACTGCTTAGCTATCAAAGCGTCATTGAATAGTTGAATATTTTTAAAGCCAAATCCACCCTCCTCCTTGGGAATGGCTAGATCCTTCCACGTTTTCGAATGAATTTTTGATTTCCCTTCCGAATTCTCTCCCCACCGAAAGGCCGCTGTGTCTCTGATCAGATCTTGGCAAACATTGTTTGGGAGTTTGAAACAGCTCATGACATATATAGGAAGAGCATCAATCACAGCTTTAATTAATGTCTCTTTACCCGCCCAGTTAAGAAATCGGTTCTTCCACCATTTGATTCGCCTCTGAACAGTCTCCACCACATAGCCAAATATCTCTCTTTTAGATCTTCCTATATGCAAAGGTAGACCTAAATATTTAGCATTCTTTTTTTCCTTCACCCCATCCAGGACTTGGCAGACTGCTTCTTTTTGTTCGATGAGCACATTGCGACTGAAGAAGATTGAGGACTTTTCCAGATTGACCAGCTGTCCAGACATTTTGCAATACTCATCCAGTAAACTTTTAACCATTCTAGCTTGTTCAGCATCTGCTTCACAAAACAATATAGAATCATCCGCAAATAACAAATGAGTAATTAGTGGTCCATTCCTACACACTCTCAACCCCCTATAGACACCTCTCGTACAAGCTTGTTTAATCATATTCGAAAAAACTTCCGAAATAATTAAAAACAAGTAGGGTGAGATAGGATCCCTCTGTCTAATTCCTCGAATAGGCTCTAGGAATCCACACTGTTCCCCATTGATATTTAGTGAAAAGGTGGAGGAGATAACACACTGCCTAATCCATTCAATAAAAATATAGAGAACCCCATCCTCCTAAGTACTGAACACAAGAACTCCCATTTTACCCTATCATAAGCCTTGGCCATATCAAGCTTAAGTGCCAGGAATTCTTTATGCCTTTTAGTCTTTGAATATAAAGTATGAATACATTCATGTGTAACCACCACAGTATCTAATATTTGCCTTCCTGGAATAAAGGCTACTTGATTTTGGCTAATGCAATAAGGAAGACAAGGTTTTAATCTATCAGCCAGTACTTTAGCTATTATTTTGTACACGATGTTGCACAGGCTTATAGGCCAAAACTCTTTAAGGGAATTTGGGTTCCTGACCTTTGGAATGAGGGTTATCAATGTATGATTCATTTGCTTGACCATTTTCTTATGAGAGAAAAAATCTTTGACAGCATTGCAAATATCAATTTTAACTATATCCCAATAAGATTGAAAGAAAATGGGAGCCATACCATTGGAAGAGAACATGCTTGATTTCCTCATTTTCCACAGGCCTAATCAGTCTTTGATTCATGGATTGGGTAATGGACTGCGGGATACCATGAAGACTATCATGCACATTGAATGGGTTTGACGAGGTGAACAGTTCTTTAAAGAAACCCAGAATTTCTTCCTTGACCTCCTCCTGACTTTCACATCTCCTACCATCTTCTTTCATCAGACCCTCTATTGCATTTTGTCTCCTTCTGCTTACTGTGCTTGCATGAAAGAATTTAGTATTATTATCACCTTCACGTAGCCATTGGATTCTAGATTTCTGCCTCCAATATTGTTCTTCCTCCTGGTACGCCCTATTCAAATCTCTTTTCAATAGCTCCATTCATGTCAGTTTCTCCCCCCCTCCTTGGTATTGCATTACCTCCATTCTTCTTTTGATCTTCTGGATTTGTTTAGCTGAATTAAACTTAGTCCGCTGGCTCCATTGTAGGAGAGCCATTCGACATTATTTAATCCGAGAACAAATTTGATACAATGGTGTGCCACTTTGAGGCCTACCTCAAGCTTCCCTAATGAGCTCCTCAGCTTCATCCTTCTTAACCCATCTTTGATCAAAATAGAATCTCTTCTTTCTTTTCTACCATTTTGGATTCGTATCCATAATTAATAATGAGTGATCTGAGGCTTGACACTCAATATGGGACACTTTTAATCTCGAATTTTCCACTATCCACTTAAGTGCCCCAAAAAACCTATCCAATCTTTCCTCCACAAATCCTTCTCCCTCCTTATTATTGGCCCAAGTAAATGTCCTACCAACAAAACCAAGGTCCCCCATTTCCATACGCCTAATAAAACTTTGGAAGGCCCCAAAGCTACCCTCTTGTCTCTCTCTACCTCCACTTTTTTCTTCTTTTCGAACTAAGTCATTAAAATCTCCTCTCATAAACCATCTTTCTCCCCAAATATTTTTTTGCCTCTCTAGGTATCTCCATTGCTCTTCCCTAATCCTTATATCAGTGCTAGCAAATATAAAAATTGCCCAAAAATTGCTATCCTCCCCAGCTAATCTACACTCTAGTTGGAAAGAAAAACTAGTAGATATAATCTTGACAACAGTTATTTCTTCTGACCAATGCACCAGCATACCTCCTCGAGTCCCATTCGGTTCCATGATCCTCCATCTATCTCGAAACTGTAATATTCTACAAACTGAAGTCACATACTTAGTATTCTTCTTTATCTCTGACAAAAACACTAAGTCGGGACGGTGGGAGTTTAAAACCTCCCTCACTTGGGAAACTATAGAAGGTCCGCCAAAACCTCTATAATTCCACACACATGTCTTCATGATTCCACTTGGGCCCAGTCTAGGCTGGCTGCCCCCACCTTACCTTCACTAGCCTTATTTGTCGCCTCACTTCTTTGTTTTTTACTTCTCAAATCCACGTCTACAACCTCCCCTACGTCTTCCTCTTGTACCACCAAACTTCTTTTTTTAGCCCCCATAGGTTTATCCTCCACTTTTTGCAGCAATATTTCAGCACACTTTTCTGTTTTAACACCAAGTCTCACCTATCTATTCTTTTGCCTTTGAGTTCTCCCTATTGAGCTGCCTACCTTTAGCTTAGGATCCTTCATCACTCGGCCCTTCAATTCCTTTAATTTGCAGCCCTTTCTTTCCCCTAAAATTGGGACATTAACCAAGTCTAAAGACATCGGTTCGGCCTCTTCACCCTTATTGTTTTTCACTATCAGTTGCGGTTGCTTGCTTCCTAAGTCATCATCTTCAAACAATTTGCCTCGCTCACCCGGCTTCAAATCATTTAAATGTGATGAAATTCCAGAGTCCTGGCTGCTTATTGCTCCCTCAACCGTTGCAGTGGCATTCAGCCCCGTCACAATGAGAGGAGCCTTTCTTGGCATGACTAAATCATGTATTCCTTCAATCTGGAAGTTTTGTTTGCAGCTATCGGGATTTTCTTCAATTGCAGTTGTTTGGTCCTCTACATTCCTCCCTTCGTTTGCACAAGAAGATTCTTTCTCAGAAGCTGAAAACATCCCTCACTCCTTAGAGCCTTTAGACGAATGTAGCTGCACTGAAATCCCACCCTTATGCTTCATCCCACCCCCAGAACTTGAACCTTGCTCCCACGACTTCTTCCCAAATAAATGGGCTGGAGATTCAAAACCCAGTTGCAGACTTCATCCGCACCCATTGCAGCAGCTTGCAGTCCCGTCACTGAGGTAGAGCTTTTCTAATCATGGCTGAATGCTGCTGCGCAGAAAACCCTCCCTTCTATATTTGCCGAGAACATGTGCCTTGCTCCTCTGGCTTCTTCCCGTTTAAGTGGGCTAGGGATCCAAAGCCCGATTTGGTTAAATCTCCCTCACCCATTGCAGTAGAATGTAGACCCATCGCAATGAGGGGAGCTTTTCTTGCCATGGCCAAAACATGAAGTCCTTCGGTCTAGAAATTCTGTTGGAAGCCATCGGGAGAACCTTCAATATCAGTCGCTTGGTTGCTTGTCCTCCACCCCTTGTCTGCACTTAGGATTTTTCCCTCACAAACTGGAGCCACCCCTCCCATTCCAGAGCCTTTAGTCAAAGATTGAGGCTCTGAGAACCCTCCCTCATTCACCATACGACCCTCAGGAGCTCCAGTATGATGAACTGGAATCCTTTCTCCCTCGCTGGACACTTCTCCCTCAAGGCCCTTTCTATAATTTTCCTTCTCCCTCAACCTAATTTCAGAGACAATCCTCCCTATCTCCATAGACTCTAACCCCCCTGAATCCCTCTTTTGTCCCAGCACGATTCCACTTTTTCCTCTTTCTACCCCATGAGTTTTGAGGTCTACTGCCCTTAACCAATCCCCAAACTGGCCTTCTTTCAGGCTATTTTGGCAACTATCCACCCTCCTCACAGAGCACCCCCTTTCTAGATGGCCAACCCTACCACAGTAGGTACAAAACATAGCTAGATTCTCATATTTGAAGGTAACCCACACTGATTGTCCAGGGAGCTTCAAAACAGTCCCCCGAAGAAGTGGTTTGCCAATATCAACTTTGGCCAATATTCGAATATGTCTACCATTTTTACTTCCTACATCAGACACCCACACATCCATTACTTGCTTGAACAAACTTCCAATTTTAATGCCCGTTTCCCTGGAGATCCATTGGAAAGGAAGGTCCCAGACTTGAATCCACATATCAACTAACTGGAAATTGCATGGTTTTAGTGTGAGTTGCTCAGACCACTCTCTTAATACAATGTATTGATTCTCAAAAGTCCATCCTTTGCCATAGAGCACTCTGAGTTTATCCTCTGCATTTTTGAACACATACTGGAAGTAATTCTCCCCTAGTTTCCTCATCACAAAGGTTGGCCATAATCCTTCCAATGTGTGCTTCATCCCAATAAAGCTCGCTTTTTTGTCTCCATACACTCGGCCAATTAAACTTCTGATCCCTTCCTCAATGTTGTTTCAGAACCCCTTTTCACCCACACTCACACCTCCACCCTCTTCCCTTGATAGACACATATTTTGCATCAAACCAGTCACCTCAAGCTCGCTGGTAGTACCCTCGCAATCCATTACCCACACTCAGAACCAGAAACCAAAACAGCCTGCAAGAGAAAGGAGAAAAATAGCACACAAAGAGTATGGACCAGAAGCTCAACAAGAGCTTACACACTAGAAGAAAATGGCACCAAGAAAAGGATAAAGTTTTCAGGTAATTTCTGCAGCAGATAATAGAACACAAACGACGGCAAATATTCTAAGCATAGAGAGGAAGCAAGTATATCCAGAGCAGAAAATGAAAATTACAGAAAAATAAATAAAAAAGGAGAATGTGAGCGAGAGCTCAATATGAGCTTACCCACTAAAGAAGATCCAACAGAAATATAAAGGGATACAGCTTTCAAGTAGTTTTTCCAACAATTAAAGAATCACAAACAAATGCATATGTATCAACCGGAATACCAACGCAGATCTAGCAAGAAAGTCTAAGGATTTTCAGATTGAGAGGGTTGAAACAAAACAAAGATGAAATCCGATGGACAGGAACCCAGCCTTCGTTTGGTTTAATGCCACTTATGGAAAAACATTCTTAAGAGCATTCCACTTTTAGTAATTTATCCAACTAGAATAAAAACACCCGTACTATTTACTAACCTTTACTACCCAAAATGGACAATCCTACCACTAAAGGTACACTCAACCCCAAAGAAGGACATTACACTCTTTTTAGAGACTTCTCCCCTCTAGTGTGTGTAAAAAAACAAACTAGAGACTACTTTTTAGGAACAAATAGAATTAGGCAACCCGTTTCCCATTAAATTTTGGAAATGAACAAGAATGCGACTCTAAGGGATTAAATATACCTAATACTTATTAGGATCCTATTAATTTTTTTTAATTTGTTTTAGAAGCTGGTGGTAGACATCTCGACTACTACTTGTTAGTTGTTGTCACCCACCATCACCTTTTTGAAAAAAAAAGTATTTAAAAGTTAAAAGATTAAAAACTAACTAAAACCTCTCAATACTAGTGGTGAATATAGGTCGCTTTCTTCGAATATTCAATTTATTCGATTCAATTTGTTTAGGTAAAATATTTGTGGAACCCAATTCAAAAACCAAATCAAATTTGGTTTTTAGTTTAAATTCAAACTGACTGAATTTGAAATTAGAATTTTAGTTTGAATTTGAATTAAACCAAATTAACCAAATCCGTTTTTTTTTTTGGTTTATTTATTCATTTTTTCCTAATTTTTATATTTTTCTAATAAATTCACTTTTATTTTTTGTTGATTTAATGGATGGATTTAACGTAGAATTTTTTAAGCACACCTGGGAGATTGTTGGTCCGTAGGTGCTTTTGGCTATTAAAGACTTCTTAGAGCAGGGAAAGCTACTACGGGAACTCAATACTACCATTTTATGTTTGGTGCCTAAAGTCCCCAATGCCTCCTCAATGAGTGATTATAGGCCAATTGCATGTTGCAACACTATCTACAAGTGTATCACTAAGATTATGGCCAACAGATTAGTGAGTATCCTACCCTCGATCATCAGTGCTCCTCAAAGTGCCTTTGTTATGGGATGAAGTATCATTGATAACATCCTACTAGCTCAAAAACTATTTGCTAATTTCCACCATGAACACTACTCTCTCAAGTGTGCAATCAAAGTTAATTTCTGTACGGCATTTGATACAATGGATTGGGATTTTTTGGAAAAAGTCTTGGCAACCTTTGGGTTTCCTCCTATGTTCTCAAAGCTAACCATGACTTGTGTTATAACCCCCAAATTCTCGATTTCCATCAATGGGGGACTCCACAACTTTTTCTCGAGTGGTAGGGACATACGATAGGGAGACCCGATCTTACCTTACCTTTTCACTCTTGTCATGGAAATATTCACCGGTATTCTAAATAGACAGACAAGCTAGCTGAGGTTTAAATATTTCTGGAGATGTAAAGCATCACAACTCTCTCATCTCTTTTTCACTAATGATGTGCTCCTTTTCACAGAGGCATAGGTCACATCCATTCGCCTTCTGAAAGATGGACTCAAAAGATTCTTGGGGTGGTCAAGATTAACACCAAACTCTAACAAGAGTGATATCTATTTCTCTGGTGGTTCTGTGGCAAATCGGGCATTTATTAGGGAGATGCTTGATTTTCCAGAATGCTGCCTCCCATTTCGTTACTTGGGAGTCCTGATCATTGCTTTAAAATTTGAAATGGAGCATTATATTGAGTTGATGAATACCATAACGGCTAGAGCTCAGTCTTGGACCTAGCGATTCCTGTCATTTGTTGGTCGCCTTCAATTCATAAGGTTAGTACTTCATGCCATCCAAGTTTATTGAGCTAGTGTTTATATTACCAAAGTCAGTGCTTGCATGCATTGAGCAAATTTTTAGATAATTCTTTTAGAAAGGGTCAGAACTTGGTGTGGGAGGTGCCAAAGTGTCGTGGGATAAGTTATGCCTCCCAAATGAGGAAGGTGGCACCGGCATACGCAGACTTAGAGATTGCAATAAAGCAGCCATTGCTAAACACGTATGGATTCTTTTCAACGATAAAGAGTCTCTTTAGTGTAAATGGATTCACTCCACCTTCCTGAAGAACGCGAATTTTTGGATTGCTAAAAGGCCGACTATTTGCTCATGGGTTTGGAAGAAAATTCTTGATCTTCGGGCTGAATTTTTGCATCTTTTCAGATGGGGAGTGGATAGTGGAAATAGGATTTCATTTTGGTTTGATCCCTAGCATCCAAGAGGACCTCTTAACAAATTTTTCACAAATACACATATCTATAAATTTGGTTTATCTCGTAATGCCACTGTGGCTGATGTTTTCTCAGTCTCGAGACCTCCTTCTAAAGCCCTCCACACTACCCAATCCTGGCCTGAATAGATACCGACCCTTCACTACAGACACTTGGATTGATTCCAATGGCTTGGCCACTCCTCGGGTAAGTTCTCTATAGCTTCAACTTGGCACTCTATCCATTCACGAAGACAAGCCGTGCCTTGGTATTCGTTCATCTGGAGCCATGCTATGATCGCAAGACACTCATTCCACCTTTGGCTTACCACGTTGAAGCGACAACCAACACAGGTTTTGCTCCTCACCTATAATCGTATTTCGAAAGCGACTTGTGCCTTTTGTTGCTTTGTTCCAGATAGTGTTGATTACTTATATTGTGAATGCCATTACACCAATTCTTTGGCTTCCTTTTGGACTGTAAAATGTAACCACACATGGTTTAATTGATGCTGGAATGATAATATTTAGTAGGCCATTCAACACACCAGTGGTCTAACTTCTATCATCAGATGGCCCGATTCTTCTTTGGTGCTCTTTGCCATATTATCTGGAGGGAAAGGAATTACATTCTATTTCGCAACAAGACCCTTTATATGCCAAACAATCAAGCTATACCTTCATAAGGTAGTCAGAGACAAGGCTCTCACTTTTAAACATGTTGAAGATATCCCTTAGAATAAGAGAACGCAAGCTTGCTGGGATATTGACCTGTCTATTTTCTTAGTCTAAGAGTTGTACTATAAGCTTTTATCCTTGGCTACGGCTGGCTTGTTTTTGTAGTGGCCGATTTTTTAGCAAACTTCCGCTTGCGTTCTTGTGAGCCTATGCTTCGCTTTTGATCTCGTGACACTCTTGCACTTGTTGTGACATATATATGGTGTCATCACAAGTGAAGGTTTTTGTAGTGTCCGGTCCTCTTTTGGATGTAAAGTTCTACCTTGGTATAGAGTTAATATAATGCTTACTTTTACCAAAAAAAAAAATGCTATTCTTACAATTTTAATATTACAATAACTATCAATATCATTATATTGCAATTATTCATTCAGACTAATGAATTATAATTTTTTTTACTTATTTAACAATTGAATAAAACTAAAATCACAATATTAATAAATTTTTCTACTTTATAATATATATTGCAAATCATGTAGTTCTATAAATATATAAGGAGTTACATTATAAATATGCAACTTATTTGTATATGGCTTAAAAATAAATATGTATTGTCTACTACGAAATATAAATTAAAAAGTAAAAAAAACCACACATTAACAATTTTATAGATTACTTTGAACTTTAACATTTCTTGTGTGTTTGTGTGTATATATATATATATACAATCTGTATGCAAATATATATATATATATATACACACACAATATAACATACACATATATGCATTATGGCCTTTTGCTATTCTATATACATTATATATTTAATATTTCATGGAATTATAGCATATAAATAGTATATTTGAAAATATAGTATTGTCAGTTTAGTTCGAATTCAAATCGAAAAAGTATTTGAATACTAAAGTGAGACTTTATAAAATAACATCAAATGGAACTATCATCAATACTAAAAACTGACCCTACTTTTGTTTTATGGTAAATTACATCTACTACTCCTGTACTTTGTATAAATTACCAATTGAACCCCAAAATTTGGTAAAACTATATGAATTTAAGAGGGCTAAATGTTATAAATTTAGTTGATTAAAATGGCTAAATGCTATGAATTTATCAAATTTAAGGGGGTATTGGCATTTTTTCAAATTTCGGGATTTGATTGGTAATTTTTACAAACCATAGGGGTAGTAGTTATAATTTACCCTTTGTTTTATGCTATGCTTTATTGTGTAAAATATATGGCGAAATTCATGAGAGAGGTATGAAGAAAGAATGATAATATTATCCATTAAATTAGATTAGTAGAACTTCCAAAAATTCACAACAATCAATATTTCAATTAGAGTAATATATTATAAAACCACTTTATTGTTTCCTATACAAAACAAAATATAAAACCTTATGTCTAAAATCCTCCAACCAACCCCAATTTGAGAAAGACAACACACTAGTCATTCAGACAGCTACAAAAGCTGAATAAAGCGCATGCAACAATAGCTATCTACCAATTTCTCACACAAATTTGTGACAACTTTTAGTATCATTTCTGAAGTTTCATGTATCTTTGGTTTTGCTATTTCTAGAGTAAAATTATTAGGAACGGCTTTATGTTACCAAATCCCATACTCACATTTCTTAATAATAATGTTACTTTCTTGCCATTCAATACAATAACCTATATATTCATAATTCATGTTATGTAGTGGTTCTTGTGAACAATGAAATAATATGCTAACTAAATTCTAGCACAAATCACATTACCATGTCTAGGACGTCATCAGGTTTGAAACTTGGCTTCTTCTCAATGCTCTCTACTAAAATCGTGTCTATGTACTGTGATGGGAACCCTATTTGCAAGCTTATTTTTGCAAGCTGTAGTCATTTATAGCAATTATTAAGTGACTTGGGAATATTAATGAAAGGAGAACAAATGCCAGAATTGAAATGAAACAAAATAATAAAATGCCCCTAAAAGAATCTCATAATGTAAAGGAGTTAAACCTTCTCCTCTAGTTGTTTACTTCCTAATAGCCGTGTTAGTAGTTATTGCATCAATTTGACTCTTTGCAAGTATTTGCAATGTGAATGACAATCAAGAGTGTGAGTTCAACCATTTTTAAAATATGTTTTGATGTAAAGTTCCTTATTGCATTCAAATAAACTAAAAGAGATCCAAAAATTCGAATATGACTTTTTCTTCAGTAATTGAAACCAATTGTTGAAGTATGACATTGAGGAAAATGAAACATTGGAATATCTTTCATTTTTTTTTTTGCACCTTTTTTTTGGTAAAAAAATTGGTTCAATTTGCCTAGGTACCACTAAATTTTACCAAGTCTAGAAAGTTCCTAGAATATCCCCTTGAGACAATCAATGGACTTCTAGACGACAGATAGGTCTGGCAGATGTAATGGGTACATTTGAAAAAAAGAGAGACATAGTAGCATTGGAACCACAACAGAAACACTAAGAATTTAGAAGACCCGCATTAGATTCAAAAGTCAAATTGGTCATCTTCATTACATTATGCTTAGATGGATGAGCCATGAAAAGAGAGATAAATTTTTAAAACAAGGGTTGGTTAAGTGCTGCAAAATATTTACACATGCAAAGCAAGATTAAGAGTGATATTACGATCAACAAATACCTCAAGAGAATCTAGATGTTCAAGACCACCAATGCTTATATATGCTAAAATGACTAATGATGCCTGATCAAATAGTCTTTCCATTCAAAAGCCAATTGACTTTGGCCACATAAAAGTTGACAATAAAAGGAGTCATCTTAGATGTACTTTCTTTTATTTAAAACTGAAAAAAGCCAAGTTCTCAAAACATGGCAACAATAATAACCTTAGGTTCATTACCATGCACAAATCAGCTTAACATTTTGAATTATTTGTTCAAAGATTGCTTCATCAAATGCCTGTGATGAGTTGGAAATGTCAATTAGAACAGTAAGAATTTCTCACTTGAATCATCACTTACATGATAACATACAATTCACAAACTAGAATCTCATATTATTAACATAAATTTAAAGAATTAGAATCCCCCATAGTTTTGTCAAAAGCATGTAACTAGATATATAAAACCATATAACTAAGATATAACAAATGAAAGAACTCAATAAATAGCTATAGAAGTAAACTAACTTTCTTTGCTAGGATGCAAGCATGATCAGGTGAGTTCAAAAGCTCATAATAGAATATAGAGAAGTTAAGTGTAAGACCGAGTCTTATTGGGTGAGTTGGAGTTAGTTCAGACAGGGCAATGTCCTAAAAGAAAAATATCAAAACAGAATTATGAACCAAAAATAAAATAAAATGAAAAGAGTAACTACTAATCGATATTTGTGTATTATTAGTGTTCTTTTTGTATTTTTTTTTATTTAGTACATCCTATTCAAATCTTACCGTCCAAAAAAAAAAATCTAAAGGTGCTGAATAAATTGACGAAACCATCCCATTAAATAATAGATGGGACTGTAGTTATTCCCCTTAATTTAAACTATTATACTCTTACTAAAAGAACATCTAGCAGGACTGAAAGAGTTATATAGGAAAACCCACTTTAACACGATAGATACTACATGTACGTCTTGTTTGATAACAAGAAATATTATTTAAAATTAATGGATTAAGAAATTTTAATTTTAGGTTGTTTAATAACAAAATTTTAATCCACTTAATTGATTAAACACTGTTTAATTTTGATAGAAAATTTAGATACTAAAAATTAGTTTAATATTTATTAATTGATGCTCTTAGCAAAGATTTATTTTTTTTAACAATTATAAGCAATTTACAAATTTATCCTCTTTCACTACATCATTCTACAAATTAATTTACTTTTCCTTATGAATAACTTTATTTATATGACTTCCTTACCTAATTTTCTACTATTTTCTCAAAGCACATATTTTCAAAAGTGATTTTTTCCTTTTTTGAAGTAAGGATGTCAAATAAATTTCAATTAATTTATTTTTATATTTTATTTTTTATTAAACATTAATTTTGATAGGTTGTATCTTTTGCACATTTTTATGAACAATATTTGATGTTTAATTGCAAAAAAAAAAATGTTTATACATATAATTACAAAAACAAAACAACAGAATGACAAAATGATACAATTTGAGTAATTTAGCATTCAAATTTAATTTTTATCAAACAGTATTAATTTGTTCAACATTAAAATTTATACATTCAAAATTAAATTTTAAACATTCATACTTCAACAATTTAATTATTTAGCATTCATATTTTAACATTTAATACTCAAATTTCAACATTTAGTTTATCAAATCAGCCATTAGATGGATTTAATTAATAAAATAAATACTTACATATATTTAACATTTTTCTTGTCTTCAAATCAAAACAAAGGTTTTTGCAATAGGGATTCTAAGTAGAATCGGTTAGGGATCAGAATTGGAATGGTACAACTAGATAATAGAATTCCATAAGTTTCTAAATGAAAAACAAACATTTAAAAAAAAATGAGGGAAATTTTCAATTAAAGTGAATATAAAGGGTGTAATTTTTTTTGGTATTCCTAAAAGAGGCAATTATTTTACTTAGGTAAAAATAGAAAATTATCAATTTAAATTAAAAGAGATGGAAATTCTAATTAAATCTTTACCAATTTTCTTCAATACTATCTCCCAATCGCCAAAAATTCTGTTATCAGTTGCCAACAAAAGCTCTTACGGGACCTTACTATTCAATAAGAACAAGCAACAAAGGTTGTAACTTTACTATTCATACAAAGATTCATAATCAAATTCTCTACTATATATTAATAACATTTTTTTTATCAAGCAACAAAGGTTGTAACTTTACTATTCATACAAAGATTCATAATCAAATTCTCTACTATATATTAATAACATTTTTTTTATCATAAAAAAATCAGTAACAAAAATTTTTATATTCAATGACGGATAAAGAGTGCATATAATAAAAAAAAAATGTGCCAATATCAACCTTAACTGTTTTTACTCAAATTCATATTCATTATAACATCTTTACGTAATATCAACATTAAAATTTCTGTAGTTTATTCAATGCTAGCTGAATTTAATTAACTTATTCATTTTACAAACCAATAATAATATAGTTTGATCATAAAAAAAATGTTGAAATTAGTTTAATAATTTCAATAATAATAAAGTTTCAAATAATTAGAACTTATAAAGATCAAATGATTGTATTATTAATGAGATAGAATTACATTAATATTAGCCTATCTTCTAGCTTTTAAGGCAAGTGCTTGAAAATAGTTGAAATAAAATTTACATCTTTACAGATAATAAGTTATTTTTCAACTAAACGCATCAAAACCAAGAATCTTTTGGAAGTTCAATATGTAATACAAGAAATTATTATCCCTTCACTTAAAAAAAAGAGTAATAATATTTTTAATGAAAATTTTTATTGAATTTTTACAATAATTGACGTGGCATTCACGTGGCAAAAAATTTATTAAACTATTAAAATAATTGTTACTTAGTAGTTTTTGCCATATAAATGCCACGTAGACATTTCATTGAGTCTTTTCACTATGTATATCATCCCTTAGAAAAGTAATCTTCACATTTCTTTCTTGAAAAAGAGTATTTTTTAAATAAAATATCTATACTATCTTTATAAATAATGAATATGTATTGCTCTCATTAAAAAGTAAAAATATAAATATAAAATTATAAAGTTAATGACCTATTTAATTTGAAAGTTGTATTTTTTAGTTATAAACATTTTTTGGGAACGTTTCTTTTTGAAATTATTATATTTTGTAAATATTTTATTTTTGTATAGGAATGTAGTGAAGGATCAAATGGATGTTACCTATGAAATAGTCGCTAAATTAATCTAATTGGACAACATGGTATTCCTTTGTTTAATAATACTTCAACCCCTCCAAGATAGTTTTTATTTTATTTTATTTTATTTTATTGCCCAAAATGTTTGTCCTTTAAAATATTTTTCAATAATGCCATCTCAATAAAAAATTAATCAATTAACAATTTAAATCAAAAGAATAAACTTATATATATTCATTTTTAATCACTTTGTCTAACCATTGATTACATTTTTCTTCTAAAACTAAACTTCATTTTTTGAAACACTACTATATCATTTATCATTTAGGAATCATTTAGGAATGAAGTATGTCATTATGTTAAAAAAATATACATACACTCCATTCTATCTCCCCAAAAAAAAAAAATCTATTTTTTGAAATTTTTTGGTCCCAAAAAAAAGTCCATTTTTAAGAAAAATTGCTAAAGTATCTCTCTAATAATAACTTCATATATGACTCACAATGAAAAAGTAAGAATAAAAATAAGAAATTATACTTTTAATGGTATATTAGGTGTAATATTCCTTATAACTAAAAATAAAAAGTTCAGAAAATTATATCCACCTTCCATGAGATTTAGATAAACTACCAATCAAACTTTCTTATTTTAAAATACTACCAAGACCCATTTTGACCATAAGAAATCATAATGTATGATCCCTCACTATTAGTAGCTACTAGAAGTCCTACACATGTTAGCGAAAAAATGTGAGTAGGTAAACAAAAATACCGTTTAATTCATGTAACAAAATTATGAGAAGCCAAAAGAGAAAAATGCCACATTGAGATCTCCTAAAACATTGCTTAATGTGAATCTGACACACGAAATAACATGCATATTTGTATGTGAAATGCTTCCAAAACACCACTACAAAAAAAGGGGCTTTTTCCGACGGAAATATTTGTATGTGAAATGCTTCCAAAACACACTACAAAAAAAGGGGCTTTTTCCGACGGAACATTTCCGACGGATAATCAACATTTTCGTCAGAAAATTTAAGATTTCCGACGGAAAGCCGCCGGAAATAGTCCGTCGGAATAACATTCGTCGAAAAAAACTTTTCCGGCGGTTCACCGTCGGAAATCTAACTTTTCCGACAGAGTTTGCGACGGCAGCCGGTTAATAAAAAATTATATTTTTCCGATGGATTTACCGTCGGAAAGTGTGGGAAGAAATTAAAAAAATAAATAATTTCCGACGGATGTCCGTCGGAAATTAAATAAAATTTTCAAAAGAAGTAAATAATTTCCGACGGATTGCCGTCGGAAATCATTTAAATTTTTTTAATAAATAAATATTTTCCGACGGATATCCGTCGGAAATTAAATAAGATTTTAAAAAGAAATAAATGATTTCCGACGGAATTCCGTCGGAAATTTAATAAAAATTTTTTTAAAAAAATAAATTCCATTTTAAAAAAAAACTAAAAATTGTTTTATACACATAAATTTGACAAAAAGTAATACTATCCTAATCTTTGTCCGTATCCGTGCTCGAGTCAGTATCTTCATTGTTGCTCGTTTTTCTTTTATTCTTTCTGCGCTTTTCCATTTTCTCTATCTTTGCCTGTAGACTCTGAATCACCTCCTCCATTTGTTGTTGCTTAGTATTGACCGTCTCACTCAGTTCGGCCACTCTATGACGCATCAGATCATACTCAGCTTGCGACACAACAATCGAAGGTGATGCTGAATATACAGAGCGACTGGTAGAAGGCTGATTCCCCATCCCATAAACTCTACCCTTGTAGACTCCACCGGCAGCCTGAGTAAATAATTCTTCATCACTACGTGGGGGATTCTGCGTCCGCGCAGTACTATCTTCTGTCGCTTCTGTCTGATTGAATCTTTCTTCAGCCGCAAGAGATTGAAACGCGTTCTATCAAGGAAAAAAATATATTACACATTTTTATTTATTATTAATAAACTAAATAGATTTTGTTAAAAAAAAGTATTTTTACTAAAAAAACTCACATATGTAGCCTCGGCAAGGGAATCAACCCACTGATCCCGCTCTCCAGTCTCGGAATTTTTTTTCTTGTGGCCAATTAAGAAAAGGTCAATCTTTGATGGCCTTTTGCCCATAGTTTTTTCCTACATATTATATAAATATTAGATTAACAAATCATATTAAATTATACATAAATGACATTGAAACAAAAAAATATATAAATATTCTTACAATTCTCGCTGCATGTGTAGCAAGTGATATTGAGTCGCAAGTATTGAGAGACCTGCCTTTCTCTGAAGCACGAGCCGTTTTTTGCCTTTTTTTGAATGCTTCAGACGCCCAATGTTTTTGAAGGCATTCCCATACGTGGTAGCCTATCCATTGCGGTCTTGTCCTTCTGTGGCGAATTTGATGAAAAATATCCGCAAAGCGCTTTGCCCCTCGTACTTCGAACGCTCGGCGGATGTTTTCATCATTTCTTGGCAACCAATAAACCTTGCGCTACAAACATAAATGACGACATTAGTAATTATATAACTTATAATTTATATAAATCAATATAAATAATAATATAACAGTAAAAAATTACCTTAAACTCTGAAAACATCCTATCGCGAACCTCTAGTGGAATTTCGCGCCATACTGCCCAAGGTTTTTCAAAGTGGGCTTTGATTGCATCGTAAATTGCACCCGCAGCAGTATGACTCAGAATGAATCTAAAAATATAAACAAAAGAAGAAATCAATATTAAAATTTTAATTGAATACAAGTATTATTTAAAATAAATGCTAAAAATTTTACCCGGTAGAAGTCTCGTCTGGTATGATATATCTTGCACCATCCTCCTCCCGTACATGATCCAATGGAAGCTCGATCTCGGCTTCACCATCATCACAATGCTCCGAATGCGGTGGTGATGATGATAGTCTAGATCCATCTCCAGTATGTGTGATGCGCGGTGGTGATGAAGATAGACCCGACCCATCTCTAGTGCTCTGTGCTGAGCTGGCTAAGAGTGGACGACTAAAAGTCAACCCTGACGGAAGGGGACGCAATGGTGTACGCTCCAACGAGCGCGAACTAGCACGACCTCTGCCGCGACTAGCACGGCTACCTCTGCTCTGATTTTTATCCATTTAATTAAAATCCTACAATATCTAACAAAATATAACGAGGTGTGATTGACATTAGAATTTGTATTTTGTTAGCAAAATAGCTCAAAGACATTTCGTACTATTATTTATTAATCCCTCCCAAAGGAATTAAATTTTATAGTAGTTTGTGCCATTTTTAATTCCTTTCAAACACATTTTATTTTCTTGCTAAGTTTTTAAAAGGAAAAAAAATTACTCATTAAAGAAATATTAGTGCAAGATAAGATTTATCTTTTTTTAAATATAAATTAACCACATATCTTAAGCCTATTGTACCTTCTCCTTTTTCTCATTCAACTCTTCTCTCCTCTCCTGTATTAGTTGGTCTCCTCTTTGACTCTCTTCTATTTTCTTAGTTTCAACCTTTCTAATTACCTCTATCTAAAGTTTTACCATAATCAGGTAAGACTTTCTAGTATCTTAATAGTTATTATTAGCACTATATTATTTTTCCGAATCAAGTAACAATGAAAGTGCACCAATAATTTCCTTCAGAGCGAAACTACAGAAAAGACCAGCAAGGAAAAAACATAGATTTCAATCCATTCCAGCAGAAAGGCAGCAACATCAACCAAAACCAGAGATTTCAATCCATTCCAGACAGAAAAACAGAACATCCACCAAAGCCAGCAAGGAAAAACCAGAAATTCCAAACCATGACAGTGAGAAAATGTTCCATCCAGAGACAAAAACAGCAGCAGAAATCCAGTCCATCAAGCAAAGATAGAAACCAGCAAGAAAGATACAAAATAACCAGCCATGAAAATGCACCTAGAATTTTCCTTCTAGAACAAAAAATTTAGAACAATAAAGGAGAAAAAAAAAACCAGCAAGAGTAACATTCATCCAGGGAGAAGAACAGCAATAAAACTTCCAATGCATCATCCAAGTATGACTAAAACATCAACCAATCTAGCAATGAAAAAACTAGAGATTCCAGTCCATCATCAATCTGCTTTCTCCTTGGATAGTAATAGACACAATAAAAACAAAGAAAACTTTCTAGCCACAATATATTAAGAGTAAGCTTCCCAATTACAAACACAATACCCTAACATAACAATAACGAGAATATAGTATATATACATTCTAGTAGAATAGCAAAAACTGGACAAAATATAACTGCATTATCATTAAATGTTTTTGTTGATTCTTTTTTCTTTTTCTGTTCTCTTTTTCCTTTTTCCTTTTTTCTTTTCCTTTTTTTTCCTTTTCTTGTTTCCCTTCTTTCTTTCTTCGTTTTTCCTTTGTTTCTTCTTTCTTTTCATCTTTTTTTCTTGTTTCTTTTTTCTTTTCTTGCATGCTACTTCAGTTCAGAAAAATTCAAAAAACAAACCAAAAACAAAACCATCCAACCATGTTGCAAATCATAATAAATGCAATCAAAAGCCGCATTTTCCCAAAGAAAACTACATATCTTTCGTACATTGAAAACAAAGTTCAAATATTCCTATTAAAATTTCTTAGTTCATTGATAAATTAGTTCCTATCATAGAGTATAAGTTGGCATCTAAGAAGAGTCATATGAATCTTTGAATAGCGAGTTATTACACATTGGTCAAGTTTTCAAGTAAAGTATCCATATCGGTATTTATTCATTGTAACTCTGAACATGTCTACAAAGCTTTAGAAAAAGAAAAAGACACTACTGTTCAGCCAAAAAAATCAGAAAAAGACACTATCCATTCACATTAACATGTACACTTGATTTGCAACTTCAGTAAAAAAATAATGAAGACGTCAACAAAAGCAACTCTCGCATATCAAAGTTCTCACCCAAGCATAGCATCAAAGTAGCATAAGCAAAAGGAAGTAGCAACATTTTTTTCTCATCTTGGTGAAAAACGGATGTATTGATTACACATAGCGTAGAATTGCGAGATTTTCTTCTAGGTTCCAAAGAAAACAAAAGAAGGTACAACGATTCACTCAACAATGGACATAACTACATTCGAAGGACAATATTAACATGCACATATATTCATCAATATCACATACAGAAAATAAAGTTCCCAAAGAGTTAAGAGAGCTTACATCAACTCCCTGGTGTTTTACCCCAACAAAATAAGCATTACTTAAGTAGTATTAGCATTTTCTTTCTTATTTCCTTTTTTCTCCGCGGACATTACAAAGAATAATGAATTATGTACACGCAGCCATGCTGCCAAACTACATAACAGACCAAGTTCCAAAACATCCCATGAGGAAACAACAAGTGATTGGGCAAATAAAACATCCCATGACAAAATTCAAAGTGCTACTCACTTTTTCTCTTTCTCAAGATAAACTATCCCAACAGATCGAATATTTGAAAACAACACAAAACTACAAACCAACACCATACAAAGAATAACTAGAAATATAATCCTAGAATCTCTAAACTTAACCTTAACCTTTTCCATTTAAATTCCACAAATCCCAACAAATTTGTGGATATAAAATGTACATTAGAAATCCCAGTGATGATCCAATCAATGAACAAAGCCCACGTCGCATAAATTGAGAACAAAGTATTAGATTAATTACGAGGGGAAAACACATGGATTCGGATAAATTTTCCTCTTTGAATTTTGACAACAAACAAATTACCACCCAAAAAAACAAACAAGAGAGGAAAAGAGGGGTACCTCAATTGCAATTTTCAGACCTGCAGAATCGAGCGTAAATACGATTAAAAACACGAGAACAATGGAGAAACCTTCGTTACCAAAGATGGTAAAAGGCTGGGGAAAAAGCTAGGAACAGAGGAGAACCTTTGAAGGAATGAATCAGTGGTGGCGGAAGAGACAAGAAATGAAGACAAATTTGGGAGAAAAGGGGAGGCGGGAGGGGCGGGAAAGAGGAAAGAGGAGGGGAAAGAGGTAAGCAAAAATTTTGGGCGGGAGGAGGGGAAATAGGCGGGAAGGGGAAAAGAGGGGTTTTTTTATGTAGTGTCACATTTCCGGCGGATATCCATCCGAAAAAGTAATTTTTTTTACCTTTCGGAAGAACTTCCGACGGATTATCCGTTGGAAATTTTTTAATATTTTTATTTTGAATAGTTCCGACGGAAATCCGTCAGAAATTTAAATATTTTTTTATTTTTTTCCAAATTCCGACGGTTTGTCCATCAGAAATTTGTAAATTTTTTTAATTTTTGTCGAGAACTTCCGACGGATTTTCCGTCGGAAATTTTTTAATATTTTATTTTGAATATAAATCCTTAAATTTTTTAACTATTTTTATTCATGTTATTTACCTCCTTTTATCATAATTTTTATTTCTTTAACTATTCAAAATATATATATTGAAAATGATATTTTTTTTCTATCTCTGTTTGTTATTTATTTAAGTATTTTTAAAAAATATATACTCTTTTATTGAAAAGAAAGAGTTTTTAGCCTATTTAAACTTTGAATACTTCTAATTGGTTTATTATGTTAAATAAATAAATAACAAAATATCCTCAAAGCCGTGTTGGGCTTTGAGGATTAGTGACAAACCAGTTAATGTAGCGGCTGAGATTAGTCCTAATGGGCTGCTTGGAGTTATATATTCTGCAACTATATCTATGGCCGTTTCCACCCCAACTTCTGCAAGCCTTCGTCGGGCACTTGCATCCGGTGGGTCTTCGCTTTCCAAGCGGTTCATCTATCATTTCTTCCACGCAATCAGGTAAAACAAGAACATCACCAATTCTGGAACTCTCTCCCTCCCTCTTTTTCCCTTTTTCCCCTAACTAGACAATTGGAAAACTGGGCGAGTTGCTTTGGTTATATACATGAAGAGAAGGAGAACTTTGCATGAATGCACATTTCATGTCCGTTTGAATACTTCTAAATTTTATTTTTTATTTTAATATTAAATGAGATATCCGTCGAAAGTTTAAATTCACAAAAATTGAAATAAAAAATTGAAATTAATCAAGTTTCAAATGTATTAAAAAAATGAAAATATTTTATTCAAATTTTAAAATATTTCATAAATGAAAAATAATTATTTTTACACGTTGTAATTAGTGAATTAAATTATTTTCAAATATTAAGGTTATTTAAATCATTCATCCACTCACTATTTGTTAAAACCTCTTTTTAATTCAAAATATTATGCATAAGAATCAATTAGTAAAATAATACAACATACATATCCTAAAATTATGTAAAAAAACATATTATTTATTCTGAATATATATCCTCGAATTCTTCTTCGGGACTCGTTTTTTCGCTGTCTACAAATTCTGTCTCTTCATCTGAATCATTGCTCACGTGTTCTTCTTCAGCATCCTCATCATCCTCATGCCTGTTCATTTCTACATCAACATCTTCATCATTATTGCACTGAAAATCTCGGAGACTATCTTCTAAATCATCGTCTACAGTGTATTCCACGTTTGATGTGTCAGTTTGGAATGCTATGTCTATTGAATCCTCCACTTCGACCCTACCCACTGGTTTTGTGTTAATCACGGCCCACCATTCAGACTTTTCAGGTCTCAAAGGATAAGGAACATAATACACTTGTCTAGCATTTTGTGCAATCACAAATGGGTCAAATGTACCATATTGTCTTGTATATCTCACATCAACTAATTTATATTGTGGATGTACCTTTGTTCCTGATGGTCTCCGTGTGTCAAACCAGGTACAGTAAAATAATGTTACTGTTTTGACGAGATCTCCTGATGAGTATTCCAATTCCACAATGTCTTGTAGAACTCTGTAATAGTCGACCTCGCCAGCTTCACTGCCATCACCTCTGACCCATACACCACTGTTTATCGTCTTTCTTTTTTTGGACCAGGTCGCTGTGTGAAATTTGTATCCATTTACAAAGTACGTCTGGTATGATTTCACCTTTCGACTTGGTCCCCATGATAGAGCATGTAGATTTGGGTTGGTCACTCCGTTAGAAACATTTTGTACCTGCAATTGAATTAAAAAAAACTTCAACATTCAAGTTACAATGAATTTACATCTATTGCGTAATAGATATTTGCAGACTAATGACCACTTACATAATCTTTGAACCATGTACTAAAATATTCATGAACAGCTTCATTCCCGTAATAATTTCTGAAATCTCTGAAATATATTTCAATCATTAATGTCGCGATTAGATTAAAAATGGTAAAAGAAACATAATCAACGTTCTGTACCTTAGAGTTGGTTGGATCTCCTTACAATTAAGCAAAACGCACTATTTTGCAGCGTAGAGCTCATATTGTCTAACCACCGAATAGTTGGTTTTCCTGATGCTCTGCCCGTAAGATCAAATATTGACAAAGATGGAGGGTTCGTACTAGGACCTCCATCATCATGCCGATTCACTCTGTTTCTTAAACTCGGGATATGCTTCTCAAAATAGAATGAACAAAAATGTGAAGTTTCCCTGGCAAGGTATGCTTCGCAAATCGAACCCTCGACTCTAACCTTTTGTTTCACTGACCGTTTACACTTCCCAATGTTCCTACAATTGAAATTCGTTAAACAACATGTTAGGGAACTAAAAAAAAAATTATATATACGTAATTAGGAAAAAATAAGTTTAATTACCTTTCAAAATAATACATCCACCTATATTTAACCGGCCCTCCAAGTCTGGCTTCTTATACTAAGTAAATAGGAAGATGCTCCATTACATCAAAAAAGCCAGGTGGAAAGATTTTCTCCAACTTGCACAGCATAACAGGGATATTATCTTGCATTCTGTCTAAATCTGTATCTCGCAAAGTGCTCGAACACAATTGCTTGAAGAATTGACTGATCTCTGTTATTGCTTTCCAAATATTTTCAGGAAGTGAATTGAATGCAACGGGAAGCAAATTCTCCATTAAGACATGACAATCGTGGAATTTTAACCCCGTTAATTTTCCTTCTTTCAGTTGGACACACCTACGCAAATTTGATGCATACCCATCTGGCATCTTCAAATTCTTTATCCATTCACAAATATTGCGTCTTTCATCCAATGTGAATGTGTATTTTGCCTTCGGTTTGGAATACTTGCTTTGTTGCTTTGTTTTGTAGGTGCAATTCACTCCGCCTACAATGCTTCATCAGATCCAATCTTGCCTTCACATTATCTTTGCTCTTGTCCTTTACATCCATAACAGTGTTGAACAATTATCAAAGAATTTTTTCTCAATATGCATGACATCTAAATTGTGGTGAAGCAAGTTATCTTTCCAGTAGGGCAATTCCCAAAATATGCTTTGTTTTGTCCAGTTATGCTGAATGCCATATTCGTGAAGTCTAAAACTTCCTGCCTCATATACCTTAGGAATAGATGAAATTCGATCCCAAATCTCTTCCCCAGACAACCTTCGCGGTGAATCATCAACTTCAACACGATTTTTAATGAATCCTGACACATTCGTCCTGAATGTGTGATCAGGTCCTAACCATCGTCGATGACAATCAAACCACGAATTTTTCCTGCCTTCTTTTAAATAGAATGCTTTCGTATCCTCCATGCAAATCGGACAAGCCAATCTCCCAGTTGTACTCCACCCAGATAACATTCCATACGCAGGAAAATCATTAATTGTCCACATAAGTGCAGCACGCATATTGAAATTTTCTTTTGTGAAAATATCATATGTCAAGACTCCAACATTCCACAACAATTTCAATTCATCCATTAAGGGTTGCAAGTAGACATCAATTGAATTTTTTGGATTATGCGGGCCTGGAATGACGCAACTCAAAAATAGATATGAAGTTGTCATGCACATCTCAGGTGGAAGATTATACGGAGTCACAAAAATTGGCCAACATGAATAAGGAGTAGATGACATACTAAAGGGTGTAAAACCATCCGCACACAAACCTAACCTGATATTCCGCGGTTCCGCAGCAAAATCTGGATATTTTTCATCAAAATGTCGCCATGCTAACCCATCGGATGGATGACACAATACACCATCTAGCCTTCTATTCACATAATACCACCTCATATGCGGTGCAGAACTCATGGAGGCATACAATCTCTTAAGCCTGGGTATTAGAGGAAGGTAATGCATCGACTTAAGTGGGACTCGCTTTCCTTTTATAACGAGGGTGTTCACAAAATTTACACTCCTCTAAGTGATCGTTCTCGTTGTAGTACAACATACAACCAGTTGGACAACAATCAATCTTCTGGGCATATATTCCTAATTTAGACACCAACTTTTTGGAATGATAATAACTTTTTGGAATGTCTATTTCTTGTTGGGGGTTAACTTCTCTCATCAATTCAATCATGGCATTCACGCAGTCGTGTGGTACGTTTCAATCTGACTTGATGCTCATTAGTCTAACAGCTGTGGATAATTTAGAATGAGTCGAACCTTCTCACAACGGACGACTAGCAGCCTCTAACAAATCATAAAATTTTTTAGCTTCTTCATTAGGAGGCTGTTCAGTATTTTGCACAAATTCACGTTCACCACTACCCATAAAATGAGAATTTGTTGCATCTCTTATCATATCATGATATCGACTACTTTCTGCATTATCTGTTATTGCGATATTCCTTTGCTCATGCAGATATGTAGCATATATAGAGTCAAAATTCGGAGGCTCTACCTCACCATGGTCAATCCACCACCAATATTTAGGTTTAAAACCATTCTTATATAAATGAACCACCACATCTTCTGGACCAAATGTTTTACCAGACTTACACTTTCTGCAGGGACACCGAATGACTCCTTCATTCTGATATTTAAGAAGAGTACAAGCATGTTGCACGAATTCATTTACCCCACTAATAAATTCATTGGTTAAACCTCTTTTGCTAGGTCCAATTCTGTTATACATCCAACTATGGTGTCGAATGAAATCCATCTACACGTATATAAAAATAAATATCACAGTAATAAAAATATAACATTAATATAAAGCATAATTTATGTCACGACATAAAATTAATATAGCATGACCACGATATATAAACAACTACGGTGTCGAATGAAATCCATCTACACATATATAAAAATAAATATCCCAGTAATAAAAATATAACATTAATATAATGCATAATTTATGTCACGACATGAAAATAATATAGCATGACCACGATATATAAACAACTACGGTGTCGAATGAAATCCATATACACATATATAAAAATAAATATCACAGTAATAAAAATATAACATACATATAATGCATAATTTATGTCAAGACATAAAATTAATATAACATTACCACGATATATAAACAACTACGGTGTTCAATGAAATCCATCTACACATATATAAAAATAAATATCACAGTAATAAAAATATAACATACATATAATGCATAATTTATGTCAAGACATAAAATTAATATAACATTACCACGATATATAAACAACTATGGTGTTCAATGAAATCCATCTACACATATATAAAAATAAATATCACAGTAATAAAAATATAACATTAATATAATGAATAATTTATGTCAAGACATCAAATTAATATAACATTACCACGATATATAAACAACTAGGGTACCAAATACAATCCATCTACCCATATAAAATTAAATATTATAGTAATAAAAAATTAACTACGTACATTGTTAAAATGTCAGCTTTGTGTTCTTTACGTACAGTTATTTATCTAGAAGAATAAAACCTTGGATGAAAATGAAAAATAAATGAGTTATTTTGGTTGAATGGAGAAGAAGAAGAAAATAATGGAGAAGGAGATAAGCTCTTACAGTGATTTTGTTAGATTTAGATGTTGAGTTCCATAGATGGGAGAGCAAAGCTGATCGATGAAAAACTCGCCCTTTCAAATGTTGTGCTGATCAACGGCGAAGCTCACAAAGAAGAGCTACAAAGAGTGGCAGAAACAATACAACAAAGAAGAAAAGAATGCTCGCGAAGGTCGGCTTGATATTGTCGACATTTCCGACGGAAATCCGTCGGAAAATGTTGGCACCGTCGGAATTCAAAATTTTCAGACGGAAATCCGTCGGAAAATGTCGGCAATGTGGGAATTCCATTTTTTGAAATATTTTTTTTTCCAATTTCCGACGGAATTTCCGTCGGAAATTTTTTAATTTTTTTATTTTTCTACAAACTATTTCCGACGGATATCAGTCGGAAATATAATTTTCTTTTTTTATATTATTTTGTTAAATATTCCGATGGATATTCCGTCGGAAAAGTTTAAAAATAATTTTTTGTAAAGATCTTTCGACGGATAATCCGTCGGAATATATTGGCCCCGAGTGGCGCCAATATTTCCTACGGATTTCCAGTGGGTGTCCGTCGGAATTATTTTTTTCCGACGGATATCCGTCGGAGATTTTGCCGCTGCCTTGCAGTTCGCTTTTTCCGACGGATTTCCGTCGGAAATTTCCGACGAATTAATGCCGTCGGAAATTTCTACTTTTCTTGTAGTGACAGAGACCGAATTGTTCAGTAACTTTGCATCTACATTACTAGCTTTATATTCTAAGGTTTAATGGTTTAGTCAATTGGGCATATCTTCATGAGTGAAGATGGGATCTAGATTCTAGGGTTCTAAGGTTTGAATTGGGCATGTCATATTCTTTTAGGGAAACTTCTGCATTTTCTATAGATTTTTTTTAGCGGAACTTCTACATTTTCTATTGTTAATTTAAATTGTATGTTTAAATTGAATGTCTTTTTTTCAAGCAATGTTATGTGTAGTCGATGAAGAATAAACTTGTATTTTCTTGATCTTTTCAACTTAATTTTGAGATTTATGGCTTCTTCAAGCAATAGTATCATAGCTAAAAATGTAAGAATTCAGACTCTAACGTGGCATTTTTGGAAAAAAGTACAATTTTGGTTTCGAAATCAACTGAGAATCCAAGAAAATTGTATTATGTGTGTGCTATTCATGGGTGGTGGCAAAAGTTGTGGGGAAATTTACAAAAATAACACATTTGACCGTTGACTTTACAAAAATAACACCCTCCTTTTTTTCTTTACGGTTATAACACTTCAAGGCTACAAAAGACCACAATACCCCTCAAGGCTTTACCTCATCTTCTTCCTTTTTTTCTCTAAACCCGTTTCATTGATTCATCAAAATTTGTTCTTACACTTCATTGTTTGCACACCTCACTGTTCGTACACCCTATTAGACTATCATCTTCAAGCAAGAAGACCGCAATCGTAATGAAGAAATCGCATAAGAAATTACAAAGTTGAAATTTGCACTTTTGCAGTTTTTGAACTGGGTTTGTGAATTTGAATGAGAGAATGGTCGATCTCTAAATCAAGTTTTAGGTTGAGCACGAGGTTAAATCGCATTTTACGTCAAATTTTAAGTCGAGCACTAAGTTTGGTCAAGTTTTAAATCGAGTAGGTTGAATTTAGGTTGAGCTCGACCTAATGCTCAACCTACTACTAGATCGAGTTAAATTTAAAAAAAAAAAAAGAAAAAATTTTGATTTTTTTTTAAAAAAACAAGTTTTAGGGTCAAGCTCGACCTAATGCTCGACCAAAATTTATAAAAAAAAACTTAATTTTTTTTTTAAAAAATTTGGTCGAGTATTAGGTCGAGCATAGGGTCGAGCTTGACCTTAAAACTTGTTTTTAAAAAAAAAATAAAAAATTTTGAATTTTTTTAAAAAAATAAGTTTTAGGGTCAAGTTCGACTCCATGTTCGACCTAATACTCGACCTAAATTTTTTTTTTTAAAATTAAGTTTTTATATATATATATATATATAAATTTTGGTTGAGTATTAGGTCGAGCATTAGGTCGAGCTTGACCCTAAAACTTGTTTTTTTAAAAAAAAAATCAAATTTTTTTCTTTTTTTTTTTTAAATTTAACTCGACCTAGTAATAGGTCGAGTATTAGGTCGAGCTCGACCTAAATTTGACCTACTCGATTTAAAACTCGACCAAATTTAGTGCTCAACCTAAAAGTTGACCTAGCAACATTAACCTAACCTTGTGCTCGACCTAAAACTTAACCTAGAGCTCGACCATTCGCTCCTTTAAATTCAGAAACACAGTTCAACTACTGCAAATTTCAACTAACATCAAATTTATGTGATTTCTTCTCTACGATTGCGACCTTCTTCTCTACGATTTCTTCTCTTGCTTGCGGCCTTCTTCTCTACAATTGTTCTTTATCGATCAAATGGGTTTTGAGAAAAAAGAAGAAGATGGAGTGAAGTGCTTTGTTTCTGCCAGAGGGGTGTTGTAGTCTTTTTTCGAATGGAAGTGTTATAACAGAGAACAAAAAAAGGAGGGTGTTATTTTTGTAAAGTCAACGGTTAAAGGTGTTATATTTGTAAATTTCCCAAAGTTGTGAAGGAGAATGTGAACCTCTACCATGTGAGTAGGAAATTTCAAAAGCACATTTAGAATTGAAGAAAATGGTGGAGTCAATCTACACTTGAACTGTAACAACATAATATTGGTATTAGTCATCAGAAATTCGCTTCTACTAGCCATGTACCTTTTGGTTGTATATTTGATGAGAGGTTGATTTGTATGAAACTAGAAATTGGCATCTATTTGTATATTAGTATTTTGTGTTAAAACATTTGCTTGCAATTTGAAATTGGAATCGATGCTCAACTCCAATGAAGCTTAGGCTCATTTTACAATATTTTTTTGGATATGTTGCTTATTCTTGTAATGCTAAGTTGATGGTAGATTTAGGTAGTATGGCATGTATTGGTATTGTGATTGTAATACTTTTTCTGTTGGTTATAATGGAGTGAAATTAGTTTCTCCAGAAGTCCATATAATCAATTACGATTGTTATTTACTAAATAATGCAAGTGTTTAAATTAAAACAAAGATCATGAAGGGTGGTAGTGTAATAGATTCCCAAGTATCATAGGCAATATCAGTATCTGCCATAAAGTAACCTAATATAATAACACAATAATCCTTGACATATAGTTCAATAATAATAATACCAAAAAATACCATCAAAATTACCACATAATTGTTGTTAACAAACACATGCAACTAACGTCCCAAATTTTACAACTATAGGTCACCCAAAAACTAGTCAACAGTAATTCTTAACATATGGCCATGTGAGGATAATACCAAATGATACAATCAAAAGTACTATATAAATGTTATTAATAAGCACATGAAACTAATGGCCCAAATTGTACCGCCATAGGTCATTAAAAAACTAGCCAACAAAAATATCAAATAAAATCTTAAAACATATTACATCTATTAGCAAACCTGATTTTATTGGAGAAAAGAAAGATTTGGATGCTGATGCCATGGCATGTAAACTTGGATGCTGATGCCATGGCATGTAATTTTTGATGCCACAGCATGAAGGACTTGGCGTGTAAGAAAGACTTGGATGCTGATGCCATGGCATGTAACTTTTCATGCCACAGCATGAAGTAAGTTGACAGAAGACATGAAGTAATTTGACAGAATTACTGAAAAAGAAAGGATTATGCAAATCAGATCATGATTGGTGATGAAGAAAGGATTATGCAAATCAGATCATTCAGATCAGGGATATGATTGGTGATGAAGATTTCTAGGAGTAACAAATTCCTACATTTATGGTAATTTAGTTGATAGTGGAAATCACAAACAATCCATATATTTCCCCAGCATTAGTGGCTAGTTTTACGGAAGTAATTTAAGTAACAAACAGCATTATATATTCAGCTTCTTGTAGTTTGTAAAGTAGTGGAGGAGTAATAAAAAAATCAAAACCTTTGAAAGTCTTCTTCAATTCTATTTTTCTTCTTGGTATCAGAGCCGAGATCTCTGTCTTGCTCATCTTTTATCATGACCTCTTTATCTCTCAATGTTGGTAACTTTGTTACTCTGAAACTCACTTCCTCAAATTATCCATTATGGAGAGAACAAGTTTTAGGCTTAGCAGAAAGCCAAGATCTGATTCATCATCTTGACGCAGCAACTCCTATTCCACCACAATATTCCTCACCAAATTCAACTACCACAGGCACAGAAACAACTACATCAACGCCAACAATAGAATTTGTTACCTGGCAAAAATCTGATCGGCTTCTTCGAGGCTGGATAATTGGCACCCTCTCTGAAGAGGCACTCGGATTAGTCATTGGATTAGGCACCGCGTCTGCAGTTTGGGATGCACTCAAAGAAGCGTATGCCCAAGACTCTCAAGAACGTGAGTTCACGCTTCGCCAACAACTCACTTATCTGCGCAAAGATGACAATAAATCCATCACAGACCATATACGAACATTCAAATGTTTGTGTGATAATCTTGCTGCAATTGGCAAACCCATTCCTGATCAAGAAAATTTTTTTTGCCTACTTACCAGCCTTGGTCCACAATATGAAACGTTCACTACAACCATGTTGAAACCTCCAAGACCAACCTATTCAGAACTGATCTCTCAATTACAAAATCTGGATCATCGTCGGAACTGGTTCTCAACTCAGTCTGCTACCTCTCATCTCTCTTCTCACTTAGCCTTTTATGGGCAACACCAGAAACAAAACCGATCACCTACACGTCGCAATCAACCCAACTCCTTCATTTCCACTGGTCGTGGCTTTCAAGCCCAGCAATCTCATGGTCAGCCCAAAACCAATTCAGATACTGCAAATCCACAACAACGCAAGCCACCACCACCTGGCGAACGACGGATGACTGCTGTAGAAAGGGAGTTATACAAGGACGCTATTTGTCAATTTTGTGATAAATGTGGTCATATTGCCAAAATTTGCTGGTGGTTACCAAAGAAGACAGATCAGAACCGTGAACTACCACAAGCACTTGCGGCCCTTACACTGGATAACTCAGTCATTGACACAGAATGGACATCAGACACTGGCGCATCAAATCACATGACTGGACATCAAGGTATGTTAACCCATCTTCATCAATATAATGGCACTGACTCCATCCTTATTGGGGATGGATCTTCCTTACCAATAACAGGTATTGGGAAGTCTTCTATTAAACAGGAAGACTATGTATTACCTCTTCATGATGTTCTTTTAGTGCCCAATCTTAAGAAGAATTTACTTTCAGTAAGTCAACTCACTTCTCAATTTCTTGTCAATTGTGAATTTTCTAACGTTGATTTTTGTGTAAAGACACGGAACACAGGGTATCCACTCATAACAGGGACACGGAGGGGTAACTTATATGTCTTGCCCAATGCGCCAGAAGCACATTTTTCTTACCGATTCAAATCAGGATCATCAAACATCTGGCATCAACGTCTGGGTCATCCCCAATTTTCTACCATTCAGCTATTGAAGAATAAAGGGTTAATTGAAGTTGTAGGCTCTTCCAAACCAAATCATCTCTGTGATAGTTGTCAGTTAGGGAAAATGAGTAAACTTCCATTTGGTTTATCTACACATACAAGTACTACTGCGTTTGATAAGATACATTGTGATCTCTGGGGTCCTGCTCCAGTCCTATCGCTTAGCAAATTTCGTTATTATGCTTGTTTAGTTGATGACTTCACTAAGTACACTTGGATTATTCCTTTACATAATAAATCAGATTTCTTTGTTGCTTTCCTAGCCTTTGAACAATATGTTTCGCGCCAGTTCAATAGGAAAATAAAAAATTTTCATTCTGATGGTGGGGGTGAATTTGTTAACTCTCGCCTATTGTCTCATTTTCTTACCACAGGTATTGTTCATCAGGTTTCATATCCCTATACTCCCGAACAAACAGGTATGGTTGAGCGTCGACACCGTATTATAAGAGAATTAGGTATGACTATGTTATTTCACAATCATGCTCCTCTATATCTCTGGTTAGAAGCTTTTTCTACAGCTGTTTTTCTTCTCAATAGATTACCATCGTCTTCTCTTAATTTTAATACTCCATATTTTATGTTGCATGGGCATCATCCAGATTATTCATCTCTTCGAGTGTTTGGCTCCAAATGTTTTCCATACACATGGGATACAAAACATACCAAGTTTGATCCTAAGACTGTTTTGTGTGTTTTTGTAGGATACAGTGAAAAACACAAAGGCTATAAGTGTTTTCACCCCTCTACTCGCAGATTTATCATTTCACGACATGTCGTGTTTGACGAAACTGTCTTTCCGTTTAAATCACCCAGCTCTTTTCCATCGGGTTCTCATGTGGCACACATCTTTGATACTTGGCTGTCATCTTCCACCGTTGCATCAGCTCCATCTGCACCAGAGTCCATTTCCCTTCCCCTGTCACACATTCCCTTACCAACCACTATGTCTACCTCGGTTCTTAATACTCCTTCGCCATCCGATTCCTCCACTAATTCTGATCCACCTCTACCTCCACTGAATTGTGAAGCTCTATCACCAGGTGCCGAACTTTCCACTTCTGATGCGTCTTCTGCTCCTGACACTGAGCCTCCTATCATTATACCTGATCACTCTTCACAAACTGCCTCAGTTTCTCACCCCATGACTACTCGTTCTTGGGCTGGTATTGTCAAGCCTAATTCTAAATATGCTTTGACTGTCGTTTCTTCTCCCACTATCCCTCGTGAACCAAAATCAGTCCGAACAGCTTTGTCTCATCCTGGATGGAAAAATGCCATGCTTGATGAACTCACTGCTCTTCATCAAAATCAAACTTGGAGACTCGTTCGTCGCACTCCTAATATGTATGTCATTGGGTCCAAATGAGTATTTAAAACCAAGCTTAAACCAGATGGTACCTTGGACCGCCTCAAAGCTCGTCTTGTTGCAAAAGGATATCATCAAATCCTTGGCCTTGATTACACAGAGACCTTCTCTCCTGTCATTCGTCCAGGTACGATACGTTTAATTTTAACTGTCGCTCTTGTACGGCGTTGGTCGATTAAATCAGTAGGTGTCAAAAATGCTTTCTTGCATGGTCATATTGTTGAAGATATATACATGACCCAACCACCAGGTATGGCCGATCCTCACTTTCCCACTCATGTTTGTAAGTTGCAACGTGCTTTATATGGGCTTAAACAAGCACCCCGTGCTTGGTTTGATAGACTTAGTAATTTTCTACTTTCTTGTGGATTTTTTTGTAGTCTTGCTGATCCCTCTCTTTTTGTTTGTCACTCTGATCAAGGTGTCCTTGCTTTGCTTTTATACGTCGATGACATGCTTCTCACAGGGTCCTCTTCTGAACTTGTTACTTCTTTTATTCACACTTTAAGTCATGAGTTTTCCATGAAGGATCTTGGTCCAGTTCATCATTTTCTTGGTGTTGTTGTCTCTCCTACATCCGATGGTCTCCACCTCTCTCAGTCTCACTATGCT
Source organism: Gynochthodes officinalis (assembly GCA_020080225.1). NCBI lineage: Eukaryota > Viridiplantae > Streptophyta > Magnoliopsida > Gentianales > Rubiaceae > Gynochthodes > Gynochthodes officinalis. The sequence goes on along the minus strand of CM034615.1, from coordinate 31,497,369 downwards.
CTCACAATTCTTGAGCGGGCTAATATGTTGGATTGTCGACCCATGTCTACTCCGCTGGATGTCAAACTTAACCTACGTGTGGCTCTCCTCTTCCAGACCCCAGCTATTATCGTGGCCTTGTTGGGGCTCTTCAGTACCTCACACTTACGCGACCTGATATCTCCTACAGTGTTAATTATGTCTCGCAGTTCATGCATGCGCCCACTACTGCTCACTTGAAGTTAGTCCACCGCATTCTTCGGTATCTCAAAGGCACACTTTCCACTGGGTTATATCTCATCTCCAATACATCGCTTACTTTATCTTTCTCACGATCTTGTTGGGCTTTGTCCCTTATACTCGACGCCCACTACAAAGCATCGTACTTTTCTTGGGTCTAACATCATCTCGTGGTGTGCCAAAAAATAACATACCATCTCGCGTTCCAGCACTGAAGCTGAATATCGGGCTATGGCTCATACCGCTGCTGAGCTTACTTGGCTTTCTTATCTTCTTAGTGATCTTCGCATTTGTAGTTCCACCTCTCCAACTCTCTACTGTGATAACATTAGTGCTCTTTATCTGACTATTAATCCAGTTTTGCATGCTCGAAGTAAACATATTGAACTAGATTATCATTTTGTACGTGAACGCGTTGCTCGTGGACTTCTTATCACCAAACATATTCCTTCGACTCATCAGGTTGCTGATCTCTTTACCAAATCTGTCCCGAAGACCATCTTGGCTCACTTTCTTCCCAAACTGTGCCTCCAGCCTCGGCTCAGTTTGCGGGAGGGTATTAGCAAACCTGATTTTATTGGAGAAAAGAAAGATTTGGATGCTGATGCCATGGAATGTAAACTTGGATGCTGATGCCATGGCATGTAACTTTTCATGCCATAGCATGAAGTAAGTTGACAGAAGACATGAAGTAATTTGACAGAATTACTGAAAAAGAAAGGATTATGCAAATCAGATCATGATTGGTGATGAAGAAAGGATTATGCAAATCAGATCATTCAGATCAGGGATATGATTGGTGATGAAAATTTCTAGGAGTAACAAATTCCTACATTTATGGTAATTTAGTTGATAGTGGAAATCACAAACAATCCATATCTTTCCCCAGCATTAGTGGCTAGTTTTACGGAAGTAATTTAAGCAACAAACAGCATTATATATGCAGCTTCTTGTATTTTGTAAAGTAGTGGAGGAGTAATAAAAAAATCAAAACCTTTGAAAGTCTTCTTCAATTCTATTTTTCTTCTACATCCAGGCATATATGTATTTTGGAAAGAACTTGATCTAGCAATGGAAAATGATCTAGGAAATTCATTTCCAAAGGAGGGAGTAAATGTATGCATAGGCTGTGTTGTAGTATTGTCTCTTCCTGAAGCAACCTTATCATTACTAGACTTGGACATCCTAGTAGCTCTTGGTTTACTCTTTCGTACTTTTTGGACAGTTTGAGTTGTGATTCAAGAATTTTTGTCCTTGCACTACCAAATATCTTCTGAAGTTGAGCCCTCTTGCAAGCTTAGGACATAAAAATACCAAATTGGATCATTCAAGCATGGTTTAATAGTCAGTAAGTGGAATTTACTCTCAAAATTCAAGCAAAACTAAGAATTTTGTGTTGTTGCTCTTGTTTCAGTATTTTTAATACAGTAAGAAATGCTTGTGCTGCAACATGAAAAAGATTCGAGGGCAAAATATTTAGACTCCAACAGAAAAGGAAGGGAGTTGAAGTTAAGATGTTTATGTGGATTGCGACTACTTTTCCATATGAAGCTAAACCCATCAAACTTTGTCTTGGCATCAAATCTTTAGATGGCCATTTAAAATGTGGGTTTCCTAATGCAATCACATTTGTGGAGATTGCTTGAACTCTATTCTGACCATCAGTATAGGAACTAAATGCAAATTTTTTTAGGCTATTTGGCATGTATACCTATTTCAGTGACTTGGCCAAACGGATTTCTAGTTTCATGCTTCGAAAGAAAAAGAGAGCATAATCACGGTCATATTCAATCCAATCATTCGAAGAATACTTACTAAAATCAATTCATGAAATATAAATAAATATATACTATATTTAGATAAAAATGTTCCTAGTACCATCTTAAAAAAAAACAAGAAGAAAAGAATTCAGTCATCGAACCTGTAGTGCATTAACTAGTCAACAACTCAAGTGAATTCATGAAATATGCATACCAACCTAGTTTTGTACACTTGCAAGTGGTAGTTTATCTAAATATCGAGAAAAAGAGCCATTCAATGCCACATACCTATCCAAAGATAATGCTCTCTCTCTTTTCCTCCCCCTTCCCTCTTTACCCACCAACCCCTACCCTTGAAACTTCATTTGTCCTCATCCCTCGTTCTCTTGGGTAGATTTTCTCCTTTTTTTTTACTTTTGTTCTTTAAATAATTATTTATTTATTTGGACTCTTTCCTCTGTTTTAAGGTATAGTCTTTCTTTGTAAAAGGTTTCTCTCCTTTTTGGAGTAAATTTTTACCCTTAGATTTACCAACAGCAGATGTAATGGTGGCAACAACTATGGTCACAGTAGTAGCAATGATAGTGATAATGACGATTGTAGATTGATGCTGATAGTGACACACTAATACCGTAATTTCAAGAGATAAAGAAAATATAATTGGGATTAAATATGACACTATTATTGTAGAATGGTAATATTATTGCAAAAAAATGAATTTACTAGAGACTTTTATTTAGTTTTAACTTTATGAAATTGTAGTAATATATATATTTTGTATTATTCAATTCTTGTGTAATTTCCTTTCTCTTAGGATGATATGTGTTAAAAGCTTTGTTTTTCTAGTGGCTCTTAAAAACTGTAAAGAAAATTTAACTAATTGGTTTTTATAACATTAGAATTGTAACAGCATTATTCTTTTAATGGGAGTAGTATATGCCTTTGTGAATAGTTTTTCAAAAAATATTTTTATACTTTTAAAATTTTTTAAAATTTTATATATTTTATATTTCATAATTAATATTTTAAAAAGTGTAAAAATATATTTTAAAATACAATGTATCCGTAGCCGTAATTTTCCCAACAAATTATGCAGGTGGACTCTTTAATGAGATTATTGCACCAGAATACTATTTTTACTATGAACAAAAATCCCTCTTGTAAGTCGCACCTCCCATTGCCCGCGAGGGGCTAGAGCAACTAATTTATTGTGGGTTCATTTCTACGCAGTCAAGGGTTCGACCTTCTTATCGATTGTTAGGATTCGCCGTTCGCGGGATGTCTTAGTGATATTGAATGATTAGGGCATGAACAATAGCCTTTCTCTCCAATGCGGTTTGTCAAGAAAATCGTCAAAATTGACGACTGGCGATGAATGAGCAGTGCATTGCCGGCTTTGCCTGAGCGCTGCAACGCACCGCCCCTTAATTTTTTTGAGTTTCTTCACGCCAAAGCGACGCCGTTTTGCGTCCAAACGACGCAAAACGGCGTCGTTTCTTGTGTCGGCGCCCGATATAGCCGATACTTGACCACGCGTGCGTTGACGTATCGACGCGTTGAGTGCGCCATGCGTGGTCGTTGCAATTGTTTGCAACGGCCAAAATGTTATTTTTTTTTTTAAAAAAAACAAAATTTACCAAAAAATAAGAAATATTTTTCTCTACAAATTGACATGCACTTTGCCTATTTTTAGAGTAAAATATGATATCTTTATTTTCCATTCATTGTTTTAGGTATTTCATATTTAATTTAGAGTATTTTTTTATGTTTTAAGTATATTATTAATTTTAAGTTTTAATGTAATGTAAATTTAATTTTTATTAATTTTTTACGTATTTTATATTTAATTTAGAGTATTTATTTTCATGTTTTAAGTATATTATTGATTTTTAATCTTAAAGTAATGAAAGTTTTTCCATTAATTGTTTTTAAGTATATAATGTATGATAAAAAATTAATCATGCTATTAAGAATTTATATTTAATTTATCACATTTATTTTCATGTTTCAAGCATATTATTAAATTTTAATTTTAATGTAATATAAATATATTTTTCATTAATTGTTTTAAGTATTTCATATTTAATTTAGAGTATTTATTTTCATTTTACGTATTTCATTTTAAATTTAGAGTATTTATTTTCATTTTTAAGAGTATTATTAAATTTTAATTTTAATATAATGTAAATTTATTTTCTATTGATTGTTTTACGTATTTTATATTTAATTTAAATTCATGTAATGTAAATTTAAGTTTTTCATGTAATGTAAATTTATTTGTCAAAAAATGTTTTTAATAATGGTCCAAAAAATTATTAAAGTTGTATTATTAATATAAAAAAATATTGATAATGACTGCGTGAATAGTGCAGGTCAGGCCACTAGCGTGAGTAAATTTTTTATGATGGTTGCGTGAATAGTGTAGGCCTTGCCACAAACTAATGTGGCGCTGATGTGACAGAATGAGGTCTGGTTGGTTTCAGGCCACCGTTGATGGCCTTAGTCTGGCATCTGATTACGTAGATTCTTATTAGTCTGATGAGGAATTGGGATAAGTTGGGATTTCCTCTCCATCTGCTGGTGAATGTGGATACCTCCAATTGAAAAAAAAAAATAAAAATTCGCACCTTCCACTTAACAACATAGAAATGTGGGCTATGATTTTGGGGAAAGACCCGAAAATCCCTCACTAACCACTCAATTTTGGACATGGTTCGTGCCCTCGCTCCTCGTGGCTAGACGGTGACACAAGAAGAAACACAGAAATCATCCATCATCCCTACCAATTTGTTGTTCTACCCTTTTCCTGAAAGTCCATTTTGCAAAACATTTCAAAGCAAAATCCCACAAGAAATATTCCTTCTTTACATTAATAATAATAATAATAATAGAAAATGGATAGACAAACCCTAGCTTCTTCTTCATCATCTTCATCACCATCTTCATCGAGTCCTCTTCCACGGGAGGATGCTTGGGTTGATTCTTACTTAAAATTACTTCCTCAGTGGCAAACTCTCACTTATTCAAATCAGGTTCTCTATTATTCCTTTTTCTCTTATTATTTACAATTGAATTTTAGACTTTGTTTTTATTGAAGTAAGTTTGAAAACAGTATGCCTTGGCTTGTAGTGATGGGAGCTGGGTAGTGTAAAATTGTGAACTTTATGGCTAGGAAAGATTGAAGAAAATCTCTTGGGTTTTAATTTATGGGATAAAAATTGGTCTATAGTGAAATTCTAGAGGAGAGGGTATATGCGTATGTGCTTACTCGAATCTTCTGACGCACAAAAAAAATTTTGCTTTTTGTTTTTTCATTTTATCCAGTATTAGCTGTTCACTTTGGAGGAGATCCAATGCGCTATGTAGGGTTTTTGCGAATGATGTAGTTTTGAAAGTTGTAGTCCAAGTTCCGAATTTAAGTAAGTTGTGGTGTTGTGCCTGAGAATTGAAAAATGCATGTTAAAGTTGGGTTAATTAGCGTGCTGTGAATTCCATAAGTCACAAGTTGCTTCTTTTTTTTTTTGGTGTATTCTGGGCATCTTCTGTTTGCCCATGTGCTTGCAATGCAAATTTTATAGTTTTGATACTTGGACAATAATGCCGTTTCCATTTGTGATTATTCTTGGCAGACAGTCATCCCAGTTGTGATATCTAGAGTCAATCAGGTAGATGCTGGTAGACTTGATATTGAAATGTCTGCTATGTTGAAAGAGCAAATGGTTAAGATTTTTTCACTGATGAAGGTATGTATGATTTCATCTATTTGTTTTTTGATTGGGTGAATTTCTCATCTGAGGATTTGCATTTGGTAGGCTTTTAATTTGTTGGGTATCTTTTTCTTTGGGATTAGCCAGGAATGTTATTTCAATATGAACCAGAACTTGATGCATTCCTTGAGTTTTTAATTTGGAGATTCTCTATCTGGGTTGATAAACCGACCCCAGGAAACGGTCTAATGAACTTGAGGTACAGAGATGAACGAGCTGTTGAAGCAAGAGAAAAAGGTTGGTCTGTGTGTTTGGATACCTCATATAATCTGTCAGTTCTATTTGTCCCCCTTTTTTGCCTTACAACTTTGGCATTTTTAATAAAGATATAAAATTTATATTCAAACATCTGAGCCTGAAGTTTTTCATTTCAGCATGTTACTACTGCATTTATACTGGGTTGTTTTGGAAATTTGAGGTTTCTAGCTTGATCATTTTACTATTGCATAGCATGGATTTAAAGTCATCTTGTGTCATACATGTACTCTTGTAATTCATATGTTTACCAGCTCAAATTTCATTTAATTTCCTTGTTGTTTTGCTTCTTGTTTTCCAGTTAGAACAGGTTTGGAGGGACCTGGACTAACAGTTGCTCAAAAGATTTGGTATTGTGTTGCCAGTGTTGGTGGACAATATTTTTGGGCTCGTCTGCAGTCATTTTCTGCTTTCCGTCGGTGGGGGGACTCTGAACAGGTAATATGTCTTCCCTTTTTCTTGAAGTAATATAAGCATCGATGTCGCTGCTTCTTCCTTTGTCTCTGCCTCTATCTTCATCTTTCTCATGCTCTTGCCTCCATTAGGGTGGCTAATGCAGTTTGAGTTCCCGAGATTGACAAAGCTATGAAGTTTACTTGAGCTATTTTTTATTACTCAGAGATCACTAGCACGCCGAGCATGGTTTCTAATACAGCGGATAGAGGGATTTTATAGAGCAGCATCTTTTGTCAACGTACTAATATTTCTTTATACGGGAAGGTAAGATTTGAAGATTACATTTTCTTTAAATGTGTTTCTGAATGCGTAGTTTTCACCTCTTAAATTGTTTTTGAATACCTAAAAACACTTGGGAAAAAACTATTAAAAAAGATATGAATTATCTAAACTTAAACAAAATATGTGTTTCAATAGGATGCGATAGCAAGATATGATCTATAATAGCTAAACCCCACATAGTGGGATAAAAGTTTAATTTTTGTTGTAGATCTGCAAAATTCTGGGCACAATCTCATATTTTTGCTCTTGCATTGCATGGTTTCTCTTTGATTGGGCATGTGTGGGGGTCATGTTTGCTGGGCTTTGATCATATTATGAATATCATCAAGTGGGCTTGTTACTACATTTCTTTCCTAAATGTGCTGCTAATTGAAGTCTAATTTTTGGATTTAATCCTTCCAAGATACACTAGTTTCATTTTTAGCTTGGTTTGGACATTGTAGTTCTGTTATCATTTTTATTTGAATAACTTACTAGGTAGAAGCAGTTCTCCTCTCATCTTAAAATTTTAATTATCCAGCTATAGCTAGCTAAAATGCCACTGTAAATTTACAAAAAACTTCACACATGGAGTTGATTCGAACATCAATCCTTGATTAGTGGTACTAGATTGTTTTTTTTTCTCCTTATTTTTTATGGTTGGCTTGAATGGTGGTTCTTCTTGGCTCAGGTATTATGGAGCTTAGGTGATTTGTCATATGAGGCTTTAGAATTAGCGCAAGTAGAAATAATATTTTATGACTAATAATGAAGAAAACTTTTCAGACTATTCCTCCTTCAATGTCTTAATTGAGAATAATACATGTAGAGGGTTTGATTTACCATTATTGAATAGTATTTCTGCTGTACTTAATATTTCAGTAGAAAGGCTCTGGTAGAATAGTTGAATATTTCAATTCAGAATTGCATTTCTGATGAATAGGTAGTTATCATGGGCAGATTTTGAACTTTGAATGCAAGTGCTGGGTTTGGAGTATGAGAAATCGTGTAGAAGCTGGCTGTATAAAAGTGCGATCTGAAAACCACTTTTTAACAATCCATTTCCTTCTGAAAGTATATCTTGTTGAAGATTGCTAGCAAGCAATTTTTCATGTTGACTTTCTTTCAAAAGATTGGAAGTTTGTGCAAAGTTATTGTTGAAAGACAAGTTTGAATTATTCACATTTTCAATATCTGAGTCTTTAATGTGGTTTTGTTCTTGTGCCATCTGGCAGTGGAGTTTCCTGACATTTTGTTCCATCATACTGGTGGCATGATGCAGGTACAGAAGTCTTATTGAGCGATTTTTGCGAGCAAGACTTGTTTATGGAAGTCCTCATATGAACAGAGCTGTGAGCTTTGAATATATGAATCGCCAGTTGGTGTGGAATGAATTTTCGGTAATTCTCCTTTTTCATTACAAGTAAGGAGTAGCTAGCTGATGGAAGATTTTCTTAACTTGGAGTACCTTTCATTTCATACTTGTTCATTGAAACTAGTGAAATAAGGATACAAGATTGTTTATATTCCTTAAGGAGTGCTAACCTGTTGCAAATGTTCTTGTGGTTCAAGCTGGGAGTTTCTTTCCAATTGTGGCCTGTGTCTTTTTTTGGTTGATCAGAAGGTCAACTATGTAGCAGCTTGGGTATTATGTTTCAGTTTCTTTTAGGAATGCTGAATCCTTAGTTTTATTGAGGATACACTGGGGACTTTCTGTTTCGGCTGTTCATTATCTAATGAATTAGATTTTTGGCTGTATTTTTTAAAATTTTATTACTTGCTCTCTTCTGCATGTTCAATTTTCCATGTGATCCTTATTGATTGCAATGCCCTGTGATGCTATATGTCATTGATGAACTTACACTAGGGCTTATGTTTGTTCTAGGAAATGCTGTTGTTGCTTCTTCCTTTTCTTAACTTATCATCAATTAAGAGTTTACTTTATCCATTTTCAAAGGATAAATCCTTAAGTTCTGTTAGGGATGAAAAATTTGTGCCCCACCTGTTCATTATCTAATGAATTAGATTTATGGCTGTATTTTTTGAAATTTTATTACTTGTTCTCTTCTGCATGTTCAATTTTCCATGTGATTCTTTTTTATTGCAATGGCATGTGATGCTATATTTCATTGATGAACTTACACTAGGGCTTATGTTTGTTCTAGGAAATGCTGTTGTTGCTTCTTCCTCTTCTTAACTCATCATCAATGAAGAGTTTACTTCGTCCATTTTCAAAGGATAAATCCTTAAGTTCTGTTGGGGATGAAAATTTATGCCCCATCTGCCAGGCAAATCCCAGCATTCCATTTCTTGCTCTCCCTTGTCAACACAGGTATGTGAGAATCCATATTTCAATTGAATTTTGTAAAGCTAATTTTTACTTTTGCTTCGGTAAATGGTCATAGTGTCATAGAAGTATTGCCAAATGGCATTGTGGTTCCGTATGGAATTTTCATCAGATGGGGTGGAAAAGAGTTAGATTTTCATTGATGTTACAGATTTCCTTGGCGGTTTTTTGCTTAGTCTGATATTAAAATCTCAACCTGGTTTTTCTGCAATGGACTTTTGGCTTTCTGGTAATGTTGATGTGGTGGACTGATGTGAAACAATCTATTCTGGAAGTTACTTGGTGAAGTATATTGCTATTTAGAAATTGCTAAATTAGTGCTTTATATCCTTATATGGCCTATGAAATATGACAATTTTACGTTAGCTCTCGGCCTATGCAACCTTGCTCTATCCGGACATGGGACCGGCCATACTAAAACTATTTGACATGCGTGGAGTTTAGTGATTTATATTCCAATTAGATTTTCTTTTTTATGGTTTTCTAATTAGATTTCTGTTTTGGGAAGTAGATTTTTGGAAAAAAATTTACTACCTAAGCAATTTGGTTTTAATATTAGATTGTTCTATGAATAGGATATGGTTTTGTGAGTTGTGAAACCAAAATTTACCTGAAAATTTTGTTCTTGCGTGCATGCAAGGGTTATTTATAGTTTCTTTGATGCTTTGTTTAAAAAAGGATCAATTGTCTTTCCCTTTTGGTTATCTCCCTGTATCATTCCTTAATCATAAACCAGGTTCACTAGATTTGAAGTTGCACAAGCCTTTTCCACTTTGCCTCACATAAAGAATGTCTGAAGTTGTCATGTGTCAAATACTTGTTCTGCTTGTGTTACATAGGAAAAGGATCAATGAATATCAGTATTTGTGAAACATTTAAATTGTAGTGGTCAAGGCTGGCCTGTGATGGAACTGGTTTTAGGGAAACCACTTGATTTACATAACACATCAAGACTAAACCATTGGCCTCTTTTTAGCACTTGTTGGAAGCCATATGACTCTTGAGACAGTGTGGGCTGTAGTAAATGGAAGTCAAGAAATGATTGTGTGCTGAGTTTACCTTTAATTTTTAACTTTCCACAAACAATTTAAACCTAAAGATTTCACCAGCATGATAGCCTTGCTGCCTATGTTTTTACCTAGATTGAGTAAATCTGATTTTTGAGTTTTAGTTCTGTTTCCATTTGGTATTGTTTTAAACCAATGCCCGTGGTGCAAGCTAGCAATTGATAGGCACAGCATGATGCTTAGGAGTTGCATGCCCAAACTTCTGTCCCTTGAAGACCTAAATTGATATCTTTGAGGCCACCAGTTCCACAGGGAGTGTAGCTACTCTGAGAAGGCTGCTGGGTTCAACTCAAGTTATTGGTCCCTTCTTATTTGTAGTCATTTGGCGTCCATGGGGGCAGATGGTAGCATGCACTATGCACCTTGTTTGTGTACTAGGTGTGAAATTCCTAGTGCCACCTGTTGAAGTTGATTGGGCATGTGTTGTAATTGGTTGCTCTCACCAGGAACTCCAAAAGGTGACCAACTGCTACCGTAAGAGCCCTCTTGATCTTTTCTGAAACTTTTCAGGACTTAGCTTGGCTAAGTTCAAACATGCATTGCTTCCTATCTGCAGCCTGCACCTGGAAGTGTTGTTCTTCATCTGAAATTCTCAGATGAACGTAAAACTTGTCGAGAGAATCCTCTACATCCCGTCTCTCACTTTGGTGCTTCTGGTGGCATCTAGCTACCCTTGGCTGGTGATAGTTATGGTTATTTGGTCTAGGCGAATCGGCAGGTGATATGACTTGCCGTCCTTTTTACTGAAAAACTGCTGCAGACATATGAGTAGTTCGTAGCCACCCCTCCCCCAACCCATTTTTCTTGTTTGTTGATTCTTGCTTTTTTCCTGCTTTGTAGCATTAATCCGTCTGATGTGTGCCATCTATATGAAGATACCTTGGTTTTGTAGCTGATATTAGACCATCGTCACCTCATTTAGCCCTGTTTGTGATAGCATTGCTCTTTTCCTAGCTTTGTAGCATTAATCCATCTGATGGGTGTCATCTGTATGAAGATACCCTGGTTTTCTTGCTGATATTAGACCACCATCAGGTCATTTGGCCCTGTTTGTGAAAGCATTGGTCTCTCCATACTGCCCAAATAGCCCATCTTTTCGACAACACTCGAGCCAGCTATTATTACTTTGATCCCAATGTAGGCTGGCAACTACTTGAGGTGCCTGTTTGTTAAAATTGTTCCTCTCAACAGTGTTTCCTGATCTAGCAATATTTTGAAGGTTACTGAGGGTGCATTGAAATCCATGGAGTGATTTTAATTTTTGTAAATATGCTGCCTGTTAGCTTCCAGAAGAAAAGATTGCCTGTACGTGGTGAAATTTTGAATTTAGATTATATTTTCTTCTTACTGATATAGTGGACCATTATTTTGTCTAAACTATGGTTACTCCCAAAATTATTGATTTCTTTGTGGTGCAATAATTGCGTAAAACCTATTACATTTATTTTACTGGAGTTTTTTTTTTTAATATATTCTAATATAGTATAAAGAAACTAACTCGGATAAATTAGCAGCTGGAGTAATAAAATGATCATCTGCCTGTACTTGAAATGGAAAAAGTAGCTGCTGGGGCAATAAATTAGATTTTATTATTTTGCTCACTGACATGCTTTACGTCAGTTCCTGGGAGTGATGGGTGTTAGTAGAAAACAATAATATTTTCCATTCCCCACTCTAATAAATTTCGCACAATAATAGACTTTTGTAGGCTTAATGTGATTATAAATAAGGTAATTATCACACTAGAAGAATACTTATAAAACTCCCCCCAGATTCAGTGTGTAACAGCTTGAATTTGGAAACCAAATATTGGCAGTAAAAGTGGAAAATTTAGTAGATTGGGGTAGATTTGGGAGTAGATGTTGTAGTACAGCCGTAGACACTAGCAGTAGATAGGCAGCAAGTAATGCAGTAACAGATTAGGCAGCAATAGTAGAAAGGCAGCATCATAATAGTTCAAATAGAAAACCGGTAGTGGTAGTTGCAGGCCAGCAATAGCAGCAGCGGCAGTAGTAGCAGTAGAACAGGCAATGTGTAATAGTAAAGCTAGCCACTAGATTTCCCACAGGTCTAATAAGATTTTTCACATAAAATTTTCACTTAAAGCAAGTGAAAAGCAGGTCTCTTGTCTTTCCCATTTTTTTTTTTTTTTGGTGGTTTAAATGGAATAGGAGTATAGGGTATCAAAGCAACTATGGCAGAGGAGCAAGAACATGAGAGCAAAATTTCAGAAATTGCAAAAGAGAAAGAGATAATGAGAGATAGACACGTAAATTCCTGTTATTGTAAAATACTTACCTTGTTTTGGTCACCTTAATTCTAATCTGTTGCTATTACCGCTATTGTGGCTCACTTGACTATCACTATATACTGCTGCCATTTTCTGCTATTGCTTCCCTAATTTCTTGCTGCTGCTTGATTTGATTTGATTTGATACTGCTACAGCTACACTACTGCTTGCTCTTCCTGTTCCTATTATTGCTATAGTGGCTACCTTTACTATTGCACTACTACAGAACTTCTGCGGTTATGCTGCTACTGAAAAAAAGGAACTGATTTCCATGTTCTTTAATGCGCCTATCTACGCAATAATTATTGTTTTCACCTAACTTATCATAGTGGTTAAAATCCCTTTGACATGTATTGCAGCTAAAGCCTGCCCTTGCTTCTCTATCATTGCTGACTCTCTTATAATTAAATCCCTCTCCGTTATATCTGACAGCTGGAAAGCTAGTATTTTGTTGGCTGCCCTTGCCAATAGTGCACTGAAACAATTCTTCTACAATGGGAAAACAGTTTGTTAGAATTGACAGGATCAGCTTAACCGGATGAACAGTAAAATGTTAGCAGTGAATGAAAAGCTAACCAGTTTAGTGTGCCAGTTGGCCTTTGTGTGAGGAATGTCTTTTCAGAATAACGACCAAGACTCGATTTTCATAGAATAGTGATGAATTCCCATACATTGAAACTTGCTACTGGATACTTAAGCTGCAAAAAGAAATGAATTCATAGTATAATATTCTTTTTGCATGTATCGTTTTTATTTTTGGTAATGAGCCTAAAGCTAAAAGGCATTTGTGGAGTCAAATTTTATCCTTTCCTCTGATGCATAGCCAATGCATATGTGATTCTTTTCATTGCAGGTATTGCTACTACTGTCTACGAACGAGGTGCTCTGCATCTCCTTCATTTCGGTGTTCCAGATGTAATGAACCAGTTGTTGCTATGCAACGGCATGGTGGCATCGTGGACAATCTTGTTCAAAAGTAGTGATTATTTTGCAACATGGAATTTACAAAGACATGCAGCTATAACCAGAAATTTGTATGCTGGAATGCGTAAAGTAGGCATTTTTAGTTTTACATTTGACTAAAGGAACTAAGATTCCTTTGTAATTGGCTTCATTTTGTGACCCATTCTTTACAAACCACACCTGTTGTTGCTGTTCAAACTGGCTGTTTTCTTGCCACATTCATCTTTTTCTGCATTCGTAAATATCTCTTTGTGTTTGAATGTGAACCCGAATAATTTTCTTATTAACAATCTACGTATTCTCTTATGCGTAAAAGCTGTGTCAGTTTTACTTTGCATTTGGTGAATATCAAATTTTGATAGAAACAGTTTCAATCTAGTACTGATTTCTTTCTCAGCTGTTGATCTCATTCAAATGGCTAAATATTGACATTGCGGGTATTTGGAAGTTTGCTTTTTGATTTTTCCTTCAACACTAATGCTTTAGATCTTTATGGGCTTCTCGCTATTAGTATATCAATAGAAGTTCTATTTATTTGTTATTTGAGAAGAAAATGATTTTCTGTCTTTCACTCGTATTTCAATTTGATTACTTAGTGAAGATATTCTTTTGTTTCCTCTTGGCTAATTACCTCATAATTACTAGTTAATATCCTTTTGTCTCGTGATTTTCTTTGTTCAATTCATGGTATCCTGAACTTTGGTGAATAAACACTACAGTGGTGATGAAATTGTAGATGAGGCCTTGTAGAAAAATAATTGGATGTCAGAACAATAAAGTAAAACTTCTTATTCTTATTACTTTTTTTAATATATGAAAATGAAAAAAAACAAAAAATAAAAGTACCCTAATTATGTTCTTTTTCCCTCGTCTTATATTGTGAAGGAATGTTCTTTACAGAAACAAATACTATGTCTTTACATCTTATGATCTTTAAACTTAGGAATGAATGCTTTATTACATTATCTGAGCCCAAAAGAGCTGGGGTAGGTGAAGACATTATCGTTACGACATTGTGTGCTGACGAAGCAAGATGAAATTGATCCAATCTAGTTTTGTTGAAGTACTACGTGCTATATGGCATTTGACTGCATGCTTTTTTTGTATTATTATTATTATTATTATTTTTTAATGAAAATGGTTCCTAAAGTTCATCAAGGTTGTAAAGGACTCATTTGGTTGTCAGGAAAGTAAAATTATATAAGAATATAATTTTTAGAAATTTAATTTTAAGGAAAATGAATATTTTTTTACGAAATTTAAATTGTAGGAATTTAATTTTTGGGATTTTAAATACTTTTCTTTCTTTGGATAGAATAAAAATATTTATAAGAAACTTAATATAATTTATTTTTTATTATTTTAATTAAATTAATAAATTACAAATATATTTTAAATATGATTTATTTGACATGTATATTTATTATTATATTATTTTGCTTATTTTATACCAATGATAGAAATAATTCTTTTTGATCTTTTAATCAAAATATAATTTAACAATTTTTAATTTTGTCAATTGTAATGTATAATAATATTTAAACTCAAAAGAAAGAATACTAATTTTATAATAATTTAAGGTAAAAATATATCTTTATAGTTAATAAAGAGTTTATTTATTAGTATTACAACAATAAGTGCCTATACTAATAAATATTAAAAAGAATGTGTAAAAAATCAAGGAAATAAAAAAAATGAATAAAATATAAAGAATTGTTGTAATAAAAATTAAAAAAGATAAAGAAAATTAAAGAAATATAAATAGGAAGAAAAATATGAAGAAGGTGGTTCCAATAACAAAGGAACAAATAAACTTATATTTTCATTAAACAAGAACAATGATGATGATGTTAGTAGTAAAATTGAACCCAAGAGACGCACGCACCCTCATTTACGATGAAATCAAATTCTAATTCCAAAAATTAATGAGAAAATTAAAAAAATTTATGAATTTGAGTAGAAAAATATTCTAAATTAAAAAAAAATTAAAATAGAAGATGACATGAGTAATACTAAAAAAATAAGATATATGTAAGAGTTAAAAGAGAAAGAAAGGATGAAAAAAGATTAAAAAGTTAAAAATATGTTTATTTAAATTAAAATATTTAGAGAAGTAATTAGAATGCCAACTTTTAGTAAGGATTCAGAATTTAGAAATGTTGCACTTATTTTTTTTTTAAATTTTTTTTAAGGAATCTAATTACTTTCTTCAAAAATTTAAAATTGAAGCAAACACAAGAAAAGAAACAAATTACTTTTCTAGTCAAACCCAACACTGAAATTTAAAATAAATCAAAAAAAAAAAAACAAGATTACTTTCCAAATTCAGATTTTTTGCCAACTAAATGAGGCCTTCTTTGTGGAGTTAAGTGTCAAGCCGAAAGACACTGAAAGCCTTTTATAAATAATTGCCTATAAATTTAATTTCATTAATGGATAAGCTTTGATTTTGTTACGGGTGCAGTAGGGTAATGCCATTAACCATTTCGAGTTGGACAGGGTAATGCAATTTAATTTCATTATTTTCGAGTTGGACAGGTTGACAAGTTTGTTGGAGAAGAACGTATCAATTAAGTTCTAGTATTAACTTTTGTCAGCTAATAAAGTTCTATTATTGAGTTGTGTTGGTGAAATCAATAATATTTAGATCTAAGAATAACCAAAATGAAGGGGGAAAAAGTTTTGAATTGTAATTTGTTTCGACATATTTTGTGGAAAATAGAAGGATCAACTACGCCTAAATAAGGGTCTTTTTGGGGGATTGGAAAGAAATTTTTATTGGAAATTTTGCTGAAGAATAAACTTTTGGTAGGATAATAAAAACTCTTTTTGAGAGAGAAATTTCCAAAATAATATAAGATGTATTTTAGCAAAAATAAAAAATCGCATACTGTTTTTGGATTGGAGAATAAATGCTTGTTTATATAGAACATATATTCTTGGGAAAAAAATAAATCCTTTTCTTGATTAAAAGAAAAAAAAAACTTTTCCCTAAAAGCAAATTCCTCGGACGTTCAACATTTCAAGGAAAGAGAAAAGGATAGGAAGAAAAATGAACAATTAAGAGTATCCATTTCTTTAGTGGGATACAAATCTCATATGATCCTCTGTGTACTTTTGTGTTATTTTATATTACACATTTTAATAAATTGATATAAATTTTATAATTTTATTAATATATATACACTATTAGTATTCACTTTCATTTTAATTAATTTTATTAAGTTTTCTATTTTTATATCAACCTAATATTTTAATAAAATTTTAAGACATTTTTTATTTGTTCTATGCTAAAAATTTAAAATAAATATAATCTAATAACAAAAATGTGAACTCTTAACATTAAATTTTATTATAATGAAAAATGCATATCAATAATATAAATATTATCACAAATTATAAGATTTATTATAATTTATTAGAGAGTGTAATATAGTACACAAAAAGTGTAACAAGTGATATTTTGTGGTATCAAATTGATATCAAGTTGGCTGTTGAAACCAATGCATATATTGATTAATTTTCATGTATACATAGAGGCGAATTTAATCACGAATACTTTAGCCCAACATGGATATTCACCTACTTCTTAATAGGGACAGGGCCACTTTTGACAAGGTTTGATTAAGTTAATTTGCTTATGCAATTAAAACAAGAGATATCTTCTTTTGTAGTTTTGAATTCTTGAAATTAATAAAATTGGTATGTTCCCCCTAATACCCAAATGTCGCTTGTCTTAAGAAAAAACATAACAATGAAAAGTGGAGTTTTCCAAGTATACTTCTATTTAGTGGGGGAATCGATTTACTAAATTAGTTGTATAGTCAATTCAAAACAAAAAATTTCAATAAATTTTTTGATTCGTAGTGAACTTGCATGATTTGCGATAAGTTGATACTAAAAGAAATTGCTCATAACAACTTTTGCTATATAAATATTATGGTAGTCATTGCGAAAATTAATCAAAATTTTTTACCATGTGTTTCATTATTTGTTGATTATCAATCTGCAACCCACGTTTGAGTTTTTGGTAATTAATTAAGCATTTGTTATCTTTGAGAATATGATCGTAACCACAACTAATTATTGGGGAATCATTCCTATCCAATATTAGCAAACTTTTAACAATGCAAAATCAACTCCATGCGTGGCCATCCTCTCAAGTTGTTGTTTGTTTGGACCAAAAAGCTGCTCCACCACATTTGATTATGCGAAAATTAAAGATAAATTATGCACCTAAGTGGATGATTTAATGCTAATAGTCCCCTTGACTGAAACTTTGGAAGTAACCAAATTTCGTAGAAAGCAAAAGGAGCCTTTATGCATGAAAATAATGTCAGTGCTATACATCTTCAAGTTGTAATTATCAACGTGAGACGATAACTTGTTGTGTTCGTTCATGTTTCGATTTTTAGAAAACAGACGTGGTTCTCAATCTCAAGAAACATACACATCCTCTTGCCTTTAGACAATTGAATCGACCAGCAGAAAAACACATCAAAAACAGATCCCGGAAAGAGAAGAAATAGACAAAGAAAAGTTCTGTACCTTTAGAACACGTAATTCCACTCCCAAAAAAATCTTGCACTATTTTGGTCAGAAACCCTATAAAAAGTATGCTCTACTATCAATCTTTAACATAACCAAACAAATTTTTTATTTAAAAGAAAAAGAACAAAAAAAAACCCACTCGTGCGTGTCGTGTGTTAGTGTAGTTCAATAAAGAGATATTTCCATATCTTTACAAACTTTAGAGAAATATTTCAAACAACTACCAGTTTGAATTATGGCATAACATTTCACACAAACTACGGAATTACACATATTATACAACTTCATTAACCGAAAAAAGGAGATCATTGGCATGCGCTTAAAAAGAATTTTCAATAAAGAATCAAATAAACTATTTCATGTTCACGTAGTTTACATGCAATGTATATGTGCACACTTTAAATTACCTAGATCATTAATTTTGAATGTAGAGCACTCATATATAGATGTGAAGTCTCCAATATGGTAGCATTTATGGGTTTTTAGGCCTCAATATTATCATATAAATTTGGTAAGGAAGTCTGCTCGTTAGGTTCAATAAGCACGTAAGAACCAAATTTTAACCTACTAATTTCTTTCAGTTAGTTGTGATCCAAAAATACTTATAAAACACTTTACTTATTTATTTATTTTTCTAAATTAATGTAGGACCTTTTTTTCTTTTTTGTCATGACCCAAGAATTAATAATTCATTGAGATGATTGATGTTTAATTCAGGAATCTGAGAAGCTATTAATGATGAACTCTTCCTTGATGCACTTTAAAATACAAAAACTAAAAATATCTTTTGCTTTTGTCGAGTTATGCCTTTGTCTTTCCGGATAAATGTTCTCCAATAAGTCCTAAGAATTCGCTCTCAATTCTCCAATCCGCCAAGTAGTCAATAAACTTTCTTGCATGATTTTAGACTGCAATGAAGCTCATTGGCACCCCTTTCCCAATCAAAAACTTTAGGGGAAAAAAAAAAAGAAAAGCAGAAAAAGGAAGTGATTTGTACGTTTTGGTTTCTTTAATTTTTCTTCATAGCCCAGCTTAAGTTGATTAGTGGATGATCACAGGAGAAAGCTGTAAAGCAAAAAAGCTGAATTTTTTGCATGATTGATATAAAGACATTGGTAGGTGCATGATATGTTTTCAAAGAGATGAATCTTTGACTGAAATACTTTGTTACAGCTCAATGATTTAGCCCTTTTTCTTGATAAATCTCGGTTTTTTTTTTTTCTGAGTTTCATAAAATTTAATCTTATCTGAAGGAGCCCTTTTCTTGGAGCAATAACACCTAGCGAAATTTCTATAGATTGAAATGCTTCCTAAAAAGATTCAGTCAAAGAAGAATAATTAGTGTAGAGTGGAAAAGGAGTTCCAATAACGAAAGAAGTCCTTTAATTTTGTGGACATTTGTGAAAGAAACAAAATAGTGGAAAGATGTTGTAGTACTGTTACATTGATTGTTTTTGAAGTAGTGCTGTTGTGCTTGTAATTGTTGATGAAGTAAATGTAAAGGGTTGTCCTAAAGAAGATTAAAAAGTACGGGGGGAGCTATTTTATTCACGTGAACGAATGAGAATGGTTAAGAATGATACATAAAGTTGATGATTAAGGTAGCTTGAGTGCACAGTGATTAATATGTGGGCCTTTTCTTGCATACATGCAGTTTTGTCAAAACTGGACTGAATGGCAATGCATTTCAATTCTCCATAATTGCAAATAATGATCAATTATCAAACGGTCCACCAAATACCTAAAAAATTGATATGTGATTGGTGAAATCTGCATCTCTCTTTCCTACATTTGATTGAAAAGCTTTGATGCCAGAAATAGAAGTTTCAGAAGTCATTATTCTAGACTAGTCATTGTTTAATGATTTTGATTTGTCTAATTATATGTACTTTAAATCAGAAACGCTTAAAGGATGAAGATAACAAAAAAGCGAGTTAGTAAAGAATGCAAAGGGACCATTTAGTATGCCACTTTGAGGATATGAGTGAGGATGGTATGCCATTGACAATACCTATCTTAACTTTAGGAAATTTACAAAAATAGCACCTTTTAGACATAAGTTTGCAAATATAGCAACTCTCAAAATTTGTTTGCATATATAACAGGTCAAGGCTGTTTGACCTAGTAAAATAACCAAAATGACCCTCATTTTTAAAACGCAAAGAAATAGAGCGCCCGAAAACAAAGAGAAGAGAGTGGTCGTTTGCAGGAGTTTCCCTTCGCCTTCATTTCCTTAGTATACTCCATGGCGCAAGAACAAAATTTCTCAAGAGCCATTCGTCATCCTGCTTCATCGATTCAACATCCCACTTCAAGAAACCCCATTGTCATCTACTTCAATGGCACGCACGCCAGAAGGACCATCATCTTCAAGCAAGAAGGCCGTCACCGTGGAGAAGAAATCGCATCATCACGAGGTCAGTGGAAATTTGCTTACAAATTGTCATTTTAATCTTCAAACATCCTATCACATTAAAATTGTGCATATCCTATCACATAGAATGTTTTTTTGTTTGAATTTGAACGATAAATTGGTCGGGCAGTCATAAAAAAAGAAGCGAAATTTTTTCACATAAGTCGAACCCTAGGTCGAGAACTAGACTAGGTTGAGTACTAGGTTGAGCACTAGGTTAAGTTGAGTACTAAATCGAACACTAAGTTAGGTCGAGTACTAGGTCAAGCACTATACTGATTTGCTTTAATTCATGCAAGACTCTCTCAATGAGCAAATGGTCGTTCGGGGTGATTTCTTCAGCGCCAAGATTTCTCAGTATTGCTACTATGAAGCAAATAAGGATCAAAATAACCAATACTCAAAAGGACATACTACGAAAAGAGAGTTGCTTTGCTGAAATTGCTCTTGACCATGAGTATACATTTTGGTGCAAACAAATTATCCACAACGTGTTGTTGAAGCAACTTAGGCTAGACGATGAGTCAAAGCTAGACAATAACATTTACTTTAACTTTGTGGGTAAGAATGTGAAATTTAGCAAGAGAGAGTTTGCACTCATCACTGGTCTCAAGATGGGAGATTATGAACGTGAATATGCCAAATTCCAAGCACCCAATGGTTCGTGTGCAATAAAAAAATATCTAAAACTTGAAAGTAGGACGGATGAAATCACATACGATGATGTTTTCAAAACTTATGACAATATAAACGTAAACTTTTCAAACGATGTGGTTGTGTCAATGACACTGTTGCCATTATACACATCCATCATTGGAGCACAAAAGAGAAACTATATAGACGACAAGGTGGTTCATATGGCCTGTACAACAACAAGTTCATTGCATGCGGACAGGGGAACTTCTTCTAATAGATTATCCATTTTGGTAGATGTTGCAGTGAATGATGTATTTGAAACGAGAGAGCATTTATATATAGGATGAGTATGCTGGTCATGAAGCATTTCTATGAGTGGAAGGTTATTAGGGCAAAAAGCAAGCTATGTTACCTATGATGCAAGGATAACAATTGCAAATGGAAACTGAATGCATCTGCCATTGGGAATTCGAGTGCTTGGAAGGTTACTAAATATGAAAACACCCATACATGTTAGCCATCGTTGGTTCAGTGTGATAATCGACAGGCGAACAGTAAAGTAATTGGTTCATAGATCAAGTGTAAGTTCCAGGGTGTATGTCAATCATATAAACCTAGCGAAATCATATTAGATATTCGTCAAGAGTTGGGTGTGAACATAACGTACAACAAGGTTTGGTGATCAAGGGAATTTGCGTTGGACGAAGTGAGAGGTGAATTTGAGAATTCATATAGAATACTTCCATCTTATTTGCATGTGCTGAATACATTAAATCTAGGTACTTTTACTCAACTCGAAATGAAAGAAGATGAAACCTTCAAGTATTTTTTTTCTCATTTGGAGCATTGCTGTGTGGATTTCACATGCGTATGCGACTAGTTATTGTTGTTGATGCTTGTTTCTTGAAAGGAAAATAATTTGGGTCATTACTTGTTGCCATTTGCATGGATGGTAACAACCAAGTCTACTCTATCGGTTAAGGAGTGGTTGATTTAGAAAATGACACATTGTGGGAGTGGTTTTTACAAAAGTTGAATACTATAATAGGTGATGATATCAATGGATTGGTATTTGTGTCTGACAGACATGAAAGCATTGCAAAAGGTATACCAAATGTTTTCCCAAATTCCTTCTATGGAGTGTGTATTTATCATCTAAGCAACAACCAAAGAATAAAATTCAAACACAAAGACGTGCTCCTATTATATTTTAAGGCTGCAAAGGTTTACACGCTTGCTGAATTCAATGAGATGTTTGGAATTCTTTCACTACAAAATTCAAGGTGTGCGAATATTTAACAGAAGTCGGTATTGAATGATGGTCAATGGCACATTCTGATGGGAGACGATATACTATAATGACCACCAACATTGCAGAATGTTTCAACGCATTGTTGAATGATGCACGGGAATTACCAATTCATTCTTTGGTCGAGTACATTCGAAACACGCTCTAGAGATGGCTTACGAAAGGCATATAGCTACTAGCGAAATGAAAACACTGACAATTGCATGGTTTGAATGAATAATTTCGTCTAGGATGATAGAAGCACAATCTTATGTTGTTGAATTGGTCAATTTACACCGATGGTTTATGCGCGATATTGCAAACAGTACTACTATAGTCGATTTAGGGCGAAAAACGTGCACGTGTCGAGTGTTTGATATGGATCAACTCCTTTTTGGTCATGCATTAGCTACAGCCTGTCATCGACAAATTAACCATTACCCCTTATACTTTCCATTTTATCACAACGATGCACTTTTATGTGCTTATGCAGATCCTATTATACTGGTTAGTGAACCTAATGATTGGGTTGTGTCAAAAAAGTTTTATCTATTTAGCTAGCTCATCTGGAACCAAGGTGTAAGAGTGGTAAGCACAATAAAAAGAGAATTTCTTCAACAGATGAGGAGAAAGTTGCAAAGAAATGTGGTCGTTGCGGAGCGAGCGTATACAACCATCAAACTTGCTCTAATCCATTTGTGTGTAGGGCAAAAAAGTGATGTCATAAGACCATTGTAATTTTCTTTATAATCTATTTTTATTTACTAAATTTTATAAGACCATTGTATTATTCGATTTAATCTTAATGATGTATGTGAATTTTAACAAATTTTGTAATCAATAACACCATTACAAATACACAAAACAATACTACTCAACCTAGTGCTCGATCATCAACTCGACCACTCTAGTGTTTGACTTAGTACTCGACCAATTACTCGTCCACTTTAGCACTCAACCTATAACTCGACCTATTGTTTGACCTATTACTCTACCTAGTACTTGACCTAGAACTCGACCTAGGGCTCAACTTATTTGTTAATTTTTTGATTCGTTTTCGATATATGCTTGACCAATTTCTCATTCAAACCCAGTTCAAATGTAAACAAAAAATATCGCGGCCTTCTTGCTTGAAAATGATGGTCCTCCTCATGTGCATGCCATTGAAGTAGACGACAATGGGGTTTCTTGAAGTGGGATGTTAAATCGATGAAATAGGAAGACGAATAGGTCATGAGAAATTCATTCTTGCGCTATGGAGTGTAATAAGGAAATAAAGACGAAGGGAAACTCTTGCGAACGAACATTCTCTTCTTTCTATTTTCAAGCAGGGTATTTCTTTGCGTTTTAAAAATGAGGGGCATTTTGGTCATTTCAATAGGTCAAACAGCCTTGACCTACTATAAATGCAAACAAATTTTGGGAGCTGCAATATTTGCAAACTTGTGTCCAAAAGGTGCTATTTTTGCAAATTTTCCCTTAACTTATATATATATATATATTTACACACATTAGTTATATATAATTGTGTCACCTGTATAATTGAATAGTTTATAATTTTGCTACGAATCTTCCTTTGTTAAATCTAGTCTTTGTTTCTTTATTTCACAAGTTAATAGTCTTAAAATCATTTTTATTGTATTAGATTTTTAATAAAATTTGAATTTAATAGTCTTGTCTAAATTTAATATTCTTATCTATCTGCATTTTTAATTATATTATTTAAATAAAAACTTAAATTTGTAGTATAAATTCTCTAAAAAACTTTAATTATCATTTATATTATCTAAATTTAACATAAAATAACAATACTCTTCAATAAGAACGCAATAAATTATTGAATAGTTTAGTGTTATAAAAGAATAGTCTAGCTAGACTATTCTAGCTAGACTATTTAGGAATTATGGTTATGTGTAAACCATCAGATGCTCATTGAATCTTCTAATAGAAATCTTGGCAGTTAATTTCAAAACCAACTTAGCTATGACGAATATAAATACTTCACAACCTTCCCAATTTTGCCCATATTTTAGTTTTTTTTTTTGACATTAATAGCACCATTTATTTTAATATTAACATATTTAACTATTTTAAGGGAAAACTAGAGGTGACAAATAGGTGGGTTAAATTGCTCATGAGTTGTAATTTTATTGGTCATAATTCAACTAAATCCATACAATTATGAGTTAGATTTGAGTTGGATTGAATTCAATTTGACGTAAGGAGTTAAAATATTAATTTTAAAATAATAATATTTTAAAAATATTATTATTATTGCTGTAGAAAAAGGAGAAACAATAAAAAAAAAAAAAAAAAACTACTGATCCCACACTCAGAAGTATTTTGGTATGATGTGCATCATTGGATTGTGGAAGATGAGGTTAGATTTGGGTTGGCAGAAATAGGGATTAGTTTTGGTCTGGAACCGAACAGAGAAGAAAAGATTAGAGAAGAATGTGTTTTCTGCAGTCCCCAAGGTTTGTTTTGTAATTAAAGTAAATCTCATAGGAGGTAGCTGTAATTAAATATTAGGTTTTAAAGGATAATTTGGCGTTTATTTTTTTAAAATTATCAACTGTTTTTTAATTGTTTCTAGTTGCATCATCTGCATGGTGAAGAAAATGCATGAAATATTTTTGTAATATAAAGCAGAAGCTATAAACAATTCTTCATAATTTAGATGGGATTTTGAAAACAAACATTCTATAATATTTTACCTTTGTTGAATTTTTCTTTAATACTACCATAAACAAATGATAACACTTCAAAAATAAGATGCGGAACAATTGAATATTAGCTTGTTTTTGAGGCATTGTAAAGGAACCCCCAAAAAAAAACAAAAAAAAAAAAGAATTTGCAAGAGTAAGCAGCGAAAAAAATAGGCAAAAGTGATCTTACAAAATTTGGCAAAGGCAACCATAAAAAAAAATTAAAATTACTGTAAATTTTCTAGTGAGGGACACAATTCTTCTAAAGTTTTTTTTTTTTTAAACTTAAAACGATAATTATATTGATATTTCCAAAAGAACAAAACAATAATACCAAATGGTAAAGGAACAACTGAGTACTCTGTGCGAGTCTCAAACCACGAATAAGCTACAATAAGAAGCTTACTCAATATATAAAAACTAAACAGCTACCTATATAGTGGATAGTGTAACAGTTATATTCATAAAATAGTAACTCTATCCACTATATATAGTACCCCTTGCACTCTTTTTGCATCTAGTTGGCTAACCACAGTCATTAGCCATTTGAAATTTCTTCTACTCAGCAAATGCCAGATCCACATCAACACTCTCCTCTCTCCATTCGTTTTGGAAAATCCATAAATTTCTAGATTTTCATAGCATCCATAGGATATAAACTATAAGTTGCACTTTCTCTTTCCAATTGCATCCCTTCATCCCCGTGCTAATCTGTGACCACTAATCCTGAAATGATTGCTCTTGCGAATTAACATTCTCCCACTATACTGTTGCAATTTTCCAACATTCCTTGCACGTCTACAATAAAGTAAAACATGTGCCAGAGTTTCAAACTGCTCCCCACACATTTTACACACAAGGTACTCTTCAATGCCTCTCTTGATAAGTTAGTCCATAGTGGGTAAAATGCCATTCCAGCATCTCTATATAAAATGCTTGAGTTTCCCTTTAACTCTTAATCTCCATAATCTCCTCCAAAGCCGACTCATTACGACCCTTGAATTGCTGCTTTCTGCTTTGTTTTGATTCCTCATCTGTTCTCTTAGGATCTCTTGATAGGCTGATTTAATCGTATAATTCCATTATGATTAGGATACCAAATGAGCTTATCTCTACCCCTAATTCTTCTAAAGTTCCAACAAAGCAAGTGCACACAGATCTTCAGAAAAATGCCTTTCCGCCCCTAATTGATTGCTCATATTGTAGGCAATGACTACAGGTCGCAGATGAGTAGGTTGTTTCACTCTGAGTTATTAATGGGTTAAGATTTTAAGGGTCATAATCCAATTTAATCCATTTAGTTGCGGGTCAATTTTGTGTTGGGTCACTTTTGGGTTGGATCAAATCCAATCGACCCCAATAGGTCAATTTAACTAATTTTTTTCCTTTCTCCATTTAATTAAGCAATTTAAAGTTACATTTTCTATATTTTTAAATACCTTTTTAACAACTAATTTTATTTAACTTTTTTAATTAATCTTTTTTAAAAAAAGATGATTTGTATGTTTTTCATATAACTAAAAAATAAACTAATCTTATTCAGTTTCTCTATTAACATCAGTTCTTTTTTTAAATTAATTTTATTTAGTTTCTTTTTTAATTAATCTTTTTTTAAAAAACTATTTTTATGTTTTTCACCATAACTAAAAATAAACTAATGTTTTTTAATTTCTCGATTAACAATAATACCAATACCAATATCAAATAATCATTGAGAAGTTCTATACCAACTTCATCAATAATAAGCAACAATTGCTACTATGTTTACAATCAATAGATCTACTATATTAATACCAAAACATTTGCCGTACAACTTGGCAACTACTAGCCATAGAACTCCATGTTTTTTTGCAACACATTTGGATTTGGTCGCTCATAGGTTGGGTCATTTGATGGGTTATAATTTAATGGGTCATGACCCAATTCAATCTATTTAGTTGCGAGTCATATTTGGGTTGGGTTAAATCCAATTAACTCGATAGGTCAATTCAACAATTTTTTTACGTTTTTCTATTTAATTAAGGAGATTGAACTTATATTTTTCATCTTTTTTGAGTACTTTTTTTAAAACTAATCTTATTTAAAAAATTTTTTATAAAAAAAGACTATTTTTATGTTTCACCAAAACTAGAAAATAAACAAACTAATCTTATTTAGTTTTTCTATTAACATGTATCAGTTTTTTAATGGCCACTATCCATTTCTATTTTTCAACTAAGTTTTATAGACACTGTCAAAGTCACTAGAATGAATGAGGCAATCATTGTGAAAATCATTAGTGGATTTAAGAAAATGTGTAAAAGGGAACTTCTTGAGAGGCTTCTTAAATGTGGCGAGTTTTATATTTAATGCATCATGAACACTTAGTTTTAGTTGCTATTTGTAATAACAAAACATCACGTATTTGCCTGATTGCCTTAAAAAGAAAAAAAATGAAATTTTTTTAAGAAGGGCCGTTGAAGTTATTAAATTAATAAAGAGAGCATACTCTTCTTTTTTTTTTATTTCTAATAAGAATAAAGATATTTTACTTTCTAAACAGAATTTTATTCTTTTAAATGAAAAATTCTTGCACCTTTAAATATAACCAAATATCTAATTTTAAAAACAAATCTTCCATATGAAAATAAAAATTTATTGGCTATCAAAATTCAAAATTTTTGAAGATGGAAAATTGGAAGTTCGAATATTCAAAAAGTTATCAAAAGATAGAAAATTTATATGGAGATTTTTTAATTTTTTTATCAAAAATAAAATATCAAAATAGTAAATTATTTTTAGTAATTTCTAATTATGTAACTATTTTGATATTTTTTTATTACTTAGCATATAGGTTCATAAACAAAGGAAAAAACTTAAAATTTAAAATTTTCAATAAAATGTTTAATTTTGTAATTATTTATTTAAAACCTTTTACATATTTTTGTATTGATATTAAGAAACTATTATCATTTAATTTCATATTTTGCCTTTTAAAATTATATATTTAATTAAGTATAAGTTTTTAAAAATCATCTAAAAAAGTAAAGTTGTGTCTAAAAGACAAAATTACTTTGTCATTTTAGAAATTAAGAGAAAATTATGCCATTTTTATTTATTAGATAACTTCCATAGTATTTTAGAATTAAAAAAAAAATACTTAACCTAATGGGTTACCCTTACCCAGTCCAACCCAACCCAACCCAACCTAACCCAAAAACTACGGGTCGTTACATGGTCAATCAATTATTGACCCATGACCCAAATGAATTAACCCGTTGGGTTAAAATACTGAGTGGATTGGGTTGATTTATTAGGTTGGGTCTAATTTTCCACCCCTAGTAATGTGTCATATCCTTAAAGGAACCCACCACAAAAGCTAGCTTGTGAGGTGGAAGAATCCAAGGTCATATAAACTCCTTATAAAAATCCCATACTTTCCATGTTGGAACCAAGTAAGATCATGACTAGGGATGGCAAATTACCCCCGACCCGACGGGTTCCCCGAATCCGAACTCGGTCAAAACCCGATTGACCGGGTTTTTTCGGGTTCGGGTTCGGGTTCGGGGATGGGAATGAAACCCGGGGTCGGGTTCGAGTCGGGTTCGGGGAAAACCCGATCCCTGAACCCGAAAAAACCCGACCCCGTCCTTTATATATTTTTAATATTATTTCATGTTTTAATTTTTATATTTAGTATTTGTCACTTGTAAATATGTAGCAAAGTTGATTTAGAAAAAAAAATACCACTTGAAATTAAGAACTTCATTTATCCATTTTTTATTTATGTCTATTTACTCATTCTAATTATACTTTTGCCACAAGCTATTACTTCTATTCACCCCCAACAACTATGCAACATAATATTTCCTTGCCACTCGTGTTTGTAAAATAAATAATTGAGCATATCAACATAATTTTTATTTAATAGTGGATTCTCTTTGTTTAAACAAAAAGAAATTAAAAATAAATTCTTTTTTTTAGGGGAACAAAAAGAATAAGTATAATTATTTTTTAGTATAATTAACTAATTATAAAAAATTTAGTTTTTGCTTTTGTACTCTATTTTACTTCAAAAAGAAAGGAACTTCCTTCTAATAGTACAAAGATTATGCTTTAGTTATTTGTCTTGTAACCTTCTAATGAACCACTTATAATGTAATGATGTTAAGAAAATAATTAATAAGCATTTTATATGTCATAACTATGCTTTGCAAGTCTAATTAACTATTTGAGATTGTAAGCTATGAGTTATAATTCATACATTTATACATACATTTTAAGTCATCATTAAATTCATAACTCATAGAGTGTATGATTCATCATTCATACAAATTACATTGAGTTATATTTATACATATAAGAAGTGTTATATATATATATATATATATATATATATATATATATATATAAATATAAGATAATGGAGCTACTTAAGTAAATGCTGTTGTTTTGAGCATTTGACCAATTGATTTGTATTACTATTACATATGACATGTATTATATTAGTTTTACTCATATATTAGAATTGATTGAATATAATATAAGAATTGAAGAAATGAACATGTTTATAATTTTAAATGAAATAAAGTTAAATAATAAGCAAAATGTTGTTCTATATAGTGACACCATTTTTACTTTTAATAATCTTTGTGACATTGTATATGGTCATAGTGTTTCATATACACTAATCTTAAAAACTTTATAAAATTTTTCATTAAATTATTGCTTCTTTTTTTTTCATTAAATTGTTGCTTCATATTTATTTATATGTACTTTATCAAAATATATATAAGATTATGGAGCTAATTAACTAAATGTTAGTGTTTTGAGCATTTGACCAATTGATTTGTATTGCTAGTACATATGACATGTATTTATATTAGTTTTACTTATATATTAGAATTGATTAAATATAATATAAGAATTGAATAAATGAACATATTTATAATTTTGAATGAAATAAACTTAAACAACAAACAAAATGTTTTTCTAAATAGTGACACTATTTTGTGCTTTTAATAATCTTGGTGACATTGTATATTTCCATAAAACAACATTAGATAATAGATGTTGATGCTTCAACTTGTAAGAAAACGCAGAAGCATTTGAATGTCCTTTATTAAAAGATATATAGTCCTAGTGTTTCATATATACTAATCTTAAAAACTTTATTAATTTTTTCATTAAATTATTGCTTTTTTCCAATTAAATTACTGCTTCATATATTGTTTAGTTTTATTGAATTTTTAAATAAGTCAAATATTTATAACTAATGAGTTTGATTTGATAATTGTAATATAATGGCATTAGTGTAGTAATTGAGATATTAAAATAGTAACAATAATATTAGTACATTACATCATACAAGGAAATTTTTTTTTATTAAAAAATGTAAAAATTATTGAAAAATAAGATAAATATATGAAAAAAATAGAGTTGTTTCACATGTTCGGGTTTCGGGATCGGGTTTCGGGTTTCGGGGTTTGGGGTTCGGGTTTCGGGATCGGGGTTCGGGTACCCGCGGGGAACCTGAAACCCGATCGGGGTCGGGTATGGGGCTTGAAAGTAAAACCCGATCGGGTTCGGGTTCGGGTATAGCAAACCCGACCCCGAACCCGGAAATTGCCATTCCTAATCATGACAATCCACCATGCTCTGCATGCCATGACCACGCGATTTCGTATGTCACGGATTATTGGTTTTACACTAGACTGGCTTTGCACTAGATGGTTGTGCACTAGGTGGCTTTGCACTAGATTCTTCTCTCTAGTCCCAGCCAGCCAGCGTCACCAATGACCACGCGGTTTCATATGTCACGGATTATTGGCTTTACACTAGACTGGCTTTGCACTAGATGGTTGTGCACTAGGTGGCTTTGCACTAGATTCTTCTCTCTAGTCCCAGCCAGCCAGCGTCACCAACCTAGTCCCTGGCTAACACTACAATACCGGCGTCACCATCTAGTCCTAGGCGAACATTACAATACCGACGTCACCATCTAATCCCGGTACTACCGACGTCACCAACTGATCATGGCACGAGCGGAGGGCAGTGGTTGTCTCTGATACCATTTGTCATATCATTGAGAGAACCCACTACAAAAGCTAACTTGTAAGGTGAAAGAAACCAAGACCATATAAACCCCTCATAGAAATTCTATACTTTCCATGTGGGAACCAAGTAAGATCATGACATAATAACGGTTGGATGTGGGGTGGTAGGCAAAATATTAAATAATATTAAATATTACTCTCTCCATCTTAAGAAAAAAGTTTACTTTTAAAAGTAAGAATTAAAAGTAAACTCCTTTTTTGGGAGGAATACAACGTTACATAGAAGTTTAATTTTTTTTTTACTAATACTCATAATTTAATTTCAGTTGTATTTAAATTATATATATTATATGTTCTGTGTAATTTAGTTGAAAATTACCAAAAAAAAAAAAAAAGAAGTCTTCCTGTAACTCTTTACCCTTTTACTGAGATCTTTTTTGAAATGAAAAATGAATGACATCTTAAAAACATAAAATAAATATAAATATTTTCTGCGGGTAGATTTAGTGGGGAAAAGTTTTTACAAAATATAGAAGCTCAATATAAGATGTTAAGAGGGAGAGGAAACTTAAGAGAAAATATAAAATATAGGGGACAAATTTACAAGATTTTTTTTTTATAAATATAGGTGTTAATATAAGAAGGAAAAAATTTAAAAATTTAAGATGAAAATATCTAGCTTGAGTTATAATTTTTTAAAAACTAAGGGACAAATTAAGTTTTTAAGACAGTTTGTTTGAAAAATCCAGAATAACCAGTTGCAATTGGAAAATCAATTTTGATCCGTAAACAATTAAAAATTCTCGATATTTAGGTTATCTGTGAAAAACTATCTTAATTTGTACTTCGAAAAGGTTAATACATTTTTTTGGTAAACATGATCGTTAAATATAAATATTTTAGGTTGGCTATTTTTCAGCCCTTCAAAGAAGAATAGTGGAGATCCTAATTCTCCGTAAGTCATTGTCTGAAAATCTAAAAATTATGAAATTTAAGCGCGTCATAGTACATATAATAAGGTTTGTCTTGACATAAAATGCGTAATTTTTTGACATGTATTTGTTGAGAAACAAGACGTGCAAAATTGCTGTTTTAGAAACCAGTGATTAGGGCTCTATCAGTATTGAAACATCATATCTCAAAACATACTTGACCAATTACGACAAAATTTGAAATTTGAATAGATATTTTTCATATAAATAATTCCTGAAATTTTCAGAATTTTCCAACAAGTAAGTAATTTATTATGAATTACACAAAAAAGTCTTTCCAAAAAATTCGAAGCAACTGTAGACAGAAAATTGAAGTATTTGTTTTTCCCAAAATACATATCCAAAAATATTAAAATTTTTCCATGTTATCATGCACATAAGTTATATTTAACTGTGAATTTTTGCATTTTTTCAATGATTTTGAAATTAAAAATGAATTTTGTAAATTTAGTAATTTAGAAAATATGTCTAAAGAACTTTTTGAGAAACTTTATCTCCCAATGTGTGCACCCAAAATCCATGAAATTTAACACAACACCATAAGCATCAAATTCTATATATAGTCAATTTTTCATGATTATATAATTCTTATTTTG
This sequence comes from Gynochthodes officinalis, assembly GCA_020080225.1. Taxonomy (NCBI): domain Eukaryota; kingdom Viridiplantae; phylum Streptophyta; class Magnoliopsida; order Gentianales; family Rubiaceae; genus Gynochthodes; species Gynochthodes officinalis. Next base: position 31,464,765 of record CM034615.1, on the reverse strand, counting down.
GAAACTAACCCTTAATCAAAACATTATTAATGAAAATGGACATAGAGAAAAAAAAAAATCAATCTAATAAGTGTCACGGAAAAAATTCCTAATCACTTGGATTTCAATTATTTTCTAAAAAAATAATTCTGAAAAATTCTCAAGTATTACATTTAGTGAGAAGGAGAACTTTATAAAGTGGAGACGACATTGTGAGATTCAAAAGGAAATTTTCAAAACTTTAAGAGGAGTAATTAATAGAAAATTTTTTAAAATCATAAAAAAATTGGGCGAATTTACAATTTTTAAAAGTTTAGAGGGAGCATCTTTTGTGAATTAATGAAAATAAACACAAATTTCCAAATGCAATAAATAAACGAGGATGAAGGGACTAAAGTTGCAAGTAAACAAAATGGGGTCAAAAGGCAATAGAGAAAAGACGCGACCAAAGTAAAATGACTACATAAAATAAGGTACTAAATACGTTAATATATGAAATCAAAGGACTAATATAAAATTATTCTGAAACTTAAAGGCATAATGCGTTTTTATCTATTACTATTGCTTTGGTCTTATAAAAAATGCAGATAAAATTGTCCATTTAGACTAGGAGTTACTAGAGATGTCCTAATAATAATTGAATCTTGTTTTAATTTTTTTTATTTGTTTTAGGAAAATAATAAATTGAAATATTAGATATATAAAAGGTGGGAAAAAAGAAAGGAACTATGAAATATGATTATATTTTTTGGAATATTTCACAATAAACCTAAAACAAGAAATAAAATTAAATTAAAAGTGAAATGCTCTATAACTAATTATTAAATAAGCATATGTAAATAATAGGGTAATTGATAAGAATTTTCCTATAAATCATATTTTTCCAAGAGTAGATACATTAATGATGCAAAATTTTTTATATGTACTTCACATGGCAGAAATGTTGTGTAATTTTTAAATGAATATTAATGAGAAGTATGAAAAACTTAGGGCTTGTTGGGTTTATATTTTGAAATTCACATTTGTCTCAAACACGCTTTATAATATATCTTCTATCTCATAACTACCATCTCAAAAAATGTAAAAATACCTTTTTAGATTATAAAACACGTTTTGAAACGCTGTCCATACATGCCTTTACTCTTAACAAAGTCTCGTAGGATGTTGTTTGTCATTAAGATATGTAATTTGGTTTAAATCTAACGATAAAAGTTAAAATTTGGAAGTTAACTTATTTTTAATTCTTACTATCTATATGATTTTTAATTTATAATAATGATCAAATTTGATTTAATATAAAAGGATTTTTTTTGTAAAATATATAAATGTACAAGAGAATTATTTAGGTTTATTTTGTTTGCCAAATTTATATGGTAGTATAAAGTAAAAAAAATTAAATCACCATATATGTTAAAAAGTTTGATTAATTTTAAATCTTACATGATTACATTTGAAAGTAAAAATATAAATAACTAATGATAACTTTTTACCTAAAAATAAATAAAATATAGCAAAACCTTTTAAAAGGACTTAATACTAATAAAAATGTTTAAAAAATAGCTTCAGATTTTGACAAAATTACACATACACCAAATAAAGATGCGTAACCTAATAAAAATCTGACCATAAAAGATAAATCTCTTTCTCCCTTTTAATTTACTAGTCACTATGCCCATGCTAGGTGTGGGGATACGCTGATAATAATTTTATTCTTGATTTCAATTGTATTAGAAAAAATAATGAAATGAAATATTAGGTATATAAGAGATGAGAAAAAATAAAGGGACTATGAGATATGATATATATTTTTGGAGTATCTTATAAAATTACAATTAAATATTCCATATTATTTTAATACTTATGTTCTATATTATTTTTAATTTATAGTATTGAGTAAATTGTTTTCAATAAAAACATTTTTTAAAAATACGTATAAGTGAAATATGTAAGTAAATTTTTTTTACATAATTTATATGGTAATATAAATTAAATAGGAATAGGTATGGAGATGTCTTGAGAGTTATTTTAAACTTATTTTAAATTTATTTTTACTTGTTTTCAAAAAAAAAGATAAAAGTGAAATATTAGGCTCCGTTTGGAGTGTGATGTATTTGAGAAAAATTGTATTGGAATGTGTGAAAAATTTTGGTGGGTATTTTTTGATAGAAAAATTATTTTGGAGGGAAAAATAGGAGAGAAATTTTTTTTAAATTATGTGAGAGGAATTTGAGTGGAAAATTTTGAATTTTAAATTTTAAAATAAAAATGTGTTTGGATAGTTTATTTTTGTTTGAGAAAAGTTAATTTTTCGCTCATTTGCAAAAAAAAAAAAAAAAAAAAAAGGCTTGTCCAAACATAGCCTTAGGTATGTGAAAAGAGATGGGTTACTATGCACCATGTTAGATGTCATGAAAACTCCGTCAGCAATGTTATTTTTTAACACCCAACGGGTTTTTGACCATTCGTTAATCCGTTTTTATCAATTCTCTCACGTTTGGATTTACTCAACCTGATTTAATTTGTAGAATAGGAAGAGTTTGCATGAATTAAAACAAACAAAAAGGCACAAATGAAATTACAAATCAAATAGCTCAATTTTGAATTCAATTAACTCAAAAAATTACAAGGAACAATCTCTCAAACTCAATTCTATAGAGTTGCTACATTATTTACAGGCTAAAAGGGTAGTGGGGCAATTGACAGCCCCAACTACTAGGCAATAGCCAATTAAATCTAAGGGACATGGGTTAGTGGAGGTGAAATCATGTATACATGCAAATCCAAGTCATCACACACAATTCTGCCAAACCATTATAGCATTTCCACAAGTTTGGAAGTTCAACCATCATCACTAACAAATTCAACTAAATGTCCTTTTAGCTATGTGCCATGCCCAACTCATGGCTTAGCAAGTGTGCATACCCGTTGCACACTTGCAATGCAAAGTTCCACAAGTCACTTGGAACCAATGCCTCATGCATATTCCTTAGGCCAATGTCCTGATTCTTAGCCAATGCTCACAAACACTTACTCAAACTCAAAGCAAACTCAACTCAAAGCCAACAAATGCTTTCCGCCCAGTGAAGGGCAAATTTCCACACTTTCAGTAAATCCACAAGTACTGACACCTCAACCCTCTAATAAATCTTGGAGGAAAAATCAGAAGTGACAGTTGTAGAGAGATTTTTCTCCTAAAAGTGTAAATAAGGGTTGGGAACCCTCGGCTCTTCCAAAACTACCCGAAACCCTTATGGCTTCCTTTAGAACGTTAACTAACAACCAATGAAGTTCAACTAACATTTAATATTTATAATAGCTCTTGCTCATGAATCACTTGATTCGCCTGACCCAACAACTTGGTCAGTAAACTAACGTCAACCGCCAGCAAGTGACATCAGCCGATGGACAACAGTTTAAAGGTCTAACAAACCTTGCCTACTTAGAAAGGTTGATGTTCTCGACAACTCCTTCTACCATTTCCAATATTAGCAATTTTCTCCACAAATTGTCACAAAGTCTTTTTCATAGAGATGGCAAGTTTAACTCCCATAGGGGCGGGTGACACTGATGGCAGGGTTGGTGGCCAGGAAGAGTTTTTCTCCCTAGCTTCTAAACAGAGTGGGTGGCGGAGCAAGGTCCCCCCATCCTGTTTACTCAATTATATTTATTTTATATAATGTATACATATATACATATATATATATATATATATTTAAATTTTAATAAATATATTATTTATGTATATTAGTAAATTTATTATTTATATGATTATATATACTATGTTATTAATATTAATTAAAATACTAATTTGTTATTAATGATTCTTAATTACTATATTATGTTTAAATTAAAATTATATTAATAAAAAATTAATTATCATATTCCAAAAATAGTTACTACTTACTATTAGTTTATTATTATTTATATAATAATTATAAATTATTATTTATTCATTCCTATCTTTTTTATTATAACATATTATTAGTAGTTTTTTTTATATATTTAGATTATGTAAAATTTATGTATTTAATTATATTATTTTAATTGTTAAAATTATATTAATTTATTTTAATTTTATAATTTTATTAGGTTTTTAGAGTTATTATTATTTTTATTATTATTATATGATTCAAAATATTAAAATTTAATTTTAATTTTTTTTAAATGGGGGCTCAATAGGTAATCGCAAGGGAAATTGGGCGAGGGCGGGTGGTGAGGCTGGGTGAGGTTGATCCAACAAGGCAGGACCTTCATCTACCTCAAACCTGCCCTGTTACCATCATTACTTTTTCATCAACAAATTCATTATTGGGTTGATCCTCTCTTTTTCAATGCACTAAGAATCTAGTCTGTCTATTTTTCTTACTTTGTCCTAGAACCTTGTGGTTAACAAACCATTTCACCTCCTTATCAAACTACTTTCTGATCACAGGAATGAACCTCTTTAAGTAGCTCACGTGAAAAGTCGAATGTACTTTAAGCCGATCGGGTGATTTAATTTTGTAAGTCACATTTCTCACTCGTTCCATAACTTCAAATGGACCATCATACTTCGATAACAACCTTGATGCATTATTTACTGCTTATTTTCTTCCAAATCTGAGGGGTCAATTTCAACATCACAAGATCATCGATCTAAAACTCAACATCTCTTTGATTTTGATCAACATACTTTTTCATTCTTTGCTGGGCAATAGTTAAACTATCCCTTTCCTCATTGATTAGTTCTTGTTTTGCCTGCGTAAATCTGTATGCAGATAGACACTTTCCCCCAATGGTCTGAACAGTAATCTCATGGGGACTAAGAGATTGCCACCCGTTAGCTAACTCAAAAAGGCTCATTTCTGTTGCACTGGACTTGCGCAAATTATAACAAAACTGCGCAACTCCAACAGCTCAAATTAATTCCACTAGTTTGTAGTTACATAATACCTCAAATACTCTTCAAGAAATGCATACACCCATTCCATCTATTCATTAGTTTGTGGATGATTAGTTGTGAAAAATTTCAGCTGAGACCCTATTATGTTAAATAGTTGGGTTCAAAATCTACTAGTGAACCAGGCATCTTGGTCACTTATAATATCTTTCAACAACCCAAAATACTTTACCACATGCTTAAAGAACAATTCTACAGCAACATCTACCAGGCTGGTAGTAGGCACGCCAATGAAAATAGCATATTTAGAGAATTGGTCAATAACGACAAGAATCAAAACCATACCATCAACCTTGGGAAATCCACTAATAAAATATATAGAAACCGACTGCTAATGCCTCTCAGGAATGGGTAACGGTTGAAGTAAGCCAGTTTCTTTCTTTCTCTCTGTCTTGTCTAACTGGCACACCAAATAAGACTTCACGTAAGCTTCAATATCATCTTCCACTTTCGGCCAAATGAACTTTCGAGACCGTAAAGCTAGCTCTCATTCTTTCAATTCCTGAGTAACCAACCCTTGAGGGTCATGTGTTTCCCTTATTAAATGCCTTCTCAGTTTTCCCAAATTAAGAACATAAGCACAGCCACCATTAACAAACAGAAGCTTATCTTTTAGCCAATATTTTCCCATAAAACCTTTCTCAGCTTGCTTCTTGAGTTTAAGGTATATAGGGTCTTGTTGGGATTCATTTCTAATAAGCTCCATGAAATCAGAAACCACAGCCAACATTGAGGCAACATACTTGCCCGCTGTTTTCTGACTCAAGGCATCTGCTACAGCATTTTCCCTTTAGGGTTTGTGCAACCAATCAAAGTCAAACTTAACTAAAAACTCCTACCATCTAGCTTGCTTAAGAGTTAGCTTTTTTTGAATTTTGAAGTAGGTGGTTGCTACATTGTCCATAACAACTATGAATTTTATTCAAAATAAATAATGCTTCCTAATTTCCAAGCAATGAACAATAGTAATCATCTATTTTTCGTGAGTGGTGTAGCACCGCTTACAGTCTTTCAACTTCCAACTTTCAAAAGTAATTGGGTGTTTGTTCTGCACCAAAACACCCACAAACGTACTGTCTACAACATCTGTGTGTACCTCAAACGGCAAGATGAAATTAGGTAAATTCAACACAAGCTCAATTGCAATGGGCTTTTTCACATTTTTTAAGGTTTCATCACAGCCTATGTCCCAATCCCATTTCACATCTTTTTTGAGCAAATCCGTCAAGGGAGCCACCAACTTAGACTATCCCTCAATGAACTAATGGTAATAGTTTCCCAACCCAAGAAAAGATCCTAACTCCAGGACTGTTATGGGAATCGGCCAATCAATCATAGTTTTCACCTTCTTTTGGTCCATTTTGATTTGCCTTTTGCATAGAACATTGTTAAGAAAAGTAATTTGCTCTTTGCAAAACTGACAATTTTCCTTTTTGACATACAGTTCCTGTTCCCTCAATCTCTAAAACACAAGCCATAGGTGTGCAACATGCTCATCCAAAGTTTTAGAATATACCACAATATCATCAAGTTAGACAACAATGAATTTATCAAGAAATTCATATAACATATCATTCATCAAATTGCAAAACGTAGCAAGAGCTTTTGTCAAACCAAAGGCATCACAAGAAATTCATAAAAATCATACCAAGTCACAATTGTGGTTTTTTCTCATTCCCTTCAACTATACGAACCTACCAGTAGCTGGATTTGAGGTCAATCTTTGAGAAGAATCGGCCCTTCACCAACTGATTAAACAAGTAATAAATATTGGGCATCAGATACTTATCTTTATCGTTAGCTTATTCAAGGCCCTGTAGTTCACATAAAATCTCAAAGTGCTATTAGCCTTTTTCTAGAAAAGTGCAGGGGCCATGTAAGGAGCCTTTGACAGTCTCATCAACCCACTAACCAACAACTCATCCAATTGGAATTACAACTCAACCAACCCTGCAAAGGATATTCAATATGAAGCCTGTGTCGGAGATTTGGCACTTGAAATCAGATCAATCTTATGATCAACTGCATATTTCAGAGGCAACCTTTTGGGCAGTTCTATAGTCATAATATCAATAAACTCATTAAGTGAATTTGCAATATGCTCTGGCACATTTTGGAACACATCTGGCTTCACCTCAATCATCACATCTAGAAAAGTCGACTCACTATGCTTCAACCCATTTTCTACTTAAATAGCATATAATATACCTTTTTCTTTATCGTTGTCAACTGTCAAAGGCTTCACCCCACTGCACCATACAAAAATGGGATTGTTCTCATCTGCAATCATCAAGCTATCCAAGTGAGGTATAGGGAAGACCTTGTTGACATACAAGTATTCTGTTCCAAGAATAATGCTAAAGTTGTCTAATTTCTTTACAACCATCATACTGCAAGATCCTTTCTAGCCATCCATAGAGACCTCAAATATACAACGGCCTAAAATGGCTTCTGCCCTCGCATTCATCATTTTGACCTTGCTAGTATGAGGTTCAAGCTTCAGATTCAACCAATGTGTCTCACACTCGGTTATGAGACTAAGGATAGCGTTTGTGTCCACCATAGAGATCATTTCAAAGCCATTGATCTTGACTTTCACATACATCAATGTATTTTGCAAAATCAGGGCTTTCACTATAGTAATTGCATTTAGTAATCACAAGGGGTTCACACATGTCAGAGCCTCATTATCGAAATTGGCCAGCCCTACAATGATTGCATTTGCCTTCTCTTTGTGGGGGCAATCTTTGGCCAAGTGAGGTCTCTCACACTTGAAACCTTATTTCTCTTTTGAAATAGTAGAATTAGTCTCTGTCATGGACTTCTTCGTTTTCTTAACTATTGTATTCTTCCTATTTTATCCTTATTCTTCTTGGTTTTCCTTTGGTCACTTGCTGCACTAAATGAAGCCTTGAAGTCCACTAACTTTTTGGCAGCAGCAAACGTTTGGGACAAATTCCTATACCCAATTTTGTTGACCAGCCATAAATTTGAAAAGTTTGTCTTGATCAGATATGTCCTTCATATTAAAAATCAAGGAAGTAAATTCTTTCACATAATCTCCCACGGAACCCGTCTGCTTTAACTTTCTCAAAACTTTCTATGCAACTCAAAAAGTATTCGTGGGTAACAATTGAGCTTTAAGCTCTTACTTTAGATCTTCCTATTTTTCAATCTTTTTGGCGTGCTCATTAGTACATCTTGTACATCACCAAAACTTAGCATTGCCAATCAAATACATTGCAGCAAAATGAATTTGTTGGCCAATAGAAATCTTGACTGTATGGAAATACTATTCTATATCTCACAGAAAATCTCTAGTTCCTTAGAGCTTCATGTGCTAGCAAAGCTTTTAGGTTCAAGAACTTTAAACTCCGCACCCAAGGGATGTTTCATCAATGAAGATAGAGTGCCTACAGCCACCTTTTTCAAGAGGGCTATATTATCAGTCAACCTCTCAATTGCCTTCTTCCCTTATTCCAACTCGGTCTTTGTGACCATTTCAAGAACTTCACCCTTCAAGATCAAAAGTTTTGCCATTAAAGAATCAAGGAATGGGGTAGCATTTGTGAAAGGGGAAGAAGATGAACCAACGGTTGCAACAGTTCATTTCTTTAACTTATCAAGATGGGTTGTAAGTCCCCTAATGAAACTTCGTTGTTCCATAATTATTTGTTACAATTTTTTTCTCTCATCATTTGTATCTAGGATGCGAATGATCTCTTTATTGGTCGCTTTCATCTAGCCAACCCTATCAGTTAATGTGTGACCTCCAGTCATGGCTGTAATTGTCACAAATCTCAAACAACAAGAAAGTATAGCAAGCAAAAGCTACATCTTCATCTTAGAACCTTTGCTCTAATACCAAAATTATCATGAAAACTCTGTCAACGATGTCGTTTTTTGACACCCAACGAATTTTTGGCCCTCCATTAATCTGTTCTCACCGATTTCCTTGTGTTTGGATTCACTCAACTCGACTCGATTCGCAAAACAAGAAGAGTTTGCATGAATTAAAGCAAGCAAAAAGGCACAAACAAAACTATATACCAAACTGCTCAATCTTGAATTCAATTAAGTCAAAGAATTACAAGGAACAATCACTCAAACTTGTAGCACAATTATCTCAGGCTCAATTTTGTGGAGTTGCTACCTCGCTTGCAAGCCAAAAGGGTAGTGGGGTAGTTGACAACCCCAACTATTCGACAATAGCTAATCAAATTGAAAGGACATGGGTTAGTTGGGCAAAATCATACATACATGCAAGTCCAAGTCAGCACACACAATTCTACTAAGCTATTACAGCATTCTCACAAGTTTGGATGTCCAACCATCATCACTAGCAAGCTTAACCAGAGTCCTTTCAGCTATGTGCCATGTCCAACTCATTGCTTAACAAGTGTGTATACCCGATATTCGTTGCACACTTGTAATGTAAAATCCCACAAGCCACCTGGAACCAATGCATCATGCACATTCCTTAGCCCAATATCCCAATTCTTAGCCAATGCCCACAAACACTTGTTCAAGTTCAAAGTAAGCTCAACTCAAAATCAGCAAATACTTTTCGGCTAGTGGAAGGCTAATTCCCACACTTTGGGTAAACCCACAATTACTGACAATTCAGCCCTCTATATAAGTCTTGAAGAAAAAGAATTAGAAATGATAGTTGCAAGGAGATTTATCTTCTAAAAATGTAAATGAGGGTCTGCAATCCTCAATTCTTCTAAGGCTACTCGAAACCTTTCCAACTTTCTTTAAAACATCAACTGACACTTGAAAGAAATTCAACCGACACTTAACATTTATAACGGTTTCGGCTCATGAATCACCCAACCTGATGACATGATAGGTAAATTGACTTCAGCCACCGACAAGTGATGTCATCCGATAGGCAACGACTTAGGGGGTCTAACACTAGGCATGAGGATGCCTTGTTAATAAATTTCTTAATCTAAATTTCAATTGTTTTAGAAAAAATAACAAAATGAAATATTATATATATGGGAAATGAGGAAAAATAAAGGGACCATGAGATATGATATATATATATATATATATATATATTTGGAGTATCTTATAAAATTACAAGTTAAGCATTTTATAGCTAATTCAAACAGATGTAGGTGAATAATACAATAAATAGTAAGAATTTGTCTAGAAATAATTTTTCTCGAAAAGCATATATACTAATAATTCAAAAGATCGTATATATGATTCACATGACAATAAAATTATTTAATTTTTAGTTGAATCTTAATTAAGAACTATGAAAATTTTACTTTAACAAAATTTTACACAACATTGTGTTTTTTTTCATTGCAACCTATAATTTGCTTAAAAACTTACAAAAAGAAGAAGAAGAAGAAGAAGAAGAAGAAGAAGAAGAAGAAGAAAATTTTCAAGTTAAGTTATTTTTAGTTTTTATGTTCTATATGTTTTTCAATTGATAGTAATCAGCAATTTTTTTCCAATATAAAAATAACATTTATATATATATAAATGAAATATGTAAGTGGATTTTATTGACAAAATTTGTATGGTAATATAAATTAAAAAGCAATAGGTATAGGGATGCATGATAGTAATTTTAATGTTATTTAATTTTTTCATTTGTTTTGAAGAAAAATGATAAAGTGAAATATTAGATACATAAGAGGTGATGGATTACTATGCCCCATGATAGGCACGGCGATGCCTTGATAATAATTTTAATCTTGATTTCAATTGTTTTAGAAAAAATGATTAAATGATATATTAGGTATCTAGGAAATGAGGAAAAATAAGGGACTATGAAATATGATATATATATATTTGGACTATCTATGAAATTATAAGTTAAGCATTATAGTTGATTCAACAGATGTAGCGAATAATATAGTACATAGGTAGAATTTGTCTAAAAATATTTTTTTTTCCAGAGTAGATATACTAATAATTCAAAAGTGCTTATATGTGATTCACATCTCATTACAACCTACAATTTTTTTTTAATCTTATAACAAAAGTTAAAATTTACAATTTAAGTTATTTTTAATACTTATGTTCTATATTATTTTTTAATTCATAGTAATGAGCAAAAATTTTTAATATGAAATTACATTTTAAAAAAATATATAGGTGAATTTTTTTTTTGGGTCAAACGTTGTGTATTAACTTTTATAGAAAAGTTAATGAGTACAGAAAAGACCCATTGAAGGACTATCCCTAACCCAACTAACCCAAATGCAGTAGGAGTTGGTTAAGGTAAAAACCTGATCAAACGGGACCGGCACAACTCGATAAAACGAGTCCGGAACCTCCTAGCTAACCTGACGTAACTAAGAACAACAAAAGCAAAAAAATCTCTAACTTGTACAAGTTGGCCGATACTGGTATAGCTCTTTGAAGCAGCCGCAGAGGAAACAAACCGCACAGCTTTATCCCTGTAGTACGGAACTAGACGGACCTAACTCCTGTCTCTGCACGAACTTACACTGTGTGTCAACATACTCGACCTTTCACCCAAGCTAGGACCCCAAGACCACTCAGTAGGAAAGACTCACTGATACCATCATGAAATAACCATTGGCCTTCCATGAAACCGCACAGCTCATCCTCCCATACGAGAGACGCAAAATCCAAAAACTTAGGGCCAAAAGTCTCAAGAAACTAAAAAAAAAAAAGAAAACTGATCGCACTGAGGATCGCATCAGGAATCGCCCGCACAAACACAAGGAGAAAATCGACCAGCGGCCCCTCAACAATTCTCGAATGCCCCCCATATAGGTGAAATATGTAAGTAGATTTTATTTACAAAAATTATAGGGCAATATAAATTAAATAGGAATAGGTATAGGGATGTTCTGATAGTAATTTTAATCTTAGTTTGAATTTTTTTATTTGTTTTGAGAAAAAAAGATAAAGTGAAATATTAAGTATGTAAGACATTAGAAAAAAAATGAAAATATCATGACATATGGATAATTTTTTTAAAGTATCTTATAATAAATCTAAGACAAGAGAAAAAAAAAAGTTGAACGTTTTATAACTAATTGGAGTAATTGAATAATAGAGTAAATCGCAACAATTTTTCTAGAAATCTTTTTTTTTTTTGGAAGAGTAGATATACTAATAATAAAAATTTCTAATATAATAAAATTGTGTAATTTTTAACTAAATACTAATTAAGGACTATAAAAATTTATTGTTAACAAAGCTCATACAACGTTATTTTGTCATTGTAACATGTAATTTTCTTCAAACTTGATGATAAAATTTAGGATTTGCAAGTTTTTTTAATACTTACATTTTATATTTTTTTAATTTATCGTTATGGGGAAAGTTTTTAAATATAAAGAATTTTTTTTTTAAAACATATGTATAACAGAAATATGTAAGTGTACATGGTAATATAAATAAAAAAAATCAAATTACCTTATATGATGAAAATTTTGATTTATTTAAATTTTTGCATATTGATTATATCTGAATGTAAAATATAAATAACTAATGAAAAGTTTTTGTATAAAAAATAGAGAAAATACCATAAAAATTTTTAAAATTTATTATTACTCATAAAAATGTTAAGAAAATAGCTTCAAATTTTAACAAAATTAGACTTATATCAAATAAAGATGAATAAAAATGACAACGAATGGTAAACACTATTCTTTTTTTTTTTAATATAATAGATAATAGATACAATTGATATTATTGAAGCATTGTAGAGGTTATCTTACTCTTCCTAAAAAATGAATGGTGGATTAATTAGAGATTATTAATATTTAAACCATTTTCTTGGGAAATCTTAGCTTTACTTGTAAAAATAAATTCTTAGCATATTTTGCACATTTTATTGTTGTTCAACTTGATACCTAAGACCTTTCTACGAGTTTTTTTTTTCTCTTTTTTTTTTAATTTGAAAAAGATTCATACATGATGGAATGTATGAAATATGTTTTCGGAAAAATCTTAGGAGAAATTTCTAACAGCCTCCGAAAATATGTTTTTGCTGTAATATACCTTTTGAGAATTCAATTTTAGAACATAACATCATCAAATTATTCATTCATTATAAGATATTTAATTTATACTGGCCAACAGAAATTTGCATGTCAAAACTGAAATATCATTTATTTTTATTCTATATTTTGGCCCTAAATCCTTTAACAACCTCTATAATTACTATTTATCTATCGATAACTATATTTTTATTACTGAATATTGGAATTTTAACCACTCACATTTGACAACAATATATTTTTCCTCACTAACATTTGAAATGATGCAAATTAGTTACTGGCAATGTTAAAAAAAAAAAACAAAACATAATATTTGTCACTTAGCTCAATTCTATCCAATTTTTTGAAAGAACAAAAGACACGGATTTTTGCATGCCATAAATTCAAAGTATAAAATTTGAATTAAAAAAAATCCTCCAAAAATTCAATATATTGTTTTTTATTAGGTTATTAATACATTCTAGCAACTAATACAAAAAAAAAAAAGAAAGAAGAAGAAGCAAACTCACCCGATTATTTTACTCAAACATTTTCGAGAGAATTTGCGAAGACCATAAACTTGATTTAGATCCATAATTTTTAGTGACAAATCGTGGTTTGCTATCATTCCTAATTTTTTGTATTGAGAAAAGATTTTACTCCCTCTATTCCAAAAAAAAAAAAAAAAGAAGAGTTAACTTCTGATTCGATACAACTTTTTTTTTTTTACGTTACAAAGTATAACAAATTTAATACACAATTAAATATATAATTTTACTTGTTTATTTTTATTTTTAAATGTAAGTTACAAACTATCATTATTAGTACCAGTAATACAAAAATTTTAAACTAAAAATGAACTTCTTTTTTTTTTTTTTTCAAACTAGACAATTTTTTGAAACTAGGTTTTTTTTTTTTTTTGAGGACGGATGTAGCATTTAACAACATGTATAAATAAGTCTTTCATTTTCATTTGTTTTAAAAAGTTTTGAATTTTTTTTTAAAAAAATCATTGATAAATCATGTGACTTTTTAGTTGGAAATTTTTTTCCTTTAGACAGCCAAAGTTCTCAACTTCAATTGCTAGTCGATTTTTATCTTTGTAGTCTATTGCTCTATTATTTGTCAATCGATCACTGAACATACAAAATTAAAATCCCAATATTCGTTGTGAGTTTCCATTGTGACCTTTTAATCGAAAAGTATATAATTAAAATGGGAATTATGAGTTCAAAATTCACATAAAATATAATGTTTGCTTTTCTTGATGATCTATTCAAGCGAAGTTTTCATTACATTTTACATTTGTTCACATATTTCTGTTTCTCTAAAACGTTGTGAATTTGTAAGAATCTCATTTCGCTTGTCAATGTATTTAGAAGTATATCATTTTTTTTTCATTGCGGTGAAAGGGATTAATAGTTGATCGGCAAGACGTATAACGTCTTTTTTGCCCTATCATTGAAATGTAAACTTTGTAAATTAAATTCTTTTTCTACCCAAAAAAAAAAAAAACGCTTTCTAAGCTTTTTTTATTCTAAATAAAAAAAGTTTGCTTCAGAAGAAAATTTCTAACACCATCCTTATTAATTATAATTATATAGGACCTCTAGGTAGACACGTACAATCCACAATTAAAAAGTAAATATAAAATTAAAAATTGTATACTTAATTAATATTGCATTAAACGTATTATACTTCATAACTAATAATAAAAAATTATATATATATATATATATATCTATATATATATATATATATCTATATATATAAATATATATATATAAATATATATATAGATATAGATATATATATATATATATATATATTTGGAATGATGAGAGTAATTGATTGGCTTTTCGATGGTTTCAAAAGGCTTCAATCAATTTGCATTTTTCAACCGAGAAACGACACCTGAACCCCAATATGAAATATCAAATAATGTGAGTAAAAGGTGATGGCCCTTTTCAAGAACAAAGCAGCAATGCGCCTATTTGTTGTCCATTGTCTTCCAAATGAATCCATGAAAATTATAGTGGGATCTGGCGTAACACCTATTCATGATATAACTTCAAGCGATCATATAGATCGACAAAGGAAAAGATAAATACCAAATATAAGGTGAGGTCACAGCAATGTTGTTCCTACACCTTGGAAACTACCTCAGAATTTTGGGGACACTAGCATCAATGATGGGCTCTTCATTACACCCCACTTCTTCAAGGTATGCACCAAATATAATTACTCTAAATTAAATATTATTTGGAATAGTAAGAATTTAAACTCTTAATATACATCCTTTGTCCAATCTTTGAAACTCTTAATATTATTTGAAATTCTAAAACTTAGTGGTATGTTTGACCAAAACAATGGCAATTTTAGTGCGATGAATAGAGTAACAAATTTTAACATGGTATGCTCTAGTTTATTATTTCTTTTTTAAAAAAAGGGAGTTCATACTTTTAAACTTCTTTTTCTTCTTCTTTTTTGTTTAATACTTCTTTTGCTTCGTCACTGTACTTCATTCATAGAACCTTCTATTTTTTTTTTTTTTGGGCATAAAAAATCTTCTTTCTATGTGATTTCCAACCTTAATATTTATGGTACTTCAAGCAAAGTTTATTACACTTTAATTTACTTTTATGGTGCTTTTTAGGCCAACTGGACAAGATTTGTCTTCTAGATTCTACTTCATTCAGCTTTGGATGCAGGATCTTCTTTGTGACCAGCGTAAACTTCCCATTATCTTCCTCCACTAGATTACAAAACTAAAGCACCAAACATTTTACTAAAACCATGATAATAATAAAAAAACGCAATTAAAGATTAGCATGTGAATTCGTTCATTTAATTTACAACTGACTAAAATTTTATCCTTATTGGAAGTGGAATCCAGTTAGATTATCTAAAGGATCGAGAGGTAATATATCATAACAATAGAAAAAAAAATGAGAAATTTTTACTGGAATACTATATATAATCACTTTCCATCCAAAAAAGCAATTTTTTCAATGCCATAGCAAGAAGTACATTGTTTGTTAGGAATTTCTAATGTACTATCCTAATAATTGATCAATTATTTTGATTCCCTCAACAATCAAAAAAACTAAATAAATAAATAAAAATATGGGATCCCAGATGCTCCACGCGTTTTAGGGCAACCAATCTCATCATGTGCCCCATTTAGTTTCTTTAATTGCTTGTGCATTTTGCAAAGGAACCTCCCTCAAATAAAATCATTTCCTTAGGACAAAATTGACTAGACGATGTGTAGTTGGCGTCGCTGCATTTCTTGCGCAAATTGTCGGACTTACGTCGCGTTGCATGACTCGGTGTCGAGATGATTGGGGGTGATTAGATGCCCAATATTTCATGTGTTTGGTGCTCCACTATCTCTTTCATAATTTCCGCCATACAGATTTTCTAATTGTGCTATCCATTTCTCCCGCTTATGAAATACATTTTTCATGTCAGAAAATATGCAGTGAAGTGATTTTATTTATTTATTTAATGTAAAAATTATTAAATAAAAAATAAATAATTTACTTCGAAAATCAAAAATATAATCTAATGTGACAGAATTACAAAAGTAACGTTTTATTAATTTTATGAAATATATGTGTATATGTAAATCTATACATGTATGATATCATTTTTGTTGCTCTGACACATGAAGTCACATCCTAAAATAGTTATAGTCTTGATTGACATTCGTGGACCGGGAAACAAAAAACAAAAAAATCAGTGCTCTCCAAAGATGTGGAACTGCCTTCCTTTCACCTTATCTTTTCCATGGGCCACCTCATGAAATAGAATTTGAACAAGGCAATGGACGACTCCTTCTAGATTCCAATACGATTTCGTGGTAGCCTCCCACAAACTAGTGGCTAACAATTGAGATGGTTGGTGAAATTTATTAAGGATGGAAGTAGATCCAATTTTGTAAAATGAAGATATCAAATCAATTTCGTGATATTATTTTACGAGATTTAGTCAATTGTGTTGATATTAAAGAAATAAAAATTTGTAATTTAATAATAAATTAGTATTTCTTGTTTTTAGGAGAAAGTCTCTATTTAGAAAAGCGAAATTCTCCCACCTATACCAGAGGCCCCTTAATTAGGCGGATGTAAATCGAGAAATATGCATGAGTTGTATAGACTTGAGGGAGAGAGCCAACAGGCTAAACTCCATGACAGACCCCCACAATATTTTAGCGAAAATTTTGCCCCACGCGAGATTTGAACCTGCATTACCAGAGGATTTATCCCCACATCACCGCAAGCTTACTAATTAATATTACTTTTGTCTCCAAAACAAAAAAAGTTATGTTTTAAAATTTTTTTATCTTAAAGAAAAAGTTTACTTTTGATGTAAAATTTTTATACTCCCTTTGTTTCCAAAAAAAAAAAGTCAACTTTCAAACTAATTTATTAAAATACCAATACTAATAATGATTGTGTATACTCACATCTAAAAAATAAGGATAAAAATATAAAATTATATATTTAATTTATGCATTATGTGTGTTGTACATAATAACTAATAAACAATTGTATCTAAATCAAAGTAGACTCTTTTTTTTTTTTGGAATGGATGGAGTATTATTTGTATTAATAACGATAAGGTATAAACTAAATTAAAAAGTAAAAAATAAAACTATACATTTAATTGTGCATTAAATATGTTATATCTTGTAATTTTTTTAAAAAATTATATTAAATCAAAAATAAATTCTTTCTTTTGAAATGGGGGAGTATTTAAAAAAAATATTTGTAATATTTATTAATATACATAAATATATTGTATATAACATAAATATAAAAAATGAGGTTGCAGAGCTGGTGCAAGGTACACTTGCTACCCATTCTCTTTTGTGGGTGGTGAAAAACATTGCCATCACTAAATAAATAAAACCACCAGACACGTATACAAAATGAAAAGGAATAAGATGAATAATTGAAACTGAAAGGTTTTACTTATAAACACTAAGTAAATAATACATGCTTAGAATAAAAGTAAAGCGACTATGCGGCAAAAATGGGATTGAGTTGGCAAAAATGGGATTCAGTTGGCAAAAATAAGACAACTTCACGATGGTAATAATATCTGGTAGTAATAAAACGCTCCTTCAAGGGAAGTCTCTCACCTGTCGTAAATTTAACTGCAGAATTAAGTTACCAAACAGAGTTTTGGTGATATTTGTTTTATTGTTAGCAGACAAGATTAATTAGCTCCCAAAATATATATATATCTAACCAAATTTATGGTCTGTGCCTTCACCTAATAATCTAGCAAAGTATTTTTTTTTTTTAGACTTAACTATTGTTACTTTTTTTGTTGTTAAAATAAAATACTTTTAAATATAATTTTTTTAATTATAAAATACGATGCATTTAATGTATTATTAAATATATAGTCATATATTATTATTTTTAGTTTTTAATTCTGAATCATATAAAATTAATGTAAGAATTTTATTAAAAAAATAACTATTCACTCCCTCTTAGAGAGAAAGAGTGGTTTTTCTTAGTCCTCAATGTTGCATAGGCCACAAAAGTATTCACTCTATTGAGGGCTCCATTTTATCATTTGAAAAGGTGGGCTAGCTAGTTGCATGTCTATGTCATAAATATGTCTCTCAATGTTTCTTTGGTGTGTTCCAAATTTCCAATGAATACATTATTGTCCACTCACAACAATGGACAAAATATTGCCAATTCATGCACGGTTTGGTTAATATTAAGGAGGCAGCCCCTATGACATCATGAATGGTTTCCAAATTAGATCTTATTTACTGTGGTCTAGATTCCATTATAGGTTTCTATGTACATCTAATAAGCGATGAATTTTAATAACTACTCGTATATGATTAACCCAGCTGACATCACAACTCTTTTGCAATGATTAGGCATGATTAAACCTTTTCATCATTTTACATCCATCTATTTGTTTTTCTTTGTTTTTTTCCAAACAAAAGCCTTGTAGTGGACATCAGGGGTGCTACCGTGGTAGTCAACATGGACCCATGTATCCAAAATTGTTCACACGCATTATGACAGATTATTGTTTCTTTTCTATTTTAAATTAAAAACATTTATCTTAATTTAATTCATGAGTGAAAAAGGAAGTCAAGTAGGTCAGTTTATAAATAAATTGAGAGGTGAAATATCTACCCTCAAGATATTTAGATACTTCTCATTAATTTTTAACTGTTTATTCGAAATTACATTTTAAAATTAATAACCAACTAATGATTGATTTCTCTCTCGTTTAAATAATCAATTTAACAAAACCAATTTGGTTAATCTTAAAAATAATCAGTAGAAACCATTTTAATCAGAATCTCTTTTCTTTTGCATTTCATGAATCAACTCTTCATCTAAAAGTTCCATTAACAGTATTGAAATTAATGGATAAAATAGGGTAGACGGAGCACAAAGGTTGCCTATTGAAAAGAAAATGGAAAAAAATAATAGTGTGACAATAATATTATGGCAGCGCAATTTGGTCTGCCTACTAAGAAAAGATTCTCCGCAAACAAATTTCTCGTCGTATTGGGAATTTTTGTCATCCATTCAGAAAATCTTTTTCAAACTACTTTTGATTGACTTTAAAATTATCAACTTGCCTTTGTCTTGAATGCATTTCACATTGTGAACAGACATATGAACCCCGATGTGTCCTGCAGTAAAAGTACAAAAAGTTGAAGATTCCCTGGCAGGCAAGGAAATTGATCACCCTCTAAACTAATCTTTTCAATTCTTTTGAAAGGTTCAGAGAATTGGTGCATATTTTTTTTATTGTAAGAATCTGCGAAGACGTGTTGGTGATTGCCCCCAAATCGTGTAACCTCAGACAATGCTTGTAAGTCTCGGGCAGATGCTGCAATAGATGAAATCCAGTACTTGCTAGGTTTATGATCGATGAGAAACTATTAGTCATTCAATTGATGTATTATGACAAGTTTAATGATGTTACTGCATTGGGGTAGATGGTTTTTCACAATAAAGAAGGAATTTCACATGAAGAGACAAAATAAAGAGAAACGTAAAGAAGTTTGAAAAAACAAAATATTGTTACCATACACGTAATTTATAATTTTGCGAAATGGTGTAGGAGTGCGATCGCCTCTACTGTCCTACTTAACTCTTTGGATAAGTTTTGAGTGAATAAAAATCTTCAATTGTATTTTATATTTTCTCCATTCCTAGATTTGTAACAGGTTACTTTACTTAAAGAGGATAGTGTATCAGATATTTCTTTATTTTTCAGATCTTGTTGTTTCTTTAGTAATTTTGGATCTCTATCCCTATGTCAAATTTTCTATATTCCTGTCTATATTGTTTCTTTATATATAGTATTTTGTTTTATTTAATAAACGGGTAAAAATTTACGCTAATCTCCCAGCAATTATAAGTTGGTTTTCTTCCACCCCCCCACCCCTCCAACCAAAAAGAAACAAAAAAAGAAAAAAAAAAAAGAAGTGTATGCGCATGATGGTAGTACACTATCATCATGAAGTTTATTAAAAATTGTAACATCTAAAAACATAAAAAGTGGGATTTGAATGGTGAAATAATTTGGGATTCAAAATAAATCGGTTCTTGTAAGAAAGCCGCCGTGCATCATTGTGTTGATTTGAAAGTCTCAATCATTCTGCCTTAGTGCTGTTTGAAAGGATTTCTTGAGCTGAGCATTGGAGTAGTTGACAATATAATTATATAAGCTGAATGATATATAGGATGCCAATGCGTTCTTGGGTTATAAATAGTGTTTCTGCACATCGTTGTCTTCTATTTATTAGTTTTAGGTACAATGTTTTCTCATCTTAATTTCTTGATTTTGCCTGCATTTATCATTGAGTTATATCTTAGTTTTGCGATGTCAATTTAAGGAATTCTCCCAATTATTGTCCATTATTAATTTCTAAAGGCATTAAGGAGGTGTTTCAGTTACATAATACATAGAAGAGTGCACTAATTCTACATAATCACCATGTCAATCTGACCTCTAAAAAGATTGATAGGATGTGTAATGTTTATACTTATTGTGAATATTTTCTCCTATTTGAATTGATATTATATTGAAGTTGATTAGTTTGTTTATATTTTTGTTTTAGAGATTGGAATATGGAGTTTGGAAATAATGGAATATGGAACAATCATTTTGAATTATAATTGTTGAAATTTTGTGAAGATTGGAGGTAAAATACTTGTTTTTGTAAGGCGTGGGCAAGCTTTGCAAACCAAAATCCTAACCGAAAACTTCCTTACATAATGCTTGGGTACACCTTACTAGTTGTTGGAGAATAATGATATTTTAATTAAAAAAGGAAAATTATTGCAACAAGTCAAGAAAATTATACCTCTATTTTAATTAGGAATTCTTTCTTAATAGAAAGATGATTGCTTAACTTTTTAGATTTTTTTTTATCAAAATATCGATAATATACAGATAAATGTCCTAAAAAGAACTTTTCTTAACTCAAAAGTCAGCTAAGACGTAACTGACGTCCAGTGTCAAAAGAAACCCTTCCACTTAACGTTTTAGATTAGTATTTGGTTTTTAGAAGTTTTTATAGGAAAAGTAATTTTACCATATTTTTTTAGGGATTTACTCCTATACTATGGGAATAGTTTCTTTTACTTAAATCTAGTAGAAAACAACAAGAAAAAATTGGGAAATTTGCAAATATAACACATGTGACCGTTGATTTTGCAAATATAACACCCTCCTTTTTTTGTTTGCAACCATAGCACTTCAAGGCTGAACAAAGACCAACATGTCCCTCATTTTGGAGAAAACCGAACAGAAGTGCGAAACCATTCGACATAGCGAGAAAAAACATCTAAGATCATAATCTCTTCATAACCTTTATAGTTCTATTATTTATTCCCTTAGTTTTCTTCAGCCTCATAGTTTTCTTCAAAAGCATAGTGAGAACCCATTCCAAACATTTTCAATGACAAGCACGAGGGGAGGACCATCTACCACCAAGGTGGCCTCGACTGCGATAGAGAAGAAGGAGAAAAAGGATACTCATCATCGCGGTTAGTTCTATCACTAAAAATTGTCATTTTATTCTTCGTGTGGTTGAACGTGTTGATATTGTTTCACTTGGGTTGTCTGAATTTGATTTATTGGAAATGGGTTGTTTGAATTTGATGGCAAAATTGGTCGGGCAGTGGTCGATAGTCAGTCAAGTCATTGGTCGAGCAGCGTTAGACCATTAAATAGGTTGAGGTTTATGTCGGGTTTTAGTTGGGTTACATGTTAGACAACAGTCGAGTCCTAGGTTAATCGAGCATTAGGTCTAGCCGTAGGTCGAATAGTGTAGGACCAAAATGCCTTTGAAGGTCGAGTTTTTAAGGTCGAACTACCAGTCAAGTCTAAGGTCGAGCAATATAAGTTGAGTAATGTAAGTTGAGTTTTAGGTCGAGTTACTTTGTTCTAGCTTTAAGCTAGGTCAAGTACTAGGTTGAGTATCAAGTCGAGCATAAAACCTAAAGTTTAGCCAGTTTGGGAGAACTATGTTAGGTCAAGTAATAGGTCGAGTAGGTAGTCGAGTTCTGTTATAGGTCCAGTAATAGATCGAGCAAGTGGTTGAGTTGTTATGTTAAGTCAAGCATGTAGTCGAGTTATTAGTCGAGCTTGATGCCAATTTGCTGTACTTTCTTTCCTAAACCCTAATTTTCTGTGCCTCTTTCCTTAGAACCCTCTAAAGAAGCAAATGGTGGTTCAGGGTGATTTCTTCAATGCCAAGGTTTTGTAGTACTGCTACTATGAAGCAAATATACAGCGCATAAGAACTAAACTAACCGAGAAGTAGAAAAACATACTAAGAAGGGAGAGTTGTTTGGCTGGAATTGCGTTGGACAATAAGCATTCATTTTGGTGTAAACAGATTATCCACAGCTTGCTATTGCGGCAACTTAGAATAGATGAGGCAAACAAGGCGGACAATAGCATATACTTTAAATTCGCAGGTAAGAAGGTTAAATTTGGAAGGAGAGAGTTTGCACTAATCACTGGTCTGAAGATGGGAGACTGTGATTACCAGTGCGGCAAATTCTAGGCACCCGATGGTCTGAGTGTGATTAGTAAGTATTTTACTGGGGAAGGTAGGCATGAAGACACAACATAAACAGATGTTTTCAAAGGTTACGATCAAATAAACTCAAGCTATTGAGCTATTCGGACGATGTTGTTATCTCACTTACTTTGTTATTGCTATGCACATCAATCATCGGGGAACAAAAGAGAAACCATATCAAAGATAAGGTGGTTCATCTGGCATGTCACTAGAGGAAATTTGATGAAATGCCTTGGGGCGAAATTTCTTTCAAAGCAATAGTGGATAGTGCTAGAAAGGCTATGACTAATGCTTTGAAGTAGTCTAAGGATGTGGATAATAGGACATACATCGTTGGTGGATTCCCAATGGTTCTAGGGGTAAGGATTTAACACTTATATAGCATATTTAATTTTAGTTTCTTTTTGAGTTGAAAGAACTCATTATTTCCCATTCATATTTATGAATCGCATGTGTTCGTATATGTAGTGATGCCGTATTTTGAGCGATTCTCATTAGTGCAAAGGGCCGAAACCATTGAGTGCAAGCCAAGGATGTTCAGGTGGAAAGGGGTGAAAACCCACTGATCTGTCCAAGAAAAAAATCAAGTATGGTCCAAACGGCTTCTTAGTAGAGAGGTATGATTTGATTTTTTTTGTTTTTTTTCCTCCCATGGTTGAATTTTATAATGTGTAGTGTTATGACTTATCATATTTTGTATTACAGACAGTTAAAGTGAACCCAATAACCCCAACTCCTAAAGAAGCTGCACAATTTTTGATTTGGGAGGAAAGAGAAAAAGGAGAATCCAACAAAGATATGGGGTTGGACGACGAAGAAGAAGAAGAAAGACGGCTGGACATTCCTGCCAAGGGAGTCATGGGATCCAAACATGCTGCCGATTCATCAATGGGAAGGGTAGCGAGACGGGAGGCTCACTAGCAGATTCTAAGTCTGGTGCTTGAACGGCTAGAAAGGTCAGAGACTCGTATAGCCGAATTGAAAAACCTTAATAAACAGCTGACTGCCAACGTCCAAAACCTGACACATACTGTCGAGCAACTACAATCAGAAATGCAGGGAAAAGGAGGAGTTGGGAGTAATGATGATAAGGTTGAATATCCCACTAACCTTGCAACTGCGTTGGTGGTTGTTCATCGATCCAGCGCTGAATACAAGACTCCTTCCATTCCCATCATAGTTGAAATCGAGAGTTATCCACTAGTCCCGATGAAGCAGAAATGAGGAAAAGAACATTGGATTACCATAGAGGACTCTCCTAGGGGGTATCAACTTGAGCTCCATTCAGCATTGAATATCCCACACCCCAACTAGCAATAGTCAACTTGCGTTTCAGTTTTGAGGATTTCCAACCGGGGCTTGAAGATATTGAGGACATGAATAAGTGGCTGAAGTCTTTGAAACAACGGTTCCTATGGACCCCTGTTTTTGACCTTGATTCAGAATGTTGAAGAATATGCTGGTTGAAAATGAATGGCTTTCAAATGATGTAAGTGCCCTTATTACACGTTCGTCGTTACACATAGATTGGTTCTAAACTAATATTATTGTTGTACATTTTCAGCATCTCAACTTATACATGTCCATGCTTCGGAAGAGGATCTTAATAATAGGCCGCAAAGACGCATCCTTATTAGAGACACACTTTGATGTAAGTTATTGATCATATTCCTCATTTTATGGCTGTATAGAATAGTTGCACTGTTGACATATCGGTGAGTTTATTTGTGGTCACAGTGTCACAGACTGGTATGAAGACTTTATACACAATCCAGCGAGATCTAACATATGAAGATTTGGCTATGAAGTAATTTGTGGGTTTAGTGCCCTATGAACTTGATTACTAGTTGGTGAACCATTTCTTATTCCCTACGCACGTAGATGGCAATCATTGGATATTGATTAAGGTGGATATTAGCTCGAGCACGATCCACGTATATAATTTGCTTGACCAAGAGGGAATAGTGCCAAAACTAGAGCATCTTGTACGAACCATACCAAAGATACTCCACGCATGTGAGTGGAAAACCTATTGGGCCAAATCTTCAGGGAGTATAGATAGTTGGTAGGTTGAGGTTGAGAAGGGATTGGTCGGGCAAACATCGAGGTTAGTACTTTGCAAACATGCCCTATGTCTGTGGCATTTCGTTCATGCATCTTTAATGACTAATAACACGTGTTTTGTTTCATATAGCACTGGAGACTGTGGAGTCTTTGTTTTGAAATGGGCTGAACGACTTATTCACGAGTTGCCACTGGAAGCATTTAGTATTGACAATGTAATGGATACTTGAACGAAACTGGCAGCCGCACTATTCGTCCATGCAAAACAAGAGAACCAAAGAAGAGAAAGCCGGCCAAGAAAAAACGAACATGATTTCATTGATTATTTTGAACTTTTATGTGTTATATATATATATATATATATTTATATTCGTTCCATTAGTGTAAATACATTTATGTAGTTGTTGCACACAATTATGTAATTATGTAGTCATGTATTTATGAAACTTACAAATACTATAGCATGAATGGAATTACAAATTTTACTAAAAGCCAATATAAATTGAACTGTCCACCATGCTCAACTATAAACTCTCCTATATTGGTCAAGTTTATAATCGAGCTGTAGTGGAGCACAGAACAAAAAAAAATAAAATAAATAAAGATAACGATCGACTTAAAGGTCCAGTGTCACTTCAAGATAGACATCAAGTGATGTAAAAGTCGTGTTTAAGTCGAGTTTATCGTCGGGCTTCTAACAGGAAAAAAACAAAATTTTATTTGGTCGAGTTTCAGGCTGAGTTTAAGGTCGAGTGTCACCAAGTGATAAAGGTCGAGTGTTGTACCCATCAAGTTTATGGTTGCGTTCATAGTTGGGCGTAGAACAAAGAAAAATGAATAAAGATAACAGTGTCTCTTCAAGATGGACATCGAGTGATATAAAAGTCGAGTTTATCGTCGAGCTTCTAACAGAAAAAAAATTTATTTGGTTGAGTTTTAGGTCGAGTGTCACCCAATGATGAAGGTCGAGTGTTGTACCCGTCGAGTTTATGGTTGCATTCATGGTCGGGCATAGAACAAAAAAAACTGAATAAAGATAACAGTGTCACTTCAAGATTGACGTTGAGTGATGTAAAAGTCGAGTTTAAGGTCGAGTTCATCATTGAGCTCCTAACAAAAAAAAATTTATTTGGTCGAGTTTAAGGTCGAGTGTTATACCAGTCGAGTTTATGGTCGGGCGCAAAACAGAAAAAAATAAAAAATTATTTGTTAAAGTTTATGGCCGAGTTGAAGATCGAGCATAGAGTGAAACCCTAAACAGAAGAAACAACTGAACGTATGCCTACTCAACATCAATAATATTTGAAAAAAATCTTTTACAATCACTCCATCCAAACTTGACAAATATTTCCATATCTGTACAAATAGATTATATTATACGCTTCTAAATGTATCTTAGTAAAATGCAATATATATCACTTTTTCTCCCTACTCACGAAAGGATTAGAGCAAGTTTTCTGGTTGTGACCGCTCCCTCCGCAGTGACCACATTTCTTTGCAACTCTCTCCTCACCTATTTGAAAGGATTCTATGTTTCTTGAGCCTACCGCTTTTAGACCTAGGTTCCGGAGGAGCTAGTTGAATGGATACAATTTCTTCAGGCACAACCCAATTCTCAGGCTCACTGACGGTAGAATAGGATCTGCATAAGCAGATAACAGTGCATCGATGTGATAAAAAAGCGAGCATAAGGAATAGTGATCAATTTGTCGGTGACGGGATGCAGCTAACACATGAACATAAGGCAGTTGATCCATATCAAACACTCGGCACGTGCACGTTCTACGAAGCAAATCGACTATAGCTGTATGATTTGATAGATCTCGTACACACCATATGTGTAGATCGACCCGCTCAACAACATAAGCTTGTGCGACTCTCATTCTGCCATCAAACTCAGTTTTGATATATGGGGTTGTATGTGTGTTCAATTCACTAATTCACTATTGCGCATAAGGACTAAACTAACCGGACAGCAGGACATATTGATGTTCAACATATTCCAATGACTTATCTTGAATAACAACAAAATATTTCAGAGACAAAAGAAAAAATGACAATTTTTTAAAATGTTCCTTAAAATAAAAATGAAGACAAATACAAATTGACATTTGTTTTTTGTTAATTGTCTTCAACTGCGCTACATTCGCCCTCTTTATAAACATTTCTTACTTTTTCAAAAACATTTCCTATGGCCTTTTCTAAATGCTGAATTTTGTCTTTCAGTTTCTCAACACGAGCATCCAAATGTTTGGCGGCCTTATCCAAATGTTTGACAGCTTTTTCTACGAGCCAGTGTATTACTGGCATCTCTCTGCTGTCGCCGCTATTTTGGGGGCAAGAGCATTCATTCGTTCATGCATATGTTGAGCTACGATGTCCCATTTCTCCTGCAAGACATGAAAGAAAATACAAGGAACATGCTTGATTCATGCTTGATAATTTGCTCGATAAACCTTAAATCTTACTTACATGGCTTGACTATTAACTCAACGTACACTATTACTTGACTTCGTGCTCAACCATTAACACGACTGAATACTCAACCAACCCGGCTCGACTAATTACTCGACCTAGGGCTCGCCCTATGCCTCGACCAATTGCACTTTTGTTCAAAACTAATTACAAATTCAAACAAACCCAACTCAAATTCAAACATTCAATAACACTACACTCTATCAAAACACTCTCTATACGAATTTGTAAGATTAAAATGACAATTTGTAGTGAAATTTCGACTAACCTCGTGAGCCTGCACTTTCTTGCTTGAAGATGATGGTCCTCCTTTTGTGCTTGCCATTGAAACGGGTGATATGTATTGTTTTGAAGTTTTGAAATTTTGAAGTAGAGAAATGGAATGGGTATTGTTTCAGTAGAGGAATGGGTGTTAAGGAAATGAAGAATAATGAGGAACTGAAGAAAACGGTTTCGGAAATGATGAAGAAGAACTGTCGCGCCTTTGGTTTTAGAATAAAAGAGAGAGGCATGTTGGTCTTTGTGCAGCCTTGATTGCTATGGTTGCAAAGAAAAAAAAAGGAGGGTGCTATTTTTGCAAATTCAATGGTCAAATGTGCTATATTTGTAAATTTCCCAAAAAAATCATCATCACATGTTCCATTCTTTCTTTCTCTAGGGTTTTTCTCTTCTAAGAAAATCAACAGGGAGACATGTCTTCCATCATGAGTGGCTAAATTTTTCTTTTCTGATTTAAGAGATTTTTATTTCAATTGTTATCATTAAAAGGTTTTACACTTTATCTAGATTTCTTACTCTTAATTCAATTATTCATTAATTTTTTATTTTATTTTTTTTCGTATGAATAATTGATATTGGTTAATCTGACAAATTAATTTATTATTTTTCTTTCTATTACCATCCATGAGTTCAATGATTCGTAATTGTCATGAGTGAGTGGTACAAGTAGCAACTAGGTTATTTATATTTATGAATCAAAATATGCATGTTTTTTTTTCGAAAAACGATAGTGTATTAACATGGTGGCACTAATGGCCAATAAACATAGCCACAAAGGCTAATTGAACTTCATGGAGTTGGTATCTAACCGAACCCACAAAGACAAAGGAGCTCACAAAGGGGCAAAAGCCCGCACGAAACGGGGAAAACCCGCACAAGACGGGAAGAAGGCCGCACAAGACGGTAAGTACAAAAGTACAAAAACCCGAAGAAATACTATATTAGGTCACTAATACTATACAAACGTGATTCTACACATCTCACGTGGCCCACTACCAATGGCCATTAGTGAAAGAAACTAGAACTAAATCTCTAACTATCACCTCAAGCCATAGTGCGGAATCCAACCTGCATACATGGAATAGCGGCGCCACCCAACCACTGCCGCAAGCTTAAATAGTCAGACAGCGCAGCTACAACCGTATGAAGAGACTGTAGAACCTGAAAAAAAAAATTGTTTATGAACAGTAAATACTGTTCATGAACGTTAAAATTTTAAAAATTTTACTGTGCGATGAACAGTAAATACTGTTCATCGCACAGTAAAATTTTCGCACCGTTGTGACACTATAAATCGACCGCAGGAACAGTAAAAATTGGAAAACAACGGCCTTCCGGCGTTTTTTTTTTTTTTTTAAATATGTATGTTTAATCTAGAGGAATCAATGAAACACGATTGGATAATTTCGGTTATTTGGTTTTGGTCTAATTATTTTCATAGATCTTAATACCATCATTGAATTGATATGAAACAATATCGTACCTAATCATGATAAGTTTTGATTTGAATATTGGGGTCGATCAATTACTTTAGAAAAATAAAAGATTTGTTATGGCTATATTAATAAATTTTGAGTTAAATATTTGAATTGCAAGATAAATATTTGTAATTAACATATGATCCGTGATATAATTGAATGAAATCAGACTCTTAGATCATAAGCCCATTAATATTTTGCTATTTAATTATTTATTTTAATTATTTGTTAGAATTTATTAATTAGTTTAAGTATTCAAAATCCCTCATTTTTTTCAAACTAAGAAATTAATTAGTTAGTTCCCTTGGAATTCAACCTGATTCACTATTTCCACAAAATTAATTTCTAGTCACTAGACTTTTAGTGATTAATTTTGGGGGTTTTGAAAAACCCGTCAAAAATGGAGACTATGAGAACTTTTCATGTATTATTTGTAGAGGAAATATTGTATGAGACTACTATATTAAATAAAATGATATAGTTTAGCACATTTGAGATAAAAACCCTAATTTTATACTAAAGTTATGTAGGGCCAAAAAAAAATTAATTACTTTTTTGTGATTAGACTATTACATTAAAAATGCAGATACAGAAGATGAAGAATATATTTCTTCCTTATTAATGGATACATGTGTATTAAGGCCCATCTAAAAAAAAAAAGAAGCCAAACTAAGTAGAATAATTAATGTTAATTAACTTTGATGTGGAATAGGCCATAGATGAGTATATAATACATAATAAACAAAGAATGGTTTGCTATAATACATGATATATTGGAAGAATAATACTGCCTTCAGTGAATTTATAGATTAAATCAAATTTTTTATCTCTTACATTTGCTAAAAAAATCTTTTTCATTCTCACATGTAAAAATGATCTTGTTAGTTTCTTACAATTTTAAATATCGTATTTTATCCAATGACCAGTTACAATTCATTTCGCCAGTTAAAATGCTAATATTTGTAGGGATAAACTAAAAAATGCACAAGATGAACAATTTAATCCCTCTATTAAATGCAAACCAGAAAAGTTTGATTGAAATTAATTTTGGAGAAATTGAAATATCCAACAATGACCCAATAAGTATACTGCTACCATGGGAAGATAGCAATTGCAAGGACTTCTAGGATCATTACAAACTCTGAAAGAATGTTCTACCAGTATGAAGATTATAGGGTAAGTTTCATAATGTTAAAGTAGGAAAATTGGGGAAGATTATTTAAGCCAACACACACTGGAACTCCTTCTTCTCAATCTCCAACTTTGCCTTCCTTCCTGATGAAGTTTGTTATCAGTATTCATTGCTCTTGCTCGATCGCACTAAGGTTGATGATGAGTCACCATTTTATCCCTATTAATCGCATGTACACACGTACGGTGAATCAGGATTGTGATTGATTTTGCATGCCGTTCGTAATTCCTACCTAAATTTATCTCTACTGCTCTGGATTTGACGAAGTTGTTTCTCTAGTTTTCGTTTAAGTTTCTTCCTTTATTTGAAAAATTTACTTGAGTTTTTATGGTTTGCATTCCAATTAATTTCACCGTGGTTTGACTATATTTGATGAGGACTAATGAATTTTTTACGTAAATTGATTAGGGTTTACAGTCAAGAATAATTAAGGGAGAATTTGATTTCAAATGATTTAGAATTAGACAAATTAAGTTTCTTTTTCAGAAATGCTCAATTGAGGGACTAAACTGTTCATCTTGTATATTTTCTAGTTTACACTTGTATTTATTAGCACGCGTGAATCATGTGACTTTATTGATTGGGGAAATAGGATGTAGTCAGTTGTTGGACCAAACAAGAATATTTCGTAAGGGACTAAAAGATTATTTTTAATTGTGGGAAATGAAAAGAATTTTTTTTGCCAAATATAAGGGACTAAAAATATAATTTAGTGAAATGTTTTAATGAATAATGTATCAAAGATAAAAGACACTACTCTTTTAGTTCCAAAAAAGAGTTCACATTTGATTTGATATAACTTTTTTTAAATTACAGGATACAACACATTTAATGCATCATTAAATGTATAATTTTTCACTTTTATCTCTAGTTTTTAATTTAGGTTATATATTGTCATTATTAGTAAGAATAATACAAAACTTTTACACAAAAAATAAACTCTTCTTTTCAGACAAAAAATTTTAAAAGTAAACTCTTTCTTTTTGGAATAAAAAAAGTATTTTATAATTTTTTACTGTAAAAAATAATTTTTTATCTTTTGTACTTATTATATTAGTCATTATAACTTTTTCTATTAAATCTCAGACAAACTATCATTTGCCTTGTCAATCCAGTTTGATACCATAATACATCCTTCCGATACTATTTCACCAAAGGTAACGACCAAAACGTATGTAAAACCTCCCATTGAAACTTTTATTGAAAAGTTGCTATTATATTTTGTTTGTTATTGTAACTTTTAATTAAATATGATAATTGAATGATACAATGATGGAATGTTGGGTTTTCATTCTTTTAAAAAAATAAAGTTTCATAAAAAAGATACCTGGTCCGCCAAGCTGCCAAATTCCATAATCCAAATAGTAACTAGGGGCGATATTTGGTGCGGAAACAGTGCGATTTTTCACACTGTTTCCTCTTTTTTTTTTTTTTTTAAGGTTTTTGCTACGACATTGGTAGTCAACTCTTTACTGTGTATGGCAATAAGTCGGTGGCTAGGCTATTCAACGCTTACGACAGTAGTTTGGTCTGCTGCACTACTCCATATATGCAGTTTCTGTGATCATCACGACCGGTGAGAGACGAGAGTTAGGAACTTCACGTTCAGTTTCTTTCCTCAACTACCCTTTGCGGTGCCCAGTCGAGCCAGCCACATTCAATCGTTAGTAGTTAGTATTATTATTAGTTTTTTTGTCTTTCTATGGGGGTGTGTCCCTACATGTTATACATGTTAGGATATTTTCCCGCTTTGTACGAACTTTTTTCTTGATTTTTTCGGATTTTCTGATCCACTTGTGGTATCCTCTTTTTCGTGGGTTTGGTTCACTTCAACATCACAAAATGCAATTAACCATTGTGTGGCTATGTACTTTTGCATTATGAAATACTAATATACTATCGTTTTTAGAAAAAAAAAATAAAGTCACATATTCGCCATTATTGCTTGGTCCTTTTCTTTGTTTTTATTTTTCTTAGAAATATTTTAAAAGGGGTTCTAACTAATAATTCAAAGAATGGGCTGATAAAACTTTCAATAGACCAAAAAAGGAAAAAAGAAAAGGGAGAGACAAATTTTGAACACATAGCAAAAGCGATATATAGATTTTCTTAAATTAAGGCGTCCCTGGATCCATCAAAGGCATAAAGTGGGAACCGAAAAATTCTTTTTGATGATATGTCACTTCTACTATACTAGAAACTTTGATGAAGTGATCGATTCTTGAGAATTTAATTCAATCGAATCTCTCGGTTGAAATTCCTTCTTATCCCAAATGTGAAAAACATTAATTTTGGCATCCCACTTTGTTAGTAGTGAAATGAAATCAGCTCCTATTTGTTGGGTGCTAAGGAATCTCATATTCTCAGCTATGGCATACAAAATCTGCTTTTAAGATTATACTTTTTGTGTTTAAAAACAGAGTTTACTTTATATTTAGTATAATTTTTTAAATTATAATGCACAACAAATTTAATGCACTATTAAATATAAAAATTTTAATTATTTATTTTTATTTGGCCATATTTTGTTATTATTAGTAAAAACAATATTAAAATTTTACACAAAAGTGATTTTTTTTTAATCAAAAAAAATTTGAAACTGAACTATATTTTTAGATGGATGAAGTGACAAATGACAGCAGATTAGGATAAGTACTTTATGATTTATGATAGAATTGAAACAACTTAATAAACCAGAAAAAGAAAGGAATCAAATTAATCTTTTATGTCCTTTGGAGAAAATGTTTTGATTCATTCCCACTTGCTTTGTGGAGTACAGATTCGGGGTGTACTGCAACAACTAGTATGTTGTACTGGATCCTAAACGAATCTTTCTCAACCCTTTGGTGAATTCTTTTTCCTGGACTCAAAATTTAATTTAAATTGAAAACAAAAGGGAATATAATTAAGTCATATTTTTTAGAATATCTGTAAGTTACCAGTTAAACTTTTTTGGTTTCTTAACATGTGACTTTATTTTAAATTAAATATTATTTTTTCATGATCACAAAGTAAAAAATATTTACTTATTTTTAACATTTAATCAAAAATGTAACTAATAATTTAATTTTAAAAGCAATACATAAATTTTATACCCTACACACACTAGCATATTTTATGCCCCGCACAGTTACAAATATTTTATGTATTAATGTAAAAATCAAAACACTATGAAACAAAATATTAAACTTAATTGCTATGCAAACAAAATAATTAAGAAAATATTCTTAAAACATGGCATTGATGTCTGCTTGGCTTGGATAAGGAATTGCCATTATCTGGACTTTGTTGGACCGCTTTCCACTCTCCATCTTTTATTATTTTCATTTCATTTAAGATTTCCACGTAAGTGAAATTCTATTGCTGTTTCTTAGTGACCATCATGTTAATTTTTATTAAAATATACGTCATTAAAATATATTTTAAGAATATTCTGTTGACAAAATTATCTAATAACTTTTTCTTTTGTTTTCACATCAGTAATAACTTTACAAATATTCTTCGAGCCATAAGAATGATATTCTCAATTATATTCTTTTGTTAAAATAGTTTACACTATCGAAGGACTTTTCACATAATGGTCGTTGTTAATACAATTGTTTTCTAAAAAAAAATTATTAATATTTTAATTATCACCATTAGTGTAAAGTTTATTTTACTTTTGATTATTTTAAAGAAATTATATAGTTCAAAAATAAATAAATAATATTTAAAATAATAGTCATTATATATTGTAAAAAGACAAGCAAATTTTTCTTAAAATATTTAGAAATTAAAAATTATTAAAATTTAAAGAAAAAAACTTGGCACTCCTTATTTTTCGAGTGAGACATTAAAAGCTAGTGTGTATATGTATAAGCATTGGATATAGGGGTTTTTTCCTTTTTTTTTTTTGGGCTACAATGGGTGACTCTAGGAAAGAGGAAAAAAAATTGGAGTCAAGCTTAACTAAGTGACATATCTATATATATATATATATATATATATATATATATATATATATATAGTGACAAATCATAGTGACTTTGTGTTGTAACTAACGTAGCAACTATAAAAGACAAAATTATCCATTCATTTTCATTACAAAATACAAAATAATGAGAGATAATTTTGTCTTTTTATGGTTGTCACGTCAGTCACTATAATTTGTCACTATCTCTATCATTACTAAATAAAAAAGATACTTTTCTATTTCTTGATTATCCTTTGCCTTTGTTTTTGTTTTTGTTTTTGTTTTTTGTTTTTTTTTTTTTTGGTAAACAGCCATTATATGAATGATGGATTTGGTTACCATCTAACTGAAATAATAAAAATTATATAGGGAGAAGGAACATGTATCTTGCCTTGTCCAAAACTAAAGGACAAGTGATTGGTGTAATCCTTGCCACTTGTTTTTTGATGCAGACATAATAACACAGTAGAGATAAAAGGAAAATAAACAATTTTGGCAAAGAAAACAAATTCCACAGAATTTAGAGAAAAAAAATTAATGAATAAACTTGAATAATGATCAGAATGAATAAAAATGAGTCCTTACAAGTGCATTTATAAGTTAAACAAATCCTCAACAAAATTAAAAAAGAATTCTAATATGACTAGAAAATCGAAAATGGGTTGGATAGTGGCTAAAACGAAGGAATTTTGGCATAGAAAACTTGGGCTAATAGGGCTACACCCATCTCATTGATGCCTTTCTAACGCTAGAGTTGAAAGTTATGGCAATTCAAAGTTAAACGCGTGCTTTCACACTTTTCTCATATTGGACTGATTCTGCGCATCCAAATACTCTTCTACGACCCATTCCACATTAATCCCCTCCACTTGAAAATAACTTGTCCTCCAGTGATATGCGTAAAAAGGACTCTTAAAGAGGCGATAATGTGACAAGTGACAAGTCAGCCACATTAAGAGTGCGAGAAATGCCCATTGATTCAAGCAAGTCCACCACATAAGCATTGTCATTGATCTTGCGCGTGACTTTGTAAGAACTATATTTCTTTAGTTGCAACTTGTGGTATTGCCGGACTGGAAACCTTTCAAGATGAAGATAAACCATTACTATGCCACCAACTTCAAACAAATGGACCTGTCAGTATTTATTTGAGGCACTTTTAAACTTCTTATTGGTCTTCAACAGTTGTTGTCGAACCTCCTCTTGAATGGCCTAGACATCTTTAGCCATATTTCCAACTGCCGAACTGTACCCAAGAATGTTAGGTAACTTCACTAGATCTACAGCATGCCTCGATGGTCTTTAATACATGACAAAGAATGGAGACTTTCCTGTAGAGCTATGAACGGCATTGTTGAAGGTAAACTTGGCCTGGGGCAAGGCATAGTCCCACTGTTTCCATTGATCACTGCAAAAATACTTCAAATCAGATTACCCAAGGTCCTATTGACAGCTTTGGTCTGACCATCAGTCTGTGGATTAGTTGTACTACTAAAATTCAAAGAGGTATCAAACATCTGTTTCAAAGTCATCCAAAAATGATAGAGAAATATGGTGTCTCGATGTAAAGTAATAAGCTTGGGCACTCCATGCAAATGCACAACTTCTCTAAAGAAGAGCAGTGCAATGTGTGAATCATCTAAGGTTTTCTTTCATGGAATAAAGTGCACCATCTTGGAAAACCTATCAACAACCACAAAGACGGAATCTACACCACGTTGAGTCCTGGGTAGTCCAAGAACGAAGTCCATTGACAAGTCCTCCCAAATATCTTCAGGAACAGGCAAAGGCATATAAAGTCTAGTGTTTTGGAACTGTCCCTTAACCATTTGATAGGTGTGGCATCTACTCACAAATCTTCCCACATCCCGCTTCAATTGAGGCCAATAATAGCATTTCTCCAAGTTGGATATCATTTTTTCTCTCGTAAGGTGCCCACTTAATCCTCTCTTATGCAGATCATGAATGACCTTTTCTCGTAAGATATTCAAAGAATACATAGTCGGCTACCCTTAAAAAGGTACCAGTCATGGTTGTAAAAATCATCTGTGGGCAGTTTGCTCCATATGTCGGCAAAATTTTCATCATCAGCATATAGGTCACGCAAATTGTTATATCTTGTAACCTCATGCTTCAAAGTCGCCAACAAGGTTCCATGTCTGTTCGGGGCATTAGCCACTTTGTTTTGCTACCTAGATTTATACTTCAACGTGAAACGGAATTGTTGCAAATAAGCAATCCACTTGGCATGCATCTTGCTCACATTCTTTTGAGTATTGATATACTTTAAGGCTAGGTGACTAGTATATAGAACGAACTGTTCTTGGATGAAATAGTGCTCTTAATGCCTTAGAACTTGTACAATAGCATAAAATTACTGATCATACATTGACTACTGTTGTTGTGCCTCAATTAATTTCTCACTAAAGTAAGCAATTAGTCGGCCCTCTTGAGACAAAACTATGCCAATACCAATGCCACAAGTATCACATTCGACCATGAACAGCTTGTTAAAGTGGGAGTGCAAGTACTGGGGCTGTACATAACTTTTCCTTGATCAGTATAAATCTTTTATCCTGCCCCACACTCCATTTAAATTGACCCTTCTTCAAGAAATTTGTTAGGGGTGCCAAAATTGTGCTAAAATTGTGAATAAACCTCCTATAAAAGTTCACTAAACCATGGAAACTACAAATATTAGACACAAATTTTGGGGTTAGCCATTTTCGAGCTGCTTTCACCTTCCCGTCGTCTACATGAATGTCACCAACACTAACAACAAATCTCAGGAAAGTATGACTTTGCTGCATTTCAAGTTGATATACAACTTATTTTCGTTCAAAGCATTCAAAACTTATCGCAAGTGTTCTGTGTGCTCGGCCTCGTTAGTATTATAGATCAAAATATCATCAAAGAAAACTATAACAAATTTACCAATAAATGGCTTTAACACCTCATTTATCAACCACATGAATGTGCTAGGTGCATTGAATAACACAAAGGGCATAACAAGCTATTCATAAAGACCTTCATTTGTCTTGAAAGCTGTTTTTCATTCATCTCCTAGTCTAGTTCTGATCTGATGGTACCTACTCCGTAAGTCTATCTTTGTGAAAATTTGTATATCGGAGAGTCTATCCAACATATCCTCAAGTCAAGGAATTGGAAACCTGTACTGCATTGTAATTTTGTTGATTGCACAACTATCAACGCATATGCACTAGCTTCTATCTTTCTTCAAAGTCAATAATGCAGGTACTACACAAAGGCTCATG
Organism: Gynochthodes officinalis; assembly: GCA_020080225.1. Lineage (NCBI taxonomy): Eukaryota > Viridiplantae > Streptophyta > Magnoliopsida > Gentianales > Rubiaceae > Gynochthodes > Gynochthodes officinalis. Next base: position 31,427,054 of record CM034615.1, on the reverse strand, counting down.
CTGACTCGAACTAAGCCCTTTCATGCAACTCTTCCACCATCTGTTGCAAAATCTCACTTTCTTTTTGGCTCATTAACTAATGAAGAAGATTTGGCAAATTGGCCCTAAGAACTAGAACCATGGCATTTTGAATATCTCTCATCGATGGAAGTCCAGTGGGGAGATCTTCAGCAGTCAAATCCTAAAATTCAATCAACAACTCACGAACAGCGTTTGGAACCTTTCCTCTATTGGCTCACCTATCGCTACCAAAAGAACTGCCTTGACCACTAAGGCATGAATTGCTGTAGTGTGTTTAACCTCTACCATGAAAACAGAATCTAAACTATTAATGGTTAAGAAATTTTCCACATTAAGTTGCATAGATTTCCTCTTGAACCCTAATGGCAACAACCAGTGTTATCAGGCTCAGACCGGCCTGGTCAGTTCAACCGGTGAACCGATCTCTAGACCGGTCTGAGTCATTCATTAGACCAATTTTTTTTCTAAGCTTGTTTCTTCTTTGAAAATATACCATTGGTAACTTGAATGAGAATTTTATGCAGGAACTTTTTTAAATGTCGAAATTATAATCCCATCGAAATTAAGGCCAATAGAATGTGTGTTGTTCATTGTTTTTCTTCTTATTTTACTTAGAGTATGTTTGGAGTGTGATGTATTTGAGAAAAGTTGTATTGGAATGTGTGAAATTTTGGTCGGTATTTTTTTTTATATAAAAAGTATTTTAGACGGAAAATGAGAGGGAAGATTTTTTAAAATTATACAAAAGGAATTTGAGTGGGAAAATTTAAATTTTGAAATAAAAATTTATTTGGAGTGTGATGTTTTTATTTGAGAAAAGGGCCTACTTTTTCTATTTGCAAATAGAAATGCCTTGTCCAAACATACCCTTAGATGACATTTTTATATCAATTCTTATGAGTGTGGATTTGGATTTTATTATGCTATTATGACAATATAAATTGTTTAGTTGCTTGTAAGTTAATATTTCATATTTTCTAACTATTGTAATATTATTTTTACTTTTTTATTAATTTTATAATTGATACACCAGTTGAACCACTGATCAATTGACCCGAAGCCTCGATCGAGTCAATGACCGGTCTGAGTCTGATAACTATGGCAACAACGTAATTTTTTGACCGTCCTTTACAAACTAGTAAATATTTTTTCAACCATTGTGCTTAGTGTCCAGATCATACTACCATGGTATACTAAATAGTAATTGATATGTATCTATACCAACTATATCACCCATGGCCTCCTTTTTATAATATTTACCAATAGATAAAGGTATCCGACATTTCTCTTTCACCCTAATTCTCTCACCACTAGTAATCCATACAATTGAATGGGGTTTAGGATGCTTCTCTTTAGGCAATTTCAAAATATTAACCATAACTTGAGATATGATATTTTCACAACTATCACTATCAATGACCAGTTCAAAACCACAATTAGAAATTGTGCACCTAGTTTGAAAATAGTGTGTTTCATTGCGTATCATCTTGCTTAGATGACAACAGTATCTTTCTGACCACAAACATTTGCCCATTTTTTGCTTAACCATCTGGTGCACAAAACCCCTCTTCTTCCCTATCAAACCTTTTTTCTTCTTCCTTTTCCTCAGCCATGGCCAGCCAAATTAATTTGTCAGCATTGTGGGCAGCTGTTAGACTTATGCCCTACCTGACCAACCAATAACACTTGTCTCCCATTGGCTTTGTATAAGGATTGTTTGCTGGTTTTTTTGGAGGCTTTTTTCCTACCATGTCTCTTGGTCTAGGATTGAAACTAGATCCTGCATTGAACTTTGAGATTATTTTGACGTCTCGCCAGGGGACTAATGAGTACTGTCAGTTCTATGGTAACCTCGATAACTTGTCGTTTCTACCTTCTGAACCATGTTTTAGGCTTCACTGAGAGCCAGGATCAATTGACAACCAATTTTGTCTCAGATTGCTGGCTTCAAATATATCTCGCCACTTGCTGTCCTTCAGTCTCCATTAAATTATTTCAAGAGAATAACCTCAAGAAATCTATTGTATATTCTGCCATAGATTTTTATCCCTATACTAGGTCTGGTACTAATGAAACATGACTTTATCGTAACCATAGAAAAAGAAACCTTGCTATCAACATTCTTTTCACCTTTGGCCAAAGTTGAATTGGCTACTTACCCAAGCGCCTTCGTTGATTTTGGGTATATTCCCACCATGAAAACGCCCCTCTTTTAAGCCAATATGTGAACAATTTTACTTGTTTCTCTTCTACTTCCACCACCCAGTTCACGAAATCTTCAATATTAAGATTCCCATTAAAAGAAGGAATATCTACCTTTAATCGAAATTCTTCTCATTGATATCAACGGGGTGCCCTAGGGTTAGGGTTTCCTCTATTAGTTCCTCGATGTCCTTGTTTGAGGAATCATCCATGTTGGGTGGGTTCATACGTGGTGGCTGTGTGGTTGTGGGAATAAAAGATTGGCTTGATGTCCATAGCGATTCTCATGGTTCCATCATTGCCACCTAATTGGCCTACAACGCTTGCACATCTGCCTCTATCCATTCAACACGAACAGTTAGATTTTGAAACATCACAGTTATGTTTTGGATCCCTCTGAGTACGTCAGAAAGGGTGCTACCTTCGTTAGTTTGGTTAGCCATCACAAGGGAAAACCTCACGCTATGATGCTAACTATTATGAGAGAGATAAAAGGAAGACAAACAATCTTTTCAAAGAAAACAAATTCCGCAGAATTTAGAAAAAATTTTATTAAATAAACTTGAATAATTATCAGAATAAATGAAAGAAAGTCTTTACATGAATATGTATAAGTTAAACAAACCCTAAACAAAACTAAAAAAAATTCTAATCTAACTAAAAATTAGAAAAAGGGCCAGACAGTGGTCAAAATGAAAGAATTTTGGGTTAGACACCTTGGGTTAATGGAGCTATGCCTATTAGTCTTGTAAATCTCATCGACAAATTTTAAACAATATATAATAATAGCGATTTTAAATTCGGAATTGAAAGTTATAGCCGTTCAAAATTAAGCATGCGTTTTCAAATATTTTCCCTTCTTGGACTAATCCTACATGTCCAAATACTTTTCTACGGCCCTCTCCACATCACATAAAAATACACATATTTGTTCTAAAAACTAATAAAATCTAAAGGTACAAATCTGGTCTCTATCTAAAGACATGAGTGATCGAACATTTTTAGGAAAATACTTCAACCTACGTGAAAGTGTTAAAGGTTTGCTATTGAAAGCCAAATGGTAAGAAGGTGACATATAATGAAGGTGACTTAATTACCCCAGATTTTTTAAATTTTCAAAAATCCCAAAGAAGAGAATAGTGAGATTATGGCTTAAAATAAATGAATTGCTACAATACCTAGTTGTAATAGTTTTATGACTCAAAATTGGAAAACTTCTGTAACTGGGGGTTTTCCCTGTCAATTAGTTACAAAATAATGAAGGCGACATATAAGATCAAGCGTGAAATGTTTTTGCCGAAGGTTGCTGATTATAACCTTATCCTTCCCACTAACACATAAAGGGAGAAAAATCACTAGTTAAAACACAAAAAGGAAAACATAAAAATAAAAATCTTGTGGTCATGACTGATCCCAAGTGCATCACGCCTCTTTAATATATTATTATATATAGATGACGAACTCATATGATCAGACCATTCATGTTTAATTTGGATAGTGGCGCTTCCAAGTAGAAAACACTTCAACTTTTTGAAAGCCATTGAGAAAAATGTATGTTTGTACATCAATTTGTGCTGGACAAAATTTCAGTTCATGTTTAACAAATTTGTTTATTTTATTGAAAAAAGTAACTTTGCTTATGTCTTTTTCTTCATTATGAGAAAAAACATAATCAAACAAACCAAACAAAATGAGCAAATCTTTAGGTTATGTAAGAATTGTTTTGATTTTTTTTTTCTCAATCTAGAATGCACATGCCTTAAGTAATTAGCGTGCATGCATATCCACGGTTGTTGTTTAAGTGTAAAACTAAGGCACTTATTCCTTTTGAGATTCATTTTCCGAATACGAGATGCATTACCTCAACTTTTCAATGTGGTAGTCTGCCGCGTTAATTTGGCAAAGGCAGCACTACAAAATACTCTCTTGAAAAGGCAACCTTTTTAATTAGAAAGAATAAGAAAAACGAAACCGAATCAGCAATAAAAAAAGGTAGCGTCTCTTCGGATGCAACTTCTCTGAATAATCATTTTTCTCTGTCTTCTTGTGTTCCTACTCAACTTGCTGGCCAAATGAGGATGCTTTTTCTGGAATTCTCAAGAGGCACGTTTCCCAGTCAGAAGGCAAAATATTTTTGGTTCCATTTTATGAATTCAGCAGGTTTAATCCAAGGAAGGATCTAATAAATACCACAATTAGGGAGATAGTTTGTGGTGGGGGATTATTTTCAGTCGGATTGTACTTTTGGAGTAGAGTGCGGTTGGAAAATAAATCAATGTAGAAATTGTAATACATTGTATTTAAGAAATATTTCAAGATTTGGTGAGGAGAATGGTTGATTTCATTCGAAATCTCATTTATTAACTCATTTTTTGAGAAATACAAAACATCTAAATTATACAAGTAAAGAAATACATTCTTGGTAAGAATTTTTTTTTTAAAAAAAAAATGAATAAAAATTAAATTGATGATAAAAGAGACCTATAATTACTAAATTGACATTCATCTAGCACAGGATACCAAATAGTTAGGACAACTGTTATTTAGTTACTTTTATTATATAAACGTTATATAAATATTTCACTATAATTTTTCGTTGTGTATATCATCACTCAATAATTTAATCGTTAATAATGAAAGAGAATTTTTAATTAATCTTCACCTTAACAATATCAAAAAAAAAAGATTAAAAGAAAAAGAGACTACGTGTTAGTGAATTATTAGTAATTTTCATTTTAGGAAAATAAGTTATTAATTCTAGTAACATCTGAACTCAAGTCAGAACAACACATTTTCTAGAACCCATTATGAGTTAGCCAGGCAATAATATATTTGGGGAAAGAAATGTTATAAAGTTGAATGCAACTATGCAAGCAAATGACAACTGTTGATGGAACAAACTTCCACTTACTATAGTTGACGGGATAGTAGCATACTGTCACCACTTACCCATGCAATAAAAATATTAATATTGCCTATTTAGAATAGCCAAGTTAGTGAATCTGACGATGTCATGTATTCTGCAAGTTCAAATCTCCTTCTAACACTTTTATTGAACCGTTGCGGGATGCAGTGCGATTTACATCTCTTATGTGGTTTGCAAGTTTTTATCGGTAGAAATTTACCCAATGTGCCTTAAATAATCGCAAATTCCTTAATAAAAAAAAATATTAATATCATCATGTATCTTAATTACCCCCGTCTTTTAAAAGTCATAATTTGTGGTCATATAATAATAGCATAAAGCATCCATGCCCAATTTCAAAGTTATTAACAATTTAAAATGATTTTTTTTAAAAAAAATAAGGTATATTGTTATTATTAATATACATAATATAAGAAATTATTTGAAAGTAAATTATTTTTTTTTTGAAAAGAAAAAATTTAAAAATAAATTATCTTTTCAAGTCACATCATTTGAGTAATAAATCACCCGAGTCGAGATTAGCATTCCAAGTCCGACGCCAGCATCCACTGTTCCGACGCATCGCAGGTGTCCGAATGCCGCATCTCGGAATGACGTGGGGTGGATCCCACAAGTAAATAGACAGGGGCCCCACCACAAAAGGGCCCCTTTATTTTGGCGTCAGCAAAGCACTGAACTCCCCGTCGTTCTTTGGTTGGATTACTTGGATGTTGCTCTCAAAATGAATTGCCACTACAACAGAAAAGAAATTTTTTTTAAAAAAAATTATAATAAATAAAAGGGAAGTGGACCCTACCCAACACAATAAAATTCCCGGATTTATGCCACGTCGAACCCACAACGAAAATCAAGAATATTCAAATTCAGATGCAGGAGCAGGGTAGCGTGACGCAAGATTCTCACACCTCAACAAATTGGATAGAGAGGTCCTTCCCTCGTGAGTTAGAGCTTATAAATACGTAGGTTCCCTCGACATAATTTCCCTAGGACAAACACAAATTTCTTTCCAAGTGTTTTCCTCTCTTTTACTCCTCAATCCATCATCATCATTATCACCTCTTCTCTTCTTAACGTTTCTAATTCTAAGAAACGAAAACACAAAGGAAGGGAAAAAATGGAGGGAAAAGGATGTCTAAGCAATTTTTTCCAAACGGCCAAGCCTTACATAGCCATGATTTCTTTGCAATTTGGCTATGCTGGGATGAACATCATTACTAAAGTTTCCCTTAATAGAGGGATGAGCCATTATGTTCTTGTTGTTTATAGACATGCCTTTGCCACAGCAGTCATAGCCCCTTTTGCCATTTTCCTTGAGCGGTATATATTTTATTCTAGCATACATAGTCATCGGCAAACTTTTCAACAATTTATCAATCTCATGTATGAGAAACCAGACTGAATGATCACTGACTTCTTCTTTTTTTCCGTTTTTGATTCGTTGCATGCAGGAAAGTGAGGCCAAAGATTACGTTTTCGATTTTCATGCAGATATTTGTGCTTGGACTTCTTGGGTACGTAACATTAGCAATAGAGAATCTTTAGTTGATTCTTTGTTCGGTGATTATTGGAATATCAGAGATCATTTGTGATGATTTTGATTACACAGGCCGGTGATCGATCAGAATTTTTACTATGCTGGGCTCAAATTTACATCCCCAACTTTCTCATGTGCCATGAGCAACATGCTCCCCGCAATGACATTTGTCATGGCCGTCCTCTGCAGGTAAAAAATATTCCTATTCTTCTTCTTCTTCCTTGATTTTTTCCAAACAAAAACGTCCAAAGGAGATTCTAACTTTTGCTGGTTGTATGTAACAATTTGTACTAGGATGGAAAAAGTTGATATAAAGAAAATTAGATGCCAAGCAAAGGTGATTGGAACTCTGGTCACCGTGGCCGGAGCCATGCTGATGACATTGTACAAAGGTCATGTTATCAATTTCATTTGGTCTCAGCATATCCATCCTCCTAGATCCAACGTACCAGCTCAAGTTGAAACCTCCGATAAGGATTGGCTTAAAGGTTCCATTCTCCTCATTTTTGCCACCCTTGCTTGGGCTTCTTTCTTCATCCTTCAGGTACGTAACTTTTTTCTTTTTTCTTCATTTTTTTAATTTTTAATTTTTATTTATTTATTTTTTTTTTTGAGAGCTAGCAGTAACTTTTGTTGGTTGTGAAAGTCAAAATCAATTTTCTGATTTGCCGACTTTATGTCACACAGAATGTTACAATGAGAAGATATAACGCTCCACTCTCCCTCACATCCCTTGTGTGCTTTATGGGAACTTTACAATCAATTGCTGTTACCTTAGTCACGGAGCATAAAGCCTCTGTTTGGACTATCGGTTGGGACATGAACCTTCTTGCTGCAGCTTACGCTGTAAGTTCTCTAAACCGTTTTTTTTTTATATGTATTTTATTTTAAGGAGAACATAAGATGGGGGGAGTAAGAATCGAACCCTTTTAATTCATATATCTGAATGATGTTGTACTCATAAATGTACATTTCTAAACTAATGCAGGGTATCGTTTCATCAAGCATTGCATACTATGTTCAAGGCCTAGTGATGGAAAAAAGAGGGCCCGTTTTTGTAACTGCTTTTAGTCCACTGATGATGATCATAGTGGCAATCATGGGCTCTTTCATCCTAGCTGAGAAAATCTATATCGGCGGGTAATGACCTTAATTAACTAATCACAAACTTTTCATTTTTGAAATGAAATTCGAAAGGCATATGAAAGTTCTAACTCTGTTCCGTGTTAACTTCAGTGTTATTGGAGCCATATTGATTGTGTTTGGGCTCTACTCAGTCCTTTGGGGAAAATACAAGGAATATCAAGAGAGGGAAAAAGAGATTATCCCTGAACCAGTGAAGGGAGGTCCAGGAAATAACCAATGTATGAGGATTGCTGTGGATGATATTGAAGCAAATGTCGTGGAATTGCAAAAGGCAGAAATTAACAAAGTCTCATCAGCTACCGCTGCAGTGGCAATTAGTGCTCCTATGCCACTGCCTCCGATGATTGCTGTGGAAGCTCCAAAATCCTAAATGAAAAAACTACTGAGGATGAAAGGTCTCAAAACAGCAGATAAATTAAGGAGGCTGAGGATGGAAAGTATACACACCTGATGATGGAGATTAAGGAAAGAAAGAGAAGAAAGAAGGGGTTTTGTTTTTGGTCCTTTCAATCTATATGGTTATCTATTACCCTTTCTTTGTTACTTGTTCTGCTTTCTGTTTTTTTTCTCCCCAATCAATCTTGGGTAAAGTGAGGTTGTAAGTTTCATGTAAGCTGAAATGTTTTAAGGAAATTTGGTGAAAATGAAAGAACTTTTTTGTTTTTTTTGCAATTAGTAGTCTCTGTACTCCCAAAAAACGTATATATACGCTATGATTGACATCGAACAAATAACTTAAAGGTTTACTATTTATAGAGGAAAAATTTGGTGAATTCAAAGTATTCTTATAACTTTTGATTGTTGAATACTGATAATGATGACTATAGAGTGTCTTTAATTTTATTATGTAAATCCCATGTCAATCAGTTACTTTAATTCTTTTCCATTTGTATTATTACTCTATTTTACGCTTCTTGCCACTTGAGCATCATAATGTTTAAATTGTAAGCAAAAAGCGTTAAACGCAAATATTCTCTTCCAAGAACATAATTAATTAATACAATTTGGCTACAAATTTGGAATCTCTTAATTTGTTCATTGAGAACGTATGGTTGCAAACCAGAATTTGTCATCATTCCACTCAATGTTTTCTAACCCCAATAAGGTTGTAAAACAACTTTAGTCTTTTGCAATAGCCAAGACGTGTATCCAATTTGCTGCCCTCTGATTCAGATTCCACTTCAAGAATAAGCAAGTTGTTGATGTTCGGAATTCCATTCACCAGGCATCATCCATGGTGGATAAATCATTAAGTTGCCATTTTAATTCAGAATTTGTTGCCACAACTTCCAGCCAATTATTTATCAGTTTTATTAAATTGTTCATACACTAATCATAGATGAATTTGTTGCCAACATGGGGTGTTGAGTTGAAATCAAATATGACGATCAAAAGTAAAAGTCTAATGAATGTGAAGATAGATATCTTCAGATTCATTGTTGTTGGTGCTTTCATTGGCATAACTATTCTTTTTATGTCAATCACATAATTGCATGTACCTAATTGAACCAGCAATCAAAAGTGCGTTAATCATCTAGCAAATATTTCCCCCTTTTTAGAAATAAAATTTGCACGTGATAAACCACTGAAAGGAAGGGCATTTTCCTAAATCAGTAAGATTTATTTTATTTTATTTTTTTTAAATATCCCCTTGCTTATCCCTTGAACACTAGTGGTGAACTTGGGGAAGTGATTCAAGTGGTTAATCGGCAACTAAGTTCAAGTTACACTTTTATGTATTATTTTTTATCATACATTTTAATAAAATGATACTATAAATTTTATATTTTATACTATGAAAATATCTCTTTCTCTCTCTATATATATATTCGTGTTCGCTTTCATCTCTATTTTTTGTATTAATTCAATATTTCAATAAAATTTTATAATATTTTCTAAGTTTTTCTATACTAAAAATGTAAAATAAATATAACCTAGCTAATAAAAAAAAAAGTGAAACTTTAACATTAAAATTTATTATAATGAAAATAAATATCAATGGTATAAATATTAATAAAAATTAGAAGATTCTTGTCAATTTATTAGAGGTATAATATATACTAACACACAAAATATATGATAAGAGATCATTTGTGGTAACTGGGTCCACACAAGTTGCTAACATGCGGCATGACTAATGATAAGACAAAAAATTAAAAGTAATGATAAATATTAGTATAATTCTGCTATAGTCTTTATTCAATAAATGATGTGATATTTACTTATAATCTAAATATTTTCAGTATATTTATTAAAACAACGTCAAGAATTATGAAATGAATGACAAAATCACTATCATTCTATCATTATGACTATTATTAGTAGAAATTTGGTTGGGTTTTATAGGTCATTGCCAAAATTGATGGTTTGGCATCATATGATAAGCTATCACGAGAATATCACTCCAATTTTGATTCTAGAGGTGAATGTCCTAATATTCAAGAGCTCGAATTTGGCACGTCTAATTTACACTAAATTAATATTTTGGTAATTCCATTATGCAAAAAAAATTGAGAGAACACTCAAAAGTATCCTTCACATTATAGCAAATGATTTTTTTGCCATTCACTTTTAAAAAGAGAATAAAATGTCCTTTACAATTCATAAATTAGAACTTTTGGTACTATTTGTGAAATAAACGGGAACTTTTAGTCCTTCAAATTTCATAAATGGAAACGTTTAATCCTGAAATTTTCTTTTAAATTTTGGTTCTTGAAATAAATTTTGGTTCTTGAAATTTGAAGGACTATTTGTTCCCGTTTTAAAAGTGGAAGATGAAAAAGATTATTCGGTAAAATGTGAAAGACGATTTTGAGTGTTTCATCAAAAAAATTCCTATCATCAACTGTTTAAGAAGGTGTGTATATATGTATAGAGGGAGAGAGAGAAAGAGTAAATTGTAAAAAACTACTCTAAACTTTATCCTTGTAGCAAAATGCCCCCAAAATTATCAATTGTAATAATACACCCCTCAAGCATCAAATTTGTGGCAATCACTAAAAATTGTTATTAACTTCTGAGACACGCTAACCCCTGTAATGTTTCTGGACTATCCAAATCTATCCTGTCTCAAAAGACATTGTATCGTATGACTAATGGATTTTGGGGCTAAGATATATACTAATTAGAACAAATTATTGAAGAACATGCATTGGGTGCCCCCAATTTGTTGTTTATAATAACAAAAAGCAAAAAACCGAAGCAAGCATATGCTATGAAAAATGTGCATCTTGTGGACTTCGGTGTATTTGGTCATCTTAACGCCAAAAAGGTAATTATATCCTTTCACATTATGATTTTTAAGTTTATAATAGTATTCAATTTAGACCGCGACAAATTGATACTTCAAGGGACACAATGCTACAATTGATAATTTTTAGGGGGCCAATTTGCAACGAGCACAAGGTCTGGCTGGTTTTTGTAATTTACTCTAATAAGTAATATCTCTGCTCCAAATTATTCATTACACTTGAAAAAAAAAAAATCAACTTTCCAGTAGAACATGCATGTATATGTGAGGTGGTTGGTGATTAAAACACAAATTTATCTTTTAAATTAAAATATTCAGTAACTAAAAATATTGGGATTTGGAATAGAAATAGATTTTTTTTTTTTTTTTGAATGGCATTACGGAAAACTATTTAAGATTAGTATAAATGGGGTACGTACCTGACTCTGCATGCAATGAGGCTAATATGCAAGGTTTGGCTGAAATCCATAAAGCAAACAGAGCATCTTTGCCAACATCATATTTTTATCACAAATTGGTTCTATTTCCCCTCAAACATATTCAGATTCTAACTTCCACTGACAAGACGGTACATTTAAAGTTGTCAAATTGCTTAATTGCTAACTTGTTAGGAGGAACACCACACACATATACAAGGCTATATTCATTTCATTCCCCTAGCGTATCATCATACTTCGCATCGGTTGATGAGCTTCCAGAACATTTCATCGCCATCGAATCTGAAATTTGATAGACACTCTTAGGGGGATTCTAATTCCATGTGCTTTTACTTATCCCATCCAACTGTTCATGTATCTGGCTTATATTCACAAACGCCAAATTTGATTTTATTCATCACCCAACTTAATTAAGATGGTATAGAATTCCTCCCATCTCTCATTCAGCATTTTGACTTCATATACGTCCACGGACGGTGACAGATCTTTTGGCAGCTCGAAGTGAAGATATTATACGAATAATTGTGGGATATAAATATCTCATATATATAAATCATGCAAACAATAAAAAATAATTTATTTAGAAACTAATGATATTGTAGGAAAAAAATCTTACATTTCAAAAATTCAAACAGTAAGAAGAAACTCTAATTTTCTTGGAGTTTCTATTTTACTTTTTTAAACCTCGCAAAAAAAAAAGAGCCTTATGTTCTTTATATAAAACCTCTATTTAGTAAAATAAAAAAAAATAGAATTTGATAATTAAATCTTACACAAAATCTATTTTCCTAAAACTATTTGAATCCAATTCAACTAATAATTACTAAATCCTAATCTAATTAAAGACTAAATAAACTAATAATTACCAAATCATAATCAAATTAAAAATTTCTAATTATGCTTGGTTTAATACACCAATATTGCATCCCTTAAACCAAACTCGCCATGAAGTAACTCCAATACCATCTTGAGTTTGAATTTCTTTTCAAAGTTCTTTTGCCATATAGCCTATGTATAACACCAACTTGTAGTTGATTTTCATTATCACCTTCAATTTTGATATGGAATAAAATTTATACTTTAAAAAAATTCTATTTGATTCTTTCTCTTGATCAAAACATTCGTCAATATTGACTCAGTTCTCAAAATAGTAATCGTCACGATCACTCTTCAATTCAAAATATTTTATGAAACTCAATTTCTCTTTGAGAATATGAGATTTTATCTAACTCATATCTTCTTCAACCATGTTGATGGTTTCTGATTATTCTTTTAAATCAATAATCTCTTCATCAATCAAAATATCAATTTTATTGTTCTCTACAATATCATCAATTTCAATTTCTTCTTGGACTCATATCTTCTTCAACCATGTTGATGGTTTCTAATTGTTCTTTTAAATCAATAATCTCTTCATCAACCAAAACACCAATTTTATTGTTCTCTAAAATATTATCAATTTCAATTTCTTTTTGTTGTTCCAATCATCTCTTCTTCTTCCTTCACAAAATTAGCTTTTTCTTCTATTTTATCTACAACTTCTTCATTCTTAACACAGTGCAAAGAAAGTGTTTTGGAGGTTTTCACAGAAACTAGATTTTGATAGCTTTCACAATTCATCTCTTCAAAATTCTAACTTTGAGCAATATATTCCATGTTGGAACTATCTCTTTCTTCAATTATTGTAATATCTTGAAGGATACTTGTTCTATTGGCTTGTTCTCTAACACAAGGTTCCCATCAATTCTTTGTTCATAAAAAATTAACAAACTTTTTAATTCTTCAATATTCAAAGTTGATAAATCCTTAGTTTCCAATATAATTGCTACAATATAATCAAACTTTATAGATAGTGAATTAAGAATTTTTTCTACAAAAAAAAATCATTATTAAGAATATACCCATTAATCTCCATCTTGTTCTTGATATCCAATAAACGAAAAAAATAGTTCTCAATTGTCTAAAATTTTCCCATAGCACACAACTCAAATTTTCTCTTCAACAATACCATATTATTTTTCCAAACTTGATTTATGCCAATATATGCTCTTTCCAAAATATTCCATGCTTGTTTGGTAGTTTTAGCAATACAAACTTGTAAAAAATTGACATATCAATTGTTTGATAAATTTTAGATAATGTTAAATATACATTTCTTTTGGATTCTGCATCGACATTATCTGGTACATCATTTTGAATGAATTGTAGCAAATCATATTATAGAAGATGAGTTTCCATCTGGATCCTTCAAATTTTATAATTTTGCTTTCCTATGAGTTTTGGAACAGTACATATAATATTCCAATCATCCATGGCTAACAAACAACTCTTTGCCTCTCTTGATAAAATAATCACTAAGATAAAAAAACCAACAACTAGCGTTGCTGGCTCTGATATCACGTGTAGGATATAAAAATCCTATGTATATAAATCACACAGCGGAATACAACAAAAATTAATTTATTTGGAGGCTAATAATACAGTATGAAGAAACCCTATACTTGAAAAACTCAAACAGTAGGAAGAAACTCCTACTCCTCACAATTTTATTTTTCTTAGAGCCTCTCTTTTATTTTTCTATGCCTTACAAAAATTAATAGTCTTGGATTCTTTACCTCTATTTAGTCAAAAACAACTAGGATTTGATAATCAAATCCTATACAAAATCTATTTTCATAAAACAATTTGAATCCAATTCAACTAATGATTACTAAATCCTAATCTTATTATAAACCAAATGAACTAATAATTACCAAATTATAATCAAATTAAAATTTCCTAAGTAAGCCTGCTTTAATACACCAACAATAATGTTTGATTGTAAAACCATGCTATTTGGTAGTTATATCATTATTGAATATGATTTCACACACACACACACACACATATATATGTAATGCAACTTAATTTATTCTTTATGAATAGTATAGAAATTAATGAATTGTAATGTAAATTAGAATTGCTATCATCACTAAATCAAAGCCTTTAGGTCCTTACCTCATAACTAGATTTCCTATCCATACAAATGCATCGATATTTTATTGTTAAACAAATTATCATAATATTAAGGGGGCAAGCACGTAACCGTAAGGTCACGAGTTCGAATCCCCCTGCTCACACCTTCTTGGTTGAGCCTGTACGCATACCCTTGATAGCGGCTGCGGGTTCCTTAATTAAGAAAAAATAATAATGTATTTCAATTTGTTTTTTCATTTTAAAGAAATTCATTAGGGGAAAAAAATATTAATTATAGTATAATACATAAAATTGCTAGTAATTGAATATATATACATATAATGATTAAAATATTCTAATATTATAAATGATTTTGAGATATCATCAATAATATTATAAAATTAATATAATAAAGAAATGCATATTAATTATATATCTTCAAATATAAATATGATGCATGAATTATTTGATTTTTATCTTAATTTTTGTTGTGTAAAGTTTAAAAAAAGAAAGATAAAAACTAAGAAAGAATGCAACTATAACAAATAAATATTCCATTGACATCCACTTGGAGAAAGAACAACATGAAAGAAATCAATGTTAGAGAGAGGGAATTAAACTTAAAAAAAAATAAAAAACCTTCCCAGCAATTGACAAGGAAAAAAAATGCTAATGTCGTTTGTTACAATTTGATTTATTGAATGCTAAAAAAATATTGTTTTACAAAAAATTAAAAAAAATTTTCTTTTTAATTTTGATTCACCCGAAGAAGAACAAACCAAAATGCCAATCTTGCTGAACAATATAAAATCACATCATAGACAAATAAGATAAAATGATAATGTTCAAATCTATAAACATATTAAATCTTTCAATATTAAAATTTGACGCTAAATTTTCCTATTATTCTCCCTATTTCTTATCGATAGTGCACAAAATAATTAAAATCAACATAATCCCAGATCACAAATTTATCAATTAATGAAAAAAATCTTAAAATCAAAATAAAAATTAATCAAGTTATCATTTGGAGATTATGAAAAAATTTATGATGGAAATACTCCAAAAAATAAACAACTTTTAAATTTGTCTAAAATAAATTATTTAACTTTGTAAATTCACATTATTAATTTTTTTTTCAAGAAAAACCTATAGATAGTCAACTAACCTAAAGACTTTTGACTTAATTTATTTAAACTTTTCTCGATAGGAAACAAATGTGATAGCTTTCAAAAGTAAATAAAAAAAAATGAGTAATTGTATAATTCTAACTTTACATAAATTAACTAATTACTAACAATGTCATAATATGATTTTTTACACTATAATGCTGCTTTTATTATAGATTAAGTTTTGATCAAATACTTTGATCATAGTAAAGTCAAAATTTAATAAATTGGGCTTCACAACCAATTAAGAAAAAAGAATCCTGCTTATTCTAATTCTAAAATTTGCACAAAGCAAATGGCCCACTTTAGATGAATTATCATCATGCAAACTAAATTTATTTACAATAATGAAACCAATTAAATGATTGCATTAATTTCATCATAATTGTAATCAAATGATGCGTCCATAATATATAAACTCTATTAACGTGAATTTTATCAAAAACAATTCTTTTATCATTCACCATTCAAATGTAGACTGGCAGATTCTTAACCTCACAGCCGATTGAGGGGGCTAATAGGCTAGCAGGCAGATTCTCTCTCTAATTCCACTGTAGCTAGGGGCGATACTATGAAAAAAATGTGCAATTTTGTACATTTTTTTTTAGCATTTGGGTTTAGAGTGAGTCAAATTTCAATCCTACGTTCGTCCAGTTTTGTCCTCCATCTGAGAGGTTTTGTGATCTAGCTTGGGAAGAAAGTCAAGCATAATAAAAAGCAGCGTCAGGTCGCGCATGGACAGGAGTTAAGAGGTGCCTTTCCCGTTGTATGCTGATTGCATTGTGCAAGTAAAGGCCGACAAATTAGGGATTTTGTTTCTCTTAACTAAGTTAACTAGGAGATCCCGGTCCCGTTCTATCGGGGTTGGCATGCCTTAACTGAAACCTATTGCGTTTAGGTTAAATGTGTTAAGACGAGTCCTTAAATGGACCTTTTATGTACTTATTAACTCTTTTTTTTTTATAAAAGTGATAACTCTATTTTATATAGGGTATTTTTATTAATTATGGTTAGAAATTGGCTTGTGTTTTGATATGTTTTCACATATTTTGGCCAAATTATCCTTTGATTTTATGATTTCTGAGTTTTCAAATATTTTTAGAACTTTTGAGCATAATCTTGAATTTTCTTCTAATTTTAGGATCAAAGGACTAACTAATTATTTTGAGACTACTTTATTGTCAAAAGCCAAAGCAAATAGGAAAAGAAGAAGCTACGGGACAAGCTCAAGAAACAGCATAACAAGAAGACTCCTTTAGCTGCAACTAAGAAGACAAAACCGTGACAAGAGTCATCTACAATTTGGAAGTAGAATACGAGCTGAACAAGGAAACCAAAGTAAGTTGAAACGATTTGGAAACAAAGAAGACAAAAGCGTGCTTCAGCCAAAAGAGAAAAGGAAGTCAGCTGCAAATTGGAAATAGAAGACAACAGCTGCAAGAAGGAAACAAAACTGCGTACAAATTAGGAAACAGAAAGCCGAGCAGCACATAGAGGGAAAGAAGGAACTAGAAACCGAAAACAACAAGAAGAAACTGAGCTGTAGAGGAATTTGGAAACAAAGGAGGAAAAAGGAAAAGACTTCTTCAGCTGGGATGCAATTTGGAAACAACATACGGCTGGAATTTGGAAACAAGAAAGAAGAAGCCGATTACAATTTGAAGATGGATTTGGAGTTTAGGAAATTAGCTTCTCTATATAAACAACACAGCCGAGGGAGAGAGAGGGGCAGCCACCTTTCTTTTCCTTTGTTTTTCTTTTCTTTCATTAGTTTAGGAGTAGTAGTAGCACATCCATTATGTTTTCTTTCTTTTCTTCCTTTAGTTAGTTTTGTTTGTAGCAAAATTTTAAATAGGTAGCAGAATTCTCTTGCACCCACGTTCGTTCTTTCTTTTCTTTAGTTTTGGTTTTTAGTGCCAAATTTTGGAAAGCAGTCGTCCGTTGTTTTCTTCAGAACAAAACAGCCGCCGACTTCTATTCTATTCAACCCACGTTCTTTTCTTCCTTTTCTTTCTTTAGTTAGTTTTGTTCTTAACAATTTAGTCGCAGCTTTATTCTCGGTTTTCTACAGCAATTTCAGTCGTTGTTTCTTCTTCTCGGATTCCCAGTATTTCTTCTTGTTTGTATTTAGTTAATTAGTAAGTTTAGCTTTTACAGCCGCCAAACTTGACCTGGGTACAAAAGCAGAAGCTGAGTCTTTTTCTTTGGAAGCTCACGGGCAGAAGAAATAAAAGACCGCAGAACATTGTTTTGACTTCAAGTCTTTGGTTTTGTCTTTTCTTGTCTTTTTTTAATTAGTTTAATTTAGTAATTTTAGTAGTTTTATTTCTTGTGTTTTGTTATGAAATTTTTGGTTATGTTTTATTTTTAAGTACCAAATAATTTATAGCTTTTATATTTATTAAATATGGTTATTTTAATTTTCAGAATTTATTTTTAATTTTAATTATGTCTACTTTTATTTTTGTTGTTAGTCTAAATTTCATTATGTTCTAATTTCTTTTGTTAGAGATTAGATGGACCTTAATCATGAATAATTAATTCTTAAGACTTGTTCATGCAACCTATATTTCAGTTATGAGTTTAATATCATGTTCTTAATGCTTTTAGGTGATTGATCACCACCTAATTGATTTTTGATGCTTGTTTGATACTGTGTGGAGATAACATGCATGTGCTCATGTGATATTAAACCATGAATTCAATTTAGACCGTAATAATCTAGGTTGTTCATGTGGTTTCGTTAGTAAAACTAAGTCGTGGTTACTTAGATTGAATCCGGGAATTTCCATAGTTCCTAATGCATTTAGAAATCCAAATTCACCTAGACCAAGTGTGAGTTGATTTTAATCTAAATAGGGTTATTAGACCGATGTCGGCTATTAATTTACATTAGGGAAATTTCACCATCATAATTTGGAATTTAATTTAATTGCATGACAAGTCAAGAGAGTTAATTAGGATTGATTAAGTGAAATCGAAATCTCTAAAATCTTAGTTGATTGAGTAAAGTTTTAGTATTTGTTGCTTTTATCAATTGTTATTAATTTTTCCTTCTTTAGTTTAATTTACCATAAAACAATTTAATCGGCTAACTTGTTGTTGAATTAATAATATTGGTAAGTAATTGGTTAGTTTTAACTCAATTCTCGTGGGAACGATACTCTACTCACTACTTTATTACTTGTTGATATTGCACACTTGCAATTTTACCGAACGAAAAGTTAAGACATATCTTTTTCCTAGAAAAAAAAAATCATAGCTGATCCACTAATCCTCTCAAATCTCATTTTACTATGGTCGTTCTTTCATTACTGTGTATGTCGACTATTCTTATAAGCTAAATAAAGGTACATAGTAATAAACTCTTAATCAAAGTGCAAACATATAGATCTAAAGCATTACATATGGAGAAAAGAAAAACCAATTAAATGTTAATTTTAAACTATATTTACTTGAAATTGAAGATACAATCTCAAAATATAAAAATCTTCTAGATCTAAGTAGATTGGAGCATATCTCTACTACAAAAAACATAACATGATAAATAGAGAAAGAAAGAAAAAAAAACACATTGAGTCAATGAATGATTTTCCTTTTTAGTTATTGTTCCTTTCTGAACTATTGAATAAAGGGTAAAAAACCTCATAAACCACTAAAATATTGTAATAGTATATTTTTTGCCACTAAATTATTATTTTTTAAACATATGGCCACTAAACTAATTAAAAAGGTCAATAACATTCCTTCGGTCATGTTCAACTATTAATATGGAATGGAAAATGCTTCATGTGCAATTCATGTGCTGTTTTTTAAGGGCAAATTGGTTTTAATAGGCATCATATTTTGAAAACTTACAAATAAAAATTTCATCCCAAAATTTAGTCAATTATTCCAAAACATCTTGAAGTATGGTCATGGAAAATGATGAGATAAGGAGATGAAAATAGACTTACAATAAATCCAAGTGTGGAGTGAGGCAAAAAAAACATATTAATATAAAATTACTAATTTGCCCTCAACAAATAGTATTTGAATCACACATGAAGTATTTTCCAACCATATTAATGGTTAAACTTCACAGAAAGATTGCTAGTGACCGTTTAATTAGTTTATTACGTAGCTATACGTTTTAAAAAAATAATTCAAGGGTCAAAAGTTTATGATCACAATAGCTTAGTGGCTTTTGAGATTTTTTGTCCTTGAATGAATAAGTTATTTAGTTGATATGCATTCAAGTTGAACAAATAAAAAACACATAAAAGGAAAAAAAGGGTTGATCGAAAAAGATAATGAAATTGAACAAAGCTTCATTACCACTTAATGAAGAGAGTCTTTCTAATTTTTTAAATTGGAATAAATAAAGAACCAATTGAAAGAAGAAAATATGTTTGTTTTTGTAAGTAGCCATTGAAAAAGTTAACTTTAAAGTCGAATAGATAAAGATAAAAACTAGAGTATTGAAAAAATTAAAATGAAATTATAGATAAAGATAAAAAATTTCATAATAATGATAATAGATGTGTTGTTGTTATTGTGCATAATCTTTAAATTTTTTTAATTTAAAATTTTAACATCTAGTTATAGTAAATTCACCAACTAACTCTATGAACTCTTATGCCTAAGATTTAAACTATCCAAATCAACACGATGTATAACTTCACACTCTACCTACTCAGAATAGCCCTTTTGGGGGTAGCCAATTTGGTGTGACGGGTGAGTGCGTTACCGTAAGATTATGAGTTCAAATTTCCCTACTGACACTTTCTTGGTTGAGCCCGTCGCGTAAGGCTTGCCTAGTGCGGTTTACTTCTCTTGTGAGGGTTTGCGGGCTATTTCACATGAGTGGGGTTTACTTAGTGCGGTTTACTTCTCTTGTGAGGATTTGCGGGCTATTCCACAGGAGTGGGGTTTACCCACTGCGCACCCTTAGGTAGCGACTGCGGGTTCCCTTGTCAACAAAAGAATAATAATCAAACGCAAATAAAAAATAATACGACTAGGGTTTATAATAAATTTAACTACGTATCTACATAAGTTTAAAGTTCGAATCAGATATGGATTTTAGATCTTCCATTGAGACAAATATTATGTTAAAAATATGTTTCTTTGAAAGCAATTTAATTACATTTTAAAATGAGTAGTTTGGAAAAAAAAAGGGTATAGTTTACTATTTAAATATAAATTCAAATTTTGGAAAAATAAATACTATAGATAAATACTCAAACATTTACGACAAGTAAATCTCAAACATTTATCTAAATGAAAATCTTATAAGAGAGGGTAAATAAAGATAAATAATAGGAATTTTATAGTTACCTTATTATGGTAATCAAATTAATGTACGTATCAAAAGAATATAGATAACAGATGTCACATCATTATGAAACAAAATCATTTTATTTTAAGGCTATGTTTAATAACGTGATTTAGCACTTAAATTTATTGAATAAGTATTTAATTAATTAAGTATGTTTGATAACTGAAAGCTAAATGTTTTCATGGATTAAGTGATTTGAAGTAAGTACGTAATCAATTTAATCTATTTGATAATTAAAACTTGAATGTCTTAAAGGATTAAGTAAGTTTGAAAGATTAGTAAAAATTTTTGGCCAAAATACAAGTGATAAACCTTTCACTAATCACTGAATTGTATTATCCATTGTCCATAGTTTTTTTTTCCTCTCTTCCCATCATTTTCTTTATTTCATGATTTTAATATTCTTAAATTTTGTAAAATGAATTATATACTTTAATACGTATATAAAAGATATTTGTATGAATTTGTATGACTACTTCATTTTTGTTAAATTTTATTTATTCATATCTTGGTATTTTGATTTTGTATTAACAAATTTTCAGAAAAAAAATCATAACACAATTATTTTTTTCATTCAAATACTCCTTAAAACATTTGCACAATTACCATTTATTTTATTATTAATGACCCACAAAAACGCATTTCAAAAATTATATATTTTGTACCACAAAAATTTAGAGTAAAATAGTTAATTTTTGCACAATTATAATTTCATATATCTAATACCAAATATGATTTAATTACCAGTTTAGTTTCACCAACTTAATGAGTTTATATTCAAATTTTAGATTTCAAAACTTCAGACTACAAATTTCAGCTTTCAAATCAAGTTTTATCAAAAAAATAAGTTAATAAGTTTAGAATTCAACCTTTAGCTTTTGAATTTCAAATTTCAAATTTATCAAATGGAGGTTAAGTTTGAATTAACGATGTCCTTTAAAAAAAGCGGGATGCTATAAGTATATATTATGAGGGGAAAAAATGATCTCATGTGTGTCACTATATTATTTACTAATATATATTTTTTAAATTTAATAAATTTATAATATTTAATCTACTATCACCGTTAGTTGACTTATGTTGACAATTGACTCTTGACCAAGCCAATGTTTAATTTTTTTGAAATTACTAAACTATCATTTAAACTATATCATTTGAATTACATTTAATCCATTGAAATTTGTTTTAATTACAGTATGGACTTTGAAATTAAACAAACTGGATCCCTTCCAACTTTTTTTATTTAGTGTCAAAAATTTTCTAATGGCAATTATTAATAATCAAAATTTATACACAATTCTAATTATATCAAAATACATATAGAGCTTAGATGTTGCAATATTTTATTATTTTTATTTTTTAGTTTCCATTCAAATAATTTAAATTCAATTTAATAAATATAATTCTCATTTTTACAACTATTACAACAAATTCTAATAACCAAAATAAAACTGCGAAAAATTTAAATAAATAATTATTTTTTAAAAGTTTATAGAGATACAAAAATAAGAAAACAATCACTCATCCATTTAATCACTAAAGGGGTGATACTAGTAGATTAATATTGAAGGTACAATAAGAAAAAAAATTCAAAATTGATAATAATGAAATAATAATATGGTAAAAAAATAATTTTTTTATTAATTTTATTAATTAGTTTTTAAAACTTCCAAAGGTATGTATTGATATTATATTTTTATTATTTTTCAGTTGTTTAGTTTAAAATACAAATAAAATTATGAAATAATTCTTGATAGAAAAAAAAAGAAAAGGAAATAAAAATATAAAACATAATAAATAGAAGTTATTAAATTTTATTTAATAAAATTTAAAAATTTTATGGGTCATTTCATGATTGAAATGATTAGGAGGCTATATTTTACTTCCGGTCATTTCATGATTAAAATGAAAGAGATAATTCCCAAAATAATCTATCACATTTTTGCGAATGAGATTTTTAATCCCTAACTTTTAAAACGAGAAAAAATAGTCCCTCACATTTCATGAATGTATTCTTTTGGTCTTCTGTCACTATTTCGTTTGTTTTTTTGTCACTATTCTGTTTGTTTTACATGGGCTCATTTGATAGAAAACAAACAGAATAGTGATAGATGACCAAAAGAGTATATTCATGAAATGAGAGTGACTATTTTTTCTCTTTTTAAAAGTAAAAGACTAAAAAACTCATTCGCCAAAATGTGAGGATATGGGGGATTATTTTGGGGGTTATCTCTAAAATGAACCTTAGGGGGCTATATTTTACTTCCTCTATTCTAAAAAAAAAGTTCATTTTTTATTTGATATAACTTTTCTTAAGTTAAAGGTACAACAAACTTAATGAATAATTAAATTTATAAATTTATAATTTTATTTTTACTTTTTAATTTGGGTTATATATTACCATTATTAATAATAGTAACACAAGAATTTTACACTATAAGTGGACTCTTTTTTTGGGGACAAAGTTAGTATTTTTCTAGGTTGATTTTTTTCATTTTTTTTTACTTATTATATTAGTTGACTTTAACAGTCATTAAGTCAAGAAAGTATTGATAGTTTTCTAAATTTCAAAATTGATTTGGCAGTTTTGTTAAACTTCAAGGGAAGTTGAGATAATTTACCCTTTACTCTTAAAATTGATGGAAGCACTCTAGTTGATATGTCTTCACTTCAATCTTATCTTGTCTAAAGTTGGTTTTTTTTAAAACCATTCCAAGTTTCCAACCTCTAACCGCGCTTTATTCGATATTCTATCATAAAAGTCATATTGTACTAAAATTGATGAATCTATCAACAACAAATGCACCAGTTCGTATGTACTAAATTTTCAATCTCCTTTTTTGGTTGAATATTTGTTTGTTCATTGAATTTGCTTTTGAAATAAAGAGTTATGTATATAAATCAAATAATTTTACATTTTCAAATATTGTATAAAGCAAATTATCAATAATATTAACATAACTAGTATACACTGTATGACATTGTAGGAAAATTCTATGGTACATTTCTAACATAACAATGCCTGCATCAATGTAATTGTAAGCCACCCTTTTAAAAGCTAACCAACAGAAATTTTGACAAACAAATTTTGAAAATTTTAAAATAGTTTTACTTTTAATAAGGGTGGTATTACAATGAATATAAATAGTAAGAGTGGTACTAGAAATGGTACAAGATATTAGGACATTCTAAGCTACACTTGTTACAAAAAGAACCAGTTTAGAAAAATAATATATACCCCTTGAGGTTCATTTTAGTTATGAAATAACCCTTAACATTTTAAAATTTTAGAGAATAAAATTTAATTTATCTGATATTTTTCTTTCTTTCCATGAGAAATCATTTTATAATCTTATTTTATATCATAAACCAATAAACTAAAAAGTTAATAAAAATATAATATCAATACATACCTTTAAATTTTTTTTAAAACTAAATAATAAAATTAATAAAAATTGTTATTTTTACCATATTACTATTTCATCATCATCAAATTTGAAAAATATATTTTTTAAATTTCTTATTGTATCTTCAATATTAATCTAGCACTACTATCTCTTTAAATGATTAAATAATTAAATGATTGTTCTATTATTTTTGTATCTCTATAAAATTCTAAGAAAGAATTATTTATTTAAATCTGTTACAATTTTATTTTGGTTATTAGAATTTGATGTAATGGTCATAAAATTAAGAATTTTATTTATTAGATTGAAGTAAATTGTTTGAATGAAAATGAAAAAATAAACATAATAAAATATTGCAACATCTAAACTTTGTATTTATTTTAGTAAGATGTTAGATTATTAAATTGTGTAGGGAGGAATTCATTTTGTTAAATCTCAAAGTCCATTTTTTAATTAAAACAAAACTCAAGGGGTTAAATATAACTTAAATGTTATAGTTTAAAGGACTAAATATTATGAATTTATCAAATTTGAAAGAGTACTAGTAGTTTATCCAAACTTTAGAGTTCGTTTGGTAATTTTGCAAAACTTTAGGGGTAGTTGATGTAATTTACCCAAGAATTTATTATGCATTAATTACTTTTTAAGATTATTTATTGAAAACATATTAAAACATAAAAATAAAAAAAAAAGTAGAGTAATTGATATCTTGAATTTGTTGAGAAACAGGAGAAAATGAAAAAAAAAAAAAAGAAGTATGAACTTGAAAGCACAAAATAGGGTGAATTCTCTTGTAAATTTTACAAAATGAAGCAGATATGTATTTAAAATATATTTTGAGTTAAATTTTAGATATATTAGCAAGAATTAATCAGTTATATTAGAAGTAAAAATTGTAGGTTTAGAAATATGGCTATTAATGAAATAATGTTATGTGAAAAAATTAGAAAAATATATATATATCCACCAAAAGAGATCGCTTCAATGTAGGTTAAAAGTAAATTGGATTAGAGTTAAACATGTGGTCATAGTACATAGCTTTTTATGTGTAGTACTTTGACTCTTAATTGTGATACATATTTTGCTTATCATGGTACTTAGGCTTTTTATTGTAGTACTACTCAATATAGTTGTGGTCTATTGAAATTCGATTCTAGTATGTAGTACTTTATTTATGGCACTCTAACCTTCAAATATAATGTATAAATCATTTACTATTTATATTTATGCTTATAGTACTAGTCAATATAGTTATAGAGTTGACAATGGTATATTATGTTTTGACAATGGTATAAAGACTTTCAACTAGGGTGCACGTGTGTTTGGTGATAGTATTTAAGATTTTGAGAGTAATAATAGTCAACATAGTTATAGTACATTGAAATTTGGTCCTAGTACATAACGTTTTGTTTGCAGTACTTTGACCTTTAATTGCGGTGCATATGTCTGTGATGGTAGTACATAAAGATTTAATTGTATTACTACTTAATATGGTTATGATACACTAGTGATGGATCAAACTATATAACACTTTGGTTATGGTATTTTGCCTTTTAATTATAGTGTACATATGTGAGACTATAATAGTTAGAATGTTAGATTTTTTATTATACTACCAGTTGATGTTGTTATGATACACAAGTTTTTGGTCATGATATATAGTGCTTCACTTTTAAGTGTGGAATACATATTATTTGCCATAGTATTTTAGTTTGATATTCCAATCACAATGTTGATACACGTAATGCTCGTAGTAGGTAAATCCATAATACAGAATCAACAAATCTATTGTTAATAAATATTATGACTAACAATCATAATATGATTGTGATTTCAATCATGATGCTAATGTGCGTTATAGGCAAATTTATAATACGAAAATCAACAAAACCATATTTATATATTTTATGACTGATCGACATATATATATTTATTTTTTGGTCATGCAGTTATTTAGTTATCATTTGTACTTATTATGTGCTAAGTATCACATGCAAAACATGCAATACCACTATATATTTAGGCCATTCTGAAGAGTAATTTTGTATTGCAGAATTTTCCCCTTTTTTTATATGTTCTTGATTATCGTCAATGTTTAAAATTGTCTGGAACAACTTTAAAATTGTATTGTCTTATTGAACATTAGTGACTACTCTCATGGGGGACTGTACATGATCCATTTGTTCGAATTCTAGTGGAGTTGGGAAGCTCAATTTAATAGAATGAATTAATTGGCACTTCATTTTCTTGAGTGGGTCATTTGAATTTTTAATGAATATATTTAACTCTCTCACTCCTTATTTGCTTTGAATGTACCAGTTGATATTTGGGACATAATTTCTCAAGCATAATAGTCTCTCATCCTCAATTCCAAATCTATTAAATTCAATTCGATAATAACTTGTGAATTTTAAATTGTCGCAAGTCAAAAAGATTGGCCAACTTGAGTCCATCGACGGCACACATGTTTTTTTAATGAAGTTGTTTAATTTTTCAATTCTTCATTGCTTCTCTCACCCAAAAATAGGTTTGCCTTCTGCAAGGATTGGTTGGAGGTCTATTTTATTGTATATTAGTTTATGTTGAGTATTTAATCATTTCTTGTAATATTTTCCTAAATAGTGTTCTGTTATGCTCCTTACTTTCTGTTATTAAATTTTTTATGAATAAATTGGTCATTGGGACTAGTCAAGAACAAAAAGCATCGTAGTATTAGAACTAGTCTTGTGCACAATTGTTAGAAAAATAGTTTCAATGGCCGTTAAAGTAGTTGAGAATGGAAGAGAGGGTTTGTAATAGTGGTAGAGAATATGTATGTATTTGTGTAATTCACATATGAATTGGGGTATCTCCAATTTGATCAGTCCATTTCTTACAAACAACTAAAATTTGGACCATCCTATTCATTGTAAACTATTAACTTCTAGGTTGTCGAAATTCCTTTTATTTTTTTGTTATATAATGGTTCCGTACTAATACATCTATTAGATGTGTGAATTTTTGTGACATGGTACATTGTCCTGTATTGGTAGTACATAATATCTATTAGATAGTATTTGACAATGATTTAATACTATCCATCCTTTATGACTAGTGATAGGTACAATACAACTACCACATATTTTATATTAGCGATAGTGTCTATTAAATAGTATTTGATAGTAGATACAATGCAATTAGTACATAGTGTTGTCTTAGTGATATATGGTATCCACTAGATGATATTTGATAATGAGTCAATAGTACTCATCCTTTATGGCTGGTGATGGGTATAATGCAATTGATATACTGTTTTATGTTAGTAGTACATGGTATACACTAAATAGTATTTAACAACGAGTACAATGCAATCAGTACACTGTCTTATGTTAGTCATATATGGTATCTACCAGATGGTATTTAACAATGGGTCAATGGTACTAATCATTTATAGCTAGGTGATAGGTACAATACAATTGGTACACGGTCTTGTATTAGTAATTTGTGATCTCTACTAGACGGTAATTCACAATGGGTTCAATGCAATTGGTATAGTTGTGTATTAGTAGTACGTAATATCTACTAAAAGGTAGTTGACAATGAATACAATGTAATTGATACACTGTTTTATGTTAGTGGTACTGGTATTTATTATATGGTATTTGACAATAAGCACAATGAAATTGGTACACTATCTTATGTTTGTAGTACATGGCATTTACTAAATGGTATTTGACAATGGGTACAATGCAATTGGTATACCATCATTAATTAGTAGTAAATGATATCTATTAGATGATATTTGACAATATGTATAATGCAATTGGAACATTGTCATGTGCTAGTGATACATAGTATCTGTTTGACAAAGGTCAATGGCATTGATCCTTTATGGCTGGTGATAGATATATTGCAATAGGTACACTGTCTCATGTTAGTGGTACATAGTATCTACTAAATGGTATTTGATGATGGTTACAATGTAATTGGTACAATATCTCATATTAGTAATACATGATATCTACTAAATAGTATTTGAGTATGAGTATAGCTAAATTGGCACAATATCTTGTGTTAGTGATATATGATATCTACTAAATGGTATTTAACAATGGTTGTAGTGCAATTGGTATATTGTCTTATGTTAGTGGTGTATAATATCTAATAAGTGGTATTTGACAATTGGTTCAATACAATTGATATAATGTTTTGTGTAAGCAATACCCTATCTTATTTGATAAGTTCACTTATACTTTTTGTTGAATATGAGTTGTGCACCTTTTTCTACCATACTTGCAGTATATTTCTTTAACTTTATTCAAGTATTTAACTGCTACTTACTCAAAAAAACAAAACAATAAATTAAAAATTCACAGAGCAAAAACTTTAAAAATTTATTTATAGAATATAAAGTTATGTCTATATTAATACATGTATCATGCTACACAAATTTTCAAGCGTCCTAATCATAAGATGAAATTGTTTTTTTTCTGTTCTTTCTTATTCATATTCTTATAGAAGTGCTTTTTTTTCCCCCAACTTATATTTCAAATTGTTACAAAATCATTTCAAATAAACTCAGAGTGTACTTTAAAGTATCATTTGGGAAAAATATATGATATTTAAAACTTATATTCATAAAGTATATTTTTAAGCGACAAAATGAAAGATGACTGGATGGAACGATTGTAGACGAGAAAGGTGGTGTTCACTTTTTTTCCAAAACCATAGTTACAAAAAGAAATACTATATTTTTTTCTATTGGTTATAAGTTTATACACATCAGCAATGTATCACAAACTCTTCCATACAATCTATAATATTTAATTCAAAGATGTTTTGGGAAAACTCTTTAAGGTCGTCCTTAATTTGCCATTTTAGGACTAGATCTAGCAATTGGCAAGTATAAAATGGTAATTGGGTGGGATACTCTGTTTGGTTGACCTAATTTCGTCCTATTTTTTAGGTTGCACCAAAATATTGTTTGGAAAGCTTAAAAAGTGTGGCTTTATTTAGTTAGATTAGTCTTTATTTTTATTTTGGTACAAGTGAAGAGAATTCCTATTGACCAAATTGTTTGGTTATATTAAATTTTAAATTTGTGTCTAACCCAAAATCCAAAAACTCAAAAAATAAAAATAAAAATGAAGTCTTCTTATTAATTTATTTCAACTTGGAAAAAAAGTAGTTATTAAACAAACGTTTTATCCTTACACTATTTTTCTATTAAAGGTAGAGTTGGGTAGAATAATTTTTGAGATCAAATTGTAATGCATATGTAAAATTATGATAAATCAATATAATTGGCAATTATCCCTTTGTTAAATATTGAAAATATGTGTTGTGATATATACTCTATAAGTATGATGATATTAGTATATTGTATATGTAAAATTTAGAACAATATTTACTTTATTTACTCATAAATTTTCAAGACATGAAAAGTAGTTATTCTTTTTTTTTTTTCCAAAAATAATGAGTTGTATTAACTTCATGAAAGTTAATGGGTACATGGAAGGCCCCCAAAGAGGACTATTCTTAGCATCGAAATCGGCTAAGACTAACTGACATCACGTCTTGATCCTAATTGTCCACAAAAGAACACTACAGACATGTATTGGCGAATACAGTGTTACCACCACTAACCAGAAGAAATTTTGGCAGCATCTCCTCTGGAACCTAAAAAAACCTAGTTCTGAAACAGCAGAAACTAGCCCAAACCAAAATGCAACCCAAGACACATATAACAACAAAATTACCTATGCACACCAGCTATTAACACAAACTATCAACAAACGCCAAAAATAATATCAACAAAAGAAACAACTTAGCTATCAATACCCACTACAACATCACCTCTTGTTGAATTGGATTGTCAAAATTCCAGGCATTCCTGCTGAGCCAACCCAAGCACATGCCGCTCCTCCATCCATTCCCTTTGAAACACTCACAAGTTTCGCCTTTTCCATACATACCAAAGAATGTACATTGTAAATTGAGCCTTCTTCGCCCAGGAATGTGTTTGCTGATTAACACAAATGTCTTGCCACCACTTCAAAAATTGGCCACAGAAAAGAGGTATATGATGCCACCCCAATGAAGCAATACTTCATATTTGCTGCACACATCTGCAAGACAAGAAGGCATGTTCCACCGTTTCAATCTCCTCTCAACACATAGGACAGAAGGAATCCACCAGAATTCGACGATGTTGTAATTGTGCATTGGTTGTAAGGATGGCAAATTACCCCCGACCCGACGGGTTCCCCGAACCCGGTCAAAACCCGATCGACCGGGTTTTTTTCGGGTTCGGGTTCGGGTTCGGGGATGGGAATGAAACCCGGGGTCGGGTTCGGGGCGGGTATGGGGGTACCTATACCCAACCCGACCACCGAACCCAACTCAACCCGAACCCGAAACCGAACTCCAACCGAACTCCGACTTGATGTTCGGGTTCGGGGAAAATCTGATCCCCGAACCCGAAAAAAACCCGACCCCGTTCTTTATATATTTTTAATACTATTTTATGTTTTAATTTTTATATTTAGTATTTGTCACTTGTAAATATGTAGCAAAGTTGATTTAGAAAAAAAAATACCACTTGAAATTAAGAACTTCATTTAGCCATTTTTTATTTATGTCTATTTACTCATTCTAATTATACTTTTGCCACAAGCTATTACTTCTATTCACCCCCAACAAATATGCAACATAATATTTCCTTGCCACTCGTGTTTGTAAAATAAATAATTGAGCATATCAACATAACTTTTATTTAATAGTGGATTCTCTTTGTTTAAACAAAAAGAAATTAAAAATAAATTCTTTTTTTTAGGGGAACAAAAAGAATAAGTATAATTATTTTTTAGTATAATTAACTAATTATAAAAAATTTAGTTTTTGCTTTTGTACTCTATTTTACTTCAAAAAGAAAGGAACTTCCTTCTAATAGTACAAAGATTATGCTTCAATAGTTATTTGTCTTGTAACCTTCCCATGAACCACTTATAATGTAATGATGTTAAGAAAATAATTAATAAGCATTTTATATGTCATAACCATGCTTTGCAAGTCTAATTAACTATTTGAGATTGTAAGCTATGAGTTATAATTCATACATTTATACATACATATTAAGTCATCATTAAATTCATAACTCATAGAGTGTATGATTCATCATTCATACAAATTACATTGAGTTATATTTATACATATAAGAAGTGTTATATATATATATATATATATATATATAAATATAAGATGATGGAGCTACTTAAGTAAATGCTATTGTTTTGAGCATTTGACCAATTGATTTGTATTACTATTACATATGACATGTATTATATTAGTTTTACTCATATATTAGAATTGATTGAATATAATATAAGAATTGAAGAAATGAACATGTTTATAATTTTAAATGAAATAAAGTTAAATAATAAGCAAAATGTTGTTCTATATAGTGACACCATTTTTACTTTTAATAATCTTTGTGACATTGTATATGGTCATAGTGTTTCATATACACTAATCTTAAAAACTTTATAAATTTTTTCATTAAATTATTGCTTCTTTTTTTTCATTAAATTGTTGCTTCATATTTATTTATATGTACTTTATCAAAATATATATAAGATTATGGAGCTAATTAACTAAATGCTAGTGTTTTGAGCATTTGATCAATTGATTTGTATTGCTAGTACATATGACATGTATTTATATTAGTTTTACTCATATATTAGAATTGATTAAATATAATATAAGAATTTAATAAATGAACATATTTATAATTTTGAATGAAATAAACTTAAACAGCAAACAAAATGTTTTTCTATATAGTGACACTGTTTTGTACTTTTAATAATCTTGGTGACATTGTATATTTCCATAAAACAACCATTAGATAATAGATTTGATGCTTCAACTTGTAAGAAAAGCGAAGCATTTGAATGTCCTTTATTAAAAGATATATAGTTCTAGTGTTTCATATATACTAATCTTAAAAACTTTATTAATTTTTCATTAAATTATTACTTTTTTTCCCATTAAATTACTACTTCATATATTGTTTAGTTTTATTGAATTGTTAAATAAGTCAAATATTTATAACTAATAAGTTTGATTTGATAATTGTAATATAATGGCATTAGTGTAGTAATTGAGATATTAAAATAGTAACAATAATATTAGTACATTACATTATACAAGGAAATTTTTTTTTATTAAAAAATGTAAAAATTATTGAAAAATAAGGTAAATATATGAAAAAAATAGAGTTGTTTCACAGGTTCTGGTTCAGGTTTCGGGATCGGGTTTCGGGTTTCGGGGAGTTGGGGTTCGGGTTTCAAGATCGGGTTTTGGGGTTCGGGTTTCGGGTACCCGCGGGGAACCCGAAACCCGATCGGGGTCGGGTATGGGATTTGAAAGTAAAACCCGATCGGGTTCGGGTATAGCATAAAATTTCGGGTTCGGGTTCGGGTATAGCAAACCCGACCCCGAACCCGGAAATTGCCATTCCTAATTGGTTGGCAAGATATCACTATAACATCGCCACATGAAGATCTTCAACTTTGGACTCACATTCAGCTTCTAGGTGGACCTCCACATTTTGTGCCTGTAACCTCGAGATAAACTACTCTCAGCTTGCTGCCCAAGAAGGTGTTTGGTATTTTGTACCTGTATATAAGCCGATTTGACAGTGTACTCCTCATCCCTAGTAAATTGCCAAGTTAATTTATCCTGGTTGCCTTCAGGATCCAAAGGTAACTGCAATATTATCTCCGTATCTTGTTACAAAAAAATGGAGGAAACCAAGCTGAAGTTCCAATCGCGCCCATCTTTCGTGAGAAGCTCACTAACCCAAGTAATAGGAGGTTGTGCTTGCCGACAACCATGCACTTGAAAACCTTGCCTTCTCGGAGTCCACGAGGACTCCCACACCCGAATTGATTTACCATCCCCCACTTTATATCTTGCCCCCATCTAAAGCACATGTTTCGCTGCTATCTATCCTTTCCACAACCAAGAATTGTTAGGTTTACATTGTGCCTGCCAAAACTCATCATTGGGAAAGTACTTTGCCTTCATTACTCTACTCATCAATAATTCCGGTTTAGTAAGCACTCACCAAAGCTGCTTAGCCAACAACGCATCATTGAACTGCTGTATATCTTGGAACCCCATCCCCCCATTCACTTTTCAACTTACTTATTTCTAGCCAGACTTTCCAATGATTTTTTCTCCGGCCATCAGCATGCATTCCCCACCAAAAGTTAGCCGATAGCCTACAAATCTCTTTACACAATCCCTTAGGAAGTTTAAAACAACCCATGACATAATTAGGCAAAGCACTTAGCACAGCTTTAATAAGGATTTCTTTACCGCCTGGCTAAGAAAGCTATTCTTCCAACTCTGAATCCTTTGCTAAACTCTCTCAATCATAAAATTGAAGACTTCTTTCTTTGATCTCCCAATCCGTATTGGCAAGCCCAAATATCTAGCATTATGTTGCTTTTTCATTCCCTGCATCACCTGACAAAGCTGACTTCTATATTCCCTGGAGACATTGGAGCTAAAGAAGATTGAGGACTTGGCCATGTTAATAAGCTGACCTGAACTGCGTCTATAGATGTCAAAGATAGCTTGCAATTGTTGAGCTTGCCTCTGATCAGCCTCACAAAAAACTAAGGAATCATCCGCAAAAAACAAATGTGTAATGATTAGACCATTGTGACTAGTCTGCATTTCATTAAATACACCCCTCATTCTAGCCTGTTTCAGTAAATGAGATAGAGCCTCCGACACAATAAGAAATAAATAAGGAGAAATAGGATTTCCTTGCCTAATTTCACTGGAAGGCTGGACAAAACCACATTGCTCCCCATTGATATTAACCGACATAGAAGCCGTGCTAATACATTGCCTAATCCAACCTATAAAACCCCATTTTCTTCATCACCTTCTCTGAAAAACTCCACTCAACTCGGTCATAAGCATTAACCATATCAATTTTTAACACCATAAACCCTTTCTTCCCTTTCCTCCTTGAATTCATTGAATACAAGCACTCATGTGCAATGATAACATTGTCAAGGATTTGTCTACCCGGAATAAAGGTGGATTGCTCTGAACTAATACACCTAACAAGACAGGCTTTGAGTTGATAGCCAATATTTTAGATATAATTTTATAGACCACATTATATTAACTAATTGGTCTATATTGAGATATAGAGATTGGAACTTCCACCTTAGGAATCAAAGTGAGCAACGTATGATTAAGCTTACGAAATATATGCTTATATAAAAAGAAATCCCTCATAGCATTGCAAATATCCAGCCCAACCACATGCTAATAAGTTTGAAAGAAAAGAGGCGTCATACCATCCAGGCCAGGAGCTGAATTAGGATTTATTTGAAAAAGAGCTTGCCGAATTTCCTCATCAAGCACGGGCCTCACCAAACTAGCATTCATTTGCCTGGTGATAGACTTCGGCAAACCCTCAAGCAAAGTCGGAGAATGTGATGGTTGACTAGAAGCATAGAGTTGCTCAAAAAACCCCAAAATCTCCTTCTTCACCTCCTCTTTCGTCCAACATTCCTGTCCCGTGGCTATGGTTAAGCGCTTAATACGATTCACCTTCCTTCTTGGCATTATGGATGTATGAAAATATTTAGAATTCCTATCCCCCTCTTGTAACCAATGATTTCTCGATTTTTGTCTCGAATATACTTCTTCCTCCCTATGGGCTTGATGCAACTGCCTCCTGAGGTCATACCATTGCTGCCAATCCCTAAACCCACCCTAAAGACTCATGGGCACCATTTTTTGTTTAGGATCCTGAAGCTGTCTAGCAGAATGAATGCAATGATTCCCTCTCTACTGTTGCAACTCTACCCTGCATTGCCCAATTTTGTCATTCACAATGGATTGCTTATTTCCCCGTTGCACCTTCTGTAATGCTTGAGACACCCTCTCAAACATAGCCCCCTTGTTGACCCACATTTGGTAAAAAATAAAGCGTCTTCTACGATGCTGCTGATGAGGATCAGTATTCAATAAAAGGAAAGAATGATCGGACACTTGCTTCTCACAATGATACACTTTGGTAAAAGGAAAATGAAGCCGTCACCAAGGTGAGCAAAAGAAATGATCCAACCTCTCCTCAACAAAGTCCTCCCCCACACGATTATTAGACCATGTGAATTGCTTTCCCACAAACCCCAGATCAACTATTTCCATTTCCCTAATGAATTTATTAAATGTGATACAACTAGAAATTGACCTTAGCCTCCCCCATCGTTTCTCCTGCGGAAGTGCAATATCAATAAAATCCCCTCCTAGAAGCCACCGTTGACCCCATTGATGTTTTTCATTCACCAGGAACTGCCATTGTTGTGCCCTTACCACACTCTCCGTACTAGCATGTACAAAAATAGCCCACCACACCTCTAACTTCCCCTTAACTTGATATTGCACTTGAACACAAAAAGTATTAAAGACCAAACTTAACATAAAAATGAAATCAGCCCAACACACCAATATACCTCGGCTAAAACCCTCAGGTTCTGCATATTGCCAATGATTCGCCATCCCCAAACTCCTACACACTTTATTTACATATTCTTTCTTCTTAGTTTCCGATAAGAAGACCACATCTGGATGCTAAGACGTGACAGACTCTCGCAATTGGGAAATTGTAGAGATTGCACCTAATCCTCTACAATTTCACACCCCAATCTTCATAACGTAGCATGGGACCCTAGAAGGCTAGTCCCCTTTACCTCATTTGAATGATCAGCTATAGTATGATGTCTTTTTGCTGGCAGCTCCACATTCAGTCCCAGCTCCTCCTCCAACAACCGAGTTCTTGATCTCGTCAAACTAACACCCCCAGAAGACAACTCCTTAATCCCTTCAGGTGCAAAAAACAACCTTTTTCCAACCCTTCTCCATTTGCTAACTCTCGGATCCTCA
Organism: Gynochthodes officinalis; assembly: GCA_020080225.1. Taxonomy (NCBI): domain Eukaryota; kingdom Viridiplantae; phylum Streptophyta; class Magnoliopsida; order Gentianales; family Rubiaceae; genus Gynochthodes; species Gynochthodes officinalis. Next base: position 31,390,732 of record CM034615.1, on the reverse strand, counting down.
CACACTTCATGGCCATTAGCAAAACTTACCTCCTTAACCTCCGCAACAAGCTGGCCTTCAACACATTCAACCATAATACCTGGAAGGCTCATCTCCACACTTTTTGCCGCATGTTGAACACCCTGAACATCAGAATCAGCAAGAGCAACCCGAGTATCTTTCAGCTCCCAAACACTAGTTGCAACCATAGCTTGCTCCTCACGCTGAAGACCTGAATTTAAGGGAATAACTCCAGCAAGATCAGCTTTCAGAAGAGCACTATGTTGCCCAACCGTTGAACAAATGCGCACATTAGATTCTGCCATGACAAAAAAATGTTGAACTTCAGATTCAGCAAAAACAGGAGAAAGCTGCACTTCAGAATCAGCATTCTCTAAAATATGAACCGTAGATTCAACATTCTCTAAGAACTACACTTCAGACTTGTCTCCAATCGGCACCCAACCTTCGGCTTCAACCCTAGACTGATCCTTATGTGAAAGACCAGCAGCAATAGCAGCTTGCGTATGAACAGCAGACAGACTTGCATCAGAATCAGCAGCAAAGAAAGGAAAGTTCAATTGCACTCCATGAGCTTTAGAAGTCGGGGGAAGACCTTCACTCAAAGCTGCATGTAGATGGCCTGCATTTAGACCATCAGCTTTATTTAGACCTGCATTCTGAAGAGCCACAACCAAACCTTCGTCAGCCTTCAGCCATTCAGACTCTCCAGCATGCAAAACTCAAGAATTAGAGGCAGGAATCGCAGTTGGAATCATGACAAGACTGAGCTCCAAATCCATATTAGTAGTCGGCAACACCTGAACCTCATCTGGTCTGTGCATCATTTCATGTGGAAGCAAAGGTTGTGCACTCTCAGAAAAAAATGGACCAAACTTCAGACCCCTTCCTCTTGCCAAAACCCTACTGCCCTCAGCTTTCAACCAATCTCCAAACTGCCCAGCTTTGAATTCACCACGCTCAGGTGCAAGCCGGTGAACAAGACACATTCTCTCCAAATGCCCAACCTTACCACAATAATAACAAAAGGCAGCCAAAGTTTCATAGCGAAAGGAAATCCAGCACACTTGAGAGCCAAGTTTCAGACTTGTACCTCTCAACAAAGACTTGGACAAATCAACAACAGCAAGAATCCTCATACATCTCCCAGAAACACTTCCAAATTCAGGAATGAGAACATCAAGAATCTTAGAAAACACCTACTGAAATCTGAACCCCATCTCTCTTGTGAGCCATTGAGTAAGTAAGTTACACACCTAAATCCACAACTCTACCTTACTAAAATCTTGCTCCAAATTCTGGACAGATGCGGACCATCACGGAGAACAAGGAACTGCTGGTTAAACATCTGTCCTCTACCTTGCAACACACTCGAAACTTATCATCTATATTCTGAAACACAAACTGAAATCTATTGGGGCCAAGCTCACGTACCTTAAAAGGAGCTTTAGTCGGCCACAACCTAAATAATGCACTCTTAAGACCTGTGAGATTCGCCCTCCTATCACCAAACACACAACTAAGAAGACTCCTTGAGCACTCCTCCAAACTAGCTTGAACATCCTCCTTCTGAATCAAAACACCCTTATCTTCCTCTCCAGTAAGCTCCAATTGCTGTAGCAACTCAAATACAGCCAACAATGGATCAGGAAGGATCCCACTATCCATCCTTAACAGACTAGAATCAAAACACAAATAGGAGAGGAAAAAAGGAAGGTAGAATGCAGATGTAAAAAAGGAGAAAGGATGAAAGACCACCACGACAAGAAGAAGACCACGACAAGTAGAAGAAAATCCATGACGAAAGAAAGAAAACAAACGATGAAGCAAGTAGCACAAAGCAGCTGAACAAAACTTGAAAGACAAACCAAAGAGCCTGAGAAAGGCACGTGGACTCCCCAAGAAAGGAGACTTCACTCCTAAGAAAGGAAATAAATGCGCCCTTAGTCGCACCTTCGCCGCACCTTAATCGCACCAAGAGACATTGAGGAGGACACTCACTATTTACTATCTAGTACAATACATTTATTGATACCTGATCAAGAAAAGTAGTTATTCATTCATTCTTTCCAAATTTAGAGAAAAAATACAATTTCAAAATTTAGCATAATTAAACATTTGATCCACAATAATTCCCTCAACATTTAATAAAATAAAAATAAAAACTAACTTGATCAAACAAAAAATAAAAATTGGGTAGCTCAAGTCCCATTAAATTTGAGTAACGAGTAAAAATTGCACGTAATAAGATTCGACGTTCCTAATATCAATCCCATTAGGATTTGATCTCTTTTTATTTATTCTTACGGCATGTTTGGTTCGCTGTAATGAATAAGGCTGTAATTGAATTTTAATTCAGTGGAAATTAGGCTGTAATGAATTAGGCTGGAATTGAATTGAATGAGTTTGGTTCAAAGGAATTGAATAAGGTTGGAATCATTATTCTTGTGTTTGGTTGGGGTGAATAGAACTAATGAATTGTGTTAAATGACTAAAATACCCTTATCTTAAGCATTTTATTACTGAGTGAGAAAATTACAAGAGAGAAAGAAGAGTGAGAAAATGATGAGAGAGAAAGAAGAGTGAGAAAATGATGAGAGAGAGAAAGTAGAGTGAGAAAATGATGAGAGAGAAAGTAGAGTGAGAAAAAATGATGAGAGAAAGAAGAGTGAGAAAATGATGAGAGAAAGAAAGTAGAGTGAGAAAAAATGATGAGAGAGAAAGAAGAGTGAGAAAATGATGAGAGAGAAAAAGTAGAGTGAGAAAATGATGGGAGAGAAAAAAGAATGAGAAAATGATGGGAGAGAAAGAAGAGTGAGAATATGATGAAAGAGAAAGAAGAGTGAGAAAATGATGAGAGAGAGAAAGTAGAGTGAGAAAAATGATGAGAGAGAGAAGAGAGAGAAAGAAGAGTTAGAAAAATGATGAGAAAGAAAGCGAGTGAGAAAATGATGAGAGAGAGAAAGTAGAGTGAGAAAAATGATGAGAGAGAAAGAAGAGTTAGAAAAATGATGAGAAAGAAAGCAGAGTGAGAAAATGATGAGAGAGAAAGAAGAGTAAGAAAAATGACGAGAGAGAAAATAGAGTGAGAAAAATGATGAGAGAGAAAGAAGAGTGAGAAAAATAATGAGAGAGAGAAAGTAGAGTGAGAAAAAATGATGAGAGAGAAAAAAGAGTGAGAAAAATGACGAGAGAGAAAGAAGACTGAGAAAATGATAAGAAAGAGAAAATAGAGTGAGAAAATGATGAGAAAGAAAGAAGACTGAGAAAAAGATGAGAGAGAGAAAGAAGAGTGAGAAAAATGATGAGAGAGAGAAAGAAGAGTGAGAAAAATGATGAGAGAGAGAAAGAAGAGTGAGAAAAATGATGAGAGAGAAAGCAGAGTGAGAAAAATGATGAGAGAGAAAGTAAAGTAAAAAAAATGATGGGAGATAATTAGAGTGAGTTGAAGGGTAAAATTGGAAAAAAAAATTAGCAATTACATCCTTCTAAGGAATTCCAATTCAGAGGTTGCATTGCTGAATTTCAATTCAGCCTTCTTGTGTAATTGGAATTTCTTTGGAGTTTTAATTCATTTGAACCAAACAAAGGAATTCTGGTTGACTAAGTTGACTAAGGAATAGGGCTGTAAGTAATTGCCAATTCCTTCCAACCAAACATGCTGTTAGTGACGCTAGCTGAATGGTTGCCGCCCTTGCCGCCACCAACTCTGAAGAATTGGCTAGAGTCCCACCAACCGGCAACGGACACCTTCAATTTTATAAGTAATTAATTTAATTTTAAAATAATAAGAAATTATTACACGATTTTTAAATAATTAAAAATAATAAAATTACACACTTTTAAGTAGGACCTATTGATATATATATTTATTATCCATGTTCATTATCCCACCCACATCGGGCATTCCAGTACCACCTTAAAAGAAAAAAATAATTCCCATCTTAATGCTACTTGTACCATTAAGTTTCAGGAAGACATAATAAATCGAAATTCTCATCCAAAAACTCCAATCTCATTGATACCTATTGAAGGACGTGCGAATAAGATAAGATAAATAAAAATTGAATAATGCTTGAATCCACAAGAAGAGCACTATTTCAAAAAATTATTTTTGTATAAAAAAACTAGTTCAAAATTAAACAAGTCTTTCTCTGAATTTAGAGAAAGCATGAACAGCAATATACATAAAACCAGCACGAGAGACTTAGGAGGCGATTTTGCAAAATGGTAAGTGTTGTTTTTTCGGACTGCATTTAGAGGCATAAGTGCACTAGAATGTTAGAAATATAGTGAAAAATCTACCAAAAAGTTGGATAAAGTATAGGAACATTAAGAATGTTAGCTGACAGACTGATAAAAAATTAGAGCCAGTGAACAAAACAAGGGTTAGACTTTGTAAACGTCTTATTGACATGGAAGACAAAGTTAGCACAAGTAAAAATGTAAAAGTAAAAGTAAAAAATCAATTTCTAATATGTCACATGTTAAGCCTAAACAAGAAAAGAGTTCGTTGTCAGTTGGTGGGTCTCCACGTGACCGCCCCATTAGTAAGGACGTATTGTAACCTCGAGATCTAGTGGCCCAATCCTCTCACGCACCTATTTTTAGGGACATCTATGATTAATATTTCTCATCAGGGGTAGGATCGGAGGGTGAGAGACCCTTAAAGTTGGGAATTCAACTTTAAGAAAAGAGTTTAACTGAATTGGGTTACGTCGAACCCACGTGCAGAGGGATGTAAAAGAGATGTAGACTAGTTTTGATAAAAGTATTATCCACGTCGAAGATCAAGTTTGTCAAGTAAAAGGAGTAAAAGTAAAAAACTTATCTTTCCAACACATAAGTTCAAAATAAAAAAAGGTAAACCCAAACTATGCCATATTTAACCTATGCATAAGGGAGGGAAATCTACTGTTATATAATAAATTGTCCCAATTCAATCCCCTCTCCTAACAAGGTTTGTAAAGGCTTGTCATGACAAATCCCCTAAAGAGTTATAAAGGTTAAAACTTTGAAATGCTTAGTATATATACAAATGCCGACATTAAAATCTTTTAAAATGCTTAAAAATGCCAACATCTATTGAAAATGCAATTAATTGCCAAGCTGATGTGAAACCAAGGTTAATGAAATTTCACTATTGATAGTGTTGGGAATTAAATGATTATCAGACTATCAACATGATTTGGTACATATATTTAGAAAAAAAATTCACTTCAACCCATCAAGAAACTAATAATAACTCTAACTTGTGGATTTTGTGAATTAAGGCTAGTAGTAATATTTCCATCTTTAGCAAGTTAACATTGCTTAGTTCTTTCTCCAAAACTGGAGAAGAACAAAATGGAAAATCTATTCCACTTCTACCAATTGCAAATTTGACACATCCCACAATACTCAGAACTTGTTGCTTTATGATTGTAATGTCACTTTCTTTTGTGAAATTCTCTTTCCATTGTAATTATTGGCTTGAACTCCATTCCCCAGTTGAGCATGTCTACATTATTAGGATAACAAAAACACTGTATCATCGTCACAAGATGAATAATGGATGCCATTGCTTATGAAGTCATGAAAATCTATTATTTCTTATTTTCCCGATTATTACTCATCGTTCACAACCTTTCGTAAGATTCCATTGAAAGATATTGGAGGAAAACATACCCAACCATCCCTTTTTGGCTCAAAAGTGAAGTGGGAAGCAAATGAAATTGCGCAGGCTTCTGGTTAAAAAATGGAAAAAAATCATGACATATGTGCCACGAAACACAATAATTAGCATGATTTGGAAATATCATGTTTTGTTCTAATGGATGAATGAATTATAAGTGTATCTTTTGTTATCGACCCGGTTAAGTCGAGTCACAGCTCTGACAACAGGGACTTACAATGCGTTTAATTTTAGTGCAATTGCCAGCGTTAACCACAAACTTTTTTCTTTTTTTAAACAGTAATGTTTCTTTCCGTAAAATATATATATACGGCAAAGGGAGTGCAATACCCGGGAAAAGAAATAGGTGAGAAGTACAAGAAAAATATCGACCATTGATAATATTTATTTACGACAGCAGAAATAGAAAGTATCAATAAAAACATTATAAAAAAATTTCTCATTATTATTACTCCATCTGTCCGCCCCAAAAAAAAAAAAATCCACTTTGAAAAATTTTTCTTATCCCAAAAAAAGAGTCTACTTTCAAACCAAATTTCTAAAATATCCTTATTAATAATAATTATATATACTCAAAATTTAAAAAGTAAGGATAAAAATGTAAAATTATATATTTAGTGATGCATTAAATGAATTGTATCTAATAAATAATAAAAAATTATATTTTAATTAAAATGGACTTTTTTTTAGAAAGTATTTTTTTTAAATAGAAAAATTTATGAATAGTTTCGTGCAATAATTTGTTTATAGCAAGGATGAGAAGGACCTAGGTGAATCGCAAGTGGATTGGGAGGCATTGACGTAGATTGTAGGAAAATCCTATTTCTCTCATGTTGGTGGACCAAAAATGGGTTTCCGTAATGGATAATGCCAACACATAATGCCACTTGAAACATGGTTAATCTGCATGGAAGTCACTAGTAAGTTGAAGTGGGCAGAATTATTCAGCATCGATTCTCCACATAACTTTGCTGTTGGTGTGCTCCTTTCATGTCGTAGTTCATGCACAATTAAGGGGTTCTTGTCTTATTGCAAGGGAACACTTAATAAAGATAAATCAACAATTAGAAGCGGCTTCCACTATCGTAATATTTATTCATTGTTAGTGGTCCATTATAGGATTTAGATCATGAATTTTTGGTTTGGGAAGTTCTTTATTTGATTCTCGCATAAAGGGAAGCAAGCATATCCAAATTATTAATTCCTGCTAGACTAAACAGAAGAAATATTAATATAAAGCTGAGCTGGAAATTTTTTTTTTTCTTCAAGAAAGTTATGGATCTGTGATGGGAAGGATGACAGAGAGCTGGGAAATAAAAATGAAAAAAAAAATGGCATTATGTACAATGTTATTAATTTATTGTAATTCACTTTAAATGCAACCAACCTCATTTTGGCATGTTAGCCAGGTGAGTTCACTTGGAGTACATAGTGGAATCTATGAAGCTGGACTTAAAGTTTTCTTGAGAAGTTGGGGATTTATAATGGGAAGGATGAGAGTGATAGAAAATAAAAAGGGAAATAAATTTGGCACTAGTGCATCCTTAGGGAAATTTTTGTGGGTACACATATATTCATATGTAGTTTTCTCCGAATAAAATCAACCAGCACATATTAGTCAGGAGGAATTGAAGAGAAATAGGATTTTCCTACTATTTAGAATTGAGATTTGCATGTGATTCCTTTACGGGTGGTAAAAAAAATAAATAAAAGAAATCATTTTAATGAATTGCATATGTGTGTTTAAGGATTTCTTTTACAGAATGAGGGTTTGATTCTCACAATCTCTATTTTACTTTTTCTTTTAAACGTACTTTTTCTTGTGTCAACTTTCATGTTAAGCGTTCAAGAAGTCTTTAAATACGTTTATTAAATATAAGTGGGTTCCTGTCCCGATCGCGTAATGACCGTGGACATTTTCGCTTATAAAAGTATGTACATAATGCAATGCCGCAACGAAAAAGGCTAATGATCATAAAATATGCGTATTATTACTGTAAACAATTGTACTAAGATGTCAAACAACAAGAGGCGCACTCCAAATGATCACGCCATGGCACAACTTTTGTTGGGGTCGGAGGTAACTCTATTGTCATAATCACTTGAATGATTACAAACATTTGGTTATGTTTAAATTTTCTCTGTTTAAACCGTCAAATCCATTGTTTTATAATGTAGAGAAGATATTTGATGCACAGACTATATCACCTACGATAGAGTAGACATTTGAGTAATTTAGAAGTAAAATTTAAAAATCTAGTTAAAACATATATAATTTAAAGAGCCAAAATAATATAATTTTATTTTGATCAATTTGCTACACAAAAATAAAGATGCAACCATTGAATACAATATTCGGTCCATGAAACAATGTTTAATTACTGTACATAATTGAGATTCACTTCTATGGCATTGCGTCATGGGAAGATTTTTTGGGAAGACCATGAATGTATGTGATCAACAAGGATTCTACTTTTTGGATGCTAAAATGTGTTGGATTTGCATTAGCCAATGCCTAACTCTCTTATTGGAAAAAGCAGAATTCAGATGCTCTGTTCCGAACTCCAACAATGGGTTTGATATAGCCTACTTCACAGGCTACTCTTCTCACCTAAAGTGAGCAAATGGATAGGATGAACCTATATTTTACTATAATCTTGTGTATAGTGTAGATTAAGGATAAGATACAATTTTTTTATAGGATAAAATGAGGATATAAAATTTAGAACTAATGATTTATAAGATAGATTATAAGTTTGAACTCTTAGAGTATACGGTATACATAGTAGAATATATTATTATATAAAGTATTCTAACCTCTATAATATTCAATTAAAAAATTATAAATTAAAATATAAAATTTAATCAATAATTTTACTTCTTATTTGTATGAAACTCGTTATTTAAAAAAAAAAAGAAGTTAACTTTTGATTATGCTAATCAATAGATGTGATAATGTTTTTGTATGCCTTTTTGGATGATTTTGCACAAAGTATGTTTTCTTTTTTTAAAAAAAAAAATTGATAATTTGTGCTGTTTGAAAAATATTTTTTATAATAATTTTATTTCAAATTTTATATACTTGCATTTAAATTCAGATAATATACTTATTATTACTTATTTTATTAAATGGTTATTTTGTTAACTATACAACTTAAAAATTATTTGATTTAGAAGCTATAATTAATATTTAGTTTTCTTAACTTATTCTGAATTGAGTTTAGTATTTTATATTTTATTTCTTCAGTGTTAGAATTACTATTTTTTAACAATGAAAATTAACTTTTATTTATACAATCAAAATAGTAGTATGGCATATATTGAAAAAAAAAATTTATATAATATATAAATTCCCCCAATTCTCAAAATATAGGCTATGTAGGTTTATCCTTTACCCTAACTTGTAAAATATGTTATGATAGGATAAGGGTAGATTTTTTATATACAGGGTAAGGATACAAACTTTGAAACCTGTACATGATAGGGTAGTGCACAAGTTTTAGTTGTTACCCTATAGTATTCTACCCATCCACCCCTACTTTTGCCTAATACTCACATTGCCCAAAGAAATTAAACTTAAAAAAGGGAATTGATAGTAAACTGTCAAAAGAAACAAAAGAAAGGAGAGTTTTTCTCTAATCTTATTTAGACATTTAAGTAACAAATCAAATGATTTTTGGATATTTATGTGACAATAGTTTGTTTCTTTAATCTTTTATTGTGAAGGACGCTTTCTTAGCCCCCCTTTTTTTTTTTTTTTTGCTTTTAACGAAAATTCATAACACTAGAAACCAATTTACATTGTGTGTGTGTGTGTTTTTTTTATTATTATTATTTTGGTAGATTAGAAACCAGTACTGCTTATGTGTCACGAAAATTTTCTCAACAATATTGCTTTGCAACAGCTAACGGATTTTCAACCCTTCATTAATCTATCCTGATTCCCTCATATTTGGATTCACTCAGCCTGGCCTGTTAGTTTGAAAGGAAGAAATTGTGCGAAATTAAGCAAGCAAAGGCACAAATAAATTTACATACTACAAATGTCAACTTTGCATTTAATACTTATCAAAATACAAGGAACCCAATTCAAGCTTGCAACACAAAATCTCTAAGACTCATTATGTGGAGTCACTACTTTGCACAAAGTATATAAAAATAATAGTGGTGTAGTTGAAAACCCCAACTACTAAACATCAGCCAATTAGAATTAAAAAACGTGAATAGTAGGTCTAGTTACATGCATGCATGCAAGCTAAATCAACACCCAACTGCCAAGCCATTATTCAGCATTCTTACACTCTTGGAGGCTTCCATCATCATTAGTTAAAGCTTAACTTCAACTCAACTCAAATCTGTTCCAACAATGTGCCATACCTAGGTCATGACCTAGTATTCGTTACACACTTTTACAAAAGTTCAAAAAGCAATCCAAAAACCAGTGCCTTATGTCGATTCCAAGGCCAACATCCCACATTCTAACCAACACCCTTAAGAAACTTACCCAAGTATAAACCAAACTCATCTCAACGGCTAAAAATGCCCCAATGCCAATTAAGGGTCATTTCCAATACTTGCCAGCAATTAGTTCACTACAATTAGTCACCAAGACCCTAGATATATATATATGTTATGGAGAAAAAATTAGTAGTGACAGTTGTAGGAAAATCTTTCATCCAAGTGTAACAAGGGCTTAGCAGCCCTTAAATCATGCAAGGTTACTTGGAAACCATCCAAAATCATTTTAAGAACTTCAAAGATCACTTAAGGAAGTCCAATTGACATTTTGGCATCTTAAATAGCTCTGATTCCTGAATCACCTGATTCGCATGAACCAACAATCTGATCAGTAACTAATATTAATTGTTGACAATTGAGGTTAGACTAATGAAAACAGTTTAGGGATCTAACGTTAAACTTGTTCATCTATATGGGTGGTTCAATGGAACTCTAATAAAGTCATCTTGTTGAAAATATTGAAACAATAATATTGAGTTTCTAACGAATAGAAGAAATACAAAACAAATTGTAATTCAGGATATGGTTTAAATAACGTTTTGAATAATTCTAAAGTGGATTTCCTTGTTTTTTATGTGAAAATAAAAAATTGTTACATTACCCCCCCCCTCCCCCCCCCCCCCCCCGAGGTTTGACTTAATTACAAAATAAACCCTTATAATTGTAAAAAAAAAAATTTACAATAAAACTCTTTTTTTTTTAATTTCCTTTTTCAAAAAGTCAATGTCATTCAATTTTGAATAAATTTTCAAAATGAACTTTTTGTTGGCGTTTTTTTAAAGGATGATTTCATTTATTCAAGTTAGGTTTTGTGGTTATTAGGTAGGTGAATTATTATCAATTAAACCTTTGAATAAGCAGAACATGATAAAGTTATAGACCTAACACCATAATAAATAGAAAAAAAAAATTTGCCAACACAGAAAGACCCCCAAGAGGGGTAAGGATAAGAGAGAGCTAAAAACAAATATTTAGTATATAATCTCATGTAATTTCAAATCTTATCCATTACATATATAAAATGAAAATAGTAATTAAAAATAAATGCCAAAAGAAAATAAATAAAATGACAATTTATAACTTATAAGGGTCATTTGGTAATTTAAATATATCTCACGAGGCTAAATGTAATTTAAAACTTGTAATAGAAGGCATTTTATGATATTCATAATATTTTGTGCTGATGTTAGCAAACACTATAATGTCATTAGGTGATAAGGAGCTATTTGTTAACTATTTAGACTGTTAAGGGAGATGACTGTACATGTAATATTTACAAAGGACATGGATCAATTAGTAATAAGACAAAACCACAAGAGAAGAGAATGTAATTATCCCAAAATTTTTCTCAAATTTATCATATCATGCCATGACCAAAAAGTTATAAACTAAAATTGCCCAAGTAGGCGTACACATACCACCCCTACTGTCTTGGTAAGTGTTGTTAAAAACATAGATTGAATAGGCTAATTCTAATGATTCAGCCCATTACTAATAGAGTTAATTACGTCCACCTCTTTTAAAATTTGATAATATTACAAAATATCCTGCTTAATTAGTTAAATATTAATTATTTGAGAAAACTTTAAATATCCTGCTTAATTAGTTAAAGATATAGTATCTAACCTCTTGAAATTTAGTAAAACTATTAAACGAACTCAATTAGTCAAAAAAGTTATGTGCATATACAAATTTACCTTTAACTTTTTTTTATTAATTTTTTTATATATAACTATATTTGTAACTTTCACTATAAAAAAATGGAAAAATTTCTCATTTAATTAAGTAAATAGGTGGATTTTTCATGTATATAAGTCTGATTTTGAGAGTAAAAAATTTGATGAACAAGAAAAATAGCAATAAAATTTCAATTTAAGAGAAAAATGTAAAATCTTAATCAAATTTTAAAATTATATTTTTCATTTAATATTATTTTCTTTTTTATTTGTAATTTTAGTTCGATTTATTTATAGATATTTTAGTTTTTTCCTCTCTTCGCAATGGTTAACTTTGAGTTAAGAAATATATTTATAATAATAGGGATGATTTTGTAATTTTATAATATTTTGAGAGGGGTGAACGTAGTTTAACTATCACTAACAATGTCTATGATTTGAACTTGTTGAAAAACCTAAATATTGAAGATCTAGATTCAAAATCCCAAGGGGAACGGGTAAAACCCGGCCCACCAGCCCCCCTTTTGTTTTTTTGTTTTTTTTATTAAGAATTCGAAACCCTAATTTTTCCACTAATTAATTAAGCCGCCGCCGCCACCACCAACCTCCTACTTCCCTGCTCTACTTCTGCCACGCCTCTCTGTTTCTTTCCGAATTCCTTCCTCACTCTTTCATGATTTTAATTATTTAAATAATATTTTGTTTGTTAAAAATAAAATTTTTAATGATTAATTTTTTAAATAAAATAATATTATTTTGTTTGTTAAAAATATTTTGACAAATATTTTCAATCTAAATTCGTTGCAAATTTATATTCGTAACATTTTAATTAAGCCCATTAATAACTATATATAATCTAGTTGAAAATATAAAATAAAAATTTATATAACGCTTTACTTCGTTATTGAGATTCTTTTAAAATTAAATAAGTAATGAGATTTTAAAGATCTAATAGAAATAATTATAAACAAACCTTTATTTTTGGGCCAAATTAAATACTGAATAAAAGTTTACAAAATATAAGGCATCAATATAAAATATGAAAAAAAATTAAAACTTAAAAGTGAAAATTTAGATAAAATATAAAATACAGGGAAAATTTTAGAGGAAGCTAGAATTTGATAAAAAAATAAATAAATTGGAGTCAAGAAAAATATTTCAATATCTGAGAGAGTGAAATCAGGAAAAAAAAATTGAAAATTTTAAAACTATTTAAGTTAAAATATAATTTCTCAAAATATTAGGGTAAGAATTTAGTTAAAAGCAGAATTTCATAGAATGAACGCGTGCATTGTGAGATTCAAAATGAACTTTTTAATATTTTATAATTATAATTTTTAAAATTTTAATATGGGATCATTTTTTTGAAAATTTAACACTATTTTATCATTAATAATATATTTATGGCAAAAAATGTATTTATGGTACCGTCATGATGTCATTTGGATTTTCGCATCCCGGGTGAAGTTTATCTAAAAAATTGGGGTCACAAATTTGTTACGACAAAATAACTTGTTGAGCCATATATACACACATATATGCATGCACTTGTTTTTTTGACTCTAAGTAAGTCATGAGGTATGCCTAGTGATAATTTAAATTTTATACATACTAATTATTTAAGAAAAAAATTTGTGCATTTGAAAATATATAATTAGCATTTTTAACTTCTTTTACTGTATTTTTTAACTATAAAGTTCTTTTTCAGTTAAGCACTTTATATAAATATGTTGCTAACTGAAGTATAATGCTTTTGGTATTTTGAACAAAACTAGTGTAAGATTCTTGTGCAAGGCACAGGGATGTGTTGTTAATGATTTGTTAAATATATATTGCTAAAAGTTTGGAAAAAAGAAAAATAAAAAAATGTTAAAGATAAATTCTCAAATAATCAAAATTAATAAAAGTATGAAATAATATTTATTGAACAAAAGTATCAGATAATGTATTCATAGATTGTGCTAAGAAAAATATTTTAAAATAAAACCGTCAAATAATGATTATAATTTTTTAAAAAATAATGTAAAATGCAAAGCTCCAAATCATAAATCCGTTGCATATAAATCATAAAACTAGATGTAAATTTTAATTTTATCATAGTTTTGTATTATATATTTCACTACAATCTGTTGAAATTCCACATATATAAAATGAATGATTAATTCCTAGAAATCAAAATATCAAGTAATGAAAAAATCATAAAATGGAAGGCTTAAACTCTTATAAATAAATATGAATTAATCCTACAAAATTACAATTCATAATGCTAGGCAACAAAAAATGTCAAATTGGGGGAGAAAAAAAAAAGATAACTCCCAAAATGGTCCCTCACATATTGGTCAATGATCTTTTTAGTCCCTCACTTTTAAAACGGGAACAAATGATCCCTCACATTTCATGAATATACCATTTTGATCCTCCGTCACTATTTCGCTTGTTTATTTATCGAAATAGTGACGGAATAGTATCGAAATAATGACAGAATAGTATCAGAATAATGACAGAACAGTGACAGATGAACAAAAGGGTACATTCATGAAATGTGAATGACTATTTGTTCCCGTTTTAAAAGTGATGGACTAAAAAGATCATTGACCAATATGTGAATGACCATTTTGGAGGTTATCTTAAAAAATATATATATTAATAAGGTCAAAAAAGAAGAAAGAAAAAGTAGTACTCCATCAGTCCCAAAAAAATGGTCCATTTTTCATTTGGTACAACTTTTTTTTTAAGTTATAAAGTACAACATACTTAATGCACCATTAAACATATATTTTTACATTTTTATCCTTATTTTTTAATTTAAGTTATATATTATAATTATTAGTAAGGGTAATATAAGAATTTCACACCAAAAATGGACCTTTTTTTGAGAAGAAGTAAAAATTTTGAAACTCAACTATTTTTTTAGATGGAGGGAGTAATACCTTGAGGATATAGATATCACTGATAAACTTCTAAAAGAAGAATTACTACAAAAAGATTAAACCAGTTAATTAATTATGAAAAAGCATACCATCAAAAATTAAATTATTAAAAACATCTGGCATGATATTCCTGTAATTAATTTGTTGTTTTTGAATAATTCAAAATGTAAGTTGGTGAGGACATAAAATGTAAGTTGGTGCTTATGTAAGTTGGTGTTTTTTTTGTGATTGTAAAAAAAAATTGAATTTGGCAATGGACATGAATAATAATAAGCAAGTTGGTGAGGACATAAGCACCATAATACATGGATAAAGAGGAATAAAATTGTAGATGACAATAAACATGCTAATTGTAACTATCCTTTAATGGCAGTTTTGATAATCGTTAGGTATGACCAATAATTTTTGTCTAATCTAACTAATAAGCAGATACCAATTTATCAAGGGGGGTGTTTAGTTGGGGAAAATCAAATCGATTATTGGGATTCATTCTTTTATTTGATGTTGGTTAGGGGTAATGGGAATAACAACCAATGAATAAATAGAAACCAATCTAAATTCATATTTCTTCTTCGTGGTACATGCTAATAAATAGAAAATTTATAAGATATTAAATTTATCAATTAAGTAAGAATTTAAAAGATTAAAATATGCAAAGTTTAACTTGTAGTTTTTACATATTTCCTTATAAATTCTAATAGTTGGCACACAAATGTACATAAAAAAGTATTATTCTACATTTTATAGTGTATAGTTTTCATTTCTAATGTTGATGTATTTTCTACAATCAATTAAATACTTTTTTTAATCACATAGATATTAACAAAGAAAATGGGAAAAATGCCACAAAAAAGAGAGGAAATAATCACACAATACAAATAACACAATTCAGAATTTAATTGCAAACATATAAAATTCCAAAAAGTCTAAGATAATAAAAGTTATTATCCAAAGTGATTAAATTATTCCCTAATCCCACATTTTTGTTGCAATAGGTGATCTTGAAAGTTAAAATAATTTTTTCCACTAATTGAAAATAAAATGAAATAAAAATTTATGCAAAATCTCTTTGCATTTATAATCTTGTGCCCTTGTTTTCTATGATATCCTATTAATTTGGTTGCCTTACAATTAGTACGTACGTCGATTCAATGGATGATATTGCCAATTGTTCAACCCTAATTGAGCTTTATTTCTAGCAAATATGTATTCCATTTTATTTTTTGTACATATATTTATGTTATGTAAGATATAAAAAATTATTATCTCAAAATATTAAATAATTTTCTAATCTTCCCTTTTTGTTGCAATTGGCCTTGAGAATTAAAATATTTCTATCAACCGACTGAAAAGAAAGAATTAAAACTTACACAAAAGATACAGGATAAGAAACATGCAATTTTAGCAGGGAAAAAGAGGAAAAACAGAGGAAGGTGATAAAATATTGAATTTATGGACAAAACATACTATTGAAGTTATAAATTTATCTTTCATTCGTTACATAGTTTAATTCCAAAAAATATTTCAAGGGAAAAATTTGCTATATAAGCACGAAGCACCACAAAAAAAAAAATGTAACATCAATTTATTGAAGGGAACAAGAATTTTGACTATCTTCAAATTACTAAAAAATTAATGGACAACAAATATATAATTTTCTTAATAGTTTGTAAAACTTAAAACTTTAACCATCTTCTAATAACTAAATATTAATATTAATAGTAAAGTACATCAAAAAGATAATTTAGTCCTTAATATTTATAATAATTATATTGAAATTGACTGACAAAACTTTTACTTTTATATAATAGAAATTATACTAATGGGCCTATTGAAACTTTTTTAGTAAGCATAACTTTAAATAGGAGTGAAAAAGTTATTTTGATTAATGGTTTAATTGAGGCTCACATAATGAAATTAAAAAATATTATAACTTTGGATATATATAACTATTTATTTTTACTATGTAAATTAATTTTTATAAAATATATTTAGTTTAATAAATAGAAGTAATTGAAAGTAAATAGTTATAATATATAAATAAGGATATGTAAATGCATAGTGAGAATTTTTTCCTATAAATAATATAACAATTATATAGGATCATAGTATTCACAATTTACTTAAAAATTTTATTTTAAAATATTTTTGAATAAAGTTTTGAAATATTAGTGGTATCTTTTAGTTAAACATCCTCAAGAAGAATGATCACAAACTCGACCAACCTCGACAACAAACTCGATCTCAATAGGTCAAGTCTTAGGTCAATAATGAAGTGGAGTGGTAAACAAAAAAACAAATTCTTTATAATCAATTAATTGGTTGAGTTCAAGGTCGATCCCACAATTGAGTGTCATTATAATATTTATGTCAAGTATATTTTTTGGCCGAGTTTAACGTCGAGCATTAGGTTGATCACCAAGCAGAAAAACAAATCCTATATAATAACTTATGTGGTCGAGTTTAAGGTCGATCTAACAGTCGAGTTTCATTATAAGATTTAGATCAAGTATATTTTTTTGGTTGAGTTTAAGATCGATCATGAGGTCGATCACTAAATAGAAAAACAAGTACTAGATAATAACTTAAGTGGTCGAGTTTAAGGTCGATCCAACAGTCAAGTGTCATTATAAGATGTAGGTCAAGTATATTTTTGGTCGAGTTTGAAGTTGAGCTTGAAGTCGCGCGCTAAGTAGAAAAAACTACTCAACGTAAGGCAACTCACTAGAAAGAATATTCTAAAAAATTCTTTCATAATCATGAGTGCAAATCACACCACAAATAGCAAGTGTTAAAAAATTACGCACATCATTACAAATGAATTAGAGTATTCCGAATGTGTATTTACAAAATACATAAGAATTCATTTTTTCTCCCAACACATGAAGAGATTAGAGCAAGTTTTACGGTTGTGTTCACTTCCTCCACAGCGATCACATTTCTTTGCAACTCTCTCTTCACCTGTTGAAAGGATTCTTTGTTTCTTGCATCTACTACTCTTAGACCTTGGTTCTGAACGAGCTAGTTGAATAGATAGAATTATGTTAGGCACAATCCAATCCCTACCCAAAAACATCAATCTTTCCACTAGAATTTCCACTATATCTAAAAACATCAATCTTTTCTGCAACTTTTTTGATAGTAGTGGCTTCTTTTTCTCTTTCATTAGTGTAGCTTGTTTCATCATAGCTAGTCCTAGACTAGTCTCTCTTGTATTCGTGGGAGAGTGGTTTTCTTTCAACCGTTTTCACATTGTTCCTCCTTGGCTATTAGCATTAGTCCAAGGAGATCAGTTAGCCTTCTTTTGCTACCAATTGTACAGTTCCAATTTATTCATTTAATGAAATGTTATGACTGCCATTTTAGGGAAAAAAAAATCCAATCCTTACCAACCGACAGAATTGGCTCTACATAAGCGGCTAATAGTGCATCGATATGATAAAATGGTGAGCATAAAGAGTAATGGTTACTTTGCCGGCGATAGGTTGTAGCTAACGCATGAACACAAGGGAGTTGATCCATATCAAACATTTAACACGTGCATGTTCTTTGAAGCAAATCAACTATAAAAGTACAGTTTGTTATGTCTCGTACACACTACCGATGTATATCAACAGGTTCAACGACATATGATTGTGCATCTCACATCCAAGATGCAAGCTCATTTTCAATGTAGGGGGTTGTCTGCGTTTTCAGTTCACTAGTTGTTGTACGTCTTTCATAATACCATCTCTGTAGCGTGTTCCGAATGTACTTGACCAAACAATGAATTGGTAATTTACGTGCATCCTTCAATAATACATTGAGACATTCTGCAATGTTGGTGGTCATTATAGTATACCGTCTCCCTTCAAAATGTGCCCGTGATTATGGTTCAATGCCGACCTCAATTAAATACTCGCACACGCGTACATTTAGTAGGGAAAGAATTCTTCACATCTCATTGAATTCAGCAAGAGCGTAAGCCTTTGCAGTCTTAAAGTATACTAGGAGCACCTCTTTGTGTTTGAATGTTCCTCGCAAGTTGTTGCCCATATGATAAATACACACTCCGTAAAAGGCATTCAGGAAAACATTTGCAATACCTTTCGCAATACTTTTATACTTGTCGGACACAAACACCAATCCATTGATATCATCACCTATTGCAGCATTCAACTTTTCCAAAAATCACTCTCACGAGGCATCATTTTCTGAATCCATCACTCCCCAGTTGATGAGATACACTTGGCTGTTACTATCCATGCAAGTGGCAATAAGTAATGACCCAGGGTATTTTCCCTTCAAGAAGCAGGCATCAACAGTAAGAACTGGTTGTATACATATGCGAAATCCACGTAGTGATGCTCCAAATGAGAAAAAAAAAACATATTTGAAACTTCGATATTCTTTCATCTCAAGATCAGTAAACGTACCCGAATTACATTCCCTCAACATGTGCAAATAAGCTGGTAGTATTCTATATGAATCCTTAAATCCACCTCTTATTTCGTTTAGCACAGATTCCTTTGATCTCCAAGCCTTGTTGTACGGTATGTTCACACCCAACCCTTGACGAATATTTACCATGATTTCGCTGGGTTTGTACGGCCAACATATTTTTAGGTATTTTCATTTGATCTATAAACCAATTACTTTACTATTTGCCTGACAATTATCACACTGTACAAGCGATAACTAACATGTATAGGTGTTTTCAAATTTATTGAACTTTCAAACACTCAAATTCCCAATGGAAAATGCATTCAGTTTCTATCCGTAATTGATATGCTTGCATCGTATGTACCAGTACTTGCGACTTGCCCTAACAACTTTTCACTTTTAGAAATATTTCACAGCCAGCATACTCATTCTCATATACAAATGCTCCATCATTTTAAAAACTTCATTTATCGCAACATCAACAATGACGGCTAATATATCATAAGAAGTCTCATTGTTCGCATGTGATGACCTTGTCATTGTTTGGCATTGAATGACTACTCGTTCATGTGTTTGAACTGGATTCACAGGCACACCAGTTTCTAGTTGCTTGGTAGCAATATTTACATCTTCCACAATTATGGTATCGTCAACCGAAACGCCACCCTCAATACTAGCTTCATGATCATCAATTTTCTCTCTAAAATTGTTTTTGACCAAAATTGTTTGGAGGAAAAGTATCATTAGTCCATAACGGACTATCACCACCCAATCACTTTATTGGTGAATTGCTATCACTATCTTCAGCATGTGATGCTTCAGACCCAGGTCGAAGGGTAACACATATTGGAATCCTGGCATCTTTAGACCATCTAATAATCTCATTCAAAAAGCACTTGACATGGTAATCAGTCTTGATGAGGAGATGGGAGATTTTTGACAATTATTTGAGTACATATTCGATGACCATTCTGTCTTTGATCTCCATATCTAATTCCAGAATATAAACGATGAGATTCACTAGGTCCTTAAATCTTGTGTCTTCTTTCAACAAAAGAGTTTTGATCCTCTTGTAATTAATGAAGCTTCATTCATTTGTACTAGGATCAACGTTCCATTCTCTCCCATAAAAAATATGTACAGACCACATAATGGTGTGTGACATTCCTACATTGAAAACCAAAACAATCGATAAACAACGATTTTATATCAAACATAATAACTATAAAACAAATTAGCCCATAAACAAGTAATAGAATTGTGGTAGGGATGTAAATATTTGACAAATGCAGTCGAGTCTCAGTGCTTGACCCATTAGTTGACCTAATACTCGACCTATCTTAGTGCTCGACCATGTACTCGACCTAACCTAGTATTCGACTAGATACTCGACTGTCCATATTCTCAACCTGCCATAATACTCGACCTTGAGCTCGTTCAGATACTTGACCATCCCTATAGCTCGACCTAATACTAGACCTAATACTCAACCTAACTAAGTGCGCGACCTAGTGCTCGACCTTGTGCTAGACCAATTCCTCTGTCACAATTCACAAAACCAGTTCAGAAAGGTAAAAAACCAAACTAACCTCACGCTGATTCGATTTCAGCTGCGATTGTCGCGATCTTTCTGCTTGCAGATGATTGTCCAATCGATTGTACAAACAATGGCGTGTGAGAAAAATTGAGAAAAATGCTAAATAGGGTTCTAAAACCTTGAAGTGAAGTGTAGTAAAGAACAGAAGTGGGCAATTTTGCATTCTATAATAGAAGAGAGGGTCATTGTAGTCTTTATTTGGCTTGAAGTGCTATAACAGAAAACAAATAAAGGAAGATGATATATTTACAAAGTCAATAGTCAAAGATGCTATATTTGTAAATTTCCCAAGAATGATAGATATAGAGGAAACCCAATTTTTTTATTAATATTATTTTCTCACGTGTCTTGCTAAGGTTTTCTTAAACACCTTTTCTTTTTGTGAAAAAATTCAGATCAAAATAAAAATCATGAGCAATGTTATTAAAATCGTGATTTTACTCATACGTTTTTACGTTTTTACGAGCAAAAACATAAAGTCTGATTCAACTCGTGTTTAAAATCGAAAAATAGTAAAATCGGGGTAAAATTGCGTTTTGACCCGACCCGTAAAAAGTTTGAAATCGTCCGTTTCAAATGTTTTTACTAAAACACAAAAGTAGTCTCCATTTTGGTAAAAACCCTTGAAGACTTTCAATGTTTCATCGTCGTTTTAACTTCTTGCCTCTGTGTTTTCCTCTACCACAAATCAAACTTTGCTTCCACCGAAGTCACACGCCATTGACGCCGAAACTTCATCTCCAAGCAACAGCCCACGAATTTTGCAGTCATGAAGTTTGCCAAGACTCTAGCTAGGCAGGTAATCCACTAATCCATTTGTTCATATAAAGCTGCCATTGTTTGACGCATATATATCAGTATCATGATTATCAATCACTGAGATTTATGGCAATGTATATTAGTATCATGATTATTTGTCTTTTTGGTTTGTTGTGTGTGGATAATTCACATAAATGATCAGAACAACAAAGCTGACCACAACAAGAATGACAAACAATTAAATAATTTAAATCATCTTGCAACCACAATTATTAGCACGTACAGAAGTTAGGTTGATAAGGGTAGTTGTATGTATGCTCAATGGTGAGGTTATTAATCATCTCTATCACATTGCTTTTCTTATTGGGCATATGGAAAATTTCTTGTAAATCGAAGCCAGCTGCCAGCAGCCAACCTCATCTCCATAACTATCTACAAATGTCAAATTGGGTAAACAGTTGCTCTGATGAAAATGCAAGGGTTGTTGATCCATTGAATCCATTACAAGGGATTCGTGGTCCGATGACAATGTCAAGAGTTAAGAAAATGAAAGTTGCCTTAACATCCTTCATAACCGAATGTCAAGCAAATGAAGCAATGAAGGTTGGCAATTCTAGTCCATATGTCATTCTACTTAAAATTATGGAAGGTGAGCCAAGTATGTAAATCAAAGAGGAAGATTCCAACTCAAATTCAGCTCAAAGACATGAGCTTTAGGAATTTTCAATTCCATTCTAAATTTAGCACAAAGACATGAGGTTTAGGAAGTTTCAATTCCATTCTAAATTCTGGACTTCTAAATTTGGCCAGCACTCAAATCCCATCCACATTTGGAGACCCAATTCAAGTAACTCTCGGCCAACTCAAATCCAAAACAGCTTTGGATTAGTTTTAGACAACTACTTGTTCTATTTCATTTTTCTTAGATTAGAAGACTTTAAGTAATTATTTCTTTTAGTAATTAGTTTCCTAAAAAGCTAATCCTTCTATGAGATGGCTTTCTTAATTCTTACAACTTGTAACCTATAAATAGAGGCTTTTCAGCCCCAAGAAATTCAGACTTTGATTAAATACAAACTTGAGAGCTTTTTAGCTTTTTCTTTGAGTTCTAGTTTAGAACTTGCTTTGAGTCTTTGAGGATAGCCTCTTAGGTTCATGTTTAAGCTATTTTATTGAGTTTCTTTCTCTCAATAATCTGAGTGTGCCGTTTGGTTCCAAAGATAGTTCAATTGTCAATTTTGAGTTTGGATAATTCCTTCGGGTGTCAAGTGAACAAAAGCAAGGTTCTTCTTCAATCTTGGAGTTGGTGTCTTGCTAAAGGAAGACTTAGTACAACCTAGAGAGCAATACTAGGACCAACACTCTAATATAAGTTCGGATTTTATTCTCTTGGTTTAAGATTCGTATCAATTTGGTATCAGAGCTGCCTTTGGGTTGCTCCTTAAAGTTGTTCATATCTTTTGTGTTTTTGTCTCTGTTTTTCTTTGTTTTTCTGCATCTTTGTTTCGTATATCTGAGTCTTCTTTCCCTCCATTATTTATTTGTGATTATATTCTTAATTTTGTGTTCAAAACCAAAAAAAAAAGAAGTTCCAAACGATTGTGAAAATTCAGTCTCGTTTTTCTGTCTAGTTTCCCGTTTTTCCTTTTCTGTCCAGCTTTTTGTCTCTATCTTTCTTGTTTTAAACCTAGTTCTGTGCTCTTGTTCCTTGTGTGAATATTGATTGCTTAGTTTTTGAATTTGTGCTGCAAAAAGTAAAGCCAAACTGCTGCAAAATCAGAAAACCCGTATCTAAAGACAAAAATCCAAAAAAACTGAACATCCTTTTTCAAGTTCCTGTCCAGTTTTTGTTGCTATATCTTCGTGTGATTATTAACTGAGTAAGAAGGCTTATTCTTCTTGAATTTTTCTATCAAATTGTGCTACAAAAACAGTGAAGAAGCTTGCTGAATTCCTTCTGAAAAACCCGACAATCCAACAAAGAATCTGAAATCCAGTTTTCTGAATTTTGCCCGCTCTTACTTTGATCTTGATCAAGTTGTTTTTTTGATTATTTTCTGATAAGAAAGGCTTCAATTTTTTTCCAAAAGTGTGTTCCAAAGCTATAAAGCCCCAGCCGAAATTTAGTAACTCCCTGTGAAAGAAAAACTGTCCCGGAAAGTTGAAAATTCTGAAATCCTGAAATTGAATTTCCTGATTTGTTCTAAGCTTCGGTTTGCACCAATTCTTGATTAAAAGGCTGTGATTTTTTGTTGAATTTTGTTGCCAAGATAGTATTCAAAGTCGTGATTTTGCTGGTGAAGTTTTTGGAAACCCATTGTTGAAGGATTCTGCCCAAAACCGAAGTACAAATCCCTGATTGGGATTGGTTTGATCCAAGGTTATTAAAAACACATTTTTACGTAAAATCGAAAAAGGGTACACAAAATCGGATCGTAAAATCGGATTGTAAAATCGTAAGAGTTTACAAATTATAAAAAATAATATAAAAAATATATTATATATAATATATATAATATGTTAAATTTATAAATTATAAACCTGTTCAAATTTATAAAAAAGTACACAATTTTCAACTAGTTACATGCATGTAAAAACAGAAGAAATCCATCAAAAAAGCTAGTAAAATCCAGCAAAAATCCATCAAACGGAATTCAAAATTCCATCAAATCCAAGCCAACAAAATCCAGCAAATGTAAACACTAAAATGAGCAAAAATCCAGCAAAAGAAAAGCTAGTAAAATCCAACAAAAATCCATCAAACGGAATTCAGAAATCCATCAAATCCAAGCCAACAAAATCCAGCAAATGTAAACACTAAACAGAGCAAAAATCCAGCTAATAAAATTCAGCAACAATCCACCAAAGGGAATTCAGAAATCCATCAAAGCCAAGCCAACAAAATCCAGCAAATGTAAACACTAAACAGAGCAAAAATCCAAAAACAGAATTAATTAACCGAATCCAGCAAAATCCAGTAAAACTGTAAAAGACAAGCCAACAAAAATTCAGGCTATTCAGCAAACAGAATTCGTGAGGTCCGTGAGGATACAAGTCATACAACAATTGCATAACCGACAATATTTTAGTATAAACTAATATACTAGAACCGACAATTCATACAACAAAAGAATGCTCTGGCCCAAACAGCAAATTCGTGAAACTCATTTTTTGATTTCCAGAACAAAAACCAACAACTAATTTCTCCAATTTGAGGACTGCGTCGCAATGGAGAAGCTGGCGAGATTCTGATCTACACGCAACTCGGAGAACTAAAGCCGGAGAAGTAGAGAACTGCGTCTAGCCATCTGCACTGCTGCTCTGCCGGAGATGGACTTTCGACGGAGATGGAGTTCTTTATTCTTCTTCGTCAGCGGAGATGGAGTTGCCGCTTCTTTCTTTGCGTCGGAGAATCCGGAGATGGAATTGTTGTGTGACTGCGTCGGCGACTCGGCAGAGATGGAGTTGAAGTTGATTTGTTGATTTGTCGGCGACGCTGCAAAAAACCCTCGATTAGTCTCTAAAGAGAAGCGAATCTGGTGAAGTTTAAATCGGAATGTAAAAATCAAAATGGCTGAAGCGTGGGTTGTTTGACAAAACGCGGCCAAAAAGTGAGATTTGGTGAAATCGTTAATAACGCACGATTTTACCGAGTTTACGCGCCAAATCGCATTTTTAGTCCGATTTTGCCATTTTACGAGTTTACACACGTGTTGACTCGGACTCTTAATTTTTACTCGTAAAATCGTAAAAACGTGTCAGTAAAAACGCGTTTTTAATAACCATGGTTTGATCTAGAATTGAAGTTGCTGTTTTAATTTGGAGTGATCTATTGAGCAAGGAAAATTCATATTCACAAATTTTACTCTATTACAAGCACATAAAGAACCATCTTGTGTCAATTTTCTTTTCGGCCAAAGTTCCTATTTTCTGTTTTAGAGAAATTCAGTCGAAGTGCCCTCTTTTGTCAAGTCCTTTGTTTTCTTTGTTGTCTTCACATTTGTTTCTTGATTTCAGAAATTGTTGTCATGTCTTATCTCTCTTTGACCTCTGAAAATTTTGTTCTTGCTTTAATTTGAATTTAATTATCTATTTTTTTGAGACTTTTGAGGCTTGTTTTTTATTAGAACTCTTAGAAAAGTAAGGGAGTGTGAGTGAACCTACTCATCAACGCCATTACTATAAAAAAGAGAGTTCAGCCTTATATTGGTGAGAGTCTCATATATTGGGCAATTGGTTAGAGGAAAGTGAGGTAGGAAAGCTTTTACTAACATTTCTTGTGCAGAGATGGCTGAAAATCTGAGAGAACAAGACAATGACTTGAAAGAGTACCTTAAGGGTGTATCTTCGGCTCTAGAATTAGTTCATAGAAGAATAGATCAAATACAAATCACAATGGCTCAAGTTGCATCCAATTCAGAAGCAACTAAGGCCAAAGAGCCTCAAGAAGTTACTCAAACAAGTCTCAGGAAGAAAAAGAAGAAGTCAACAAAGGATGATACAAGTAGCTCATCCGAAGCTTCAAGTTCGGATGATGACCATTTTTCTACAAGAAGTAAAAAGAGATCCAAAAAGGATGATAATCTTGATAGCATTAAGTTGCAAATTCCAGAATTTGAAGGCAAGAATGATCCAAACGCATACATGGAATGGGAGGAAAAAGTTGATAAAATTTTTGATATCCATGAATTTTCCAAAAAAAAGAAAGTTAAGTTAGCTGTAGTTAAATTTTCTAGACATGCATCTACTTGGTGGCGAAGAACTTGTCGCCAAAGAGAGGAGAGGTTAAAGCAACCGATTTCAACTTGGAATGCCTTGAAGAAGGTTATGAGAAAGAGATATGTTCCCCCGCACCACAAAAGAGAGTTGTTACAAAAATTTCAAAGCTTAACTCAAGGGAATAAAAGTGTAGATGAGAACTACAAAGAGATGGATCTAGCCATGCTACGTGCTAATATAGAAGAAAATGAAGAATCTACAATGGCAAGGTTCATGAATGGGCTTAATAGGAATATTGCTCATCTAGTTGAGTTGCACCATTATAATAATTTTGAGCAGCTAATACAAATGATTGAAAAGGTTGAGAAGCAACTCAAGAAGGTGTCACAAAATGTGAGGAGCTCAAACACGAGTAATGATTGGCGAAACAACAACAATAATCGCCAAAGTAGAAGGTTTAATTCTTCAAGTTCCGGAAACACTCAATGGAAAAGAGGTTCGACTTCCAATCCAACAAGTGGGAAGAAATTCGCACAGCAAAATGCTCAAAAGGTAGTAATTCTAACCCACTTCTAGTTCAAATAATACTAACACTAGTTCTCTATTCAACGTTTTAGGTGTTTAGGCTGAGGACATATAGCCTCTCAATGCCCAAACTCACGAAACATGACCATCTTAGATGATGGAACCTATCAAAGTGAGAGTGAAGAGGAGTTAAGTATTCAAGATGAAGACATGGCTGCAAGCCATGCTAATGAACAGTGGGGGAATGAAATGGATCAACCGAATGGAGATTGCTTGGTGACAATAAGAGCTTTGAGTGCCCAACCTAAAGAAGACACCAAGGATCAAAGGGCCAATATTTTCCATTCTAAGTGTCTTATTAAATATCAAATTTGCATGTTAATTATTGATGAAGGATCTTGTACTAATCTTGCTTCTACTTATGTTGTAGATAAATTAAAGCTCAAATGTTCCTTGCATCCAAAGCCATACAAATTGCAATGGATGAATCAAAGTGGATCACTCCAAGTCACAAAGCAAACTTTGTTAAGTTTTTCAATTGAAAATTTTACTGACAAAGTTCTATGTGACGTTATTCCCATGCAGGCCACTCATTTACTACTAGGACAACCTTGGGAATATGATAGTCATGCAAATCATTCTAGGAGGACTAATAAGTACCACCTCAATAAGGATGAAAAAGCTCTTGCCACCTTTGGAAATTAGTAAGTTTTAGCAACAACAAAGGGTGAAGTAAATGGAGTGGTAAAACAAAAGAAGGTTGAAGAAGGTCAAAATTATGCTCAACCTGTGAGTGCACAAATTTCTTCAACTTCTAAAGGTAAGACTTCGGTTCTCATGAGTGACACCGAAGGAGCACAGCCATCAATTGAAAATTTTAAAGGTAGTTTCTATGCTTACATGAGAAATGTTGATAGAGCCTTAAAAGCAAGTAAGAATTTTGTGCTAATTATTTTTCAAGAAGCATTATTTTCTAATGATGAGCTGCCAAGTGACTTGCCTTTGCAAGTCAAAGCTGTTTTGTAGGAATATGAAGATGTCTTTCTAGAAGATCTCCCTAAAGGACTACCACCTTTAAGAGGAATTGAGTATCAAATTGACTTCATTCCTAGAGCAGTAATTCCCAACCGACCAGCCTACCGAACCAACCTTGAAGAGACCAAAGAGCTCCAACGGCAAATTGAGAAATTGCTAGACAAAGATCATGAACGGAAAAGTCTTAGTCCATGCGCAGGTTTAGTCATCCTTGTTCCAAAGAAGGAAGGTACGTGGAGAATGTGTACTGATTGTAGTGCTGTTAATAAGATTACAATTAAGTATAGACATCCAATATCTCGCCTTGATGACATGTTTGAAGAATTGCATGGGTCTAAAATTTATATTAAAATTGACCTTAAGAGTGGGTATCATCAAATACGCATTAAAGATGGAGATGAATGGAAAACTGCTTTTAAGACTAAATTTGGTTTATATGAATGGTTAGTCATGCCTTTTAGATTAACTAATACACTTAGCACATTCATGCAACTAATAAATCATGTACTTATCAGTTCATAAGAAAATTTGTTGTGGTGTACTTTGATGATATACTCATTTATAGCAAGAATTTAGAAGAGCATGTTGAGCATATTAAATTTGTTCTAAGTGTCCTCGTGAAAACTGGTTGTTTGCTACCATCAAGAAATGTACCTTTTGTGTGGAAAGTGTTATATTTCTAAGATTTTTTGTTTGTTCCAAAAGTATACAGGTTGATCAAGCAAAAGTCGAAGCTATAACCACTTGGCCAAGACCAACAACCGTGCATGAGGTAAGATCTTTCCATGGTCTTACTTCGTTCTATAAGAGGTTTGTCAAAGATTTTTCTCCAAAGGCTACCCCTCTTAACGACCTTGTTAAGAAAAATGT
Organism: Gynochthodes officinalis; assembly: GCA_020080225.1. Classification (NCBI taxonomy): domain Eukaryota; kingdom Viridiplantae; phylum Streptophyta; class Magnoliopsida; order Gentianales; family Rubiaceae; genus Gynochthodes; species Gynochthodes officinalis. Next base: position 31,362,007 of record CM034615.1, on the reverse strand, counting down.
TCCTTTCATTTAGGGTGAACATCAAGAACAAGCATTTAATCAATTGAAGAAAAACCTTGCAACTGGACCTGTTTTAGCTTTACCTGACTTTAACAAAACTTTTGAACTTGAATGTGATGCCTCAAGTACAGGTATTGGCGCAGTTTTGAAACAAGAGGGCTGACCCTTAGCTTATTTTTCTGAAAAATTGAATGGGCCTGCTCTCAATTATCCAACTTACAATAAAGAGTTTTATGCAGTCATTCGTGCCTTAGAGACATAGCAACATTACGTGTTCTCCAAGGAATTTGTTATACACATTGATCATGAGTTTTTAAAGTACATGCATGGGCAAGGTAAGTTGAATAAGAGACATGCCAAGTGGAGTTCATTTCTCGAAACATTTTCCTATGTTATCAGGTATAAAAAAGGTAAGGAGAATGTTGTCGTAGATGCACTTTCGCGAAGGTCTGTTCTTTTAAGCTCATTAGATACTAAAATTTTGGGATTTGAATATATTAAAGATCTTTATTCTACTGATCCTAATTTTTTTAATTTTTTTGCAGCTACTGAACAAGGAGCCTTTAATAAATTTTATAAGCACAATGGGTTTTTGGTCCATGACAAACAATTGTGTGTGCCAAATTGCTCACTTCAGGAGTTACTAGTTAGAGAATCCCACTCTGGGGGTCTTATGGGTCATTTTGGAGTTTTAAAGGCATATGACTTACTAACTGAGCATTTCTCTTGGCCTAATATGAAAAGAAATGTAGAAAGGCTTTGTAGTTCATGCATTCAATTTCGTATGGCTAAGTCTACTTTTAACCCTCAGGGTTTATATACCCCTTTACCTGTTCCTTCTATGCCTTGGACTGACATTTCTATGGATTTTATCTTAGGGTTTCCAAGGTCACAAAGGGGTAAGGATTCCATTTTTGTGGTCGTTGACCGATTTTCTAAAATGACTCATTTTATACCTTGTAGGAAATCGGATGACGCAAAACATGTAGCCGACTTATTCTTTGAATAAGTCATTCGGCTCCATGGGGTTCCATGAACCATTATTTCCAATCGAGATGTCAAATTCTTGAGCTACTTTTGGAAAATTCTGTGGGAAAGATGGGCACAAATTGACTAACAGACAGAGGTGACGAATCATACTCTTGGTACTTTATTTCGTGCTTTAATTAAAAGAAATCTAAAAGATTTGGAAGCATGCATACCGATAGCCGAGTTTACTTATAATAGAACTGTCCATTCTACTGTGGGTCATTCCCCATTTGAGGTTGTTTATGGTTTTAACCCACTAACCCCTCTTGACTTAGTGCCATTGCCAAGCAATGAGCAAGTGAATCTTGATGGTGCAGCAAAAGCAAAGTTTGTTCAACAATTGCATGAGAAAGTACGTCTTCAAATCCTCAAGAAGAACGAACATTATGCTCAAGTTGCTAATAGAGAGAAAAAACAAGTTATCTTTCAACCCGAGGATTGGGTGTGGATTCACAGGCAAAAAGAAAGGTTTCCAACTCAACGAAGAACTAAGCTTTATCCTCGAAGAGATTGTCCATTCCAAGTTTTTGCACGTGTGGTCGAGAATGGTTACAAGCTCGACCTCACAGGTGACTATGGAGTTAGTGCTACATTTAATGTGTCTGACCTGTCATTATTTGAATTCGAAGATGAGTTTATAGACTCGAGGATGAGTCCTTTCAAAAAAGGAAGGACTGATGAAAATGCAAGAGCTGTTGATCCATTAAATCCACTACAAGGGATTGGTGGTCCGATGACAAGGTCAAGAGCAAAGAGAATACAAGTTGCCTTAACATCCTTCATAACCGAATGTCAAGCAAATGAAGCAATGAAGGTTGGCAATTCTAGTCCATATGTCATTCTACTTAAAATTATGGAAGGTGAGCCAAGTATGTAAATCAAAGAGGAAGATTCAAGCTCAAATTCAGCTCTAAGACATGAGGTTTAGGAAGCTTCATTCCGTTCTAAATTCTGGACTTCTAAATTCGGCCAACACTCAAATCCCATCCACATTTGGAGAGCCAATTCAAGCAACTCTTGGCCAACTCAAATCCAAAACAGCTTTGGATTAGTTTTAGGCAACTACTTGTTCTATTTCTTTTTTCTTAGATTAGAAGACTTTAAGTAATTATTTCTTTAAGTAATTAGTTTCCTAAAAAGCTAATCCTTCTATAAGAAGGCTTTCTTAATTCTTACAACTTGTAACTTATAAATAGAGGCTATTCAACCCTAAGAAATTCAGACTTTGATTAAATACAAACTTGAGAGCTTTTTAGCTTTTCTTTCAGTTCTAGTTTAGAACTTGCTTTGAGTCTTTGAGAATAGCCTCTTAGGTTCATGTTTAAGCTATTTTATTGAGTTTCTTTCCCTCAATAATCTGAGTGTGCCTGTTGGTTCCAAGGATAGTTCAATTCTCAACTTTGAGTTTGGATAATTCCTTTGAGTGTCAACTAGACAAAAGCAAGGTCCTTCTTCAATCTTGGAGTTGGTGTCTTGCTAAAGGAAGACTTAGTTCAACCTAGAGGACGATACTAGGACCAACATTCTGATATAGGTTCGGATTTTATTCTCTTGGTTTAAGATTTGTATCAATTTTGTTTTTGAGTTTTAACAATTGTGTTTCCCCTTATCTTTATTTTCATTGGACTATGTGAAATTAGAATGAATTTGCTCCATGAATTAGTATAATGTCCTTTTGCAGTATGTTGCAGTTTGCTTTGTTTGGTTTTTACAAAAAGAGAAATTCTATTGTGGGATTATTGTTATGTAGAGAGGTAAAGAGAAAAGGGTTGCTCTTAGTTCTTGAGATATAAATGAAAATTCAATTGTGGGATTACTGATCATTTTCAATGATGCTTCTCACTTTGAACATGGAAGAATTCTTTTGCATGTGAATCAAAGGCAACACTAAGTAGCCAAACCATATCCTTAAGCACATGCATAAAGCAAATTTTACTTTAACTTTGAGTTTTAACAAGTGCAATTTGCCTTATTTTGGTTGCTGGCTGGATTTCTGTTCTGTTTGCTGGATTTTTGTTCTATTTGCTAGCTGGATTTGTGTTCTGTTTGCTGGCTAGATTTTTGTTCTGTTTGCTGGCTGGATTTCTATTTTGTTTGTTGGATTTTTGTTCTATTTGCTAGCTAGATTTGTGTTTGATGGGTTTTTTTTTAATTTCTTCTTCTATTTTTATTTCATGTAACTAGTTGGATAACAATAAAGACAATTTGGATAGCAATGAAGACAATGTGGCTTTTGATGTTGGTGGTAGTGGTGCAACACTTATTGATCTTGAAGATAGGTTGAATGAGCCTTGAGATCTTTCAAAAGAAATGGAGCAAGGTAACAATAATTTATTTGATGATGATGATATTGAAGAAAATGAAGATGAAGACAATGAGGATGATTTGAGCTTGGATAAAGATTTAAATCTTTCTGTTGATGATCTTTTTTGATTATTGTAGTATTACACTTGGAATATTGATGTTTTAATTTTTGTAAGTTGTAACTTTTATTATGCATGGTTGTTAATAAATTATGAATTTATGATTCTTATTAATTTTTAGGTGTGATTGATATTCGATAATATTCTCTTTTTGAAATTTGTGTACTTTTTATAAGTTTGAACAGGTTTATAATTTATAAATTTAACATATATTATATATAATATATTTATTATATTATTTTCCATAATTTGTAAACTCCTATGATTTTACATTCTGATTTTTTGGACCCTCCACCGATTTTACATGTAAACTTGAGTTTAACAACCTTGATCATGAGTCTGGAAAAAGTTTGAACTAATTAAAGCGACCACATGAAAAATAACCCTGGTATACAAAATGTTAAATTCTAGCAATCATAAACAAAATCACTTTGAGTTTGCTAGCTATATTTGGAAGATATTAAGTTACTTGATTGACTTCCTTATAATGTGAATGACGTAAATGTTAGTTTAACAACAAGAACAAATTTGAGAAATTAAAGTATCCACCATCCAAGATGACTGGCAAAGAGAGAAAAATCAACAGTTTTCTAAAGATCACTTCTATTCAAGCAAATAAATTCAATGTAAATAGTCTTTAAAAATCTAAGAATTAAATATTTATATTATTAGTTGTTATGTTTGCATCAAGTTTAAATTATTTTGATAATAAATGGTTTCAAAAGTTAATAAAATTACATTCGCACTCAAAAACACATTTATGAATACTACAAATTTTGAAAATATTCAATTTAAACCAAAGATAACATAACATGTATTCATGAATAATAAGTGTGAAAGAAAAAAAAAGTAAAACTTGCTATCTACATGAAACTTGATAATAGTTGGTTTTGAAAAGAATAAAAAGATTAAAAAAAAAACTAATATTATAGTATTTAGAGATGTGGAAATAAATGAGGAGAACATAAATCTGAACATATTTTTTGGAGAATTCTATAATAAACTTAAAATAAGGAATATAATAAAATTAAAAATTGATCATTTCGTAACTAGTGAGACAGGAGTAATTGAGTAATAAACAGTAGAGAGTTACTCACCTAAAAGAGTTTTCTCCTGAGACTGAATATCTCTAGGTGAGAAAGAATGTGTGACTAGAGTGAGGTCCTGTAGATTTACTTCAAAGTGAAGTTTCCTTTTTTTGGGGAAGAGGTGTGGGTTTTCTTCTGTGTCTTTGTTCGGTTGTTGCACACTAGTTGGTTCTTAGGGGAGTTACAGTGAGGGAGACGACGAATGATGGAGTGGTGGGTTGGGAGGTTGAGGTGGCTGGCCTTGTACAAAAGCTCCACTTAGCTTCAACTGAAGAACAGCCGGTTGAGTTGAGGGAGGTTGATTTACAGGTTGGTTTGCAGGAGGGTGGCTGAAGTTTGCTTGGGAAGTAATTTAGGGTCCGGAGAGCGAATTTCCTGTGAATGAAACATACGCTGCAAGCTATTTGGCTAGTTGCTCAGCCTTTTATTATTCGGGAACTAGGAATCAATTATTATCATTGTGTTTTTCATTTGGAGGAGGATAAGCTTAAGGTGAAAGCTGGTCGAGGGTGGAGATTTGATAATCAATTTCTGGTGTTAAGGGAATGGGTTGAGGACCAGAGAAAATAAAGATTTTAATCGAGTGTTGGTTTGGGTGCAGCTTTGGGGTTTGCCTAATCATTGGCTTACAAGAGAAGTGGGTTCCTGAATTGACAGTATTTTTCAGGTAGTATAGGATGTGTTTAATCCTGAAGGGGGTAGTCCAGCTAGTAGACATCTCAAAATTCTGGTTCCTTGGAACTTGGAGCAACTTCTTTTGCGGGGAAGTTCAAGTACAGTTTCAAAATGTTTCTTCTTGGGTATGGTTTAAATATGAATTCCTGCCTACCTTTTGTGTTTATTGTAGACAAGTGGGACATGGGGTGTTGATGTGTGTGATGCGAGAGGAGGATCAGAGGTGTAATAGGTTGGTTGAGGGATAGTTTGGGTTATGGTTGAGAGCAAGTACTGGGCTTCAGGATCTTGGTGATGCTGTTGGTGGAAGGGGTTGTGTGGCGGAGGCAGAGCAGGTGAAATCTCCGGGGGAAGAGCTAGGGACTTTGGCAGCTTCTCCACTAGCTAAAGCATGCGAGCTGCTGAAGTAGACTTCTCATTAAGCTTTGGATCGTTCAGGATTTGCCATGGTTAATCATGTGGCTATTACAGCTGGCTTGCTGGGGTTGGATTGTAAATTGCAGTAGCACTCTCCTTCAGCTTTGGTTCATCCAGAAGGTCCTAGCAATCCCGTGGATGTTTTGGTTGGCTTGCATTCTATCGCTCTTAGTCTTTAGCAGCCCCCGTTGGTGGCTCAAGCTTCTCTTCCGTTATTGGCTCATAAGGTGCCTAGATGGAGGCGATTGGATAGACGGTTGTTCTCCAATTCGGGTGAGGACTTGCAGATGATGCCGGGCTTGTGTGAGGACTTGAGGATGAGGTCGTGTTTGGAAGAGAAACGGGAGTGGCGTTTTGCGACTGAAGATGCAAGTTCTTTGGATGGCAAGGCAGTTCATTGGCAAAAATGCGAGGCCACAAAGACCAGCTCATCTGAGGTAAAGGGGACTAGCCTTCTAGGGTCCCAAGAGATTATATGAAGACAAGTGTATGGAATTGTAGAGGCTTGGGTACTGTCTTTACAATTTCTCAATTAAGGGAGACTCTCAACTCCCAGCATCCAGATGTGATGTTCCTATCGGAGACAAAAAAGCAAAAACCTTATGTGGAGAAGGTGTGTAGGCGATTGAGGGTGGCAGATTGGTGGCAATATGTTGAACTTGATGGTCTTCCAGGATGCATGTTAGTGTGTTGGGTTGATAACATTTTCGTTGTTAGTTTGGTATGTAATATTTTTGTGTGCAATTGCAATATAGAATCAAGGGTAAGTTAGAGATGCAGTGGGCGATTTTTGTATATGCTGGTGTTGAGTGTTCAGTGAGGGAGTTGCAATGGCATTTCTTGGAGAATGAAAGACATAAATGGGGTGATTGGTGGATTTTGGGTGGGGATTTTAATGATATAGCATATCCGTAGAAGAAAAGAGATGGAAGGCAGAGGTCGACATCTAGTTGTTTCTCATTTTCTAATTTCATTGCTCGTATGGAAATGGTTGATCTTGGTTTTGTGGGTAATCAATTCACATGGACTAGTCATAGGGTTGGGGAGGGTTTGGTTGAGGAAAGGTTGGATTGGTTTTTATTTGCCCACTTAGATGGAGGCTACATTTTCCACATGCCAAGATCCATTACCTTGAGAAGCAAATGTTTGATCATTCTTTGCTTTTGTTGGATTCTAATCTTCATCAACGACATGGTAGGTGATGATTCATTTTTGACCAACGATGGGTTCAAAATGAGGGTATGCTAGCAAGGATGTTTCAAGCATGGCAAACAATGTTTAGGGGGAGTTCGCAGTCACTTGTGAGTGATAAAATTGCGAAGTGCCTGGCAAATTTGCGGCAATGGAGCAAGTTGCATGGCATCAATTCAGCTAAGCAAATTCTGGATATTAAACAACAAATGGAGGAAGTGAGTCTACAAGGTGGGTCGAGAGATTGGCAACAATGGTATGGGCTTCGGAATTAATTGCATCAAGCCTATGGGAAGATGAAGCTTATTGGAAACAGAAATCAAGGAACCACTGACTGAAGGTGGGGGATAGGAATTCAAAATTCTTTCATGCAACTACAACTCAATGGCGAAAAATGAATAGTATTGAGCACTTAACCTCAGCCACGGGTGAGGTTTGTGGGTGGTTCAGCAAGAATGGATGGAGGAGAGAAAAGTGGTGGCATAGGCACATGAAGAATGGCTAGAATTCCGACAACAACTGATATAAGGGATGATAGCTGACTTTTCCTTCAATAGTTTTGATTTTGGATTGCTGTTAATATTACCTTTTGTTCATCATTTTGTTTGTTGGGTGTTGTTGATAGTTATGATTGGTGCTTTGTTTCTATTGGGCTGCTGTTGTGTTAGGAACAGGAGTTGTTCAGTTTGCAAAAGAAATGTTGCCGAATTTTCTGATGCTTAGGTAGGTGCTTAGTTTTTTTTTTTTTTTCACCTTGTATGGCATTGGCGGGATACTGCATGGCTAGGTGACATTACCTCTATGTAGTATCATTTTTGTGGGAATATGTTAGAATTTCCGTGACGTGAGGTCAATTCGTCTTAGCCTAACACAGTGCTAAGAATGGTCCTTTTAGAGGACCTTCCTTGTAACCATTAACTTTCATCAAGTTAATACACTACTCTTTTTTTGGAAAAAAAAGAGAGTTACTCACCTTTACAACTCTGAAAGCATACCTATTGGTGATTCAAAACTTCTAAGAATCGTCAAATAACTCTAGTAGTGATAACTATGATGGTGATAAAGTTATGTACTCTTTAATCAAATATTAACTGAGAATCGTCAACCATTTACTGCTTGGAAAACTTTATGTACTATCTAATTTTGTCATTGCAACCTGTAATTTACTTCAAACCGTATGACAAAAGTTAATATTTGCAAGTTAATTTAATTTTGTTATTTACCACATTGGGAGTTGCTTAAATTTGGTATTTGCAATGCTGTGTAGGATTTCTTTCTCCATCGGAAAATGCTTAGGGAAATAAATCATACATTGCTTACATTGATACGTAACGTGCAAAGTCCAGAGTTTATTTCTCAATATAGGCCAATATGCTTGTGTAATGTGGTCTATAAAATTATCTCAAAAATATTGGCTGAAAGACTCAAAAATTGTTTGCATTCATGCATTCGCCTGAATCAATAAGCTTTTATTCATGGACGACAAATTCTTGATAATGTGGTTGTAGCTTATGAATGTATCCATACTTTGAATTTTATGAGGAAAGGAAAGAGAGGTTATATGGCAATGAAAATAGACATGGCAAAAGCATATGAAAGGGTGGAATGGCAATTTTTAGAGAAAATGATGGGGAAAATGGGGTTTGCAAGGGGCTGTATTGACTGGATTCGACAATTTGTTAGCAAGGCAACTATGTCCATAATATAAATGGCGAACAATGTGGATTTTTTCAACCTTCAAGGGCATTGGAAAGGGTGATCCCATGTCACCTTATTTATTCCTTATTATCTCTGAAGCATTGTCGAATTTAATCAACTAAGCTTACAAAAGAGGGGAATACAAGGAAATGAGAGTTAGTCGAAATGGCCCTATCATAACTCATTTGTTCTTTGCCGATGACTCTTTACTGTTTTGTGAGGCAAATTCAAGCCAGGTGCAGAGATTGCAAGCTATACTCCACAAGTACAATCAAGGTTCAGGACAATTTATTAACATGGAGAAATCTTCAGTGTTTTTCAGTAGAAACATGGACTCAGAGTGAAGATTTTAGATTTTTCAAATCCTAGAGGGAGTTAAAGAACAACAAAATGTGAGATACTTGGGGCTGCCAATGAGAATAGGCTAATCCAAAAGAGAGATTTTCAACTTTGTGCTGGAAAAAATTCAAAAAAGGATGCAAAATTGGAAGAATATTTTTCTAGGTTTAGTTGGTAAGAAAGTCCTCCTTAAGGCGGTAGTTAATGCACTCCCAACGTACATGATGGGTCGCTTTAAACTACCAGTGGGTGTGTGCCAAGAGATTTACCGAATCTCTGCAAATTTTTGGTGGGGTGCAAACAAAGAAAGAGAACAAAAAATTCATTGGCAATCTTGGCACAAAATGGAAAAACTAAAGGTTGAGGGAGGCATGGGGTTCCAAGATATCCAAAAGTTTAATGATGCTCTACTTGCAAAGCAATTGGAGTGAGTTGTTATCAAATCGAAGTTGTTGATGAGCGAAGTTATGAAAGCTAAGTACTTACCAAATGAGAGACTAATGAAGACAGAACACAAATGCAATGAAACAAGGTTGTGGAGGGGCTGGTTAGGGGCAAAAAGGGTACTTAGATTGGGTGCAAGGTATAAAGTAGGAGATGGTAAAACCATTCGTGTTTGGGATTCACTGTGAAACCAGGGCGAAAGGACTTTCAGCTCACAAGTAGACCTAAAGAGCAACAACCAGTAACTTGGGCAAGTGAGTTATTGCAACATTAAAATGCAGCTGGAATGTACACTTGATTTCTGAAATTTTCTCAAAACATGAGGCTAAAGCAATTGCCATTGGAAACAATATGCAGTCCTGATAAGCTGGTGTTACACTTCAACCGAGCTGAGGAATATACTGTTAAGTCTACCTATGTGTAGCTACAGAAGACATTATTTGATGAGGCACAACATCCTGAATCTAGCACCAACCAAAGCAACATGCAACTTATGTGGTGGACAATCTGGAAGCTGCAAGTGAAAGGGAAGCTGAGGCTTTTATGTGGCGATGCTGCCATGATATTTTGCCACTAAATGATAGGCTGCAACAACGAAGGGTTGAGGTAAATCCCAGGTGTGTAATGTGTGGGGAGGACAAAGAAACCCTAGAACATATGATGTTTCATTGTTAGCGAGCTCAGAAAATTTGGCAACTGGCACCAATCAAGTGGAATCATTTATGAACTTTTGGAGACAAATTTCAGGATTGGTGGCTGTATATGTGCTAATAAATGTGCAGAATTGTGGAAGGAAAGAGTTCAGCTCACCGTCCACATATTTTGGAGAATATGGAAGAGTAGAAATATGTGGATTTTTACAAAATAGTGGATAGAGGAGTTGAAGGTAATTAACATGGCGATGCAAGAATGGGAAGAATTTCCGCAAGCAAAAATGGGAGTATAGATAGCTAGGATCAAGTTTACGAATCAGTGGTTATTTAGTATATATATTTTGAAGCACGACAGTGAGTCAAGTGATAATTCTAACCCTTTTTTATTTGTTAATATGGTTAGTCTTGCAACTAGATTTCTAGAGTATTTTTTATTTTGTGGAATTAGATTGGAGGTATGACCGATGGTCAATTAGTCTTAGTCGAATCTAGAGTTAAGAAGAGTCCTTTGTTAAGGATATTAGATGTAATCGTTAACCTATTTGCAGTTAGTACAACTATCGACCTTTTGAAAAAAAATTATTAACATTTCAAATTTCAAAATTTAAAAAAAATTCAAGTTAGAAATTTGTTAAACCAACATAGCATTGTAAAGTGAAAGATTTATTTTTGGTTTAAAAAAAAGGAAATTTTTTTATTATGAATAATTGAATAAAATGTTTGAATGCTTAAGAAAAAAAAGCAAAGGGAAAACAAAATTGTTTTAGAGAAAAAAACAGGAGTCAAAAAATAAAAGGCTGCTCCAATAGTTCGAAAATGTTTTTTTCCTTTGACAGTACACTTAACAAAATTGCAATTCCTTTGCCATCCCTCAACTGGTCGTTGCTAACCCATAGTATGAAAAACCAAAGTATCTCTCTCTAGCTTTAATATTCTTCAATCTTCTTGCTTGAATAAAGCTTTAATAAAGCTTCAATCATGAAGAATAAAGTTTCAATCTTCTTGCTTGACAACTGACATTCCTCAGCATTTCAGTTCTTCCATGACTGCCCGTAGTTAGCACTTGCTGCCGTTCCTCCATGGCCTCACACCGTAACCCGCCGCCATTCCACTTTGAAAATACACCCTAGCCTGCCGCCGTTCCTCTATAGCCTTACACCTTAACCCGTTGCCAGCCCGTCAACCTCACTCCCTACCCCCCATAACCATCTTACTTCAACTTCATCTTCAACTTCAACTTCATTGTTGTCCCAATACGATCGCTTGGCTAGCAAACTTAGAAGCTCAGTCGCTTGGCATCCAAATTAGCTGGCCCCAACTTAGATCTAGCGTGTTTGAGCCTCGCTTGGCTGGCCACTGCCTCAATTGACTCACACGACCACACTATTGTCCGCTCACCACCACTTTCACAAGGCCGCACTGATGTCCTCAAGTAAGAGCCCTCCATTTTTTCTCCTATTATTTTTCTGAGTCATTTTTGTTGTATTTGGATTAGGTTTATGTTTCCTAGCTTTTCTTGATTTCAGTTGTGTTAAACTTCTCGTGGCTTTTGGTATTTTTTAAGTCTTCATTATACTACTATTTTATTTTCATGAAGTTCTGAATATGAATAGATAATGTGCACTTATATTCTTTGCTATTGTTCTTTCTATTAATTTGGTTGAAGTGTGATGTTTATGGTTTCTGGTTTCATGTCTCTTTTTATGCTATTGCCTAGTTTCGTCATGTTATTAGTTATCAAGTTCTTGCAATTTGGTACCTAATGTTTCACTTGTTGGCTCATAAACCAAGGTTTCAACTTCAGTTTCCGGAAGAATTATGGATGAAAATGGAATGTTTTTTTCCCCCTGATTTGGTGGTGTTATTTGCCTTGTGAATCAAATTATGCAAATTATTTGTAGGGAAAATTACAAGTATACGTTTTATGGTTGCAGGTTCGTGATAGGGCTACACTTTACTTGAACACTCTTGGAGGGGATGGTTATGTAGTTGAAACTGCTAGTGAAGTGAAGGAGTTCCTATTTGGTTCATTTGATGTCCCATTGGCCAATATGGAGACAAGTTTGAAATATTAAATTAAACTACTTTTGTTCATTCATGCAGCACAAGATTGAGAAAGTAACGCATAGAACTCAAGAGCAATTTCAAATGGTGTTAGAAAAGCAAAGCAGGTAATCTTCGTTGGATGCCCCTTAGAGTGTTTCTTTGGCTTCATATAATGTGACTGAACAAGTTATTTTTTACTTTTGTCATTGTTTCTCTTTTGGTCATAGTTGTGTTTTTAATTTGATTAATAGGATGAAAACTTTATTAATCATAGCATAGATCATTGTGGCTCTAGAAAGTTTTTTTGTATGTTATCTAATTAACATCATATTTTGTGAAATTTTTAGTGCATTAATATCATATAATGTGTTTAGTTTGATAGCCTTTTGTACCTTTTTTGATGATGTTCTATCCTGATAACTCTCATTAAAAATATGGAAAGCAATATTATGTCAATTTTTTCTTGGGCATAGTATTTAGATTCTGTACTTTTAGTTTCTCTGTGTGCTTAATGATCCACCATTTATGGTTGATGTGTTCCTTCGGCTTCTGTTTGTTTGTTAAATAGCAAGAAGGGTTTTAATCTTAAATTTCAAGTGGCTGAATAGTTGTGGTGCATGATACCTTATTAGTATATCCATTTCTTATACTTCTGTGAGGCAACTATTTATAGTGTAGAAAACTCTAATTTAAACATCATTTTGTGGCTGGTAGCCGTCTACCAGTTTGTAAACTTACACCTTTAATTTACTGGATTCTTTCCTTTTTAAGATATTCTATATCGGAAATTGAGATAGTACTGCTTGCCTATTTGTTAATGATTGCGGTTATGTTAAACCTTGTTTTGCACCTAACACAAATGATTCCATGTTTTGTAAACTTGGTTTATCTCACAATCTCTCTCATGTTGATGGCTTAGTATTATCAAATTGGCTTATAATTGAATGAATTTTAATATATTCTTATAATGTTGGTGTAGGGATACTGCTGGGCAAGAATGATTCAGGAGTCTCATTCCAAGCTATATCAGGGATTCCTCAGTTGCTGTCATTATTTATGATGTTGCAAGTATGCCTTCTCTACTATTGTTAGTTGCATTAGAATATACTTGATTTTATTTAGCTGGCTGAGTTCTCTTTAAGCTAATAAGGTTGAATAAGGTATAAAGAGTTGTTTTTAGCAACATCCAGTTTGGTTTTTGCTATGGAATAAGATTGTTTTTAGTACTACTAACTAATTAATTTTAGCACCTCGCTTTGATGCTACCCTTGGTTCTATTTTACCTTTTCTTCTTCATAATTTCTTTAGCCTTATAATGTTGATGGTGCTATATTCCATTTGATGTAACTGGTGTGATTTTTGGCGTTTAGGCCGGTAGTCTTTCCTGAACACTTCAAAGTGGATTGAGGAGGTTTGCACTGAGAGAGGCAGTGATGTCATCATTGTCCTTGTTGGAAATAAAACTGACCTTATGGATAAGAGGTAATGAGAATTAGCCATCTTTTCGTGTTTGGATGAAATAAAGTTGCATTTCTAAAGCTCTTTTTAAGACAATATGTTAGGATATCAATACTTAAGGACTTGGTGATTACAATTAAACAAATCTTTTGCAATTGGTGTGTCTTATTTAAGTTGAAAAGTTTTTAGAAATAAAGGTATTTTTGTCCCACTGGAATATGAAGGCTTTCTCTTTCTGTTTTATGGACTCTCAAGATACATTGTAGTTATATATAAGACAAATTGTTGTATCGTAAAAGTTCCATTTGGTCTATTGAAAATCGAACGAGTTTGTTTTCAGTACTTCTGAGAATTGAGAGCAAGTAACTGTGTGATATCAGTTTGTGCTTGGCAGCAACATTAATTGGGAATATTTGTAAAATACAATATAGGGATCAATTGTAGAACTATATATTGTTGTGGGCATCTTATGTTGGACAAAATTTCATCTATATGGTAAGTCTTTGTTGGATTCCTTGTACTAGCTCTAATGGACATGCATAAAAATGGTACTGCAAAACTAACTTTTTCAAAAATTAGCTAATCATGTCATTGCAAAAGATTTCATGATGGATTCTTACCATTTAAAACCTTCTTGGCACTTCCAACTCAAAAGATGTTGTTGCACATTTCTACTTTGTTGATATCCTTCTCTCATACAAGCTATTTTTCGTGGTTTGCAATTAGGCAAATATCAATAGAGGAAGGAGAAGCCAAAGCTCAGGACCTTAACATTATGTTTGTTGAAATTAGTGCCAAGGCTGATTTTAATATAAAGGTAAATTGATTATTATACCTAGTGAGAATTGTGGATAGGCATGAAGGTTGGATTAAGAATGCTTGTGTGCCATACTTTGAATGATTAAATACTTCATTACTTTATTTGGTATTGGTTATCTTTCTTGTTAGTGAAATATGATCAAATATTATAGTCATTATCGAATTTCAATCGATTGGCAGGCACTTTTTCGGAAAATTGCTGCAGCCTTGCCAGGAATGGAGACACTTTCTTCGGTAAAGCAAGAAGACATGGTTGATGTCAACCTCAGGTCTACCAACCCAAATGGAAAATGTTGTATTTCATTTGTTACTGTATCTAATAATGCATTTAACAGATTGGATGGTTTGATACTGCATTTTAATGTCAATATTGTTTGGATTCGAAAAAATTGGGAAATATTGTATTTTAATGTCAATATTGTTTGGATGGTTTGATACTGCATTTTAGAGATTAGTGGCGACTTGAATTTCGTCACCAACACACTTTTAATAACCACAAAAATCGTCATCAGCAATCATAAGATTATATACTACTTCAACAATAATGACAACTATTGTGGCATGGACAATTAGTCCCAAATGACAAATTTAGTGGCAAATTGGTGAGAAAATAATATGGTCACTAATAGTTTTTTATATGACAATACTTGACAACAATATTTCGTCACTAACTATGATCATTTGTTCACAATTTGTTGACGAATTTAGGTGGTTACAAATGGTGTTTACATTCTTACATACCTTGACCATTATATGCCGTAACCAAAAGTGATCACCAATCACTATTTTTTTATAACTGCCATGTACTATTAGTGACAAAAAAATGTCATGTTTTGGTAAGCACTTTATGTCGTCGCCAAGAGCATAACGACAAATTCTAGTCATAAGTTATAACAATTTGTGACCATCTTAGTGACGAACATGTATTAGTGATGAAACTTCTTTCACTACCATGTGACGATAGGGTTTTGGTCACCGGTTCCCATTTGTGATAACTGTTATATTTTTATTGACCACTTTGACTATGTCACTAAATGTTGATTTTCTTGTAGTGTAAATTAATGAGTCATGCTACAAGATTATGGAAAAGAGTAATAGAAAGAAAGAAAACTGAGAAATGAGACTATTGTTTGTATTAGAAAATCAATTTCATTTTATGCCAAAAAGGTCTACAATGGAAGCCATATATCTAATAAGAAAACACTATGAACACTACAGGGGGAGAAAACAAAAAGTTTACATATGGTGTTTATTGATCTTGAAAAGGCACATGCTAATGATAGAAATAATGTTAATATAATATGGAGGGTATTATTAAAAAAAAAGAAGCTGAATTAGAGTAGCTTATATAAAACTTATAAAAGATATGTATAAAAAAAGCCAACAACATGCGTAAGAACATCAATAGGGATATCAGACAAATACCCAAATACTATATTTTGCATTAGAGATCTTCTTTGGATCCATATCTCTTTGCTTTAGTAATAGACAAACTTACTAAACATATATAGATAACAATTCGTAAATTTGTAGAAAACATAGTTTTGATGAGATTAGAAAAAGAATGAATACCAAGTTAGAAGCTTAAAAGGAGGTATTCGAGTTAAAAGGTTTTAAAATACATAGTAGTAAAATTGTTCATATAGGGTGTTACTTTAGTAATCATAGGAGAATAAATATGGTAAAAGTAAAAATTGATCTGTACAAATTAGATATATCTAACAATTTTAAATATTTATGATCTAAACTCTAAGAAAATGGAAGGATCAATAAAGACAGTATATATAGAATTCATAAATGTTAGAATAAGTAGAAAAATGCATTTTCTATACTTTGTGATAGTAAAGTACCACTAAAATTGAAAATAAAATTTTATAAAATAGCCATAAAACCAACAATGCTTTATGGATCAGAGTGTTGATACAGTAACTATGAACATAAACATAAAATGAGAGTGGCAGAAATGAAAATATTAAGATAGATATATGGATATATTAGACTAGAAAGACTAAATAATGAATGTTTTAGAAAGAAAGTGTGAGTAGCCCCAATAAATGAGAAAATGACGGAACACGTTTAAAGTGGTTTGAAAATGTGCATAAGAGACCTTTAGATGTATTAGTATTGTATTTAGAGACAAGAGAATTATCAACTTAAACTAAAGGGGAAGAGGAAAACTTTAAAAGATTTGGAAATAGCTTATCCTACATTGCAAGAAGAAAAAAACACGTTTAGTTGTTGTTGTATTAGGACTCAAACTCAATACTTCCTATTTACTTCCCCTCCCATTTTATCAGTCATTCCAACTCTCCCTTGTCCTCCCTTCTCTCCCCTCCTCTGCTAACACAACTATAATGAACAAGTAAAATTATTGTTCATCAATCAATTTTATGTATAGAGATTTTAGTGTCTAGACAAATTGTGGGAATCAATTATTTCTAATTTTAAGGATATTTGAATGTTATTCATACGTGAATTTTTCTCATAGAAATAAAGATTGTATTTGTCTAGTAATTAAAGTAAACCTTCAAAAAGGTAATTGTAATTTAAGAATGGCATTTGAAGGGTTCTTCAAGGTTTTCAAAATAATTAAAGTTGAAATCATCAAAAAACTAATGGCCAGTATTAGTTCACTAACAACACGGGTTTAAATATTATTAATTTGTCTAATATAGGGGGTTGACAATAATTTTCACAATCTATAGGGAACAATTTTTAATTAAGTTAAACTTGAGGGGAGGTAGATATAGTACATACAAGAAGTTATTGATTTTGACTATAATAATTTATTGAAACTTCAGGGCTTGTTCTTTAATTAAGGCAAATCTCAAGGGTAGCATATATTCTTTATTGATGTTGATTTTTTTTCCCCTTATCTTTTCATATTTTCTGCTAATAGAATTTAACAAAAGTTGGGTTAGCAAGGCAAAGAATGCACGATCTTTTTAATTGTTAAGGCAAACCTTAGAGGAAATAGATTAAGTTACCAAAAATTTGATAAAGAGTTAAAATATAGTGAAAATTGTTCAAAGGTTTGATTATTAACTATTTTGTGTCTGCGTAGCATTTATTTAGGGGCGCTTAGTTCGTGTGGGGGAATGAAAAAGGTAATGGAAATGATAATAGTGAAGAATGATAATGGGTTCTCTCATTATAATTCTGCTGATTAGTTTGTGATGGGGAATGAGAATGATTATCAATTATAATTATAAATTAATTGTAATAATTAATAGAAATTAATTAGTTATATTAGTTAATTATTCATTATAAAATTAAATTAATCTTAAGTAATTAATTGTTATAAATTAATTATTATTATATTATTAAATTACAATATTAAGTAAATGAATGATTAATTATATTAATCTTAATTAATTAATTATTAATTAATAATAAGTTAATTATAATAATTAATATTCATTAATTAGTTAATATTAGTTAATTATTTATTATACTATTAAAATAATTAATTATTAATTTTTTTAATCATTATTAGTTAATTAATTTTTCTTTTTTTTGTTTACTGAAATTCATTCCCTCCTCATACCCCCCAATGGGGTAATCAAACCCCCAAACCAAGCAAAGAAAATGCGGAGAGAATACTTTGAAATCCATTCTTCCCCTCCCAAACCCCCAAAACAGGCACCCTTTAGTGAATTGTTGATCAATAAAAATGGCATGTAGACTTCATCTTAATTCAATGACTGGGAGTAATAACCCCGTTGCTCTCGCTATATCTATTTTTTTGCAAGTCATATGCTATTATACAATTAAGGGTAAATGACATTGAAGGCCACTCGACTTTTGAGATCGTATACTTTTGGCCACTTATCTAACAAAATTGCACGAATAGCCATTCAACTCGTAATTTGGCAACCCATGGCCATTCCGTTACTTTTAGCAGTTAAAACCAAAGGAAAATGACCATTTTATCCCTGGAAAATTGACCATTTTGCCCCTGAAAAATTGACTTCCGTTTGGTTTTAACAGCTAAAAGTAACAGAATGACCACAAGTTGCCAAATTTACGAGTTGAATGGCTATTTGCACAATTTTGTTAGATGAGTGGTCAAAAGTATACGATCTCAAAAGTCGAGTGGCCTCCAATGTTATTTACCCTACAATTAATAAAGGTTACTCTTTTCGTAATTTAACAAAGAGTTTATTTTTCGTATTTTTTGTATTTGTATAAAATTCTTATAATATTCTTTAAGTGATCATTATGTATGATTTACTATTAAAAAGAAAGGATGCTAATGTAAAATAGTACAGCACTAAAAGTATATTAAATTAATTATATTTATAAATCCTAATAATTTATACCACCTCCATCTTAAGACTAAAAAGAATTCAATTTCAAATCCATTTTTGGTGTGAAATTTTTATATTACTCTTACTAACAATGATAATGTTTAACTTAAATTAAATGTAAAGATAAAAATATAAAATTATATAGTTAATTGTGCATTAAATATATTGTACCGTATAATTTTAAAATACTTTGTCAAATCAATAGAGAACTCTTTTTCTAACATGGAGAGAGTATCATTTAAATATATACTTTTGTTTCTAGAAAGAATGCAGTATGAATTATGTCATAATCCAGACTTGCTGGACTCATTGACCCGTTGGTGTCCTGGATTTCTTAAAGATGCTACTAATGCTGCCTGTGACGTAAAGAATTTAAAAAAGCTAGGGACTTGGGAGGCAATACGGGGTTTTTACAGAAATGTGATACAAGTTGTGTAATTGTAAATCTGCTTAGCAATTGGAGGGAAACTATCAAACCAACCAAGTAACGACTTATCCCCAACACACACTCCCGCGCACGCTTATCTCTTCCCCCTCCTCTCTTTCTAACAAACTTATCTTTGAACTAAAGAATCTCCCACCTCTTTCTCACACACAAAACACAAACTCTAAGTGTGCAGTCCCATCTCTTAGTGACAATCTCTGAGAGTACAATGGAAGCTACAATCTCATGTTTGCCAGAGATGAGCATTGGTAATCAAGGCTTGCGAAAGAGGGTCGTGCAAAAAGGTAACTCTTGGCTAACTCCTTTCCCTGGTGATGAAGTTGAAGGTAAACAATTCTTTTTCTAGTGTCTTAATATTTTCCGTCTTTGCAACATTAAAATGCCAATAAAACTTCATTTCGCATTGTATTCTGTTACTTGTTTCAGTCCATTACAGTGTGAAGATGAAAGATGGTGAATACTTCGATTCAAGCGGCTCTGAAGAAACTCCCTTCAGATTCAAATTAGGCCACGGTGAGCTCCCTTTCTGTTAAATACTCTGCTTTGCACTTCTTTCTTTCTTTTTTATTTTTTGGACAAATATTGACACTATGCGTATGTCAGGAATTAAATTTCTGTATTAGAATTAGCCGATAAGTTTATGCTGAACTCATTTGTGAAAAGTACTGAGATAATAGTGTCGAACAAAAGGTTTCTGCCATGTGAAAGCGCTGTATAAACTCATTGTTTTTGTCTAAACAATGTACAACACCAAATGCGTTTGTGTACATATCTTATCAGAGTATTAGAAACCGTTGTTGGTACAGTCCGATGAAAGATGCCTAGGCTTTTATTATGAATCATTGGATTTGATTTGGGAGCATTATTGTCAGTAAATTGTCTTTGGTGATAATATTTGTGATTGTTGAGCCCCTAAATTAGAATGAGTCACGTTCATACACGCATCCAAAAATAAATGGATGAATGCTAGTAAGTTCAGTGAAAAAAGTTATTTCACCAAGAATCCTAATTGAGAAGATAGGCACCATTTTGCCTCTGATTCATTTAGTGTAAATGATTCAGGTGAAGTAATCAAAGGCTTGGACGAGGGGATCGCAACAATGAAAAAGGGCGAAAGAGCAATGTTTACAATACCACCAGATTTGGCTTATGGGGATGTTGGTTCTCCACCAATGATCCCTCCAAATGCTACATTGGTTTTCGAAATAGAGATGCTTTCTTGGAACTCCATTAGAGACATCAGTGGAGATGGAGGTATTTTAAAGAAGATAATTACGGACGGTGAGGGATGGGCTACTCCAAAAGATGCTGATGAAGTTCTAGGTATGTAACTCGCCCTGACAAGATGCTGATGAAGATAATTAGGTGTGACTATGCCTTGTTAAAAATAAAAATTTTGACAAGGTTTTCTTCAATGGAGATGGATTCATTTGAGACTAGTTTCTTGCATTCGGTGCACCTGTAATTACTCTATCCTGTTTATTGGATGTATCGAGTGGAAGAGAATTTTTTAATAGGTTAGGAACAGAAAGGGGAAAAAAATCTAATGCTTATTCACTTGGACTGGAGCTAGGACTCGTAAGATTCAAGTAAAAACCACCATTGGCGCTGATCAAACCTCACCATTGTAAGCAATTTGATGGGGAAGATTGGGTTAGGTGATAAGGTATAAGGTGAGGAGGATGACAACCAAGATGTCTTAGGTTCTAAGACCTTTCCCTTGCATTCTAATAATAATAATAAGATTATTATTATTATTATTATTAAAAATAGAGCCATTTGGTAGAAGCACACGAAAGAAAAAAGTGGGATTAAAATTTCAAAATTAGTGAGGCTTAGTCTATGATGATTCTTTCATACTAGTGTATTACAGGTTTAAATCATAAATGTCATACTTTGAATTATCCTTCTGCAGTCAAGTATGTTGCCAGCAATGAGGATGGAACAGTTGTCTCAAAATCTGATGAAGGTGTAGAATTTTCAATTGCAGATTGTAAGTCGGTTTCCTCCATTGGCTTCTTTATCGTTTCCTTCTTCCCATTCCAAAATTTTTCATTGTCAGGCTAAGTGTTCAAAATTGAATTGAGCCTGGTAGGTTATCTGTGTCCTGCAATGAGCAGAGCTGTGAAGACCATGAGAAGGGGTGAGAAAGCTGAGCTCTCAGTGAAATTCTATGATGGTTAGTTGAATTAAGCGAATTTTGCTTTCCCCTTTTCCATGAGATAAGACAGATATCCCAACCATGGGGTTAAACTATCACCTTTTAGACTGCTCTAGATTTTTTGGAGATGATCATTATGCCAATGATATCCTCCCAACCAATTCAAAGTTAAACATTCAGCTTGAGCTACTTTCATGGAAAAGTGTAATTGATGTCATGGGAGATAAAATGATTCTCAAAAGGATAACAAAAATGGGAGAAGGTTTCGACTGTCCCAGTGAAGGATCATTAGCAAAAGGTAATTGCCACATTTGTGTTATTAGTTCCGAGTCTCAATCATATAAAATCAGTGTTCATAAATCACCACATTTGTGCCAACAATTTCTTTCTTTTGAAGTAATCTACGTTGGCAAACTTGAAGATGGTACAATTTTTGAAAGTAAAGGATCTCTCAACAAACCGTTTGAGTATGTATGTCTGGAAGGTATTTTAATAAATTCACTGTAATTTCTTCAATTGCCTGTAATGTTCAAAGTTGCAAATGTGTATCCAATCGAATTCTTACATTACCTATTTCCCTCCAATAAGGACAAATAAACGAGGGCTTGGACAGGGCGGTAATTACAATGAAAAAGGGAGAAGAAGCAACAGTCAGTGTCAGCTCAGAGTTTTACCATGGAACTGAGATTGGCAGACTGCTTTCCACAGATTCAGTTCATTATGAAGTCAAGCTGATAAGCTTTGTTAAGGTTCTCTGCCCTAAAATTTCTTCGTCCTAGTTTTTCTAAATTTTTTCTTTAAGAAATAGCTCTTTCAAACCACATAAATTTTGGAATCATGATCATGCAGGTTAATGGTATTCTTCTTGTCTTAGATATTGAAAATTTGCTCTTATCTTCTTGATAAAAAAAAAAAATGTAATTTATCTCGACAGTAGTTCATCTCCAATTTATTAATGGTGATGGATATATCACACATGGAAATGTACATCAGTTTCCACATTTTAGAATGCCATGCTGCAAGTAGCTTGGACTGTAAATTATGCTACCCTTACATTTTCGAGAATTGAAGTTCACTCTGTTTGAATGGGTCTGGTGTTTCACCATAGATCTAACTGCTTATTTAATGAATTGCATTCTAACGTGAATAATGTGATAACAAATCATTATAGTAAGCTTACACATATATGTCCTCTTTTTCAAAACCTGAAATTGTTCTTTCAGGAAAAGCCATATTGGAAGATGGATACAGAAGAAAAATTAGAAGCCTGTCGAAGAAACAAGAACGATGGGAATGAATTGTTTAAAGCTGGAAGGTTTCAGCTTGCCTCTAAGAAGTATGAGAAGGAACGTAACTTCCATTTCGATATTAGAAGGAACTTATACTCCTCCTAGCATTTGCTTCGTCACTAAAGTCAATTGAAGCAAATCTTGGAGCAGTAACTAAAATTCATCGACCTTGTGCAGGCTTCAAAGTACGTTGAATTTGACCACTTTTTTAATAATGATGAGAAGTTCCTAGGAAGATCTTTGCAGCTTGTGTGCCATTTGAACAATGCCGCTTGCAAACTAAAACTTGGGAAATATTTGGAGGCTGCAAGATTTTGTACCAAAGTATGTTTTCTACAGCTCTGTTTCTTTCTTTGGCTCATGTTCTATATGTGCTGTTGAGTGCTATCAATCAACATCTGCCTTCAGCAGGAAGAAAATCACTTATTATCTAGGACAACATCCAAATTGGTCAAGAGATTGATGATATGCTGTTTTCCATTATATAATGGATTGATTCTTTAAGGAAAGATGTGTAAACGAAACATTAGTCATCTTTCCAAAGGCAGTCTTTTATCTGTAGTCAAATGCTAAGTAGATATCAAGCATGAGAAGGTATCTAAACTCTTCTGTGGAAAAGGAATTAAAACTATGATGCAATATAGTTTTTTTTTTCCCAATGCTTCATGAATCACTCCAGAAAGCACCATTTATGGAATGCTGGTTTAATCAAACTAATGATCATTGGTTGTACACCATGTTACCCAAGATTATCTCCGACTGATGTGGTGTACAAAAAATTATGATGTTAACAAAAATTAGCTGTTTCTACTCATCGACTGCACAAAAATTATAACATCCCTGAAACCATGATGGTGCCCCTCATTTTGATAATGAGTATGCTTGAATTTGTTCTATGGTTGTGTTACACATAATTTTTGTATAAAGGAAAATCACTTCTAAATTTCCTATGAGCATCAAGCCGACTATGATTTTTTGAAGAACATAACACTCATTGTTTTCGTCTCAACTGAAGAACACAGCCTATTTTACTGACAGTACAGTAAGACCATACATAAAAGCATTGCTTCTCAGTTTAAAATTAGCATCTTAGAGACCCCCTCAATCATTTTTATACCTTTACTGAGATTACATCTTTGTAACAGGTCCTAGAATTAGATAATTGCAGCGTAAAAGCTCTGTATAGAAGGTCCCAAGCATACCTGAAGATATCCGAACTAGAAAGTGCCGAGGTTGATATAAAGAGAGCACTTGCAATAGATCCAAGCAACAGGTTCTTGCCTTGTTCTTCCAATCTAAAGTAAATCAATGCACAGATGATGTTGAGAATATTGACTCATGCCTTTTCTTAGTTGCATCTTATTGTATTCTCAAATTTGTTTTGAATTGACAGAGAAGTGAGGCATATGTATAAGAAGTTAAAAGACACGCAAAGCCAATATTTTCAACATGAAGCTGAACTTTACCGCGATATGCTGACAAGGAAGACAGAGTAGCTTAGCAAAATGACGTTGCACACTAAATCATTCCATTGGGGTTGATCCAGATATTTTACTTATGCAGTGCAAAACGGTTACACCTGAAACTCTAACCACACAGTACGAATCTAAAGAATGCTTCATTCCATAGCCTATCGCCACAGATAAGTTTTGATATATACCATGATTAATTATTGCTTTGTCTGTAAAACAGAAAATTGTAACGCACAGTGTAATAGGACAACAGAAGTAGTAATGATTGGATTGGAGCATGCTAGTTTATCTAGTTCTCTCTATGTCATTTCATGCTTTACAGAATTAGAAGTTGTAGTCATCAAGAAGTGAATACTTATATTGTCAAACATTTCATACAAAAGAGTGGAGCACCAAGGACAATAACAATATGAAAGTGCCAATATCACATCCTTATCTGCAAATACATTATTTGTAAGGTAAAGAACCTCTTTTTGTTGGGTTATGTTTTTTCCTTTTACAAAGTCATCAATCCAGAGTCACATACATCTGAAAAGTTTTACATACACATAGCTTCGAGTTCCGTCATGATTTTCTTGTCAATTTGAATGCTTTGGCTAGGACATCAATATTGATTAGTGGATTTGTGTTGAATTGTGAAATATTTTTCTATAAATTTGAAACAATGTTCAGTTTTGTAAGCTAAAATCTAGGATTATGGTACATATTTTTATTCTGTCTATTAAAATTTTTGTTAATTTGTTATTATTCTTATCTTGTTTGGTTGAGATTTTTCAGGAAGATTTTGAGCAATTGGTTTCTCATTGTGCACTATAAATTGAGTGTTTGATGAATGAACAAGTGTATTTTTTCAACTTTCAATACTTGTTTCTTGTTTTATAAGTTCTATAATTCAACAGTGATATCAAAACTCTCTTGATCTTAAGAGGCCTATAGTTTTCTAAGAAAAGAGAGCAACTCAGTTTACAATCACCATGCCAAATAACTTTCTGTCAAACCCTCTAATATTTAATGAGCAAAATTATCAAATTTGGACTGTAAAAATGAAGTCCTACTTGGAAGCTAGTGATCTTTGAGAAATGGTTGAAAATGAGCAACAATCATTTCTTGAGGATCCAACTATAGTTCAAGTGAGAGAACATAGAGATGAGAGAAAGAAGAGATCCAAGCAATGACTTGCTTTTATAGTGCATTTTCAGATGAAGTATTTACAAGAATCATGGCTTGTGATACCGCAAAAAAAGCTTGTGATGCTTGAGAGAATCTTTCCAAGGCAATGAAAGGACAAGACAAATGCAAGTTTTGAGTCTTAAAAGGGAGTTCAAGCTCTTGAGATAGAAGAAAATGAGAACACTAAAGAGTACTAGAGTAAATTCTTAAATGTTGTCAACAAAATCTAGTTAATTGGTGAGCAATTTCTAGATAATGTGGTGGTACAGAAAGTCTTAGTGAGCTTGCCTAGAAAATTTGAAACCAAAATATCTTTCCTTGAAAATTCAAGAGATCTTTCAGAAATCACCTTAAAAGAGTTGGCAAATGCCTTGGAAGTACAAGAGCAAAGAAAAGCAATCTGCAAGGAGGAGACTATTGAAAGCGCTCTCTAGGTAAAAGATAAAAACCAAAATTAGCAATGTCGCAAGGGAAAAAACAATAGAATAGGAAGAATAAGAAAAAAGATAAAAGTACGTTAAATGAAGGAAAGAATTGTTGGTTTAAAGATATTGAGTGTAGGGTTTGTAAATAGAAAGGTCATATTGAAAAGGCATGCAAGAATAAGGAAAAAAGGCAGCAAGCTCAAATTGTGAATGAATTGCAAGAGTTGTTGTTTGTTGCATCTGTTTTGCAAGCAAAACCATTAGTGATGCTTGGTTGATTGACAGTGGTTGCACTCATCATATGACTAATGATGCTTCAATTTTTAAGCATCTTAACAAATTTTATATCTCCAAGGTGAGAATTGGAAATAGAGATCTTATTGATGTAAAGGGCAAAGATAATGTTGCTACTGAATATCACTTGGGAGTATAGATCATTTCTGATGTTTAGTTTGTACCAAAAATTGATCAAAATTTGATAAGTGTCGATCATTCGCTAAAGAAGGATTTTTCTATTATTTTCAAGAATAAAACTTGCAAAATCTATGATCATGATGGAAGTGAGCTTTTTGCTATAAAAATGAAAGGAAAAATCTTTTCTCTAAATTGGTTGCACACTAGTTCAAGAGCTTGTTCTAATGAGGTGGATGAAACCGATCTTTGACATAAAATGTTAGGTCATTTAATTTTCCAGCCCTTAATGACATGCATACCAGTGGACTTGTGTAGGATTTGCCACCTAAAAAAAAAAGTAGAGTTTGTAAGGTTTGTCAACTAGGAAAACAATCAAATCTATCATTTCCTCAAAATGTAGCTTGGAGAGCAACAGAGAAACTTCAATTGCTTCATACAGATGTTTGAGGTCCAATAAATACTCCTTCTTTAATTGGCAGTAGGTACTATGTTATTTTTGTTGATGATCTTAGCAGAATGTATTGGTTTTATTTTTGAGTAAAAAATCAGATGTTGCTTAAATTTTTTTGGAAGTTTAAAGTTGTAATAAAAAATCAAAGTGACCAAAAAATCAAAATGCTCAGGTCCGATAATGGACTGAGTATACTTCTGATCAATTTAACAAGATTTGTAAGAATGCAAGAATTGAGCATCAATGACGACAATCTATACTCTGTAACAAAATAAAGTAAGTGAGAGGAAAAATAGAACCCTTATAGAGATGTCTAGTTGTTTGTTGTTTCAAAAAATTTGCCTAAGAAATTTTTGGCTAAAGTTTTAACTACTGCGATAAATTTTTGGCTAAAGTTTTAAATACTGCAATTTTTCTCCTTAATAGACTACCTAGAAAAGTAGTAAAAGACAATACTCCATTTAAGGGCTAGTTTGGGTACAAGCCATCAGTTCACAACCCAAAGGTGTTTGGTTGTATATGCTACACACATGTTCTTAATGTAAAATGGGGAAAGTTGGATAAAAAGGCTGAAATAGGAATCTTTGTTGGCTATAGCAAAAGGCTATAGAGTTTTCGACCTTTTACTGAAAAAGTGATCGTGAGTATTATGTTTGATGAACATGCAGCTTGGGATTGGGACAAGACAGAGAAAAGGAAATTACTCCTAAATCAATAGAAGAAGAGATCCATGATGAGTCTATTGATGATATGACAGTCACAGGTACAAGATCTCTTTTTGAAATTTATCAAAATTGAAATGTAATAATACTTGAGCCCGCAAGTTATGAAAGCTATTAAAGATCCTAAGTGGATTGTTGTAATGAAGGATAAGCTTAAAAAGATTGAAAATAACCAAACATGGGTGCTTGTAGTTAGACCAAATCACAAGAATCCTATTGGTATAAAATGAATTTATAGGACCAAACTCAAATGCTAATGGTTCTATCCACAAACAGAAAGCAAGGTTGGTTGTCAAGGGTTATGCTCAACAATATGTAGCAGATTTTTCAGACATGGGTGCTTGTAGATAGACCAAATCACAAGAATCCTATTGATATCAAATGGATTAATAGGACCAAACTCAATACTGATGGTTCTATCAACAAACATAAAGCAATGTTGGTTGTCAAGGGTTATGCTCAACAATATGGAGCAGATTTTTTAGAAACATTTACTCCGGTGGCAAGATTTAATACCATCAAAATGATTCTAGCACTTGTAGTCTAGAAAAAATGGAAAGTTTATCAACTAGATGTCAAATCTGCTTTTCTAAATGGTTATTTGTAGGAGGAGATTTTTGTTAAACATCCAAAAGGCTTTGCTATAAAAGGAAAAGAAGACAAGGTATATCAACTTAAACAACATTTTTTAGTTTAGGAGTATTTTTCTATTTCTTTATGTTTCCTTTTTTAGTAGAATTAGTATTAGTAACAATTATCATTACTATATTTTAGGACTTACTTTTATAAGAGTCTCTTAGAAACAAACGTTTTTTTCTTCTCTTCTCTTTCTTTTAATTTAGTTTTCTTAAACTCTTCTTTTCTAATTCAAAGGAAAGATTGATTTTTTTGTTCTTTTTTTTTTTTTTTAATTTTTAATTCTTAATTTGATTTATTGATTTGATGAATGATAATTAATTAATTAATTAAATTTATAATTTAATTATTTATATTATATTATTCCATATAATGATCCGTAATTAATATGAATAAAATGGAAAAAAAAAACCAAAGCAAAAAAATGTTAAATTGTTTATGTTTGTAAATATGCTTGCTTAATTTAAATAAATTAATAAGATTTAATATATCATTATATTTTTAATTATTTTTTTTTTTTTTTTTTTTTTCTTTCTTAATCATATCATTAAATTGATTGATTAGACGCTCACGCGGTCAAATGATTGATTATTTGATTTAGAGTTAGCTGCAATAAATTATTTTTTTAAAAAAAAAAAAATTTATTATATCTATCCTAATAAGTTTCAAGTTAAATGTTTGAATTTGCAAGAATTTTTTTTTGTGACCTATGATCGGTGATGTAATTGAATGATAATTTTTTATTTTTCTTTTTTATTTAATTAATATTTATTTTAATTTTTTTATTTTTTTAATTTTTTAGTTAATAAAAAAATCCCCGTGTTTATTAATTTATAATTTATTGTTTAGTTTATTTCTTATTTTTTTTTTTTTTTTCTTATTTTTTACTACTATTAAATTTATTCATCTTTTTCACTTTTTTTTTTTTTTCTTTTAATATTTATATAAATTTTTTGGATTATCTAATCTAATGAAAGTGATAGGGCTATAGAGTGATTTTGATTTGGATTTGATTTTATCTTCTTTATGAACTTATCTCTCTTCTATAAGTCATTTCTTATATCCTTTTTCTACTATAATTTCTAATTGAGTTCTAAAGATAGTAAGTTTGAGAGTGTTATGCTTTATTATTGATTTATTCTGATTATTTTTTGTGATTATTCATCAAGCTTGAGAAGTTTTTTTTTTATTTTTTTTTTTTTTTTTTTTTTTACCACATTCACACACTTCTTTCTCTTTTCCTCTTTCTTTGTTGTTTTTTTTTGCAATTGTTGTGCAATGCAATCTAGTCTCTCTTCCTTTTTCTTTTTTTATACTTATGAATGTGAACTTATAGTCTTTCATAGTCTACATTACAATGTATGATTAGTGTGTGTGGGTGGGTGTATTGTGCTTTTTTTTTTTTTTTTTTTTTTTTTTTTTGGCACAATCATGCTTGAAATGATAATTTTTTTTGAACTTCCTAACTCTTTTTGATGCTTGTTTAAAGTACTCTTGGTTAGCATGCATTAGTAGTTGAGTTGGAAAGCATGAAAAGGAAAATTTTAATTGATTTTAATGATTGATTGAATGAGAATATTGAATTGATTATAATTGCATATACATATTGTATGATTTTAGAGCAAGAGCTTTTTTCCTTTCTTTTTCATTTCTTTTTTTTGTGATGTATTATATGTTTATTCTAGAACTTGCTTTGCTATTGCTGTGTTACATCACGTATTCATGTCATGCTATGAAATGATTTTGCATTTATATTTTTTATTTTTTTAAAAAGCTTAAAAGCCATCCTACTCTATATTATATATTTTTATATTTTTTTCTAGCTTAACCTTTCTTTGTTATAACACACATCATTAGCCATAAACCGTTTTTTTTTTACCATCGTTTTACCTCAGTCATTTGAGTTTGAATGAATGAAATGTATGGTATATTGATTCCATTCAAAGGAAAGAGAAAGAAAAAAAGAAAAAAAAAAAAAAAAAAAAAAAAAAAAAAAAAAAAGAAAAAAAGAAAGAACAAAAAAAAAGAAGAAAAAAAGAAAAAAGAAAAAAAGAAAGATTGGACAAAGTAAAAGTAGATGTTCTCCATTGTATACAAACCCCATAATGTGGTGGGTGAGAGAAGAAGGGGGCATGTTATGTTAAATAGAAAAAGTGTCTAATGTGCTATTATTGCTGTTTTTTGAGTCATGCAAAAAAAGTTTACACATATCTTGTGTATCAGCCTAAAATTTTTCTCTCTTTTTACCTACCTTTAATTTCAAAGACCTTCTTTTCTTCTTCTTTCTTTCTTTTTTTTTTTTTTTTTTTTTTTTTCTAAATTCTTCTTTTCTCAAGGATTGATTTCAATTGCAATCAATGTGAGGTGTTTTTTTTTTTTTTTTTTTTTTTTTTCTTTTTTAATAAAAACTTAATTTAATTCTTGATTTGATTTTATGAATAATTGATGATAAATTATCGACAATTTAAATGTTCATATTATATTTTTATTTATATCCAAGTTCAATGATATAATAATTGTTGAATAAATAAACCAAGTAGCACAACTAAAGTAAAATTTGTTATGTTTAAAAATATGCACTTAATTTAGGGAATTAATGTGACAAGATTAATTATTAATCCTAATAAGTTTCAAGTTAAATGTTTGAATTTGCAAAATTTTTTTTGTGACCTATGATCGGTGATGTAATTGAATGATATCTTAAACAAGCTTCAGGAACTTGGTATAGCAAGATTCATGATTATCTTCTTAAACTTGGTTTCAATAGGAGTTTGAGTGTATCAACTCTTTATGTAAAGGATTTAAATAATGATATAACTACTATCACCTTGTATGTTGATGATTTACTTGTTATAGGAAGTAAGTCATTTTTTTATGAATCAATTCAAGGAGAACATGAAGGAAGCTTTCGAGATGACAGATTTAGTGTAGATGTCCTATTTTCTTAGGAAGGAGGTCATTCAATCTCAAGAAGAGACCTTCATAAGTCAACACAAATGTGCCAATGAAGTGTTGAAAAAAACTCAATATGTAGTCCTGCAAGTCTATTGGCACACCTTTGATAGAAAATGAAAAATTTAGCAAAAAAATGGAGCTAAAAAGGCTAATGAAAAGATTTATAGGAGTCTTATTGATTGTCTAATATATCTCACTGCAACAAGACCTGACATGTATTCAACTGCAAAAGCTACAAGTGAGTTGCATTTCAAGGCTGTAAAAAGAATACTTAGATAAATCAAAGGTATTGTAGAATTTGGGGAAATTTGCAAAAATAGCACCTTTTCACAAAATTTAATAAAATATAGTAGCTCCAAAAAAAAAATTCCTAAAATAGCAGGCCAACAGTATTTGACCAGGTGAAAAGACCTATTGGCCCCTCTATTCACAAAAGATGAAAGAGAAACATTCGCACCTAAAGCATCGTCCAAGACTCCACTTCATTTGTAACTTCATCCGCCTCTTCGAAATTCCCTAAATCGATTCAATATCCTCATCTCACCTATTCCATTATTGTCTATTGGCTGCATCAATGGCATGCACGTGAGAAGGACCAACGTCTTTAAGCAAAAAGTCTGTCGCCGTAGAAAAGAAAATGCAAAATCCGACAAATAGGAAGAAGGTTAGTGGAAATTTGTCTAGAAATTTTAGCTTCATATTTGCTATCACACAGAGTGTGTTTTTGTGCATATCCTATCACACAAATTTTTTTTTTTTTAATTTGAATAGGATTTGAATGAGAAATTGATCGAGCATATGTCAAAACAAAGTCGAAAAATTGTGGATATTATGTCGAGCACCATGTTGAGCACGTGCTAAAATAGTCGAGCACGATTGAATGATGAACAATTGTCGAGTACTATGTCGAGCAATATATTAAGCACTTTATTGTTTCAAATGTGGGATTCAAGATGTCTATGATCCTACCAGAGAAATCATTATTGAGTGCAGCTTTGATCCTTCCAAGAGGGGCGATGTTGCTGATTGGAGATATGCATACTTAAAGCTTGGCAAGGTGACTCTTGGGAAGCCAAACTTTTGGGCAAGTGTTATGTTGGAGAGGGTAGTAGAGTATGTTTCATTTGATCCATTGCACAATTTATACTCTTCAACTAACAAGGCTTACATTGTATCTGATAGGATATGAGTTGTTTAGAAATATTTTATGGTTTGAGAGAAAAATTAATTGAATATTGTATTTATTTTATTTTGTAATGTGTTGTATTGTATTACTAAAACATCATATATGGTTGTTATTGGTTGAATAATTTGCTAATTTTCCACAGATACCAACGAACACCTCAAGTAATACAATGTTCTTATGAAACTGAATAAATAAATTAAAATATTCAATAAAGAAAAATAAAAATTGTCATCACTTTTTCTCTCTAGAAACAAATGGATTAGAACAATTTTACCAGTAGTGTCCACTCTCTCCGCAAATGCCACATTTTTTTGCAACTTTTACCTCACCTGTTAAAGGAATTCTCTTTTTCTTGCGCCTATCACTCTTAGACCTTGATTCCAGTGGTGATAGTTGAATAGATAAAACTTCTTTGGGCACATTTCAATCCTTAGGTTTACCAACGAGCATAATAGGATCTGTATAAACACATAAAAGTACATCGGTGTGATAAAATGGCAAGCATAAGGTATAATGGTCAATTTGTTGGCGACGAGCCACAACTAATGCATAAACACAAAGGAGTTGATCCATATCAAACACTCGACATGTGCACATTTTTTTTATGCAAATTAATTGTAGTAGTACGGTTTGTAATGTCGCGTACATACCATCCATGTATATCGATCGGCTAGACAATATATCATTATGATTCTACCATCCTTGATGAAATTATTCCTTCAATCCATGGAGTTGTAAGTGTCTTCATTTCACTAGCAACGGTACACCTTTCGTGAAATCACCTCTGGAGCGTGTTCCGAATGTAATCGACCAAAGAATGAATAGGTAATTCTCGGGCATCCTTCAACAATGCATTGAGACATTTTGAAATGTTAGTAGTCATTATTGTATACCATTTCTCATCAGAATGTGCCCTTGACCAATGTTCAATTCCGACTTCTCTTAAATACTCGCTTACCCTTGAATTTTGTAGTGAAAGAATTCCAAATATCTCATTGAATTCAGCAAGAGTGTAAGCCTTTGCAACCTTAAAATATAAGGGGATCACATCTTCGTGTTTCAATTTTGCTCTTAAGTTATTGTTGAGATGATAAATACACACTCCATGGAAGGAATTTGAAAAAACATTTGCTTTTTACAATGCTTTTATGTCGATTAGAAGCAAACACCAAGCTATCTATATCATCATTTATTACAGCCTTTAGCTTTTGTAAAAACCACCCCCATGATGCGTCATTTTCTAAATCAACCATTCCCCATCTGATAGGACAGACTTAGTTGTTACCATCCATGTAAGTTACAACAAGAAATGACCCAAGATATTTTCCTTTCAAAAAGCAAGCATCAACAGCAATAACTGGTCGCATGTGGTTGTAAAATCCGTGAATCATGCTCTGAATGCAAAAAATAGATATTTGAATTTTCCATCTTTTTCAATTCCGAGTTCAGTAAAAGTTTCCGGGTTTAATTTCTTTATCACGTGTAAATAAGATAGCAGTATCTTATATGAATCCTCAAAATTGCCTCTAACTTCATCCAATGCAGATTCCCTTAATCGCCAAACCTTGTTGTATGTTATGTTAACACCTAACTTTGCATGAATATTTGAAATGATTTCACCAGTCCTATACGGATGACATACGTCCTGGTAATTAGACTTGATTAATGAACCAATTACTTTGCTACTCGCCTGTCGATTATCACATTGAACCAATGATAATTGACAGGTATAGGTGTTTTCATATTTAGTGATCTTCCAAACAGACGAATTCCCAATGGCAGATGCATTCAGTCTCCACTTGTAATTTTTATCCTTACATTTTAGGCACCAAAACTTGCTATTTGTCCTAACAATCTTCCACTCGAATAAATGCTTCACGGCCAGCATACTTATCCTTATAAACAAATGATCTCTAGTTTCAAACACATCCTTTATCGAAACATCTACCATAGCTGATAATCTATCAGAAGAAGTACCACAGTCCGCATGTGATGACTTTGTCATTGTATGGCATTGTATGTTTTTTCTAAACCAGCTTGACTATCTTCTTCTTTATTTTTTTTTGTGAAAATTATGTTTACATATTTCACAATTATGGTTTAGTCAACCAGATCACCATTCTCATCACTTTCTTCATGATCATCATCCTCTTATTAAATATGTTCTCATCCAAATCTTTTGAATGAATTACACAATTAGTCCATATCGGGCTATTAGAATTCAATCGCTTTATTGGTGAGTTGCTAGTACTATCTTCAACTTGTGTTGCTCTAATCTCTCGAATGGTAACACATATTAGGATCCTGGCATCTTTAGACCGTTTTATAATCTTATTCAAAAAACACTACACATAGTAATCATTTTTTTATGGAAATGGTGAAGATCTTTGATAGGTACTTAGGTATGTATTCGATAATCAATCTATTTTTGATTTTCGCATCTAAGTCCATGATGGATATGACGTGATTCACCAATTCCACGAAGCTTGAGTCTTCTTTTAACAAAAGAGTTTCAATCCTCTTATAATTCATGAATCTATGATCATTTGTTATAAGATCAACAATCCATTCTCCCATATAAAGAACATGAACAGACCAAATATTTAGGTATTTCATTCCTTAAAAAACCAACAATGAAATTAGTCAATTTGCAAATTCAAATTATCATTGTCCATAAATATTTATAAACAATGAAATTACCCCCTGAACAAACAATCCAATTAACTCCTAATTTACCCATTAATTGCACATTACTCAATCTCATACAACAAAGCTTGTTGAACGTGGGTATATGGATCCAAAAGAAACCTAAATAGAAACTGGGGTACCTGTAAATCAATGTAGATATACAATGTGTTTAATTGACATTCGCAGATGTTACCACATAATATACACGGTGGTTGATCTCACCCCACATGGAATAGGGTGTGTAAGCGTATGGTGAAAACCCGCGCAGAAGTGAAGTCTAATTTGGCACT
Organism: Gynochthodes officinalis; assembly: GCA_020080225.1. NCBI lineage: Eukaryota > Viridiplantae > Streptophyta > Magnoliopsida > Gentianales > Rubiaceae > Gynochthodes > Gynochthodes officinalis. The sequence goes on along the minus strand of CM034615.1, from coordinate 31,327,113 downwards.
CTTTAATGAAATATATAGATATTACTATTTAGATAAAATGATATACTAAAATTCATTTCCTACGCTAAGTTGCAAAAATGTCGAGCACATGCATCGAGCACATAGTGAGATTTGGTCAAGAATGAGTTGAGCATAAGTTGAGCATGTGTCGAGCATATATCGAGCGTATGTCAAACATAAGTCGAGCGTATATTGAGCATAAGTCAAGCATCTTCAACTTTACATACGCAATTATCATATTTAGTTGAGCATGTGTTGAGTATATGTTGAGCATGTGTCTTTCATACATTTATTATTACAATTTCCATTACAATATTTAGTCGAACATTAATTAAGTATACGTCGATCACTACAATTACAATAGTTCATTGTCAAACTCACTGTTAACAACATAAACCTTGTTACTTGCATTGTAAAATTTATAATTACATAACTAAATGTAAATATCAAATGAATGCATATTTATACAGTTAAATATGTATATCAACAAAATGTATATTTACACTACTATATGTATACATTTAAAGAATGTATAAAAGAATGTAGGCTTACACAACTATGTCTGTTTATGTCTACTTTTTGCACTATTTTCTCCTAGTTTAACATCTTGCTCACTTGCATGCACGAATAGTGCAACTGCCATCTGTTTACGGAGTTCCATTGCATTTTTTTGTGTAATTGTATTAAATGGCAACCCATGAATAATGAATTCAACCCACTTTAATATGAAAACACCATAGTCTCCAGTTCTGCAATAACCAAAGCATGACAAATTTAGTCATTGCAACAAGCATGTTCTTATACAAAGTTCGATTCTATTAGATACTTACCCCTTTCTTTGGTGCACCAAATTTTTCTTGATGACCACTTGCTATTTGTCCCCCCTTGGATGTTCTTTCGCAAAATATGTGTAAAACTCACATATCTGGAGTATCTTGGGCCTTATTCTAATAAGGTAGTCTAATTTTGCCACTATGCCCACCCCTTGATCTATTGGGTTATACACATAAAAGATTTGTGCATACATATCTATCTTGACCAATATTCAATGGTTATCATTTATGTGATAGAGGAATAAAATAAAGTCTACTACACGATAGTCAATTTCAAACGGACATGAACCAACAAACTGTTTCGTGGCCAAATCATCATAGGTTGGATTTCCTTTGGCGCTATCTAGCTGCTTTATACCAATCTGTCAGCAAAACAGGTAACATTACTCATCAAATGAGCAACACACACCCAACTAAATGATCAACCAAATTACAGTGAAGCAAACAAAGTGCTCGAGATAATAATCCAACACATTCTCAATGTAAAAAAACATTGTCAATTTAGTGAAAAATTCAACATGACTTATATCGAAATATATCTCCATAATGGATATATCTTTCCATCCCATTGTAACAATCTTCTTTCAGAGCATAGACATATACAAAACAATGTGTTGTAAAAATTAAAGTTTGTTTGGTTATGAAATAATCATTACTAATAATTCACAAAAAGAAAAGCCAGCAAACAAGTATTACCTGACTTGTGAGCCAATAACCTTCTCTACACATTATCTTCAACAAATTGGAATCTAGTGAAAAAGTAACGTGCACAAATATTGATGAGGTTTCTTTCTCAACCACTTATTCATTTTTTTTAACATTTTCAGGCCATGGCTAAAAATCCTGTATACTGAAACTAAAGCTAGTAACCTGATTTCAAGCCGGATTAATCACTTTTAGGGCAAGAGCAGGTCCCAAATTTAGACCCCCAATGACTTCATCTTCAACAGTATTCTTCTTCTTTTCCTTGATAAGTAGTGCTGGAGCACTCACAAATGGTATGATAGGAATGGACGAAGTAGCGTGTTCATCAGTGATTTGATAAACAATAGCCATTACATTAATCGGTTCCTTTTCTTTATGCATGCATTGTTCATCCTCGACCTTCCCATCATTATCTCTCACTTCTTTTCTTTATCATTATCCTTATTATCATTATAGACCTTTCTTCTTATCATCAGTCCCTTCCTTTCTATCCCCTTCTTGCCGCTCACCACCTTTATCATTGTCATCATCCTCCTCCTCCATGCCATCATCATTGGTCTCAGAAGATTCTGCATCCTCATTGCCTTCTTGATATTTACTATCATCTTCATTTGCATTTTCTTCGGCCATCAGATGGTCGATAGTAGCAGTCAAATGCTTGACAGTATCAATCAGATGCTTGACAATAGCAGTAAGATTATTGACTTTATTCTCTAGTTCAACCGCACGAGCATCGCTATGTATGAGTTTCTCTTTTGTCTTTTTCAATTCCACCTCACATTTTTCTTGCTGTTCAATCATCTGACTAATTGATAAATGAATTAAATGCTAATTCCTGAGTCAAGATATTCTTGTGATTTTATCTAATTATTGAGGAAATTAGCCTTATTTAGCTTGATTTACAATAAGTTAAGATATTCTTGTTATCTTATTCAATTATGGGGGAAATTATCCTTATCTAACTTGATTTGCAATTTTGTAGGAAGGAAACTGCTTGGAGAAATATATGGACTGGAAAGATTTGTTTGCATCAAAAAGTTACGATTTGGTGAAGAAAAGGAAAGGAAGTTGGTTGATAATGCCATGGCATGTAACTTTCACTGCCATAGCATGGAGTAAGTTGGCAGGCCAATTACGGAAATGGAAGAAGATTATGGAAATCTAATCAAATCAGATCATCCAAAAGAGTTTCGCACGCTATTAACTCCTAGTCTTTAGGGACCAAAGCAAGTATAAATAGAGGGGACTAGCATTAGTTTGAGGCAGTACGAGTAGGAGTAGAGATAGAGATAGCCTATACTTAATTTTTACTTTCAAGGAAGCCATGTTGAGTGGCTGAAGTTATTTCCTTTAGGACTGGGATGTAACTATCATTACGTAATTTTCATTCATATGATTGTGGCATTATCCAATATCTGATTTATTTGGTATTATTTCTTATAAGTTCTTGATCACCATTAGCATGTTTAAGGTATTGATGAAGAGGCGACAGCTGACATCAAATATTAGTTTGTGAATTCTTCAGACTTAAATTGTGAATTACGATAGTAAATTCTCAATTTCTGCAACACAGTATTCCTTTGTTCGTCATGCATCCATAGTAATTTTGGAGTCACGAAAGTAGTCCCATAATTACTATTTGAATAGTAATATTATACCCTGAGAAGGGATAATGTTTAATTATGTGAATAGTTGTGAGGATGTTTATCACAAAGAAATTATGTGAATGGAAATTACAGTTGATGATCGGTGAAATCCCAAGTCCTAAAGTTTATTTATCTGATTTCTTTTATTTACTGTGAAAACGTGTTTTCTATTGCATTTACTTGATTGTTGTTATTATTAAATCCACCTCTTCTTTTATATATTGATCTAGATAATAGGTATAAAATATTTCTCAACCGGTAATTGTTCACCTCCTTGTAGGACGATACTCATAATTATATTATAATTACTGGACTTGTAATTAGTGGTTAAAATACTACGAGTCAAAATTTTGGCGCCGTTGCCGAGGAGGCATATACAATATCAAATTAGTAATATTTTTCCTATTAATTTATATTGTATTTTATTAAGTTTACTGTTGGTAATTAATTGTTGCCGTGTTTTATGCCCAGGAGAACACGTGAATTACTACCGTACAATCCTGAGAGAGAAAAGACCTGCAGGGCATTAACCAAAGAAACTAAACAAAGGAAGGCAGCTCTCAAAATGGCAGAAATGGCAGAAGATAATCAAAATCCTGCAAGAGTACTGTTACGTGATTTTGCTATGCCTACACCTGAAGGAGCACGTGCAAGTATTGCAAGACCTGTGGTAAATGCTAATAATTTTGAATTAAAACCTGCACTTATTCATATGGTTCAGCAAATTCAATTCGGAGGAGAATTATTTGAGGATCCAAATATTCACCTTTCAAATTTTCTGGAAATTTGTAATACCATAAAAATGAATGGGGTAACCGATGATGCCATCAGGCTAAGGTTATTTTCTTTTTCACTAAAAGATAAAGCCAAGGCTTGGCTCATTTCTTTTCCGTCTGGTACTTTTACCACTTGGGTAGGTTTATCCCAAGCATTCTTGAATAAATATTTTCCTCCTGGTAAAACTGCTAAGTTACGAAATGACATTGCCGGTTTTAGACAGTTAGATAATGAATCATTATATGAGGTATGGGAAAGATATAAAGAACTGCAAAGAATGTGTCCTCACCATGGTCTCCTTGCGTGGTTAATTTTACAAACCTTTTATAATGGATTGAACCAATCTATTAAAACTTCTGTGGATGCAGCTACAGGTGGCACTTTAATGGGTAAAATACTTTTTTCGGCAGTTCCCACCAAAAGTTACGATTTGGTGGAGAAAAGAAAGGAAAGTTGGTTGACAATGCCATGGCGTGTAACTTTTAATGCCATAGTATGGAGTAAGTTTGGCAAGCCGATAACGGAAAAGGAAAGATTACGGAAATCTGATCAAATTAGATCGTTCAAAAGAATTTCACACGCTATCGATCCCTAGTCTTTAGGGACCAGAGCAAGTATAAATAGAAGGGGCTAGCATCAGTTTGATAGAGGACTGAGAATAGAGATAGTTTAGACTTAATTTTACTTTCGTAAAAGCCATGTTGATTGGCTGAAGTATTTTCTTTAGGACTGGGATGTAACTATCATTATGTGATTTTCATTCATATAGTTGTGGTATTATCCAATATTTGATTTATTTGGTACTATTTTCTTGTAAGTGCTTGATCACCATTTGCATGTTTAAGGTATTGATGAAGAGGCAACAGCTGACATCAATATTAGTTCGTGAATTCTTCAGACTTAAATTGTGAATTACGATAGTAAATTCTCAATTTCTGCAACACAGTATTCTTTTGTTCGTCATGCATCCATAGTAATTTTGGAGTCACGAAAGTAGTCCCATAATTACTATTTGAATAGTAATATTATACCCTGAGAAGGTATAATGTTTAATTATGTGAATAGTTGTGAGGATGTTTATCACAAAGTAATTATGTGAATGGAATTTATAGTTGATGATCGGTGAAATCCCAAGTCCTAAAGTTTATTTATCTGATTTCTTTTATTTACTGTGAAAACGTGTAACTTTTAATGCCATAGCATGGAGTAAGTTTGGCAAGCCGATAACGGAAAAAGAGAAGATTTCGGAAATCTGATCAAATCAGATTATGCAAAAGAGTTTCACACGCTATTGACCTCTAGTCTTTAGGGGCCAGAACAAGTATAAATAGAGGGGACTAGCATCAATTTCTACAATATAGAACACATAGAATAGAGTAGGGAGATAGCTTAGACTTAATTTTACTTTCGTAAAAACCATGTTGAGTGGCTGAAGTATTTCCTTTAGGAATGGGATGTAACCATCATTATGTGATTTTCATTCATATAATTGTGGTATTATCCAATATCTGATTTATTTGGTACTATCTTCTTGTAAGTGCTTGATTACCATTTGCATGTTTAAGGAATTGATGAAGAGGCGACAGCTGACATCAATATTAGTTCATGAGTTCTTCAGACTTAAATTGTGAATTACGATAGTAAATTCTCAATTTCTGCAACACAGTATTCTTTTGTTCGTCATGCATACATAGTAATTTTGGAGTCACGAAAGTAGTCCTATAATTACTATTTGAATAGTAATATTATACCCTGAGAAGGGATAATGTTTAATTATGTGAATAGTTGTGAGGATGTTTATCACAAAGTAATTATGTGAATGGAATTTACAGTTGATGATCGGTGAAATCCCAAGTCCTAGAGTTTATTTATCTGATTCTGTTATTTACTGTGAAAACGTGTTTACTATTGCAATTACTTGATTCTTGTTATTATTAAATCCACTTCTTCTTTTACATATTGATCTAGATAATAGGTATAAAATATTGCTCAACTAGTAATTGTTCACCTCCCTGTGGATCGATACTCATAAGTATACTACAATTCCTGGACTTGTAATTAGTGGTTAAAATACAACGAGCCAAAATTTTGGCGCCGTTGCAGGGGAAAAAAAATTGTTTTGACTAAATGAGTATGTTTAATTTTACTCAAAACTTTAATGAGTATGCAGGGATTTGAGCAAGAGCATCAGCAAAAGGTAGGTTGATGTGTAACTGCTTGAACACTTGAACAAATTTTTGGAATTGCTTGTCGTCTCTAAATTTCTTCAACCTTTGAGGAAATGGTATTGGCGGAACTTAAGGTTCAGGTTCCTTCACTGCTATAGGAGCTTCCCTCGAGTGTTCTCCCCCAACCTCAGATTCTTCCTCCATTAACTTTTCATCTTTTCCCGTTGTCACCAATTCCTCTTCTTGTTCTTTCTTCCTCTCTTCACCCAATTGCCTCTCGCTGCGCAATGTTATTGCTTTGCACTGCTCATTGGGATTTATTTCCGGCATGCTAGGTAGCTTCCCTTTGTCTCTAGCATTCACAGAATTAGCTATTTGGCCAATCTGAAATTCCAGATTTTTGTTTACTGCCACAACTTGATCCAATTTTGCTTCCAATTTTTCAAACCTGTCTGAAGTGGCACCGGTCAACTTTTCAATTGCTACTTCCCATGATGGTTTCACCTCAGCTTGATGTGGTCTTGTAAAAAAAAAAAAAAGAAGAAGAAGAAATATTATTCTATTGTTTGGACTCAAAGAATGCTTATATGAGGCTTGCTTTGTGTACATTGTCAACAAGGGACTAGAGCTACAATAAGTTGGGGGTTGTGATTTGTAGGTGCTACAAATTAAAGAGTATCTGTCCAATGTGCTTACAAGACTTAAACTCTTTTCTTTGATTTTATATCTTTTTCCCCTTCTTTGATAGCCAATCCTGAGCCTAACATTACAAGCTAAAAGTCCTACCTGATCCAAATTGAGTTGGTTGTTCTTATATATAAAGGATTAAGGATATTTGTTTTATGGAATTGGCTTTAATCTGGAATAATGGGATGTGATCCATAGCACACACACACCCTGGTGATGTTAAGCAGGTTTAGGTTGATCTTTTGATTGGTTTTACCCATAAATATGGTGTTTTAAATTCACTGTGGGTATCGGTTGAGAATCTCTGAGATTTAATATAAATAATTTAGGATATCAGTTGAAACATATTTAATGACATTTTAATTTAAAATGTCCTCCACATTCCAAAGAATGACAGTGGCTTAATATGTCCGGGACATCCTCTTGAGGTACACATCTCCTTATTATCCCATCTGCACAAAACTTATAAAGTAAAGGTTCCTCCCAAAAATAGTGTTTAGCCTCCCAGAACAATTTTTTTCTTTGTTGATAGCTGAAATCTGCAGGCACAATTCCACTTACTAAATAATTAACTAAATCTGCATACCATGGTAAAATGGAATATGCTAACAGTTTTTCATCAAGAAAATTCTCATTAATAGGCAATTGTGATTCCTTATTATTATCCTCTAGTCTAGAAAGATGATCAGCTACTGCATTTTCTAATCCCTTCTTATCTTTAATTTCTAGATCGAATTCCTGTAACAACAAGATCCACAGAATCAATCTAGACTTAGCATCTTTCTTTGCCAACAAGTATTTGATGGCGGAGTGATCTGTGAACACAATCACCTTAGAACCTACAATATAAGAACGAAATTTATCAACTGCAAAAACAATAGCAAGTAGCTCTTTTTCAGTAGTTGCATAATTTAATTATGCATCATTCAGCATTCTACTAGCATAGTAGATCACATGCAACTTATTGTCCTTCCTTTGTCCTAATACTGCACCTACAGCAAAATTGCTAGCATCACACATTAGTTCAAAAGGCAAATTCCAATCGAGTGCAGCCATAATAGGTGCAGAAATCAACGCATGCTTCAATTTATTAAATGGTTCTAAACAGCTAGAATCAAAATAAAAATCCACATCTTTATTTAGCAAGTTACACAGCGGCTTTGCAATTTTTGAAAAATCTTTTATAAAGCGTCTATAAAAACTGGCATGTCCTGAAAAACTTCTCACTCCCTTAACAGACGTAGGTGGAGGTAATTTCTTAATGACTCCAACTTTTGCACGATCCACCTCAATTCCCTTTTCTGAAACTTTATGTCCAAGAACAATCCCTTCTGTTACCATAAAATGACATTTCTCGATTTAACACGGATTTGTTTCTTCACAACGCTGCAAAACTTGAGATAAGTTAGCTAAACAGTTATCAAAAGAAGAACCAAAAACAGAGAAATCATCCATAAATATTTCCAAAATTTTTTCAACATAATCTGAAAATATAGCCATCATGCAACGTTGAAAAGTAGCGGGAGCATTACACAATCCGAAGGGCATTCTGCGAAAAGCAAATGTACCATATGGACAAGTAAATGTTTTTTTTTCTTGGTCCTCAGGTGCTATATGAATTTGATTATATCCTGAGTACCCATTTAAGAAACAATAAAATGCATAACCAGCCAGTCTTTCCAAAATCTGCTCAAGAAAAGGTAAAGGAAAATGATCCTTTCTAGTAGCTTTATTTAACTTCCTGTAGTCTATACAAACTCTCCATCCAGTCACTATTCTTGTGGGCAGTAATTCATTATGTTCATTTAGCACCACTGTGATCCCTCCCTTCTTTGGTACTACCTGTACTGGACTAATCCATAAGCTGTCAGAAATGGGATAAATTATTCCAGCATCCAATAATTTTAAAATTTCTAACCTCACCACTTCCTTCATGTTTGGATTCAGTCTTCTTTGATTTTCCACAATGGGTTTATAATTATCCTCCATTAGGATCTTATGCATACAGAATGAAGAGCTAATTCCCTTGAGATCACTTATAGACCAACCTATAGCCTTTTTCTTGGATCTCAACACATGCAATAATTTTTCTAATTGCAGGTCAGTCAAGTATGCATTTACTATCACAGGTAATTTTTGATTGTCATCTAAAAATACATACTTCAAATGAGAAGGTAAATGTTTTAACTCAATACCTGTAAGTTGACTATTGGGTGAAGATGGTAACAACTTATCTTTCCTTAATTCTTCAACATGAATTTTACCTCGTTGATTGGGACTAAAATTGGCCCCATCCAATGCACTTGCCATCAACAAAATCTCTTCATCCTCATCCTTTATAGTTCCTGCAATAACCAAGCACTCCTCCAAAGGATCCTTTGGTTTGTCCAATCTAACAAACTCATCGGTAAGCTTAGTAAAAACATCCACACAGTAAACATGGTCGGTAAAAGATGGATATTTGCAAGATCAAGCTGCTTTAAAGTAAAATGTTGAGAATTTTGGAAATTGAGAATTTACTATCGTAATTCACAATTTAAGTCTGAAGAATTCACGAACTAATATTTGATGTCAGCTGTCGCCTCTTCATCAATACCTTAAACATGCAAATGGTGATCAAACACTTACAAGAAATAATACCAAATAAATCAGATATTGGATAATACCACACTCATATGAATGAAAAGTATGTAATGATGGTTACATCCCAGTCCTAAAGGAAATAAGTTCAGCCACTCAACATGGCTTCCTTGAAAGTAAAAATTAAGTATAGGCTATCTCTATCTCTACTCCTACTTGAACTGCCTCAAACTGATGCTAGTCCCCTCTATTTATACTTGCTTTGGTCCCTAAAGACTAGGAGTTAATAGCGTGCGAAACTCTTCTAGATGATCTGATTTGATTAGATTTCCATAATCTTCTTCCTTTTCCGTAATTGGCCACACAATATTAGAAAAATCTTGTCATCCCTAGGCATGAACATATCAATTAAAGAAATTGAATGTTATTGAAAAAACGGACAAAATTAGGTCCAAGAAAGCCATAAATATTAACCAAAACAAGATTATAGAAAGAATTTCAAATGCCAATCTACCATATCTAAACTTGTAATGTCCCCAACACAAAAATCTTGAAATGATTTTTGATCTTGTACAATGACAGATCAAAAGAAATTATTGAAGCATTCACGATTCATTATGTAGCATTCCAAATGTTGCTGACCATTTGAAAGAAATAAAAAATAAAGAGAAAAAGTTGCCCTCCATCTGAATTGATTTAAGCTTATTGTCTAGTTGTGGGATAGATTTTGTAATTAGCTAGTCTCCTCCTAAGTTCTTGTTAGAATGATCCAATAGTATTAAAAAGAGTGAATCATATTTTTCGTCCCTCACTTTTAGGTGAAAAATCTTTTTTGTCTCTTACTTTCAAAATTGAACTTTCTAGTCCCTGACCTTTTAGAATTAGAACTTTTTATTTATTTATTTAGTGATTGGTTGTAACTCTTTCAACTGGTAACTTTGTACACATGACTTGTATGCCTAATTATGAGCAAGGTACTTTTCAACACACACACTCACGTTTTAGTCTTCCTAACTCGCCAACCTATTTTCACCAAAACCCTAATTTAGCAATCCCAAAATTCCCAAAGAAAATACCAAAGTCCATAATTTTAGCTGTTGCAGTCCATTGTTCTCAAAAAGGAATTCAAAGCAGAAGGATCTTTTAGTGCTTATTTTGCTATTGAGGGAAAGTTGCAATAGTAAGGACCTCATGGACAATAGCAAATCCAAGTCAAAATTCCATGGATGTAAAGAGTACAGGATAAAGTTAGAAATTAAAGTAGAAGAAGGAGAAAAAAAATGAATGGTAGACTGAATTGACATTTTTTTATGACTACAACACAAGGTAAGCAATGATGCATCTTCTTCAGGTGGTGCAATGGAATTTTCGATAGATGTGAGAGGTCGACTAACATAATTGATGAGTTGTTGTATTAGGGAATTGGAAGTGAAGAAAGACAGAATGCAGAAAAAGGAAGTATTTTTGAAGAATTCACTTTTCATTACCACCATGGTGATTGTGTTCCAATTGATCAACAAATAATGCTATGAGGGTTTGTATTTTAATTTCATATGTATTAGTTGTTGGCTAGTATAGTTGTGGTAGGATTTAGGAGACTAGAGATGGTGATTTTGGAGTTTATGTTTTATAGTTTCATTAAGTGTCCAGTTTGGTAGCTATTCCCTATGTTTGATGTAAATATTGAATGTTTTGATTGTGAAGTGCTATTGAAGTGTTGGCACACCACTTAAGTGTGAACTTGGTTACTTTTATTGATGCTTATTTGAATTGGGAAAAAAATATAGTATATATTGTTAAGGCTAAAATAAGCCATTAATTATGAGCTCGACAACATATGATGAAAGTTTTGTTTTCTCTATAGGATTCTACTCTCTTGCATAAGGAGACTTGATGATAATAATAATGCATTACTCACATGCTTCCTCTTTAATTGAGTGCAATTAACTTATGCTCAGACTAGTTTAAGCTAGAACATACACAAATTTGAGAAACAAAAAAGTTTCTTCCTCTTTAATTGAGCTCTCATTTTATACAGGAAAGTAGCTGGCAACTAATACAAGACCAGTTATTTGAGGGCTTTCCAATATGATCTACGAAAGGGAAAGAGCAAAAACATATGCTAATATTAAAGAGAAAAATTCTAGGCTTTTTTCCAAAAGAATTCTAGCTTTGCATTCATTCATTCCAAATATTAGTTGTATAAGCATGAAATTAGAAATAGAATATCAAAAAAGTCGTTTAAGTGGCAAAATTTCACGAGAAAAATAATCGTCATAGACCACCCTAACGTTCATCATCATTCATATACCAAAATGAGTTAGTCCAAATAGCTAATTTGAAGATAGCAAGACATCATAATTTCCAAAACACAAAAACCATCACCTTTCAAGAAGAACAAGCCACCATAAAATAGATTTCAAAGTTAACCATTATACATATGAAATGATTGCTCACTACAAGCCTTCCATATCCGTATAAACTATTTGTTTTATATTCTTGAATGGATCTTTATCATTTTTAGGCCCACATTGTGTGAGTAATGGAATAATTTAAAACAAAATTGATAGTGAAATATAAAAAGCTAAAAAAAAGCAAAAATTAATATACATCATTAGAACAATAAATATTTGAAACAGAACTTCAACACTTGGTCCTGGTATGCCTCTCTTGCCTCATAAATTGTATTTTTGGGGTTTACTTCTACTTACTTGTAGGTGGAGCGCAAGATATAAAGTTAAAAAAAATTATAAATAAGAAAAATTAAACTTTTTTGGTATAGACAAGGAGTGTCTTGCCCAACTTTCTACGACCACAAACAAATAATAATCAAAATTTATATTTACAAAAAAGTAAGTGGCAATAATATGAAATTTATTGTATAATATGAAAATTAGGTGACTGCCACATAAATTGTTTACAGAAAAAGATCCCTATCTACTAAATAAGTCAAAATACCAAGATATAAAAGTGGATGTCCAACCAAACAATTTAATCACACATATAGTGGCAAGTTCAATATCTACTAGCATTTGACTGGGTGTGCTTGATTAAACTATCTCCTATGTTAGGATTAGAGGTTGTATTGATGCATTTAAATCATCAAAGAAATAGCATTAGGATCAAAGCCTTCTCTTTGAGATTCACCTCCATCACTAGGCCCTCTAAAAATAAATTGCACTTGAGGGTTTGAACCATGACTAGTAGTTGGCTTGACAATTTGAGTGTTAGGGTTGAGATCAACTTGCAATCCACAATCAAAACTATCACCTTTTATTTCACCTATTATTTTTGAACATTTTCTAATATTGTGGCCAATTCTATTACAAACCCTGCACTTTTATGTCATTCTACCATGATAAGTTTTGAACATTTGAATCGATATTTTTCCTAGATGGGGCTTAGTTGGATCTTTTCTTCTACACTTTTTAGGCTTTCCAAGCAACCTGACATTTTCAAGTAGCAAAACCATGGGTTTGTTTAGTTTTCCCACATATTTTGGCCATTATAAAGTATGCTACAGGTTCATAAGCTCTTAAATAAGTGTCTCTAGAATAATACTAATGATAAAAAGCTTCTAAATCCCCACATGTCCTTTTGATAGCACTAGTTGCATGTGCAAATGGAATGCTATTTAGCTCCCAACTCCTGCAACTACAAGTCCAATTGCAAAGATATACCATGAACTGGTCTTTTTACATAAATCTAATTTCAGAGATGAGCTCCAGAACATGAATTGTAATACATGCATTTGAGTGTTTCTTATTAGTTTCCAACTTCTCCTGTATCTTAGTACACAAAGACCTTCAAAATCTTGTAATCCACTATCTGTTCTTCTCAACTCTAACCATCAAGTAATACGTATCAGTTTCTAGCATACCCAGAATTGGCTTCACTCTTGCGTCCAATAACTTGTTAAAGAATTTGCATATATTAATCACTAAAATATCACATTTTGGTGTAGTCCTAAAAAATTGCGCACATTTTGTGTGTAGTTGAACCTAATTGAAAGCCTCTTCATTCAATTCTTTCAAAGAATCCATGTGATGAACAAACTTGGTCACATATGTTGTCCTAATAGTGGCCAAGAGTGTGTCATCTATACAAAATATATGAGAGGCATTGAGGCTCATAATTTGTTGTCCATAATCTCCTTCACAATAAGTTGTGGACACTATCCATACACAATCCATGTTGACTGCTTTTACTTTATGCTTGTCATTCTTTTTGAACCTCATTCTCCTTCCATGCCTCACATTGTGATGTTTTACATGCTTTTTCGAATTCATACCAGTTGATAAAAATCATTTCCACCTTGAATTTAGGATTCTTCATGTCTACTTTAGGTCTAAAACAAGGGTATTTAACATTTCTCATGGCTGCATCAATTTCTTCCTCAAACTTCTTGCAATATAATCATGGTTAAAGTAGTCTACATCTTCACCCCTATAATTTTTTCTTCATTTGTTTCACTTTGAGAGTGAGTTTGACTTTGAAACACTGCAAACATTCTCTCACTCTTTTTGTCTATTATATAGCACATTTTCAAGATTTGAATCATCTTCTAAGTCATAATTACTATCAAGCAATAACTCTAGATCATTGAATTCAATGTCTTATTCACCAACTTGCTCATTTATCTGCACATTTCTAGTCTTACTTGAACCAAATGTATTAGAACCATTTCCATCAGTGTGGACATCATTACAATGGACTTCTACTTTATTTAGTCAACTCTAGTCATGTTTTTCATTTGCACCATCCTCACTTGAACTAGCACGACCTTAACTTTGAATTGCTTGGGATTCATTTGCTTTTGCTCCAGCAGTAACACTCTCTTCTTGCCTCATATTTGAATTGTGAGTACCTTCATTTGTAATTTTTTGCAAACTGTTTCCCTAATTATGGCCATAGTCTTGGTCAACACAATCTTTTCCAACATTATCACTCTCACTAGAGCCCTCTTCTTGATTACTGCCCCTTATATAATTACCATCATTAGTGGGGCTACCATCCTAAAAGCTATCACCAACCCCCCTAGTTTTATTTCTAGTAAGCATGAATTTCACATATTTTAAGGCTCATTTCATGGCTACCACCTTCACCCTTTTACTTTTTGATGGACTAACCCCTACATCTCCTATATTGGGCCCTACATTTTGGCTAATGTTAATGATGACCCTATTTTATATAGGGTACTCTTATTAATCTTAGTTAGAAATTGGATTGTGTTTTGATTTGTTTTTACCTATTTTGGCCAAATTTTCCTTTGATTTTATGATCACCGAGTTATCTAATATTTTTTTTAGAACTTTTGAGTTCGATCCCGAATTTTCTTCTAATTCGAAGATCAAAGGACTAACCAATTATCTTGCAAAAATATACAAGGACTATTTTGTCACTTTATTGTCAAAAACCAAAGCAAAAAAGAAAAGAAGAAGCTACAGCCAAAGGAGAAAAGACAAGAACACAGCCGCAAGAAAACAAACCGTGCTGTAATTAGGAAACAAAAAGTCAGCTGTAATTTGACGACAAAAGACTCCTTTAGCTGCAAGAATATTACAAGCCAGTCTACAATAAGGAAACAAAAGCGAAAACAACAAGACAAAATACTGCTAAAAAAAGGAGACAAAAGACAATTCCAATTGGGAAACAGAAGACAACCGCAATAAGGAGACAAAAGAAGGACAGATTCGGGAAAAAAAAACAGCCGCCCTTCTTCTCTATATAAACAACACATTCATGCAGAAATTTAGAGGGAGGAGCACATCCATTCTTTTCTTCTTTTCTTCCTTTAGTTTAGGTTTAGCAATTCACGTCTTTTTCTTTTCTTTTTTTAGTTTAGAAAGCAGCTGCCTAACTTCGGGTTTACAGAATTCTGAGAAGGCAGCCACCATCTTCTTTTCTCTTGAACCCACGTTCTCTCTTTTCTTTTCTTTAGTTTAGGTTTTTAGTGCAAAATTCTTGGAGAAGCAGCCTTCCTTTCTTTCATTAGTTTAGAAAAGGCAACCGCCTATTGTTTCTTCTTCCTATCCTGGACGTTGTCATTTTCTTCTTTTCTGCTTGTCTTTAGTTTAGTTTTAGTTTCTTCTCATACAAAAATAGGCAGCAGCCATCGGGTCCTAAACGTTTTGTCTTTTTCTTCTTTTCTTCTTTTTCTTTAGCTTTAGTTTTAGGTTTTTCTTATTGAAGAATTTTAGCAGCCGTTGATTTTGTTTGCCCGTAGGCCATAACACGGTTTTTTCCGTTTCTTTGTTTGTTTCTTGGGCAAAAGTACTCCTTGAGAAAACTCAATCAAATTTGTTTTGCTTGTGTGGGTCGATCATCAATTTTACTTTTTTGTGTGTGGCTTCTCAATTTCCTTTGCCGTGGTGGTTGTTTTGCATGGACAGAAGGCTTTCTTTTAATTTATTTGTTATACTTTAGATTTTGAAAGTTTTTTGTTTTGATTTCTTATGTTTTGTTATGAACTTCTGGTTATGTTTTAGCTTCAATTATCAAATAATTTATAGCTTTTATGTTTATTGAATATTATTTACTTTAATTTGAAGAATTTATTTTAATTTTAGCTATGTCTACTTTTACTTTTGTTTATTATTAAAAATTTTAGTATGTTCTAATTCTCTTTTGTTAGAACTTGGATAAATCTTAATCATGAATAATTGATTCTCAAGACTTGTTCATGCAACCCATATTTCAATTATGAGTTTAATATTATACTCTTAATGCTTTCAGGTGATTGGCCACCACCAAATTGATTTTTTATGCTTGTTTGATACCGTGTGGAGATGACATACATGTGCTCATGTGATATTAGACCGTGAATTCAATTTAGACAGTAATAATCTAGGTTGTTCATGTGGTTTCGGTAGTAAAACTAAATCGTGGCTACTTAGATTGAATTTGAGAATTTCCATGGTTCCTAATGCATTTAGAAATCTAAATTCACCTGGACCAATTGTGAGTTGATTTTAATCTAAATAGGGTTATTAAACTGATGTCGGCTATTAATTTACATTAGAGAAATTTCACCATCATAATTTGAAAATTAAATTACTTGCATGACAAGTTAAGAGAGTTAATTAGGATTGATTAAGTGAAATCAAAAGACTCTAACATCTTAATTGATTTGGTAAATTTTAAGTATTTTTCGTTGTTATAAATTTTTCCTTCTTTGTTAGTTTAGTTAAATCACAAGAAAGCATTTTGATTGGTTAGCTTTGTTTTTAAATTAATCACGTTGGTAAGTAATTGGTTAAATCTGATTCAATTCTCGTGGAAACGATACTCTACTTACCTTTTTATTACTTGTTGATATTGTAAGCTTGCAATTCACCAAACAGTTAACTTGCATTTTTTGAGATTGAACATCAGTTTTAGAATTATTTCTTTTACTTGCACTACCTATAAGGTATGTTTTTGGCTAATGAGAACCCACTTTGCAAATAATGAGATCGCCCTCATTGTCATACTCTTTATCTCCGATTTTTCTCTTCTTCTTATGAGCATCCTCATCATCCTCCTCCTTCTTCTCCTCGCCTTCCTCCTTCGCTACCTCTCCTTCTCCCTCTTCTTGATGGGCTTTCTGTTCCCCACCTCCAGAGGTTTGTTCATTAAGGAACGAATTCACGACTTGACAGACAAACTTCTTGCGGGTGGGCTCAGAGAAGAGCTTTTTAGAAGCGGATTTTCCGGACCATGAATTCGGCTTGGGAAAGAGCCAAAACTTTTTGGTTTTTGCCCACAAAGATTTTGTTTTAATTTTCATAAATTGTATTTGAATAAAAATATTTTTTTTCCCAAGTATTTGGATAAAAATATGAATAACGAAAAAAAAAAAGAAAAGAGTAATATTGATTTCAATTGAACAAAATCAAAAGACCATATCATGGAATTGATTTTAAATTAATTTATATCTTAACTAATGTAATCTTAATTTAATTAATTATTATTTATCTCAATTAAATTGATTAATCTAATGCAATTAACTAATATTGATCTTAATTAAATTAAATTGAATTTATTTCAATTAAAATTGATAAATATTAATTGGATTAAGATCTTAATTCATAGATATATTTTTTCTAAAATGAATAATTTGTAGTGCTTCACGTTTATTCCTTGACATATTTTAAAGAAAAATTATTTTAATTCAATTAAGTAAGATTGATCTTAAATTGAATTGTTTTAATTTAACTCAACTGAATTTAAAATTATCTTAATTAAATTATAAATTAAGATTGATTTTAATTTAATTAAATGATATTGATCTTAAATTGAATAGGTGTTAGTGTGAAAGCTATTGTTTTAGCCAAATTTTTTTATACACAAGTCTATTTCAATAGTTTTTTTTTTTTTTTGACAAGCCAAAAAAGCAGAGATTATTATTAAAAATTTATAGCAAATGTTACATTGAAGCGGACATAAGCTAAAAATTTAACTCCTACTGAAATATAGAAAAGAAGATAACTCAACACTTATTTTTGCACGGATTATTCATGCCCTTGGAATATGATAACCCTCCCAATGCTTAATTTTCTCGGTCAAGGTGGTTAGAGACATTCTTTAGGTGCCATGGGGTATTTGTTGGATTATTTAGCCAATTGATTGCGTTAGTACATGAGGAAAGCTTCACGGATAGCATAGAACTCGGCCTGATTTGAATCCAGAATTCCGACATGCTTAGAAAACACGGCCTTTGTTTTGCCCAAATCGTCCCTTAGAATACCCCCAATCCCGGCCCTACCTGGTTTTCCGATTGAGGCAAGTGTCTCACTTTACTATTAAAATAAATTTAAGTAACACTTATCATACAAGATTTTGGTTGACACTTAAAAACTTTTTTGGGTTATTGATAAAATTCTTTGACTCTTTTAATTTCAAATAATATGCAATTTACTATTTACATTTTCTATAATATTAGTTGAAAACTTTAATTTAGCAAAAAAGTGCCATTTCACCTCAAAAGTTAATGATCTAACTCATACATAAGAACCTATTATGGGATAAATTATATTGAGATAACCTACAAAATAGTCCCTTACATATTTAGAAAAGAACTTTTTAGTTTTTCATAAAAAAAAAAAAGAATTAATCAGTCACTCACTCTCATACATTTAAACCATTTCGTCTTTTTGTCTCATTCTGTCAAATTTTCCGTCAAAAAAGAGATCACGTGCCATAAGCATGCTATTTTCTAAGGGCTTTTTGGGAAACACAAAAACTCCTCCTAGAACTCTCTAATTGCATATCATAACAGCAATCTCTGGCGGCCACAGATTGAGCTCAATGTAAGAGTATCCCCTTTCAAGTTACAAATTTTAGATCAATCTAAATCAGTTAAACAACGGTAATCAAATGAATGGAATAAGAAGAAAATCACCTTCATAACAAAAAGGGAGAGAATGTCAGTTTTCGAAGCAAAGTCAATGGTGAGAATTAGAGGAAGCAGAGGACGGCTTGTCGGAAATGCCATCGTGCTCCTCTTCTTCACCTTGAATTTGGCTCTATCAGAATTGATATGAAATTAAGTTAAAGCAGGGGAAAAATAAAAAAGAGACTAAACCCTGAACAAAGAAATGAAACCCAGAGTATTTCTTGCAGCAATTGACAATGCACCCTCTTTAGCAGCAGCAACAAATCCAATTGAACCAATAGAGAAGATCTGCAACACAATCTCAAGTGCATTGAGTCCTTTATATGCTAGATTGCAGCTGCTGCAGCTCACTGTGTGAGTCCAATACCTGAAAGAATATGACAATGTTTTCTCTGAAATTTGATGTCTTAAAATCGAAAGATTTTTTTCTTTTGGTTTCATCAAGATACTAACTTGTAAAAAGCAAGAAGAAATGAACAGTCTGTACGCTCAACAAATAACTACGTGTGTCCAGAATCAAATTAATAATACATGGTTGTACAATTGAGCAATCCAAGGCATAAATGAACTCATAATCTACCAGGGATGAAATGGGCTTTAAAGTTCCTTCCAACCATTGTAATATTAACAATATGCTTTGTGAAGCTCTCTCTCTCGGAAATGCCATCATGCTCCTCTTCTTCACCTTGAATTTGGCTCTATCAAAATTGATATGAAATTAAGTTAAAACGGGGGGAAAATAAAAACAGAAACTAAACCCTGAACAACAAAATGAAACCAAGATAACAAAAATGACAAGCATCAAAATTAACCTACATGATTAATCTCTATGCATTAAAATGCAGCCAAACCCAATAGGCTTATCATTATCAACATCATCATCATCATCTCCTAATCAGAAGAATTGGAATTAGATGGAGGCGGTTTGGTTTCAGGTTTTCTGTAGAGAATCATATGCATAGGAATGAAAATCCCCAGGTCGCCTCCTCTAGTAAGATAATCTGCGATCACAAACAGCATCTCGTGAACATCAACAACTCCTCCACGTGTTCTGAATTATCAGCGCGGCACAACTCGGTGGTGACCCATTCATAGGAAACGTAAAAGATCCAAACTTTAACACTCTGTAGATCTCGCTATACACATCTTCAAGTTTTGGGGCATGGGATGTGGAATTGAGTAGGCCCCATCAAAACTTTCATCAACAAAGGGCATTTGGAGGAAATTTCCGAACACAACTTCACACAGTGATGCCAACCACATTTGCACCGGAATGAGCAGCCGGCGTCGAGAATGTGGGCTCCAGGTTTGACACCCAAGAGATCCACTGCCATTTCCTCATGGATTCTAGTGGCCTCGCGGTGGGACTTGCCAAGGATGTAGGGAGAGAAATGGAAAGACTGAACCCATCCCCACTCATAAATGTCAGTGACGAGGTTGTAGAAAGTGTCGACAAAGGTGGGAACTTTCTTGGCTATCTCGATCTCGCGGAAGAATGACCAGTACTGTTTATACTTGTCCTGATCTTTCTCTTTGTCAATGGAGCCACCGGAGATTGCTATTCTGATGTGCAATTAGGGAGTTGCAGGAGGAGTTTCTGTGTTTCCAAAAAAAACCCTCTCCAAATAACATGCCTAAGCACGCGTTGCCAAATTCAACGGAGAGTTTGACGGAATAAGACGGAAGGACGAAATAGTTTAACTGTACAAAAGTGAGGGACTGATTGATTATTTTTTTTACGAGACTAAAAAGTTCTTTTCTAAATGTATAAGAGACTATTTTATAGGTTATCTCAATTATATTTCATTTGAAATTAACATAAAATTAACAAGAAATACATATTGTTTGAGAAAAAAACATTAAATTTCATTAATAATATTGTCCCAAAAATATGACTTTAGAAATTAAATTATACTTAACAAATAATGAAATTAAAAAGAGACTATTTTCACTTACATAAACCTTTCGTTAGATAGCTTAAGCCTTGTCAACAGAAAGAAGCTTTTTTTTAGAAAACTATTATTGTTTGCTTTTGTGAGGGCTTAGCACTCGCAAATAAGCCCTCATGAACAAGTTAATTTAACGAGTAAGTTGCACACTTGCACTGCGAATAAAGACATTATCCCTCGCCTATAACAAAAACAAAGGCATGCCATGAATTTTCATTTCCCTCATAAGTTGCGAGAAACATAAATGTTATTGCGAGGGTTACAACCCTCGCAAATAATAATTTTATGTATTTATTATTAATTGAAATTTTCTTGTGAATGATACATTTGCGAGAAAACACTCTCTCGCAAATAATTCGAGAAAAAGTCAATGTTGACCTTTTTCTGTGAGGGCGTAACACTCGCATATATTCACTCGCAAAATAATTCTTATTGCGAGGACCACCTCCCTCACATAAAATGATAGAAGCCCTCGTATATAATAGATAAAAAAGGCAAGAGCCATCAGTGTTTTTGCGACTCGATCCCTCGCAACTAATAAATTTATTTATTTATTTTTAACTAAAATTTTATTGGAAGGGATGTTTTTGCAAGTAAATTATCCCTCGCAAATAATGGGAGAAAAAGTCAATGTTGACAACTTTTTGTGAGGGCATCACACTCGCACACATGCCCTCGCAAAATAGTTCTTATTGCGAGGGACACAGTCTTACAAATAATGATATAAAGCCCTCGCAACTAATAGAGAAAAATTGCACCAACCACTTCCCATTCCTGCCATACCTAGCGAGGGCCACCAATGCTTTTGTAAGAGTTATATCCCTCATAAATAATAATTTTATTATTTTATTTTTAAATAAAATTCATTTGCAAGGTAGTTTGCCTCACAAATATTTGTTTTAGGCGAGGGCTTGCTGGCCCTCACAAATATTCAAAAATTCTAGTAGTGAGATGCCCATAAGTTTGTGTTTTATCCTCAATTCTGCAAATTGCTAAGTAATATCATTACACAAAATATAAACTAATCTTTCACTAGTGCTTTTCTAGTTCTAAGGTAGTAGTATGAAACACTTGATTAAGCAAAACTCATTGCCTACTCAGTTCATCTAAAGTCAACAATAGGGTAATCTATGAATTCACCACCAAAGTGCACTGTAACTGAAAGTAATTTACCATTTGGACCTACAAACAATGCCAAAAAACATTAAATGCCCCTAGATTATACATTAATTGATTTCGAGGTCACAAAAAAAAAATAAAGATACTTCAACAACTAAAGAGGATGACGGTTAAACTAAGTTTATTACGTAATTTTTGCATCTGCAATAATAGTTGTAGTTGAGAATTGAAAACAATATTTCAAAGACCTTTGCTTATAAAAGAGAAAAAAAACTTCATCAATTGGTTTCAAAAATCATAGACTACATTCAAGTCTTCGATGAAATACCAAAAAATACTATCACCATGAGTGATGATAATAGGATTTTGTAAATTATTGCAAAAAAAATAATACTAATAATAAATCCTATGAATTTGGGCCTAATACTAATTATGGGTTTTGAAAGTTATTATGGCTTTTCAAAAATATTATTTTAAAGGAATGGGTTTTCAAAATCACTCTGAAGTTGCATATGGGAACAACACTAATTAAAATGAGGAAAAATGACATATCATGAATGAATTTATTAGTCCCAATACAATACATGCATCACAATCAAATATATGCATGGAGTAATTAAAAGATGAAACCCTTTTTAACCAACCATAATTGAGCTTATTGTAATCTGGAATTTTCCATTGCCTTCGTGCATCCTTAATTTATCTACATTGCATTGTAAAGAGTGCCTGCACAACCTTCGTCCCCACTAAATGACTTCGACAATTAGTACAAGTTGAACTAATTAGGGTTTTTGCTATAGTTAGGATTTGAGGGTCAATAAAAATTTGGTCAAATTAGGTCTTTGGATGTTCAAATGTCATGCACAATTAGGGATTTAGATTTCTAATTGGAAATTGTAAGAAACAACTAGTATCGTTCAATCACAGGATGAAGTTAGAGTTTCATAGAGACTAAAATGTAAGCATGTGAGAGTGTGTAGTGCGTGTGTCGACCAAAACACCCTACTAATAATTAGGCATGCTAATCACATGCGTGAGGTTTACCAATTAAAAGTGCTACAAGCAGCTAGTAAACCAAAAAAGGCTAATTCTGAATTGTCAGGGACCAAACAATTCATTTGTTAAAATAAGGGATAAAAGAGTTTTTTGGCCTAATATTGAGGGACTAAAAGTATGATTTACTCTATTAAAATATTAGTTCAAATGTTTTCATTTATCTAAATTGATTTAAGCTTTTAGTGTATTTGTGGGATAGACGTTATAATTAGTTATTCTTTTCCTGTTTTTCTTGTGAGAATGATCTAATATTAAAAAAGTAGTTTTTATACATTAATTGAGCATTCATTTTTTTAATTCCATATCTTTAATTCTTGATTCAATTTGGTTTTACAATTCCAAAATTATAAATTTAAAGATATTGAATTTTCAATCGATTGTCGAATTGTAATTTTAAATTGTGACTTAAATTATTTTTTACTACTATAAAACTAACTTTTTACGTATTCATTGAATAGGAAGATGTAGATGTAACTAACAAATTTTTGTAGTTTTCAAATAAAAATATACAAATTATTTAAATAACAAATCTTTGATGGCGAATTGAAAAATTATCATAAAATATAACTTAGTCAAGATGCATTCCAGAAGTGAAAATATCCCAGTATGAAATTAAGAGATTTAATTCCTTATGTGCTTTGGAATTTGGATCGAGTAAATTATGATTTTGCTTGTGACAGTACCAAATGAGCCTATTTTTGGATCGGCTTTAGTAGCATTCCTTTGGAATAGTAAGGTGAGCCTATTTTGGGAAATTTACAAATATAACACCTTTGATCATTAGCTTTACAAAAATAGCATCTTCCTATTTTTGTTTTTTGTTATTGCATTTCCATCCAAAAAAAGACTACAACACCCCTTCCTTCTATTATAGAACGCAGAAACATAGTACTTTGCCCCATCTTCTTCTTTTTTTTTTCTTTTCATGGATTTAACAAAAAAATTTCTCACACTTCATTATTTGCACACCTCATTGTTCGTACACCCTATTGCACTATCATCTTCAAGTAAGAAGGTCACAATCGTAGAGAAGAAATAGCATAAATTTGATGTTAGTTGAAATTTGCAGTAGTTGAACTGGGTTTGTGAATTTGAAGGAGAAAATGATCGAGCCCTAGGTCAAGTTTTAGGTCGAGCACAAGGTTAAGTCAATAGTGCTAGGTCAAGTTTTAGGTTGAGCTCGACCTAGTACTAGGTCGAGTGAAATTTTTTTATAAAAAATAATAATAATAAAAAAATTTAAAAACAAATTCACTCGACCTAGTACTAGGTCGAGTTTTAGGTTGAGTTCGACCTAAATTTGACCTACTCAACTTAAAACTCGACCAAATTTAGTGCTCGACCTAAAACTTAACCTAACACCATTGACTTAACCTTGTGCTCGACTTAAAACTTGACCTAACACCATTGAATTAACCTTGTGCTCGACCTAAAACTTGACCTAGGGTTCGACCATTTTCTCTTTCAAATTCACAAACCCAGTTCAACTACTGCAAATTTCAACTAACATCAAATTTATGCAATTTCTTCTCTACGATTGCAGCCTTCTTGCTTGAAGATAATAGTTCAATAAGGTGTACGAACAGTGAGGTGTGCAAACAATGGGGTATGAGAACAAATTTTGTTGAATCCATGAAAAGAAAAAAAAAAGAAGAAGATGGGGTGAGGTACTATGTTTCTACGTTCTATAATAGAAGAGTGGGGTGTTGTAGTCTTTTTTTGGATGGAAGTGCTATAACAGAAAACAAAAAAGGAATGTGTTATTTATGTAAAGTCAATGGTCAAAGATGCTATATTTGTAAATTTCCCGCCTATTTTTGGAGATCAAGTTACGCATGTTGACCAAGATGTACCCTTGGCACGGCGTAAATCGAAAATAACAATTAAATCTCTTACTTGTGGTACACATGAACAGGCTCACAAGGCATTAACACTTTTATGAAATGCTCTTGCACAATAGTATCTTGGGACACTCTTGGCCCATCCCTTTCATCCGAGTTTATATAAGACTTGTTATTAGTCTTTTCCTCATCCTTTGGGTCATTTAGGAAGATTCTGCAAAATTGCAAATTTATTGTTATTAAAAAGCAATTCATGAACTCTGTCTTAAACTTCTATATTTTCCACCTCATCCTCCATTTGATTTTTTAAAGCAAGCCCTTCAATATGAGGTAGAATACCCCCTTCCTTGCAAGCTTGTTTACAGGCTAAAATGGTAGTTTCTTAGTTATGTGTGTCATTGCAATCATTTCTCTTGCAACTTATGTGATCTCCATATGATTAATGTTAACTCTTTGATCAACATCACAGGCATTAGAGTTTCATTGTTGAGGAATATGCCCATCAAATTGCACTTGAATTTGTCTATTCACATTTCTTTTCCTAAAAATTTCCATAGATCTACCACCTATCATTGTATCCATTTAGCAATAAGCAATATCATGTTCTATCTTGTTACATTGAGTGCAATAATGTGCCATAGTTTCATATTTTATATATTGCCACCGTCCATCTTCAATAGTTCCAATCCAGTTCCATTTTAGCAATTATTGAATCCACTCTACACAAACACTACCACACTTGGCCTTGTCAAAGTTGTAGTTGCTGCATCAAGCTTCATTGGTTCTCCCAACAATCTTGTTAAAGAAAATATAATTTTTGTAGTAAACAAATGTATTGGTAGGTTATCAAGTTGTACCTAGACTAGTGCTAAAAATGATTCTAAATCCACTAAAAAAATGGTGTTCATTTGAAAACTCATATGGAGAAACCTTGAAAATTCTAAATGCCTCGAAGCTATCATAGAAAAATCTTTTTCAAGATCAAATTTCATTTGAACATATCAATAGTCAACTAAGCCAAGAGAGAAATTACTATGAAAGCCAACAGCAAAAAAAAAAATTCTTAAAGCTTCTATTCCTGGTCTGCCTTTTGAAAATTTTCCGACTAAAGCAAAATGAAAAGGGTTAGGAGAAAAAAAATATCCTCCTCACAAGAAAGAAGATTGCTCGTTCCCCTCTATACGGCCAATTTTCTTTAACTATAGTATTATTCACTAAAACATTAAAAAAATTTAAAAAAATAAAAAAAATTAAAAAAGAAGAAGAAGTAGATATGCTAGAGGAAAAATCTCCCATTGATTGAGAAGTCATGGTTTCAATCAAAGTCAAGCTATTTAAGAAAAAAAACACTCAAGAATAAAACCTACAGTCATGTAACTCCCTTTGCCAAACTTCTCCACGCTTCTAATTGATTCCCTTTTCTGTTTCCTGTTACTTACATATAAAACCACAGTCACGACTCTTCCTACTCCAAAACTAGTCGACATTAGGCAATAGAAGCCATGAACCCAAGTTGACAATCAGGCTTATTTTGTTGCAAAAAACATCTCTTAATAGCACATTGAATGTATTGTATTTTAAACAAAAAATATTACCTATCCAAAAATGGAATAATTTTTTTTGGGAGGGAGCAATACAATTTTTTTAATTTAGGCAGTGATACCAAATGTGGTCCAAAACTTGTTCTATTTTTCACTCATGGATATGTGTTAATTTAATTGAAATAGTCTCCCTAGGAATTGGCAAACAACTTTTATTTTGGGGTAAATGACTCTAATAGTCCCTCATGTTAAGGTTAAATCGTGATTTGGCCCCTAGGTTTAAAAAAATTGCAATTGAGTCCCTCAAGTTTATAATTGGTGCAATTTTATCCTAATTTGGTGACGAGGCAATTTTGGCAGGGGCAATTTTGTCCTTTTTTATTTTTTTTATTTTATTTGCTGCTTTGTGTAACCTTTGCATATGCCTTTTTTTTTAAGGATGAAATTTTTAGGACGAAATTTTGCAAGATATTAGGACAATATCTAAAACTATAAATTTGAAACTAACTTTCCATTCCCCAGTTGCCAAATCTGAATTTATCTAATTTTGTTTCTTTTTTGGGTTAATTACCAATAACCCTCTGTGGTATATGTTTATTACTAATCGTACCCTATATTTTGTCAAAACTACCAGTACCCCTGAAAATAACTTCCGTTATATTTAACAAATTTAATGAGCAAAATGACAAAAAAAACAATAAAAAGACAGATGTAAAGGAGGCACAAGTCAACAAATAAAATACAAAAAAATAAAATAATAAAATAATTTAGTCCTAATATTTTACAAAATATAGTCCAAATATCTTACAAAATTTTGTCCTAAAAAAAAATACAAGGCAAAACCAAAGGCGACACAAAGCAATAAATAAAATATAAAAATAATAAAATAATTTAGTCCTAACATCTTGCAAAATTTAGTCCTAATATCTTACAAAATTTCGTCCTAAAAAAAAATATACAAGGTAGATGCAAAAGCAACACAAAGCAGTAAATAAAATACAAAAAAATTAAATAAATAAATAAAATAATTTAGTTTTAATATCTTGCAAAATTTCATCCTAAAAAAAATACAAGGCAGATGCAAAGAAGACAAAAAACAGCAAAATAAAACACAAAAATAAAATAGGTCGAAATTACCCCTACCAAAATCGTTGCGTCACCAAGTTAGGACGAAATTGCACCAATTATAGACTTGAGGGATTCAATTACAATCTTTTCAACCCTAGGGATCAAATCGCGACTTAGCCTTAACATGAGAGACTATTGAAGCCATTTACCCTATATTTTGCTTGTTATGAGGTGTGTTATCTTATAATTTTTTTATATTTTCTCAGTCCAATAAAAAAAGTGGTCTACATCTTGTATTGTTGTTCAACTTTTTAATCCTAGATTCGAATTAATTTAACATAAAAGGTCAAGTAAAAAATAATAAAGTAAATTAACTGTCGGTGATTTGGTGGACAAGACTTGGAAGCAATGTGTTTTTAGTTAGGGTTAATTTTAAGCTAATATAGTATCCAAAAAAGAAATGTATAAAAGGATCCATAGATGTCACTTATTGGTGTGATTCAGATAAGTGATCACTATGTTCTCTAAATGAACAGTGCAGAAAATTAGGGCTCAATGCATTAGTAATGTATTACTATCTTATTCTTGGTAGAACAATAAAAGACTGGATTGTATGGTAAGTGAAACTATTGTACAGGATACAATTTATATATGAAATATACGTTGCTAGATATTTTCATGGTGGGATTAAAGAATATTTTAAGGATATTCAATCAAATACAAGTACGGCATTGAAAGAGAAGAAAGCTACAGTCAACATAGAAATTTTGCAGGACAAGACTCTCAACCTATAAGAGAAGAAAATAAGAAAGTAGGAAAGCCTATCTGTAGAGATTTGCTTCACCTAAAAATGGGACCAAGAAGTGTGCAGCACATAAGAGATTGAAGTCACCACTCAAATTTATAGAACCTCCAAATAGTGACGCAAGGAAACTCAAAAGCAAATTATGTTTGGTGTTACACTTACAATTCCTAATTACACCGTACAAACTATTTCAATCCTGAAGTTTGTTTGTGGAGGGATTAATAGATCGAACAAGAACTTTCTTCAGAGGTCAACTAATGAAGTTAAGATGAACATCTCATAAATTGCTTTTTTTTTTTTTTGGACGAAACAAAAATGCTAGTGGACTTGGCCTAAATAGGAGCAATGAGGTAAATTTTGCTATGCCTGCAAAAGTAGGCTGAAAGATAAATTCAAAAGATGAGCCATTGTTGATCCAAACTTTAAAAGCTAAGTATTTGAATGGGTCATCTTTGGACAATTGTCATTTGAATAAACCAGCTTTTCATATCTTGAAAGGCACTTTGAAAAATAGGAACTTCATCACACAAAGCAATAAGTGGATTTTAGAGTCAGTAATAAGATTTGCATTTGGCTTAATTGGTTGCCTACTGACAAACCACTTTAATTTCTATAAATTAGATTCATATGAAGATAGAGACTCACTATTTCTGATCTCTAGATGAACAAAGAAAATGGAAGTTAGGTTGTCTAAATTCAATTCTTCCTCCTAACATTCTTGTCTAAATTTGTGCAGTCCTATTACCCTGTGCTTCTTGTATTCTGATATATATTGAGGCTTAAATATCCAAGGTAAGTTCTCCATTAAAATTGCTTATCTAAAGATAAATAATAACAATTTACAATCTAGGAGGTGGAATTGGATTTGGACACTGTCTAGAAAAGTTGAAAGGGGTTCTTGTGGACATTCAAACATGAAAAATTCTCACCAATCAAATAAGGGTCTATAAGAAACTCTCTTTTAATGACTCTTTGCAAGATGTGAGCATACTAATAAGCACAAGGTTCACCTATTTTAGGATTTCCCTAAGGCTAACTAGGTTTTGAAATTCTTTCTTCCTTATAACGAACAGCACCAAGGAATACCCGTTTTCAACCTTTGTGGCATCGAGCTGGCAAAGATAACCTAACCTCTTAGGCATGTAATATCATTAACCTATTCTTTTTATGATTGGTTTGAGTACAATCTCAGAGGGAGAGGTAGTAAAGCAAAATCAAAAAAAAAAAATCTCTACTCTAGTATTTATGGAAAGATAGATATCATGAGTGCTTTGATCATATAGAGAAAACTCTTCATATTAGTGCTAAAAATTAGTGCATGATTATGCTGGGAAAATTTATACTACTTTTTTTTTTTGTAATTCTCTTCCTATATGGGCAGATAAGGTTAAACTAATTAACTGGAACTATGGATTTTATCACGCTCAATATGGATAGAGTGGTTAAAGGAAATCTTAGAGATTCTAGTTTTTGAAGACTTCTTTAAAATGACCAAGGAAAACGGTGTTTTGGTTATTATGGATTCACTGCAAAAACAACTTTTTTGGTTGGGAGCTATGGACTATTAGATCTGGTCCTTAATTAGCAAATCAGAAGGACTTTTACAAGCTTATTATTAAAACAAACTCCCAAGTTGCTATAGACATCCTTTAAAAAAAAAAAGTTTTCCCAATTCAAGTAATATCGTAAAAGATTGTCTCCATCTTATTAGGTGAAAAGAGATTAGATTCCAGTACACATTCGAAGAAAGAAATTAGTAAACTGATTTTTCTTGAAATCAATCCACTGATTTTCTTGCTAATGAAGGTATTCCAAGAAAGGAAAACAGGAGAATATATGTGTCTCCGTTAACTCAAATGCATTCATTTCTTTTTGTAGATTGTTGTTGGAAAACGAATCCCAAAATTTGTATACAAAATACGTGCGGAAAAACTAGCCCAATAACAATTTATTTGTATCACCGGTTGAAATACAATCACACGAGATATTATACCTACTATCCACGGATTAAGTGCTTTCTTTTGCGATTTGGGAGAGTGAAAAAGACTTCTTTTTTTTCTTTTCTATTGTTTTCTGGTTTTTCTACCTATTGGTTTTTTTCAATTTTTTTCTCACTTTTTTGTTCAAGTCTTTTGCAGCAGTTTTGTTTCCAGAAAACATGCAACTCATTTTGCAGTTATTTTCCCTATTTTCTTCTACATGGGATGAGTGGCTTGTCCAACATGGGCGTATATCTTTACACTTAATACCATACAGAAAATAGTTCAGACATTCACAATATCTAATTTGAGTTCACATATCTACTCTTTTTAAATATCAATCCATCAGCACTCACATATGGCATAAAAGACAGATAAAGTAAAATATGTGGGCTATTTCACTTTCAGACATAATCAACATTATGACCTCCTCTTAACACTTTGTTAAGACGACATTCATATTTTAACCTTGACCTCTTAATTATCACCTAGATAATAAGTTTAAATTTGTCTCATCTCTATTTGTTATATAGTAATAGAGGCGATTACTCATGTGAGTGGGCCAATTTTCCATCTGTCCAACATACTTTCTCGATAATATAATATAATCCACTAATTAAGTATTAATATGCATAAATGTTGAAAAAACTCTTAGTCAATAATAAGTATCATTAAATTGTGAACTTTTGGGAAATGCAAAATATTCAGTACATTAACTTTTACGCAATCCTAGAGATTTCACATGACTACAAAAAACATTTCTAGGAATTGGTTTTGTCATAGGATCAGCAATCATTCTATGCGTAGATATCTATTGTAAGTTCATTTCCTTTTGTGCAACCATATCTTTTACAAAATTATAGTTGGTATCTATGTGTTTGGTCTTACAGTGAAATTTAGGATTCTTGGTGTATGCTATTGCTGCTTGGCTATGATAGTTAACCAAAAGTGGATTTGCAGCACGTTTAACAACACCTAAATAATCAAAAAAATCTTTTAAGCCAAACACTCTCTTGTACTGCTGTTGAAAGTGCCACGAATTCAGCTTCCATTGTTGATAAGGCTATAACGTTTGTTTCTTACTATTCCAAGATATGAGTATATGACACCATTTTTTAAGAAAACAAATCCGGAGGTTGATTTTCTCTCATCTAAATCTCCTCCCCAATCAGCATTAGTATAGCTTTCAAGGTGCAGATCACTTCCGTGATAATACAGCAAATAATTGGCAGTACCTTTTAGATACGTCAATATCCTTTTAACGACAACCCAATGTTCTTGACTTGGATTGGATTGGTATCTACTTACCATTCCAACTGCAAAACAGATGTCAGGTCTTGTATACATCATAGCATACATCAAACTTCCAATAGTACTAGCATATGGAATACATTTCATATGTTCCTGTTCTTGTGAAATCTTTGGACACATTCTACGGCTCAATCCTTCTCCTTTTGCAATAGGAGTATCTATAGGTTTACAATCTTGTATATGAAATCGTTCAAGGATTTTATTTATATATGTCTCTTGTGAAAGAGCTAATAATCTCTTTGAATAATCTCTTGAAATCTTAACTCCAAGAATATATGCAGCTTCACCCATATCTTTCATTTCAAAATTGGAAGATAACCAATTCTTCACAGTATTTATAAACTCCTTATTGTTTCCGGCAATAAGTATATCATCAACATATAATAATAAGATCACATATTGATCTTTGGATCTTTTGATATATATGCAATGATCTTCATCAATCATGATAAATTTATTTGATATTATGGCATTATGAAAACGTATATACAATTGTCTCGACGACTGCTTAAGGCCATATATTGATCTTAAAAGTCGATATACCTTTTGTTCTTGGCCTTTTGTTATAAAACCAACAGGTTGTTCCATATATATTTCTTCTTCTAATTCTCCATTAAGAAAAGTAGTCTTTACATCCATCTGATGTAATTCAAGATTTATACTTGCCACTATAGCCAGAATAAGGCGAATTGAGGTAAATCTCACAATAGGGGAAAAAGTTTCTTCATAATCGATTCCTTCCTATTGATTATACCCTTTCGCTACAAAGTATGCCTTGTATCTTTCTATCAAGCCATTAGCTTTATGCTTTATTTTGACAACCCATTTGTTCCTAATGGCTTTGCATCTTTTTGGGAGGTTAATCAGTTCTCAAATTTAGTTTGATCTCATTGACTCTATTTCTTCTTCCATTACTTGTATCAATTTTTCCTTATTAGGGCATGTTGGAGCCTCATTTTCATTTCTTAGCTTATTATTTTCTTGTGAAACAATCATGAAAGCTTCCCTTTTAATGTCAAAACTTCGACGGGAAATGCTTTTATGACTTGATCGTCGTATAAAAGGTTGTTCACCTTGTAACTCGTCATGCTCCATAATCCTCTCACTCAGATTAGATAATGGTGGTATCGTCTCATCAAGTGGTTGAGATGATGATGGTGTGTTAACTCCTACTATTAGAGTAATCCCATTATTTTGTTCCAGAGTTTCATATAGAGATAGGTTTTCACCTATTTTGCCCTTTATAGGAAATTCATTCTCTTAGAATGTGTCATCTCGTGATTCAAATTTAGTTATACTCATACTATCTTGTTCACCTATAAGCACATACCCTTTAGAGTGCTCTAAGTATCTTATAAAAATACTCTTTTTACCTCTTACACCTAATTTTTCATATGTGTTTGAGGTATCGTGTGTATAGGCAGCACACCCCCAAGGTTTAAGAAAACTCAAATTGGGTTTTCGGCCTGTCCATAACTCAAATTAAGTGGAATAATTGATTTAGTAAGCACACTGTTAAGTATATAGGTAGCAGTTAACAATGCATCACCCCAATAGGTAATTGGTAAGTTAACTTGTGCCATCATAGACCTAACCATTTCAAATAGGGTTCTATTTCTTCTCTCCGCAACACCATTTTGTTGAGTCCCAGGAATAGTCAATTGTCGTTCTTTTCCTTTTTTTATCACAAATATCTCTGAACTGATCAGATAAGTATTCACGACCTTGATCGGTTCTTAATGCTTTTATTTTCTTGTCCAATTGATTTTCTACCAAGCTCATAAATATCTTAAAGCAACTTCATGCTTCAGATTTATGAGAAATCAAATAGACATTACCGAATCGAATATAATCATCTATAAATGCGATGAAGTATATAGCTTCATGTCTTTCTCTTACATTCATTGGACCATAGATGTCAGAATATATCAATTGCAAAGGAATCTCAACTCTTGTTCCTTTTCCAAATGGTTTTCATGTTGATTTTCCCTCTAGGCAATTCTCACAAATTGACACTTTCAATATTGCCTAGTAAGCCCTCTTTGGCTAACATTTTCATTCTATGCTAGCCAATGTGACCAAGTCTAGAATGTCAAACGTTCACATCACTTTCATAAGTATTAGAAAAATTAAGTTCCGACATATATCCGAAACATATAAGACATTATATAGGAACAATGTGCGCCCATCACGCATGTTTAATTGGCATATGCCAATTCCTTTAACTTCAACTCTGGAGTTGTTTCCTACATATATCCATTTGGTTCCTTGTGAAACTCGTCAGAACTCCACGAAAGCATATCTGTCTTTCGCTACATGGTCTATGGCTCATGAGTCTACAATCCACAAAGGATGAGATTCAGTAAGTAAAACAAAACTTGATACAAAAGTTGTACTTCCAAAAGTACAAAGGGTTTTTACCTTTTTTTGGCTCGCTACAATCACGAGAAAAGTGACCCTTCTTGCCACAATTAAAACATTTCACTTTTGAAAAGTTTTTCTTGAAAGGACGCTTTCCTTTCCCATGTTGGTTAAGTTTTGGCTTTTTGTTTCAATGAACTTTTCCCTTGCCCTTTCACTTTTTATACTGCCCACCTTGATGCTTGTGTTTGGAGTTCGAAACTCCTTGTGAGTTAGAATCTGCATAATATATGTCAATTTTTTGTTTAGCCGCCAGCAAGCGGTCCTCTTCTAGCTCAAGATGACGCATAGCATCTTTTAGAGCTTTGATATTTTCATTGTGGGTCAAGTGGACTTTCATATGTTCCTAATTTTGAGGCAAGAAACGAATCACTGCTTGCATATGTTGCTCATCAGTTAATATGTGGCCAGCATCCTTCAACTCAGTAATAATGTTTGACATCTGTCTCAAATGTTGTTTCATTGTCTATCCATGAGGTTTTTTGTAAGAGTCAAATCTGTCTCAAATATTGTTTCATTGTTTGTCCATGAGGCTTTTTATGAGAGTCATACCTTACAGTGAGTTGTCTTAGTTTAGTAACTAATGTATTACCAAATCTCGCTGCTAAAGCAATCCACATATCCTTGGCATTATCAAAACGCCTAAACTCTCGCATAACATCATTGTCCATGCTACTCAACAGCGTAATGTGAGCAAGAGCGTTCTTTCTCTTCTATACAACAAATGCCTCTTTATCCTTTCGATGTTGAGCAGTATTCTCATCTTCAAGCTTTTCCATAATTTGGTTAAAAGCTTCTAAATACTTCTTGCTCTTCTAGCACATACTAAATTTTCATATTCCAGATTTCATAATTTTCACCATTCAATTTTTCTCTTTTGTTGAGTTCAGATACTATATTCTCAAATGCTGAAACCATTTTCTTTGAACACAAAATTCCACAGATATATATGCACGAATTACTAATGTCTATCGTTATGCATCAATTTTACACTAACTAATTATATTAATAAATAATTTCATATAAGGTTTTAGATTCGAAAGTTCACTATGTTTCCAATCATCACCTAAAATCCTAATTTGAAATTATTATTAAAATAATTATTTATGTAAAATTTTAATTCTTTAAAGGTACTAAAGCTTTTAGAACTTCCCATATTAATAAAATATAAAGCATAATCATATAAATATTCAAATATATGCAAATAAAATATGAATTAATTAAACATATTCATATAAATACTCAAATATAAGTGAGATCATAAATAGAGTACATGTACTTCATATCAGAATAAACAGTTGAAATAAAATTTCATCCTCAGCTACATAAGAAGTCCACTATTTACAACCAATGAATAACTTCAAGTTCTAATAAATTTAACCCAAGCAAGAAATGACTCATAAATTTTTTTTTTTTTTTGGTAACTCTATGTTTGATTTTAATAGCCATTGAGTAACCGTCACTATTTTCTTAGATTTGCGTAAGCTTGAATTCATTGAAAGAATTGATAACTTTGCTGCCCCTATCTTTATCTCTCAAGAAAGCTTCCACTGTCTCATCATATTCAATGAATTCATTGTTCATACTTTTGATTTCTCAAATTTTGTCAAGCATTGTTTGCCATTTTTCAGGAAGTGTTTTTCTCAAATAGAGAACTTTTCCATCATTAAGCACAAGGCCACATTCCCATATTACTTGTTGTATCATCTCGTTGACCATGATAACATGATCCATCATATTAAGATTTCCATCCCACCGACAAATTACTAATGTTTCTCTGCATTTTTCAAGTTTTGCTCTTTGTGCTGGTGTCCTTACAATTCTTGGAAATCTCATAAACAAAACCTTGATTTTTGTAACAAATACAGAGTAAATGATACTTATTATCCTTAGATATAACAAAGTAATTATAAATAGGAAATCAATGTTAGAATTTTTTTTTTAATTTTTAATTTTATTTTTTTTAGTTGTCGACACATGGGTCCATGTGCCTGCTTATGTCACATGGCGAATGCAACCCACACGCTGTCCTTCTTGGCCACGAAAGTCTATATTTTTTTGGTGTTAAATATGCAACTTTGGAGACTTGTATCTCTTTCATCTTAAGTCCAAATTGATCATACAATATATTAATTAAAAGCTTGAAGTACCTAGTTTTTAAGTGTATGAGAGGTGTAAATCACAACAAACAATTCAGAGAGATACAAGCGGTCAAACATGGTCACTTGATCATGTTGAAATCTGGAAAACAAATTTCCAGATTCAGTCATTGTGAATCCAAAACTTTAGAGACTCGAATCTCCTTCATCTTAAGTCCAAATTGGTCATATAATATATAATTTTAAATCTTGTAATGTCTAGTTTTCAAGAATATAATAAGTGTAAATCAAAACCAAAAATTAAGAGAGATACATGCAGTCAAACATGGTCACTTGATCATACTGATTCTGGAAAACAAATTTCCAAATTCAGAATTTGCAAACCCAAATCTTTGTTGATTCATATCTCTCTCGTTTTTTTATCCAAATTACACATATTATATACCAATTGAAAGTTTGTAATGTGTAGTTTCAAATTATGCAAACATTACATATTTCTAAATAAACAATGCACAAAAGAGGTCGACCAACATTCTTGACAGAAACAAATTCATACAAGAAAAATATAAACCTTCAATCAATTCTTAAATTTCATGTTTAAACATTAATTAAACATACAAAATGACCAGGAAACAAGTAATTTATGCTCTGGTACCAATGTTGGAAAACAAATTCAAAAATTTGTATACAAATATGTGCGGAAAAACTAATCCAAGAACAACTTACTTGTATCACAGGTCGAAATACGATCACAAGAGGGATTGTATCTACTATCCATGAATTAAGTGCTTTTTTTTGCGATTTGAGAAAGTGAAAAAGATTTCTTCTTTTTGTTTTCTATTTTTTTCTGGTTTTTCTACCGATTGGTTTTTTTCAGTTTTTTTTCTCACTCTTTTGTTTAAGTCTTTTGCAGCAGTTTTTGTTCCAAAAAACATGCAACTCATTTTGCAGTTATTTTCCTTGTTTTTCTGCTATATGGGATGAGTGGCTTGCCCAACATGGGCGGTTATCACTTCAATTGTAGTAGATGCTACTTAGAAAAAGCATAAATACTTCTATTAGTTTCTTTCTATGCCAAACAATGATAAGAGGAGGATGAAAGCCTTTTGTAAGGAATGTCAATAGTTTGTCTCTACTGCTCATATGCCAAAAAACCAAGCTCTACAAATCAAGAGCATGAATGATATTTACATCTACCATAGACATTCAATTATGGTTGTGCCAATTTCAACTTTTTAGTTAGGAAAGTATGAGAATGAAATTAGAATAGTTCCACATTTGAAAATTAGTAGATTGTCGAGAATGTACATGACCACTTGAATATTGACATTTCTAGGAGAAAGGCATCTATGACAAAGGCAATTGAAGAAATAGAGTAAGACTAATTGGTTTATTACATTAGATTTTATAAGTACATTTATATAGAGCTAATCTAGGTTTGAATATGTTCTTGAAGACAACTAAAACTAACGATGGTGATAAGGTATTCTAGCAATTATTTGTCTACCTTCCTGGTTGCTGAAAAAATAGATTCTTGCTAGTTCGAGGACCATTTATTCGTCTTGATAGATGCCTTCTAAGGGTTAACACAAAAAGTTTCTTCTAAATGTAATAGGGTTGGATCCAAATGATCAAATAGTCCCAATTTGTTATGTTGTAGATGAGACCAAGAATAAGGTAACATGTAAATGGTTTCTAAGAGAGTTACAAGAAGATCTCGGCATTTATGACCCCAAATACTGGACATTCATTAATGACAAACAAAGGAAAGACACTTTATACACTTTTCATGCCATGCACATGTTTCAATATATGTTAATGTGTGATTACTTCCTTGATTTTGGGGTTTGAGATATACAATTTCGAAATTGATTCTTGATGTAGAGTGCAAAATTTGTGTTTGGCATATAAAAATAAACTTCAAAAAGATTCACGGCGGTTTGGCTTTGAAAGACAAGTTGTAGAAGCTATGAGAGCCTTTTACAAGAACCAATTTGCTTTCAAGATGGATATGATTAAAGAATTAGATGAGGATGCATATAAATGGTTGGCTGATCAAACCATACCTTAGAGTCAAACAAGGTCTCATTTCAAGATAACTCCAAAGTGAGATATCCTGCTTAAAATTTGTGTCTTTCAATTCAACCATCCTACTTAAAAACTTGTTTTTCCATTTTCTTTTTGAAGAATTGACACTGATATTTATAATGTCCCTTTTTATTACAATGGAAGCATTTATCTTTCTTCTTCTTCTTCTTCTTCTTTTTTTTTTTTTTGTTGTTGGATTGATTTTTGAATTGATTTTTTTTTTTTTGGTCCCCATTGGACTTACTTGATTGTCCAAACTTCAATCATATGCACCTTGAATGAAGGATCTTTGTCCTTATCATCCTTTTTAATTTAGGAATCTTTGTTTTGTTATATGCAAAATTTTTCTTGTACAAGAAGCGAGTTAGCAAGATCTTCAAGAGTGATCTCTTCTTTTATATATTTGAGATCTCTCTTGAATTCATATGCAAATTATGTTAATTAAAATGATTTAATAACTTTTCAATCTCTACAAATTGTTCCATTGTTGGGGTCCTTGGGGAGGTTTTATACATGGGGAGTCCAATTAGAGCGGCCCAATAAGTAGCAAAAGCCCACTTGAGTGCAAAAGTTTAAGCTAATGGGTCTTGAGTCCTTGCCACTCATTAAGTGCTTTAGTGCTTCTTAATTTTCCAATGTGGGATAGTATCCATGAACACAACAAACCTCCCCCTTCATGAATACGCTACCATATTAAAGCCCACTCCCCCACAAGTTCAATCCCTACTCCAGCAAGTCCATCTCTTTACCATTGACCCATTTAGTACCCGTGCAAGTAGTAAATTACAACAAACCTACTTGTCCACGAGTTTCCCACTAAGGCCCGGTCCAACTAGAAGAGGAACCACTTGCTTCCCCGAATAAGCCAGCATTCCGTCTCTGATACCACTTGTTGGGGAGGTTTTACACATGGGGAGCCCAACTAGAGCGGCTCAATAAGCAGTAGGAACTCACATAAGCCCAAAAGCTTAAACTAGTGGTCTTGGGTCCTTGCCACTTATTAGGTACTTTAGTGCTTTTTAATTTTTCAATGTGGGATAGTATCCATGAACACAATATCCATAACATAACTTTTGTCTATCATTTTATAATTTAGAAAAAAAAAAAAACAAAGGAATTTCTTACTTGTAGCATCCTTTTGCATATACTTTGTTCTACCACTTTGTCCTCTAGTTCGTTGGTAGTAGTAATTGTATGGGAGACATCAAACAACTCATTACTCATAGCATTAAGGATGTGACCCTGCAAACCTAATCATCATTCTCTCATTTTTTGTGTCTTCTCATGCCATTAAGACTCTTTTTTTTTTTCGCTGGGTGGAGAAGGCTTTAGAATGGTGAGAACATATGCTGCTTTGAGTGTCATTAACAAAAAGTAAATTCTTCTCTTCCATCCTATGAAGGTGCCTCCATCAAACCTTTCCAACTTGACAATATTGGTTATCACATCCTTCCATGAGCTTACCATCTCAAGTAGGCAAAATTTAGTCTAAATATTATTTGTGTATATAACAAAGAAAATAAAAGAAAAAGGAAATGAAACCTTGAAAGATTGGTTTCAAATTATAAATTAGATTCACTTTAGTTTAGACTAAATTTATCCAATGTATTATGCAATAAATGAAGGACAAATTTCTTTTAGAATAAGATGAAATTTGTTTGAATTTGTGATGTATTTAGTGTTCCAAACCACTAACAAAAAAAAAAAAAAAAAGTTGTGCAGAATTTTCTAAATATTGAGACTTATTTTATGTAGCAAATAAGACTATAACAAGATCCTATCATAATAGTTGAATGTTACACTTGAAATGCTATAACTCAAAAATATGAAGAGTTGTAACTCCTGTAATTCCAAAGAAGTTACAAGTCTAACGTCCAGTTTGGTTCTAATTTTTTATAAATTCAAAAAATTGTAACCTCAATAATCAAGTTGGTGGTAACTTTTGTAATTTTAAAAGAGTTATTGAGTTTTAACTCTAAAGAAAATGGAGAGTAGTACTTTTGAACTTAATTTTACATTTATTTAAATTTTAAAAATTAAAAACATAAAATTTAAGGGGTTAAAAATATATGCATTTTAATCTAAAAGTTTAAAAAAAAAAATCAGTTTACAAAATGTGAAGAACCTTTTGCCTGATTTAAATTATACTCTTTTTTTTCATCCCCACAAGTAGAGAACTAGTTTGGCTGCCATACGTCCTTTTCATAACTGGAGTTTCTCCAGCCCAAGTTATGGAAAAACTGAAACCTAACACGTTTCCCACCTACCATTTCCCTCCGAACTTTCAACGAAAACGTGACACTTTCTCCAATTGGAATGGTGTTCGGTGAAGGATAACTTTGACTGAGTAGGGAATTGAAGGAAAATATATATATATATATACTGATTTCCTGCTTAAATTAAATCTAATGTTGCACCAAATTATTACTTTAATTTTCTTTAAGTTTTCTTTCAAATATTGAATCGCCTAATATAGATGTTATGTCCATAATTTGGGTG
This sequence comes from Gynochthodes officinalis, assembly GCA_020080225.1. Classification (NCBI taxonomy): domain Eukaryota; kingdom Viridiplantae; phylum Streptophyta; class Magnoliopsida; order Gentianales; family Rubiaceae; genus Gynochthodes; species Gynochthodes officinalis. The sequence goes on along the minus strand of CM034615.1, from coordinate 31,286,565 downwards.
TCTAATACTACTTTTTATGCCTTCAACTGACAATTTTATCGCTGGTTTGATTACCATCATCAATTTTGGCATGTATATTTTAAAACTTGTCTGTTTTAAAAGAACTCAGTAACTAATTTATATTAATGAGTCAAACTAATTAACATGAGGCACTTAGTAAGTTGCATATTTTTTTAAAGATTTTTTGAAAATTGTCAATTTTTATATTGTATTTTTTCTAATCACAATATTAATATAGGATACTCTAAGGGTATGTTTGGAAAGGAACATTTTATTTGCAAATAAAAAAATTCTCAAATTAAAATAAATTATCAAAACACATTTTTATTTCAAAATTTAAAATTTAAATTTTTCCACTCAAATACCTATCACAAGATTTTAAAAAAAATTTCCTCTTATTTTTCCCTCCAAAAAATATCCATCAAAATTTTTATACATTTTAATACAATTTTTTTCATTTGCAAATAAAAATGCTCTTGCCCGAACGAATTATATTTTTCAAAAAGTAAATTAATAATTATGAATATCTGAGGGAAATATCAATTTAATTAGTTAATTAATGCACTGATTGACTGTGACCCATTTTGGAAGGATACGGCCTCTGCCAAACCAAATCTCATCCTCAGATAAATTAATGCTCAAAATAATGGACGCGTTACTTCACTGTAGTTTCAACACGCGTCTGGGAGGCCGTCCACGAACCGGTTTATGGGATTAATTGCAAGGCATCATTGAGGGCTGTATTAATTCTGAAAAATACGTATGCATTTGATAGAGCCAACACGTGAAGTACTTAATACCATCTCAACAACCACCATAATAAACCAAAAAAGTCTTCAAGTACTCTTTTCGTGTCTAAAAGATAATTATTTTTCTACTTTCTTTTTTTTTTCTAGAAACGATAGTGTATTAAAAATAAAAGACAAATTCGATGCACGAGTCTCAAATTTAATAAAGTTTCGTGATATCGCAATCGAAAGACATTATAATCCACGAAGATAAAGACTCACACAGGGGCAAATACACCCGACAAAACGGGAAAAGTTCCACAAAGGGCAAAAGACCAACAAATGACAAGCAACCAAAAATACAAAAACTCGGTTATATCGGGACCCTAGTACTATATAAAAGGGATGCTACTCATCCCAAGTAGCCCACCACGAATGGCCTTTGGTAACAAAAACTAGAACTAAATCTCCAACTATCATCTTAGGCCTTGGCGTGAACCAAACTACATTCACTGCTCATGAACGTTAAAATTTTCATGACCGTTAAAAACAGAATAAAAAAATGGAAAAACAATGGCCTCTGCGGCCTTTCTATTTTTCTACTTTCTTTACTTTAAAAAATTATGCTTTTTCATAATGTTATATCCCAAAATTTTAATGTATTTCCAATTAATAAATATTTTGAATCAAAAATATAAATTTGTAATTTTATCTTCAACCACTTCATATATACATAATGATTACATATTTCTTTAAAAATTTTGCCTTTTTGAAGTGCAAAACTAACAGAGAAAGTAATATTATTGTTTTTATTAACAGAGAAAGTAATATTATTATTTTAGTTCTAATTTCTTTCACCATAAGCCATTTGTAGTAAGCCAATTGAGTTACGTCGTATCATTTTTGTATAGTATTAGTGACCCGATATAACCAGGTTTTTGTATTTTTGGTTAATCTTAGGTTATCTAAGTTTTCAGCCATTGTGCCCCTTTTAATATACTATCATTTCAGTTAAAAAAAAACAACATTTAACTAACTGGTTGTTGTGTGTTATCGTGTGACAAAACATTAATAATCATTTCAAAATATTTGTTAATTACCATTAATCTCACTACCCTATAGCTAAGAATGTTGTCTTTGCACTTTTAATTACTCTAAAATAAGAAACACGCTATAAAATTCAGTGATAAATACAAATCCACTTCCAATTTCATAATTGAAAAAAAAACACACAACTTTTTCTCAAATCTCACTATAATTCTAATTAATACATAGTTTAAATTTTAAAAACTATGTTTAATTGTACATTGGAGACCAACTAAATATAAACATATAGAATTATATACTTCTAAAAAAAAAAACCCCTTGATTCCAATTAAAAAAGTAGAACAAAAAGATATAATTTTTATTAAAGAGTCATAATATTTATATTGACGTATTGAATACTTATTTTATTTAGTAGCTGATGTAGTAAATTATTTTTCTATTTTTAAATTATTATAGTAATAAATATAGACTGGGTCACTGATGACGGATGACATATACATTTTACTTAATTTTGTTTTTTATTAACACTTTTCATTCCTCACAAAATAAAGTGTAAATGTGATCACCCTAATAAATATGTTGTTTATATCATGTTTGATTAAATGACGGCTCAAAACCATGTACTACCTAACTAGTATTTTGTTTTGTTTTCACAATCCACGTTAAGGTTAAGCTAATTAACCCTACCAAACAGCACCCACAAACCAATCAAGCCACCAACTCACCCTCGTTCAATTTGCACATTATAAGTTGGCTTTGTTGTGCCAAATTTCTTCCAAAACACTCGCATTCCCAAGATGGCTTTGCTATTGCTCATCCTCTCAACTACCCTCATCTTCCTAGTCTACAAACTCTACCGACGTCTGAGATTCAAGCTGCCACCCGGTCCCCGGCCGCTGCCGGTGGTCGGGAACATATACGACATAAAACCTGTGAGATTCAAGTGCTTTGCCGAGTGGGCAAAAATCTACGGTCCAATATTTTCTTTGTACTTTGGGTCCCAGTTGAATACAGTGGTGACAACCGCCAAATTGGCCAAAGAAGTTCTGAAGGACAATGATCAACAATTGGCAGACAGGTATAGGAGTAGACCTTCGGCAAGAATGAGCAGAAATGGGCAGGATTTGATATGGGCTGATTATGGCCCTCATTATGTCAAAGTTAGGAAACTCTGTAATCTTGAACTTTTCACTCCTAAGAGACTTGAAGGGCTTAGACCTATAAGAGAAGATGAGGTGACTGCCATGGTTGAATCCATATTCAAGGACTGCACTAAACCTAGTAAGTTTCGCTGCCTCTCCTTCGATTTATTTATTGAGTAATGATTCTCACTTTTATTATTGGCAGATTTCATCCGTTGTTAATGATAGAAACATTCGTTACTGATTATACTTTTGCGATAAAAGAAACATTTGGTTGAAACTTGAAATGCATGTCATGTTTAGAAAAGTCGTGAATATAAAATTTTTGTATTTTGTATCCCTGAAATTTAAACTAATACTTACTTACCTCTTTTGGGGTACTACGAGTTTTGGTAATTGTGTTGCTGCAATAGTTCACAATGATCGTGTCCATAATATAATTTAATGGCTTCCTCTATGGAGTAAGATTAGAAAGGGTACAGTTTTGAATATCAAAATTTTCCACCACAAATGCTGGCATAAATTGAGATTGGCATTATTCATTGTACATCCTTAGCTTGTTATTGAGATTGGCAATATCAAAATGTTTGTGTCGGTCATTAGACGTATTTTAATTATTTCAATGACAATGTTAACCATTATCATTGTTGCTTAAGCATTATCAGTCAAATTAATATGTCTTGTATACAAACTTCCAGTATAGTAGTAAGTTTAAATTAAAAATTATTTATGTGGAGAAAAATTAATTCTTAAAATAGAAAAATGTTTCTTAGTGTTTTCTTTTTTTCTTTTTTTGGGGGGTGCGGGGGTCTTACTGTCTTAGGGGGTTTAGGAAGGGTTCCTTATTACCTTTTAAAGTAGAAAAATATTTTGTAGAAGAAGAATTTTTTTTCTCTTTTTAAATGGGGAAGCGATCAAGCGAAACTCATTCTATGGTTAGTAAAATTCAAATCCTAATTTCAGAATAATTCATAAAGCATATTGACCACTCCGACTACTCCGACATTCTCATTGGCACCCAGACTATCGTCTCCAGTGGGCCAAACGATAGCCTTTACGTGGAAATTAGGTCCGTGAATTGGGACACTCATCATTTTCCTTGCGGGCCTTATCATGTCGATGGGGGTTGCCGTGTCTAATAATTTCTACTTTTGAGCCACGGCACAGAGAATGTCCATGGGAGTATTATGATAGGGTAGATTGGTAGAATGTTGTTTAATGATGGAGACACAACTACAGAATTTAATTTGTGGTGGAAAATTGTAGAGTACTTTCAAGTCTCCTTTCGAAGTCAAGACAACTGTTTTCGAATATTTTCCGAAACATTTGACAAATTATCAAACGATTATGGGTGGCAAGTAGGTGAGAAATTAATGGAAATAGGTAATTAAATGCATATTAATTTTAAATATTGAGTAAAATTAGTAGATAATGGGAATGAGTAATTTCATTATTTTCCTAAACCTAGATGTTCCTAATAAAATTTTATTAAATTATTACTAATTATTGATTATTTAATATTACTTAATAATTATTCATTTAATTATTTCCATTGGGACTTATGAGTATCGCATAACCCACCCAATAAATTTCTATTTCAATAATATCCTTCTCATTTATTTCTTTAGATATGAGAAACCCAATAGCTCCTATTTTAGTGGGTTCTCATTACGACTGTAAAAATATTACCAACTCTACAAATGATGGCCACATTTTAATGTCCGGTACACAATAAAAATAGCAGAGTTAGAAATTTTATTTTGGAGCCAAGTAAAGAGAAATGTAAGAAAGTTTTAAAAGCACAGCACTCATCTGGTATATATAATTGAGATATTTTCTAAAATATAGAGTCCTCTTCCGGTTACTAAATCAATTATGAAATATTTTGGCCTCAAGATTTTTTTTTTTTTTTTTTTTTTTTTTTTGAGGGGGAAGGGGAAGGGGGAGGGGAAGGGGAAGGGGGAGGGGGAGGGGGAGGGGGAGGGGGAGGGAAGCCATTTTTTACTATTTTTTCCTGTTCTCAATTCTACAATTGTGGATTTGCATTAGGACGTAGTATCATTCAATGCCTGAATTTTGACGTGATGTGGATTTTACAACTCTTGACTACACAGAAAACATAGGCAAAAGTTTGGCGATGCGCAACTACTTGGGATCTGTAGCATTCAACAACATAACAAGGTTAACATTTGGAAAGAGATTCATGAATTCAGAGGGTGTTGTCAATGAACAAGGCCAAGAATTTAAGGCAATTGTTTCCAACGGGATAAAGATTGGTGCGATACTTTCAGTGGCTGACTACATTCCTTGGCTTCGCTGGATGTTTGTACGTGAAAATGAGGCACTCGATAATCATAATGCCCGCAGAGACAGACTGACCAGAATAATAATGGAAGAGCACACTCTTGCCAGGCAAAAGAGTGGCAATACCAAGCAGCATTTTGTTGATGCATTGCTCACACTTCAAAAGGAGTATGAACTTAGTGATGACACTGTCATTGGACTCCTCTGGGTAAGTGATCTATTTTTCTTTGCTCCATACCGATTCCACAAAGACTGAAGAACATGTTTTGATAGTTTGGCCCTTTCAAAGAATAAAAAAACCAAAAGAACCTGATATGATGTGAAATAAAATTTCCTCTCTTCAAGGTATGAGGATGGAAAACATAAGAATAGAAGAACCTGATCATTAGTCATTCTTGCATGTTATGTTCCCTTTAGTTGATGAAAAATCCAAGAATTGAAGTCCAATGCCAAAACATCCTAGGATTTTATGTTCTAATGCAAATGATTATGCATTGGATTAAGCACTTCTACTTTTGCATTAGATTTAAATTCCCCCACCCAGTTTTGAATTAGTTGAACTTCAAACAAAATGAATAATTGCCTCAAGTTCAATCTTCTTTTATGGGCAAGAATATTATGAAATGTATAGCACAACGCGCGGATGGCTTGGATGTAGGTTTAGGAAAATATGGAGAAACGCATCTACTTCTAGATGAAATTAATAAACCAAATTGTGCAGGACATGATTACTGCTGGCATGGACACAACCACAATATCAGTTGAATGGGCAATGGCAGAGCTGGTAAAGAACCCGAGGGTGCAGCAAAAGGCACAAGAAGAACTTGACCGGGTCATTGGCTCAGACCGAATCATGACGGAAGCCGATTTTGCTAAACTCCCCTATCTGCAATGCATAACTAAGGAGGCTCTAAGGCTGCATCCTCCCACTCCACTAATGCTTCCTCACAAAGCTAATGCTAATTTGAAAATCGGGGGTTATGACATTCCAAAAGGATCTATTGTGCACGTTAACGTTTGGGCCATTGCTCGTGATCCTGCAACCTGGAAAAACCCTCTGGAATTCCGACCTGAGAGATTCCTAGAGGAAGATGTCGACATTAAAGGACATGATTATCGGCTGCTTCCATTTGGTGCTGGAAGAAGAATCTGCCCTGGTGCACAACTTGCGCTCAATCTGACGACTTCTATGCTGGGGCACTTGTTGCATCACTTTACTTGGTCACCACCACCTGGGGTCAAGCCTGAAGAGATTGATATGGAGGAAAGCCCTGGAACAGTTACTTATATGAGAACCCCCTTGCAAGCTGTTGCAACCCCAAGATTGCCTGCCCACTTTTACAAGCGTGTAGCCCAAGAGATTTAATGGCTTGATTCTCCTGTTCTAAATCTTATGCTTCTAAGAGTTTCCTCATTCTGTAGTACCCTATTCAATTGAGAAGATCACGAATGAATTCTGTTTCCTCATTCTAATGGAAATTGTTCTTAAAAGGTTGATGTATACTATATTCAATGTCCCCTTCTGTTCTTGTACCAATAGGAAGCAACAGAACTCAAGTGGTAATTCCTTTAGAAGATTCAGAAATCCAGCAGAGAAAACAGAACTTGAGAAGGATACCTCCAAAGAAAAAAACTTTTCAGAAGTATTTTTACTACCCAAATTTATTAGTTCATTTGTCAAACATTTCAAGTTTGGCATTTCTCTGAAGGACAGGTATGGTTAATTAGTGTCATTGTAGACCTAAACTTTAACCGATACGTTCCTTCGGTTTCTTCGGGTGAAAACAGAAACTTGATTTTAAATCATCAAAGTAACTTGGAAGTCGATGAGTTGTCCAGCTTGTGGACACTAAAGTGGTCGATAATGTTTAGATTGTATGACCTGGAGGAATTTCCAATTGTCATTGGGATTTCGTTGTTTTGATTTGAGCACAAAAGTGTCCCCATCTGCGCATCCGATTTCACTTTTAAGACGGAAGAACCTAATTACTTTTCACGTCTTGTGTTGATCAAATGTCGGAGCAAAAAATGGCAGAGGCCTTTGTTAAATCAGTCCTGGTGTTAAAAAAGGGTGCACGACAACAGGCACCAAAATTATGGCAGTTGGCATGCTTAAAGCAGTACAAGCATGATATTATTACTGTGCTTAATTTTCAATGGGCTATGAGATCAAAACCACACAGAATTTCATAGATCAACACATATGCACATATACAGTAGACATGTAAAAGTATCCTCATTATTTAGCTATGCATAGGCTTATTTAGTCACGTATTCTGTAACTAAGTTGACACATTAACTAGTATCAGAGCTCCAGACAAGCTACTGTAATAGGTAACTAATATAAGAGCACTAAAGAAGCACAAAGTTTGAATCTCTAAGAGCTGCAGTCTTCCAGACTGAGGATTTACTAACAATATCACGGACGCCTTAACTCTTGGATGCATCTCCATCTTCATAGAAATCTAATTCTGTAGCATTTTCAATGACCTGCATTCAGGGGAAGAAATATAAAGAAAGTTCAAATAAGAAGGAGATTTTGAGTTATGGCATCTACATCTTATCAGGACAACTTTATTTAGTTCTTTGAGAATCTTAAAAAATGCACAAGCAGATAATACATGAAATCAAAACCATCCCTACGGAGTAATCTGATAGCCAAATAACAACTCAATGCAAGTCCCTTTAACTTTTGTTATCAATTATCTTGGTTAATGATCAAACTGGTGCTTAGCAACTTAATGCGAAGACAACAAATTTTGGCAGGTTCTCCCAACCACATCTTCCTCAAAAAACCAGCCAAAACAGATACAGATCCAGAAAATTGATAACAAAATCAGCCTCTATAGGTTTCAGTTACTGATTTGCATGTGAGTCTACAGGTAGTAAAATTGCATAATTACACAGAACAAAGAAAATTTGATAGACAATCTTATAGGCCCAGGTTAAGCCTCTAATAGAAAAGAATTAGTTTAGTACAATCAACTCATGACTTAAGTGCTGAACTTATTCTGAAGTATCAAATATCGTCCCAGATTCATTCTTCTACTAGTCTCAAGTAACCAAAACACATTTCCCACCTTCAACTTATATGCAACAGAAACAAACACATTGAATCGACAATGAGCTTATAAATTCTTCATGAGAAGCTCAGCAGAATAAATGCTGAAAGGAAGGCACTACCCCAATAAAAATTCCATATACAATTCAGGAAGCAAAAAATTTAATTAAAAAAAATATCAATAAACTCAGTTCCACTATCTAATCATGCAACAGACTAAAATTTTTCAATCAGAAAAACACACATCAATCCAATGAATAAAGAGGACATTAAATTTGATCACCATATTCTCATCAAGCCCTCAACAAAGAGGACAAAAGACAATAAAAAACTCAACTTGCTGGACCAAAAACTGTGAAAATACATTAGATTTAGTTCATTTGGCAGCCCAAAAATTTAGTGAACCATCATTTGTAAAACACCATAACAATCTTCTTTTACATCCCTTCACCTCCTCTCAACCTTCTTCTTCTTCCTTTCATTTTTCTTTTCATGCTTTTTAGTGAATCCCTTGCCTTTCTCAATCAACCATTTGATATGCAAATATTGGTGCAAAATATCAAGCTCCAAATATAAAAATCATACAATGTTCAATTGAAACCTCCAATGGTAGATGTGATCAATTAAAATTGAAATGAAAGAAATGTATGCCGCAGTGGGTAAATATATGATAATAAAAAAGAATTCTACACACACATGTAACAGCTTGTATTTCTTTTAAATTAAAAAAGAATCTGACCTTGTTTAAAACCAAGGTGAGAAGAAGTGAATGAAGAGACATCACTGGTAAGCCTGAATTCCTCCAACTTCTTGAAGTTGATCCAGGGCTTCACCCAAACTTTGGCTTCATAGATCTTCTTCTTGCCAGCATCCACTGCCTCCAGAGTAAGATGGTACAACATACCAGATACTACTTGTTCTTTGGCTTTGATTACTCTTCCAAATTCAAGAAGATCATTCTGCGTGCAGATGACAAGTAAATAGAAAATGGTCAGAAATCTCAAAAATCAAGAAACAGCTGGAGAGGGAAACTAATGGGGTGCTGAAACATTTATAAGTTTCATATCCTTTTTTCTCATCTTATGCATCTGGACCCAAAATATATTATCCCATTCTGATATTGTGTACTCTTCAAAAACCTGCAGAACTTTAAGAACTATGCTAGGTACCTGTTGCCAATAGCTCCTAAAATCCAGTCTTAATTTTTTACTGAATGAAAATGTTCTCCTTCCTCAATAGGAAACAGTAGTTGATTGTTTTATGGGTATGCTACAATTGTTTAAAGAATTTTCAATGCATGCTCAAACAGACACCTTGTTTATGTGTTAATTTGACTGAATGGTGGCTTAAAATTTGTAGTAGATGTATGGAGCTCCCAGCATCAAGTGTCAGAGTGGAGAAATCTGTAATTCCCATTTTTCATTCTGTAAAAGTCAACTACTTATATATATTTACTGAGAACCCAAAAACCCTAGAAAATGCTAAGTCTTCATATCTAAGCTATACATGTACTTCATTCCTTTTTCAATACAAAAGGTACTCTATTATTAAACCTCACAAAAATATTAATAAGTCTGCCAAATAGATGAGTGAAGTACAAAATATTAGCTCGACAGAGACGACGTTGCAAATTAAAAGAAAAATACAGCATATCTAAAGATAAAATTCTCCCAGAAGCAAATTTATACTCTTAAAGTGCAATGGTTTTCAATCTGTCAGTCCTTGTATTTCTGAGAGAGCATGTGACAACAGAGGCATCATATCGAATGCAAAACTTCGACATATTTTATTTCTTTAAACCAACAACTAGAAAGATTTCTCTCTCTCTCCCTCTCTCCCTCTCTCTCTCTCTTCTGGACAGAAACTAAGAAAGATTTCATTGATATCAAAAAATTAAAAAATAAAAAAGGAAAACATCTAAATATTTTGTGGGCTCTCTTCTAATAGTCAAGCAATCAAGAAGATAATCTTAAAATTAATAATCACTAAATCGTAGAATGAAAATAAACCAGAACAAATTCGTAATTTTGGAACAATCACGCTAAGAAAGGTTTCTTTACTCTTCTCCTCCTTCTTCATCTTCAAGTATCATTAATAAGAAAGATTTCTACGGATCAAAAGCAATTCGAATCCCCTAAAAAAAAGTACTACAATAAGGTAAAAAAAGGAAAAAATTATGTGGGCTTTCTTCCAATTAATGGGAGAATGAAGAAAACTATCAACACAGTATAAATCAATAAACAAACAAAATAAAGAAGAGAAAGAGAAGGAAATTAAATACCTCTTTCCTGTTGTGTTCTTGAACAGCAAAACGCCCAATGCTTTCAATCTCTCCATTATTCCGATTCCCTTTGTAATTACTAATCCCACCAAGAATACCACCACTCTTCATCCTAATTAGCCCCTTTTCGGACAAAGAACAAACCAACCCAGATTCCCGAAACAGAAACAGAGCAAGAACAAAAACAAAGCAACAAGTACAACTTTTAATCTTCATCGTGATCGATCGCTTCGTTCCTGTGCTATATTCTTTGGCCGGATTTATTTATGATTCTTTGGGTTTTTTTGTTTGGTTTTTTATCTCCTTTGAGGATAGCTGGATAGGGTCCTTTTCAGTTTTGCTTTGCGGGTAAGGAGAATTTAAAAATAAGGTGTTCGAGAGATTTACAAAATAAATGACCAACATAACTCAGTAAAAATAGCGGTCATAATTTTGACCACGTAAAAATACTAAAAGCTTCGACGAAGAAACTTTATCGTTCACTTCACTCACCATTTCGATTTCGATTCATTATTCTTCATTCTCAGTTTGCGAGGATCATGGGTTCAACATCTCATTTTCCTAGGTTCCCGCTTCAAGTTTGAATGTCATCGTAGCTGTGTAGATATTTCGTAAGTTATCATGAAAAACAAAACCCGATCGATGAACATTCCAAATCCACTAGCAATTGGTTGTTTTATGCGCGCCATCATATCACCGGCATCTTATATAAGTTTCAAAGTAAAAAATTCCACATTTGTTTATGTATTCGACAATTTGGTCGATATTTTGGTTGACATTTTAGTCTACATTTTGGTCGACATTTTAGTCTACATTTTTGTTGACATTTTAGTCTACATTTTAATCCCTCAAGAGCAAATTTCATCGTGCGAAATCTCTTCACCATTCTTGAAACTATTGTTGCTATGCTACTAATCGTCTGTAATAGAATTATTGAGCAATTATCCTTCATTGAATCAACATCCCATCTCCCCCATTTCATTATTGTTATTAGACTATTAGCAGAGACTAGAGGAATGTACGCAAGAAACGCAAAATGCCGACAAATGCAAATTTGTTATATTTGCTATCACACGGCGTGTGTTTTCGAGCATAGCCTACGAATTGGAAGGGCTGATTACGAAAGAATGTAGACGAAATGTAGATAAAGAAGTGGAACAAATATCAACCAATATGAAAAATGTCGATCAAAATATCGACAAAAATGTCGAGCAAATTCTCGTCAAATATGTCGACCAATTTGTCGACAAATATATCGAACAAAATGTCGAGCAAGTGTTGTCTACATTTTGTTCGATATATTTGTCCACAAATTGGTCGACATATTTGACGAGAATTTGCTCGACATTTTTGTCGATATTTTGATCGACATTTTTCATATTGGTTGATATTTGTTCCACTTCTTTATTTACATTTCGTTTACATTCTTTCGTAATTAGCCCTTCCAATTCGTAGGCTATACTCAAAAACACACCCCATGTGATAGCAAATTTGCGGTTGTTGGCATTTTGCGTTTCTTGCATACATTCCACTAGTCTCTGCTAATAGTCTAATAACGATAAGGGAATGGGAGATGGATGATTCAATGAAGGATAATTGCTCAACAATTCTATTACAGACGATTAGCAACAAAGCAACAACGGTTTCAAGAATGGTGAAGAGATTTTGCACGATGAAATTTGCTCTTGAGGGATTAAAATGTAGACTAAAATGTCAACAAAAATGTAGACTAAAATGTCGACCAAAATGTAGACTAAAATGTCAACCAAAATGTCGGCCAAATTGTCGAATACATAAACAAATGTGGAATTTTTTACTTTGAAACTTATATAAGATGCCGACGATACGATGGCGCGCATAAAACAACCAATTGCTTGTGGATTTGGAATGTTCATAGATCGGATTTTGTTTTTCATGATAACTTACGAAATACCTACACAGCCACGATGACATTCAAACTTAGAGACCATTCAAGTGGGAACCCAGAAAAATGAGATGTTGAACACATGATCCTCGCAAATTGAGAATGAAGAATAATGAATCAAGAATCAAGAATCAAGAATGGTGAGGTGAAGTGAAACGATGAAGTTTGCTCATCGAGGGACTTTTTGGTATTTTCACATGGTCAAAACCAGTTAACTTGCCATTTTTACAAAGGTTATGTTGGGCCTGCTATTTTTGTAAATGTCCCTCCTAAACCTGCTATTTTTGAAATTCCCCCAAATTTTGGCGTGGTAGTTTTTTATTTTATTTTATTTTGTAAAGCTTGGAATAATTTGCTATTGATATTTGGCAAGAGTGAGTAAACTTAGTCACATTAGCTGTTGAATTTGTTTTGCCGCTATAATTAATTGTATCAATCTTTTTGGGCAGTATTTTGTATAGATTCTTTGGTTTAGGATAACTTTAGTATTTCTAATCTTGTACTAGTAGTGTCTGTTCCTCCGTGATAATGATCTCAAGCCAGGGAGAGCAAGTAGCCTCATTCTAGGGCTGAACTTGTACAGTTATCTATTTTCCCATAATGAAATTACTAACGTTCTCGTGATTGTGGAGACGCATGTAGTTAAACACGGGAATTGGGTTGGATAAACACCATTACGATTGTAAATGTTAGGCTATTGAAATCTTTAATGTAAGTTTGAATAAAAATTCTTACCGATCAAAAGAGTTAAGAAGAGTCCAAGTTCTATAGGACAATTGATGTCGTAATTAGGGGTGTAAGCGAACAGATGTTTTGGTGAACAGTTCGTGAACAAGATCGATTATGTTTGTTTTTGTTCATTTGTTAAGGTAAACGAACACAAAACGAACACATTTTAGTGTTCGTTTAATAAATGAACAAGAACATTAACAGACATATGTTCGACTCGTTTATATTTACGAACAAGTTCGTATAGTGTTCGTGAACAATATTCGTTTAAAACTCGTTTATTGTTCGTTTATATTAAAATAATAATACAAATATAATATGTATAAAAAAAATGTTTGTTCATTATAAGTAAGTATGTTTGTTGTGATGTGGTGGTTAGTGTCTTAGATTGCCAAGTTGGAGTATGAAGGTACGATTCCCTACATTTGCATTTGTTTTATATTTTTAGTCTAATCCTGAATCCTTTGCTTGGCCTGTCATTTAAAATTTTTTATATTAAAATAATATTGCATGTATAAATATAGATGTAATATTTATGTATTATATTATTTTAAATTTTTGTTTATTTAAGTGCTTGTGAACATGTTCGTTTAAATATTTACGAACATGTTCATTTAAATATTCGTGAACATGTTCCTTAAGTGTTCGCGAACACTAACGAACATTAATAAATATGTTTGAGATTGGCTCGTGTTCGTTTAAGTTTTTAATATTTGCGTTTGACATCGGATTGTATTCGTTTAAAATAAATGAACAAATCTTGAACAATGTCCATTTGAGATCATTCGATTTGTTTACAGCCCTAGTCGTAATCTGGCCCTTGTGACCTCTTCGAAGGATGGTACAGGATTTAGGAAGGTAGGAAGTTGGAAAGTATCTTATTTGAGTCTTAAGAAAATCAAAATGAGTCTTAAGAAAATCATAATTTATGGGTAACTTGTATATGATGGTTTTTTAAAAAGTAAATACAACTATTGTTTTTAGTAAAAAAAAAAAACTTTTTAGAAAAGCTAATATAACTAACATTTTAGAAAAAAAAAATAAAAATTTAGTTTTATCATAAGTGTAGGTCTTTTTGTTAAGTTTATTGAGTGTCGTTAGGAGTTGATTTGGTATTTTATTTTTATCCTAATTTGTTAAGATTTTTAATAAGGATTTATGCAATTAGTTTCATTTGTACACAATTTCTTGGTGATCAATAAAAATGATAAGTCATTTTTGTTCAAAATAAATATTTAGTGTTTTGTTTTATAAACTTTATCTCAAAAAAAATCAATATACCAGTATCAAAGCCCTCTTGAACATAAGAAAGAATTTCCTTTCAATTCAAAATTACAATACCAAATAATTTTCTTTCTAATCCTATGATATTCACTAAAGAAAATTACCAATTATGGAAAGTTAAAATAATGTCTTATTTTGAAGCAAATAATTTCTAGAAATGGTTGAGACAAAACAACAACTATCATTTGAAAATTCAATCGTTGTTCAAATAAAGAAGAGATCCAAAGTCATAACCTATATTTGTAATGCAGTTTCATACCTTGTTTTTACAAGAATCATAGCTTGCAATATTGTAAATAAATGACTTGGGATGCTTTGCAAGAAGCTTTTTGATAGAAAGAAAGGATATGACAAACATAGATTTTGAATCTTAGAACGGAGTTTGAATGAGAAGAAAAATATCAAAAAGTATTAGAATAGATTTTTAAATGTTGTCAATAAAATCTAGCTAATGGTTGAACAACTTATAGATCAAATGGTGGAACAAAAGATTCCAATTAACTTGCCTAAAATATTTGAGATAAAAATATCTTCTCTTCAACATTTTAAAACTTTTTTCAAATCATTTTAAATGAGTTAATGAATACATTGCAAACACAAGAATAAAGAAGAGTTATCTGTAAGGAAGAGAAGTTCTTGAAGGTGCTTTTCAATCAAAGGAAGATAACAAAACTCAAAAGTGACAAATCCAAAAAATAACACAGGAACAAAAATAATAAGAAGGAAGACAAAATTGATGAAAGTAAGGAAAGAAAAGGAAGATTTCCTACATATCAATATCGCAAGAAACTGTTAGTCACAAATATATTATTGGTTTAAGTCAAACACCCAATGCAGATATTATAATTAAAAGGGATACATAGAAAGAGTGCGCAAAAATAAGCAACAAGAATTACAAGTTCAAGTGGTTGATCAATAGGAAGAAAGCAATTATTTGTAATATTTTATTTTGTAAGCAATTCCACTAATGAAGCATGGTTGTTTTGTTGGGGAGGTTTTTACACATGGGGAGCCCAACTAGAGCTGCCCAATAAGTAGTAGGAGCCCACCTGAACCCAAAAGTTTAAGCCTAGTCATGGGTCATTACCACTTATTCGGTGCTCTAGCTTCTTTTAATTTTCCAATGTGGAATAGTATCCATGAATACAACAAACCTCCCCCTTCATGAATACATTACCACATTAAAGCCCACTTCCTCACAAGCTCATTCCCTACTCCAAGAAACCCATCTCTTCACCATGGACCCATTTAGTGCCCGTGCAAGTAGTAAATTGGTATTACAAACCTATTTGTCCACAAGTCCCCCACTAAGGCTCGGTCCAACCAAAAGAGGAATCACTTGCTTCCCCTAGTAGGTCAACAATCCTGCTCTAATACCACTTGTTGGGGAGGTTGTTGGATTATGCCTTGTTTTCATATTGGAATGGGATTAGATAATTTTATCTAATATTCTAATTTGGTGTTTTTCATAATTCAATTAAGATTTGGAACCTTTATATAATCTTACTGTGCTTTGTAACACTAATCTAAATGAGATTAGGATTGAATCTCTATCAGATTAGGATTGGGTCTCTACTTGGAGTCTATAAATATAGATGTAGTTGAGGTCTTTTCATAGAGAAATTGAGAAAGATTCCAAAGAAAGCTTTAAGAGCTCTTGTGAGAGGTGGGATGTTTCTAAGGGTTTGGAAAATTCTTGTAATCTCCGCGTTTGTTATTAATATCATCATCGTCTTTGTCATGGACGTAGGCTTGAATTGTCGAGTCAAACCACGTTAACTTGTGTGTCTCGATTTATTCTTTGTTCTTACTTTTTTGTTCTTGAATAATCTTGGGAATAATCACAACAAATTGGTATCAGAGCTTGGGTTAGTTCAAGATAGCTATCGTCAAATATGAAATTGAAAAGTTTGATGAAAAGAATGACTTTGGACTGTGGAAGATGAAGATATATGCTTTTTTATGTAAAGAATGTCTCCAGATGGCATTAAAGGGTAAATAACATTTACCTCAAACAATGACAGACCATAAGAAAGATGAATTTTGGAGAAGGCATATGACTCAATTGTTTTATCATTGGCGGATAATGTCTTGAGAGAAGTTGCTGGAGAAACAACACCTGCAGGACTTTGGTTAAAGCTTGAGAACCTCGACATGACAAAGTCTCTCACAATCAGTTGTATTTGAAACAACGGTTATACAACTTGAAGATGAAGGAAGGTACACTCATTGATGCACATATAGATGTGTTCAATAAAGTTATTTTAAACTTGAATAATATCGATGTGAAAATAGAAGATGAGGATCAAGCCCTTATTCTTCTAAGTTCTTTACCAAAATCCTATGATCACTTGATTACCACTTTGTTGTATGGCGTGACTCAATTTCTATGGAGGATGTAAAAGCATCGTCGAACTCTAATGAGTTGCAAAAATCAGTTACCGAACAAGGTGATACAGTTAGTGTAGAATGATTGGTTATATGAGGTAGAGAGAATGAAAGAGGAAAAGAGGGTAAAAGAAGATCCCGATCGAAATCTAAATCCAAGAAAAATGACAAGTGCTATAACTGTGGGCAAAAGAGGCATTATAAAAAGGATTGTCCAGATGTCTAAGGGAAGAAGATAGTGAGCTCTACAAGAAATACTGGAACTGCTGAAGGTGAGTCCGAGGGTGCAAATGTTCTCACTGCTACTGTTGGTTACTCGGGTTCAGAGTGGATTCTTGATTCAGGCTGCACTTTCCACATGAGTCCACGTAGGGACTGGTTTACTACTTATCAATCTGTTGATGGTGGTAAAGTCCTCATGGGGAATAATATTGCTTGTGAAGTGGTTGGAATAGGTATAGTAAGAATCAAGATGCATGATGGTATAATGAGGATTTTGACAAATGTCAGACATGTACCTAACTTGAAGAAAAATTTAATTTCTTTAGGAACACTTGACGCAATTGGCTATCACTACAAAGGTGGTGGTGGAGTTTTGAGTATCTTTAGATATGCACTAATGGTCATAAAAGGAATTAGACAGTTTGGTCTCTACATTTTACAAGGTAACACAGTGACAGGTGTTGCAGCTGTCAGGGGTGTGCAATTTTCGAATTAATTCGAATATCCGATCGAATTTGAAAAGTTGAATTCAAAAAAAATCGAACCGAATTCTGATTTTCAGTTTTTGAGTCGAGTTCAACTCGAAACCGAATTCGAATTCGGTTTTCGAGTTTGGAGTTCTAAAATCGAAAACCGAACCGAACCGAAAAGAAAACCGAATTTGGATTCGAAAACCGAGAAAACCAAATTTATATATATATAAATATGTATATAATATATATAAATATATATATAATATAAAAAAATATGCTTGATTGTATTTGATTTATTATATATGTGTGTGAAACTTTAAAAATTAAAATAATTTATAAAATTGTTAAGATGTGTATTTTAACTTTTTAATTTGCATTTTATTGTATACAACACATTACACATATTTATAAATTATATACAAATAATATGTATATATATAATTGTACGAATGTCATTAGTATAGTAAATTGGAAAAGATTAAATGTTGGAGAAGATTAAATGTAAATTTATTAAAAATGTGTAAAATTATGAAAAAAAAGTTGATAAGTAAATGAAAAAAGTGAGGAAAAATTATCTATATACTATATAGTATACAAATATGATAGAGACATTCTCATTTCTCATCCAACCTAACTTATCCATATCTCATTTGAACATATAACTTTGTAATTTAATAATAATAACCACAAAAGTGCAAATTGATTAGTGAGTAATAATTAGGTATTGGTTATTATTAACTTAATAATCACAAAGTTTTATTTATTTAGTAATTTTTACTTCTAACTTTTGCTAATTACTAATAATTCAAAACTCTAAAGTTTGAAATATAAAAAATTGCCAAATAATTGAATGTGTGGTTTTATTTACTTTTGAATTTATAATTGTTGTATAAAACACGTATTTATTTGTAAATCAAATACAAATAACTGAATAAAGTGTATGTAACGTAGATGGTGTAACTATTTACTTCTCTGTATTACTACTTGATTTACATTACAAGATATATACATATGCTAATTGCTATATGGTAAAAAGATATATATAATTCTTGTGATTTTAGTTTTATTGAATTGTTAACTAAGTAAACAATTTATAACTAACAAGTCTGATTTGATAATTGTAATATAATGGCATTAGTGTGCTAATTGAGTCATTGTTTCATTGAGATATTAAAATCGTAATAATGATATTAGACTATTAGTACATTACATCATACAAGGAAAAAAAAATTTATTAAAAAATGTAAAAATTATTTTAAAATAAGATAAATATGTGGAAAAAATAGAGAAAATAACATGTGTAGTTGTGTACATATGACTTATGATTTATGAGAATACAAATTGTGCAATTATCTTATTTAGTAACTCATCCCTATTTCATTTGAGTGTGTAATTTTATAATTAATCACCACAAAGTAATTAATGAATATTAATTAGATATTTATTATTATTAACTTACACAAATATGAGAGCTCAATTCTCTTATTTAATAACTTATTCATGTCTTATTTGAGTGTATAATTTTGTAATTTGAAAATAATAAGTTAATAACCACAAAGGCACAAATTGATTAGTGAGTAATAATTAGATATTAGTTATTATTAATTTAATAATTTCAAAAGTTTTACTTATTTACTTGTAATTTCTGATAATTATTAATAATTCAAAGTCAAAAGTTTGAAATATCAAAAATTGCCAAATTATCAATATGTAGTTTTATTTACCTTTTAATATGCAATTTACTGTATAGAACACATGTTTATTTATAGATCATGTACCTACAATGTGCATCTTTAATAAGGTAATGATTCTCTAATAAGGTAATGATTCAACATTGATAGTTGTAAATTTATAGGCTAGTATCAAAATCGAATCATAAACAAGTAAATCTAATTTGAACAGCTAGAATAGTAACAATAAAAATGGCTCCCTCCATGCCTCATTGGTGAGTTATATGATCAAACATCGTAATTAAAATATATTATTATTGACATTGCTATTGAAACAAGTACAATTTAGTACAGTTTGAAGAATTGATAACTATATATGAAAATCATAATAATATTATTAGTATATTAAATCATAACAGAAAAAATTAAATTATTTAAAAATATAAAAATTATTTATAAGAATGATAAATAATTGAAAAAATATGGAGAATAACATGAATAGATTTTTTAGAAGAAAATTAATGGGAAAAAAGTTGATCATGATAAATTAACAATTATTTGGTCCTCATTTGGAAATTATAATTGATCACTACTATTTTATTAATTCATCATATTAATATGAAATATTATATTAATTCATTAAATTTTGTATTGAAATATTGAGGGTGCAATTGAAAGGAATAAATATATTTTGAGAATGTGATTGAATAAAATTAGATTTTTTTTAAGTTTAAAATTAAAATAGAAATAAATTATGGGTATTATTATAATAATAACTATTTTAATTGGGCCAAATTAAAAATAAAATTAATTTACGTATAAACATGGGTTTGTAATTTAAAAAAATTAGAAACTTAGCATTTTCAATTTGCAATTAGGGCTGTTGTCTTGTTCTCCTACCGAACCTGAAGCTCAGTTCATTCACAAATTCCAATTTGCAATTAGGTTTAGGGCTATGGTCTGCCAAATCTTGGTCCCTATTTCTTGCAATCAAGCTTGTTCTCGTTCCCGAATCAAGCTGATTTTTTTTGCCATTGTCTGCCATTGCTCCTGAAGCTTGGTCGAAGCTCTGCCATCGTTCGCCAGGTTGAAGCTCGAAACTTTGTCGGTCGAAGCTCTGCCACTGTTCCCCTAGCTCGAAGCTCGAAGCTTGGTCCATCAATCCTCAAATCCGCATCACCCTTCCGGTTGAAAGCTTTAGAAGAGTAAGTCATAGCTATCTTGACTGTTTCCTATGTTTTTCTTGATTGTTTCTTGACCGCCTAAGCATCGGTCTTGACTTGTCCGTGCACGGTCGTCGGTCATCAGTCATCGCCAACGGCCGCCTTGTCCTCTATTTTTCTGTGCTATATATAAGTATCTTTGCCTTTTTTTGTGCTTGGTTTTGGAGAGTTATACAAATAGAAGTGAGTTAAAACATGAATTGAGAATAGGTTGGCTTCTGATTGTCGTTTTGGCTTCTGGTTAATAAGAATGTTTGTGGCTTCTAATTCTAGTTTGGCTTCTGGTTCTAGTTTGGCTTCTGGTTAATGAGAATGTTTGTGGCTTCTGATTCTAGTTTGCTGTTTTCTGATTTCTATACTTCTTGTTGCTAATTTCTGATTTTTCTGATTTTAGTTTGCTGTTTTTTGATCTATGTACTTCTAGCTTCTAGATTCTGAAATCTGTCTTCTGGTTTAGAAGAATGGTTATGATTCTTTTTTTTATTCTAGTTTGCTATTTTCTGATTTCTATACTTCTTGTTGCTGATTTCTGATATCTGATTTATGATTTTTTCTGATTTTAGTTTGCTATTTTTTTATTTATGTACTTCTAGCTTCTGGATTCTAAAATCTGTCTTCTGGTTTAAAAGAATGGTTATGATTCTTTTTCTGATTCTAGTTTGCTATTTTCTGATTTCTATACTTCTTGTTGCTGATTTCTGATGTCTGATTTCTGATTTTTTCTTATTTTAGTTTGCTGTTTTTTGATTTATGTACTTCTAGTTTCTGGATTCTGAAATTTGTGTTCTAGTTTAGAAGAATGGTTATGATTCTTTTTTTTATTCTAATTTGCTGTTTTCTTATTTCTGTACTTCTAATTGCTGTCTTTTAATTTTTGCACTTCTAACTTCTAGTTTCTGATTTCTATGCCGATTTCTGATTTTTACTTTCTATGTAGATGTCGCAGGTAGAAAAGCTCAATAGCAGCCAACACACTGTCCAAAGCTTTGAAGTTGGATCCAACACACAAATGGAGACTACTCCTACATTAAAAGGTGCTGGAAAACACAAGAATTACAGTAAGAGATCAGTTGCTTGGAAGCATTTTACTGAATTTACGGATGCCAATGGTAAAAAAAAATGCTTATGTAATTATTGTAAGAGAGAGTATAGTTGTGCAACCAAGGCATGTGGTACTTCTACTTTATTGAATCATATGAAAGTGTGCCCCCTAAACCCTGCCAACCATTCAAATCAAACTTTGTTATCCCTTCATAGTACTAATGATGATGAAAGTATGGGTGATGTCAGGACAAGTTTAGTGGCATGGAAATTTGATCAACAATCTTGTAGGAAGGCTTTAGCTGAAATGATTATTACTGATGAACTTCCTTTCAAGTTTGTAGAGGGAATAGGATTTAAGAAATATATGAGAGTATGCCAACCTGCACATGTGATTCCTTCTCAGACTACAGTGACTAGGGATTACTATCAACTATTTATTGATGAAAAGAAAAATCTTAAGTCTCAAATGAAGGAAAAATCTGCTAGGATTTGTTTGACAACTGATACTTGGACATCTGTGCATCGAATTAATTATATTTGTATTACTGCCTACTACATTGACAATGATTGGAGATTGCATAAGAAAGTGTTAAACTTTTGCCCTATTTCAAGCCATAGGGGTAATGACATTGGAAAAACTGTGGAAATGTGTTTGGTTGCTTGGGATATGCAGAATGTTTTCACGGTTACAATTGATAATGCAAGTTCAAATGATGTAGCTGTTGATTATTTAGAAAAAAAAAAAGAACTTGTAAATTGGAACAAATCTGTGTTACATGCCAAATGGTTGCATGTTAGGTGTGTTGCTCATATCATGAACTTAATTGTACAAGATGACTTGAAAGATTATGGAAAGTCAGTTGAGTGTGTTAGGGCAGCAGTCATATATGTTAGACAATCACCAGCTAGGTTAAGAAAATTCATGCATTATGCTACTGTTGAAAAATGTGATTCCAGTAAAACTTTGTGCTTGGATGTTCCGACTAGATGGAATTCTACATATTTGATGTTGAATGTAGCACATATGTATGAGAGAGCCTTTGAGAGGTTCAATTTGGAGGAACCTATTTTTAGAGATGATCTTGAAACTCATGGCTCTAAATTGGGAGTTCCTACTAGTGAAGATTGGGATAATGTGAGGAGGTTGGTGGTGTTTCTTCAACATTTTTATGAACTGACTTTAAAAGTTTCTAGTACAAAATATATAACTACAAATTCTTTCTTGGAAGATATTCATTGCATTCATGGGATCCTGCAAGAAGGCATTTCTAGTGAATATGATGATTTCCAAAACATGGTAGTACAAATGAAGATGAAATTTGACAAATATTAAGGATCTTTTGAAAAATTTAACGTGCTAATTTTTATTGCCGCCATTCTTGATCTTAGGAATAAATTTGATTATGTTGATATTGTGCTTGGGAACATGTATGGTGAGCAAGAAGGTCTAAGTTAGCTGGAAATGTAAAGGGTGCTTTGTATGATATTTTTTATGAGTATAAGAGGATTCATTTCCCACCAATTATTACATCTTCATACTGTTCTTCTTCTTCTAATTCTTTAACTGTACGTTCAATGGAGAGAAGCTTGGCTGCTAGTGATAGTCAGCCATTTCATAAGTTGAAAGAAAAATTAAGAGATCAGCTGAAAAGGAGAAAAGCAGATTTTGGTAGAAGAGATGCTAAGTCAGAGTTAGATAGATATTTAACTAAAGATGATGATGATGATGCATATGATAGTGAAAATTTCAGTGTCTTGGAGTGGTGAAAAGTCAATAGCCCAAGGTTTCCTATTCTTTCTTTGATTGCTCGTGATGTGTTGTCTATTCCGATTTTAACGGTTGCTTCCAAATCTGCTTTTAGTACTGGAGGAAGAGTTCTGGACACATTTAAGAGTTCTTTAACTCCTAAAATTGTACAAGCCTAAATATGTACTCAAGATTGGCTTTGTCTAAATGCAACTTCAATTAATGTGGAAGAACACATTGAGGATCTTGACAAATTTGAGAAAGGCTATCTCCTTTATCTTGGTTGTCTATATTCACTTCATTATATATATATATTGAATATTTAATGAGTATTATTTACTCATTTATTGAATTAAGTTTAATCCTTAATTTTTTGCATTTTGGGTAGACTTTAATGATTCAGTCCTTGAATCCTGTGTGGATATTTAAAATATATTGCTTGGATAAATTGATTAAGGTATAGCATTTGCTTCAATTTGAACAAATTTCTTTTATTTGTTTTATGACTTATATATTGTTTTAATATTCTTGTATCCATTCTTTATGATGGATCATTTTTAACCTTTTCAATTGTTACATTTTTTAAGCAAAAGTGGGAGTTGAAAGGTGGGAGGCTGCGAATTTGTTTTAACTGGTTCTACATGTATGTGGAAGCGGTTTTAGCTCAAGGATTAAACTTCAATTGGATGATGAATTGATGACTATAATTTGAAGACAATTTCTTTGTAATTTCATAAGTTCTTCATGTTGTAAATTAAACTTCAATTGGATTTGCTTTGTGTTTTGCAGTTTTTGTACCTAGTTTGCTCAAACATTGCATTAGATATGTGTTATGCTGTTTTGCTGTTTCAATTGAAAGAATTCGATTGGATTTGCTGTTTCTGTGTTATGACAGAATTCGATTGGATTTGTTGTTTCTGTATTATTGCCGAATTCGATTGGATTTGTTGTTTCTGTGTTATAGCCGAATTAAATTGGATTTTATTATGTTTTGTTCATCATCTGTTGTTGACACAAGGTTTATAACTCAATTTTATAATTGATTTTGATGATAACAAACATTGATTTGAATTTTCATAATTAATTTTCAAATAGACATTCAATGAATTATTTTAATTTGATAGATTGAAGATAATATGCTTGGAAAAGATTAATATTACTTTTAAGGAATTTTTACCTAATTTGAATAAAACAAGAAAGGAATTTCAAAGTTTAGAGTAATGAAAATTAAGTGAAAGATGAAAACTTGAACTAGAAGGTTAATTTGGGTGAACAGAGAAATCAGATATATGTTAGTATTGTGATGATATATAAAGATCTAAAGGTTAAAATATTGTGAAATTTAAATATAGTAAACTGGACATCCATATTTACAACTTTATTGAACTAAACATTTTATGGATCCGAAGTTTAGATGTTTAAAAATGAGCTTGAAGATTAGTCATTACAGAATATACTTTAATTCTGGATTCTGGAGCTAGTTTCGCTTTTTGAGGCATAATTAAAATTTTACAACGATAAAAATTCTGATTTTTGTTGTGTGAAAATAAGACATATAGATATACAAATTTTGTATTTTAATGTTTACCAAATTCGAAAAAAATAATGGCAAAACAATATCTTTAAAGTGTAAACATAGAATCAGATTATCAGGAAAAGTTGTTTGAAGCTGGTCTCGGTTTAGCGGATATATCTGAAGATCTAACCGTTGGATGAAGCTGAAACTTGTCCTCGTGATAGCCAACTTCTATAGCTACAAAATCATTTTTCTGATAAATTTTCGGATATGAATGTTATAAGGGAGAAACAACGGTCACAAATATATCTCAAAAATCTGAATATGAAAGGCAGCATTTGAAGCAAGGAAATTCAAGTTCCTTGAAAGACAAAACTTAGCAACGGTCATTTTGGGATCTTTTCCTATAAATACAGCCTCAAACTCAGATAAATAGAGAGGAGAGCAAGAGAAGAAAAAGAGATAAGGCAAGAAAGAAGTGCTTATAAAGAGAAATATATTTTGAGTGAATTGTGCTTCATTTTTCATATTCAAATTTGTGAGAGTTTTGTTCTTAGTTGTTTGAGTTTTTAACTCATCATTATTGTTGTAACAAAGGGAAATTTATTACCCTTTTGTTTCTGTGAGAGTTGAGTGAACTCTTGTTGATCTTGGTTCAAGTGTTAGAATCAAGATTGGAGATATTCTTTGAAGAGAGTTTTGTTGAGTGATTTGGGGATAAAATCACTCGGTTTAAGTGATTTGGGGATAAAATCACTTGGTGCAAGTGTTTCGGGGATAGATTCACTTGGTGTGAAGTGATTCGGGGATAGAATTACTTGATAAGGTTCTTTAGCACCTTTGGAAGCTAGTGTGTAACAAGCTCTTTCAAAGAATAGTGGAAAAACCTCAAGGAGGATCTTGAGGAGTGGACGTAGGCAAGATTGGATCCAAACCATTATAAATCGCTTGTGTTTGTTTCTCTTCCCTTCTCTTTATATTTATTTCATATATTTGCACTTACTTATTATTTAAAATATATTGAATTTGTTTTTGTGAATTTTTTCTATACTTGATTATCATTTCATTTTGATATACTTGTTTTTACGGGTTGAAATTTTATTTGTTAATTTTTTTAGTGCAACCCTATTCACCCCCCCTCCCCCGGCACTAGTGTTGTTATTTGGGGCAACATCTGTGTTTGTATGTGTTGTGAGATGATGGTACTTGTTTTCTCAGTGCTTGGGGATAAGCTAGTGTGTGTGGTACATGGGATTGTTGAAGTATAATGCAGCTTTGTGTGGTTCGTGGGGTGTGCATTTCTGTTTTGTTGCAGGGTATTGAATGACTGAGGTGCAACACATCTTGTATGCTTTGTACTTCTGTAGTGATTTTAGTAGGCTTTCAAATGAAGTTGTTGGCATGCATAGATTTGAATGGCCAGCTTTTGTAGGCTAACTCATGTTTTCATGCTTTTTAGGATAAAATGTGTTGGATAGATTTATAAGGATTTGCTTGTTACACCTGTTTCTCTGTTTCTGTGTTGCTACTTTTCTGTTTCTTGCCGTTTTTGTGTTTCTGACTTGCTGGTTCTGTGTTAAAACCGAATTTGAATTCGAATTTGGTTTGCATTCGAACCGAATTAAAATTCAATTTCCACGGTTGAATTCGAATTCGAATTGAAAACTGAATTTTGAATTCGGTCGATTGGAATTCGAATTTGACCGAATTCGGCTCGATTTTGTAGTTGGCCTTTGAAAATGGCCAACCCGAACAACTCGAAAACCGACTCGATGTGCACCCCTAACAGCTATTGCCTTTTCTAGTTCAGATAATAACATGGATACTACCAAATTGTGGCATATGCGATTGGGGCATATGAACGAAAGAGAGATGCATGAATTAAGCAAATAGGGTTTGCTTGGTGGGCTGGTGATAGGGAAGTTGGATTTCCGTGAGCATTTCATATTCGGCAAACAACATAAGGTAAAATTTAGTACTGGAATTCACCAAACCAAAGGTGCTTTGGATTATATTCATTCTGATCTTTGGGGCCCTTCTCAAGTTTCTTCAAAGGGTGGTGTAAGATATATGTTAACATTCATTGATGAATATTCAAGGAATGTATGGGTGTATTTTCTTAAACACAAAGATAAAGTATTTGTGGCATTTAAGCATTGGAAGACCATGATTGAAAAGCAAAATGGCAAAAAGATTAAGCGCTTTAGAACGGATAATGGCATGAAATTCTATAAAGATGAATTCAATGAGTTCTGCAAGGATGAGGGGATTGTGAGGCACCGCACAGTCACATACACACCACAATAGAATGGAGTTGCAGAATGGATGAATAGAACTATTCTGAAAAAAGTAAGGTGCATGCTTTCTAATGCTAGGTTAACCAAGGAATTTTGGGCTGAAGCTGCAAACACAGCTTGTTACTTGGTACATCGGTCTCCATCCCTAGCAATTAATTGTCAGACTCTTGAAGAAGATGGTCAAGTTCCCCTGCAAATTACTCTGAATTGAGCGTATTTGGTTTTCTTGCATATGCTTATGTTAAGGATGGTAAGCTTGAGCCAAGGGCAAGGAAGTGCGTATTTCTAGAGTATGCAGATGGAGTGAAAGGTTATCGGTTGTGATGTTCTAATAACAAGTCATCAAAGTTTTTTATTAGTAGGGATGTTACCTTTGATGAGTCTGCTTTATTAACAAAGAAAGAGAAGAAGACTGACATTGATAAAAATAAGAGCATTGAGAAGCAGGTAGAGTTTGAAGTTAAAACTTCTGAAAAAGTTCCCTAGATAACTCCAGAAGAGCCCATTGAAAACGTGGTGGACACTATTGGTATGGATGCACCACAAGTACAACAACAAGAAGACTATCGTCTTGCTCAAGATAGAGAGAGAAGACAAGGTTCTTTATTGTATTTGTTGTTATACGTTGATGATATGTTGATTGCCTCCAAAGACATATCAGAAATCAACACTTTAAAATCTCAGTTAAGAGGTGAGTTTGAGATGAAAGATTTAGGTGCAGTGAAGAAGATTTTGGGAATGAAAGCCACGAGAGATCAACATTCAGGGAAGTTATATCTATCGCAGAAGAGTTATATCGAGAAAGTTCTTTAGCGGTTTAGAATGCAAAACTCCAAGGCTGTTGGTACACCTCTTGCTGGTCACTTTAAACTTTCAACAAGTATATCACCTAGTACTGAGGAGGAGCTGAAGCACATGTCTCATGTTCCATACGCTTGTGCAGTTGGCAGTCTCATGTATGCCATGATATGCACTAGACCAGATCTTTCATTTGCAATAAGTGTTGTGAGTAGATTCATGCATTATCCAGGAAAAACTCACTGAGAAGCTGTGAAATGGATATTAAGGTATCTCAAAGGAACTACAGACATTGGCTTAGTATATGAACGAGATCATAGACTTGGCGAACTCGTTGGTTATGTGGATTCAGATTATGCAAGAGACTTGGACAAAAGATCTCTGACAAGTTATGTTTTCACACTTTGCGGTTGTACTATCAGTTGGAATGTTACATTACAATCAACTATTGCTTTGTTTACAACTGAAGTAGAGTACATGGCTTTGGCAGAAGTTGTGAAAGAAGCTATTTGGTTGAATGGTTTGGTTGGCTAATTGAGTACGGAGTTAAAGCAAAACACTATGTATTGTGATAGTCAAAGTGCCATACACTTGACGAAGAACCAAATGTACCATGAGAGGACCAAGCACATTAATGTTAGATATCATTTTGTTCGAGAAATTTTGTCTCAAGAGTTAATCTCTGTAAAGAAGATTGGGACCACAGATAATCCGGCAAATATGATGACTATGTCCATTACATCAACAAAGTTCAAGCATTGCTTGGATTTGGTCAATGTGTGCAGTTTGAAATATAAATGTTTCGGATGTGCGAAGACATCATGATGGGAAACAAGTCAATGTGGAGATTTGTTGGGTTATGCCTTGTTTCCATATTGAAATGGGATTAGATAATTTTTTTTAAATATTCTAATTTGGTGTTTTTCATAATTCAATTAGGATTTGGAACCTTTATATAATCCTACTGTGTTTTGTAACCCTAATCTAAATGAGATTAGGATTGAATCTCTATCAGATTAGGACTGGGTCTCTATTTGGTGTTTATAAATATAGATGTAGTTAAGGTTTTTTCATAGAAATAGAGAGAGATTTCAAAGAAAGCTTTAAGAGCTTTTGTGAGAGGTGGGGTATTTCTAAGGGTTTGGGAAATCCTTGTAATCTCCACGTTTGTTATTAATATCATCATCGTCTTTGTCATGGATGTAGTCTTGAATTGTCGAGTTGAACCACGTTAACTTGTGTGTCTCGATTTATTCTTTGTTCTTACTTTTCTGTTCTTGAACAATCTTGGAAATAATCACAACATGTTTGACAGTAGCTGTGCACACCATATTATCTATGATGAGTCAATTTTCAAAATGCTTATTAAAACAAATAAGTTCAATGTTATAATTGAAGATGGAGAATTTACTGAGGTACAAAGGTAAAGATAATGTGGTTATTGATACTGATTCAAGGGTCAAAATTATCCCTGACATATTATTTGTGCCAAAATTTCATCAAAATCTTTTGAATGTTTGGTCGGGTTGTCGAAGCCCCCAAAATTAATTCCGATCTTCAACTAGCTACAATTGATTTGTAGTAGTGGTGGACCAGTTCGAATCCCACAGGGAGCTATGTGTTGAGGGGGTTTCTTAGCACTTGAGATGAAAAGCAAAATAAAAGAAGAAGGTTAATACCAATTCTAATAGTAATAAATAAAGGAAAATTATAAAAGAAATTACTAGAAATATGTAAAAGAATGACTTCAGTCTTACCAGGCTCCGATCCAAGGAAGTGTAGTTGTACCAAATATATCTAGATTATAGGATTTTAAAGACACTTTTTTATTCAAGCATTTAATCTAAGATTTCGCAGGATAGCCATGACTAAATTTTGAGTTTTCCTATTCTATTTGTTTGAACCTAGCATTTACAACAAACCTTACTAACAAATGACTGGGGGCGATAGTGTTCCATATCATTTGATAGTAGCACTAAGAACATTGAAAATAGTTAAAACAAAAACCAACAATTGAGATAGCTGCAATTGAAAATATTTGTATCATTAATTCCCTTTAAATCAATAATGCATGATTACTGTCATTTTACACACGCAAAAATATTTAAGTGCTACTTGTACTAATTGTTCCGGACAATTATGGATCAAGAACAAATAGATAGCTATAGAAAGAAAAATGAAAATAAGTTGTCAATTTATTTATCATTCAAAATCCATAAAAAACATAATGCAAGAACTAATGATTACTTGAATGCAAAAGATTATGAAACTATGAACAAAACCTCACTAAATATATTGGTATTAACACCCCTTGGAACGGAAAGGAAGTAGTTTAGCCACTCATGGTAGCAAAACTATTCTAACTTTATTCTAAAAAGAAAGAGAAGTACAAAAGAAAGGGAAAATTCTGCACAAAATTAAAGGAAAGACTTATGTCTTCCAAGTTCACTAACCCTCCTATTTATAGCCTTATTCTCTAACAACCTTCTTAAAGACTTCCTAAAATCTCTCCAACAAATCTAAGTCTTTAAACCTTAAATTCCAAACTAATTATCCAGCCAACCATCCTATCCTATCTAATCCTATCAAATGTCATCCAATCCATTCTAACTTGAATTACAAAAATTTAAATCAAAAGACAAATTCAAATCTTGAAATTTCAGCCCATCGGTCCTTTGTCTCAGCTTAAGACGTGGTCATGTGCATTTCTTTGAGTTTCACCTCCAAGACTTCATCCTTTAACGCGTGGGCAAGCTTAATCCAAAATAGTCTTCTGTTTTGGCTCCAAAAGTGCTTCTCCAAAAATCATCTAAATCTCCATTAAATTCCATCTTTTCGCCTTAGTCCATCAACTTTACTCCCTGGGACAAAAACACCTCAATTTAGCCAATTTCATACCAAATAAAGTATTAACATCATATTTTTGCTCCTATTAAATGGTAAAAAATTAAATCCTATCAATGTTGGATACTTACTTGAGAAGAATTATTTTACTCTTTCAAAGACAAGACTTATTTGATACATTATTTAAATGGATATGAATTATTTCCTTTGAAAATGAAAGGAATAAGCTTTTGTCTTGAATGGACACAAGCAAGTGTAAAAGCTTCCTTAAATTAATTCATCAAACTTAAGATGAGAAGCCAGATCCATGTCACAAATTGAAGTCAAAGGTGTTGAATTCAAAGGAGTATGTCCTAAACCAATTACGGAGGAGCATGTTGATAAGTCCATTGATGATTTTTCAATTGGAGGTGTCATATATATATATATATATTTAGTGAAATTTATGTAAAATATAAATGTTGTTATGACAAAGCTTATAGGTTATGAAAATGTCACAAAAGACCTAAAATAGATCGCTATAATGAACAAGGAGTTGATGACGATCAGAAAGGAAATGAATTTAGTGTTCAAAAATGAACAAAGGTACAAGTATCATATTCTTTCTAATGATGGGGCTGACTTCGAAAAAAAAACAGAAAGACTATAATAAGCTACTAAAAGTAAGAAAAAATTGATGAGGATGATAGTTTTGATTTTTTTTTTTTTAAAAATGAAGATAATGTTTAAGTGCATTAAACACAAAGAAGCAACTTGCATACATTTTGGAAAAGTATTATGAAAAAACCAAATTTGAAAATTGCAAAAACTTCGTGAATTCTGAGCAAAAGTTTTAAGGAGTGTTAAGTTGTTGAAATCTTTTACTACAAGTTTGAATAAAAATTCAGTTTCATCATAAGATAAAGTGTAAAATTTTTGTTAAGTTTCTTAACTATTACTAGGAGTTGATTTAGTATTTTATCTTATCCTAGTTTGCTAATATTTTTTAGGAAATATTTTTGTAACTAGTTTCTTTTGTACTCTATAAAACGATTGTTGATAAATAAAAGTGATAAACTATTCTTGGTCTGACATAAATATTTAGTACCCCCTCTATCCCCCAAAAAAAAAATATTTCAATTTAAAAAACAAAAATTTGTCCCAGAAAAAGAGTTCACTTTTGGTATGAAATTCTTGTATTACCCTTACTAATAATGATGATATATAACCCAAAATAAAAAGTAAGGATAGAAATATGAAATTATATATTTAATTGTGTATTAAATATGTTGTACCTTGTAACTTAAAAAAAAGTTGACCAAATTAGAAGTGGACTCTTTTTTTGGGACGGAAAGAGTATTTTATTTCATAAATTTTGTCATAAAACAACCAACAATAACTGGTGAGGATAAACTTTGTTAAATAGTGAAAAATTCACTAAAATATTAATACTCAATTTTGTTATACTCCAAATTTACCCTAAAACCAAAGGAAAAAATTCATAAATTACAATTAGTTGATATTAACTATGATTTTTTTATTATTAAAATATCATTGCTCAATTTTATTATACTCTAGATTTTCCCTAAAACTAAGAAAAAAAATTCATCAATCACAATTAGTTCGTTAAAGGATAAACTCAATT
This sequence comes from Gynochthodes officinalis, assembly GCA_020080225.1. Classification (NCBI taxonomy): domain Eukaryota; kingdom Viridiplantae; phylum Streptophyta; class Magnoliopsida; order Gentianales; family Rubiaceae; genus Gynochthodes; species Gynochthodes officinalis. Next base: position 31,254,219 of record CM034615.1, on the reverse strand, counting down.
TCGGAATTAGATACTTGAAATTGAAGGGGAAAATTGAAGGGGATTAACTAAATTGTGATTTGGGGCATAGAAGTTTATAGTTAGTTGTAGTTAGGTGTTTTTTTTATTTTTCCGTTAATGTGTGGCAATAATCATTGGCTACTATAAAAAGGAATGGAATGGAATTAGTGATATTATAGAATTAGGTATGATTTAGTGTAAGGACAAATATAATTTCGAAATCAGAACCTTTTAACTAGTTTGGGTGGAATTTTGGTTTAGGTTATAAAATTTAATACATTATAAACATATATATATATATATATATATACATATATATATATATAATTTAAAAAAAGAATAACTGGTGAAATTAAAAGAAAATACATTATTATCTATATTTTAATTGTCAAATTGCTGAAAAAGGTACACTATCCATCTTGATAGTCACCTTGATACAATATAAAAAGGATAAGTGTCAAAGGTAATATTATTTCATAATCAACACAATAAGAAAACTTTTTTTTAAAAAAAAATACTCCCTCCTTCTCAAAGAAATTATTTATTTTTAAAACTTTTCTTTATCTCAAAAAAGAGTTCTCCTTTGAATAAAATTAAATAAAATTTCTTTATTATCTTTAGTAATAATGATTATTTATAACCCACCATTAAAAAATAAAATAAAATAAAAATAAAATTTTCACATTTAATGGTGCATGAAATATGTTTTACTGTATAACTAAAACAAAAAGTTGTACATAATAATAATAAAAAAAATAGTCTCTAAATAAAATTTAAGTGAAATCATTTAAGTGAAATTTTGGTGAATCATTTAAGTGAAATCCAATCATTTGATGTTTGATCAGGAATAAAATTTTGTTTTGTTCGTTGAGCTTGATTTATATTTAGATGACACAGTGAAGATCTGGTTCATTTTCCATGCATGTTAAGTATTGCGCATTTATCGAATCACAATGATTTAGTATTAGCCTTTAGAAGATGAAGATGCTCGTCTTCCTACATGTTGTTTGAATCTTGTTAACGATGTCGAAAATGATATCTCATATACATTCAGTTTTGAGACACCAGAGAGTTATTGAGGAGGATGAAGGAAAATGAGAAGCTCCACAAAATCGTGGAAGATTTGTATTGAGCGGTGATACACTCTGTGAAAATGTAAAGTGAAATGCTCAAATGACTAATATGACAAATATCAAAATATATAATAACGATATTTACTCCTAAAATAATGCAAAACCAAGAAGGATAATTATGTCTTTATTCCCCTACCACATTAGTCATTCTCCCATTTCACTATATATTTTCACCTAGCAAATCATTACTCATTAGTATTAGTATTGAATAAATATTCATTAGTTACATTTCTTGATCTCCATAAGTTGCTTTATTCCAGTCAACTACTAATGTTTGAATCTTGATAATTTAGGGTGTAAACTCATTTAAAATCATAATAAAATTTTATTTTTTATTAGTTTCTAGCCCCAGGGATCAAACCCACAACTTGGGGTTCAATTAGAGGAAGCAATACTTTTATAGTTCCAATGTGTATCCAATGGGATGTGAGTTATTGGGATTTCTATACTATTAAAAATACCGATTGGGAATAATTGAAAAGGATGTTATTGGGATAAAAAATTATTGGGAGAGTTATGGATATTCATGGGTCCCACCGAAAATAGTTAAATTGATAATTATTGGGTAATATTGGGCAATTATTAATTAATGTTTAATAATCAATGATTGATGATAATTTAATTATTTTTTCATTTTTAAATATATTTTTATATATTATTAATAAATAAATTTTATTTTTTTATTTTAAAATCATGACATCCACTGGTAGTCCCAACACCTCTAGATCACCAACCGGTCACTTAAAGGTGGCAATCAGGTCATGTTTCGGGTTAACAAGTCATGTTTTGACAAAGGTATTACAAGTTTTACACGAATACGAACACGACCCGTTTAATTATTCGTGTCAGAAAATGTAACCTGAACACGACCTACTTATTTTTCGGGTACACAACAAACACGAAAATACCTATTTAAGACGAAAAATTTAAAAAACCTAAATAACTTGTTTAACATGATAATGACCCATTTAACACGACACGAAAAGACCTATTTAACACGACATGAAAATACCTATTTAATACGAAAAACTTAAAAAATCTAAATAACCTGTTTAACATGATAATTACCCATTTAACACGACATGAAATTAATGACCTATTTAACACAAAATTGATGACCTATTTAACACAAAAATACTTGTTTGTTAAACTTTAACACACAAAAAAAATATAAAAATACCTCTAATTACATTTGAAAAATATTTCCAACTAAAATTTAAGATATTACAAGCCAAAAAGTCATAAAAATATTTTCCAAATTACAATCCAAGCACTAGCATCAAATAAAATGTCAAGAATTACAAACAAAATCTCAAATATCCAAATCCAAAGCCATAAAAATTATAAACCAAATCTCAAATATCCAAATTTAAAGTTACACAAACCAACTCTCCAATATTTAAGTCCAAAATCATACAAACCAAAACGTCTCCCAAATATCAAATATCCAAGTCCAAAGTCATACAAATTACAAACCAAATCTCAAATATCCAAATTTAACGTTACACAAACCAACTCTCCAATATTCAAGTCCAAAATCATACAAACCAAAACGTCTCTCAAATTACAAACCAAATGCCAAGCATCCAAATCCAAAGTCACACAACCTAAATTGTTGAGATAATTTAATCATAATCAAAATTCTAAATCATATTCATCCTTCATTCCACCTTAAGTGATCTGAAAGCAAACCATTAAAACTTATAAGATATGGTATGACTAACTATTTATAGTCAATAAAAAAATTCAAGTATTCATATATTAACTCACCAACCAACATCTATGAAAAATCATTTAAATAATAATCAAATTTGATCTTGAAACTTCTCCAAAGTCTGCTTCAATTTCACCACTCCTCTTAGCATTTGGAGCCATGATTTCTTGAGTAACTTCATCTAGGGGACTTTTTGACATTCTACAATAAGAGAATGAAAATTATAGATTATACAAGTGACAACAAAAATATCAAATATAACAACACAATAAGACAAAAATATTAATTTTTCGTACCTTAAAAACATCCATTGAGTGCTCGCCTTCATTTTCTGCAACCCCATTAATATTGACCTTGTTACTGTCTCGAGAACATGAATTGGATGCTCCAGAGGTTTTGGATAGTGTCATATATTCATTGAAAAGACCAAAAGGAGTATCTCTAACTCTTGCCAATTCTTCAGACCCAGGACCATAAAGCTTGTTATAGCTAAACTCAAGAAATTGAAACTTGAATCGAGGATCAAATACCACAGCCACAGCCAACAACATATTGAATTCACACCAATATTTGTTGAACTTAACAAACATCTATTCAGCTATTTTTTTCATAAAGCTATCTAAACTCTTATACTTCTCAACCAACTTTAATTGAATAAGAAATACTTAAGGAAAATACAAATTGGCTGTTGGATAATAAGATCCTGACCAAACATTAGGTGCGATGTAAAAACCTCAAGAAAGCTACTAATCTTTTGAACTCTTTCCCACTCTTCCGAGATGGACAACTTTGAAAATTTGAATCATTTAATTGCAAGTGACAAAATGCAAGACGATAATAAAAAGCACTTGAAAGCATCTTATATGTCAAATTCCATCTAGTGGGAACATCTTGAACCAAAGCCTTTTTAGAATCAAGAGATGTTTGCTCTACACATTGGATGAACCTTTGCTTTCTTACTTGAGAACCCTTGACATATTTGACACATTCCCTTATTTTATCAAATGCTATGTCAATTTTCTTTAGACCATCTTGCACAATCAAATTCAAAATATGTGCACAACACCTCACATGAAACAAAATCCCATTATGCATCAATGCATTTTTAACATCACCGGTGTTTAAGAATCTGAACACAAACATCATTTGCAGAAACATTATCCAACATGATAGAAAACAATTTCTTTTCTATATCCCATCCACTAGCGAAACTGTAAATTTTTTTTAGCTAAAGCAATCCCATTATGAGAAGGAGGCATATAAGAAAAATTCAAAATTTTCTTTTGCAACATCCAATTTCTATTAATATAATGTGTAGTCAAACTCAAATGGCTATCAGTAACAATAGAACTCTATGCATCAGAGGTCAAATATATTCTACTAGGACATGCACATAACTCACGATGAAGTCTTTCAATTTGAGAAGCATGTATCTTTTTTATGTCCGCCTTTGCAGTGTTTCTGGTGATATGTGTAACTTGTGGTTCTAAATATTTGAGTACATTCCTAACTCCAGCATATTCCACAAATGAAAATGGCAAGTCATGCCTAATTATTGCATGCACAAATAATTCTCTAAATTTATCTTAATTAAACTGTGAAGCACGAGTAGATAAAAGCGAGCCTTGATCAGAAGAAAGAAGAAACTGCCCAATGTCTTGAGTTCTCATTTTCACACATTTTTTAATGTGTCTACCCAAATTATCTGTACCATATTTACTTTCTACAGAATACCTTTTTTCACATTTTTGCATTTACACTTTAACTCTTCACCTAGTTTTGTTTCAAGGATTTGAAAACATTCCCAAACTCCAGAAGTTAGTCTTCTCTTCCTTTTAGGTGCTCTTTTTTTTCCTTCTGCATCATCTTGTTCTACACATTGAAATTGGTTGACTCCTAATGTCTCCTCAATACTATCACTACCATCATCAATGTCAAGTGGATTTTCATTACATGCCTTCATTTTTCAATTTATGCAAAAAATAACAACATAAGTCAGAATTTAGAATTCTATCACAATTAATATTTCAGCAATTAGAAAGGTAAATAGACAACTCATAATAAATATGGACAAAAAAAGATTATGTGCAAGAAAAATTATCAAAATTTAATTACAGGTGCAAAATTTAAAACATAAATTGTTGTAATGAGGGAAAATGATTGTTGTGTTGTTAACTCAAATGGATACATTGGCAGAAAATTACAACCAAGCCAACCCTTCAAATTGATACATGGATAGAAATTTGCCAAGCAAAGAGGAAAATGCTACGGCTACTGGAGTAGTTCTCATTAACCAAGGAAAATGCTACGGCTACTGGAGTAGTTCTCTTAATTAATATACTTTTCTCATAAACCAATTAATATTGCTTACAATATCAAGCACCATCAGCAATCTAAATTGTATATCCATTGTCATAAAGATAACCAAAAAAATCCTGATATACGCACCAAAATTTGAAGATATACAAAGACCATAACACAAATACATGCCAATAGCTATTTATGCAGCTGTGCACACCCTTTTAACATGAGTTCCAGTGCAGAAACTCATGAACAAATATTTAGAGTTTTGTAGGTGCTTATCAATCCAAGAACTCAAACATTAAATAAATTGAACTCCTAAAACTAGCAGGAACTGAAGGTGCACATCAGCATCAGCATCAGCATCAAATCCATCAGCCGAACTCATAAATTGGGCAGTGCAGTACTTTTTACAAATCCAGTGTGCAAGTCCCAAGTATAAAGTTTTAAAAAATATTGCCCATATAAACATTTTCTATTTAAAAATGCAAATAAGTCACAAATATGAATACGAGGAGGAATCTCTCATACATACACACAATTAGATACAAAGCAATCCCATCAAATTTTGGAATCACATATCTAAAATTTCAAATAATCACCAATGTATAAACTAACAAAAATCTTATCAATACAAACATGCATCATAAAAACCTCCAAAAACTAGTAAATCACACATCGAAAAGAAATTAGATTAGAACCTTAGGTGAAAGAAAAGGAGTGGCGATTGCCAATTGTAAATCAGAACTGCCAATTGAAAGAATTTTGACTATACTAAATGAAAGAAAGGAAGTGGCTAAGTGAAAGAAAGGGAGCGGCAATTTGAAAGTTGAAACAAGGGAGCAGCGACTCAAAAGTGAATAAAAGGTCGAGAGTGGAGGGTTACAATTAGGGTTAGTATAGTTTTTTCTAATTTTACAAAATTACCTTAACATAATTCTACAAATTACTAAATGGGTTAAATAGGTTAAACAGGTCAACCCGTGGGTTAACCCGAACACGACCCATTTATTTTACTAACAGGTTAAATAGGTCAATCTGTCAACCCGTCGGGTTGACCTGAATACGACCTATTTATTTTGCGTGTTATACAGGTCCGACCTGATTTCAACCCGAATCCATTAAGGGGTGGACCTATACCTATTAATTACATGTTGGTTCGTGTCGTGTTTTCGTATCGTGTCGCGAATTGCTGCCCCTACGGTCACCACTAATTGTGGGTTAGCAGTGGCCATATCACGACCGGCCACCACTTAATTCCCAATGGAAATTTTTAATGGAATTCTAATGGGAATTGGAAAATTCCAATCCCATTAAATCTTATTCCCTCCCAATCCTAAAATTTAATAGGAACCACATTTCTTATTCCCAATAATTTTCTACCCATTTAAATCCCACCCAATTCATTTTCATTTCTTTCCAATTGCCACCCCTAAGTTCAACAACCCCTCCCAAATACTAGGCCCCCACCTATCTCTCCCCCTACCGTAATAAAAACTTATTCTACAGCTAACTTGAGATTGAAGTTTCTAAAATTTGTTTGACCATGAGAGAGAGGGTGGGGAATCAAGGGCGGCTGCCCACTTTTCTCTAAAATTCGCTGTTCTAGGGGCGAATTAAGGTGCGAAAACGGTGAAATCGTTGCACTGTAACTACTGTAGCTACAGTGCAACGGTCCAAAATTTGAAATTTTTTTTAAAGGTATTGCCATCTTTCTAGCCGGTAGTAGCCGAATTGTCTGGCTATTTAACGCTTTGCGGCAGTAGTTAGACGGCGGTGCTATTCAACGTCTGCAGTTTAGCTTTCACGCATCGGCATGAGGTGATAGTTAGAGATTAAGTTCTAATTTCTTTCACCACAGGCCATTTGTAGTGGCCCAATTGAGTTGCGTAGTATCATTTTTATATAGTATTGGTGACCAGATATAACCGAGCTTTTGTACTTTTGGTTGATCCTAAGTTGTCTAGGTTTTCAACTTGTGCCGTTTTGTGGCTTTTGTCCTACTCTGCGGGTGGCTTTGCCCCTTAAGGGTTTTTTGCCCTTTTGAGGGCCTTTGTTTTCGTGAATTATAGCGCTGTCTTCAGTTGTGACACCACGAAACTCTCTTCGCCCTAGTGGCTCTGTACATTTGCCATTGTGCCCCTCTTAATATACTATCGTTTCAATCAAAAAAAAAATGAGAGAGAGGGTGGGATAAATGTGTGCCTTTTGTTTTCACTCATTTGGCATCAAAACTTTTTTGGCTATCTTTATTATCATTAAACTCCAAAGATGTGGTTAAATATAAATAAAATTTTGTACTAATATCGACCTTTTTTTTTTTTTTTTTTTTTGATATTGTGAACGCATTTCATCACGAAGACGATTTAAGAATTATGTATTAGTCTCGTCATGTTGACTATAAAAATTCATTATATAATTCAACAGTGAGGCGTTTAACATTAGTTATGGTTTTAAGCACATCCATATGATTATCAATTTCGATATTTATAATATATAAATAGATAACTTCACAAATTCTCTAATTTTGAGATGAGAATAAAAAATTAAAACAACATAATATATAGATGGAATTGTTTTATAAGTAATGATTAACCCATTTGGTCAACATATGCTTATTAAGCTTTTGCAAATAAAATCTATCCTTAAATTTAAGTATTTATTAAAATAACAATTATATTACTGTTTCAATAGTAATTAAAATGAGTTATGGATAATATACTCCACACAAATTATAACTAGCATCTTTAAAAACTTTTAAAAATTCTAATATTTTTTGATAAATATTCCAATTATCTACATACAAATTGAATTGGTATAGTTATTCATAAAAAAACCGTACAAACAAATTGCTGTACTTCATAAACTCATTGAGTAAATCATAAGTTGAATTCCAATAGTTATGAATATCAATTGCAAATTGTCTTTTTTCATTTGTTGATAAAATTTAACTATTCTTTAATTACCTATGCATTTGACTACAAAACAATTGCATATTTAATAAGTTTAATAAAAGTAGAAATTGTTTCTAAACTATCTTGAACTACTAAAGTTAAAATATGACATACTTAATTTGAAAAGTGTAAGAGCTATTGTTGGTTGACAAAAAATTTTCAAGTCATTAACAGAGGCTAAGGTAGCATTTTGCAAAACCATTATCAGAAACAATTGACAAAAATTTTATTATACAATCCATATTATTACAAAATAAATATTAATTATTCTAAATATAATAATGGTTATGTGTTTATCATAAAGAAACTTCTAATTCTTTTTTGCAAATTCTAATTATGATTAATCTACTGGTAGTTATATAATGATGCATTTGCTAACAATCATTCTCAATATTCAAACATATTAAAACTTAAGAACTTAATTGTGAAAAAATGGCAATAATTTTCTTTATTTTTATAACATTTTTTCGATTTTCATGTAATAAATGTCCTAGCCATCTGTTTCACAAAAATTGAAGTATTAATGTTCTATAGTTACTATTTTAACTAATTCGCACCTAATATTTTCTTCAAAATATGCAAATGAAGAAGAATGTGGAAAGGAAGCATATTCGATAACATTTTCGTGTCAATACTTAATTTTGTGTTGATCTTAAATTATTATTTATCATTCCATAGCCACTTTCTTTCCAAAAATTATATTTTATGTTGTACTATTTTCAATGTACATTTAGGATAAAAAATTTTGATGAAATGTTTTTCTAAACAGTTTGATTTTAGGGTTGAAATCTACGATTGCCTCGCTTCACTCTTTTCAATTATATATCTTTTTTCATCATCGATTGTAAACATATCGAAATTTGATGTACTATTAAGGGTTTATGACTAAGAAGAAAAGGCATTCATGGAAGAAAAGAGGTAAAAATTACTGGTTGAAAGATGTGAGCATGATTGAGAAAACTTCATTAATGAGTTTAACAAAGAGAACACATTCATTGTACTCTTAGTGTCTGGCTTAAAGTAAGCATGATCACTGTTCTGACTTAGAACTAGGGGTTCCAAAATTGGAACTATGGCCATGCTTCCAATGACTGAAATTGGACCTCCTCTATAAAAGGTTTCCTGAATCTCAAGAAAGGTTAATGAAATTAGCCTTAAAAAAAGAAATTTATTAAAATGTCACACCATTATTATACGCTTTGAAATTTGAATTAATAGACAAACAAAATGGCCAGTGTTTTTGAAAATGAGCAGTGGCGCTTAGTAAGAACTTATGCATCCATCCCAAAGGTTAGGAGCTCAAACCTCATGAATTGCAAAATACATCAACCCTCTCCCCCTTTACCCATATGACATCTCTTTTTAGTAGGTGATTGACCACTAGTCTCAAATAAGGTACGTAGGCTTGCCCAGTTTTTTAGTGAGTGATTACCATCTCTCATTCCCTAATGAAAGGGTCTATTGCCTACCTCTCCCATTTTGTTGTACAACATCTCTTTTTAGTAGATAATTGACTACTACCTTAGTGCATGCATAGCAGCCCCTGGCCCAGGCTATGGCCTTTTCTGCCACATCAGCTCCACGTCAGCTTATGGCCACATCAGCTCTCTCCACTAATTCTCTCTCCTTCACCATATTCCAAACTATTATCAAATTCCTTTTATATTAATAATGCAACTTATACATTAAATTAAAATTATCATACATTAAATACTAAAAAATATTTAATCAAAAAATTTTCATTACATTAAAATTAAAATTTACTAATACACTAAAAACATGAAAATAAATACGATAAATTAAATATGAAATACTTAAAAAAAACGTGCGTAATTAAAATTAAAATTTAAAAAATGTTCATTAGACTAAAATTAAAATTGTGTTATATACTTACTTAAACCATTCGAATAAATACAATAAATTAAACATAAAATTTTTAATAACGTGAATAATTTTAATAATTGTGCTATGTGCATAGTAAAGACCAGACCTATATTAATTTTTTTCATATTAATAATACAACTTATAATGTTATTTATCATACATTAAATACTTAAAAACAATTAATAGAAAATTTTTCATTATATTAAAATTAAAATTTAATAATAGACTTAAAACATAAAAATAAATACGATAAATTAAATATGAAATACTTAAAACAATTAATAGAAAATAAAATTTTCATTACACAAAAATTAAAATAAAAAATATACTCTAAATTAATAAAAATTTTAATAAAATTTTAATAATAAATTTAATAAATAAAAATAAATACTCTAAATCAAATATCTAATGTTTATTACAATTAATGAAAAATAAAAATATCAGATTTAACTCCAAAAATAGTCAAAGTGCATGTCAATTTGTAGAGAAAAATATTTCCTATTAATTGGTGATTTTATTTTATTTTTTTGAAAAAAAAAAGGAGAAATGACTGTTGCAAATCAAAGATCATCATGGCGCGCGCCATTGGGCGCATCGCCGACGAATCGATCGCGCATAGCGCCTGGCGCTGTAAGGAATGGCCAACGACGCCATTTGGCGTCCTTTGGACGCCAAACGGCGTCGTTTTGACACCGGAAAAAAAAAAAAAAAAAAAAAAAAAAAAAAAAAAAAAAAAAAAAAAAAAGAGGAGGAGCATGGCTTGGCCATGCTCCGGTTTTTCCGGACGGCCAAATGCAAGAAGTAGGAGAAGCAGAAGGCCATGCCAGATCAGCAATGGCCTAGGCCACCCACGGCCAGCCCCAAAAGGGGCTGCTGTGGGTGCCCTTAGTAGTCTAAAATAAGGTGTACAGGCTTGTCCCCTTTTTTAGTTAATGATTGACTATTGAAGCAAAGAAACCTTCTTCCCTCCCATAATGAAAGAGTCTTATCACCTGCCTTAATAGTCTCAAATAAGACATGCAGGTTTGCCCCCTTTTTAGTGAGTGATTGACTACCAAGCAAAGAAATGTTTTCTCTTCCCTAATGAAAGAGTCTATTGTCTGCCTCTCCCTTTTCCCTGTACGACATCTTGTTTTAGTGGGTGATTGCCTACTACCTTAGTAGTTTCAAGTCAGGTTTGCAGGTTTGCCTATTTTATTAGTGAGTGATTGACTATTGAAGTAAAGAAACCTTCTTCCCTTCCCTAATGAAAGAGTCCACCGCCTGCCTTAGTAGTCTCAAATAAGGCGTGCAGGCCTGCCTTTTTCCTTTTTCTGTTTTTTTTTTTTTTTAGTAGGTGATTGTCTCAAATGAAACAAAGAAAACCTTCTTCCCTTCCCGAATGATAGAGTCAATCTCCTACCTTAGTAGTTTCGAATAAAGCTTGTAGGTCTATCCCTTTTTTTAGTAAGTGATTAACAACTAAAGCAATGAAAAGACCTTCTTCCTTTCCCTTGGGCCCTTTCTTTCTTCTCTAATGAAAGAGTCTATCACCTGTCTCAGTAGTTTCAAATAAGGCATGCAAGGTTGCTTTTTTTAGGTGATTTGTCTTAGGAAACCTTTTTTCCTTCCCTAATAAAAGAATCCATCGCCTGCCTTAGTAGTCTAAAATAAAGTGTGCTGGTCTATTCCTTCTTTAGTAAGTGATTAACTACTAAAATAAAGAAAAGTCTGGATTTAAAATTAAAAAAAAAGGCTATAAGCCCTTTGCCCACACATTTAGTTAGCGCTTCTAATTAGCGAGCATGGTTCACTAGTTCTCCCAACTAGACCCTTAGACTTATTTAATCAAAACATCAATCAAAACAAAGATGTGTTTGAAGTAGAGAGTGTATTGTCCATGTTGGGCTAGTCCCTTTCCTCATAAAATAGATGGGGATCTCGTCACAGTGGATAAAAATATTATTATGATTTAAACTATAAATGAATATGAATGTGGATTCAATTTAGCTCAATTAATTTATATAAGAGAGAAGAGAAAGTCATGCAAATTAATCATGTGTCAGGAACCATATTTGAATTGGTGACGCGAGAATTTTTAATCCTCTTATTACCAAGCTATCTCGACTAGTCCCAACATAACATCCTCATTTTATTTTAGAAATGGGGGCTATGTCAATTACAAGAAGGAAAGGGAATTTCCAACTTATAAGGCTCCAATGTCATAGCATTCGCACCTTCTTGCTACCAATATACAAGGCATTGTCTTATTCTTCCCTAATCACGATCACTCTTTTCCCCTATAATGGCAAGTGTTTACTAGTTGCAAAATGCAGCAACCGTCTCCACCCTTTCTTTGGCTCAACAGAAAACAAAGAAGGAAAAAAAAGGCAAGTGCCTTCTTTCTCTAATAACTAGGTGAGGAGAATTGCAGAGAGTATGGTTTAAAGTGGATGTGAGCTTAGCCCGGTGTAAGAAAAAAAAATGATTTTGAGTGGTTTTGCACATTTTAGATTTTTCGCTATCATACTGTTTAGAATTAACTTGTTCTTTGTTATTATATAATACTACATTTTAGTGAATGATATGACAAACAAAACATTATTAAATACGGATAACTATAGATACAATAGATTATGCAATAGAAAGGGGTATTATTATAAAGAGTAAATTTTTATTTGCATATAAAAGGTTTATATTTTCTGTTTTTTTTTTTTTAAGTTATGAGTTTATAAAAAAAGTAAAAGATTGCTACATAATATGTGAATTATTTTTCTTTTCTAAGAACGAAAACAATATAATTTGAAAATTTTGGCAATAATATTTGATTGTATTGAATTGGATTGTATCTCGAAAGGCATTTTTATACTTTCTAATATAACTTCTTTTTTTTTGTATTCTTTTTTAGAACTTTTCCCAATATCTAGAACTAAATTGTTCCATAGTTTTTGGGGAAAAATTTTCATCTTCTTTTTTTTTTTTTGTATTCTTTTTTAGAACTTTTCCCAATATCTAGAACTAAATTATTCCATAGTTTTTGGGGAAAATTTTTCTGCTTTGATTATTTAGGGACTTCCAATGTTAAAGACTGACTTCAACATTCTTATCCTATTTTTTAAAGCTAAAAAGATTGATTTAATGGTAAATTTAAAAATAGTTTTCTTATTCATCAACACCAAGTCAGTAAGAACAGATGAAATCAATGGAAAAACAACCTTAGAAATTCAAGGAATCTACTTTCATGGAGGAGTCAACAGCAAATTAAGGCAACATAATTCCACATATGAAGAATAAAGTAGCATCTTTTACTAAGCATGAACAACATAAAATTTATGCAAATCTATTCTTATATTGTACTTTTTTGGTCCTCATGTTGATTGTTATAAATTTAACAAGATTTCAACATAATAGTAGTACTAAAATGCTTTTGGAGTAGTCTTGAGGAGATTTAGAAAGGTCATCAAATTCCTTCAATGCTCCCTCGCCTCCTCATGTTGATTATCATAAATTTAACAAGATTTCAACACAATACTAGTACTAAAATAGATGTTTTGGAGTAGTCTTGAGGATATATAGAGAAGGGTCATCAAATTCCTCCAATTCTGCCTCACCTTCATCATCGACCTTTTCAGTAACAACACAACCTCACCTTTTCTCCCTTGATCTACAATAGTAAGTGAACCACTATTGGAATTTAATATTCTTTTCTATTGATAAGCCTAAATGAAGTTGAAGAAAGTATATCAAAAACCAAACAAGTGAAATAGCCAAACTTGGTAAAGTAAAGTTTGTATTCTTATGAAAGATTAAACTATAACCAGGTACCTTTATCAGCACATTGTGTTTCGTCATCCTCCGATAAGCTTTGAGTTTTCACATATTAAATATTATGACAAACGTGATGTATGAAAATCATCAATAAATTGTAAAAGAGACTCACTCACTCAAACAAAATCTCTAATCTTTAGAAAACAAAAAAAAAAAAAAAACTACAACAATGCATATTTTAGAACAGCAAGAAGTTTTGAGAAAATTGGAACAATAAATTCCAACAACCACAGCCACGAGTTTGAAACTAATCGCAATATTGTTGAAAAACAAAATTTGATGACAACATGAATTTCAACAAGAAAAAATCTATAGAATCTGGACTGCATTCTTGTCTCTTCTTCTTTTTTCTTGTAGGGCTTTTGCATTTACTTTGAATCATTATTATTTCTTTACGGGTATAACTTCGATATGTGTTCTACAGAGGGATAGAACTACAAGTACTTGGTATTTTTATAGATGATTTCTGTTTGGCGTTAATTTATGGTGTATCAGCCAAAGTCCTGAACAAGTACCGAGTGTTCATTCTTTTATTACGGACTTTGGCAGTACATCATTTGCTCTTGAATTCCAATTTTCTGCTACCGCATATCGCCAATTATTCTTTAAATAAAAGAAAGAGTAATGGTATTTATATTGCCGTTTTATAGTGAAAATAATAATGACTAATATGACAAGTATAAAAAAAAATTATCCCTAATTATTTTGAATGTTTTAAAAAAAATGTGATAATTAAATTTTAACTTTTCATACTTATTATATTAGTCGCTTTGACTTTCAAAAGTCAGTATGTGTATCATTATTTTCTGCGAAAACAATACACACTATAAAGCGTGCATAAGAAATAACAACTTCCCAGCATTCAACTCAAAAAAGGTTCATAATCTTGACAACCAGAATCCGTTCGCACTGAAAATGAATTGTTCTAATTAGAACATACACAAAAACTCAAACAGTTACCATGCAATAAATAAATAGACACGAAATCACACCATGCAAGTCAACCAACAAACACGTAACCTAGTAACAAACATGCGAACCAAAACATCCTCACAGAGAATTAGCTACCACCAAGAAGATGACAGATCGCAACCCAAACATCAAAAGAAAAATGACAACAACAATTAACACCAATATAACATAAATCAGTTAGAACTCAATTTTCCAACATAACCTACTTTACAACTGCTAAATTGAATGTTTAATGAATATACCTCAATCGCAACCCTTGTAAAACTTGGAGAATATAACCGAAAAAAAGCTATAAAAGTAGTATGAGTCTATATGCCATGCGATGCAAAAAGGAAGATATAGCCCACGCGTTGGAAAAGTAATGGGCATTGTTCTTCTTCAGCGATATGGTTAGCGGTGGAATCATGCATGAAGACACGTGTATTCTCTCCAAACAGCAAAATCCGCAGCAAACGAAAAGATAAAGGAAAAAAACAGTCGTTACCAGGAGCCATACCTAAATAGACTCACTCCTGATGACCAGGACAAAACTTGCACTTTTAGTAGAGGAAGATAAAATGCTGTACAAATTCTAACATTGTCTTATTATACCAAGCTTACAAAATTACCTTAGTGGAAGGTTGAGAGTAAATTAATGGCAGAAATCAAAATTCAGAATTAAAAAAAATGTAAATTACAAATCTAGTATGAAGCACAATAAAATTGAAGCAACAAGAAGCAAGGAATTGACAACAAAGGGAGGAGAGCCAGCTGCTGCGAAGATTTCATTCCACATTAGAGCTAATCTGAAATTTTGATTTCAGGGTTCAAGAGAATTAGACAAAACATAGTGTCCCAGAAAGTGGGAAGAGTGCCACTGTGGATTCCCTTTCCACAGGAGGTAAGGGTTTTAGAGGATGGCCATTAGGCAAACAGGGGATAGAAACCACAGCATCTCTTGTAACCATGCCAGTAGTTTCAGTAAATGGCAGGTGGAAGAAAAACATATCTGCACTTTCAAATGGAAGCTGGCAACCAGTCAACTATTTCACCAGCAAACATTGGTATGATATCTCCTGATGCATAAGAAAATGATTCTGGAACTCTCCATGGGGTTTTCCTCAAAGTAATTTTTGATGTATTTCTTGGAAGCCCATAAAAGTCTGGACCATTAAAACTTGTAAATGCCTCAAGCTTGTCAAGTGCACCAGCCTAAGATGCAAAAAAATTAGACGTAGAATGACCTTAGACATTAATGAAGCATGCAGTTACAAGTTCTACATTCTGACATCATTCTTCAGAATATGATATAGAATTAAACAATCGACAGAGACAACATGCAAATGTACTCTACATTATTTATAAATCTTAAAGCCATAGCAACACAAAATTTTGAGCAGGAAAGTCACGGGATCACGGGACAGAGGCACAAGTCTGGAAGCAAGGAGCTGACAACTCTAGCAGGAATGTAAGCATCTTCATACATGCTAAAACTTTTAACTTCTACAACATACATGGACAAACGTAATATAAATAAGAAAAATGAAAATTATCGAAGTCACCTAAACAATTTTCTGCAATTTGTTCAAATGCTTCATAAAACAATGATTCAGCATCATAGGTAGGGACAAATATACAATCTGTTGTTGGAGAATGTTTTAATTCTCACTTCTTTGACAATTGCACTGTAAAAGATCAACATGAAACAGAAATCTGCAATCCCAGAGTGATGAAATCTTGAACATGATGGTTGTGCTTTGTTTTAGATATACCAAGTACGTCGGATGCTTTAATCATCACATTGCAACATTTTCCGGTTAATTATGTATTGAATTTTTTTTGAATAAAAAGAAATTTTAATCCATTAGGACTTTCCACCCAGGAAATAAATCAATTGAAGGTTGAGGAACCACAGATGAAAAGAAGCAAAAGCCAAAATATCAGTACAAATTACCTCTTCGAAAACCTTTGCATATACTGACAATGCGACAGGAGCATTAAAAATACCAGCACATCCACAAGAACACTCTTTCTTCTGTCTATCATGGGGGGCGCTGTCAGTTCCGAGGAAAAATCTTTTACTTCCACTGGTCACAGCTGATACAATAGCTTGCCCTGAATTGGAACAAATGAAACACGTAACATATCAAACAGGGGAACTTCTTTTCTATTTTTTATGCCTGTTCTCAGGGTCAGTGAGAAGAAAAATACTACAACATGGTCGCTCTCTCCTTCTGAAGGACACAACCACAAGCATTATGTAAGATAACTGAAATTTATACTTAGATCTAAAATGTAGAGCATGCTCTCAACTAATTCCGTTTTGGAGCTTTCTTATCTGAAGTCATGAAATCTTGATATAGATCAAAGAGGTCCTTGTACTGTCTAATATCCTGCTGACGGTCCAAAATAAGAGATCAAAATATGCAAATCTTGTGCAAATTGATGAAACTAAAATTCCTCCACTTACCTATCCCAAAAAAGAGCTCAAAAAGAATCCCAGGAACACAAGGAAATTCATTTGGATCCTTAATGTGCTGTGTCTAGAAAATGGGAGGGACTACATATAGAACGACAGCAATTTGGCTAATCATAACTGAGATTTCATTGACAAGTATGCTACTCTTCAAGAAATTCAAAAGTTACTCATAACTGCAAACAATATTATGTGACAGGTAGTAATAATTACAAAAACCAAATAGGGCCTTAATCACAGATCTTAATGATGGTAAATAAAAACTACTGAAGGCTGCTTATCCATAAGCCACGTATGTACATGAACATATAAACACTGAAGAGGCCTTAGACAACGGTTAATGCTTTGAATCAGTATCAGATTTTGAAGATTAAATATTAGATGCACCATATTCATATGTCACAGATAGATTAAGCAGTCTTGAGAATTCAATAACTTATGCAGGAGTTAGGTGAAACTTTTACTATGAGTCTCCCGCTTGAGCACAGGAAGGCAGTAATTGTGTGGTTGCAACCCTCCTTGGAACAGGGAATTCCTGTTTAGAACAAGATGCTGAGGAGTGACTGTTGCAGCAACAGACCCTGAGAAAAACAGGTAAAAAAGATATAAATTACATGACCACGAAATGGGACAGGCCAGTGCATAGAAGCTCCTGAATGTGTGGGACCATGTAATAAGCAGCAAAAAGATAAGCTAGAATAGCGTAAAAAGAAACAAAGAAAATTAAGATAGGCCCACATAGATTATAGAAAATTACCTTCACTACAAGACTCGACAAACTTTACAGCATCCATAGTAGTAACATGCTCCATTACAATTTTCAATCGTGGAAACTTCTGCACAAGTGGGCTCAAAACTGTTTCAATGAATACTTTTTCTCGATCAAATATGTCAACTTCTGGATTAGTAACTTCTCCATGCACCTGTGGATCATAAATCAAAAGGCAAATGTCTATAAACTGGGTAAGCATTTTCAATTTTGCTACAAACTAACAGAAAATGCAAGATATATCTACAGGCCAATATTGAAGAGTGGTGTGGAACTCAAAAGAAGCTCAGTCCTCAAAGATTATTGGAGAGAAAAGAGTCTGTCCATATATTATCCAAATCATCTCTAAGAGTCTCTCTGCCAAAAGTAGAATGGATTCCTTATCACCTTACAGGAATGAAAAACATGCTTAGACTTACATCCCAGATTTAGTCAATCAAATGGATAAAAATTTATTGGCTAACCAAAAATGAAAATGCACATATTTAAAATGTTGTATCAACGTCAGCTAATACAACTATTTGAATTTGAGACGTATCATTGTAATGCATAGTCACCGAACTTACTGAAACTTAGCCTACATAAAGAAGATTCTTGTGGTCCTCTGTCACGGCATAATCTTCTTACCTTTTTCCACGACTACTTTCAAAGGAACCAACAGAATAATTATGCTGGTCTAGATGCCTTAAAAAATATGGATAGTAATGTATGAAAAGAACAACTACTTCTGGTTAACAGAAAAAGCAGGAGCAACAAGCATCGATCTAGAAGGCAACAGACTTACAAGGAGAGGCATATTTTGCTTAACCATCTCCTCAAGAACAGGTAAACATTTGCCAAATAAATCTGTTACACCATCTTGAGAATTTGTTGTTGCACCAGCAGGGTAGAGCTTCACAGCATACACAATCCCACTCTCTCCTGAAATAACGGTTTGATTTATGCAACACACAGGACAGGGACTCAAACAAAAATTATCCCATTGACTTTGGTTTTGTTAGCACAAGCTTTGCTGTTTAGCTCGCAGAAGAAACTTCAACACAGAACTTCATTAATATAGTGATAAACATCACATTCAAGATAGCATAAAGAAGTTGAAAGTTGCATAAAAGTTTCTCTAAGTTCTAATGTAATGATAAAAATTAACTTTAAAAAATCAGGATATCATCTAGAGGTAACAAGTAGCATAATCTTTGAAATATTTTTCCTATGTAACAACAGATAGAAGCCTTCATTGTGTCCCTTCTGTTGCTTTATCAAAACAGCCCATAAAACTGACCCCTTTTAAACATCAATAGAGATGCCAAAGAAGTTGACTAGAAATGCAGAATATAAAGAGGAATTCAATAAAAAAAAGTACCAAAGTTGA
Source organism: Gynochthodes officinalis (assembly GCA_020080225.1). Lineage (NCBI taxonomy): Eukaryota > Viridiplantae > Streptophyta > Magnoliopsida > Gentianales > Rubiaceae > Gynochthodes > Gynochthodes officinalis. Next base: position 31,234,861 of record CM034615.1, on the reverse strand, counting down.
CGAACAAAAGACTATAGAAAGGAGAATAACTTTAAAAAGAAAAAAAAAAAAAGCCATAAATATGCAACAATTTGTAGCTGCACAGTTAAGGAAAAGATCGCATACGGGGATACACTATTGCTTCCCTAAAGTGCCAATAGACCAAAAGGTTATGTACGTGAAGCATTTGCTCATGACAACAGAATAATTATCATCTATCAAAAATGCAATTAAAAAAAGGCAATTGCTGAGAAAGCTTTCTTGGGCCTATCAAGAAAATAACTACTCCCTCCATCCCAAAAAAAGAGTCCACTTTAGTTTAAGTACAACTTTTTATTAGTTATTAGGTACAACACACTTAATGCACTAACAAAATGTATAATTTTACATTTTTATCCTTACTTTTTTAATTATGAGTATACATAATTATTATTAGTGAGGATAGTTTAGGAATTTGGTTTAAAAGTGGACTCTTTTTTTGGGACAAAGAGAGTATCATCTATCAATGACAAATTCTGGACTCTTTTTTTGGGACAGAGAGAGTATCATCTATCAATGACAAATTCTATCAGCAGTTATAATTATCGACATCAATTTCAATGCTACAAAATGTTTCTTAGATAAGACTATTAAGTTTGAATCTTCATTTGCAGAATTCTCTTGAAAACACAAATAAATAAATAGAATATATGAAGTCACACAAGAAATTAATAATAGGAGATTACATACATCATTTTGAAAGTGTAATGGGACAAGATAAATGTGAAAATTATGGTAAGATATGATGCAGCCTTAAGCTACAATGAGGAAATCAGTTCACAATGCAGAACAAGGCAAGGGTTAACTGCATCCAGATTTGAACAAGAAATTTCTTTATTTTTAACTCAAATAAATATGTGACAATTAACAAAGGGAGCAAGTACTGATGCGGATGAAGAATATTGATGTATAACAGCAAAATTAGCTTCAAAGTATGCATATTCTAAAGCGAAATAAACTTCAAAAACAAAAATAACAGAACTCCTATGCTGGAGATCATTATTTCTACTCACTTGCAAGCTTGATCTCAGTAGGACTGGTGGAATCTGTCAAATAAAGTGTCATAAGCGGAGTGAAGTCACTATTAGCTGGTAATGCTTTCAATATGGATTCTCTATATGACACTGCGGCAGCTGTGGTAGTGATAGGGGGTTTCAGGTTCGGCATGACTATTGCCCTTCCGAAGTGCTGTGCACTATATCCATGGTTAATAACATAAATTTGTCAAATTCTGCCAAAAAAGGGGCATGGCACTATATATATATATATATATATATATATATATATATATATATCAATCAAAGGAAGAAGAAGATGCAATCGAACAAATCTACATCAAGTTTAATTTCAAAAAAAACAAGTGTTAAAATGATAAGGGAAATTTAGAAGGCATCGACCTGTGAGAGACAACCATTTCAAGCAGGTTGCCATCACGAAGATGGAGATGCCAATCATCTGGCCGTACAACAGAGAGCTCCATCCTGATTGGATTAAATTTAACCTTTTTAAACCCTCTAAATCCAGTAAACGGATAGTTTGATGCCTGTATCACAATTAATCCTGATTAAATAGAAATGGAAAATCCTGTCAAGGAAAAACCAAAACAAATAACCATAGCTAACAATAGTTGCCACACAAAATTTTCAAGGGAGCTTTTCTTGTAAGGAAAATGAGCATACAAACATATAAAATCATGTCCTTTTGTGTCAAGATAATATGAATGTTCAGACAACAGTGCTATTCTAAGTGCAGCTAGAGGCCAAAAGACTTCCCAGATATTTTCTGAAAATATAACTAATCTTTTACGCCCTCGAGAGAAACAAGAGTGAGAAGAAGGTTTTGCCATTTATCTTCCTTTTTACTGCCACAAGAATATTGGTATGCAGAAGATGCATTAACAATTTTGTACTTTCCTATAAGGTTCATAAATTTTAAGCACAAAGAAGAAAGATGGGCAAAAGGATTTAGCAGAAAGCTTTACTCAATCAAAAGTAAAGAAAGAAATAAATGAATGATTACTGAAAAGCAAAAATCAGGACACTCTCTTTATGAGTAGATGACATACTTTACAAGGGAAGGCATAACTCTGCATAATTTAAGAAGACCCGGGGGCCGGAGCAACATTAAGATCCGTTTTGGCGATTGCTGCATATGGAAAAGAAGGTAAGCTCCTTTAGTGACTAACACAAACAATAAGGACTCTATTCCTAAAATTGTCAAATTGCCTTAGGCTTATTAGTGTTATTAATTGAGAAACAGTTCATTCTAACCAACTGAAATAAAAACGGTGACAAAAATATCACTTAAATCAGCTCCTAGTTTGATAGCACTGATCACTCTTTTCTACCTCTCTTTACTGATTCACATTTCACATACCAAATCCCTCGTGCCAAGAAAGTGACAATTGATAATGCAACACTTAGACATACTAGTCAAACTACTTTCCACCTACATGAGTCAAGTTACAGAACTTTACATGATAAAGTATAACATAACATTTACACCGAGTACAATCCAGTCATAAAAAGTTAATACTCAAATACCTTAGAAATTTGCATACGCAATGAGCAACATGTACTAATTAAGTAACTAAGATACCATACTTTAGCCCATTTTTGTACTTTTTTTAACTTAATAACTACTGCATTTCCATGTACTCATTCATCATTTATTAATACCATACTATAGGGTGCTCACATTTCACAAATACGAACACATTGGTTTTTTTTTTTAAAAAAATTTACAAGTTTGCGTTGGCAAAATGCGACCTCCTACTGAAGTTGTCTAAAAAATAAACTTATGTATTGAGGTTATGAACTGCAGTTATCTACTCAAATTATCTGAAGTTATCTGAACTTAGTTAATTTTTTTAATAAAAAAAATTGCAAACTCAATTATTTTTTTATTTTTTTTTGATAAATACAATTCAGCTCTTTTATTCTTTTTAAAAAAATTGCGAACTCAATTATTTTTTTTTTTTTTTTTGATAAATACAATTCAGCTCTTTTATTCTTTTTTTCCTTTAGTTCGTATTTTAGTTCTTTTCTTCTTTGTTGTTTTAGTGATGCATCACATATTAAGTTATATAAGTTAGTAATGTGAAAGCTAAAAAAACATAGAAATTCAAGTCTTAAAAAGTACAATAACCTTTGTATTAACTAGTAAGTGTTATTGTCAATTGAAATTTTTTTTTTTTTTTGTTAAATACTTTTAATGGGCAATTCATATGGATAACAAAAATAACTTCAACTACTAACAGATGATACAGATGATTGAATTAATTTAAATTTTTACACATAATTTTTTGTTAATTTTGCATGTGTGAAAAAACTTCATTATAATATAAAGTATGTCTAAATGATTGAGAGAATAGGAAATGATTAATTCTAGTGATTGAAAATTTGGCTACTTAGTCATCCTGATCTAGTTAAAATATACTGTAAAGTAAATTTAATTAAATGTTGCATGCGGTTTAAAACAGTATTTTCATGTGGAGATAAAGTTATGCAAATTGTTTCTGCAACAGGCCCCTGGCTGATGCCTTCTTATTATAGACTCAGAAAGTTCAGGCAGTTAGATTCAGGACACTATCAATCATATCATATGTAACAGCATACATAGAATTATGAATTGTTAGCCAAAAATGCCAAGTCGTTAACTACACTTGATCTGATTTTGGAACATAATTAGCAAGATTTTGGAACATAATTAGCAAGATTTTGGGAATTCAAAAGGTGAAAATACTAAATCATAACCCATTGTCTGTCATAGGTACTTTTCCACAACGGCCAACCAGCAGCACCTGGGCGAAGTATTCTATTTTAGACATTAGGATGAAAATGTATTGAGGTAAGCATTTTATACACAAATTTGGCACTTAAACAAAATTTCAAGTATACCCATAGGAAAATTAAGACAGGTTCCTGAATGGTGGCTGCAAAATTGACCTATAGTAGACTGCCACCTCCCAATGCCGAAGGTGGCTGTAAAATTGAGACAAGGTGGACCGAATGGTTTCCACCGCCGCCGTTGCCGGCTGTGAGTGGATTCTGTGACAGAGAGGGCAGGGGGTGGACTGAATGGGTTCTGTGGATTCTGCGCCTAGCACAAATATGGAGACTGATCTTCTGTTCAAGAAAAAAATTGGGGGTGACGTCCGGCAGATTTATTTTGTGTGAGGTCACAATGCCACAACGGGAAGGGAAGAAGAGCTTTGAGCGAATGTGAACTCGCAGTGACTACACATTAACTGCGATACCAGTTACTTTAGTGAAAAAAAAAAAATTAGTACAAAGTTCAAATTTTCCAAACGCCAATACCAACACTAGTGGCTAATTTTTTAAAATTCATAATAAAGTTTGTCAATAAATTTCAACATAATTAGAATAATTAATATGAATTAAATTATCTTTTTTAAAATACTTAGATTATCTTTTAAGTAATTTTATACTTTAAAAAAATTTATATATTAAAATATTACATTACTTATAAAATTATTGTTATAACTCTTTGAAATATAAAGATATATTGCTTTCTAGAATATATCTTTTCTTTGAACTTATTTTTCAAAATATCTCTATTAAAACTAGTTTTGCTTGGCCGCGCCTCAGCTCATGACTGTTGCTATTTTTTCAGTGAGTTTGAGGCACTTTGTTCATATAATATGTACATATAATAGAGATATACCTTAAGTTAAAAAAACTGAGAAGAGATAGATTGTTTAGATTGAAATTATATAATAACATGCTATTAAAAGGTGGAATGATTCATAATATCTGAAAAAGTGAAGAAGGGGATAATTATTGGTGATACTGTAAAAACCAAAAAATTGAAAAAATAAATTGAAATAAATGGAGAAAAGTATATTTATATCTAGTTACATAGAGTATAGGCCTAATTAGGTTTTTAAATGACTGAAGTCTTCTTTTGGCTATTTTGTAGATGTTCTGAGTACGTGACTTTCAGGTGGGATTACTTTTTCAAATATTGCCAGAGGCTTGTCATCAGAGTTCCTCATTCGACCATCCCTACTCAACTAACGATTGTCCAGAGAGGGTAAAATCCTTCCCTCATAGTCTTCTCCAAAAGCCTTACAACTATTTCAATGGAAAACCAAAAAAAAAATGAAAAGAACATAGCAAATCTGCCACCCAAAAAAATTTACGAAAAGAATACAACAAACAGAGAACAGAATATTAATTTAGCAATAGATCTTGTCATAAACAGGGATGAAGTAATGTCCGTTTGGAGCACACTGTGTCCTGTCCTTCACCATCCATCAAGCATGTGAAGTTCGACATACATTCAGTAAAAGAGGAAAACAAGTAAATTCTCATACAGCACTTATCATCACCTACCACTGAAACTTTTTTTGAAAAAAATGAAGTTGTTGGAAAATCAATAGTGTAGATATTCCAAACCAATTACAACCTTTGCTGCATAGAACCTAGGAAGAAATAGAAAAAGAGTAACATATAAAAAGACATAAATATATGACACAAATGCCAGAATTGATTGTAATTAGGATACAAATAAAACACTCAATCAACCTGTGTTGGGTGAATTGGCCAGAGAGGAATCACTTAAATCCCTCTCAAACCCTATCTCAGGTGTTTGAGACCCAAGTACATGCGACTTAACTAGCCCTATATCAACAAAACATCTTTTTTGTAGTATATGTCAGTGTACTCTTTCCAACAATATCATAGTATACCACGACTTCATCGTTCATCAGAGGCAACAGTTAATACCAACCCTTTTTTTATTTTTTGAAGTCAATTCAAAATAGCAATGAATTACTGCTTACAAACTGAATATGCAGTGCAGTGCCATGCAATGCAGGAATATGCAAAAAGCAAAGCAAATGGTCTCTACTTTCGTCCTTTAAAATTAATTATCCCAATTGCAAAACAATTCAAAAAATCCCAAAAAGAAAGGAAAAAAGAAAAACCCAATGAGTGAAACAATATTCACAAATCCAATGAAACTAATGATTCGACCCACAAATTTTCTCCCCCATTGATTGTAATGAAACTAATGAAAGTTACCTACGGTTCGGAAAGTCGGTGGATATGATTAATTCCGATGAACTGAAAATGGTAGAAGAACAATAAGAACTGCAATGGGAGTGTTGATTGTGGAAGGGAGCAACATACCGGAGTGTTGATTATGGAAGGGACCAACGCACGTACGCCATTCCTTCACTTATCAACAAGAGAACTTGGTTTGAGGGCATTATTTTTCATTTTTGGCTTGATAAAGAAGGAAAAAAAATGCGGAAGAGGAGACGATGATGACGACGGCCGAGAGGAAGAAGAAAGATAGGGCAATTATGGGCTAATTTGACCCAATTTTTGTTATGACCCGAAATTATTGCATTTTACCCGAAATATCCGCGTGTTTGGATATTGGAATTGAAAATTTTAACTTTACACAAAGAATTCAATTTATAAAATAGGAAGAAAATAGAATTGGAATAAAATTTTAATTTTTGAACTCTTTATGAAAATAAAGAATAGATCCAATTCTATGGTGCCAAACGGACTCTTAGGGCTATCCATCCTTTCTACAAGCCCTTTGGCATGGCTTGATTATAGTGAAAAGCAAACTTCTCGTATTTAAAACTCAAAACATTGATTGTGTGGTTTGTAAGTTATTACACAAATGTGAGATTTATTTAGTGCACACTTTTAATAGCGACTACGAGTTACTTAATCAAGAAAAAAAAAAACTCAAAACATTACTCATAGAGTCATAGTGCCCAGTCTGTAGATAGCAAGAATTGCAATGTTCCAAAAATAAAAGAAAGTTAAAAGAGTACAATATGAAGACAAAATTATATATATTCATCACTCTTTGTGTTAGTAATTCACATATCTCATTTTCGAATTAAATGAAGTCAGGACAAAGGTGCCTAATTCTACTTATTACCCTAAGGGATTCTGTCTCTACATATATAATGTAGTTAAATAAATTTACTATTGGTTGATGATGGCATTTCTTAAATTTACTATTGGTTTATACCCTATTTTTAATAAATAAACTACACTTAATTATTGCATATTATTCACAATTTCAATATTTGTTCATATTACAAACAATTTTCAACAATTTCCATTAATTTTTTGTCCAAGTTTTAAGCGGTTCAAAATTTTCAATATTTTTAAATTGTTCTTTAACAATTTTTAATCCAAATTATAATCTATTACACCCATATTTTTTTTAATTAACATGCTCAATTGGATCAACTAAGTAATTTTTTTAATCCAAATTTTATTCACTGTTTTCACAAACAAAAAAGACTCTAAAATTTAAATGTAGAATCCACACATTTTTTTACAAAATAAGTCAATATTTTAAAAGATATTATTACAATAATATAATATTATATTAAATATATATTATTACTTGTTATTATTTCATATAAAACTTTTATACCAAATTCAAAACACCACAATAAATTAAAAGGACAACCAAAAATACAAAAAATTTAACTAATGCGTACCTCACACCTCGTGTGGGAATCCAACACTAGTAGAAAGGGCAAAAAAAACACTTCTAGAGCACGAGACAAGTTTTTTTTTTTTTCCAGACGAAAAACAGAAAGGGGAGATGGGTTAAAAATGGGAGGACAGAACTGGTGGCAAGTACCTTAATTGCTTGGAACAGACGAGCAGGGATAGTTCCTGTCCTTACAGACCAAGGACCCGAATTGGCCAAGAAAAGAAGGCCACAGTGCCCTGACAAATTATCGATACTTCACAAAAAATGTATAAAAATTAGATTGAATGCAACGTAGCCTCAAATCAAACCCGTTTTAACAACTTGAAAAACCTTAAAAAGTACTATAATAGTTACGCCCGGCCAAAACCACTCAAGTATTATGAGATAAGAACCAACAAAATCAAAACAGTACCATATGGTAGAAGGGAAAATTTGCATTGTTAGTCTTGGCTATATTTGAATTAAAATTTATTTACAATAAGTTAATTTTTCTCATAAATAAAAAAAGGATTCAAATAACATTTTATCTTATTTCAAAATTTAAATTTTAAATTCAAAATTTTCACCCAAATTCTCCTTATATAAGTTTAAAAAGTTTTAACTCTAACAAATTTTTTATTTTCTCCCCAAAATACTTTTTATACTAAAAGTTCTTGCTAAAATTGTTATAACTGAAAAAAAAAAGTCAATTCTTAATTAGTATTTTCAAGCCGACACATTTAATCCGCAATCTATTTTTTTTTTTTATCATTTAGTTGAATTAATGAAAATTAGTAATGAAATAATGGTCAAATGATATATGACCATTAAAAGATCCATACCTTTAATTTTTAGTGTTTATAAGTTGACATTTTTAGTCTCTAAAATTATGAAAATATTTAATATTGATTCACTAAAGTTAGAAAAATAATTTAGTATCACAATACATAATTATTATTAGTAAACATATTTAAAAAAATTTCATACAACTTTAAAAAACTATACCAAATAGAAAATAAATTTTTTTTTTGAGATACAAGGAGTAATAATTATGTATAGTCAAAATTAAAAAGTAATGATAAATATATAAAATTATACATTTAATAATATACTAAATATTTTGTATTTAATAAATAAAAAATTGTATTTAATTGAAATTTTTTGTAGTGAAAAAAAGTACATTTAATACATTATTAATGAATAATTTTATATATTATCCTTTTTTAATTATAAACTATACAAAATCTTTATTACCAATAATATTATAATTGAGTGGCAAAACAGTTTCATCTCATTGACAGAGCAGGTACCAAGGTATATTACGTCACTGATGAATAGAGATCAAGTATGTAATTTTAGTTTTTTTTGTTTATCTCACTCAAGCTACTTTGATATTTCTTTTTCTTTTTTTTTTGTACCAAGGTATATTACATCACTAATGTTTTTTTTTTACTCAAGTATATTAACTCAAATCAAGTGTGTAATTTTAATTATGTCATTGATGATGTTTCATGTGTGTAATTTTAATTACGTCACTGTTAATTTTTTTTTTTTTTTACAATTAGCTACCTTGAAAGATGGAGTTTTTGACAATTAGTTACTTTTACCTTCTTCTTTTTTTTTTTGACAATTAGCTACTTTGAAAGGGAGAGTTTTCAACAATTAGTTAGGGAGGATGAGAATTAGCTACTACCTTGATTTTTTTTTTTTTTTGTTGACTATTAGCTACCTTGAAAGAGGGAGAATTTTTGACAATTAGCTAGAGAGGACAAGAATTAGCAGAGGGAGAGTTCAAGAGTTTTTGACAATTAGCTAGAGAGGACAAGATGAGAGGATGACAGAGATGGAATTCGAACTTCTGACATTTTGGTGGGGAAATTTCATATATAGCAGGCCTAGCTCCTTCATTTACAAATATAGCAGGTCCGCTTTTTTCTTTTGAAACATGGCAGGTCAACTGTGTTTGACCATGTGAAAATACCACAATGTCCCTCATCGTTTCACTTCAACTCACCATTTCTTAATTCATTATTCATTATTCTTCATTCTAAATTTGCAAAGATCATCGTTTCATCATCTCATTTGCCTGGGTTGAACGATTTCCTAGTTTGAATGTCATCGTCGTTGTGTAGATATAAGCTTTCGTAAGTTAGCATGAAAAACAAAACCCTATCGACAAACATGGGCCATTTTCACTGGAAACTGGTTGTTTTATGGACTTGCATGTGATATAAGTTTCAAAGTAAAAAATTATACATTCATTTATGTATTCCACGATTTTGTCGACATTTTGGTCCACATTTTGGTCGACATTTGTTTATGTGTTCTATATATTGGTCGATATTTTGATCAATACATTTGTCGACATTTGTGTCGACATTTGTGTCGACATTTTACTTGACATTGCTCATTCTTGATTAACTTTTTTTATAAATTTGTCAACCAAATTGTCGACTCAATTGTCGAAAAAACTTATTGAAAAAGAAAACCACATGGCCATTGCGATCCAAATGGGTTTTATTGCAATATTTAATAGTTCGAATATAGAAATTAATGAAATGGAATATTGCATTTATTTTATTCCTCAAATTGTTGTGTTGTAGTAATATAACATCATATTTCCTTGCCAACCTGAATACATTTTAATATTCAATAGATGAAAGGAAAATAGCGTCATCAATGGTTCTCTCTACTAACGAGTGGATTTGAGCAAGTTTGCTGGTTATGTCCGTGCTGTCCACAACGGCCACATTTCTTTTGAACCACATGCTCGCCGATTGAAGGAATTCTCTTTTTCTTGCGCCTACCACTCTTAGCCCTCGATTCCGGTGGTAATAGCTGAAAAGCTACAATATCTTCAGGCACAGTCCAATCTTTAAGATCACCAACGGGTATAATAGGATTTGCATATGCGCCTGAAAGTGCATTTGTGTGATAAAGTGGTGAGCATAAGGTGTAATGGTCAATTTGTCGGCGCCGAGCTGCAGCTAATGCATGCACACACGGGAGTTGATCCATATCAAACACTTTACACGAGCAAGTTTTCTCAAGCAAATCGACTGTAGCTGCACGGTTTGCAATGTCTCGGACACACCATCGGTTCATATCGACCGGCTCCACAACGTACGCTTGTGCTTCTCTCATCCTAGAGCCGATTTTATCTTCAATGTATGGGGTTGTCATTGTTTTCACTTCGGCAGCTGCGGTACGCCTATCGTGGAATCACCTCTGAAGAGTGTTGCGGATGTAATCGACCAAAGAATGGATAGGTAATTCCCTGGCATCTTTTAACAATGCATTTAGACATTCTGCTATGTTGCTCGTCATTATTGTATACCGTCGCCCACCAGAATGCGCCCTTGACTATCGTTCAATCCCAACATCTCTTAAATACTCGCTCACCCTTGGATTTTGTAGTGAAAAATTTCCAAACATCTCATTGAATTCAGCCACCGTGTAAGCCTTTGCAGCCTTAAAGAATAATTGGATCCCTGAACGGTCTTTGAATTTTGATCTTAGATTGTTGCTCAGATGGTAAATACACGCTCCATGGAACGATTCTGGAAAAACATTGGCAATACCCTTTGCAATGCTCTTATGTCGGTCGAAAACAAACACCAACACATCCATATCGTTACCAATTGCAGTCTTCAGTTTTTGTAAAAACCAGTCCCATGATGAGTCATTTTCGGAATCAACAATTCCCCATCCGACAGGGTAGACTTGGTTGTTACCAACAAGTATCAACAGCAATAACTCGTCGCAGGTGGGTGTGGAATCCCCGGATGGATGCACCTAATGCGAAAAACAGATACTTGAATGTACCATCGTCTTCTCTACTTATCTCAATAAATGATCCAAGGTTTACCTCGTTCATCACGTGTAAATAAGCTAGTAGAATCCTATATGAATCCTCAAAATTTTCTCTAATTTCGTCCAATGCAGCTTCTCTTGATCGCCATGCCTTTTGGTAGGTAATGTTAACACCTAACTCTATCCGAACATCAGAAATGATTTCCTTTGGCCTATACGGCCGACACACGTCCGTGTACTTACACTTGATCCATGAGCCAAGTACACGGCTGTTAGCCTGCCGATTATCACTTCGGACCAAAGATGATTGACATGTATGGGTGTTGTCATATTTAGTGATCCTCCAGGCTTTCGAATTCCCAATGGCAGCCGCATTCAATATCCACTTGCAATTTTTGTCCTTACACCGTAGGTACCAGAACTGGCTATTTGCCCTTATAACCTTCCACTCGAAGAAATTTTTCACAGCCAGCATGGACATCCTCATGTACAAATGACGTCTGGTCTCAAACACATCATTTACTGCAACATCCACCAATGTGGATAGTCTATTAGACGAGGTACCTGCATCCACATGTGATGAATTTGTTGCGTCTAGACAATACACGCTCTCTGTAATCTGCTTCAATTTCTCCGTCTGTCTTGTTTCCGTGGGGACTCGTTGTCCATGATCCTCCCCAACAAATATTTGGTCAACCTGATCCTCCTCCTCATCACTATCTCTACCAACTTCGTTCGGTATGGTCAATATTCGCTCATCCATTTGTCTTGAAACAATGGCATTGTTAGGCCATATTGGACTATCCGAGCTTAATCGCTTCATCGGCGAGTTGCTAGCCCCATCTTTTAGGTTCGTTGCTCCAATGTCTTTGACGGTAACACATAATGGTACCCGTGAGACCTCAGAACGTTTTATAATATCATTCAAAAAACACTGGACTTGGCGATCATTCTGTATGGGCAAGATAGATACTTTGGTAGGTATTGAATCACTAGGTTATTCCTTAGTGCCGGGTCTAGACCCATGATACCCATGATCTCATCAACCACTTCCGAGAAACTCGCGTCCTCTTTCAACAAAATACTGTCAAGCTTCTGGTGGTTCACGAATCTATGTTCATTTGTGACCGGATAGACTATCCATTCGCTGCCAACTAACACATGGACAGTCCAAATGTTCAGGTGAGCCATTCCTGAAATATGGCAATAGAAAGATGGATGTAGGTGACCAATGTATGACCAATGCAAATGACCAATGTAGATGTAGGTGAACAAACTCATAGAAGAATTATGTACATAATGGACGACATAAATACTCCTTACCTGAAATGTATCCTGACTGATGAAACTGCTACGAAATTGAAAATGTGATAGATCGATCACTAGTTTGGGAGTCTGATAGAATGATTTCACTCACTAGGGCGTACAGATGTGTTCCTATGAAGTAATATAAAAATTCCCCGGCCCTTTTCCCTTTCCTTTTTGCTTTTCCTGCGCAGACCCAACGACGCCATTGCGCGTTTAGGTCACGCGATATCTTGAACAAAATGTCTATCAAAATATCGACTAAATTGTCGACTAAAGTGTCGACAGTCATAATTGTCGACTAAAATGTCGACTAAAATATTGACTGACTAAATTATCGACTAAAATGTCGATCAAAATGTCGACTAAATAGCCCCATCTTAATTTCTCTTGCAATTTGTCGACAAAAATATCGACTAAAATGCATCTGTAGTATTATGCGAATAAATTTAGAAACAGAAACTTCACTGCATGGAATTTAACACATTTACGCATGGAATATGACACATTTCTCTAGATAATGTATAATGTATAGATTTACATTGTGTAAATGTATATAGTTACATTGTATAATGTATTTTTTAACATTTGAAACCTATAATGTAAATGTATATATTTACAAGTAATCATCCATTTACATTGTATAATGTGTGTATTTCGCAAATCAAATATTCATTTACATTGTATAATGTGTGCAGTCACAACCTATACGACATCTTGTATGTCATTTTTTCTTTGGAGGTTTCTTTCGCCCTTTTGGCACAGCCTTTTGCTTAGCTTGTTGCCTAGCTGCCCTAGCTCTCCTTCTATCATCCGGTTGAAATTTATTTTACTCGGAGGCATGGGCAAAAAGCGTGTACGCCATCTGTTGACGCACCTTCAAAGCATTCGTTGGTGTGATTGTGGTGAGAGGCGAGCCGTGGATAATACACTCGGCCCATTTTAAAACATAAATACCACAGTCGCCGCTCCTGCATTTATGTTAAGCCAGAAATTGAAGTTAGTATATAGACACTGTGATTAAACAACGTAACCGTTTCTTTCCGACAAATGTAAACTTACGTCGGTTCTTGGTGCACCATATTGGGCTCCACCACGACGCTCCATCTCTCTCCCAGAGGAATTCATTTGGAGTAATGTTGGTAAAAATCACAGGCCTCGAATATCTTGGCATTGTCTTCACTAGATAGTCTAACTTGTCAACGACAATGTCCCCTTGAGGCGATGGGTTGAACACATGGAAGGACTTTTCATATATGTCCATCTTCACCAACATCCAATGGTTGCCATCAATGTGACAGGGGAATAGAATATAATCCAACATCCTGAGGTCGTGGGGAAATGGAGTATCACAAATGAATTGCTTAAGCGCCAAGTCATCGACGTCCACCTCCTTATTCGTGTCGTGTATCATCTTCATGCCAGTCTATAAAATAAGGAAAACAGTTAACATATGGAAAGAGTCAGTTAACATATGACAAATTTTTGCCTAAAGTATTTAAATGTCCAACTTACATCGAAATATGACTCCATAATCGAGATTCTTGCGCTGCCATTATCCATGATCCGTTTACGTAGCATGGAAGTATACAAATCAATTTACTGCAAAACAAAAAACATTAGAAAGAGAATACAATCATACAAAACGAAGTTAATATGGACAATAGATCAAACGTGGAATATTACGTGATCCGACAGCCAAAAACCCTTGGTCCACATTGACTCGAGCATTTCCAAGTCCACCGAAAAAAGCGAGGTCCATAAGTAACGGATGGGCAAGGCGGTCATCTATTCCTTCATTTCCTTCTCTTGTTCCTCGGTTGGCGGCAAAGGCAAAGGCAACGTGGACAAGGTATCTTTACTCTCATTGACCACTTCTAGGTCAAGTGACGGGCTCAAATTTTGCCTAACAATGCCTTCATCTACCGTAGATGTTGTACCCTTCTCTTTTATCAGTGGAGGCGGAGCACTATCTGCAAGGTTGGCGGCTTTAGGTGATGGAGTACTGTGCTCAACAGTTAGCTGTTGGACAATATCCATTATATCGACCTCTTCATTTACCCGATCCAATGGTTGCTCCTTATCAGCTGCATCACCCTTTTGGCCGTCTTCAGGGGCCTTGTCCCCATCACCGGGGCCTTCATCAAGACCCTCTTCACTTGGGGGCCCCTCTCCGTGGGCGTAACCCTTTCTCCGCACTCGGATCCCCATCTCCGCACTCAACCCCGCTCCAAGGTTTGAACCCCCTTCATATGATCCCCCTTCTTCACTGCCCCCGCCTCATCGTTCGACCCCTCTTCATTGCTATCACCGGCCGAAATACTGGACGAAGGCATTGGTTCTGGACTCGCCGGGGGAGGAGAAGCATCCTTACCAATAAGTTTTTGTACATATGCACTAAGCTGCTCGAATTTCGCGGACATCTGCTCGAGTTGAATAGTTAAGCCATTCACTTTAGAATCCATTTCCGCCCTCAGACTATTGAGCTCCTCTCTTGTATCGAACAATTCTTGCTCAGTCTGCTTCAGACGTTCAAGCAACTGCGTGCTTTGGGCATTTCTAGGATGCGCTTCAGCCCCGGCCTCATGGCGAACCTTTGTTCTCTTTTCTCCTCCAGAAACTTCTTCTCCTCTGGGCCTCTTCCTATATGACACATAAAAAGTTGAGGACTCTCCTTCGTCTCCTTCTTCTCCTTCTTCTCTTGATTGGGCAGCCCCCTCATCATCCGTCTCATCTTCCCACTGCAAAAAATGTTCTTCTTCTTCCTCAGTCGGCTTTATTCGTGTAACTACCACTTTCTGCATATCATAAACATATTACTCAGGCAAGACAGAACAAGACATAAAATGATGACAACCCAATCATTTAATTATGTAGGTATACAATAATTTAAATACAAAAATAACTTAGTAATACTTTCAATTACACAAATCTTACCTCCCCGTCGGCAGTTCGTTTCTCCCACACTTGCTTTCTTTCTTGTTCTCTACGCTGTGCATTCACAGCCTTCCATCTGAACATCCTAGGGTTTACACCTTCGATGTGGACCTTGTGCACCATCTTCAGACGCTCTAGATGTGGTATAACCTCATATGCTAATATCTGAGACATTGAAAGATAAATAAGAAGATGATGTAGCATTATATGGATTTATATAACAACATAAACCGTAACTTAAAAACAACATCGGTAGCCTTATCCCCAATGCAGGCGGGAATCCCCCCAGAGTGTAAGTCCTAAGATGTGGGTGGCTAGTTTGTTTCAAGGCATTTATCATGCTTTTCCTAGCACTATTAACAGTGACCCTGTATGATAATTCACCCCACGGCAATGCATCGAACCGAGGCCCATCGCATGCCAAATGAAGTATCTTGTCTTCTATTTTCGTTCTCTTCTCCAGGCCATTGATTGATGTGTATAAAAGCAAGAGTGTAAGGCTAACGACATCAGCGTCTGGAAAAGTTGAGTTGATGCGATCGTAAGCCTTTAACACTTCATCATACGTGGCTTCCTCGGTCGACCCCAATGGTTTAATGTACTTGACGATTGGTGCCGGACCATGTGGGGCTTGGTATTTGCCAAAAGCAGTGTCAAAATCTCCCTCCTGAGGCCCGTGATGATGGCAAACTCTCTCCTGCCGAACTTCACCTTCTTTCCTATAAAGTTGAAGTATATACTATTATCCCGGGTGGATTTCTCGTCGGGTTTCAGTTGCCTCATCAGCACGTAGTGTATGATCTGTTTGCACCATAAAGTATGCTCATAGTCAAGAGCGATTGCAGCCAGACTACTCTCCCTTCGCAGTATTTGCTTCTGCGTCTCTGTCATCTTAGACCGGATCATCTTCATATTTGCTTCGTAATAGCAGTATTGCGAAACCTGGGCATTGAAAAAGTCTCCTTGAACGACCATTCTATCCTTTAGATGTTCCTGCACATAACAAGAAGTTTCAACAAAGCAGTTGACATTTTGTTCCACACAATTATCAGCCAGATTAGTCAGCATTTATATGTTTGATGCAACAACAATATGTTTTTAGTGTGGATTTAATTGGTCACATTATTCGATATTTTACTCGATACTTCAGTCGACACTTCACTCGAGATTTTACTCCATACTCTCAGTCGACACTTCACTCGAGATTTTACTCCATACTCTCGTCGACACTTCAGTCGATACTTTAGTCGAGGGTTTAGTGGAAGGTGTTTTGTCGACAGAAATGTCGGCATTTGGTCTCCATGTATTTCTCCTCAAATTGTTTATGGCTAACATTAACATTTGCAGACGCGTATTCTTTCAACCGTTTGTTGTATATGAACAAAAACACTATGTGATAAAACCCTAACTTATAAGGTTCAAATATAATGTTCAAATAAGCAGAAATAAGCAAAACAACAATCAGCTGCTAACTCACCAATAGAGGAAGCTTCAAATAAGTAAAACAACAATGCATTCAACATCACACTTAGAAAAAATTGACCTTTTTCTTTTGCACATTCTTTGATTTCTCCTCCATTGTGTCCGACGACGAGCATCCACCTCGCGTGCGTGCCATTGATGGTGTAGGTACTTTGCTGAACTCGAACTAAGGCAAAGGGTGGTGAATCGGTCTGGAGCGTTTTGGAAGTAATTGAAACTTTTTGGAAGTAATTGCGGATGATGGCGAATAACTGAATGGGAGTGGGAAAACGAACGGGCACGACTTTTAAATGCAGTGGCTTTTTCGTATTTTTAACCTCTCTAGTAAAATGTCGACAAAAATGTTGACCAAAATATCGTCTAAAATGTCGACAAATATATCGACTCAAATGTGGAGTATAATGTCGACTAAAATGTTGACCAAAACATCAACCAAAATGTCAACCAATATATAGAATACATAAACAAATGCCGATACACATATCGACCAAAATGTCGACAATATAGTAGAGTACATAAACAAATGTATAATTTCTTTATTTGAAACTTGTATAAGATGTAGGTTCATAAAACAGCCTATTTCCAGAGGAAATACTCCGTGTTCGTTGATCGGGTTTTGTTTTCGTGCTAACTTACTACACAGCGACAATGAGATGCTGAACCATTCAACCCAAGCAAATGAGATGATGAAACGATGATCATCGCAATTTCAAAATGAAGAATAATGAATCAAGAATCAAGAATACTGAAAAATAACGATGCAGTTTGCTATATTGAGGGACATTGTGGTATTTTCACATGGTCAAACACAGTTGACCTGCCATGTTTCAAAAGAAAAAAACGGACCTGCTATATTTGTAAATGAAGGAGCTGGACCTGCTATATGTGAAATTTCCCCCATTTTGGTGCCAACACATATTGAGTAGCTACTAAGAAAGCCCAGTGGTTGAGCTACCTTGATGTGAACAAATGAAAGGTTGTTTGTTGTTTTATTTCACTAGGCAAGCTCTAGCGTTAAATTCCTCTCTCTTTACCCACTCGGCGCATAAGACTGTTTGGAAAAAAAAACGAGTTTTTTCCACAAAAATTGATTTAAAAAAAAGAATTTAAATAAATATTGATATTAATTTTTTTGTTACATTTTTATGGAAGTTGATATCCCAAATATCGACTTCAGTTAAACTAAAAAAAAAAAACACTTCACCTTTTCGTTCCATTTTTCTCTTCTTTCCAATCCATTTTAATCAATTTCCTTTGCCAGCCATTTGTCTTTCATCTCCTAGCCATCGACCCTCTCTTCCTCACTCTTGCTGCCGCCGTCCTCCTTTTTCTCTTCCCCACCCTTCTACCTCATTTCTAGGCCCCAATTCCCTCCCCTAACCAACCACACCCCATGGCTGCCCCTCTCCTCCCATTTCCGCCCCTCCACTTCCTACACTGCCCCCCCTCCCCTGATTCCTGCACCCCTCTTGCTGCCCCTTGGTCGGGTTGTCGAAACCCCCAAAATTAATTCAGATCTTCAACTAACTACAATTAACTTGTAGTAGTAGTGGACCAGTTCGAATCCCACGAGGAGCTATGTGTGAGGGGGGTTTTTAGCATTTGAGATGAAAAGAAATAAAAGACGAAGGTTAATGCCGATTCTAATAGTAATAACTAAAAGAAAATTATTCAAGAAATTACTAGCAATATGTGAAAGAAATAATTCAATCTTACCAAACTCCGATCCAAGGAAGTGTAGTTGTACCGAATATATCTAGATCATAGGATTCTAAAAACACTTTTTCATTCAAGCATTTAACCGAAAATTTCGCAGGATAGCCATGACAAAATTTTGAGTTTTCCTATTTTATTTGTTTGAACCTAGCATTCACAACAAACCTTACTAACAAATGACTGGGGGCGATAGCGTTCCATATCATTTGATAGTAGCATTAAAATCATTGAAAACAGTTAAAACAAAAACCAACAATTGAGATAGCTACAATTGAAAATCTTTGTATCATTACTTCCCTTTAAATCATAAATGTATGATTACTGTCACTTTACACACGCAAAAAGATTTAAGTGCTACTTGTACTAAATGTTCCGGACAATTACGGATCAAGAACAAATAGATAGCTATAGAAAGAAGAATGCAAATAAGTTGTCAATTTATTTATCATTCAAAAATCCATAAAAATATAATGCAAGAAATAATGATTACTTGAATGCAAAAGATTATAAAACTATGAATAAAACATCACTAAATATATTGGCATCAACACCCCTTGGAACGGAATGAAAGTAAATTAGCCACTGATGATGGCAAAACTATTCTAAATTTATTCTAAAGAGAAAGAGAAGTACAAGAGAAAGGAAAAATTCTGCAAAGAATTAAAGGAAAGACTTATTTCTTCCAAGCTTACTAACCCTCCTATTTGTAGCCTTCTTCTCTAACAACCTTCCTAAAATCTCTCCAACAAATCCTAAGTCTTTAAACTTTAAATTCCTAACCAACCATCCTATCTATTCTAATCCTATCTAATCCTATCAATTGTCTTCAAATCCATTCTAACTTGAATTACAAAAGTTGAAATCAAAAGACAAATTCAAATCTTGAAATTCAAGTTATCAGCTCATCGGTTCTTTATCTCAGCTCAAGACGTGGTCACGCGCATTTTCTTGACTTTCACTTCCGAGACTTCATTCTTTAAGGCGTGGGCAAGTTTAAAACAAAAGAGTCTTCTGTTTGGCTCAAGAAATCCTTCCCAAAAAATCATCTAAATCTCCATTAAATACCATCTTTTCACTTTAGTCTATCAACTTCACTCCCTGTACAAAAACACTTTAAATTAGCCATTTGCATACCAAATAAAGCATTAACATCATAGTTTTGCTCTTATTAAATGGTAATAAATTAAATCCTATCACCCCTCCATTCCCCCCTCCCCCCCATCCCAAAAAAAAGCTTTATTTTTTTTATAACACCCCCCCCCCTTTTGCTACCCCTCATTTCCGCCCCCTTATACCAAAAAAAATTTTTTAAATTTTTTTTTGTATAACCAACCCCCCTATAACTACCCCCTTGTTCCCCACCCCCTACCCCAATTAGGAGTTCAGATTTTTTTTTTTGTTTTCAAATGTGATTTAATTTTAAATTTATTAATAATTGTAATATTATATAATTTGTATGCTGATAAAATTTTTATTTTGCAACGAGAATGGAAATACGTTGAAGGAAGAAAACCTATATTTTCGAGGAGCGAAAAAAACCAAAAGAGTCGAAGGTAAATAATTTATATATTTTGATTTGTAAATTGACGTTATTTTAATTCGAAAATACATTGTGAATATTATATTATTGATAAAATGATTTAAATTGATTTTAGATATTTCGTTGTAAATAAAATATGCTGATTGGATTGATTTGGCTAGATTACTAATTTCATTCATTAAGTTTGATATTATTGGAATAATAAGCTGTGAATAGTGGTGTTGTTGATGATTATTAAATAATTGTGGTTGGATTTGATGAATATAGTTGTAAATGTTTTTTGGAAATAACTTGGTTATAAATATATAGGAAAATGTTAGTTGTTTACTTAAATACATTTTTAATATTGAAATATTGATTCCATAACCTTTGAAATCCCCATTACTTTAATAACTTTGATGCTGATATTAATGTCTACTTTATGTTATTATTGATGTCATCTACAATATAAAAATGGGGAAGAATCAAGTGAGGCTTGTGTTATACTTAGATGGAGAAATAATTAGTAGTCCGAATGGCTCCTAATACAGTAATAGTCCAAAACGTCTTATTGTCGTTGAACTTTTGGGAATTTTGCATCGGGTGACTAAAATGGATGGAAGTCAAGTTAGGATAAAGCTAATGTGTCGTTATCCTATTAGCATCGCCAGTAATTCAATCATATACATACATGTTCTGGTGGATGATGATACTACAGTGAGGGAGATGTTGTGCATTCTAACGACATGTCCTTTTCTTAATGCAGTTGAATTGTACATAAGTCACGAATTCGTTTCAGATTACTTTTGTTTTGAGAACAAATGACAATATGTCATTTGTTCCTCAAACAAGTGTTGGGTTATTCACACAACTTCTACATAGTAGAGATGGAAAGGGCCTTCTTAATTATCAATGGTTTTTTTATAGTGCTTTCATATCGAATGATATGTCTTTGCAATGACCTATAATAGTATTGGACCCTAGGTTTGTTTACGAGGGTCCAAGTCGTGGCCCTTTTAATGAGGGACCAAGTGGTGGCAATTTTAATGAAGAGCCACAACTTAATGAGGGACCAAGTGGTTGCTATTGTAATGAAGGGCCAAGTCGTGCAACCCTAGATGAGGAATTTCCTACTCCTAAGCCAGTTGGCCAAGTAGTAAATAGGTTGACACTTGGGAGCACAAGTCAAGATGTAAGTATTCGCGGTGATCCCATTGATTATTGGGTGGACAATGGTGGTGGATTATCCGATGATAGTGTAGAGGAGGAGGACATGGGTGATGGTCAACATGAAAAATAGACTTCGAATCCACCAGTTGATGCTACTATGGATAACGTTGTCGCTGATATTCCCTTTTATTCGGACATTGGTGATGCAAAATTTTCTATGATAGACAAGTTCGATGACTATAGATGACTTGTTTGGGTTGATGATCGAACTTCAAATTTAGAGATTGGAATGGTGTTTTGGACCCAAGAATGAGTGCAACATGCAGTTAAATATTGGTTTATTCGTGCACACAGGTACTTCAAAGTGCATGAAAGTACTCTTACTAATTGGTTTGTCCAATGTCTTTATTATACAGATCAGAATTGTTTATGGAGGGTTTGTACGAAATTGAGAAAGAAACATAACTTTTGGGAGATCATAAAAATTCATCTTAAACACACATACTTCCCTGAGATACAGCCAGAAAACCACCCAAATTTAGATCATGGGATGGTTGGATGGATGGTTCAAAACAATATTAAAGAAAAAGCTTCATACAAGGTCCTCGATATAGTTGAAAATTTGTGCTCTTTTGGGGTAAACATATCATACAAGAAGGCATGGTTGGGCAGAAAGAAAGCTATTGAAATGGTGTATGGTAATTGGGAGTCGTCGTACACTATATTACCGAAGTTCTTACTTACTCTTCAAACTTGTAATCCCGACACAATTGTTACATGGAATCACACCAAAGATAGTATTGGAGATTACAATATTTTTAATTCCGTATTCTAGGCATTTAGGCCCTGTATTGATGGTTTTCAACACAGTCGTCCCATAATTAATATCAATGGAATGTTTCAATACGGGAAATACAAAGAAAAATCCTTATTGCGGTCAGTGCTGATGTAGTTAGGCATATTCTTCCCCTGGCTTTTGCCATTGTTGACTAGGAAAGTTTGGCTAATTGGTCTTGGTTTTTATATAACTTATCTCGTCATGTGACTTGTGGCCGCCAAGGCGTTTGTTTGATTTCTGATCGAGCGAGGGAAATATTGCGAGCCGTTGAGAACAACCCTACATTACAACCACCAATGGTTCACCACAGGTATTGCGTGCGTTATGTCAATGCTAACTTTAGTGGGCGATTCAAAAATAATGCTTTGATGGAATTGATGCACCGCGCTGTTTGCTCACATCAGCAGCGAAAATTTGCTCAAATAATGGAAAAAATTCGAGAATTTGATGAAGACCTTCATAAATGGTTGATGGATATCCCTCTCAAAAATTGGCATTGTAGTTTGATGGTGGGGTCTGATATGGCATAATGATAACAAATCGCTCCGAATTATTTAACGGGGTGTTGAAAGGTGCTAAGAAGTTGCCCATTACAGCTTGTGTACGTGTGGCCTTTTATTGGCTGGTTAAATACTTTAATTCGTACTGTACCGAAACACACAAACATATTGTTGATCAAAATCCATGGCCGCCAAACGTGCTCGAAAAGTTCCTTCAGAATAAGTACAAATCTAAATATTACCAGGTCACGATCTTTGTGTGGGAAAAAGGATTATATCAAGTCATCACAGAGATATATAGTGACAAAGAAGGCAACATCTATACCGTACATCTTAATAACCGCACATGCACTCGTGGCAAGTTTGAAATTTACAAGATTTCTCACTCCCATGCACATAAGGTTTCCGCACAAATGGGTCGGATAGCGTTGGCCATAGTAGATGGAGCGTACAATGTACAAAAAATGATAGAAACATATTTAAACCATTTTTACCCCATGCCTCAAAAGGACTATTTGCCCCTTGAACATTTTCATCTGATGGTCAATAGTACGAGAGTCAATGATCGCCTAGGCTGTCCAAAATCTACCTGTATAAGGAATGAAATGGATTGAGCACAACGGCAGATGTGCAAGGCTTGTGGAGTAATTGGACATAATAAGAAATCATACCTTAACATGGAGAGACTTAGATATAGGGTAGTCATGCATCTATGAAGGCTAAACATGGAGAGATATATGGATAGTAGTATTGTATGCTATTATTTTATGTAATAAAACATTGCATGATTGGTTGTAATATTTGTATCTCGTATGTTGTTTATTTGTTTATGTAATATTTGATATCACGTTCCAACAACTTGTGTGATTATTGAATGGTGATTTTTCATGTGCAAAAGGGACCGAACGTTTGCTTTAGCTAATTCTTTATGCAATTGTAATTGAATTTGAAAATAATATGGTAAAATTATATTTAATATGTTTAGGTTATTAAGGCAGAAGGAACTTCATCAAGGTTCGCAAATTTAACTCTAGGTCCACGGCAGCCGAATGTACTGACATTACAGTCAAATTATAGATCGGAACTCATTTGGGACGACCCCAAAATTTAGTTCTTGAAAGTGCATAAGTCGGATGTTGAGTTTTGGAAAGTTACCCCACTCGATAGTAGGGTTCAAGATATACTTTTCCGAATGGGCTTTTATGGTGTATACATGGCAGGATGTATGCATGTAGATCTTTCATTGATCACCGCACTGGTTGATACGAACATTCCACAAGATATTGTAGTAATTTGGAAATTACCAGTCGATGGAGATGACGTGGTTGGTCCAGATCTGAGTCATACGATTGAGGAGTGGCAGAATTTATGCCATGAGCTGTTGGGTAATGTGTCTGCCCCTATACATTTTGATGGAGATCGATTGAAATTGAGGATTATATCCATGCATTTGCAGGTGTGCCCTCTACTTCTCGAGGCCACAGATGATGAGGTTTTACAGCATGCTAGATATAAGATGATGCAAATTATAGGATTTATTATGGGGGACAAGTTAGGTACAAAAATCAAATTGATGTACATACTTCTACTAAGGGATGTAGCAACTGTATCGAGGTATAGTTGGGATAGCGCTGTTCTAGCATCATTATATAGGGCATTATGTCGGGTATCGATGGGAAATACGACTGGCATATGTGGCCTACTGAGCTTTTTATAGGTGTGAACTTGGGAGAGACTACCGAAATCAGTCTGTAATACTGTAATGTGAGAAAAGAACCTATATTGGGTTACCCCGACATGCCTATTGGGTTTCGAGAATGCATGTACATTTTTCTCCCTTTTCTTTTCAATGGTATTTGGTTCTTCCTAAATTATATCTCATATTTTATATTGTCGTCCCCGCATCATTACAGGTGGACACACGAGTTTGAATTTTACAGATGTCGATTGTCATGTGCTGCGTATGTATCGAGATCGTTTGAACTATATGTCCGATGATGATGTAAGTAATACATAATTAATGTTTTTTAATTTTTGGCTCATTAAAATTGAGTTTAGTTGAAACACTAATGATTGTTAATTTTCTTCATTTCATAATATATCTAGCAACCGTATATAGTAAAAGATTTGTTCAAGTTACTAGATTATTGCTTATGAGGTCATGATATTTGGTGTGCCGCCGTACTTCTGCTTAACTTTGATGTTGTTGAACTGCATTTACCTGAGCGAGTTATGCAGCAGTTCGGCTATATTCAGACTATTTCTACTGTTGTTGACATGGATTTGAGGTTGCATAGACTTGATCGGCAGGGTAGGAAAAGAGTAAATTGGATAACACGGCATGTACCTTACGTTGATGGGTTGAACAGGCAAAGGGAAAGAATTGTGAATAAATTGCCTTCAAGTGGTCCCATACAATATTTCTTAGAATATATGGTTTGGTATCGTCAGATTACTCAGATTTTGCTAGTTAATCCCGTGCATCGTCCTGGCCAGGGTCTCCGCGCTAACTACATAGGTTGTTGAGTATTGGGTATGTATATGATTTTAAAATTATCAATATTTAGCATAGTATTCAAATTTTTAGTGTTAGTGTTTTTTTATTTGCAGGGTGAATGTTGGAAGCACGTGTATGATTTGACAAGTGATACTTTCACCAATTTAGAGATAGGTCCAGAGCAGTTATGCCAAACGTACATGACATTTTTTCTCGTACATTGGCGATGATTGGGGAGAGTTGCCGGATGCAGAGCTTTGAAGACCAAGGTGAATTTTAACAATCACATGGTCGACCATCTACATCCAGTCGTCCATGTGCATCTGGTCGTCCATCTACGTTCGATCGTCCATCTACTTCTGATCGTCCATCTATGTTTAGGCGTTCATCTACTTCTGGTCATCCATCTACTTCCTGATGTCGTAATGTTGATGATGATGATCAGATATTTCATACTGGTATGTTTCCTCATCAGTCCGGTGAGCCATATCAAGAGACACTTGAGATTGAACATTCATCGCAGTTAAACACTAGTACATCATCTCAAATGTCTCCGTATAATTTGGTATATGAGCGTCAAAGGCGTCCTCGCCTACAATCACGTATGGATCAATCTATTCCTTTTTATCTAAACTCATAGGAGATGCAAGGCCAATCCAATAAAAACCCATAGCCCCAACCCCAACTCCTTAGGTGACAGCCACGTAGGAATATTAGACAGTCTCGTTGTGGAACTTTATTATTATTATTTTTTTGTAACTTGTTCAAACGTAGAACTTTTTCTATTCAGCTTCTTTTCCTACAACGTTCGTACATTTAACTTTTTATTCAATTATCGAAGTCGATTTCCTAAATATGGCAATTCAGATTAGATTATCTTTCATTATCTTATACTTGTAACATGATGTTGTTTTGGTACCTTAAAATTGTAACATAACATTGTTTTAGTAATGTAGTATTATAAAAGTGAATTATATTTTTATAACAAAATGAATAATAACTATACGATGATAAGAGAAAAAAAATTGTTATTGAAGGGATTACATTTTTCATATAAATAGCATCCTTAAAAATTAAAGAAAACTTAACTATCTAGCTAGCTTTATTAGGTCTGAATCTATTACTACCAAAACTAAAAAAGATATTAATAATAAATAATAACAATGCAATGGAAGATTTCAAATTTCTACTAGGGCACTTGCAACAATACGATCCAAGTTAGTTGGAACTTATGTTTCCATAAATAGGACTGATTAAATGCAATCATATAACTCGATCAATATTTATATATACATCTTTTGAAGCAACCTTCAACCCTAACCCTAAATAATATTAAGGAACAAAATTGTAAAAAACATGTACGAAAAATTACTATTTCTTATTATGAAATAAAAATATATAATTATATTTTTTGAATTTAAAATTTTCTCATGCATATCCAAATATATAAATTAAAATCATTTGTTATTATACACAACAAATTAATACAAAATTATTGTTCAAAATTTCATTATATTCAATTTTTTTTTTAAAAAAACTAGTCTTAAATCAATAATTTTTTTTTTAAAAAAAATACATTAAAGTTTATATTTCGGATACCGATTTTAGTAAAATCGAAACACCCCCAGAATAGTCAATATTTATTTAATTATTTTAAAAAAACAATATTCTGCAAAGTAACTCAAAAAAAGCAAAGCAATAATATTTTACAAATTTTATATTTTTTCATAAAAATAAAAGTTTTGCAATTATTATTATTATTTTTTTTGGCGGAGGAAGTATATCCCAACATTTATATACAATGACATCGAAGCCGACTGGCCATGGCTCGGGAAGTGCTGTCCTAGCAGGAAGAGCATTGCTGTCTATAACCAGAACGTCATCTCTTCCCCACTGTATAGAGACGTGCATAGAGTGATGGGGCTTGAGATTGTGGAGCCAAATACATGCATTCGAGGTTGTTGCCATAGCCAAACAATCCCTCTTCATCTCCCTCCTCCTTCTTACTCCCTGTCTTCCCCAATTGCTCGAGGTATGTAATCAATCTACTCGGATAAATCTTGATGGAGATTAAACTGGTGATTACTTTTGGTGGTATGTGAATTGCAACAGGAGCAGAAAGCGTGGTGTATGAAGCAATCTTGGACGGGAAAAAAGTAGCTGCGAGAAAGCCCATTTTATCCACTTCTGAAGATATTGATAATTTTCACAAACAGTTGCAATTACTCTGGTCGGCTTTTTAGCTATCCTTTTGGTTTAAACTATGATTTTTCTTTTCTTGTTTTTGGTTTGTGCGTCATGTGAATTTTGTTTCTGATTTTCATTTTTTTTTTCTGGGTATGATGTAATGTGGGCAACGAAGCAAGTTGGATCATCCGGGGATAGCTAAGCTAGTGGCAGCTCATGCTCGGCCTCCAAATTATATGTTTTTCTTCGAATTTTACGAGTACGGAAATCTTGCTGACAAATTACATGTGGATGAATGGGTTCCAACGTTTGATCAAGTCATTCACATTGCATCACATTTAGGTACTTGCAATTGACATGAATATTGGTAACATACAAGCATTACATGTATGTGTGGTGTGTGTGCACAGGGTACATAGCCAACTTTGATGTTTTGCCTTTTTAAGGTACATAGAAATGTTGAAACAATTGAAGAATTTTAGGTTAAGAAACTTATTTAAATGTCAATGTCGAAACAATTGAAGAACATGAGGTTAAGAAACTTTTGAAGTTTTTCAAGATTAATGTCTCGTTTAGCTGCATTCAACTTAGACGACAATTCTGATGGAGACTAGGTGATTTTGTGTACGAAAGGTTCTTTTTTGCAATGCGAATGCAGACTAATCCTTTTTGTTGTTTGAAGGTCATTTGCAATTTCAATAGGATCTGCAGAAATTATCACCTGGCTCAGTTTATTTTTGCCCTTCAAGTTTGCCAAAGATGTTGACCAGGGAATCTGAAGTTAAGTTTTAAAAAGAGCTAGAGGAAAACGGAATTGGATCATATGAATGAGAAAGATAAATCTGAGTGGTTAGTTGTTGAATCATTGGATTTCATGTTGCTTGTTACTGTTTGAACTTTATCAATTTATAACTATGGCTATGTTTGGATTATGATTTGTTTGAGAAATTTTGTATTGGAATGTGTGAGAAATTTGGTGGCAATTTTTTGTAGGAAAAAGTATTTTGGAGAGAAATTTTTTTAAAATTATGTGAGGAGGATTTGGCAGGGAAATTTGAATTTTAAATTTTAAAATAAAAAAGTGTTTGGATGTTTTATTTGGTTTGTGAGAAGAGATTAACTTTTTGTAAGTAAAATTGAATCCAAACATAGCTTATATGAAGCTAAAGAGAATTATAGCAATTAAAACTTCATGTAGTGTAATGCTTTGAAGAAATCAGCCTTGCCAAATGAAATCAAGATTATGGCATGGTAAGCTGATAGTTTGGTAAATTGGACCTAATTTTGTGATCTTAGATAAAGTTTCCTTCACAGTTTAATTGTGGCTGAACGGGTGATTTTAAGTTTTATAATGTGAACGGGTGATTTTAAGTTTTATAATTTCTTTCATTCGCTTGCATTATTATTTTTTTATATTTGGAAGATAACGAAGATCTAAGCTACGTAATATGTCTGATAACATGTAGTTCTAGTGTTCTAGTGATTTATGGAAAATTTGCATTTTTTTTTTTTTTTGCTGTGAGTATGGATCTCCTAGCTGCTTGAATTTTTCCCTTGCAAGTTGAGCATCCCAACCTCTTGTTTCTATCCTTAAAATTAGTAAGATATGACACTTTTTCATTAAGTAGCAACCTAGATGAACTGTTTCTCTCCTTTTTCTGGCTATTGCTTCTATGTTGTCTTCTTTTTAAATGAATTTAGCGTTTTAATGTGCTTCCGCCCTACCCTGGCCTGCACTGCCCTAAAAAAAAAAAAGAAAACAAGAGAAGAGATAAATTTAGTGTCTATGTTAAGATTTATATTTTACTTTCTTTTGCCCAAATTACTTTTTAAGTGTATGAATTTCAAGTTACGCCTTTTTGATGATTTGCTCAAGTCCAGCAGTGGACAGACTTTAGAGTTATCTTCAGTTTCAAATTGCAACCAAAATGAGAGAATGTGGAAAAGGCAAAATATCCAATGAATTTGCAATTCCCATCATTAAGTTCCTATAAAAGAAAAGCCAATTCAAGAGTTGCATATTACCATGATAAGGACATTGGTTTATTACTGTGCTTATTGTTTCTGTTTACAGCAAAAGCTCTGAAGTACCTTCATAATCTTGGGATTGTGCATAGGGATGTGAAACCATCAAATATTCTTGTAAGGTCTTTGCTCTCTCCCAAATTATGGAAATATAAATATAAATATATATATGAATAAGTATTTGTACATGCACTTTGAAACATTAACATTATTTGACTAGCAGTTATCTGCTCTTGTTGCAAGTTATTTGATTTTTTCGTTATATAAATTATAGTTTTTGGTTGGATATCTAAATAGCAAGCACATTATGGTGATGCAGCTTGACAGGAATCTCAATCCACATTTGGCAGACTTTGGTTTGGCAGAATATATGAGAGACATTAAACAAATTTCAATTGGTAATTGGAAACCATCTGGCAAGCCAACTGGGGGTTTCCACAAGAAAAATATGGTGGGCACCATCATTTACATGGCACCTGAAATACTGAGAAAAGATATTCAGACAGAAAAATCAGATGTCTACAGTTTTGGCATTTCTTTCAAGTAAGAAATTGCAATAAGATGACTTCTCCATTTTATTTATGGAAAATAAATGACAATTTTTAATCAAAATACAAGTCTTCCGCTGAATATGCCCTATTTGTTTAAATTTTGCAGTTGATATTGATGATCAGTTGGCATCGTGGGTATTTGATGGGGACCAATTTCTTGTTTAATTGTTATTTGCTAATTTTATTTATGTTGCTTGTTTTAATAAAGCCCAATAATTACTGGGCTTAGTTTCATTAGAGTTTTAGTATTACGGTTTTTTATTTCTCTATAAATATGGAAGTAGTCCCTCATGTCAGAGGCAGACTTTGATTATTGATATTAAGAATTCCCTTTGGTTGCGGCCATCTCTTACTCTTCTGTGGTTGAGGATCCTAGGGGTAGTGAATTTTCTGTGGTTAATTCACCCTAGTTTGTTTTCTTGTTATTGTTCTTCATCAATTACTTGTCCTACATCAATATTGAATATTTCTTTGATGTATTGGGGCTTCTTGGCATTAAAGTAGCCTCTATTACTTTTTTGTCACTGACTAATGAATTTGTGCAAGTCAGACTATATGTCTTATATTTGGTCTGAAAATAAATAATGTGAATATTTGTATCTCTGAAATGTTCAATATAAATGCACCTGTTATATTGAACTTTCATGTACGTAGTGCCATCTACCATTGAATGCTCATTTTTGTGGATCATTTTGAGAGTTCATTAGTTAAGAAACTTCTTTACAAACATTGTCCTTTTTTTCATAATGAGATTAAAAGCCAATAACAGCTAGAGGTGCTGAGTCACTGAAAGATTCACCATGTGAGAACTTTCTCTCATTTGTTTATCTCATGCATTTTTTGTGGATTTGGTACTTCTTCGAATAAACATTTCAACAATTAATTATAGGATCCCATGGACTTAACTGACTGAGGAAAACTGGGTAATATATTCTGCATATCTTTGGAAAAGTGATGTGGGATAGCTCTGCTTTGACCCCAAGATTTATTTCTTCTTTTCCATTTTATATAGTTTAGTACCAATTGACTTGGGGTGATTACCATTAACAAGAAAAATTGTTAGGTAATTGCTAGTAAAGTTGTAATGGCTCATTGAAAAGTTCAAATACATCATGGCTCATTGGGGTGATTGCTGGGTCGAGGAAGTGAAAGTAAGTTCTAACTGGCTGGTGTCCCTTTGAGGTTTATTAACTCATGGTCATTGTTCAGATACCTAAGTAGTAAATTATTTTTGACTGACATATTTTGTGTTCTGGCTAGCATCCATCCCATAGTAACACATATATGTATTCCGGCTGCAATACTTTGAATTGATCATTGGAAAAAACTTGTTGCCTGAAACCTGAACAGTTTAGTTTCTGGGCTTGTTTTTAAAAATTTAAATTCTTAGCTTCCTCTTGGTATTATCCAAAGCTGGATAAGGGTCAGTGCTGTGCAGGAATTGGGATATTTAAACCTTAGAAAAGATGATTTAGTTAGCAAGAATCATGATCAATAACTTCCTAATTTAGATTAGGAATATATTAGGAATATATTTAGATTTTATATACAGCTGTATAGTTGATATAGTTGTCATATATAGGTGATTGATATAGTTGACATATATAGGGGATTATGATTGATCTAGTTTACATATTTAGGACATTGTATTCTGTATATATACCATTGAGATATATGAAAGAATTATCCTGGTCTTACAATCAACTGATTTTTACTAACCTGGTCACTTCTCAAAATGCTCCACATTTTACAATTTTCCAGAGATAATTTATTGACGCTTTTAAGAGTACGCCATAAAATTTGGAGTACCGTTCTCATCATGTTAAACATAGGCATTCACTTCATGTTTGATGCCGCAAGACGATTTCCTGATCCTTGTGCTAGAATATGCCAAGGTGGGAATGGCATCTTGGATTGGAAATGGTATTTTTGTTGGCAGCTTACGCTGCCCAAATCTATAAACAGTAATAGTCTTTAATTTGTTTATTTATTATCTGTTGGTATTTGGTCATGTCTTGTAAAAAATTAATAACTTTTACTCTTCTTTTCCCTGCAATTAGCTTTTGGTTTGAATTTTTTGATCTTCCATCTATTGAAGTTATAAACTTTTCTTCTTTGCAGTGAGCTTCTTACTGGTGTTGTCCCGTATACTGACCTTCGTGCAGAAGCTCAGGTCAGCAATTTTAGTGTCTATTAGTGTTAGCTTATTTTCTTTCATTGGTCTGTGGCCTTTCCTCTTTCTCGTTGCCTTTAATTGTAATTATAACAGACATAAAATGTCTGATGATGATGATTTATGTTGCTAGCAAAGAATTATTGACCATATTTGTATTCATGATTTTGACTTGTATTATTTCAAGGGACCATTTATTTGATGTAGAAATTTGTTTTCAAGGGACAATTTATTTTATTTTATTTTAGTTTAGTTTTAGCTATGAGGTATATTGTAAAAGGTGGCTCATAAAAAAGTGGAAGACGCTTACGGAGGCAACAAAGTGAATTCTGGCTATTTATTTTACTTTTGAAGGTTGTTAAGGGTTTGGAATTATATTATGGTTAAAGAAGAGGGGTGAGTTTACATTGTGTCCTGCGGTAAAATTCAGTGTCCTAATAGTTTACACTCCTCCACCTTCTAATAAAGTTTGGAAGTGATTTTTTTTTAAATATTTTGTTTCAATTTCTTCTTCATAATGTCATTATCAAATTAGTTGCACTTCGAAAAAGGTTTATGTCAACCACCTTAGTATGGCTTCTTTGATCCACTCTATTTCTGTTTTCTTGCTGTGCATTACAATAGAAAAGAAAAAAGGGATGAATTTATATACATTTTTTGAGAGATTTGGAGTCCCTTATAATTTGTCATAGAAGTGAAAAAGTCTCTCTCTCTCTCTCTCTCTCTATATATATATATATATATATATATATATATGGACGTACATATGTATGTGTGTATGTTTGTTTTATGTTTGTATATGTATATATATGTTTCTTTGACTTATTCACTGAACATTTTCAGTTAAACAATTTATTTTGGTAAATGTCACATGATAGGCACACACTGTGCTGGAAATGAACTACACTGAACAACAACTTACAGCAGCTGTTGTATCTCAAGGATTGCGACCGGTCCTTGCTAGTTCTGAATCAAATGCATCAGCAAGTGTCTTGTCTTTAATACAGAGATGCTGGAGTACAAATCCCCAAAAAAGGCCTTCTTTTGATGATATAGTTGTGGAACTGGATGCCATCTTAGAAACCTGTAATATTACAAAGGAAATGGCTTTATCAGAAGCTCCTGTCACAGCAGAAGATATAAATGCTATGAGTTCCTGGAGCTACCAAGAGAGGGTAAACTGGTTCACCGATGGTGCAGATTCTGCAAAAGAAGTTTCTCTTGCTCCAGGTTCTGGTTTGGGAATCTGGTTTCATTCTTCATCTGATCCTTTTTCATATTCTCCAGTCATATCTTCGGGTTCATTTGCAACTTGTGGACGAAGGGAAACCATGGAAGACAGGCACTTTCTGCTGCCTCATTTTTGTGATGAATCCCATATCCATCTCTTTGGAATTTTTGATGGCCATCGTGGTATGCACATCCCTACTTTGGAGTTCTGTTATTTTGCGTTGGACTATCTTTTAGAAATGATAGGCTTGATGGCTCAACTACTATGTTCAAACTGGGGGAACTGGAAAGAGAGGGGATGTAATAAGTTTCTGAATTTGGGGATAACTTTCTGTCCTTTTTGTAATTAGTAAGTAATAACTGGTTTTGAGAATTGCCTGAGTTTGTTACCATGCAATCTAAAGATGCAATTTCTTTGAGGAATGCAATTTCTTTGAGGAAGAAAGGCAAAATAAAATAAAAGAGGAGTGTTAAAAAATAAAGAAATAAAGAGGGGGTTTTCTTTGATGTCATAGTCCAGGGGTTCCTTCATTTTTTTTCCCCCTCTTATCCAAAAGTCCAATTTTAGAGTTGCAGCTTGGGGGGTTGGCATGGATTCCTACCACTGGATTTCTTAAACAGTACAAAGAGGGGGACATGATGCCTCACCTCTTTAATTACGAGATCAAATGTGGGGATTACTTGTCCTATCCAGCAAAATAAGCTCTTTATTTCAGTGGGACTAGTCTTATCTCTGAAGTTTGTTGATGAAGAAGTTGAAGTACCAAAATGCTTAAGTCTCTGCCACTGAATCATCTCTGCGAAGTATATGACAACAGACAAGACTAAGATCATTACTGAGGATTTGATTTCCAAATAATGGCATCAATCTTTCAGTTTAGGGTAATGAATTGCAAGAGCATTTTCAATAGAACCTCTGATACATTACTAGTAGATTACTCTTGCTCTCTTGCATTAATCTTTCAGTCACAAAAGTGGAAGTTGGTATTCTCATTGGCTTGTTTTTGGTAAGCCAATGCAAGATATTGGGATTGGGCTAGCCAAGTGATTATAACTTTTTTGAGCCGAAACAATACCCATTCCAACTACCTTTGACTTATCTCTAAAGTTGTTATTTTGCTGTGTGAAGGGACTTTTTTCTTCTTTTTTATGCTTGATATCAAACTCAAGAAGCCTTCATATCTTAATGCATGTATTGAAAATTTTGCTCTCTTTGTCTGTCTTCTTTACTTATTGATAAAAATTTGAAAGTTCTCTTGTGAGTTGAGACATTTTTAAGATCTAGTTGACTATGTTAAGATCCAAAAATTGCCAAAATATAAGTATTATTGACTGGTATCAATGCAGGTACAGCAGCTGCTGAGTTTTCAGCTGGAGCACTACCTGGATTTGTAAAAAATTTGGGCGCCATGAGCAGGTTTTTGGTTACATTTTTTCCATCTATCTTGTACTCATTCATTGATGCTCTTGTAATAGCTTGTAAAACCAATATGTTCGTAATTGGTGGTCAGAACTCCATCTGATGCACTACGTGAAGCATTCATCAAGACAGATGCTGCATTCAGGGAAGAACTTGATTCTTATCGCAGATTCAAAGGAATTATTCAGAAAGATTGGCACCCTGGTTGTACTGCAGTTGCTGCTCTTATTGTTAAAAACAAGCTTTTTGTTGCTAATGCTGGTGACTGTAGAACAATCTTGTGTCGTTCTGGGCATCCACTTTCTTTAAGCAGGGTGAGGTGAAAATTTTTCATGTTGACATCCTAACCAGGGAACAGATCTTTTATATAATTTATATTTTTGTATTACATAGGTCATAAGTTAACCATTTAAGTGGCCTTAATATGGTAGGATCATGTTGCAAGTTGTCCTGAGGAGAGACAACGTGTCATCAGCGCTGGCAGCCTAGTGAAATGGCAAATTGATACATGGAGGGTTGGTCAGGCTGCTCTCCAGGTTTGTCCTTAATCTCTTACCTTTTATTCATGGACACATTTAAATTGCATCTTAAGAGCTGTCCACTCTCCCCTTCCAATTTATTCTTCCTATTCTTTCCCCTTTTTTCCTGTCAGAATGAGGTTGGTGCTGTTTCCAAAAGCTGTTGATATATGAGTAAATGTCATTGTCAGTCTCCCGAAAGAGAACAGAAATTATGGTCGTGAGGAGAAAAAATTGCTTTAACTGAAATAAATCAGAAGAATTATGAGGGAATGTAGGAATACTCCTTGAAATCTGTAGGACAGGTAAGGCTAAATTTCACTGCACAATCTTGAGCAAGCATAAGATCGTAGAGGAATTTTCATGACCAGATATGAGAGACACAACTAGAGAGACGAATTGAAATCCCCAATATTGCATATTAACGTTCCCCACACTTTGGAGTTCACATAGACAAAAGGAGAACTGACCAAGAAAGCATAAAACTGGTCTCTTACACAATATGTATAATACAGCTCTGAATTGATTCCTAATTGCACCCAAATCTGTGTCATATCTTCCATGGCATACCAACTTGATGCTTGCTGCCTAGACACTGTATTGCCTCTCCTTCAGATTTTGCTAAGTGCAGAGCTATTGAAGTTGCTTACAAATTGCTGGCTGTAGACTTGAGGGATCTTAGAACCTATCACTTAATAAAGACTTTTCTTTTACAAATTGCTGCTCCCAGAAAGGTCACTAATCTTGACTGGATGCTTGTTGGAGCTTGAGTAAGATGATGGAAAGCTTCTAAATTTAGATTTTCTTGAGGTTTTTGTTGGATGCTTCACTTTTGTGGATCTTAATCAAGTTTTGAAAATGTGCCTCTACAGAAACTACATATTTTATGCTACAACTGACCATCAACTACCATTAAAAAGCATTTCTTTGGAATTTTGATTGTGCAATCCATCTGGTCTTCTGCTTGACCTTGGTCACCATAATGGTTACTAAATATACTAGTTTCTGGATTTTCTTCTGCTCCACCTGCTTTCTGTTCGTGTTTTTCTTTTCTTCTTTTCCTTTTTTCTGCCCTCAGATCTTGTTGGTGGAACATGATGCTTTTGCTAGTGAATTTTTCCCCCTTTTTTCTGATCAATCTATCTCCCCAGGCAACTAAAATTTTGCTTTCGAAATTTTTTCTTCTTAGTGGTATATGAAGTAATGGATGTTTGGACACGCTAGACTAGATAGAATAAGTACTGAATACATTACAAATTAGGGGTAGCCTCAGTAGGTAAGAAAATTAAATAAACATGCTTAAAGTGGTTTCGACATGTGTGTAGGAGACTTTTGGATGCACCAGTACAGCATATAAAACATAGATAATTATTAACTTAAATTAAAAGGGGAAGGGAAAGAAATAAAATGACTTGGAAAGAAACTATTAAAAAAGACATGGTATATTTAAACTTAAATGAAAATATATGTTTTGCTGGAACACGATGGCGAGATATGATCCACATAATTGACTTCACATTGTGGGATAAAGGTTTAGGGGCTGCCTGGATCAAAGGGGGAATGGGAAAGGTAATGGAAATGATAGTAGTGGGGAATGATAGTGGGGTTAATCATTATAATTCTGCTGGTTGGTTTGTACTGGGGAATGAAAATGATTACTAATAATGGTGGTTGATTTGTGTTGGGGAATAAGAATGATTATAAATTAATTGTAATAATTAGTATTAATTAATTAGTTATTATTAGTTAATTATTCATTATAATATTAAATTAATTAATTATTAATAAAAACATTAAATTAATCTTAAGTAATTAATTAATATTAATTGTAATAATTAATATTAGTAAATGAGATTAATTAATATTAATTATAATATTAAATTACAATATTAAGTGAATGAATGATTAATTAAATTAATCTTAATTAGTTAATTTATTATTACTTAATAATAATAAATTAATGTATATTAATTAATATTAATTATAATAATTAATATTAATTACTTAATTAGTATTAATATTAATTAATTAGTATTAATTATAATAACTAATATGAATTAATTAATTAATTAATTAGTATTAGTTAATTAATTAGTTTGTAATAATTAGTAATTAATTAATATTATCAATTATTTATTTATAAATTATTTATACATTAATTATAATAATTACTATTAATAAAATAAGATTAAAAATATGATTAATTAATTAATTAATTAATTAATAATATTAAGTAAATGATTAATTATAAGTAAATGAATGATTAATTAAATTAATCTTGATTAATTAATTTATTATTACTTAATAATAATAAGTTAATAATAAATTAATTTATATTAATTATAATAATTAATATTAATTAATTAGTATTAATTAATTATTTAATTAATTAACAAAATTATTAGCATTTGCATTTCCTAGTTCCATACCCCCTAATATTGGGGGATATGAGGATTACCCCATATGGGGTAATCAAAAGTGGGCCCAAGTGGATATTTTTATTCCATTCCCCCTCACCAAGCAACATTAATGCCATCATACCCATTTCCATTCCATTCCCTCCACCAACCAGGCAGCTCATTAGTAGTAGTTTTCATTGAAGTGGTATAACAACTCAGAAGTTTCAGTAACTACCAAGTGTAAATGAATTTGGAAGATTATACATGACATTGAACTCAATAAGGTGGTCATTTGCGTCATGTGGTGTTTAATATGCTATATGGAAAGTATAGAGTTCACCATTTGGACAGAAATGCGGTTGGATTGACACATTTTTCTCCACTTGATGTTTAGGGGAAAAAAAAACAGAACTATTTTCTGGTGAGTTAATTTTTAGAAGGCAGAATGGTGAGACTTGACATAATTGCATTGGACATTTGATGAACATAACAAGGGAACACTGGCCACTTGTCCTAAAATCGTGCTTAGCTAAGAACAAAAGCATCTTTAGTGATAACTATCAAGAAATAAATATTGCTGTTTATGTTCATTAGACAGATTCTGTATTCTATTGTAACAGGTTACTCGCTCTATTGGGGATGATGATCTGAAGCCTGCTGTTACTGCTGAACCAGAGATAACAGAAACCATACTCTCTCTGGAGGATGAGTACCTGGTAAGCTAATAAGCTACTGAACTTGAAATCTAAATGGCTTCTGGAATTTGATAATTAGGGGCATTATTAAAATTAGTGCTCCTTAATGACATCTATCTCTTTTTCTGATGTAATGGCTGTAGTCTGTTTGCAAATTCAAGGACATGTTATGGAATTTAGTCTTACTTGTGCCTTGTTGTTTGAAGTAGAGGTACTTTGCATATATGGTGGTGGAAAATTGCCCTCTTATATCAAAAGTGATGATGGAAGAAAGCTTTATGACCAAAAACATAGTTCAGGTTTCTTTACACTTAGAAGTACTATAGAAATAGTTCAACATCAATGTTAGGAATAGGATTCAATCCAAAATCAGCAATGAATTTGTGTGTTCAAAACATTTATGTAATTCTTGAAACCTGCAGGTAGTTAATTGGGCGGTCTAATGAATAGGCATCCTTAAGAGCATGACTCTTCTCCCTAGTGTTTTTGTGTGAGTTTTTAACATCTTTGAGGAGTACAAATTTGAGAATATTGCAGACTGTTTCAGCTTTGAAATTCTAGTCACTAGGATTTCCTTTGGATTTATAGAAGATATTAAGATAATTTGCTGAAACATTTTTCTGTTCGTCATATCTACATAAAAGTTTCATACTGCAGACAGATACCCATAGAAAGCATGGCCGTACATATGAAACATGATACCAATTTAGGGCTGAGATACTTATTTGTTTATTAAATTCAATATTGCATTTGTTTATAGTGAGAACCAAAGAGAAACCATCTGTCCTATGTACAAGAAAATTTCTTACAGTTGACAACTTCAGTCCAAAATTCTGTCATCAAACCCCCTCTCCACCACTGGAGAGGGGGTTTGACGATCAGGGAGGAGCAGTAGAAATTAAGATTATTCTCTTATTGATTCCTGGCATTCGCCAAATGATAAGACAGTAGCATCTGAAGCCAGTTTTTAAGAATGAGAATTTTAATTGGAAATAAAATCTTGGAAAAATTTCAGAACAATACTGGAAAAACAAACACAAATCAATCTCTCTCTCACTGTGTGTGTGTGTGTCTAATGGAAAGTGACAATCTTAGTCACTTATATTAAATATTCACACTACACACTCTACATAAGCATATCCCTATACATATATATACACTTCTAACAGTGCACCTCAAGTTTGAGCATGCATATCATACACACCCAACTTGTTACAGATATAGTCATTGTAGGTACCACATAATGCTTCGTAAAATATGAACTAACTGATCATTTGAACTAACAAACGTAGCAACAAGTTCTTTAGTCAAGTTTTTCATGAACAAAGTGACTGTCTATCTGAATGTGTTTAGTTCATTTATGAAACTTTGTTCTTGAAGCAATGTGTAATGCAGCTTGGTTATCACATAATAGCTTCATAGGAGTAGGTACTCATTCACTGAGTTCAGTTAGTAAATGCTTCAACCAGAGTAGCTTATTTATTCAGTTTCTGCACAAGAGCCGGCAATAGCAACTTGTTTTTTGCTCTTTCAGGAAATAAGATTGTCTCCTAGAAATACATAGCAAGCAGATGTGGAGCTCATTGTGAGCCAGACCATTTAGCATCATAGAAGCCTATGTAACCAGTATTCTAATATTTCCCTGAGCAATTTTAACATAATGAAGAATACGAGTAATTGTATCCCAACGAGGGACTCAAGGAGAGTCAAGGAACTGACTTGCAACACTAACTACAAACGAAATATCAGGGTGTGTTGTTAAATAGTTAAGCTTTCCGATCTTCCTCCTGTATTGAATAGAATTGAGATACAATTTTCCTCCTCTTGCCCCCAACACCTCTCATTCGAGCCAAAGCAAAGCAGCCAAGCCTGTCTCTAAGACAAGGCTCTGCATCGTTACGCCTTCGTGCATGTCGGAACCTAGGATTGACTCTTACAAAGAAAAACCTCAGGAATTGAATCTACTTCCTTTCCACGGTTGGCCCACCCTTCCCAGGAAAAAAAAATCTGCTCGTAAATTTAGACTTGGATCCATAGGAGTATTATATGGGCAAGATCCAAGCATACCCACCTCTGACAATATATAAACAACATTTTTCCATTAGGATATGAAGATACCTTGATATGAACAAGCAATTTCAATACCAAGGAAATACTCGAGGGAGCTCAGATCTTTGGTTTGAAATTGAGATTGCCGTAAAAATTTTAAAGCTTGAATGCCCTCCAAATCATCACTAGTTAAAAAAAAAAAGAAATTCGTCTATTAGTGGAGGACGTTTGATACAAAATAGAGTGATCTTTGACAGAGTGAAGAAAACCAAATTTTAAAATAGTATCACTAAAATGACCAAACCATGCTCTAGGAGACTTTTAGGCCATAAAGAGCCTTTTTGAGATGACACACCACAGGATCAACACTACCTCCCGGGCAACAAGACCAGTAGGTTGCTCTATATGGACTTTCTTGTGAAGGTCCACATTCAAGAAGGCATTTTTGACATCAAGTTGGTGGAGGGGCCAATTGTAGCAGATAGCTAAAGCCAATAAAAGGTAAATGGAAAATATTTTGGTGATAGAAGAAAAAGTATCTGCGTAATTGAGACCTTGAACTCGTGCGAAACCTTTAGCAACCAAACGGGATCTAAGTCTATCAATAGATC
Source organism: Gynochthodes officinalis (assembly GCA_020080225.1). Classification (NCBI taxonomy): domain Eukaryota; kingdom Viridiplantae; phylum Streptophyta; class Magnoliopsida; order Gentianales; family Rubiaceae; genus Gynochthodes; species Gynochthodes officinalis. Next base: position 31,193,726 of record CM034615.1, on the reverse strand, counting down.
CATCAGGGAAGACTTTGTAGTTTTTATTGATGACCATTCAAGAGTAACATGGATTTTTTGATAAAAGAAAAATGCGAGGTTCTGAAGTGTTCAAAATTTTTTTCAATATGGTTGAAACTCAATTTGATCAAAAATTGAAATTTTCAGGAGTGACAATGGTAGGGAATTCATTAATGGACTCTAGGAGATTTTTTCAAAGAAAAAGGGATAGTACATCAAAGCTCTGTTCTTACCTCCTCATGAATAGTGCTTTACTGAGAGAAAAAGCAGACATCTTTTAGAGATGACTAGAGCTTTGATATTTACAACTAAAGTGCCTAAGAGGTTAGGGTGATCTTTGTCTCCATAACTTCTTACCTCATTAATGTACTCCTTCTAAAGTTTTAAAGTTTAAACCCATTACATTTCGCCGTTATGAGACTCTAAACCTACAAAGTTTTAAAGTTTAAAACTCCATTCTGGTCTGCACTCCATTAGCAGACTCGCCACAAGTTTTAAAGTTTAAAACTCCATTACAGATCTTGCCTCTCGGTTCCTTCAGGTCTTTGGTCAAACAGGCTAAAACTAAGTTTTAAGTTTAAAACTCAATTCTGGTCTGCACTCTCGGTTTCTGGGTCAAATTGTTTAATGTAACCTTTAAAAATATTTGGGAGTGTTGTGTTTGTTCATAATCAGATCAAATAAGTCCAAACTTGATCCTAAGTCACTTAAAGGTTTCTTTCTTGGGTATTACGGAAATCGGAAGGGTTTAAATGTTATATTCTGATCTCAACAAAACAATTGTATCAATGGATGTTCACCTTTCATGAAGGCAAATCCTATTATGACACTACGTATTCGGGAGTATTTTACAATGAACATGGGTATCAACTGGAGAGGCTGTAAAACCTATTGATGTCAATTTTGAGAGTTGGAATCTCTTGACAGGGAAGAACCTCCTGTAATGGCAAAATCTCCTCGAGCAGGAAGAATCTCTTGTAATGCCTCAACCTCCTGCTGAAACCAACTCTCCTATGAATAAGAATCAAGGAAGGTTTGGGGTTGTATATTCCAACTAAAAGGACCAAAGTACCTTGTTGGCATGATCAGGATCCAACACAGGGGAAGTCCAGAGTATACCGCTTTCGAAGACTAACTTTCAGTAACGGAGAGAATGGCGTAATTCCTCTATTTCTAATGATCTAACCCTCCTTGAATCTAGCAAAGTACTTCCTTCCTATAAGAGCTTTGAGAAAAGACTAGCGCGTGCGCGTCTGGTAATGGTGTTTAAGTATCAAGTATTTCTCCTTGTATTGTGCCTTTATCACAAAGTTAGTGTTTGCACAATATCCAATGGCCAATTTTGTTTCATATCAAATTATTTCTCAACTGTATTATGCCTTTATCTCACAAAGTTAAGTGTTTACATTCCAAAAACTATAGAAGATGCTCTAGGCTGTTCTGAATGGAGGCTTCTCCTTCTTATTGTGTGTGCCTTTATCTCACAAAAGTTAAATGTTTTACATTCCAAAAACTATAGAAGATGCTCTAGGCTGTTCTGAATGGAGCTTGTTTATTTCTAGAAGAGATGAAAGCTTTAGAAAAGAATGCTACTTGGGAAGCGTGTCTTTACCTCACGGTAAGAAGTTAGTAGGATGCAAATGGGTATTTAATGTTAAATACAACTCGGATGGATCACTTGAAAGGAGGAAGGCAGTTTGGTGGCCAAAGGTTTTACCCAAACTTATGGGATAGATTATTTAGAAACTTTTACTTTGTGGCATGAACACCATTAGGGTCTTACTATCTATTCTTTGTAAATCTAAAGCTGGCCCTTATTCGGATGGATGTAAAAATGCCTTTCTTCATGGTGATTTGTTAGAAGGAAGTCTATATGAACTCACCTCCTGGTTTTCTAAGGTATTTGGATCACGGTGTGCAAGTTGAAGAAGTCACTTTATGGACTAAAAGCAGAGTCCTAGAGCATGGTTTGATAGGTTTACCAAATGCATTAAGAGTTTGGGTTACTCACGGGTCCTCGATCACACTCTCTTTGTAAAAGTACCTTTGCAGGAAATAAAATTTCTGTTTTAATTGTCTACGTTGATGATATTATTCTCACAGGAATGATGATTTGGAAACCTTGTAATTAAAGAAGAGATTACACTGAATTTGAGATCAAGGATTTAGGTGAGCTAAGATACTTTCTAGGGATGGAAGTGGCGGATCTAAGCGAGAATTGTATTGTCCCAAAGGAAATACATCGGGATTTACTCAAAGAGCGAGGATGAGTGGCTCGCAAACGTGAAACTCCGTGGAGTTTAATCAAGTTGGAAGCTCTTGGGAAGGAGAACCTCACAATGGACAAAGGGAGATATCAAGATTAGTTGGGAAAGCTGATTTATCTCCCCAAGCTCATACAAGGCTGACATTGCATTTGCATTCGATCTAGTAGTCGATTCATGCACTCTCAGAGGAATGATCATATGGATGCTGTGTATAACGCCGGATTCTTAGGTACCTAAAAGTACACCGGAAAGGGCTACACTTCAAGAAATCGAGAGGATAGAGGAATTATGGCCTATCTGGATGCAGCATTGAAATTGGATCCCTTGTGAATGGGAGATCTACCTCAGTCTTGCACCATTATGCAGGGCAACTTGGTAACTTGGAGGAGCAAGAAACAAAGTGTGGTGGCGAGTCTTCTTGAGGCGAGATTTAGAGCAATAGCTCATGGAATATGTGAAGTATTGTGGCTGGAAAAATTATTGCAGGACTTAAGGTTTGAGAACATAGGACCTATGAAGCTCTCTTGTGATAATAAGGCAGCCATAAAAATATGCGAGAATCTGTTCAACATGATAGAACTAAGCATGTTAAGTGTGACACTTCATAAAGAAGATTGAGAAGGAACAATCGCATTCCCTTGTATACTTGCCATCAAGGCTGCAAGTGCTTGGATGTTACGACCAAGGGACTATTGAAGCCAACATTTGATCAACATGTTTCCAAGTTGGGAATGATAGATATCTTTGCACCAACTTGAGAAGTGTTGAAGGTCTTGTTTGTATCTAGGCAGGATTAGCTTAATTTAAGGCTTTTCTTTATTAGATTGTGGTCGAATTCAGCCTAAATTTACTCCTTAATTTAGGGCATTTCCTACTCCTTAATTTAGGGCTTTTCCTAATTTAAGGCAGTCCTTAAAGTCTGTTTTCCACCCTATATAAGGGGTATTTAGTACTTGAGAAAGTGAAGATATATGAAAAACCTTCTATCCTTTGTTTTGCCCTCATGTTTATTCCATTCTATTCATGTTGAGCCTCTAATTCAAAAATTCAATATTGCATTTGTTTATAGTGAGAACCAAAGAGAAACCATCTGTCCTATGTACAAGAAAATTTCTTACAGTTGACAACTTCAGTCAAAATTCTGTCATCAAACCCCTCTCCACCACTGGAGAGGGGTTTAACGATCAGGGAGGAGCAGTAGAAATTAAGATTATTCTCTTATTGATTCCTGGCATTCGCCAAATGATAAGACAGTAGCATCTGAAGCCAGTTTTTAAGAATGAGAATTTTAATTGGAAATAAAATCTTGGAAAAATTTCAGAACAATACTGGAAAAACAAACACAAATCAATCTCTCTCTCACTGTGTGTGTGTGTGTCTAATGGAAAGTGACAATCTTAGTCACTTATATTAAATATTCACACTACACACTCTACATAAGCATATCCCTATACATATATATACACTTCTAACAGTGCACCTCAAGTTTGAGCATGCATATCATACACACCCAACTTGTTACAGATATAGTCATTGTAGGTACCACATAATGCTTCGTAAAATATGAACTAACTGATCATTTGAACTAACAAACGTAGCAACAAGTTCTTTAGTCAAGTTTTTCATGAACAAAGTGACTGTCTATCTGAATGTGTTTAGTTCATTTATGAAACTTTGTTCTTGAAGCAATGTGTAATGCAGCTTGGTTATCACATAATAGCTTCATAGGAGTAGGTACTCATTCACTGAGTTCAGTTAGTAAATGCTTCAACCAGAGTAGCTTATTTATTCAGTTTCTGCACAAGAGCCGGCAATAGCAACTTGTTTTTTGCTCTTTCAGGAAATAAGATTGTCTCCTAGAAATACATAGCAAGCAGATGTGGAGCTCATTGTGAGCCAGACCATTTAGCATCATAGAAGCCTATGTAACCAGTATTCTAATATTTCCCTGAGCAATTTTAACATAATGAAGAATACGAGTAATTGTATCCCAACGAGGGACTCAAGGAGAGTCAAGGAACTGACTTGCAACACTAACTACAAACGAAATATCAGGGTGTGTTGTTAAATAGTTAAGCTTTCCGATCTTCCTCCTGTATTGAATAGAATTGAGATACAATTTTCCTCCTCTTGCCCCCAACACCTCTCATTCGAGCCAAAGCAAAGCAGCCAAGCCTGTCTCTAAGACAGTGCCCAGATCGTTACGCCTTTCGTGCATGTCGGAACCTAGGATTGACTCTTACAAAGAAAAAACCTCAGGAATTGAATCTACTTCCTTTCCACGGTTGGCCCACCCTTCCCAGGAAAAAAAGAAAATCTGCTCGTAAATTTAGACTTGGATCCATAGGAGTATTATATGGGCAAGATCCAAGCATACCCACCTCTGACAATATATAAACAACATTTTTCCATTAGGATATGAAGATACCTTGATATGAACAAGCAATTTCAATACCAAGGAAATACTCGAGGGAGCTCAGATCTTTGGTTTGAAATTGAGATTGCCGTAAAAATTTTAAAGCTTGAATGCCCTCCAAATCATCACTAGTTAAAAAAAAAAAGAAATTCGTCTATTAGTGGAGGACGTTTGATACAAAATAGAGTGATCTTTGACAGAGTGAAGAAAACCAAATTTTAAAATAGTATCACTAAAATGACCAAACCATGCTCTAGGAGACTTTTAGGCCATAAAGAGCCTTTTTGAGATGACACACCACAGGATCAACACTACCTCCCGGGCAACAAGACCAGTAGGTTGCTCTATATGGACTTTCTTGTGAAGGTCCACATTCAAGAAGGCATTTTTGACATCAAGTTGGTGGAGGGGCCAATTGTAGCAGATAGCTAAAGCCAATAAAAGGTAAATGGAAAATATTTTGGTGATAGAAGAAAAAGTATCTGCGTAATTGAGACCTTGAACTCGTGCGAAACCTTTAGCAACCAAACGGGATCTAAGTCTATCAATAGATCCATCAGGGAAGACTTTGATGGTGAAAATCCAATGATAATCAACTAGAGATTTCCCAAAAGGAAGAGAGACAAGATCCCAAGTGCCATTAGAATGCAAAACCTTCATCTCAACAACTATAGCAGCATGCCAACCAAGATGAGCAAAAGTTTGTTGAACAGAGTTAGGTATAGAGATACATGATATGAAAGAAATGAAAGCAGAATAAGCAGGGGATAAATGAGAGTAAGTGAGAAAATTATAGACTAGATGACCAGTAGTACAAGAGCATTCCCTCTTATGGAGGGCAATAAGTTGATCAAGATCAAACATACATGGGTTAAGAGCAAGATTAGAAGAAGCGGACATGGGAGGTACACGAGTCAGGTAGGAGGCGACTGCACAAAGGGGTTGGCCGCAGGAGGTACAAGTAGAATTAGGGTCATAAGAGAGGGTGGACTCCAATGAGCATAAATGAGTCAGATCAGTCCCATCAGGAAGGAAGAACAAAAGGAAGCGGACCTATAGAGTTATTAGAAGGGAGAATAGACGGAAACAACCTTGTGGAAGGGAGAGGACATGATTAATGATTGTGAACATCTAGAGGAATAGAACTAGATGAATAGTATGGAACGGACTCAAAGAAGGAAACATCAGCACAGACAAAAAATATGTAAAGTAGGTGAATAATACCGATAACCTTGTTGACAACGGGCATAGGCAAGAAAAATATATTTATGAGAATATGCTCCTAACTTATCTGATCTAGGCAACAATTGATGAACAAAATATACACAACTAAAAGTGCAAGGAGATAAAGAATATAGGACATCATGAGGGAATTAAATAGAATAAGGAATTTGAGATTGTAATACGAAGGAGGACATACGATTAATCAAATAACAAGAAGTAAGGATAGCATCACCCCAAAAACAAAAAGGAACGTGTGTATAAATCAATAAGATCCTAGCTGTCTCAATCAAATGTTGATACTTCCGTTTTGCCACTCCATTTTGTTTAGGAGTATGAGAATAGGAAGATTGATTAATAATACCTTGAGATGCCATAAAGGAACAAAACGAAGAAAAATACTCTCACATTATCACTACGTAATACACGAATTGGAATACCAAATTGGGTTTGAATTTTAGCACAAAAAGTAGTGAAAATAAAAAATGATTCTGAACGATCTTTTATTGAAAATAGCCAAGTCACACGAGAGTAACCATCAATGAAAAATACAAAATAACGATGACCATTTTAGATATAGTCTAACTAAGACTCCAAATATTTGAGTGAACTAAAGCAAAGTAGGTAGAGGCCCATTTATTGACTCGACTAGAGAATGGAGTATGACTATGCTTATCCAATTGACAAATAAGTTCTAATATGTAACTGAGATTGGGAATCATAATTTTTAAATTTGACAATGAGGGATGACCAAGATGATAGTGAATTTGTTTGGTAGTGGTAGCAATAGTGGTACAGGCTATGGAAGAGGATGCACCAAAATAGTAAAGTCTTTGTGACTTGTATCAATCGCTTTGCCTTTCTTTAGATTCTGTAGGGTCACAGATGTAGAGTTGAAGATGACAAAACATTGTAAAAGTTTAATAAGTTTGCTAACAGAAAATAAATTGAAAGGAAAAGTAGGGAGATACAAGATGAAAGATAAAGAAAGTGAAGGAATAGGAGATATAGAACTGATGCTACTTAGTGATACTAATGAACCATTAGCAAGATTTACACATGATATCTTATTAGAAGGATGTGAAGACGAAAATATGGAAGGATTACCACTCATATGATCAATGGCACCAGAATCAATGATCCACTAACTGGAAGAAGGAAAATCACTACAGGAAGATATGGAGTAGCCTGGCTAGACAAATAAGGTAGTGAAGGTAGTAACTAGCTGAGAAACTTAGAGTACTCATCCCTAGAGATAGTCGTAGTGGTGTTTTCTGGAGTGATGAGGCAGATGAACAAGGGAAGCCATCATGCGAACACCAGTTAGCTACTATAGCAATCCGAGGTGGACTTCTATAAAGTGCAATACAAGTCACTCATAGATGTCCCAATTTATGACAAAATAAATGGTGTGGATAGTGGCTACCACCACCATGACCTTGACCACAAGAAACTCAACCATCGGTGTCACCATGATTAGCACCATTAGAAATGAGGGCAGTCTGAAGAGAGCCTGGATTAGAGATCAGATATGGAGTAGGGATGGTGATAGGCTGGTGGGAGATGAGGGTAGCCTGATGTGGTCTAGGAGTAGCAATTGCATGTTGTAGAGTAACACGCATAACTTGATCACATGCCTCAAATATTGATGGAAGAAGAGACCCTCCTAGTATTTGTGCTTAAATTGGCTCATAGGCTAGTTGTAGAGCATGAAGATCATGTACAAGAATCATTTCCTCACATAATGTATGTAACACCTTAATATTGGTAGAGGGAGGAAAAATCTAGTTGAAATTAATTAGCGAAACACGTGCTAAGTGAAGATCCTCGGGATACTAGAGTCATGTGGCTGAAGAATACTAACATGAAATACAGCATCATAAATACGTGTGACGTCATTAGCAAACATCTCCTGCGCAAGAGACCAGACCTGATGACATGACTTACAAATATGGAAGAAATGCACAAAACTAGGATCAATAGATTGCCATAGAAAACCATGAAGGTAGGCATCCATTTGGTCCTAGTGTTGCAATTCAAAAGGAGACAAATTGTAGCTAGGGGTTTGATTAAAAAAATGCAACAAACCATGACCTTAAAACTTCTCATCCACTGCAATAGTCCAACTAGCATAATTTTCATCTGTTAATTTCTCAATTATAATATTCGGAGTTCCTAAGAAAGAGGGAAATGTAAGTAAGGAGAATTGTTGTCTAGGGATTACTGAACTCACATCACTTTGTAGGGTTGACAAAGAAGCCATTCTTATAACAACAATAAAAGGTGCAGAAATCTACATGCAACTCAAATAAGCAAAGTACCAACTTTCGCTCAATCAACATTATACAAAAAGGAACAAAGGGAAGAAAGAACGAACTATGCTGCAAAGGGAAGAAAGAACCAGTAGAACAGCAGGAAAGAGAATAGAAAACTGGTTCTGGGATGGCTGGCATGTGTGCCTGCAATAGAGGCAGCTTATTGCAAACAGAAGGGGAATGGTATCAACAAAGAACAATCGGACTAGTGAACCTGTGTAGATCTAAGTCAAAAGGTTTTGCCAGAAAAAGCCAAATCCTAGTTGGCAACAGAGGTGCATGTATCGTAGAGGGCTGGTGATCACCGACCAGCTGAATCATCGCCTAAGTGTGAGGATGATGATGACATAATTCACTTTCCATTTTTTGGGGCTTTTTTCAAAATGAGATTTTATTAACCTTTGCCCCTTTAATTTTTTCCCAATTTGATGACATAATAATTATTTTTGTAAAAATACTAAAATAAGTATAGCATATTTTCATAAATAAGAATTGCTTCGTGCTATGCACACAAATGAAACTTGTTAGTTATATAGTTTTGAAACTTGATAACACAATTTTGCAGCTAGGATTGAAAAGCCAAAATGAGAAATGGACATTCCTAGTTTTACTATATTCCCTTGCTTTCTTTCTTTTATTTTTTTTGGCACTATTTTCCCTTGAATTTTTTCCTCATTTGGTGTCATAATAATTATTTGTATTAAAAATAGTAAAATAGGTATAACATGTTTTCATAAATAAGAATGCCTCATGCTATGCACGCAATTGAAACTTGTTACTCATTACGGAGCTTTTATAGTGTTTTGAAACTCGACAACACAACTTTGCAGCTAGGATTGAACAGTCAAAATGAGATGATTTTTTATTTCTCTACCTGATCACAGCAAGACCCAGCCATATCAATTTGATAACTGCATCTTTTCAGTTTGTGTAGTCTGGGCAATCTTCTATGGAAAGTTTGCCTAAACAAGAAGCCAAACCAAGGAAAAAAGCTACTGGGCCATGCCCATGTATACTAGTTAACAGCAGAAGTATAGCTGCGGCAAAATATTTGACTTCAACTTCCTAGCTTCAGTGGGCAATAACCAAGCAGTTCTGTCAGAGTGGAAGCGTCTCTCTGCTTTTGATGCAGCACAAGCGTGGGTTCAAATTGAACGGATTTTATTAACTCGTTTAGGCTTTAGGAAGGTAGGAGGCTATAGGTTTCCTTGTTTGAAGAAGACTTGAATCTGAAATCAATGATTAAAAAAAATGTAAAACGAGATTAATCTCTAGGAATCACTCCTAGAACCCTTCAGAGTCACACCTAGGGACCTTTAGGTATCACACAATCTATGAGGAAGACAAATAGTCTTGCTGAAATTTAATTGAACTCAAACTATTAATTTCTCTTCTTGAAGAGGCACATTATTTATAGACTACAAAACTAAAAACAATTTAGATTAGGATTTCTAATTTATACTAAGATTGAGATTAGGATTTTTATGAGCTTAAATCCAATCCTTGATAGGAAATTAGACTTTAAGAAATCCTTTACCTAACTAGACTCAACTCAACAAAACAAAGACCCAATAGGATTTACTAAAACATCTAAATAATTCTAAACTCAATTAAGGCAGCTCCTATAAATTAACCAAGATCACAAATTGGATCCCTATCTTCCAAAGCATCCCAAATTAGGGTTTGGGCTATGGAATTTTCTTTACTCCTCTTCTTGTAGACTTTAGTAACTTTTTGCCATTTATCTTCATCAGCTTTCCGAAATGATGTGTAGAAGTAGACCATTGGTGGCCATATGAAGATTTAAGTATTCATGTCATTACCAACGTGAGACATAATAAAAACTCTTGTTGCAAATGTCAAGTAATTGATTCTAGAATGGTAAGGAGTCAATGGAGTACCCTTGGCTTTTGAAGAGTCATCTTGAATTAAATCATAGAATACAATGAGCACCCTTCTTTTGAGAGATTTCAAATTGTTATTAATTATAAATGCTCAGGTACTGATTCTAGTGAGGGCTAGGTCTCCCTTCTGATACTTCAGTCCATTCAACATTGACTAGGATGATTTCTCATTCACAGTTCAAAAGCAAATAATTCCCATTGGCAACTTGAGCAGACTTAATAGCAGTAGACATTTGTGGAAGAATTACTTCATATGATCAGTGGCCCGTGAATTAATAAGCCAAGTTTTAGAAGCAGTTGAAATAAAAGAGAAACCAAAATTGTCTTCTTGAGAAGATACTGGAGAAACATGAGAAGCAGAAGCTAGAGAAGTATTAGTAAGAGCAATTAAGGAAGAATTCTTTGAATTTTTCTCTCGGATTGCTTAAGTTTATACTAGTTCAGATAACCATGCTTTTTCCAGCAAACATCAACCATATAGTGAGTGAAAAAATGAGGTTGAGGGACTGTCAAATATACAGGAGCATGATTAGAAGTACTCTTTTGGACCACTAGAGCTGAAGCCTCAAAGTAAACTTCCACCCCCACAGCGCAACTTCTTCACAGACATGTGAATATACTTCTTCTAGGCTTTGTAAAGGAGAGGCAGCTAAAATATTACTAATAATTGATCTGAATTGTGATCAAGACCTGCAAGAAATATATATTTCCTATCCTAAGTAACACACTTCCTTTGTTTCTCAGAATCAATAGCACAATATAGCTCCCCTTGATTGCATCCCAAACTGCAAACAGAAATTATTAACTGGTTATATTTCTTGGTCAGTCCATGTACAGATTTATAGCTATACAAGAGACTAAAAATAAGGTAAGAAATCCTAGAGTCCTAGAGAATAAAGTAATTACAGTTCTAATACAACTGTACAACAACTATTCTAGGAAACTAAATCACATATCCTAATTTACCCGTAAATCTTGCAACACTCCCCCTCAAGCTGGCTTAAAGATGTCTTCCATAGCTAGCTTGCTTACTAGATATTCAAACTGTCCTTTGTGTAGCCCTTTGGTTAGTATGTCTGCTGTCTGATCTGTAGTTGGTACATAGGAAAGACAAATCAATCCACTTTCAATCTTCTCTTTGATAAAATGTTTGTCAACTTCAATGTGTTTTGTTCTATCATGTAAAACTGGATTGTGAGCGATTGAGATGGCTGCTTTATTATCACAATACACCTTCATAGGATGAGATACCGAAACCTTTAGTTCTTCAAACACTCTTTTTAACCAAATTGCCTCGCTAATCCCATGAGCAAGGGACCTGAACTCAGCCTCGGCACTACTTCGAGCCACTACATTCTGTTTTTTACTTTGCCATGTGATAAGATTTCCTCCAACAAAGGTGCAGTAGCCTGAAGTAGAACGTCTGTCAATAGTGCAACCAGCCCAATCTGCATCAGTGTAGACTTCTATTTGTAAATTGTTATTCTTCCGAAACATAAGACCCTTTCCAGGGGTTCCTTTAAGATATCTCAGAATCCTATAGGCTGCATCAAAGTGTTCTTGACCAGGTGAATGCATAAACTGGCTAACCATACTCACAGCAAAGGCAATATCTGGACGGGTATGTGACAAGTAGATTAATTTCCCTACAAGTCTTTGAAATTTTCCCTTATCAACCACCTTTTCAGCTGTAGCTAGATTAAGTCTCAAATTAGCATCAAGTGGAGTATCCATAGCTTTACACCCTAGAAGACCTGTTTCTTTGAGAAGATCAAGGATATATTTCCTTGGTTTACAAAGATACCCTTCTTTGATCTGGCAAACTCCATACCAAGAAAATACTTTAATAATCCCAAATCTTTAATCTCAAAATCTTGTGCCAACTTCTTCTTCAAGTCTGCTATTTCATCCACATCATCACCGGTCAAGATAATATCATCCACATAGACAATTAAGATGGATATCTTACCTTTCTCCGAATGTTTATAAAACATTGTGTGATGAGCTTGGCCTTGCAGATAACCATGGTTTTTTACTGCTTTTCTAAAACATTCAAACCAAGCTCTTGGAGACTGTTTAAGGCCATATAGAGATTTTTGGTTCTGAGACTTTATCTTGTCCCATCATCATCTCAAATCCTGGAGGTAGGCTCATGAACACTTCTTCCTCTAAATCCCCATTCAGGAATGCATTCTTGACATCCAACTGATGTAATGGCCAGTCATAGTTAGCAGCTAAAGACAATAGTACTCGGATGGAATTGATTTTTGCAACAGGAGAGAAGGTTTCCTGATAATCAATCCCGTAGGTTTGAGTAAACCCTTTAGCAACTAATCTTGCCTTGTATCTTTCAATACTCCCATCTGCCTTAGTCTTTACTGTAAACACCCATTTACACCCGACAATTTTCTGCTCTTTGGGTGAATCAACAACTTCCCATGTCCCGTTCTTCTTTAGAGCATTAATCTCCTCCATAACCGTTGATTTCCAGTCAGGATCATCAAGTGCTTCTTGTATGTTTCTCGGGATAAACAAGTTAGATAATTTAGATATAAAGGCATTATGTTTTATTGAGAGTTTAGCATGTGAAAGATATCAGGATATAGGATGATGGGTACGTTTAGCTTTCCTAATAGCAATAGGATTATCTAGATCACTAGGCTCAGTATTAGGTACTTGGAAAGGAAGTGAATCAACATTTTGTTCAATATGAACTGAATTAATGTTATGTATACCGAGTTTCGAGTTACATTCTCGAGAGAAATTGATTGACCTGGTGCTAAAGAAACCGTGTCCTTCTTGTATTTTTGATGACCTTTCTTCCTTGAATAAACTAGGGTCTCTTTACCATGTTCAGTAGAAGCTTTGGGTAGTATTTCTCCCCCTGTCGAGGATTCAGAAACGTTTGGCAAAGCAGATTCCTCAATATTACTGATTTCTTCTTCAGTAGAGTCAATGGTTTTAGGTAAAGGAGTAGTAGACATATCCTCCCAAAAATTTCCTTCTTTTCCTATCTCCCCCGGAAGAGAAATTTTCTTAAAAAAAGGTTTATTTTCAAGAAAAGTAACATCCATAGAAACAACGATTTTTTTAGTGTGAGGATTAAAGCACTTATATCCCTTTTGGCTAGAAGCATAACCAACAAAAATACATTTTTCAGCCCTTGGATCAAGTTTAGATCTCCCTTTAGGATTGGTGTAAACATATGCTATGCACCCAAATATTTTAAGAGGAAGAGTAGAAGGGAGACGGGATGCTGGAAAACATGATTTCATACGCTCAAGGGGAGTAATAAAATTTAGAACACGAGTAGGCATTCGATTAATAAGGTAAGCTGCAGTTAAAATAGCTTCCCCCCATAAATATTTAGGAACATTCATGGAAAACATAATAGCCCGAGAGACTTCAAGAAGATGTTTATTTTTAGTTCCAATACCATTTTGTTGAGGGTATTAACACAAGTGGTTTGATGATGAATCCCTTTCTCGGTAAAAAATCTCCAAGAATTCCTTTAAAGTATTCAGTTCCATTATACATTTGAAGAATCCCAATTCTGGTTTCAAAAGATTCTCAAGCATAGAGTAAAACATTTTAAAGAGTTTTTCAACTTCAGATTTTCGACATCAAGTAAACCCAACATAAGCGGGTATGATCATCAATAAGCGTCACAAACCATTTCTTATTTGAGGAGTATTGATCCTTGACGGACCCCAAATGTCACTATGGATTAAGTAAAATGGTTTGGAGGCTTGATAATTTTTGGACAATAAACGTTCTTATGACTCTTAGATAAAATGCAGTTTTCACAAACTAATTTAGAACAGTCTCGCTTTAAATAAACTAGGGAAGATTTTTTAAGATAAGGAAAGCTAGGATGCCTAACCTATAATGCCAAAGCATAACTTTATTCATAGCTGGATTGGACAGAATACTACTCAACCCTTGAGCTCCTTTATTCTCGGACTTGTGATCTTCAAAAATATAGAGGCCATTGATTAATTTATGCCAATCATCTTGAGGTCGGATCTGGAAGACAGTATGGTTCAAAGAATATAATACAACGATTAGCGTCTTTGCAGAATTTCCTAAGCGATAGTAGATTACAAGTAAGTTTGGGAGCATGTAAGACATTCTTTAAGGAAATATTTTCCGTAAGATTTACCAAACCTTTGCGGCTATAGAAGAGTAAGAGTCATCTGCGTCGAATTTTTCATGGCGAGCAGGGGATAGTAAGAAGAAAATAAGTTAGACAAACTTGTCATATGGTCAGAGGCTCCTGAATCTACAATCCAAGAAGCAGAATAATTTAGGGAGGGACAGGATAATGCCTTAGAAGTAGTACCTGCTTGAGCCACGGAAGCATTAGGAGCACTTGCTAAACCTGAGTTGACCTTCAGCAGTTTGAGTAGTTGATCAATTTGCTCTTTGTCGAGGGTGGTCAAGTTGGCCTCATGTGCACTAGGATTCTTATTAAACCGTCCCTCATGAGAGCCTTTCCAGTTGGCTGGTTTACCATGAAGTTTCCAGCATGTCTCACGTGTATGACGTGGTTTGTTGCAATAGTCACACCAAACACGAGATTTTTCATCTGATTTCTTGTGTTGGCCAGAATTCTTTGCAGCCGCAAGAGCAGAGTTTTCAATAGAACTGCTTGAGGTTCTCTTGCCAAGCATAACAAGGCGACGACTTTCCTCACGGCGGACTTCAGAGAACACTTCACCAAGAGGTGGGAGCGGCTGTCTTCCAATGATCCTGCCTCTAACCTCATCAAACTCCACATTAAGTCCAATAAGAAACTTAAAAATACGATTATCCTCCACCATTTTTTTATAATGGTCAAAATCATGTGTACATCGCCATTCATAAGTATTGAACATATCCAAGTCTTGCCACAGACGTTTCAAGGAGTTAAAATACTTAGTGATAGAATTCTCACCTTTGATGAATTTCTTCTAATTGCAGGGTTAGCTCATATACTTGAGATTGATTCCCCAAGTCTGAGTACATTTAACTAACATTGTCCCAAAGCTCCTTGGCTGTATGATAGCACATATAGTTGGAGCTTATATCTTCTTCCATGGAATTCACCAACCATGTCATCACCATCGAGTTTTCTGCGTCCCACTTCGCATAGCTAGAATCACCAAGTGCAGGTTCCGTCTTTTCCCCAGTCAAATATCCCATCTTGCCCCTACCACGGACAAACATGCGCACTGATTGGGACCAGCGCAAGAAATTCTCTCCATTCAGTTTAATTGTGGTAATCTGAATAGAGTGAGATTCAGAGGGAATCTGAGTAGGGTGTGTGGAGGGATGAAGAGTTATAGTATCGGTTGTCCCTGAGGTTTCAGACATGATAAATAGATAGAGAAGAAAATTTCAGAGGTTGGGACTACTGCTTGCGCACAAAAAAAAATTTGCTGTAGGAAAAAACTGCAGCAAATAAAGCTTGATAAATCAAGTGTGGCTGGCCGATGAAGGCTACTGCAAAGATGCAGGACAAAATAGGTATAGATGACGGCTAGAGATGCAGAAAATAGGGTTTCTGGTCTCTGATACCATGCAAACAGAAATTATTAACTGGTTATATTTCTTGGTCAGTCCATGTACAGATTTATAGCTATACAAGAGACTAAAAATAAGGTAAGAAATCCTAGAGTCCTAGAGAATAAAGTAATTACAGTTCTAATACAACTGTACAACAACTATTCTAGGAAACTAAATCACATATCCTAATTTACCTGTAAATCTTGCAACACAAACCTCTTTAGTGGTTCCACACTGTAGAAAGAGTAACATTGAGGCAATGTTTGGATTATATCTTATATACAAAAAATTATTTTTTCTCACAAAACAAATAAAATCTCCAGACACATTTTTATTTCAAAATTTAAAATTTAAAATTTAAAAATTTCCCTCCCAAATTCTCCTCACATAATTTTAAAATTTTTTCCCTCTAATACACATTTTATTATTCTCCCTCCAAAATACTTTTTCTTACAAAAAAATCCCACCAAAATTTTGACACGTTCCAATACAAAATTTCTCAAAAAAACCACAATCCAAACATAGCTTAAGTTATCAGTCATGGAATTAGTGAGCCAAGATTTGACAAGTGCATCTTCAGCTTCACATTCATCCTAGGTAGAATCATCTTTTGCAGGTGCAACCATTTTCCCTGTAATATAGCCCATCTTCTTTCTGCCAGCAATATGCATCTCTAAAATCTGGGAACAAATGCGATAATTAGTTCCCTCCAATTTTAATTTGGATTGGTGAAATTCATTAGTGGTCACAGTGGGGAATTTTTTCCTACCAAAAGTCTGTGTGTGCCTTTTGGTAGACATGAGTTGGTCTATATGACGGATACGGTTTTGCAGGGGGGAAAAAGGATGACAACTCATCAAAGATCTTTTCCCCTATCTCTGATACCAAATTGATAAATGACTGAATTAGTAAATTTCATATACCTCTAAAGGTACTTATACAAGATACACATACCTATCAAAGGTAGGTCAACTGTAAAGATTCATATCACTAAACTAAGCAATAGACAAGGAAATAATATAGCTATATTTGCCCTAACTAGAACAATACTTGAGTATTCTGCAATACTTTTAGGTTAGTGTCTTATTTGCACGGTGCTAATCCTAGTTAGTATTTTGTTCAAAATTGGGTGACTATCTGTAAATTTCAATCCACTAGATACGGGGGGAATGCCCGAGTAATCTTACTGGCTATATAGCTTTCGCAATGCCCGCTAGATTGCAGCCAAAAGTCCTATTTCTTATTTACTTGAGAAGCATTACAATTACTCATCTGAAAGTTACCATTAAGCTTCACAAGTGCTTGAAATGAGTGAATGTCTTTTTGACAAGCAACGAATTTCAGTCAAGAAATGGGGTCAGATTAATGAGAAGTCAAGGATGAAACATGTTTTGTTTTTCATACTTTGGATGATAATGACAAAGACATAGAGCCAGATTAAGCAAATATGAAACTTGTGTAGCCCTTAGCATTATATGAGGTGAGATGGATCCCCTTAACACGCCTTGACTTTTCATGGTTGGAAAAGACCCACCCACTCAAACTATTTAAATTTCATGCCTAACGGGATACTGTAAGAGATTCCTGGACATCAATACAGAGGTGTGGTTAGTTTATATTTGTTGATGCTTTAGTGGTTTTATTAACTTTATCACATCTGCATAAATTTCAAATTATATATTCTTTTATGCCTGCAATTCTCTTGTCAAGAATAGGTGTTTAATGTTCATAAGCATATGAATGGCTTTGTCTGCATCACTTGGACATGCAATTTGATTTGCGAGTTAAAAATGCATCTAAATTTGTAGGTGCGGGTTCTTTGAGCATTTCATTTCCTGTTGTGCAATTGAACATATGTATGGTTTTGTCTGCATCATTTCCTGTTCTACATAATTTTCAAATTATATATTCTTTTATGCCTGCAATTCTCTTGCCAAGAATAGGTGTTTAATGTTCATAAACATATGGCTTTGTCTGCATCACTTACACATGCAATTTGATTTATGAGTTCAAAATGCATCTAAATTCGTAGGTGCCCTTTCTTTGACCATTTCATTTTCTGTTATGCAATTGATCTACTCTAATTCTCAGGTAATGGCTAGTGACGGGCTTTGGGATGTGGTAAGTGAAGCTGATGTGGTGAGTATAATCAGAGATACTGTGAAAGAACCTGGGATGTGCTCGAAGAGATTGGCTACTGAAGCCACTGAACGAGGCAGCAAAGACAACATCACAGTTATTGTTGTCTTCCTCCGTCCAGTTTCCACAGCAGAGAGAATTTACTAGATTTTTATGAGTCAGTCTTTTTAATTCTCAATTATTGGAAATTAATGTGTGAAAAGTGAATCAGAAACGCAACATGCAGCCGCTTGTAATGTATGTATCTTCAGTTTGATCCTTTTATTTTCCTTCATATTAAGCCAAAACTTGAAGGGGCCTTGGCATAGCGGGTAGAGCTGTTACCATGCGAGTTGTGGTCATAGGTTTGAGTTGCAGAAACCGCCTCTTATTCAAGTATAAGATAAGGTTGCATACATTAAGGCAACGTCTTGACCCTTCCTCGGACGCCACAGATGTTTCCATGCAGTAGGCTCCCTTATTAAGCCAAAACTTAATTATTTTGTTGTTAATAAGCAATAAAATGTGGCTATCTGCCGGTATTGATGCCAGCATAGTTTCCATGCTATTTACATCACTGTTGTAGCTATTGAAAGGAGTTTTTTTTGTTCATTAAAAAGTCGATAATTGTATTACCTTTGTAACAATGAACATTTACAATCAAATGTCCCCCAAAATTGGACTCTTCCTATCTCTAGTCTTGGTTAAAACAAAATGATAACATGTTGCTTATACTGAATTCTTGCTTCTTTTTCTTTTTTATATTTTTTTTGGCCCAAAAACGTTATTCTTTTTACTGCTGACAAACGATTAGACTTTACATGTGACTAACTTCATTTCCTAATGTATGTACAAATGAAAGGAACAAACAGTAAACGTACTAGCCACTTGCAAAATGCTCAAGAGCAGTGTACCTAATTTGGCATCTTGAGCATCCTTCGTGAGGATTTTGTTAATAGCCTCCGACCATTTGATTGAACTTCATTCATTGTCTAGCTCTCTCGTACAGCAAAGATAATTTCTTACCTAATTATTTAGCTTCTTCCATTATGGCAATCAGTGTCTCCTTGTCCTGCTGAAGTATTAGAACTTCAATCTTGTTCAGCTCCCTCTGTGTTCTTAAAATTTGTATTCATACCATTTCTACTTTAGAAATTGATACTACTATTTCTATCCTTCCATTTCTCCCAGAAAATGTTCATAATCAAAGCGATCTGTTGTTCCCAATAACAACCTCTATGAAGTAACTCCACCATCTATTGAAAGAAAAAGAAAAGCACATGCCCCACCGTTTCCTCCTTCCCCATCCTATGTAAATTGCATAACCCTTCTCAGTTTTGCTGTGCAGCATTTCATTGACGGATACAATTCTATGAAAGGACACTTCCAAGTACAGTGCTTGACCTTTATATTATTCATTCAAGCTCTAAAGTTGTTTCCAAGCTTTTGAGCAATTCAGTGGTGAACTTGTTTGTCCTCTACAGTATATTTAAGCTGATCCTAGCATTGGAGGAAGTTTTACAATTTTTAGCTTCAGCATTCCCATCGTCTCGCAGGAATCTGCTTCATTTTCCTAAACTATTCTGTAGTAATTGTAGGAAACCAAATCAAAGAACGCAGCGAAAATTTAAAAATTTTTAGTTTCCTCTAAGGATCCATACGAAGTGAAATCAAATTGGTAGTGAAGATTGTTACCTTACTGGTAGTGTAGCCTTGTTGATTGTTGGAGATTGTTGATTGTCGAATCACAAGCAAAACTAATCTAGCCTTGCCTCTATGGTATCTACACGATCGTTTCCAAGCCTCAAGTTAATTGTCAAACAATTAACTAAAGAAAGAAATAACAAAATTCTTTTAGTGCTAGCTAAGATTTTGTTACTTGGGTATTCCTTCAAGTTCTCAACTTAAGGATTGGTTTTCTATTTTGAGTTCTCAATTCAAATTTTGGTTTTTGTTCTTATTTCTCAAATAAGGAGTGGTGTCTATATTGAACAAGAGAAGAATAATCAATAAAATTCGTGCACCAAGAATAGCACACAATTTTCTTCAACAAAGAAAGCTTAAAAGGAAAACTCTCTCAATGAAAGTGTCCCTTAGGTTTCTTTATTGCATCCAACAGTTTTTCTTCATTTGTATTTATGTGAACAGCTGCCTTTTCACATTTCATATACCAGAAATTGAATTGCAATATGTTGCACATGGTTGTCTTTTCATTTTCCAATAAATAGCTGCCTTTTCATTTTCATAAAATGAGTTACAATGTATTACATATACATTCATGGCTGCCTTTTCATTTTCCAATAACCATTTTGATCATTATTTAATTAATAAATCTAAAACTCATTTTGGATTTATTAATATTAATAGAACCAAAATATTTTGGCCTTAGATCCAAAACCGTTTTAAAACGAAAACCCGATAGATTCCTATTCTCAATAGGATTCTCAAATTAATCAAAATTTCATCACATGAATTTTGCACTTCTTTTGAATACGATCTAAGTGTGTGACCCAATAGGTTCTCATAACGTTGGCATTGACATAAAATATATTTTATGCCAAAAGTAATGAGCGGTGTCTAGCAACACATCAATACTACCCAAGTCATGAGAATATTAGTAATTCGACATTACTTTTATTGTGATAGATATTATTGTGTAATTAAATCCCTTTACACTAGATATCTTGATCGAACACAAGCCATGGATCGTGTCATGCTCGTATAGTTTAATCTTTGCATTTCTTGATTCCCGAGTAGACACATCTATACAAATGAGCCCGATATCACATATCGACTCATTTGAGCACGGCCATGCATTTTATGGTCTTATTCAATCAAGGGGCCCAAAGGTATCACTCCCATTATATAGGAAAGGCAAATCATTTCTTGATCACTCAACATCCCACTACATGATTTATTACATATCCAATTACTACTTTTATAGTTCACCCTTTTATGGGTAACGTTTAGTAGTATCAAAATATGTAACTCCTCATGTTGGGATTTCTGAGGATCTCAAGTCTAAGGATTATTTACACCATTATCACTATGAGAAATATTTATGACACTTCATATAATAATCCATGTAATATTTCTCATGGTGGGTCAATCTAGTACATTGTTCTCTAACATGTACCCATGTGTTGACTTGATATCTCATATCATAAACAATTTCATCAGTCACTACACATACTAGTCTTAATGCATTATCATTGTCCCATTTTATGATAATACTCGACTAGGGATAGTTTTAGAATAATTAAATTCTTGGGACATTATTATGTTTATTTCATAAAACACAGATATAAGATAAACATAATAATTAGTGCCATTAATTATGAACATTATGATACAATATATGCATATACCATCATCATATGATTGGTTCTTAGGGCATAATCCAACAGTAATATTTTTACCAGCAATTTACTATTCCACTTGCCTTTCAAATTAATTTAACAAACATATCTTGCATACCATCTCAAGTCTTTGAGAGAAAATTTTACTATTTTCTAACCTCATTCCAAAATTACTGTGTAATTACCACAATATCACCAATCATAAAGGAAACTCCAAAACCTAAGAAGCATCTGGTGACGCCTTGACATCCCAGAAATTGCACTAGTTAAAATATTTTGCTGTCAATATCTTACTGACATATTAGGTTTAATAATAAGTATTCAGCATTATGTGGCTAGTAAAGTAGTATTAAAGCATTTTAAGCAGGAATTTCGTGTTGGGGAGAAAAGTTAAACAGAAAAAAAGAAAAAAAACCAGTGTATGGAATTTAGAAAGCATAACATTGATCACCACATATGGCATATTTAAGAGATTTTATAAGGGGTTATGCGTAACAGTGGCTGCCGGGTTCCCTTCTCTCATCCGTTGATTTTAAATTTCAAAACTCCATATTTTAGTTCATTGTTTCAACTGAACCAATGAGGTTTTTTTTTTCTTCTTCTTCTTCTTCTAATAGGTCTCTCTCCTAGCGAGCAGAGTGCTTTCTTTCTCTTTCAGGAGAATTCCGGTCTCATTAGAGTGCTCAGTTCAACCTAGTTTTTCTCCAAGGAAACTTGTCGTTGACTTTGGTTGTTTCTATTTTATTTCCTTTCCCTTCAGTGCTCTTACAGAATCTTTCTGTTTCTAAATTTCTGTAGCTATTCCTCTTTTTTCTGGTTTTGTACAATAGTAGTGAATCTAGTAAACTTAATAGCCAAAAACACTATCTGACTATTTTCACGGCTTCTCATACTTACTTAGTAGCATCGTGGTCTTTCTAGCTTCAATTACAGCCGCGGTTCCCTCCAAATACATCTTCTCCAGAAGTGAAGCTCAAGGTTTTGTGACTTACCCGCAAAGAGTAGTATGGCGGAGGAGTTAGTGGAACAATTTCGGCAATGCCAACTATCCAAAAATGAGAAGCTGGGAGTTGAAATTCAAGAACAAGATGTAAAGATTAGCAAGGAGTTGTGTGGAAGAAGCTTAGCAGGGAAAATATATGGTGATAAAATAGTTAACTCTACAGGTTTGAAACTCACCTTGGCGAAAATCTGGCCGACCTAGAGTTTGTTCTTGGTTATAGAGCATGGTCCAAACCTTTTTCAATTTGTATTCAACGGTCTAGCAGACAGGAAGAAGGTGTTAAAAGGTTAAATCATTGTCTTTTGATCAACAATATCTAGTTTTAAAAGAATGGTCCATGGGGATGAATATATATACGGAGGCGTTCAATCAAATTGATATGTGGGTTCAGATATGGAATATCCCCACTCATTGGCTGTCCAGAGAAATAAGTATGAAAATTGGGAAACTGTTTCCGAAAGTTTGGGATGTGGACATTTCTAGTACGGGCAGCAAATTGGCAGATGTTTAAAGCTGTATGTTACCATAGACTTGGATCAGCCTTTGTTGTGAGGTACACAAGTTAAGCTCCAAGAGCAGCAGTGTTGGGTTATTTTCAGATATGAACAGTTACTCAATTTTTGTTCTTATAGTGGCTGCATTGGACATCTAAAAAATACTTGTGGGATCCGCAAAAATGATTGTAAGAATAACAAGCTGAAAGAGAGTCAATTTGGTGAATGGCTAAAGGTTGATTCGGTCAAGAGAGGGTACAAACCGAGTGATCAAGTAGTCGTAGGGCCTGGAAGTCAAGCTAGAAAAAATACTATGGTCGAAAAACTGTGGTTGCCACCCCTCTCTCTGGTGAAAGCAATTCTCCCATGATCCCTGTGGTTGACCCAAGCAAAGGGTCCACGAGTAAGGCTATGAGTCCTTCTATATAAAGGGCCTTGGATTATGAAGCAGTTGCACCAACGGAATTAGTCAGTACACTTATGGAAGAAACAAGACCGATACCATCCACATTGGAGTTTACTTCAGTAAACAACTTGATCTCAGAGGAACACACTAGGGAAAGGGTTACAATGGACTCGGATGGGATGATACAGGAAAAGGTGAGTGATCGTGAAGAGGAGCAAGCAGAGAAGACGGATAATCAGAATCTTGAAGCTGATCTTTTTGCCCTAGAGTATAATCTGGTCAACGTTCCAATGATGATGGTGGTTGCCTCAAATCCTCCACAAAAAGCTCCCCAAATATCATAGCTGAATGTAGCAGAAATGGTGGCCAAAGTTTCGGGGATTCGAACAAGAAAATGGCATTGCAAAGTTGTTTCCAGAGTTCCGCAACCACTAGGGATTCAAACCTTGGTGTAGCCACATCATAGTGCAGGGGAAAAACGAAAAGGGATCATTTAAGAAGGTAAGGAAGAATCCGAGGGTGAGCGGGGACAGGAAGGAAGACAGAAAAGAAGGAATCAAGGCCTTATCATTCGTGATTTACAGGTAGAGGAAGCCAGCCCTAAATGGCCCCAAGCTAATCAATGAAAATTTGTGCTTGGAATTGTAGAGGTCTAGGCAGAATCAAACAATGTAGAGTTGACTTGCTGAAGTCGGCCAATGCCGCGCATACTAATGCAGCACTAAGGATAAGGGAGATCAAAGTGCAAATGGAATTGCTTAGCCAAGCAGGTGGTACAAGAGACTGGCAAATTTGGAAGAAGCTAAGAGAAGATTTGCACAAAGCGTATAGTGAAGAGGAAAAGTACTGGCACCAAAAGCCCGCATTCAATGGCTAAAAGAAGGAGAAAAGAACACAAAGTTTTTTCACGCTTCTACAGTGCAAAGAAGAAGATTGAATGCAATTGACAGGCTAGTGAAGGAAAATAGACGGATTTGCACCAATCCTGAGGAAATCAAACAGGAAATTTCTGATTTTTACTCTACACTTTTTAGTACCTCTTCTCCTACGACTGATCCAACTTTTTTACTAGGTATCTCAACCGTAATTACAAGTGCCATGAACCAAAGACTAACCAGACTAGTCGAGAATGCTGAGATCCAGAACGCTTTATTTAGTATGCATCCTAATAAGGCACCAGGACCGGATGGTATGACTCCACTCTTTTTTCAAAACTATTGGCATGTAGTTCAAAAGGATATCATCTTTGCTGTTAAAAGTTTTTTTGTCAATTCAAGAATGATGAAGAGTGTAAACCATACACTTATTACTCTTATCCCCAAAATAAAGAACCCAACCCAAATAGCCCAATATAGGCCTATTAGCTTATGCAATGTTGGCTATAAAATAATATTTAAGATTCTGGTTGAAAGAATAAAACCTTGCCTCAATGTTTGCATACATGAAAGCCAAGCTGCTTTTGTCCTTGAAAGACAAATCACGGACAACTCACGTTGTTATTGAAAGACAAATCACGTTGTTATTGCACATGAATGCATACACCATATTAAGAGCCTTAACAAATTAAGAAAATGTTTTATGGCCTTGAAATTAGACATGGCAAAGGTTTTTGATTGAGTTGAGTGGGGTTTTTTATCTCAAGTATTACTTAAGATGGGCTTCTCTACAAAGTTCATAGATTGGGTTATAATATGCATAAGTACCTCATCCTTTTCTTTTAACATAAATGGTGAAGTTAGCGGCTATGTGCAACCTACAAGAGATATTAGACAAGGAGATCCACTATCTTCTTATTTATATATAATCATTTCGGAAGTTTTTTCATTTTTAATTAGAAAGGCTGTAAGTGAGGGTACCTACTGGGGAATGAGACTATGTCGTAAAGGTCCGCTTCTCACTCATCTTTTTTTTTTTTGTAGACGACTCACTAATTTTTGGTGAAGCGACAGTGGAGCAGGCTCAGCACATTCAAAGGATCATCGCAGATTACTGTGAAGCATCAGGGCAGAAAGTCAATCTGGATAAATCTTCGGTCCTTTTCAGCAGGCACTTAGTGGATAGTGATAAAGCTGCCATTATTTAGGTGTTAAATGGGATCAAGGAGCAAATGACTGCCAGATACTTAGGATTGCCCTTGGGTATCGGTAAATCTAAGAAAGAAGTCTTTGTATATGTCATTGATGCGGTTAGAAAAAGAATAGGTAACTGGAAAACTCAATTTTTGAAACAGGCAGGTAAAGAAATTCTCATCAAATCAATCCTTAATTCCTTACCTATCTATGTAATTTCATGTTTTAAACTCCCATTTGGCATATGCAAAATCTTGAGTAGTGAGACGGCACATTTTTGGTGGGGCTTTAATGGAAATAATGGTCATAAAATCCATTGGAGAGCTTAGTCCAAATTAACACTTCCGAAAGATTTGGGAGGGCTTGGTTTTCAAGATATACAAGTTTTCAATGATTCCTTATTAGCTAAGCAATTATAGAGGTTAATCCAGTTCCCTAATTTGCTTCTGAGCCGTGTCATGCACACTAGATATTATCCCCAAGGAACACTTATCCAAGCAAAAGTTCAACAAAATGCATCTTGAATTTGGAAATGTTGGACGGGAGCAAAATATATCTTAGAAATGGGGATGAGATATCAAGTGGGAGACAGCAAAACCATTAAAATTTGGGAGTCTCCATGGCTGGCACATAGAGCCAATTTCAAGCCACTCCCAAAAGAGCATAATGAAGAGTCAACTATTTGGTGCCACCAACTAATGGTGGAGGAGAGGGCAAAATGGGATCAAAACCTAATTGCTCAGCTTTTTCACCCTGAGAATGCAGTGGAAATTTCTAAAATTCCATTAAGAATGGAGCATGATAGAAAAAGGAATTTCACAGTTCATTCTGTATATTAGTTTGCTATGGCGCAGCACTGAGCTCATTTAAGTATCAACACAGCTACCAGTAGTTCTAGTTTGACAACTACTACGCGTATGTGGCGTAGAATCTGGAATCTTTAGGTCAAAGGAAAGATGAAACATTTTTTGTGGCGCTGCTATCAAGGAATTTTGCCAACCAAAATAGAGCTGTGTAAAAGGAGAATTTAGCTAGATCCCATTTGTGGTATTTGAGGAATGCATGAGGAAACCATTGAGCATGTCATTTTTACTTGTTATAGGGCCGCGATGGTGTGGAGACTCTCTCTGGTTCACTGGGATGGTTTGTGAGATAAACAATCCTGTTTCCGACATTGGTGGGAAACATTAAGTTCCATGGGCAAGGATTCCATCAACAATGATAGGATCAATCTTTCTGTATACATCCTTTGGATGTTATGAAAAACTCGAAATCTTTGGCTCTTTGAGAGGATTACTAAACCAGCCAAGGAAGTGGTGGATTCGATAATTTTGGAATGGTAAGAATATCAAGAGATCTTAGAAGGGGTTACTTTTAATTCCTAAAATAGAATCTATTTATATCTATCTTTTTACTTGTTTTGCTGCATTTTGTATATCTATATTTTTAATTGTTTTTGCTGCATTTTGTATAGTTTCCCAAACCTCCTATTGTTATGCAAGTTAGTGTTATAGCCCTTTTTTTAGGAGACGGTGCTGCTAAGAGGAGCCTTCACTGTTGAGCACCCTAGGGTAGGAAGGTTGAAGTGAAGATCCTAGCATCAAGCCCAGGACGAGTGTACTACAATCCTTCGGGGCAAGGTAAACAGAGCAGTGACATTGCAGTGAAGCTGAGGGAACTCCAACCAATTTCTCGGGTCACAATACACAGTGTAGGTAAACAGAATAGGTGCCTATGCAGTACAGAGGAGAGTTTGATTTGGAGCAATATATGTCAGGAAGCTTGAAGCTCAAATTCTAGTAACAAGAAGAGTCTAATCCCATTGATGGATCCTCGCCTCCTGACCATTCCTGATCACTCTCCTAAAGTAACCTCTAGATGGAATCTAGCTTTTCCATTCTTCCCAGATCAATATCCAAAAGTAGTCTTTATAGTTATCTATTTTTTTTTCATATATTCCCTAGTCTTGTTTTCTAAGTGGTACAAACTCGTGAGGAAAGAAAAGAAATGCAGTCGGGCTGCCTACTTCTTCTTTCTTTCAGGTCATATGATAAGTCCAGGGTCCTACCCAAATGGGTCCAGAGAGTCATTAAAATTACCTATTACTCTATTTTTATATCCCTCCTCTCTTTTTCTATTTGGCGGATGAGCAAAGAGCACAGCAGTATTTCGGGGTAATGAGGCTCCTCACCACTAGGATCAAAGAATCGTGCAACGTTTTTTGCTGCTAAAGGAGGAATAAAATCTCATTGGGTTTTTTTGGTAGGTATGCACTTGGTACTGTTTGGTGTTTTTTTGTTTTTTGGGGGCGAGATTGATTATTTTGTTTGGTGGAATGTTCTTGACTGAATTGAATGTCAAATGTGGATTGCTGTGTCTGTGTTTCGGTTATTACTAGATTGTTCTGACAGTAATGCAAAATTTTGGCTGCCAATCTAACATGGTTGTATGAGTCTTAAAGTTTGTATTGAAGGCAAACAACTTGTTTGTTAAAATGCCTCAAAGGAAATTGCTTTGCCATGCTGCATGCTATGGCCATTCTATGGTTTGCATTGTGGAGTGTTGTGTTTAGCTATCTCGGTTTTTGCTTGATTGATTTGATAGTAGTACAAAATCTTGGCTGCCAATATCACATGGATTCATGAGTTCTAAGGTTTGCATTGAGGGCAAACAATTTGCTTGTTAAAATGCCTCAAAGGAAATTGGTTGGCCATGCTACATGCTACGGCCAATCTATTCTAGCCGGGCACATCTATTATCTCTTTTTTGCCCATATCAATTCTTTCTACGACTACTGCCGGAGATGGAATGAGATGGACAGCATTGGCTATTTTCATGGGATGTTCATTGCTAGCCAACAAGTGGAAATGGTCCACTGGATAAGGTGGTTTTTTCTACAATACTTCATCACTATTTTTACTTTTCTGAAGGAAGATGCAATGTTGAAGGGAAAAAAAAACAGAACCGGAAAAAAAAACAAAACAGAAAGAAAAAACAAAATGAAAAAAAAAGCAGGGAAAAAAAGAGAAAAGGTAGATGAAGAAAAGGGGAAAAAACAAAAAAAAAAGAGGGAAGAAAGAAAAAAGAGGTAGGAAAAAAAGAACTTAGATAGAGAGCAACAGCAAGATAGGCAAAATGAGGATATGGTATGCATGCTTTGTACTCTCCATATTATGTATGTGTGCATTGTACTTCTATGCAGCTATGTATGCATTGCACTCTCCATACTTATCGTTTTTGTTTTTGCTCCCTGTTTAAGTGGAAGACAAATTGGGTACTACAATATTTATCTCTTATTCCCCCATGGCTTCCAATTTTGCCAAGATAGGAGATTATGCATATATATTCATGCATCTCTTAGGTAGGTTTGTTCAGTCATTGTTTCTCTTTGCTTCCTCTTAGGTAGGTTTGTTTTTGCAAACTTAGAAAACAAGAAAAAGAGGAACAAAGGGAAAAAAAAGATGAAAACAAAGAATAAAATTGCAAATGGAAAAAAAAAAGGGAAAAAAGGAAAAAAAAACACAAAAACAAGGAAAAAAAAAGGAAAAAAGGAAAAAGGCATAAACATTGTGTACAATGAAGCTTGGTGCCTTAGCTCTCACCTAAGGAACTTTTTTCTTATTTCTCTCTACTCCCAATTTCTTTATTTTCTTTATTCTCTAATCTATTTTAGCTTTACATTCTGATTCCCATTTTCTGGTTCTTTCTCCGCTCGTTGGTTTCTTTCCATAGATGGAAAATGATTCCTCGGTTGGTTGGGGCAAATTTTATTTGTTCTTTTCTGTTTGAAAGCAAGAGCAGTTTCATTTTTTTGTTTTGGATTCCTCTTGGCTAAACTGCAATATGCTCTCTATTTTCATTACTTTCTTCCTGGAATGTTTTCATTTCACTGTTTGTTCTCCGTTTCGGTTGCTCACCCCCAAAATGAAGGCCAGCTTTATGCCCAGGATCTCCCCTTTATCCCTCTCTAATCCAAGGATATTTCCTTCTTTCTCTCTAATCTCTTTTACCTCCACATTCTGGTTTCATATTGCTGATTGAATATTTCTTCAAATCCATATTTTGGTTTCACTCTCTGCTGAGCTGATTTCTCTCCGTGAACTGCATAAGATTCTGCGGTTGGCTGGGACAATTTATTTTATGAACTGACTTGAAAGAAGGCGTGGTAACTTGTTGCTCCTTTCTGTTTGGACTCTTTTTGACTGGACTACTCTTGCTCTATGTTGTTGATTCATCCATGATGGGCTGTTATTGATTAGACTGATTTTTTGAAAGTCTGATTTCTACTTGAAGACTAGACATAGGACATTGGTTCCTGTTGAAGAATGGCAGCATGAAGATTTTGGTATTTCTACTTAGATCATTTTCCTTTATGTCTTTTAGAATGCTCATATGTAATTACTACAAATCATGTATCCCACGATTGCAATTGATGTTTCAAAATATAGTGGCCAAACTTAGTCATTTAGTTGAAGTTAGCTATTTCCACTATATCTCACAACATCAATCTTTTGGCAATCTCTTTTGTTATTATCACTTTCTTCCCTTGTATAGACTAAGATTCATGCTAACTAGTCTAAGACTAGTTATTGTTGTAACAAATGAGATAGTGGTAACTCTCAACCACTATTCCATTTTCCTCCTTGGCTATTACTTTAGACCAAGGAGATCATATAGCCTTTTTTGGCTAACAATTTGTACAGTCCCATTATTCATTCAATGGAATTACTATCATTTCAGTAAAAAAAAAATGAGCTTTTTTCTAGTTACAAAGACATCTAGGAATTCTAAATATGAATAACATAACAAGGCGTGGCCATCATAATATATTACCAGTATATGTTAACTAGTTGCACTAAACTAAAATTCTTTCAAACTGAAACAAAAATTATACAAGAGCCCATGCAAAATCGCATGCAAAATCGCAAAGAATGGTGTCATCCAAGTAATGCCTTAATTAAATATAAACTGAATACCCAGAGTTTCGATTATTTGCTCTTCTAAAGTGTTTATTACAAACTAAGAATAGAAATTATCATTAATTAAACTAAAACTAAGAATTTAAGTCACAAGTTATATAAATAAATAAATAAATAAATAAACAACTCTATAATATTTTGATACCCATTTCACTTGACTACTATTGGAAGCCTTATTTTTCCTTAGGAAAGTTAGTCCATGGTTCAATTGTACCAATGCCCAATGCCTAAATTGATTGTTTATCTCCTAAATGAATGTTTACACAATACTTAACCTTCTGAGTGTATGGTATTTGTTCCATAAAAACACATCCAGATAAATTAATAACATCCATAAGGAACATAATTAGCAAAAATAAGTGACAATTGTTCACAACTAAATTGCTAAGTACTCTACCAAAAAACCCAATAAGTAAGTAATATCCCAAAATGATTTTAAAACTTAAGCTAATAGAATTTGTATTACACCAATTTATTAAATACTTTATTTTCTTCTCCCAAACTAACTATTGGGAGAGATATACAAACAGCCGAATTCTCGTTCTCTCTCTTTGTGTGAACTATTAGGAAACTATCAAGTAAAATATGAAATAACCACAATGCAAATATAAAATCACCAGCAACACCAACCCACAAGCACAATAACACAATCAATTTTTACATGGAAAACCTCTTCAGTGTGAGGAGTAAAAACCACGGGACTGAAATCTACCTAAATCTTCACTATAATCAAATAATTGGTTACACTGTTCTCTCTAGATACAACTAGAGGTATACAAATATTAAGCAAACATCAACTATCAAGAATTATAAATTCTTAGCATTCAAAAATAGCTTAGAAAATTAAATAGAGAAAAACTGTGAAAATATTCTCACAAAACAGGCAGCCATGAATTTGATGCTTTATTTTTAAATTAAAACTCAAATGCTAATCCTAACAGTCAAAACCAAGATCAGCC
Organism: Gynochthodes officinalis; assembly: GCA_020080225.1. Lineage (NCBI taxonomy): Eukaryota > Viridiplantae > Streptophyta > Magnoliopsida > Gentianales > Rubiaceae > Gynochthodes > Gynochthodes officinalis. The sequence goes on along the minus strand of CM034615.1, from coordinate 31,162,669 downwards.
TCTTGTTGACAAAATTTGAGCCAAATCGAACCACGGATCACCCTTCGATCGACACTTTGATCAAAACAGTGCAAAGAAGAATTTTTTTTTTCTTTCTCACCTTGCTGCCACACTATCTTTTTTTTTTCCCTATCTCCTAACTTTGACCTATTTTTCCTTTTTATATTTTAAAGTTGAATTGGGCTCCACTTGATAGTGGCCTAGACCCAACAAATCTCCCCTATATGATCAAGTGGAGAGCATTGCCATCCCGCCAATCAAATGACAAGCCTCAAGCTTTTGTTTTGGTAGAGTCTTTATGAGCATATCGGCACCATTCTCATCAGTGTGAATTTCAAGATACAATTGTTTCTCTTCAAGAACATCTCTAATCCAATGATAATGAACATCAATATGCTTCTACTTAGCATGAAAGGTAGAGTTCTTACCAAGGTAAATCACATTTTGACTGTCGCAAAACAACATATAGCGATCTTGCTTGAAGCCAAGTTCCCACACAAACTTTTTCATCCACAACGACTCTTTACATGCTTTAGTTGATGCTATATACTCTGCTTCAGTGGTAGAAAGTGCAACATACTTCTGTAATCTTGATTGCCAAGTCACAACTCCCCCTGAGAAAGTAACCAAGTACCCCGAAGTGGACTTTCGACCATCGACATCTCCTATCATATATGAATTTTATGCCCAACTAATGAAGGTTCATTAGTTCCAAAACAAAGTTTAAGTTTAGAAGTACCTCGAAGATATCTCATGATCCACTTCATTGCATTCCAATGCTCTTTCCCAGTTTTGATAAAAATCAGCTGACAACACTAACTGCACGAGTTATATCTGGTCTAGTACATACCATGGCATACATCAAGCTACCAATCGTTGAAGCATATGGAACAGTTGACATGTATCTCTTCTCTTCTTTTGTAAAAGGGCTTTGTTCAGTACTCAATCTAAAGGGAGAAACAAGAGGAGAACTAACCACTTTAGCCTTATCCATACTAAACCTCTGAAGTACTTTCTCAGTATACTTTTCCTGTGATAACCACAGCTTCTTAGCATTTCTGTCTTGATCAATTTTAATGCCAAGGATCTGTTTTGTTAGCCTCAAGTCTTTCATAGCAAAGGACTGGCTCAACTGCTTCTTCAACATGTCAATCTGAGAAGCATTCCTACCAACAATCAACATATCATCAACATAAAGCAAAACAATAATAAAATCATTATCAGAGAATTTTTGCACAAAAACACAACGGTCAGAATTTGTTTTTCGGTAGCCTTGCTCTGCCATAACAGACTCAAACTTCTTGTACCATTGCTTTGGTGTTTGTTTTAAGCCATACAAACTTTTCTTTAGTCTACAAACATAGTCCTCTTTTCCTTTTACTTTGAAACCCTTTGGCTACTCCATGTAAATCTCTTCTTCTAAATCACTATATAAGAAGGCCGTTTTCACATCCATTTATTCGACCTCTAAGTTTAAACTCGTTGATAAACCGAGTACCACACGAATGGATGACATCTTAACAACTGGATAAAAGATTTCATCAAAATCACCTCCTTTTCTCTAGCTAAATCCTTTGACAACCAATCCAGCCTTGTAACGTGGTCTTGAGATGTGTTCTTCTTGCTTTACCTTGTAGACCTATCTGTTTTCAAAGCCCTTTTACTTTTAGATAGTTTCACCAACTCAAATATGTGATTATCATGCAAGGATTGCATCTCATCTTTCCAATCTTCTTGATGTTCATCATCTATAGCTTCTTCAAAACTTTTTGGTTCTCCCCCATCAGTCATTAAGACATACTCACCTGGGAAATATATCCTAAAATGTTGTCTTTCTCTAGTAGACCTTTGTAGTGGATAGGGCTGTAGACGAACCGATAATAACGAACGGGCCTTGTTCGTTTACTGTTCATTTATTTTTTAGACTGTTCATGTTCGTTTATGTTTGTGAAATATGTGTTCGTGTTCGTTTATGTTCGTTTATTAGTGTTCATGAACAATTATCGAACACGTTCACGAACGAGTAAACGAACACTTAAACAAACACGTTCGCAAACACTTAAACGAACACGTTTGCGAACAAATAAACAAACACATTTGCAAATTGAAAAAATAAATAGTATTATTGAGAATTGAACCTTGGTTTCTAATGTGGAGAGCATGGCTACTTACCACTACATCACAACAAATTTGTTTATGAATGATTAACAAACATTATTATTATATTATATTATTATTATTATTTGAATATAAACGAACAATAAATGAGCTTTAAACGAACATTAACCGAGCTTGTTCATGAACACTAAACGAGCTTGTTCACGAACATAAATAAACGAATGTATACTTGTTCGTGTTTGTGTTCGTTTATTAAACGAACACTAAAATGTGTTCGTTTATTGTTCGTTTAACTTAACAAACGAACATAAACGAACGTAACCGATCTTGTTCACGAACTGTTCACCGAACGTACTAGTTCGTTTACACCCCTAGTAGTGGAATAGCTGGTGGAACATCTTGACTTGATGAATCAGAATCATCATTTGCCTCAACTTCTCTAGAAGCATCTATATCAAGTAAATCATGGTGATCATCATGAACTACATCTTCAACATTCTCTCGCACCAACATTGAAGGAATTGGATCCAAATCAACTAGAAAAACTGAACTAGACACTGTTTTCTCTGTTTTTTCAATGTTTTTTATGATCTGATCTTCTATAAAAACAACAACCTTGTTTCTGACAATTTTGTTCTCAATTGGATCCCATAACTTGTAGCCAAACTCATCTTGGCCATAGCCCAGAAAAATGCATTGAGATATTTTCATGTCAATTTTTGACATTTCATTTTTGGGAACATGCACAAAAACTTTACATCCAAAGGCACGCAAATGATCATATGAAATATCCTTACTTATGCAAACGCTATTTGGCACATTAGCACCTAGTGCAGAAGATGGTGAAAGGTTTATCAAGTGTACAACTATAATCAAAGCCACACCCCAAAATGATTTTGGTAAGTGTGATTGTGAAAGCAAACATCTAACTCCTTCAACCAACGTTTTGTTCATTCTCTCAGCCAAGCCATTCAACTAAGCAGTCTTTTGATGCTGAATAACCTGTTCTTTGCAATGCACATCAAACGGACTTGAATACTCACCCCCATTATCTGTTCTGATACACTTCAGTTTTTTTGTTATCTGTCTCTCAACTGAAGCCTGAAATAGTTTGAAAACATCCAAAACTTGGTCCTTTGTCTTTAACAGATATACCTATAACTTTCTAGAATGATCATTGATGAAAATCATAAAATACAAGCAACCACTATGTGTTTTTGTCTTCATGAGACCACAAACATCAGAGTACACCAAATCAAGTACTTCTGGTTTCCTTGAAGGAGGATTAGTTTTAAATGAAACCCTATTTTGTTTCCCTACCAAGCAATGTGAACGCTTTTTCAAACATGTGCTTTTTATTCCTGAAAGGAGATTCTTCTTGGCTAGAACAGTTAATCCCTTCTAACTCATGTGACCCATTCTTTTATGCCATAACTCAATGATACCTTTATTTTCAACAGCATTAATTGTATCTTTCAACAATTTAACTTTCATCACATATAAGGTTGAGAATTTCTTACCTTGGACAACTACCAAAGCATTTTTAGTGAGTTTCCACTAGCCATCATTAAAGTTGCTAGAATACCTGTCATCATCAAGTCTTTCAACAGAGATTGAATTCAAGCGAACCTATGGAATATGCTTCACACCTCTAGAACTAACCTTGTGCCATTGTTAGTCTCTAAACAAACATCTCCAATATCAACAACTTTAACCAAATCATTGTTTCCCATATTTACATATCCAAAATCACTAGCTATATAGGATGTAAAGAAATCCCTACGAGATGTAGCATGTGTAGAGTACCACTATCAATCACCCAACTAGACTTATCACAAGTGAAGTTGACAACATTATCATGGCATACAATTAAGTTATCATCATAGGTTGCAACAACATCATCATTATCATTGTCTTCATTCTTTTTTTCCTTGCATTTTTTCTCCTTTTTCAACTTCCAGCAATGCTTCTTGATATGACATTTCAAACCACAATGGTAGCACTCAACATTTGCAAACTTGTTCGACTTGCCTTTACTCATGTCTTTGTTTTTCGGACCTTGACTTTTGCTTCTACCCTTTGTCTCAGTCACTAATATCTTTGACTGTGAAGAAGTATCTTGTGTCTTTTACCTGACCTCCTTATTTAGAGTACTAGTTTCTGCCAATGCCATTGTGACAACACCATCTGGAGTTGAATTAGTCACAGTTGTTCTGAACGTTTCCTATGAATTCGGAAATGTGCCAAGAAAGCATAATCCCTGAACCTCATCATCAAACTTGATCCTCATTCTAGATAACTACTTAATGATCCCTAAGAAGGTGTTCAAGTGATCTATAACCGGAGTTCCATCTTTATATCTCAAGGCTATCATCTGCTCGATCAAAAACAATTTATTGTTTCTGGTTGTACGAGCATACAACTTTTATAGTTTATTCCACAAAGAACATGCATTAGTTTCTGCTGAGATGTGGTTCAAAACATTATCATCTCCCCACTACTTGAACACACACTTGACGATATAACAGTTTCCAATCATCATCACTCATATTATCGGGTTTTGTAGATTTAACACAGGTAAATGATAAAATTTCACATAAAGGAGATCTTCTATCTTACCACTCCAAACTTGATAATTCTGACCGTTCAGAGTAACCATCCTACTTGCTTTAGCTTCTATCTTCAACACAAGACAAACAAACAATAACCAAGCTCTAATGCCACTTATTGGGAGAGATAAACTGCAGAATTCTTGTTCTCCCTCTTTGTGTGAACTATTAGAAAACGATCAAGTAAAATATGAAGTAACCACAATGCAAATATAAAGTCAGTAGCAACACCAACCCACAAGCACAATAACACAATCAATTTTTACGTGAAAACCCCCTTAGTGTGAGGAGGAAAAACCACGAGACCGAAATCCATCTAAATCATCATTATAATCAAATAATGGGTTACACTATCCTCTTTAGATACAAATAGAGGCATACAAATAGCAATCAAACATCAACCATCAAGAATTATAAACTTTTGGCATTCAAAAATAGCTTAGAAAATTAAATAGAGAAAATTGTGAAAATATTCTCACAAAACAGGCAGCCATGAATTTGATGCTGTATCTTGAAATCAAAAACTCCAAATATTAATCTCAATGGTCAAAACGAAGATCAACCTCTCATGAACCTATTGAAACAATTTGAGCCAAATCGGATCACGAATCACCCTTTGATCGACACTTTGATCAAAGCAGTGCAAAGAAGAAAATTCTATTTATTTTTTTTTCTTTCTCACCTTGCTGCCACACTATCTCCTTTTTTTTTCTTTTGCTGTTTTCTTTCTATCTCCTAACTTTGATCTAGTTTTCTTTTTTATATTTTAAAGTTGAATTGGACTCCACTTGATAGTGTCCCAGACCCAACACTAATGTCAAACACTTTTCTTTTAATCATGAATATAATATTCTCTCTTTTTATTTGTAAATTGTACATTTACACTGGATACTTTTTTAAACTCAAATCCCATACATTTACATTGTACTCTTCCTTAAACCTAAATCCAACTCTCCACAATTTTGCAAATTTTTCTTTTGCTTTAATCAATTCAGATCAACCTTTTTTGAACCCAACATTCACCCCCTCCCTTATAGGTAAAATATCATTTACATTGGATATTAATCTCAAATCCCTACACATTTATATTGGACCCCCCCTTAAACTCAAATATAATTTTTCTCAATTTTGAAATTTTTTTGTTTAAATAATTCAAAATCAACTTTTTTTTTTTTTGATTTGGCTCACGATGCCTAGACTTTGTTTTTTAGTTTAGTCCACAATAGGCTTGACTATTGGGCTATTGTACATTATATTCAAAAATTAATTTAATTTTAGTCTGATTCATAAGAGACCAGACCAATATGATTACAGTTTTGATATCATTTATTGATAACTAAATTTGTTGAAAAGTCCATCAGAGTAGCACAATAAATTGGTAATAACCTAATTTGCTCCTAAAAATTTAAAATAATAGAATTTGGATTATATTAACTTATTAATTTTCTTTAATTTTTTCTTTCAAACCAATGTGGGTCAATTCTATTTTAAATCATGAATCCAACAATAATTAAGGCTCTATTTCAATAATCCATTAATTTATGTGCATGATATTCATGTCACATATATATAATTCTAGAGAAAGGGATTTAAGCTTTATCCCTCATGTGAATTGTTTCTATTTGAGATGTAGCCATCTTGATATCAACCAATATTTGATTCCCTTCAGTTGTAGTCTTGTACCTCTATCAACGTTTTTTCATACTTTCTTTTTGGTTCTTCAATTTTCCTTTTTGATTGTTAGACTAGGACTCTAAAGTAATCATTGCAATTTGATTGCTCTGAAGAGGTTTGTCTTTCTAAAAGTCTTTTTTGTTCATTTGGGCTATGTAGTTTTGTGTTTTTGCCAAACAAATTCCTTTTTTAAAAAATGAAAAATCAAGAAAACAAGACTACAATGATTAACAAGTCAATTGAATAGCTAGCTTGAGTAATATTTGACTCTATAAATTTTCTGGGAGAATAGGTTAAGCCACTTCAATTTGGAACTCCTCTTTTCTCTAACCATTGAAATAAATCACAAGTTAAGTAGATCGTACCTATTCATAGCAAAGGCTTTTGGTTTGCTTATTTAGTAGTTTTTTTTGGAAATTTTGAGAACAAGAAAAAAGAATTTGCAACAAAACATAAAACTACAATAAATTAAAATGCAACAAATAGAAAAATAATTATACCAGTATAAAAAAAAATGCAAAGAACTCAATTTGTTTATATTACTACTATTCAATAATTGAAAGTGCCTTTTATAGGCTAATAATTAACTGAAAAAGCTAAAAATTCTGAACTCAATTCAAATATTATTGTCATTATATTCTACCTACTAAAACTAGAAACTTATAGAGTGAAAATCTAAAGCTAACTTGAACTTCATTTAATAAGTCTAACTAAAATGAACATGTGTAAAATTTGAATCAACCTTCAACACTTCCCCTTGATTCAAAATTGCATACTCAAAGTTGACTTTTGAAATAAACATGCTCTTCATGAGGAAGAGATTTTATAAGAATATCTGCTATCTACTCATTTGTGTTGCAATATTGTAGATTGATCAATCCCTCTTTCACAAGCTATCAAATGAAGTGAAGTTGAATATCTATATGTTTTATTCTTTCATGGTAGGCTAGGGCAATTGCCACTTTATTGTGACAAAAGATTTCAATTCTTCCATCTTGTTGTTCATCAAGATCAACAAATATTTGTTGCAACTATATTGCTTGATATGCTCATGATGTAGCAGTTCAATATTCAGCCTTGGATGGAGATAAAGATGTTGTTTCTCGCTTCTTTGAGCTCCAAGAAATAGCTTCTTATCCCAAATTAAAAGTATAACCTAAAATACTCATATTCTAAATAACTAGCCTAATCATTGTCAACAAATCCGCATAGCTTGAAATATAAAACATGACTATACTATAAGCCAAAATCTATTGTTCTAGTAATGTAATACAATGCATGTATGTGTGTCAATTTTGCATCATTAGAATTTTGAGCCTACGTCTCCTTTTCGAGTTTCTGTTTCTCTCTCTCTCGAGAACTTTGGTCTTCCTCTTTGGGAGTTTCTTGCAGCCGAGGTTTTTGCAGGTCTTGTAGTGGTGACGAGGTTTTGTTTGGGGGTTTTTGTAGTTTGGCAGCATGTGGGCCTTGTGGTGTCGTGGTCTTTCCTTCGACGCTCGAAGCTCGAAGTGTCCTGTTCTCTGTGTGAGGTTCTACTGCCTCAAAGCTCTCTGGGTCGATGCAGTCGTTGTAGTCTTCTTGTTCGCCGTCTTTCCTCTGAATCTCAAAGCTCAAAGTATCCCTTTCTCTGTGTGAAGGTTCTGCAGCCTCGAAGCTCCCTGGGTCGGTGCAGTTGGTGCCTTGTTGCAATCTTCTTATTCTCTGCATTCTGTTCGGTGCAATCGGTGCCTCTAAAGTTTTCCGCATACCATTTGTAGCTTAAAATATCCCTGTGTTCTGGTCATTGTAGTCAGTGGTACAAAATTTCTTTCTTCACGGATGCGTTGCACACGGTGGCTGATTTGTTTGTGTGGGTTCATGGCTGTTTCTTCTCAGTTGATAATGGGGTTGCGAATGGCTACTGGGGATATTTTTTAAGGAGCAACGAAGGTCGAGTAGGTTGTTGGGCGGCTAAAGTTAACTTAGGCTGAAGAAGATAAAGTGGAGTTCACGGAAGCGGACATTATCGATAATAAAGAGGAGTCCCAACGGATTTTGATTGGTAAGATTTATGGGGAAAAGAAGGCCAATGTTATAGGGTTGAAGAATATAGTCCAAACTATCTGGTCACTTTCAGCATCGGTTAAGGTGAGGGAAATTGGTTTCAATTTTTTTCAGTTCGTGTTTATCAATCTAGAAGATAAAAGCTACAGTGCTATGAGGTAGATGTTGGATGTTCGATCAACAATATCTAATTCTACGGGAATGTTCTGAGGAGCTTCGCTTGCAAGCTTCAGAGTTTCAACACGTCGACATTGGGTGTAGATATGGAGTCTTCCCAACCATTGGTTTACGAAGGAGACGGCACAACGAATATGTAAACTCTTTCTACAGGTTCATGATGTTCTTATCCCGGGGGAGGGGGGTGTAGTCAAGGTAGGCGTATAAGATTGTTGGTCTCGATGGATATGGAAAAGCCCTTGATGCTAGGGACTATGGTGCGTTGTGATAGTAAGTCCTGTTGGATGTCCTTTAAATATGAACAGTTGGTAAGGTTTTGTTACTATTGTGGACGACTATGTCATTTCGAGAAAAATTGTGGAAAGTGACGAGATGATCAAAGGAGGGAGATTCTGTGAGAGGGCCAATATGAAGACTGGTTACGAGCTGACGGCCTGTAAAGTGGAAAGAATGTGAAGTTGAAGTAAGGAATATTAAAGAGAAGTCTTACGGCTCCTACTAGTAGCCAAAATATTTTTGCTTCAGGGGGTGACTTGAGACCCTTGAAGAAGGATAACTAGGCAATCCAGGCGGAACCTAGCAGATTGGGGGGGGGGGGAGGGGGAAGACGGCGAACGGTGGCAAGTTGTATACAATTTCAACAATTTGTTAGCTCCATAAAAATGGTTGATATGGGGTTCTGGGGAAGCCAATACACTTGGGCCAATAATAGGGCGGGAGGAGGTTTTGTCGAGGAGCGGCTGGACAAATTTTTTGCTGCATCTAATTGGATATTGAAGTTCCCTAATGCACAAGTTTACCATAGGGAGAACAAGCTTCAGACCATGAGTTGCTTATGATAGATACTGAGTCATAGGCTGAATTAGGCAAGCAATGTTTTATCTTTGATAAGTGATGGGTAAAGAAGGAGAGGATTTTAGTAGTGAAGTAAAGTTGGAAGAAAGAGCAAGAAGGCTCAGCGCTGTATTGAGTATGGGCCAGAATCCAGCAATGTAGAAAGGACCTGGTCACCTGGAACTGGCAACAAGGACATCACTCGGCCAGGAAAATTAAGTAGCTTAAAGACCAATTGAAATGTCTGAGTGAGAACGGAGGGGAGAGGGATTGGATGCTTTGGGATAGACTAAAAAGGGAACTAAATGTTGCTTATGAAGAGGAAGAGATGTATTAGAAGCAAAAATCCATAATTCAGTGGTTACAAGAGAGGGACAAGAATACTAGATTTTTCCATGCCAGCACCATACAATGCCGAAAAACTAATGGCATTCATCGGTTGGTGATTGATCAAGCGGTCCTCCGAGAGCATAAAAAGGACATTCGAGACGAGATTACAACTTTTATGCTAAGCTCTTTACCTCAACTCATTCCTAGCGGGGCTAGGAAGGACTGGAAGGTATTCTTAGATCTGTCACGCTTGTTCTGAACAGGACTCCGACCAAGCCGGTAGAGGATGTTGAAATTAAAAACGTTTTGTTCCAAATGAATCCCAATAAAGTGCCAGGCTCGGATGGTATGACTCCTTTCTTTTTTCAGAAATTTTGAAATGTGATTAATGTCTATATTTGTCCAATTGTTAAAGATTTTTTCCGTAGAGGAAGAATGCTTAGCAAAATACATCAAAAAGAATTGCACTAGTACAATGGCATAAATAAGATATGGAGTTGGTGAGTTTTGAAGGATGGTGGTAGTAGGTTAGTCATAGTAAATATGAGCCTTTTTTACAGGAACGAAGTCAACTTACTGTCTACCTTTTGTGGATGTTGTGAAAATCTAGGAATTTATGGATTTTCAAAGGGGAATGGATAGGAGAAAAGACGGTTGTGGATTTGGCTGTGGAAGAGTGGCTGGAGATTGACAAGGCAATGACAAGAGCGAGTCTTGTGTAACTAAGAACTTAAGTTAGTTTGTTCAGTGGTTGCATAGGTCAGATGGGTGGGACCATGAAAATTGTTCGGTTGGTTATGGTAACGTTCTATAATGTAAGAAGGTTAATGTAATCACTATTCAACTGGATAGGTTTTTGGAGAATTTTTTTGTATGTAGGTGAGATCATTTTAAGTGTACTACTTACTCCTTGATTGTTTCCTAGGGTCAATGAGGCTTCAGAGTAGGAACCACTGTTGTACCTATTAATGTTCTTGGCAAACGTTAATCAAATGACAGCATTTTGACAAAAGAAAAAAAAAAGAAACAAATGTAATACAAGATCCTTTCTTTTGCTTCTAGATGATGCTTTGAAGGACTATGCATGAAACTCAAAACAACTCCAACTGAAATAGTTATATTAGGTTTGTACATGTTCAATAAAGGAAGCCACTGACCAAACTTCTGAAATAACTTGAGTTTGCTTGTTCAGTACCATTTTCCTATTGCAATTTCTCATTCCAATTTTATGGTGTTGTTACAACTTTACAATTTAGCATATTGGATTTCTTAAGAAGATCAGTTACATTTTTTTTTTTTGTTAAACAAAAACTCCATCTTCAACTTGTTTCACTTTAAAGCTAAGAAAATAATGCAAAAGATCCAAATTTGACATTTTAGATTTATTCTTCATAAAACTCTAAATTTATCAACAAGATAAGAATAAGAATCTATCAAAGCATAGGCAATACAACAAAAAATCTTTTAATGACTCATGCAAGGCTTTGTACTATACCAAACTTCATATGGGTTGATTCAACACAGGCTTTGTTAGAGAGACAGTTTAACTACTACATTATAGTTAAAACAACTTGTGCCTAGAATTAGTTTGGAAGTCTCTTTGTCTTTAGCAAGTTTCTTGCCATCTCAACAATTGTCTAATTTCTTCATTTAGTCACTCCATCTTGCTTTGAAGTATATGGTGTAGTTAATTCCTTGTGCAAACCATACTCATCAAAGAATTGATTAAATTCATAAGAATCAAAGTCACCATCTCTATCCATGTGAAATGCTTTATGTTTTCTTCTATTTTGTGTTACAACAAATGTTTTAAATTTTTTGAAAGCCGAGCTTCAGATTTGTTTTGAAAGAAATAGTCCTAATTTATTTGACTATAATCATCTATGAACATTAAAAAATATCATCTCTCACCAAGAGATTCTATTTTCTTAGGGCAACATAAGTTGACATGAATATGATCCAGACAATCAAATGCTCTCCTAGACCTCATAACAAGAAATGATTTTTTTGCATTGATATCCATATGTACAACCTTCACACAAATTTAAAGACAATTTTAGGCAACCTAAAAATCACTTCTTTTTGACTCAATAGTTTCATGCCCTCAACATTCAAAAACCCATCCCATAAGTGCCATAGTTTAGATTCACTATTTTCTTTGTTAACAAGAGAATGGTTTTTTACACTAGACACTTCAAGAGGAAACAACTTATTTGTTGCCATTTGAACATCTATGATAATATTTTTTTTATCTCTAATCGTAGAAGAGACATCATCATACAAAATAGAATACTCCCTAGCCATGAGTTGTCCAATACTCAACAAGTTTTCTAACAAGTTAGGAATAAAATAAGTATTGTAAAGAAGCTTATGTTACTAGGACTACTTTTGATTGCCATAGTACTTTTGCCCTCTACTTGCATTTGATTTCTATCTCCAAGTGTTACCTTTACTTTGAAAGTCTTATCAAACCATTTGGATAAAGACTTTACACCTGTCATGCAGTTAGAGCATCTGCTATCTAACTACCAAATAACACTACAAGTAATTTCATCTTCTTGATAAGCTATAAATAACTGGACTTCTTCTTTTTATTCTTTAGAATAGTTTTGATTGTTTTTTCCTTTTCTAGTAATTTGCCTTGACATGCCTATAATGATAAAATTTGACATTTCTCTTATATTTTTTTTGCTTCTTAGTTGATTGCTTATGTTCATCTTGTATAGCACTTTTGCTTTTGCCTTGATCACGTTCGCCATGAGATCCTCCTCTGCAACGTGCTTTGCTTGTTGCCTTGAATTATCTTGTTGTTTAGATGATGCCCCCATAACATGAAAATTTTTCCCCATTCTTCTCATATAGTTTGTTCAATCTTTGCTCATAGGATTGCAAAGATCCTATTAGTTTATCAAATGAGTATGTAGCCAAAGTTTTAAACTTCTCAATAGTCGCAAGTACATGATCAAGTTTGTGTTAGACTTTGAAACGCCTTTGCAATTGTAGTTTGATCAACTTCTTCTCTATATGACCTTATTTGATTAATAATTGTAGCTATTATTATCAAAAGAATCTTGCATTGATTCTTCACTCTTCATTTGTAAAGTTTTATAATCACAATGAAGAGATAGAAGTTTTATAGTGACTACTTTGAGGAGCCTTGGAATACTATCTGCAAAGTCATACAACTTTCTTTGGCTATAGTTGTTGCTACAATTTTTGAAAAATTAACTCAAGAATTTCTTGTTGAATGAAGAACAATAATGCTTTATTATCTTTTTTCTTATTCTCTTTTAATCTAACCTCTTCATTTGAATTAGGATACCCGTTCTCTACCAAGTCCTATAACTCTTGAGACTTGAATACAACTTTTATTTTCATACTCCAAAACTCTTAGCATTTAGCTTTGAAGATAAGAATCTAGTTGAAATATTCACAGCATTGTCATTAGTGACCATGAGTTTTACACCCAGTTACAAATGAAATGGGCTCTAATAACACAAATGCTATGAAATTAGAGAACAAAGACAAAGAACTTTGCAGCAAAACATAAAACTGCAATAAATTAAAATGTAGCAAATGGGAAAAAAATTATAGTTGTACCTAGTGAACAAAAAATAGAGAGAACTCAATGTGTTTACTACACTACTATTCAAAAACTAAAAGTGCCTTTTATAGGCCTACAAGTAATTGAGAAAACTAGAAATTCTTAATTAAATTTAGATATTATTATCATTATACTCTAGTTACTAAAACCAGAGACTTATGGAGTGAAAATATATATGAAATTAACTTGAACTTCAATGATAAAGTTTAACTAAGACAAACATGTAAAATTTGAATTAGCCTTCAATCGTTTTTAGTTTCTTTTGTTGCCACTACATTTGATCTAGAAGCATTGCAAGATTTTTGTATTGGGAAAATTGCAAGCTCAAGTTTGGCACAATTTCATGTGAAGTTTTTATTATTCTCAAGTTTTTTTTTTGTTTATATTTATTACCATTTAATAAAAGGTAACTGACTAAATGTTACTTGGTGTCAAGGTTAAACCAAAAAATTTTTAAGTTTTAACTGTCAATTTATCATCATAAATAATTCAATTTCGTGCATTTTTGACAAATAAAACAATTTAGAAAATGTGAGGCATCCTTTAAGATCCAAGTAGACCTTAATTAATGAGTTCATTATATCTAATAAGTTGTGTGTTTAGTTTGGTAGGCCTTTACACCAATTTTATCTTATATGAATTGTCATGTTTCATTTGTAGCGAGAAAGAATAGCTTGACTTGCAAAACTACTAGCCATGTTAGTGAAAATAATTTTTGTACCATGGACTACATATACCAAGAAATACTAGAAACCCTTTTGCCTTCAACACCACCATAGTTAATGTGGATTCGTTATGAGGACACAACACTTTTGGCATCTCAATGACTCGAGTCAATTTATCTCCATTTGGAGTGAACCCTCATTTACTCACAAGAGGTTCTGACTATCATATAGTTATTGAAGACTAGTCCTTCTATACTAGTTGCTTTTTTTTAGCAAGTCTAGAAAACAAGTTTTCCTCCAAAACCTTTACAAAAGGTGGTGTTTTTGTATCTCCCTTGGGATTTGTTCACTTATAGCATAATTTGGAGAACAAACATGCCATTGTAATGTCATTTTTTAGCAACCAAAATGCTGGAGGCGTGCAAATTAGATCTGATATGTTTAGACTATATGCGCCTAATCAATGTTGATGTTCTAGACAAAGCATTCTAAAGTGGAAAGAAAATCATCACAAAAATTGAATCCAAATTTTGGACCACAGTACTTGATTATGAAATTTTTCAGATGTTATGATGCATTGTTGACTTTTTCTTTTTCCTTTCCCTAAAAGAAGGGTAAATCACTTTAATTGTCCTTCAACTTTGACCTAGAATTTTATTTGATTCTTGATTTTATAAAAAGTGCAATTGAGAAGATCAATCAAATTAAGTGTGACATGTAAAATGTATATGAAATCTATCATGGAAAATTTGAAAGAAAATTTCCCCTAATAAAGTCAAAAGTCCCTAAATTTATTTCCTAGTAAAAATTTCAAAAAAAATAAAAATAAATCAACACTTTAGTCTTTCTCTTTGACATAACAATGTGGAGATTGAAAGATTAGGGTTTCTAGGGTTTGTAACCTCTTCTACAGTACAAAAGGAAAGCGATGTAATGAGGCATAAACTACAAAAATCCAAATGTTGAAGATGATGGACCCCCCTATGCATGGTAAGTTATTCATTTCTAATTGTGTATAGTTGTGCCTGACTTAATAGCCTTAGTGGCCCAAGGGAACTAGTACAACCTTGCTTATATTGTTTTTTATGTTTTTAAGTTCGACTTATAGGGTAGTGATGTTGGTTTTATGGAGATAATACTTATTTTTATTTGATTAATTGAATATGGTGTTTCGATTTGGTTGGTTGAATTTTTTTAAAATTTTTTTTATGCTAACAGTTGATAATTTAAACTATATCACATTAAAATAAACCATGTTAGAAGTTCTTTCATGCTAAAACAAGGGTATACCAAGAAAGGGAGATTGGCTTTTTTGACATTGTAAAAATTGATTTGCAATCTAGATGAGACAACCACATAGACTGTGTTATATATGTACTTTCAAAAAGCAATTTAGATGACGAATTGATAGCTTTTTTAGGTGTATAGATGTTAGCAAAATAATTGAAAACATGGTTAATTGTAGGATGGTTAAATTGTTCAAAATGGATAAACATATAGTAACTCTAAAAGGTAGTGATGATTAGTGAAAGTTGAAGCAAATGACAGTGATAATATTGAATATAATTATTTAGAAAATAGTATTTATACATTCTCCGATGATGATAAGATGTACACAAAAAAAAAATGTAGATGAGGATATTAAGACAACTTATTGGGCTTAGTTTCGCAGAAACAAATCTAATGCATGTTAAAAAAACAAAAAAATAAAATAAAATAATTATGAGGGCAAAGAAGTTATTTAAACCATTGTTGATGTAGATAGCACCCTTATGATGTAGATTGTGCCTCACTATCAAAGCTTGAAAGTATTAGTTCATTAGATAAGGATGTAAATGGGAAAAAGTGGGGGCTAGGCCTAAACATTTTGACCCAAAAACTGACATGGAGAATCCCCAATTTTCACCTGGCACGCTATTTGCCACTGAAGAAGTTTTTATTATAAAATTCACTCCATTTTGGATAGAAGGATATTAAATATGTTAAGAATATCAAGATTAGGATTAGAGCCCAATGTGTTGGATTATCTCCATGGGAATGTTATGTGAGAAAAATAGATGATGAACCCACATTTGTGGTGAAAAATTATCAAAAATAACATGTGTACAAAAATGTGTAGAACACAAGGAATTGTAACTTAAAATTTGTCACATAATGGGATGCGAATAACTTTTCTTTTGACCCTTCTATGAGTATACCAAATTTATTGTTCAGAGTGCAAAGAGAGAAGCTAACTATCTCTAGGAGTATGGTTGAATGTCTAAGAAAGCTACGTTAAGGAAAGCATGGGCTAAAATTTAGAAACAATATACAAAACCTATAGATTATGTTGTTGAACTCCTCAGGGTAAACCTTGATTCATCAATTTAAATTAATACAAAGGATGATGAGGGGGATAGTATCAAAAAAGTGGTACAAATGTTGCTGGGCTACTAAAAGAGGATTTATACTATTGACTACAGTTGGCGTAAACCCATCCAGCAAGTTGTACTGGATTGCTAATATCATAGTGGAAGTTGAAAATAAAGTCAATTAGAAGTAGTTTTCTCAAAACCTTATTGAGGATCTCAACATATTGGATAGTCTTGAGTGGATGTTCATTATTAAAAAGCAAAAGGTATATATTTTAATATTCATTTGTTTATAATATGTTCACTTATTTTCTTTTGTTTATCTATAATATCCTTTTATTTATATTTTATTTTTTTCCAACATTTAATCCTAGGGATTGTGCTCTATTGTATATAAGTTGTTTTCTAGGGTTCAACTGAGCATTGTGTTAGGAATTTACACAATAATTTCACGAGAGATCACCTTATATTAATGTTAAATAAAAAATATGAATAGTAGCCGAGCTCACATATATAGCGAAACACGAATCGATGGAAAGTTTGAAGCAAGAGAATGAAGGCACTTATACTTAGTTAACCAGTAAGGCACTACGCTTTTGAACTAGATCTCACTTTGGGTTTGAACGTAAGTGTAATATACTGATTAACAACTTTTGTGAGAGTTTTCCCAAAAATATTGAGTGCAAGAAGTATGCCTATATTAATTTGGATTACTAAAGGGGTTGAAAATATACATGATGTAGAGGCTTTAATGTTAGAGAGATGGAATTAATGGAAAAAATATCAAAAGGAGGTGTATTCAAACATTTGGGAAAGACTACAAAAATACTTGAAGCAGGTAGATAGGTACAAGTGATGGGAAGATTCAAATCCAATGTTCTGGTAGGGAATAGTATGTAGTTGATCCGTAAGAAGGATATGTACTTGTAGGAAATGGGACTTGACTAGTATAATATGCTTTTATGCAATTAGGTCAATCATAGTTAATGGAAAGAAGGTTAAACATTACCTTAGTCATTAGTACACTAGAGGTATGTACATGAGGACTTGTTTGCTAGTAATAAACCAAATTAAAGGTTGTGAAATATGGGCAAGAATGAATTTCCCTCCCACAATACCCCCTAGCTCTAAAGTGCAACCAGACATGCGTAAAAAGACCAAAAGAAAAAAAACCTAATTTACCAAAAATAATAATAAAGAAAAAGATTAGGGCTAATAACATTACTAGAGCAACAAGCAAAGGCCATAACAAGTGTGGGCACTACAGAATTAAAGGTCACAATAGAAAAACTTGCCATACTTTAATTGCTAGAAGATAGATGAAAGAATGTGAAGACAAGGATAGTGAACCCTTGTTAACAAGTGATTGATCTATATACATCAACTTATTTGTTTTAACCTTTCATGTACCTTTCATTTTCCATCTCAATCTAGCTCATTTAATATAATATCTACTAGTAATTATGAAAAAATAGTGAAGGATGGCTATGATCAAATATTAGAGAACACACAATTGTCCTATCTTGCAAAAGAGAGTAGAAAAAATAATCTCAAACTCAGGTGACTCGCTTAAAATTAAATGTGATGTTATATCTTAATATTCAAATTACTTCTAACTAATGGAAAGATTGTTCAACTTTGTAGGATCAAACCACACAAAGAGAGGAATGAACAATGATTTATTAGAAGTCGATGTGAATAAGAGCTCAATCCCAAATGCTTATCAATTTGGTGGTGATGATCATCAAATAACTACTCCCCCCCTCAATGTATGTATGATGATAGAGATTTTGATGACTAGTTTAGTTGGGTACAATTGTTCCTTTATTGTCATATTCTATTGTATTCTTAATGACTTAATAACTACTCTTATCATGACTTGTTTGTATTCCTTTAATAGGTGCAAGTCAAATATTATGAAACAACATAGAAGGCATTTGAGTACCTAGCAAGCAATCATTCCATTCAAGATAAGAACATAAATGGGAATCCAATCCAACATGACACATAGAATGAGATGCAATTGTTTGAAAAGCCTCCAATTGAAACTTCCACACAGCAAGATCAAGCACAGATAGAAGAACTCTATTTGAAACTCCCATGCAACAAGAGCAACCACATAATGAAGAACCTTTAATTGAGACTCCCATGAAATAAGAGCCACCACAAGTATCAATGCCACTTTGGTTGAACTAGATAGCACAACAAACAAAAGGATTAGAAAGTATTTTGGAACTAATCCAAAACAAACTGTGAAGTCTAAGGATTCTATACTACATCTTTATTTCAATTGCAAACATTTACTCATATGATGCAAAAAAAAGCATACAGTGAAAAAATTAGAATGGTAATAATACATCTAATGCCGTTTGAAAATTGGAAGTACATTCTTAACACCAGTAGACTTATTGTAACTAACTTCAACACTTCATTTGTTTCTCATAAGCTTCCAATCTTACATTTTTCTCAATCAAAGACTTCAATTGATTCAGTATTATTTGCTTTCCCCTCTCACTTATTTGGAGATCATATTATTCAAAAAGTTTCAATCTCTGATTTGACCATATTTTTGTCAGCCAAAAATCTCCTTCCCAGATTTACTATAGTCTAGAAGGTCCTATTCATTGCTGGAGACCTACAATGATAGTTCATGATTTCAGTCTTCCTCCTTTCACTCATTCATTTGTTAATACCAACAAAGTGGGGCAAGAAATTTTTTTCGCGATGCTATATCAATGGAAAAGAAGACAAAAAAATAGAATGTTTAACTAGGAAATAGATTTAGGCCCTTTGAATTTATCAGGAAACTTTTTGAGTGAATTTTCCCTTCATGTGCCTTTCATGTATTATATTCAATTTTGACTAATTTTCCTAGTTTCCTTTAACTAAAATAAATTATGAAGATGGGGGATTCAATTACACTTTTTTCAATATCAGAAACCAAATCAAATCATTAAATAAAACTGAGGGATTATTGGATTGATTTACTTGTTAAAGAATAAAATAGGTTCGTGAAGGTTTTACCTCCCTCCCCCACACCATGCACGCTTTAGATCTTATACTTCAATTGGTTTGTTTAATTGATAAGATTAATTTAGCTTCATTTTCAATTACTAGATCTTATACTTTTAGTTACACTTTTAGAATTACAAGGTGTCTTTTTAAGAGTAACACTGCGGAAATTAAAATTACAATTTGATAGAACAAAAAATACATATAATTATTCATTAATACTGGATTAGATTACATTATTTTATAAAAAAATTCTTGCTTATTTTATATGTATGAAGTGTTTGATAATTTATGTTTTAGTGTATTGACATATTTAAGGATTTGTTTTTATTTAGGTTACCTAAATCTGACTATGTTACTTTAAGATGTCTGATTATTTATGTTCTAACAAAAAAAGTAAAACAACTTGTATTATGAGATTATCATCCTTCTAGTGTATTTTATATAATAAAGGCAAATTGTACTAATACTAATGTTGAATATGAAAAAAAATCATAAATCAATATGGTTTCTTGTATCTAAGAGAATAAAATTTTCCCAAATAATTATTTTTTGAAAAATATGACAAATGCCATCAATAATTATCATAGCACCTTGTTGAAATTTTTGTATCTTTC
Source organism: Gynochthodes officinalis (assembly GCA_020080225.1). Classification (NCBI taxonomy): domain Eukaryota; kingdom Viridiplantae; phylum Streptophyta; class Magnoliopsida; order Gentianales; family Rubiaceae; genus Gynochthodes; species Gynochthodes officinalis. Next base: position 31,142,635 of record CM034615.1, on the reverse strand, counting down.
TTTGCATTAGTAATTTAAAGTATAGAGAAAATACCTATGTTAGTTCAAGAAGGAAGAAAATGTAGAAGTGTATTTTGCTGACAATATATACAAATTTTAAAGTGTAAAGTGATAACATCTTACCCTTGAAATTTTTTGAATAATTTTAAACCATAAAAGTATATGAAGATTGGCTTGAAAAAAATTTCTCTTTTTATTTTGTTATGTCACTAGCAAAGTCGTAAGATTATGCATGAAGGATGACACTTATTCAGTGTTGAAAAGTCAATAAAGTTAATGACTTGATGGCAAACTTAAAAGTAACGAAAAGGGAAGAAGGGGAGAGATGACTAAGAATGATGCCAAAAAATTTTCTAATGAATTGAATATTAGTTTAATGGAGGCAAAATTACAGAGCTTCTTTTAAAAGGAAACAAATGCAAACAATGCATTTTTTGAAAAATTTCAACACTAATATGATTTTGCTTGGCCTTCTCTTAAAAGGAAAAAAAAAATGATTCTAAAGAATTTGATCATAAAGGTTTCATATAATCAAGGAACTTGCTTTACTAATAGATCTGAGAAATATTTGTAATGGATAATTTTTGTAATAAAAATTCTTTAGCTAAGGTTGGTAAAAATTTTATATTTTTTTCTTCACTATTTATGTTTTTTTTCCCACTATTTTAAGAACATCTCTAGGTTAGGATCTCCAATCCAAGAATTTAACTTCCCATCTTTTTTCACAGTCCAAGTGGCTTAGTTTTTTTTTTATTTTTTTAAAAATCTTTTTAGTGAATATACTAGACAAATTGTTCATTTTTCCTTAGTACATTTGAAATTATGGAAATGGTAAATTGTATAGTGATCTTGTAAGAATCTCAAAATTTATAGTGAGCATGAGTTTTAATATTTTGAGAGATTTTATAAAGGTTTATACCTAGAATTCTGATTCATTAAGATCTAACCTCTACTCCTGGTTTTGTATCTAGGCAATCATGCATGACTATTACAATATTATTTTTTATGAAACCATCTTTAATAATTTAGATTCTTTCATGGAGTGGAAATGGGTTTTACAAAGAGAAGTTTATGGTTTTTTTTTTAATTTTAAAAAAGGTTTAGTTTTGATTAAATATAATCTCTTCTATCTATAAAGTATAACACTTTTAATATATTATTAAATATATAATTTTCTAAGCTTATACATATGTTTAAATTTTAAGCCATATATTTTAATTATTAGTGAATGTAATATGGGCAAAAGTATTAAACTGAATTTTCTTGTAAAAAAAGATTGAAAAAGTAAATTTTTTTTTTCGGGAACCGAAGGAGTATTATTATAGATAATTGGGTTAAAATTAAGGTGCTTATTGTTTAATCCAAGAAGTTAGATGTTCTTCTAGTAGTTAGTTTGAGGGAATTGTTTATTTATTGTATATTTATGCTTGTAATTACTAAATTAGGTGCTAAATAAAAAACATTTTTTCTTATAAAATTTAATAAATCAACAAAATCAAAACTCCATAAACACTTAAAATGACCAAAGTGATAATTAATTCCAACCTAATCAAATATACATTTTACTACATAATCAAATTATCTAATAACCAAAAAGGCTGCATATAATTCTAATATTTTTCTGAATGATGAATAATGATGTTTGTATCTGATACTTCTTTTTCTTCCAAGACTGTACAAAATGTTTGAGCTAGAGCAATTTTATGAGGATTGATGTAATTGAGTTGTACATGCTTCTATGAAAACTCTAAACAAGAGATTTTCTAATTAACGACTGACGCATGAACTAATATATGATAAACAAAGAAGATAGAAATGCAAATTTGATTTCTTGTTGATTGAAGAAGAAAATGGGCTCCAACAATCATATTGTTGTATTTTATTTGAAGTAGGAAATAATAATGGGTAGTTAATTTGAAGTAGCATGTACAACTTAATTTGAAGTTGCATGCCAATTTATAGGATATAATTTTGATTCTGTCTCTTGGCAAAGCAAAAAATGGTTTCTTCTAAATTAAAGAGGACAAGCTTCCTTGATATCTCATTTTCTTTAATTTCTTTATATTCTATTTCAATAAATGAAACAACTTGACAAATTGTTGATTTATCTTTGTCAAAATTTTCATTTAGAGGCACTTCCCTATATCATTTTCAGTTTATAAATACACAACTATAATCATTAATTATATTCCACTAAGAGTTATTAATATCACCAAATCTACATTGCACATAGAGAAATCTTTAATCCATTCATCTTTCTTGCTAGCTCTCCTCATCCTTCTACTTTTGTTGTCATTGTTGTAGATAGAAACATTTGAAATGAAAATGATAATGACAATCACATTGAGAAAATTTCCTTAGTGCAGCATTAGGACACCTTGTTTGTCTCAATAGTAGTGTCAAGATTGTGATGTTAATCCTTTTTGCATCCTGTCTTGTGATAGAAGTGGCATAGGTCACTCTAGTGTGTTTTTTGGTCACTTGTTAAAAGCTTGATGGTTGGGTTAAGATTCTAGTTTGTTAATGAATAGTGATGCTTTGATAGTCCCTAAAATCAATATTTTTAGATATGCACTCATGTTAATGAACAATGGTGCTTTGATAGTCCTCAAAATGCATATTTTTAGATCTACACTTGTGTTAATAAATAGTGGTGCTTTGATAGTCCCCAAAATGGGATAAGATTATGATGTACATTTTCCTCTCACATTTCCTTCTCTTCCCCCTTCTCTCTATCCACGAGTCCTTCATTTTCTTTTAGATCTACCCCATCTTCCTTCTTCACCCTCGTCTTTTGGAGAGGTTACCCTTATTATCACACCTTTCTAGTATCAAAGCCAATGGGGGAAGTAGGATTATAATTATATGTTTCATTTAACATGCTTTGTGCTATTATAGATTTATTAATTATCTTAGTCAAATTCCTGGTTTGCCAACAGATAAGTTCTAAAGAAGAGTTTTAAAGAACTATTGTTGAAGAAAACTATAGATCGTAGTTTGAAACTAGATTAGGATAGTCTGGTTTCAATAAATCTATATTAGTTTTAGCATAGTTATTTTGAAATACATAATTATGCCTCATGGAACCTAGTGGATCTGTACCAAAGGAAAAAGGATTAGAAGTTTAAAATTGATAATTTGTGATGGCTTCTTTTTTCGCTCTTTTTCTTAATCCTCTACTGTATCTACATTTTTTGCATCATCCTCATCCAATGTGTTTCTTAAAGAAGAAATTAATACAAAAGACATTAGTCAATCAATAGACAATTGGAAAATTCCCAAACAAACTATAAAAGAAATTTGTCATGATAGTAAATGCAAGTTAACATCTAATTATACAATCAAAACGACAGAACAAACAATAGTTCTTAATTTAGAGTATGAACAAATTAAATTATTATCTAAAACGACTATAGACAATCATAGGCAAAAATATAATTATCTTCACATTGATTTAGTACAAGTAGCTGCCAAACCTCTTACGCGGGATGGATTAGATATATCTCTCGTTCTTTGCTTAAGAGATTGTAGATTTTTAAAATTTGATGACTCTCTTTTAGTTATAGTAGAAACCAATCTATGTGGAAGACCAGTTTATTTTGATTACTTTCCAAACTTTACTATTTCTTTGCATGATAGAAATATTTTAGATACATTAACATTAAATGTTAAAATAGCTAATTACAAAAAGTTATGAATTTCAAATTAGTAGCAATCCTATATAGGACTTAGTTCAAAGTTATGAATTTAGGCTTTAATACAAAAGCTTTAAAATCACTCAAAAAGGGAGAAACTATATTGTTTCAAATAGACTTAGCTAAATCTAGGATGTCTCTAGTTCCTAGAACCAAGTTTATTGGATAAAATAGTGGTTATTGCCAAATACAATACCCGCAACACCAACACAAAACACTGGCATCTCAAGTATTAGGCAATATTCTTCAGGAGCTGTTCAAATCAAGTTTGAAAGATCTCTGAGTCATAGATATTCTAATCCTCCATTTTCAAGACAAACTCTTCCTCCTATACACTACATCTGGGATGTCAACTCAATTCCATGGGATTGACAATATTAATAGTATAGCTCAGCCCAGGTATACTGTCAAAAAAGAATCAGAATCCCTTGACAACGATAGTCTTCCTAGATCCCAAACCTACTCCACTATGACGGATACTCCTGAAGAGCATCTTAGAGAATTCCGAGTACTTAGTTCAGAATTTCAAATTAGTAAGGAAATTCTTCAACAAGATTTTTACGCAAATTACAAATAAGCACAAAAGAGAATGGTTTTTCTCCGAATACATAGGACAGACAAGAAAAGAGATTCAAAATGTTTATTACTCTACTTTGTCCAGTTTAAAGAAACACATTACGCTCTTCAAATGGTTCAAACATTATTCTATTAATAACAATCTTTATTATCTTTTTTTAGAAGAAAAAGAGATCTGCATCACTAAAACTTGATAGGTCATTGATGGAAATCCAATAAACTTGGAATTGCCACTAGCAAGCTCATTTACATCCAATTACAAGTCTGTTAAAATTAAAATTGTTCCCCTCAAGCATAAGGAAGCAAAATCTACTGACCCTGTAAATGCTCGAAATATTCAAAGTATTTACGAGCAAAATAATTATACCAATAAGTATTTACAAGCCTTAGGAGAATTTCTCCTTACCAAGCCAGCCTCTGTTACTTCGTCATCATCCACTGCATTCCTTACAAAAACCCCTTCTTAAACCCCATGAAATACCAACCAAACTATATAAAAAGATCTAGAATAAACCCCTCTCTAAATTAGAACAAAGAATAGAAAGGATAGAGGAAACCTTTACAACCCCAAAATCTAGACAAAAATCAAATGAGCCAACATCAGTTTTAGTAAACCAATCCATGTGTGTTCTTGACAAAGAAGAAAGTTCAGAAACATAAGCACATTCTAAACAAAACTCTCAAGGAGTGGTGGTTTCCAAATTAAAACATCAGGCATCTACTAGCACTAACTAGTTATCAAGTTGGAAAAGATTTCAGAAACTATATTATCCAAGGGCGAGTCATCCAGACATTATATCGGAAGAAAAGCCAAATGTATTATAGAACAGCTACATTGCCAATAGCATTTATGAGTGGAACGTAGATGGCCAATCTAAATACAATATTATGATGATTCTTCAACAAATGACTATGGTGGCCATAGCCTTTCGAACATCTCATGCCTATACTGAGCCTCTAGCAGCACATATTTTTGTTGCAGATTTTATAGGTCAACTTAAAGGATAGTTGTATGAGCACATTACAGAGACCAATAAATAAAATATAATGCAAACTGTTAAAGTAAATAAGTAAGGAGAACCAATCCTACAACATGGGGATACAATATCTGATGTAGTATCCACTCTAAGATTTACAATTGTAAAAAACATTTATTGGAGACCCAGGAATTTTTAGAGATAGATCTACTGAATTACTCAATAATCTAAAATGTAAAAACCAAAATGATTTCAGGTGGTATGAGGACACATTTCTCACACAAGTCGATGTCAAGCCTGATGGCAATCAATCTTATTGGAAAGAAAAATTCCTTGATGGCCTACCCAAATCCTTAAGAGACATGGTCCGAGATAAACTCAGATCCCAACATAATGGAGTGGTTCCATATGAATAGATTACCTACGGAAAACTTACAAGCCACATTCAACAAGTCACTCTAAAGATTGTTGACAAGATAAAATGCTTAGGCAAATTGCAAAAGACAGAACTTAGCAGAAACGTGACCTAAGATCCTTTTGTGAGCAATTTAGTTTACCCAATTGCCACCCAATGCATAAAAAGAAACCCGACAAAATGACTTATACAAAATCCAAATATTCAACCTATCCATCCTGCAAAAAACTTCTATACTACAAAACTTCTTCCTCCTCAAAAACAAAACCCCAACAACCTTCAAAACCAACCCTACCAAATATAATCTATCACAAATACAATAGATCAAGACATATCATCCGATATTGTTGACTCAAAAGAAAAATTTAGGCACTTGAACTAGATGAAAATATTCTCAATCAAATTTCCAATCTTCTCAATGAGTACAACAATGAAGAATCGGGCTACAGTGAAAACTAGATCAACCAATTTGAAGAAGATGATATGGACAATTTCTCTACAAAATACAGATGAAGAAGTTGAACCAACTATTAATGTTCTCACTAAGAACATGATTTGCTCTTAAAACTTATTGATAATCTTGACAACCTAGACTAGAAAAAGCATTATCTCAGTTAATTCAAAAAGACCCTCCAAGAGCAACCCTCCCGTCTTCCTTCAAACATAATCATCCTGCCAATTACCCTTCAGTTATAAATACCTACAACCTTACAGAGATACTCAACCACTTTCCCACAAAACTTCAACAACTAGTCACAATATAGGATCTATAAATAGAAATAGCCCGGCTTAAAGTTGAAATTAGAGAAATCAAAGTCAGACAAGACACGGAGCATCTTTCCATTCAAAGGCTACTGGATCGAAAGAAAGACTCAAATAAGGATAACAATGATGACTTCCTAGATATTCTCAAATTATTTGCTTCAATAGATAATATCCCTTCTATCATTTCATCGGCTGTGACATATCGAAGGCAGATGTCGAAGTCCAACTCGTTATTCAAAATAATTTTAATCTAGATATAGTCGCTTTATGGGATACTGGTGCAGATTTAAGCTGTATTCTACAAGACCTTATTCCCTCTAATTTTTTTAAAAAAATAAGAAGGCTCTTTGATCAGCTAATGGTAGTAAACTACAAATCTCCTACAAGCTTTCAGATGTTGAAATCAAATTCTCATTTGCCACAATCAAACTCTCTTTTCTTTTGGCCAAAACTCTTACTCATCCAGTCATTCTTGGTTATGACTTTATTAGCCAGTTAGTTTCTTATGAACATACTAATGATGGATTTGTTCCAAAGAAATTTGGAAATAATGTTCTCTTTCCATTCATCAATAAGCCTATACACAAGGAGCTCAATCAGTTGGCAAATAAAACAAGATAGATCAATTTCCTGAAGAAAGAAATTCAATACAAACAGATTAATGAGCAGCTTAAATAGCCAACAATCCAAAGTAGTATTAACCAGCAACAACAGCAAATAGAAGACCAAGTATGTGCTAAAATTCCTATGGCCTTTTGGAAGAAGAAACAACATACAGTCCATCTTTCTTATGAGAAGGACTTTGATGAATGGAATATCTCGACAAAAATAAGGCCGATTCAAATAAATCAGGAATTATTGCAACACTATCAAAAGAAGATCACAAACCTTCTCCAAAAAGGTATCATTAGTCAACGTCAATCTCCATGGAGCTGTCCCTCTTTCTATGTCAACAAAAAGTCTAAATTTGAAAGAAGAGTAGCAAAACTCATTATCAATTGTAAAGCTCTAAACACAGCCTTAAGATGGATTCAATATATAATCCTAAATAAAAGGGTTCTTCTAGAAAGATTATATTCTATGAAGGTCTTCTCCAAATTTGACATTAAATCAGGTTTTTGGCATATTCAAATTCATCATTCTGACAGATACAAGGCTGCCTTCATAGTACCTTTTGAACATTACCAGTGGAATGTAATGCCATTTGGTCTGAAGAATGCTCCATCAGAATTGCAGAGAATAATGAATAATATATTCAATCCATATTCAACATTCATCATCGTTTATATTGATGATATTTTGGTATTCTCTGAAAACATAGAGCAGCACTTTGAGCATATCAATACCTTTCTCCATGTAGTGAAAACCAATAGCCTAGTAATATCCAAGAAAAGGTCAATCTATTCTAAACTAAAATTCATTTTCTAGGACACTATATTTATCAAAGCACAATTACACCTATAGAAAGATCATTTGTTGATAAATTCCCTGACCAAATTATAGAAAAATAGTAATTAGAGATATTTTTAGGATGCCTTAATTATGTTGCAGACTTTATCTCTGATCTTAATACTCTTATTAAACCCTTGCATGATAGGCTTAAACTCCATCATGGAAAAATATCCATACTACTATAGTAAAGCAGCTGAAGCAATAAGTTAAAATACTACCTTACTTAGTCCTCCCAGATCCAAATCTTTTTAAGATAGTAGAAACGGTTGCTTCAAATATAGGTTATGGAGGAATCCTTAAGCAAGTCCATAACATTGGAGAAAAAATGATTGCTTATACATCTAAACATTAGAATCCAATCCAACAAAATTATTCCAACCATCAAAAAAGTAATTTTAGCTATTGTTTTATCTATCTCAAAAATTCAATCTGCCTTGTTAAATCAAAAGTTCTTACTTAGAATTGATTGTAAAGCTACAAAAGATGTTCTTCAAAAGGATGTTAAAAATCTTGCTTCCAAATAGATTTTTGCCTGATGGCACGCAATATTATCTCTTTTTTTTATTTGGAAATACAATATATTAAAGGTGAATCAAATAGTCTTCTCGACTATTTGACTCATGAATTTTTGCTGGGTTAATGATGCCAAGAAAGAAGAAAGAAGAGCAAAATCCCTCTACTCAACCAAAATCACCAACACAACCCATCCTACAAGTTGTTGTACAAACACCCCAACCATCACAACCATCTAACTCCCAACCATCTACAAGTTCGAAAAAATAGCCACAAACACCAAAGATTATGCCCTTCTTTCTACACAACTCCAAAAACTCCAAACTCATCAACCTATCTCTATTGTCACTCTAAAACGATGGGCTGACATTGCTGACGAGGAAGAACAAGAACAGCTAATTCAAGCTCTTCAAGAACTAGCAGCAGCAATTGGCTAATAGTTGGTAAATCCACAGACCCCGCAAGTTATTTATTCTATTTCTGAATCCCAAATTTCAAATCTACAAAAACAGAAAAAATATATATATAGTAACTTCAACCACTACATTTCAACTCTTAGCATTAATTACTAAATTTCCTACTTCAACCCCCGAATACCATAAGAATCAAACTTATCTTTCCATCTGCCAAACTGAACATAACTTTTGCACAAATAACCCTTATAATCTCACCCCAAACAATTTTACCAAAGATCAAAATTTCATTCCACCAGCCAACTATAAAACCCAAACCTTTTATGAATTTATCCTTGTTGATACAAGCTCAAGATCACTCAACCATCGCAAGGATAAATCAACTAATACCTTTATCACTCATTCCACTGCCCAAATTCTCAAAATTTTCAAGTCCTCCGAATAGGGACAAGATCTTAATACTCCTGAACCTTTCTCTCAACCATTTATCCCTCCTGGATTTACTTACTAGGAATATAGACAAGCATGGTTCAATACTTTCTAGCTTCAAAATTATCTCAACAGAAGACACCAAATATGAATTTCCAGTTTGGTTTATTCAATGGTGGTTCATCCATGGACCAAATCTTCAAATTCTTCCCACAAATTCAAACAAGGTTTTCAAATATTTCAAAAGAAATTCATTCTTCCAACCTCATACATTCCCAATTCCTTTTACTTTTTCTCTATCTTTTCCCTCTCTTGGATTTACACTTGGAAATATGAATTTGTTAAACCAAATGAAAAAATTCCACCTCTTCTTGTTCATGAAGGCTATACAAAATTGTGGAAAGAATTCAATGGATCGAGTGTTTATCCAAAGCAACTCATAGCATGGTTTGACAAAAACCAACAACACCTCTCCCATGCTAACCAACAAGTGATGCAATTCCTTCAACAAAAGGTGCTTTTAGCATCCTAGCTAGCATCAATCTCTACCAAAGAAGAATATATCAAGCATCTAGAAACTCTACTTGCATAGTTTAAAAATAATAATATACACCAACAAGATACGGGTAGTTCACAAGATCCCTATGCCAATGAAGATGATTGTTACGGCATTTTGTCTCCCATCTCTTAACGACACTTAAAAAAAAAAGATGATAAGACCCAAATTAGCAGAGACAAGACTCAATAGCACCAGCAAATATCAAGGCAAAAGATGGAAAACATAATGGAAGACAAGGAACCCACTACACATGCAAGCACACAAAGGGCAATGCAAGACAAAAATAAATGAAAAATAATAGCACTTAGGAAACGACTCAAAATATCAAGAACAGGAGGCAACTTCAAGTTATAAAAAGGAGGCAAGGCAACCCAAAGAAGTAGAATTGTTCCTTTGGTGATCTTAGAGTTTCCTTGAAAGCCTTTCAAAACCCTTAGCCATCCTCCTTCTTTTAGTTATTTTCATATCTACACTTTTCAAGTTTTAAGACAAATATAACTTAAATTTGTATCCCAAACTTAGATATAATGTAAGTATCAAACTACATGGAAAATAAAATTCTGTCTTTCATTTCAATCTTTTATTTTGTGCTCTTTGTTTCTTTTATGTATTAATGGTCGGATGAGCTGCCTACTTATTTGGTTTAATTACTTTGACAACTAACCCTTCACTAACACTGATAACTGTTTTATAGTTGGATAAATCGCTTATCCCTTTCCCAGAGGCAATCCGCCTTCGACCCTCTTCCCATCCTTTATTTTCTTTTATTTTTCTTTTCCCAAAGGTCCCTTCACACCATTTAGGTGTTTCGATTGTAGGACCTATGGGTTATGAGCCCACCACGCTTTCGCTGCACATGAGAAAAGGTGGATGAGAAATGTGTCATTGTACCACTTGAAATCAGATAGGTTTTTGCATTTTAGATTATTAAGTAATTCAATAAATTTATCACTAAAAACCTTGGGTCTCCAATAAATGTTTTCGCAATTATAAATATTAGAGTGGATACTACATCAGATATTGTATCCCTATCTTGTAGGATTAGTTCTCCTTGCTCATCTACTTTAATAGTTTATTATTATTATGGCTCTTCCCTATTTATTATGACTCTTTTCTCTTTTTCTAAAAGTGTAGTATCTCTTTATGAAAAATTTTTATCTCTTTTTTTGGAGTAAATGTTTACTTTTAGGTCTACCAATATCAAATCTATGATGATAACTATGATGCGCATAATGGTGGCAGTGATAATAAAGGTGGTGATTGAACGGTGGTGTTAGGGGGAAATACACTAATATAGTAATTTAAAATGTAATTTGTTTCTTTTGGGGTTTATGATTATTATTATTATTATTTTGCAATTTGCAGAGCTTTCTAGTTGTATTTGCTGGAGCTCTTGTTTCTTGCTAGTTCTAAAAAATTATGAGAAAAATCTGACCAATTGCATTTTCTAATATTAGTATTATTATTTTGAATAAAACTACTATCATTTGAGGAGAAAAAATTTATGGTATTTGTTTTATTTCTTTTTATTATAGGAAACATAGTCCAACTTATTAAGTATAATACTAACTCTGTCTCAAAAAAGTTCACTTTTAAATTTTTTTTTGGTCCCAAAAAGTCTATTTTTGAATAAAAGTCTTATATTACCCTTACAAATAATTATCATGTATGAAATAAAATTTAAAAATATGGATAAAAATTATACATTTAATTATAATTAAATATGTTGTACCTTATAACTAAAGAAAATTGTATCACATTTAGAGTAAACATGTTTTTAAGAAGAAGGGGAGTAATAAAAGTGGAATAAGTGGATTATTGTTCATGTTGGTTAGATCATCACATGATTGGCACATAATATATTTTTTGTGTGTCTCCTATTCATATAATGATACTATTTTGCCTATTGGGTGCTCTACCCATTCGACTGGGTTTGCAAGTTACGCGTGTTATTATTCTTTGTTGGATTTTTTTCTTTTGTTTAGAGTTCTATAGTGATTTTCTACACGCAACCTTACTCCACTATTTATTTGTCTTTTAATCTCATCGATGAACTCTCATAATAGCATTCATTATTTAGATCTATTTTGATCAAACAAGTCTCTATTAGCCTCCCTTTCTATCTTTATAAAGACACACTTCAAATCATGAAACTATGACCTATCAAGAATATTCAATTGTAATACATTTTTGAAATGGAAAGAAAAAGTTATTTTAAACTTTTGATGTGACTTTGATGTGTGAGTTGTGGGGGAGGGTAAGTTGATTATGCATCAAAAAAAATTTTTAATTTTGTTGGGATTTTGGATTTGGGAAAATTTTTAATTAATTTATTGGGTTTTGGATTTGGGAAAAGTTTTAATTTTTTTTATTGGGTTTTGGAAATTATTGTATATTGGAGGGTTTATGTTTGTGCATTTTCATTTGTGCATATGAAACTTTACTATAAGTTAGTTTAATGTGTTGGCTTTTTGTTAAAATTATTTTCTTTGTTTTTTGTTTTTGTTTTTTGGTTTTGGATGTCCTAGATGCATTTCCAGCATTAATTGATTTACTAAGTTGGACTAACAATCTATCAAGAGAAGGGATCATACATTTTGATGGTGATCATTCAAAAGGCATATGGTGATAAAGGCCATAGTTGAGGCTGGAATAGCTTCATTGGACCATTTTTTAATAAAAAAATTATTATTAATTTTTTTATTTTTTTAAAAAAAAAAAAAAAAAAAAAAAAAATAATTATTATATTTTTTTTTTTTTTTTTATTTTATTTATATTATTTTTTTTTTTTAATATATTTTTTTTCATTTTTTCTCTAAATTTTTTTAATTTTTTTCTTTTAAATTTTTTTTTTTTTTTAAAAAAAAATTATATATATATAAATAAGTTTTATTCAATTTTTGTCTACTTTTTATCCTTTTTCTTTTTTGACCAAAATTTTACTTTATTTTTTAAGGAACTCCATGCCTTTTCTACATTAGATTATGTTCAAGACTTCTTTTTTATGTTCCTCTAAAACTGTGTGCCTTATTCAATGTTGTTTTTTTTCCATTTGATTTTAGAAACTTTGACATGAAAAGGTGAAAGATGACCTTTAAATCGGATTGTTGGAATTACTCATTATCCACTACCAAAGTAATATACTAACAAGCAGCACATCTCCTCCAAATTCAATTTGGTATTGCATTTCTAATGAATAGTTTCAAATGTACCCTTTTGCTATCAAGCCTCCATGTAGGATGAAAATTTGGTCATCAAAACTTACAAGGTCTTCTCCTAAGCATTAGGAGATGAAAACTAGATTCTAGCATCAAATTAAGTTTTTCTATTCTTATTATAGGCCTTTGAGAAACACAATATGATTTTGGTATCTTTTTTTGTTTTTACTTAGTTTCTTGATGTAATAATGAGATTCGGGGTGTATGAGGGTTAGCACATGTTCTACTACTTATTGTTGATGGATGAACAAAGTGAATTTAATCTCAAGTGGGCTTAATGGGGCAAATTTATTTTAATTAGGCCCAAATATATTTATATTATTTCAAGTTGTAATTTAGGCTATTTGTGATTCGATCCAACCCACTAACTTACTTTGTTATTATTTAATTAATTGTGTTCTTTATTTTTGGGCCTTTTTAAAGGCATAATGTCATGGTCTATCCTTGTGTTTGGCCTATTAAAATTTCTAGGGGTAAGGTTATTTCATTTTCTTAGTTAATTTCCTTTTACTAATTGATTTGAAATAGATTTTATAATTATATAAGGAGGTTGTATTTCACACCTTTGTAATGGATTCAGAATTTGAATAATAAAATTATTTGTGAGGTTCTTCCATACTTTGGTTTCTTCTTGAAGAACTTAGGCTTATCAAGGTTTGTCATTATAGTGTCTTTTTGACTTATCAATTTGGTTTGAACCACTAGATTAGGACATCATTTATCCATTGATTGTACTAAGGTTCTTAGTTCCTTTTTGAGTTTGAAGTTGAGGTCCACCAGTTCATTTATCTTGATTTTGCTTGAAGGTCTTTAGGCCGAGTCAATTTGCTCATGGGCTTTTAGGGTAATTCTCTTATGGGATTTACATTAGTTGGCATCATAGCTTTTAGGTAACCATTGAAATTGTGTATATTTCCAATTTGTATATATTTTTATTATTTCATATGTTCAAATTTTTGCCTTGTGTGCTTTGTGATTATTTTCTTGGTAGTATAGCAGTCGATTCAACTTTAGTCATTTGAGACCAAGTTGATCCGCTCCTTGCTGCCTATCTTGTATTATGCATTGCTAAAACTTGACAAAAAAAAATTCATTTCTATTCATAGTATAGTGTAGGTTATTGTTCACCAGTACTATTCACTATACTATTCACTTGACACTATTCGGTATTTCTTGTGTTCTGCTTACTCTTCTTGTTTTGTATCTTGTTCTTTCTTTACTTGTATTGTTCCTCTTGTTTTTTGTTTTTTCTTGAATTTCTTGATCACCAAGAAATCTTCTTGGCTGAAGTCCTATTATTATTATTTTTTTCAATTTTAATTTCATTGTTCTTTATATTTTTTGAATCATTCTTGAGGATTTTGAAATCTTCTTGGGTAATTTCCCCTTCTCTTTATTGCCTAAATTGAGTAGTTTCCTAATTGTGTCTATATTGTTGTTTTGGAAAGTTTCCAAATTTTTGTTGGTTAAAACTTCAGTGGCCACCCTAATCTTATTGATAGCTACACTTTGTTATTTAATTGCTACCAAATTGTTAAGGGGAGAATGGAATTGTGTTGCTCTTATCTTGTTCCTAATTCCAAATCTCAGTACAATTAAGAAAAGGAAGTTCTAATCCTCTTGTGATTTGGAAACCATAATCATATTTCTATTTGAACTTGTTCCTACATACTTAATCCTAATTGGAACGGGAATCGTTGAACTTTAATCCTTTTTGGAATTGGATTCCTTGGGCTAATAGTATTTTGTTTCCAATTCAATAATAGATTTGTGAAACCCTAATCCTAATTAGGATTAGATTAAGAAATTAGGGCAATATGCTAACTTTTCACCCGAAAATAACTCCCTTTTGTCCTTTGTTGTTTTATTTCCTTCTTATGAATCTTGTAATTGTTATCCTTATTTATTATTGAATCTAGTTTTTCTTGATTTTTTTCTTTTAGTATAAGTTGAAAATCTAATAATTGCTGGCCTTTGTGGGAATCTTCAGTTTCTTATAAAAAATAAAGTCTAGAGATTTGAGTGTAAAAGGCAAAGAGTTACATCAAAAGTTAAAAGCCAAATCTTTGAGTAAAACACTCGGTGAGTAAAAATTCATTGGGTGACACTTGGGGAGGAAGGGAACTTATGAGGTTTCTTCTTTTTTTTTTTGCTTTTTTGGATTAACTTTTTGGTATAACCAATGGTTTCAAGTAGTGGAAATGGAAAACCACTAGTAAATGTTAAACTAAACATAATACATGAGTACTTTGACAAAATGAATGTTTGTATGGGAGAAATAAATGATTGAATAGAAAGGTGCAAATCAAGCATTTGAAAGCAAGTCAAGGAGTTCTTTGCAAAAGAACATGTTAGAGCAGGTGTGAGCCCAAATGAGCCCAAATGAGCCCACATGCTACATACGTGCAAATAATGCCTAAAAGGAATGAATATAGGATAATGTTGCTTATAGAGTTATCAACAACATTATGGTAGTCAAGATTTGAGGACGAATCTTTTTAAGGAAAAGGGCAATTATGAGATCCAGAGTACATGAGGGTTCGTACCTATTTTAGTACTTATTATTGATGGATGGACCAACTAAATTTAATTTAGGCCTCGAGTGTGCTTAATGGAGCAAAATTGATTTAATTAGGTCCTATTATATTTATGTTTATTCAAGTTGTAATTTCATCCAACTCACTAGCTTACTTTGTTATTATTTGATTATTTTATGTTCTAGACTATGACCCTTTTAAAAGGCATAATTGGCTTTGTGAGGTTTGTCATGGTCCATCTTTGTGTTTGGACTGCTAAAACTTTTATGGTTTAAGTTGTTTTTCTTTTCCTAGTTAATTTCCTTTCTCTAGTTAATTTGAAGTAGGGTTTGTGATTATATAAGGAGGTTGTGCCTTACACCTTTGTAATGGATTCAAAATTTAATTCATAAAATTGTTTGTGAGGTTCTTCCTTTGGTTCTTTCTTGAAAAACTTAAACTTATCAAGATTTGTCCTTTTGTGGTGTCTTTTTAACTTATCATTCAAGTTTTAATCACTAGATTGTGGTATCATTCATCAAATGATTATACCAAGGTTTTTGGTTCCTTCCTAAGCTAAGGGTCAAGGTCTTCCACTAGTTCATTTATCTTGATTTTGCTTGAGAGTCTTTGAGTTGAGTCAACTTGTTTGTGGATTTACAAGGTAGGTCTCCTATGGGGTTCATATCATGTATCTTTTTACTACTAAAGACTGAGCTTTAATATTTGGTAGGTACTATGCACTGCACTTTCACTAGCCAAGTGTTCTAGAAAATTGTTAAAATTCGATTTGTCATGGTGCCCCAAAATAACAAATGAGGAACTCGAATTGATTGTTGATAGTTACTTATCATTGAAGCTAGTAAAAAATCTTTGGTTGTACATAGGTATTCAATTCTGAATTTTGTTGAATGCGCTTCGATTTTGTTTTTTCATGTTCCTTAGGTCTTGTATTTCATGGTAGACATAGGAATTGCTTACTAGAAAGTTGAGTAGCTTGATGTGATGTTCAACAAGCATTTGTCCTAATTAGCATCTTTGAAGGATAAGTTGATGTAGTCTTTTGAACTCTTCTTTACTTGGAGAGGTATTTTTTGGTCCACAAAGTAAGAACTTGTTGAATATCGTGGTTAAGTCTATAGCATGACCATTTCTCTAATGAAAGGTTTTAAGCATGCTGAAGAAAAGTTTCATGAAATCAAATTTAAGAAATGGACTTGTTGGATGAAAGATTGATACCTTCAAGAAAGTGAATATTTTTGGAGAGTAGTTAATGATTTACTTTTGTAAGTCATATGAGAGAACACTAAAGAAAGTTGTAAACTTGTAAAATGTTTTAACTTTATAAGTTGTATAAAAGGTTGAAAGTGTGAATTAGAACTCCTAGATACTACACTAACACAAAAGAGAGCATCTTATATATTGGAGTGCTTGACAGTAGACAAAGGCAAGAAATGAGGTTCATTAATAGATCTCGAGAGAAATGGCAAAGACTAAATTTAAGAAGAAGGACCTTGATCTTTATACTATCAAGAGCACCAACAAAACTATCAAATGTAACTGTCATCTTTCTTTCTTTTTAATCTATGTATTAATGCAATGTCTATTTAAAATTTTGTTATTCTTGGTGATCAAGATTTAAAGATGTGTTGTGTGCTTTCTTTTTCTTTTTTCTTTTTTGGTTGGTTTTCAACTGCTGGTCTTGTTTATTTTTTCCCATTTTGATTATTAATGTTGTTTATCTAGGGACGTGTGTGCGTGTGGGCGTGTGCTCATGTGTTTGTGAGCAGCTACATTTCAACTGGTTTTGAATTTTGTGAGTAACTGCATTTGAGTTTGTTTGAATTTTAGGATTCATGGGTAATGGATATTCTCTTTCATTATGGGCTATATAAATTTGGGAGGTGGGAGAAAATGTGTTTGTGGTGTATGCTGATATGAGTGTGAGTGAGTGAAAGAGATAGGGTACATCAAGAATTCTCTTTTGAAATGGTTTATTTTTGTTTGAATATTGAAAAAGTGTTTCCCAAACAAGATTATGGATTGAAATTTTCTTTTTGGCAAAATTTTGAAGCTTTGTGCAGCACATAGTTAGAGACATCTTTTTGGATATATTTGTAAATTTTGAACTTTTTTGTGTTTGTTGATTCTCATCTAATTGTTAGCAAATACGCCTTTATTTGAAAATTATCACTTTTACTTTGTGAAAGTTAGGCTATGTTTGACTTGTGGTTTATTTAAGAAATTTTGTATTGGAATGTGTGGAAATTTGGTGGAATTTTTTCCTAAAAAAAAGTATTCTGGAGAGAAAATAAAATTTTTATTAGAGGGAAATTTTTTTTAAAATTATGTGAGGAGAATTTAGGAGGGAAATTTTAAATTGTCAATTTTGAAATAAAAATGTATTTAGATGAGTTATTTGATTTGGGAGAAAAAAAAAACTTTTTGTGCTTGAGATATAAGCCAAACATAGACTTAGTTTTCTATTTCTACCTTTGCAATTGTAGATTGTGTCTTTATGTGACCATTGGATTCAGATAAGCCCCCATATGTGATTTAGGAGAAGAAGATTGAGACAGATCATTTGGACAATGTGAGAGTCCAAGTGACTTGGTTTTATCTACCAAGTCTATTAGGGGTCACAGGAAATTCAATAGAGCCAAGGAACTTTTCCTATTAGACCACTTTGCGTACAAAGTGCACATGCCATTAAAGGCAAGTGCACTGTACACACTTTCAACAATTATATCACACTCAAGAGCATGAGTGTTGAGGATAACTTCTGCAAGTTTGAATATAAAATAGTCGTTGGAGAATTGACCCCTGATAATGTTGCTATATGTATTTTGGATTTTATAAAAATGAGATGGTCAAATATGTGGTCATTGTTGTGAGTTTTCATGATTACATAATTTATTCATTATTTTTGGGGTGTATTATTATGATTTTATTTTTATTTTTTCTATAGGTATTGTAAGTGTGAGATGCCTCACAATCTTGATGATCTCATGGGGCAATGTGAAGGGTGCAAAGATGGTATCATCTTTTTTCTATATTTCTTTTTTTGAGTGGTCTTTTTCTACATTTCTAATTATATAGATTCGACTCAAGTCTATGGTTTATGTGTGGTTTTCTAGCAACTAACCAATAGTTAAGTTGAACGTGAGAATTAAACTGAATTATTTTTTTCTTTTTTGCCTTTATTAGATGTTATTTGACTCTTCCTAAAGACTTTGTAAGTTGAGAAGCTTGTTCTTACTTTGCATTGCTAAAATTTTCATTATTAAATTTTTGGGCCCCTTGTGCTTGTATTCTTTTAAATCATTGATTTGTGATGGCTCACCTTGGATAATTAGCTTTGATATATGAAAACTTATTAATTGGTAAATATAAGGATAGAAAAAAAGGATTTAATTTTTCTAAACAATTTTTATTTAAGAAAAGATTGTACTTCAAATGAAGGAAGAGCCTAAGTATTAATTCAAAGAGGTTAAAAAAGGAAAAGGCCTAGAACCATGGTATTGGAGAAAAAGAAATTAGCGTCTGATGTATTGAATCTCTATTAATAGCACTCAACTGAATGACAAGTAAAATGTTGTTTATGTGGTTGTATTGAAATTGTTCCTAATTTGACAACTGACAAGTTATCCATGAACAACATTCTTAATTGCCATTGGGCTTTGGCGTGAAATTCCCTTGGATCTACCCAACTGAAAATTCTTCCCTTGGAGTTGGTATGTTCCTTGAAGGTGGAATAGGTCCTCAACCCCTAGATAACCTGTACCTAGAAACCTTGGAATCAAATGAATGGATGGAATCCGAATTTCTTAGGGAACAAATCTAGGAAATCAAGAACAACAAACACACAAATTCCGAATTTGTGTAATTTGCAAGTAATTACAGAAACTAGGGAGCAATTCTCTCAAGCTTGTAATGTCAAGAACCAAATTTTCATTTCATCAAATCTGCCCTTCAAGATGGCCGACGGCCACTATATGGATACAAGCTAGGGTTTACAAATTAGGGTTGCACAAGCTAGGGTTTCTTTTAGGGCCAAATGGGCTACATGACTCTTTGGGCTACATGACTCAATTTACCATATAATTAAAACTAAACCCAATGATCCTAAGTAGTTCTAAGGAAAATAGTAGTAAAGCCAAACCCATTAACAAGACCTAATTACACATAGTACATTAATAAACATGGCCTTGTCAATTTTGGTCTTCTCCCCATCCTTTTTGGGCCATTTGGATGAGTCCATTCAAGGCTTCCTTCATTTTCTTTGTTCTAGCCCTTGTCATCATGCTTCGAGTTCGAAGTCTCTTCAATGCTTGTTGGATTCATATCAGTCCCCCCTTCTTCGAGAGGATTCGTCCTCGAATCCAGATCATCATAATCTGCAATGTCAAAAGGAGACAAATCAGCAACATTGAATGTAGTACTTACATTGTACTTACCTGGAAGGTCGATCTTGTAAGCATTGTCATTGATTTTTGCGACAACTTGGAAAGGTCCATCTCCACGTGGATGCAATTTTGTCGATCTCTGTACTGGAAACCTTTCCTTGCGCATATGAACCCACACCCAATCTCCTGGTTCAAAAGTGACTTTCTTTTGACCCTTGTTTGCATTTCGAGCATAGGATTCATTCATCTTCTCAATATTCAGCCGAACCTGCTCATGTAACTTCTGGACAAAGTCAGCCTTGCGCTTGTTTGGTATGTTTGTGCCCGGTATGAAATCAATTGGATGTTCAATTCCTCTTTTGGGCTGCAATCCGGCTGGTAGCTCGTCAGGAAATACATCTCGGAATCCCTGCAATATGTTAGAAATCTCAACCGGTAGGTTGGATGGCAAGTCAGCACTAAGTAGAACATTAGATTCACAACACTTAGGAAGAAACAAAACACGATTAGTATGCAGACAATTATCAACATGTCGGACATTTGCATAAAAATTTGGTTGTTTCTTATTTACTTGAGTCACTCTCTTCCTCTCAATGTGTTCTACTTTATTTAACTCATATTGCTTAGGCTTAGAATTTTCAAATTTTCCTTCTTTTCTCACGGGTAGTGCAGAATTCAATTTCATCATTTGCCCAAATTCGCCCTTTAAATGTAATTGAGATTCATAAACTTGATAGCGACAAAGGCAGAAAGTAGTTTTTCTATCATTAACAAAGAAAGTGTACCTATTACTTCGTCCATGTGGAAGCATCCATCAAATTGCCAAGGTCTACCAAGCAATAGGTGACCACTTGCATAGGAGCCACATCACACAAAACTTCATCTTTGTATTTGTTGGTGAAAAATTTACCAAGACTTGTTTTGTGACTTTCACTTCTCCACTCTCATTGAACCATTGCAGCGTGTATGGATGTGAATGCGAAGTGTGGGCAATTTTAGTTTATCTACAAGCAAAGTCGAAGCAATGTTAGTACAACTACCATCAATAACAAGTATACATACCTTCTCATTGATGGTGCATTTAGCGTGGAAGATATTACGGCGTTGAACATTGTTCTCCTCTTTAATCTGAACATTTAAAGATCGCATAGTCACCAAAGATGGTCCTTCATCAGGGCCAAAAACATCTTCGTCAGATTCCCCATTTTCTACAAGTGGTGGCATATCTTCATAGTCACTTTCATGTTCACTCTCACTTTCGATTGTGCCATCACCTCTGACAACCATAATTCGAGCATTAGGACACTCTCGTGCATAATGTCCCTTGCCTTGGCACTTGAAGCATGTAACCTCCCTGGCTGGTTTTCTCACTTCACTTGATTTCTGAGTGTTTGGAACCACGGTTGGAGTAGTGTTTGAGGTACTAGGAGTTGCGGCCTTTTTGAAGTCGGTATTTAAATCCTTCTTAGGCCATGTAGACTTCAAAGTGTCTGAACTTGAAGTCTGTGGGGTTGAAAAGGTTCGGACACCCCTCTCCTTAAGCTGCCTCTCAGCTTTCATTGCCTTGTGATACATCTCATTGAGATCTTCATACTCCTGCATTTCTACAATGTGGGCAATATCCTTCCTTAGGCCTCCTAGAAATCGAGCCATAGTAGCTTCACTGTCCTCCTGAATGTTGACTCGAAGCATAGTAGTCTCCAACTCTTGGTAATAATCCTCCACAGTCCTATTTCCTTGGGTGATCTTTTGCAATTTGTTAAACATCTCCCTGTAGATTGGTGTGGAACAAATCGCTTTTTCATGAGCTTCTTTAATTCATCCCAAGTACGAACAGGCCCTTCTTCATCACGCCTCCTTTCTGCCTGAATTTTAGTCCACCAGTTACGGGCATATCCGGCAAATTCAACCACAGCTAGCTTGACCTTCTTTTCCTCCGAATAGTTGTGCACTGTAAAAATACTTTCAATCTTATCAGACCATTCAAAGAAAGCTTCAGGATCTTGCTTACCAAAGAATTGAGGAATTTTCATTTTGATACATCCTAAATTGGAATCAATTCTAGGAGTACGGTATTGACTTCCCTGAAATGCCTCAAAGGCTTCGTCATCATTGTCATTGCCATATGTGGTCTTTGTAGATCGAGAGGATTCGGCTCTCTCAGCTTTGAGCTCTTTGACTTCCTGTTGCAAACCTGAAACCAAAGTGTAAAATTTTGCTAACATCTCCTCATAGGATTCCTTAGAACCCGGTGGTGGTGGTGGTTGCCTCTCCATTATAGCTGCGAAAGTTAGTAAAGGAAATAAAACAGTTTATAAGTCCTCACTTCCCTTCCCAATTCCCCAAATTCACTCACCAAGTGTTTGAGTTCTCTCGGGCTTGTATAAGTGAAGGGACGGATTCACACCACTCAATTTGCTCTTCCGTTTCTATTCTTACTCAAACAATGTTACACAAAGGAATTTACAACAAGTTAATGCAGCTGGACAATGAGATTAGAATGAATTCTAAGGAACCAATGAAAACAGTACCAAAGTCAATGAAAACAGTACCAAAAATACAAGAATTCAATTTTTTTGGTAAGGAATTTGGACAAACTGAATGCAAAAACAGAATCTACACGAAAAATCAGTGAGACACACAAAATTTCAGAATTTTCGGACCACAACTCAATATTACACAAAGGAATTTACAACAAGGTAATGTAAGTAGACAATGAGATTAGAATGAATCTAAGGAATACAATGAAAACAGTACCAAAAACACAAGAATTCGAATTTTTTTGGTAAGGAATTCGGACAAACTGATTGCAAAATCAGAATCTACACGAAAAATCAGTGAAACACACAAAATTTCAGAATTTTTGGATCACAATAATTTCAGAATTTTCGGATCACAATTCAAGACACTTGAAGAAAGGAAATTTGGACAAAGTAGCTTGCATTAGTGGTCGGTCTCAGCCCTTCCAAATTCTATAATTAGTCAAGAATGTTTCTGGGTTCAAAATGTGGTGAAAAGGATGTATATGGATAAGTATAAGGCTAATCACAAACTGGAAAACAATCCAAAGTTCAATCGGAAATGCAAATCTGTTTTTTTTCGAAATCAGAAAAAAAGGATTTTTGGCATGGTAACTTCAAAAGGTCATAACTTTCTACTCCGATGTCGGATTTTGCTCCGTAAGTACTCAAATCGAAGCTCTCGGAGAGATCTACAAGTAGACGGCCAAAGGCGGTCCGTTGGGACTTTGGGGGTCAAAAAATAACGCTAAGACCACCTACTGTCCGCCTCAAATTTTCTGCTCAAGTTCCAACAAAGAACTTGATTTTTGCCACAACTACTTACTGTCCGATTCTCTCCCTTTTTTTTTTTAATCTCTGTTTTTTTTTTCTTCAGTTTCAACAAGGTATAAACAAAATTTTCAGCCGCAAGGGTATGGATTCATCAAGAAAGCAAAGGTACGGTTTTGTCTAATATTTGGAAGCAAGCCGAAACCAACACATCAATACAAAAACAGAATTTGCTTCATCAATACAAGAACATACCAATGATGATGATATTCAGAACAACAAAAAGATTGAGGATATAAAGAACATACCAATGATGATGATATTCAAAACAACAAGAAGATTGAGGAGATAAAGAACATACCAATGATGATGAATTTTTTTTTGTACGGTAAAAGAAAAGATATGAACAGCTTGGGAACCAAGACTGCTCTGATACCAACTGGCGTGAAATTCCCTTGGATCTACCCAACTGAAAATTCTTCCCTTGGAGTTGGTATGTTCCTTGAAGGTGGAATAGGTCCTCAACCCCTAGATAACCTGTACCTAGAAACCTTGGAATCAAATGAATGGATGGAATCCGAATTTCTTAGGGAACAAATCTAGGAAATCAAGAACAACAAACACACAAATTCCGAATTTGTATAATTTGCAAGTAATTACAGAAACTAGAGAGCAATTCTCTCAAGCTTGTAATGTCAAGAATCAAATTTTCATTTCATCAAATCTTCCCTTCAAGATGGCCGACGGCCACTATATGGATACAAGCTAGGGTTTACAAATTAGGGTTGCACAAGCTAGGGTTTCTTTTAGGGCCAAATGGGCTACATGACTCTTTGGGCTACATGACTCAATTTACCATATAATTAAAACTAAACCCAATGATCCTAAGTAGTTCTAAGGAAAATAGTAGTAAAGCCAAACCCATTAACAAGACCCAATTACACTTAGTACATTAATAAACATGGCCTTGTCAATCTTGGTCTTCTCCCAATCCTTTTTGGGCCATTTGGATGAGTCCATTCAAGGCTTCCTTCATTTTCTTTGTTCTAGCCCTTGTCATCATGCTTCGAGTTCGAAGTTTCTTCAATGCTTGTTGGATTCATATCAGGCTTTGTTTAGTTATGTTTGAAATAATATTGATGAAAGGTGGAAGGTTATTAATGAGTAGACTTGAAAATAATAGAGAGTGGAATCACTAAAGAAGAAATATAAAAACCTTTTTTTGAACCACTTCTACTGTCTATAAGTATCAGTCCCATGAAGTGAATACATCATACACTTATTAGTGAAGTAATTCTTCTTGTTAACCTCTCAGTTTTGCGTTTTTAATATTGATAAGCTACTTAATTGTTTTGGCTTGAAATTCCTTGAAAGGTTTTCTATATGATGTCTTCATTTCTCACTAAGAGATGCAAACAGAAATACTTATCAAGCATCAACACTCAATAACTAGCACTTGAAATATTTGTAATTTTTTTCACCTCTTATTCTTTTCAACTACCAATAGTTGCTCAAAATTTTTGAATCATAGCCTTTTACTCAATAGTTTTGTGAAACACTAAATGATCCTAAACTTCAAGTTATCTGCATGTTTGTTGGACTTAAGAATTCTTATTATTAAGTTCTAAATTCTAATAAGAATGCTAAGAATTAGAGTCTATAGGTATGTTGATTCTTATCACAGAAGATGTTACTGGATTCAATATGTGGAGTGAAGAAAGAAGAGCAATTTCTGGTCATCCAAGGATCTCAAATATGTGTTCAATTTGGGTTTTATTCTATTCCCACAATAGCATGTAACTCAAGTCATCATTTTGATTTGAAAGTAAATTAAATTGATAATGTTAATTACAAAATTACATTTTGTGTCATTTCTATTGCTTTACATCTCTTTTTGTTTGGGAATCCTTATAGTTTTTTTCCCATCTAATTGATCGTATTTTTTCTTCTTTATGATTAACTCTCACTTCTTTCAACATGTAATTAGTCGTTAAATGAAATGCTTTGAGCAAGCTTGGTTGCATATCTAAGTAGTCCTTAAGCTACTTAATTGTTTTGGCTTGAAATTCCTTAAAAGGTTTTCTATATGATGTCTTCATTTCTCACTTAGAGATGCAAAGAGAAATACTTATCAAGCATCAACACTCAATAACTAGCACTTGAAATATTTGTAATTTTTTTCACCTCTTATTCCTTTTCAACTGCCAATAGTTGCTCAAAATTTTTGAATCATAGCCTTTTACTGAGTAGTTGTGTGAAACACTAAATGATCATAAACTTCAAGTTATCCGCATGTTTGTTGGACTTAAGAATTCTTATCATGAAGTTCTAAATTCTAATAATAATGCTAAGAATTAGAGTCTATAGGGATGTTGATTCTTATCACAGAAGAAGTTACATGGATTCAATATGTTGGAGTGAAGAAAGAAGAGCCATTTTTGGTCATCCAAGGATCTCAGATATGTGTTCAATTTGGGTTTTATTCTATTCCCACAATATCATGTAACTCAAGTCATCATTTTGACATGCAAGTAAATTAAATTGATAATGTTAGTTACAAAATTACATTTTGTGTCATTTCTGTTGTTTTACATCTCTTTTTGTTTGGGAATCCTTATAGTTTTTTTCCCATCTAATTGATCATATTTTTTCTTCTTTATGGTTAACTCTCACTTCTTTCAACATCTAAGTAGTCCTTAAATGAAATGCTTTGAGCAAGCTTGGTTGCGTTTAGAAGGCCTACTTTGTAACTAGCAAAATGTTATCCCTATGTCCTATTCATGAAGATGACCAATTGATCAATACTCCTTGAAAGTAGCAAACCAAAACTAATTGCTATTGAAGGGCCATATGTTAACATGATATCTATGGAAA
Organism: Gynochthodes officinalis; assembly: GCA_020080225.1. NCBI lineage: Eukaryota > Viridiplantae > Streptophyta > Magnoliopsida > Gentianales > Rubiaceae > Gynochthodes > Gynochthodes officinalis. The sequence continues at coordinate 31,116,537 of CM034615.1, read as the reverse complement.
AGAAATGTGGCAGTAATAATGAAGGTGTGGATGTTGTCCCACTAAAAGATAATTGGATTTAAATTTGAAAAGTGAGTTTAGACCAAAATTCTATTGATTATTTTTTATTATTTTTGCCACAAAATGTTGGTTGGTTTGTAGTTTTAATTTTTAGTGAATATGGTGACAGTATATTATACATTTTGATAAGTAAAATTCAATTGTAAACAATATCAATAATTTATCTAAATAATATTAAATTTCTTACAATTCCAACAATATTCACATTTCAATTTAATGTTTTACTTATGATTAACAAATTTAGATAAACTTTTATTTGATTACTTTTCAAAATATTTTTGTACAACTTATTTGAATATTTAACATGTTAGAAAAAAAATTACAAAGACTTAATAATTTACTATTATAAATTAAATTACAGCTTACAGATCACTAAGAAAATTTTAGTTTATAAAAAACATTACTATATTACAAAGACCAAATAAAACTTGTCAACTATCTTGTATTGATTTGTTATAAAAAACTTTCACTAAGATACTAGTTCAATCAAACGACACTATTATTTATTGAAATGATGATCAAAATTTCTATAATTTTTGTATTGTATTTTCAAAATTTTGAAAATGGTGGGAGATTGTTGAAGACATCCAAAATCTTGAAAAATGCAAAGTTGAAAAGAAGCAACTCTCCAACTCCTGAGGAGTTCTAACTCTATAACTTCTTTGGAGATTTAAGAGTTACAACCAATTTGAGTTGGAGTTGTAACTTCTTTGAGTTATAGTCTTTCAAGTTCAATATCCAAACATTATAAAAGAGCTAGTTAGGGTCTTATTCGTTCCAAAAAATAGGCCTCCAATACTTACAGTATTTTGCACAACCTTCTCCTTTTGTTCTTAGTGAGTTGGAATACTAAGTGCCGAACATATTCAATCACACTTTATTTTATCCTAAAGGAAATTTGCCCTTGATTCATTGCATACTGTAGTGGACAAATTTTATATAAATAAAAGTGAATGTATTCAAGATTTGAAACCATTCTTTTTCATTTCATTTCTTTTATTCTATTTGTTATATACACTATCATTTATGATTAAGAGTAAGAATGTATAAAAAATTGTAATTATCTAGAGTGTCTAAGAACAAGAATTTTAATAAACAAAATTAGAGTGATAGATTAGTGTTGCTAACTAACCATTATTATAAAGTATAAGTAAGAAAACAAAATTGGCTAGGATAAATATATGAAAAAACATAACTACTACTAACTCATAGTGTACTTAATTGGTAAGGAGTTGAAGCAATAATAAAATTGAAGTGTCATTCTAACCAATCTAATTGTGAGAAATTTGCATGAGCCCATGGTTAATAAGGGAAAGAAGAGAGAGAGGGAGGGTGGGGGGGAGGATGAATAAAAGGATAAGAAAGAAGAAGTTGGAATTAAAGTTTCGAGGATGAGAATTTTAATTATTTGCTAATAATTAATAACTAAAAGATAGGACCAAAAGGATCAAGGAAAGATAAAATACTAAAAAAAAGTGTTATAATTGTAGCAAAATACTTTATCAAATTAAAAGATAAAATTTCTAAATAGCCAATTGAAACATCATCAATTATTATAATCATAGCTAAATTGACTCTCAAGCTTTTTGCTTTTTCATAATAGAGATAAGAATATTAATGACACCAAATTGAGATTAGAATCCTCTGTAGAATGGTTTGATATGTTATAGTATTTGATGGCGTGCCAAATTATAGGGTGGTACTATATATACATAATTGTTCATATTAATTAAAATTTTAACCTTTTAATGGATGAATTTGGGGCCCTGGCCCACCTGTTGAAGTCATGTTGGGTTGCAAAAATAAAATTTGCAATGCATTGAAACTATTTTTTGTGCTTGATTCTGAATATAGAGTAATTGTTTATGTTTTAAGGGAATTTCCTCTTTGACAAGGGTTGAGGCAACAAAAAAAAAAAAAATTTTAGGTATGAATAAAGGATATGCGTTAAGGGTTTCAAGGCTACAAGAATTTATTACAAATTCCATAATGGCTAAAAATTTTAGGGGACTATGAAACTAATTGAATCCTATACGTTTGATTGATGAACTATTTTTCTTTTGAAAGAAAAAACTTTTAGACATTTGACTAATTGAAAATGTTATTTATGGTCCATCGAACTATTTCATCTATCATCATTGATGAAAAGTGATAGATGTCTGGTTCATGTCATTAAATCAATGGAAATTTTGTCAACTATACATGAGAGTTATTGGCCTTTTTTATTGTAAAATTCTATCAATAAAAGATTTGAACTTTATCTCTTTGCGAGCAAACAAGAAAAGTTAGATCATCAACTAAATCCTATTTATACAATCACTACAAACTTTTGAAATTTATTCAAATCTAATCGAAAGAAGTGAATGAATTCAGCTATTTCAAGCATGGCTTGGCAAATAACTTGCGACAATGTTCTCACCTCCCATTCTAGCTTAGTACTAAATTACTACAAAAGACAATAAAGGTAATAAAACCACCATCAAGCAATTCATCTTCTTCTTGTTTTTCTTATTTTAGAGTTCTAATTTTTTAAATTTCATCTCCAATTTCACAACTTTCAATTCGACAATGCATGCCTTGATTTTCATTTTCTCTAACTCATTTTCAAACCTATTAATACTCCTTTTCATTTCTCTCTATCTCATTTTCAAACTAACCAATTATCCTCGTTAGACTAGGTATTAAATCAATAGCCCTGTCATATCTTTGAGGATCACACAATTCCTAAAATTCACATCCTTCACTCTTTATATTATTTTTATTCAATAAAACACTTTATGAACAATTTCAAAAACACTCTTTCAAATGATTTTTCTCACCATTATTAGTGGCATATGGCTAATCTTTTTCTTGGATTTTGATTTGCTTAAGAAGTAGATCATTTTACCATTGCCGTGTGATTAACTTTACAACCTTTGTATTATTTAATGGAGTTATCAAGTTTTATGGTAAACCATCATGTTAATGAAGGAGGAGAGATAACAAAAGTTGAATAATTCACATTTGTGTTTAGAAAATTTTCCCTCAATTTAAACACATGAATCCACATACACCATTTTTTTAATCAATGATAATGGATAAAAAGCTGAAAAGATCAAAAGTAACCTTTTAATTAGTTGAGTGATTTTTTTAAAAAAATAATTTAATAGCCAAAGGTTACGATTCAAAGAGTTTAGTGGCCTTGATATTTTTTGGGAAATTTGCAAAAATAGCACTTTTTGCAAAGCCATTTGCAAATATAGCACATAAACCATAATCCTTGCACAAATAGCACTTTTGAGTGCTAAAGGACCTAAATACCCCTGTATGTGTAAATATAGCACTCCTGAAATCAAGTATTGTGCTCTTCCATAGAAGCATGAATGAACTCATCGATATGATCCTTCACATCTTCTAAAAATGTTGCACTTTCATTTTTCTTCTTTCGGCAAGAAGCCATAGTCTGAGTTGGAGCTGTGGATGATGGTAGCTTATGAGTTTGGGTTCGAAATCATGGAAAACATTAGCTCAATCCATGGAAAACAAGCAAATTTTGAATAAAGAGACTTGGATTACCCAAATATTAGGAAATAGTAGGCAATCAAACCGTCCACATAATATCCATAATCCAATTTACGAAACAGCTATTGATAATACCGAGCTTCAATAGATTTTAGATTGGAGATCAAAATAATTCATATGCTTCTTTACTATCTCTACCTATCTAGAAGCTAGAAAATATGTATGAAATAATGAAAGGTTAAAACAATTCGCACATCAACTGTGTGATAAAATTTCACAGAGACCCAGAAATTATCCATGTTTTCGACATATATGTCGACATTTTTCTCGACATTAAATATGTCGAGGTGTATGGTGACATTTTTTTCGACATATATGTCTACATTTTATTCCACATATATGTTGACATATATGTCCACATTAAAATACAAAACTCATTTAGTAGCAAAAGGTTTTTTTTTCAAAAATAAAATGTTGATTATTTTGATACATTTACACCAATAATTATAATTTCTTCTATTTAACTTTTATTTACTTTGACTTCTATCCATAAAGCTTTTGTTCATAATAGATGTAAAAATGGCATTCTTAAATGGTAATTTAGAGGAAGAGATTTAGATAACTCAACCTGAATGTTGTATTGTTACTGGTCAAAAAATAAAACTTGTAAATTAATTAAATCTCTTTATGACCTTAAACAAGTTAATAAATAGTAACATGAGAAATTTGATTAAATCTTATCAAGGGATGGATTTTCATCCCTTTATATGAATAAATGGCTATATATTAAAATTATAAATAATATGATAGTAAGCTTGTCTATTGATGATATGCTTTTAATTGGTACCATTTTAGAAATTTTAGATATTGCGAACTTTGATATGGAGGATTTAGGTAAAACAAATATAATATTGGAAGTTAAATTTATATAAGGAAAAGAACAACGACAGTGGTATCATGTTGTCACAAGAATATTATATTAAACAACTTGTTAAGAACTTGAATATTATAATATGATATTGGTTAACACTTCTTATGATATTAATGCTTAGTCGAAAAATAATCATGATGACCTAATTGCTCAATCTAAATATGTATAGATTATTGAGAGTTTGATGCATCTAATGAATTTTATAAGACATGATATTACTTGTGTAGTCTTATGGACTGAGTAGATATACTCATAATCTTTATCATGGGTATTCGCACGCATTAGTTAGATTAGTGAAATGTGTAAAAGAAACTATTAACTATGATATCATATATAGTTGATTTCTATTATATTAGAAGGCCCTGTAACATTAACTGGATTTCTAGTTGAGAAGAGACAAAATCCACTAGTGATTATATGCTTACCCTTGATAGTAGTGTAATAGCATAAAAAGTAGTCAAACAAATTATCATTTCAAGATTAACTATAGAATCAGAGTTTATAGCCCTAGAATAGGCTAGTTGTGAAGTCTATTGGTTAAAAAATATCTTAGCTGGTATTCCTGTAAGGAATTGATGCATTCTTTTAAGCATCAATTACTATTAACTTTTATAATTGTAAAAGTCAACACATAAAATTATGACATGATGTTATAAAAATGTTGCTAAAGATGGAATAATTTTCACGAAGTTAGAAGTAAATTTGGTTGTTTCTCTGGCTAATCCATTGGGAATTAAAACATTAAGAGAAATGAGACTAAAGTCAACAAGTTATTAATAAAAATAATATAATCTGTATGATTAGAAATCTGGTAAAGTAGATTCATATGAGTAATAACAAGCATATACTAATATTGTAGCACATGAGATTAAGTTCTTTCAATGATGTGTGCTTTTAACTTTTAATTGTGAGGTTAAGTTCAACTCTTAACTTCTTATAAATGGTGTATTTATAGCAATATATATTTAATTAATTAGTGGGATGCTTCTATAGGATCTTGATTAGATCTTTAGAGCTCTCATGAATAACCAAGATTGCACGTGGGCTTTTTGCACAAAAAGACTTGAACAATAAAATTATAGTGGTTGTTGCATAGAAATTGTTAAAATTTTTGTCTGATAATAATAGTTTTTTGGTTTACAAAAATTACACATTTCACCTATAATTCTACAAATTATGTTTTATCATCTAACTCTAGTTCAAAGTCCAAAAAACACATAACTGAATGGAGTCGCATTCGGCATTCATACAAATCCAGCAGAACTTTATTCTCTTTATTTCAAATCTTTCGAAATATATGGAGATTGTTGGCATTTTATTATATTTCAAGAGATTCAGAAGTCTTTATTCCACATTAAAAGCTTACAAAATCTTTGCTAAATTATATATATTTTTACATTTTGTTAGTGCTCATGATGATACGGAAATTAATGATAAGCTCACTAGCATGAGTTGGGCTAATCCATGTGCAAATTTTGTAATTTCCTTTCGCACTTCTGCTTTGCATGAATTAGAAGCGGCCCGATTCTATTATGCTTCTTCTGGGCTCAAGGTTTACTGACAAAATATTTTTTTTTCACTACTGCCTGTAACAACTCTACACCTGTAAATACCAAAATTCTCTTCAAGGGTCAGTACACACAAAGGCAACAAAGTTTCCTTCCACGTTTCTTTCGGCCCACTACTGTCCCTTGCTCTTATTTGCTAATTAATTAAATATTGGTATTCCTACTCCCTTCTATTTAACAAAGGGAGCTTTATTTTATTTTGGCATATTACAAAACTATTGATGTATTTCTTTAGCACAGTACACTTGCACAACTCAAGTTACTTTTTACTAAAACATGCTTAAATGATCCCAAGAACTTGTATGTCATAAAGTTTTTAAGTTCTATAATGTACAGGTGATATTTCTTGGTCTTAACTTTGGGGCTTGATACACTAAACAGAATTGACAATAAATATCTACTAATTAACTATATAGATACCACATTAATATTAGGCCTAATACACAAAAATGGCTTGAATTTTGTCTCTTGTAATAATTTTGGTCCGACCTTTCAATTTTAACAATACAGTATCTGATATTTTCAATTTATAACAATTATGACCTCTGTTAGTGCGCCGTTAGGGAGTCTATTAAATTAATGACGTGGCAGCCACATGGGCTACACGTGAATGCCCAGTTAAAAAAAAATTAAAATTTTTTTTAAGTCTCTTCTTCTACAATTTTGGCTACCCAAACCTAATAAAATTCTTCTTCTTCCTCTCTTCATTTCACCTTCTCCAAGAGAATTCCTTGACTGAATAGCACTCGAGTCCACATCCATCGCAGATGACCTTGGGGGTGATGCAGGCTGCACCTCCACATCCGGATAAGCAGCCTTAAACCTTGCCCGAAGGCCTTCATCAACAAGCCGTGCACCATTCAACTGGTTGGCTAGAGCTGATATAATCTTTATGCTCAATTTAATAACATTAAACACACATGAAAAGCACTTATGGGCATATCTGCATATTTGTGCGCATCCTCTAACCTTTCTAATTCTTAATCTAATCCATAGGATTGGGATCAAAGTCCTATTCCCAATAAACAAAAGGTCAGCTCAAGCCATTTATATTTCAGCATCCACTTAGTCACAAAATAAAAATCACCCATTTTAGTTCAAAAGGAATTAGCATCCCTAACTTGTCCTATTCCAGAAACACTCTTGCACTTGATAGCAAATTAACATGCTAGTAACTAGTTTCCTAAAGGTGAAGGCCACAGATGCAAATCTATCTTGACCTCAAACTAACCAACAATACGTACCCTGCGTGACAATTATGCATCCGAGCAAACAACTCCAGCTTTCTAGCCTTGGGCATTAGTGAAGGAATGTGCGCGACGGAGAGGAGCGAAAGAAAGAAGATGAATTTTGTTTGGTTTGGGCGGCCAAAATTGTAGAAGAAGGGACGTGTAGCCCACGTGTCTGCTACGTTATCAATTTAACAGACTTCCTAATGGCGCACTAACAGAAGTCATAATTATTACAAATTGAAAAAGTCAAATACTGTATTGTTAAAATTGAAAGGTCGGGCGAAAATTGTTACAAGAGGCAAAGTTCAAGCCATTTTTGTATATTAGGCCTTAATATTATATATCTAAAGTAGATGAGGAACATACTGAATTTGGAATCAAAATAGTAAAGGCATTGATACAATGGAATCTTGACTAGATATTAATTGGCTAAGCAATGTCATCATCGTATCCTAATGAGATTCATTCTAACATGGAGTTATGAAAAAAGTTATTGTCACTAAAATTACTTCCCGAAGATTATGTTTTCATTTGATAGGTAATCAACAAATTAAGCAGGCCCAATCTTTGTAGTCTTGGGGGGAAAGGATTGTCTTATTTCATTAATATGACTGCAGATGCAATTTAGAGAATGAAATTACCTCACATTTCCAATTAAATGTCCCTCATCCAAATGAGTTTGGCCCAAGGATTTAAATTTGATGTTGGGGAAAGTATAAATTGTGCAAATTTTCTTTTCAAATTAGATTCATTGGGCTCTTGCGGAAAAATAATCCTTCAAGTTTTATATTGTGGAGTATATGGATAAATAGGAATGATATTGTGCGGAATTTGAAATAACACAATCCCATTAAGATTGTCAAATTCCTTTAAAAAAGTATTCATTTTTTATAGAATTAAATTTCAAGAAATTATTTTCCCATTTAACTTTACTTTCTCGCTAACCAAACGAGTTAAAAATAATATTCACATTTTACTATCTTTTTATTAATTATAACATGATTAAAATTTTTATTCTTACTAACTCTAAACACGTGGACCATGAACATGGCACTCATTTCCTTCTAATCATTTGAAGCTTTAAGAATTTAATTATCTTGTGACATTTTTAATTAAAGTTATCCACATTTAAAAGATGTTATTATTTTATTGATACATAAGGAGTTATCCACCCTCTAAATTTGCTTTTATGAAGTAATTATTTGGCTTTTAGTTTGATTTCAATCTTGAATTTTTAAAACTTTAGCATCTAAATTTTTTTCTTTATTTTACATAATTACATAGCTTAAAATTACATAATAAGAAAAATTTGAGACCAACATAATTATATAAGTATTTAATAAAATTACTTCATAAGACTTATGATTCTCCTGCATATAAGTTCAATCTTTAATTCAATCTTCTTTCTTGTTTCAAATTATTGTCCAAAACATTCATTATCATAAACAAAAAATTTCGATCACCAGTGAATACATGTAACAATGGTACCCAAAAAAAAAATGTTAGACATTTTTAACAATCAATCTTTTATTAATAGTGTAAACGCCTTTTTTTTAACTTCTAGTAGGTTTTCTCTTTATTTTTTTTAAACAACTTAGTGTCCCATTTTTAAAAAGTGGTTTTAAGTTTACATTTAGCAGATATATTTTTTTATTTCAATATATACAAACAAAATGGTAAGCATTTTAACAAAATTAAAATAGAAAATTTATTTATCTTTATAAAACCTTATTTTCCTAGCACCTAACACCTTAAAATAAAACTACAAAAGCAACATCAGTTCCATTCAATTGTAAACTACAAAAATATTTGAAGAATCACTTATAGAGTTGATTATAATATAATACTTAAAGAGATAATTATAATATAGTACTAAAACAACTACGAGAATGCTATTTATTCTTTCTTATCGTTCATAATACTTGAAGAACTAAATATGAAGAATTTAGAATTTTAGCATAGATTTAGAACGTTTTTACATTATTCTCTTGGTATGATATAATTGCACTTGCAAATACAATAATGCGAAAATTCATTAAACAAAATACCAATTTCACCAATCGCATCTCTTATTTGGATTTAGAAAAACGTAATCTAAAGCCACCGAGAATCATGCCCATTGCTGGAGTTTTTTTTGTTTATTTTTAAAATTTATTTTATTTTGTGATTTCCTCTTGGGCAATGGCTATAAATAATTGTTCTCCACTTCTCTTCACACTGCATAACGCATATCCCTACCGCTCGCTGTGTCAACTTTGAACCGAACTTCATTCAGTCTATCGATCTCTGACTTCGTGTCCTCTAGCGTCCAGTCTGCCTCTCTATTTACTTCCAGTAAACTCACACTACTATACAAGTGATGTTAGGAATTGGAGCAAAGCGTTGAGTTACTTTATGCATGCAAGTACAGATACAATAATCTGATAAGTTGGGGTTTTTCTTTTTTAAGAAAATTCTGTGTGTACTAAATTTGAGGATTGGGGGCTTTTTAATTTTCTACGGCGAGTGAGTTCATCCTTGTTTTCCGCTTCGTTTTGATATGAAATAGCATCCCTGAAAAACCCTTTTGCCTAAACTTTCAATTTTGTTGTTTTAGTTGTTGCGGATTTTGCATGCATGATGGAGGAAAGACAAGTTCAGTAACTGATGAGATGGAAAATCGGATCAAGGAGGTTTTGCCTGGTGATGTTGATTTAGTACGAAATACAAGGTGATTTTTTTATTATTATTTTTCGTTCTTTTTCAGCGAAAACTGAGTTTTGTGTTCATGCATGTTAATTTTAATTTCTATGTTTTGGTTTGCAAGTGCTGCTTCTTAATTAGAATTGGAAGACGGGTTTCTGTTTGTTTGTTTGTTTGTTTGTTTAATGGATTTACATAGATTGAGGTTGATTTGATTTAGGGTTCGCGAAATTTTGAGATTTTGCTTATATGAACGGAAGATCACGGTTTCATAAATTTCTTTTTTTTTTTTGTTTTTCCTGTTCTATCAATTCAAGTTATTCCTTCAGTTTTCTAGCTTCCAAGTTTGTTACACTTTATCTCGGCTAAATCTGGGTGCTGTCATGAATTCTATGCTAAAGGGGTTAACTAGCTAGGGTTAGCAATTTTTTGAACCATTTTTATTGCTGCTGCCATTTATTTATGTTTTCCACAAGAATATATCATTTGAAAAGAGCAAAGAACTTCGAAAGAGTTTGTAGAATTCCCTGATAATGCTGCAAAAGTTGGACACTATCTAATCTTCTGTTTTGCGGAGGATTATGTTTCCTCATAAGGAGAAAAGTGCTAATTGCCACAGAATTGACAAAAAATAACAATAATAATAAAAAAAATTGGTTGTTGCTTTTACAGAAAATTATTGGGTTAAATTTTCCCAAAACTGTATATTGATTATGACATGGATTACAGTTCACAAGACACCCTGTAACACGGCATGTTTTTGAACATTTGTTCAAGAAGATTAAATTTGTAGTATTTAACTTGATTGGGTAAAGGAAAGTTGTATAGTTAGTATGGAAAATTCTTTGTATCACTCTTTCATCCACTAACTTGCAAGAAAGCATGTGGTAGTGATGAAATGAATCATATAGTGGATTAATTCGACCCAAAAAAGGACATGGTTAATGAAATTTCCATCAGCAACAATTACTGTTTCTCCTCGTCTGATTTTTGTTCATGACATCTTGCGGAGATTACCTTGAACTATTTACGTATTTTCATCATGGGAGATTGTAGACTTGGCCTTCTGCATTTTTGAAAAATAGGTTAATGATATGTTTTTCATGTATACTGAGTTCAATCACTGATGCAAAGACATCAAAAAGTTTACCCATTGAGCAGTTCATTTATTTGCTCATGTCAATTGTATTTCAGAATAATTAACTAGAAAATTGTTCAATGTTATTTTCTTCAGTTTCCTTGTCAACCTCTATTGTAAGTGTTTCCGTCTCTTGATTTCAAGTCTTATTGAAAATATGGTTGTAACATGTGCAGAATGGAGCAAACGAAGATTTACTCACCATTTAATGCCAATAATGCATCGAATATGGGAGAAGTATTAAATCAAGAAGCTCCCAGAAGAGTATTATTGCTTTTATGTGTTTTTCTTTCTGCTTTATAGTATTCCTTTGATCCTGCAGGATATATATTCAATTTTGTATATCCATGGATGTGAATGCCAGTGAATGTCAGATTTAATTTTCATACGATGTCTCTAGGTTCTTATTTTTTCATTTGATATTTTGTCGAGATTGGTGGTTGACAAAACTTCTTTTTAACATTATTTGTCTTCAGCTAGCATTTGCGCATGGTGCTCCTCAGAATCTGAAGCCAATGGAGTCATCAGGTATAAAAATGCTGATCTCTAGACAATTTCATGCTTATCTTAATTTCTTCTGGGAACATTGTGCTAACAATAATTTTAGGATTGTTTGATTCTTAAAGCCCTTAATCCAAATGTTTGTTGCCTCATTCAGTATTGATGAGTATATCCTAAATTTAGTTCCTATAATGGTTGCTTTTACAGGTGTACAACAGTATGCTTTTGGTTGAACAAGTAGTATCGATATATATCCTCTATGGGTTTTGCGTTTCTTGAAAACCATATAGTGTTTGTAATACCAATTCACTTGTAAGTATCTGAGAAAAAGTGGCTTCTAAGTTGCTTAGACAGAAGTAAAGGTGTAATGATCTAGATAAGTAGAAAGTTTTACCATAAAGTGCAGTACACTTGTCTAAATATTTTAAACAATTCAGCAAGTGTAACTTCTGTGCTGATTCAATATTACAAAGCATTCAATTGCTGTGTGGTATTAAATAGTTTAGTTCATTTAGTATCGTTATTGGGCATTCATGAGATACTAGGGTAGCAGCAAGCAAGCAACTTCATGGTAGAACTTATGTATAGATTATTCAAAAGTAAAATGTTCACAAGAATTTGACTTGTTTGATCTTTCTGTAGGTTGGACAGCAGCAACAACAGTTGACACTTGTAGTAGTACCCCTTTCTTGCAGACCATGTGGCCAACTGGTTCAGCTGGTGTATCCAAGGGGTCTTTATCTCAGACTTCTAAAATTGCGGTCCCACAGCAACAAAAGCAGTATTTACATCGGTCCATAAAAGTATCAGAGTCAAGCTCTTCTCAGGAGTGGACATGTGCTAACCAAAGAAGAAACTTACATAATGGACCAAACATACAACAGATACCTCAAAAGAATTTCCAGAATGCCTCGCAGCAAATGCAGTTGCAAAAAAATATGTGTGCACAGGAAAGTGTACAATCCAATCCACAAGGAGCAGGATTTTTTCATTTCCCACATGACGTGGTTGTGGACCAGAGCACAAATAAGGAACAATCAGGCAGTACTTTTTCTGGTAGTTCTTCATGCTCTAAAAGTTTGACAATTGTGTGTGTGTGATTTCTCATACTTGATTTGGATTTATAATATGAACACATATGGGTTTATAAAAGTTAATTCTGTTCTCAGCAGAATAATTGAAAATTTGACACGTGACTGGATAATCGAGTTCAATCACATGTTTTAGTTGTGAATTAAGATGATAAAATGTAAATGGTTCATTCCAAATACATGATATTTGAGTAATTAGTAGGCGAAGCCTTCAAGAGACCACAGGACTTAGCACTTCTCTTGCTTGCAGTAATTTGCTATATATTCAAAATGTGCTGTTAAACTCCTTTTCAGTTTAACACATTCAGGTGACATCCTGGACTTGCTTGAATATAGGAGTATGAGAGAAAACTTTTCTTTCACGTAGTGGGAGGCTGGTCTATTTTTCTTCCAAAATTTCTCCATGAGACCACTTCATTCACTTATTGAATGCCCCGGGGGTCTGACAATGGCATAATTTTGAGAATAATTTATAGATGTGGATGTATGCATAAAACATACAGATATTCATATGATGCTAAATCTGGCTGATAAGCATTGCGAAAATGCTACCAATGAATAATCAAAGAACAATCATATAGATATTGACTTGGTTACTTTGGATGTTAACATTTACATTTAAGCTGGTTACACAGAAATAAGAACATGTCTATTGTCAGATTCTATGCTGAACTTTCTTTCTTGCTTTCTTTCTTTCTTAGCTTGCTTGAGTTATAAAGTTTTTTTAAGAAACTAGTTATGATAGAACATGTTAGCCAACAATCTTACCTTTTATCTAACAATATGTTTCACTACAAACTAGAATTCAACTTTTTATCTTCCTCCAATTTTTTGTGTCTTGTCTGCTGTTGTTTCTCTCACCACACCTATTCAATGTTGAAACTACTGTTTATATCATCCCTTTGGGTTGTTTCACTCATATGTGTCAAGACATGTCTTATATGTTCTGAATAAATGTGGCTTAACAAGATATGAACTGTGATTTTCATCAGACCTTGAATCTCCATTAATGCTGGAAAATCTCAATTGGCAGACTCAGGCTTACCAAGAGGTATTCTAATATTTTACCGATATCCATTATCCTGAGTAAATTTTTTTTTTTAGATCCTTAGTTTTTCCTCTGTTGTTATTTATTTATTAGCGTTATTTTTTAATTCTTGGCATGATATCAAATCATGATATTCTCAACTGTGGCAATGTGTATTCATTGTGCAATGTTGAATCAGGAGGACTGATAATTCTCTACTCAGTTTAGAAATCCTTTGGGTACTGAAAGATGTGTTTGCCCTATATGATAACACAAGAAAACCAATTCTATTGACAACGAAAACGATAAGAATGATACATATTGTGCACTTTTTCTTTTATCCAAAAAGAATCTCTCCTAGTTCCCATGGCCATTAATCTTTCAGGGCAGATCAAAATTAAAATATGCTATCATTTATAACATCATGATGTTACTTTCCCTGAATTTCTTGCAACCAGCGGGAAAATTTTGATTATTCATTTATGTTAATGGGCAGAATATCAACATTTATTACATGGCATCTACAATGGTGGTAAAAGCACTAGATAAGATTCTTAATGATGATAACGAGCATGTAAGGTGAATGACCTTACAACATTCATTAACTATTAATATAATCACTGAAATCATGCTTTTCCAAATTAATTTAGCATATGTCATGTATGCAGGTCCATTAGTTATCATGCATATGCTTCGATATCTGCAAGTATGCATATATTGCTCCTCTCTACACCATAGAATAATGAAAACAAGAAGACTATATAAGTTGAATGCCATTTAACACACATCGGTATCTGATCTTACACACAAACTGGGATTGTGTTATTTTGTTGGAGTCAGAAATAATACACTGCACTAGTAGATGAGAGCACCACCCATCAAGTTACAATTAAAGCTCATAATGGTTTACAATACAAACCATGGAAATTATGTGTCTGCATCTGCAACAATCAATCATGACCTTTTGTTCATTGCTATAGTCTGGATCATATCAAGGATAGCCATGACAGAATTAGTTAAGTTATCATAATTCACGCTTATCATCAATCATTTTCTTTAAAAAAAAAATTATTTTGAAATTTACCAAAGATAAATGAGACTTCCTATTCAAGGAGTTAATGGGGTATCCAAGTAGAAGCTAAAGAACTCAAGATAGGAATACAACAATAACGACAACTAAGCTTTTGTCCCACACTGTGAGGTCAGCTATATGGAGCATATCTCACCATTGTTTTCTATAAAACACATATTTTTGTTTAAGTTTAGATAATTCATGTTATTTTTAATAGTTTATTTCCAAATCTTTTTAGGTCTTCCCTTTCTCCTTTTTGTTTGAATTAATAATTCTCTAGTTTTTAGACACTTTATTGGTGCATCTAATGGTCTTCTACGTACATGTTCATACCACCTTGTTTCCCGAATTTTCTCATCTATCGGTGCATCTAAGAGATCAAGGTAGGAATGCTGGCCGTATCTTTAAAGAATTAGCTTTTCCTATATTTTGTTAACTCAATTTGTTAAAAAAAAAATAGTGGTAACATTATTTCACATCATTGGACTTCATTTTATGCCCTAACATGGATAGATGCTATCCCAGTTTTCCTTGACTGCACTTTTTTTCCAGATCTAAGGCTTCATATGGCCCATTCTCACTTTGGTCCACTGGTGATTTTAGATTTCTTGATTTCCCTACTTCATGACCTTCACGTGTTTATTTACTTGGGAATATTGGGTTAACCCGTGTATGTTGTGTTGAAAAGAAAATAGAAGGGGAGAAAGTGGAAAGGAAAATAAGAAGAGGAGGGGTTTTGTCTCCTTAATTGAACAGAATCCTAAATTTATCCTTTATATAGTTCACAAGGATACTAGCAAAGAGATGAATGCTTTTTATTTCTAGCCAGTATGATAAGAATTTTATTCTGGAAGGCTGCTGAAAACCTATAAACTAATCTGCACGCCCACAATTGAAAGTTTTGTATGTAGTAAATCAAAATTGAGAACATAAAGGAAAGAACATTGATGTGCCTAACATATTGTTTGAGAGTGTGTGTAAAAGAAAAGACATGAGTAGTAGTCAACTGCCTATCTACCTTCCCAACTCTTAGTTAGATTGTTTTACAGTCCTTTCACTTTTCAAAAATAAACATGTTTCTGTGACATACTGTTTTCAAACAATTAAACAAGAGGAAATGTTGCTTAACGTTTTTTCCCCCTTTCTCAGGTTTCTAAATTAACTTTTAATGGATAGATCTAGTTTTCCTCAGTTGATAGGAAATAGAGATTGGCAATAAGACTTGTGGCGTGTCTCACAGAGAGAGATAGAGGAGCAGGTCTATTTGTCTGGTAATTGTCTGCTAAGGTTTGAATAGAGAGAGCGCTGGGTTTTTAAGGGGGTAGTTGAGCTTATGAGAAACTGTATAAGGTGTGAGGAGAACTCCAACCAACATAAGCAAATACAGGAATGGTTCAAATGTATTCAGTTGGTTGTCAGATCAAAATCCCTCACTTTCACAAAAAATACTAATAGTTTTTATTCAAACTAGTCACTGCATTTGTGAGTACTACATGCATTATGCGCCATTGCTGCTGGGCATTTTGAAGAAATGTTATCTTCTTTAATTATCTACCTGGTATTACACCTAATTTTGTATATACTATTGGAAAGTGAACATGTTCATTTTACGGTACTACGTTTCAGTGTCCAAGAATATATTTTATGTTGATCATTTGCTCCTTCGCCTTTATATGAAGTTATGATGATTGTCAAGGACAGCCATGAGTTTCTGTCATTATTGCAAAACGTGTAATCAATTTCTTCATGCCGTGAAATATTCCTTCTGTCTTCTCTCTCCTGGTTTTCCTTTTTCGATTATCAGTGTTACCTTTTGGTATTTGTTTTGGAAAATTTTTTTGCTTCTATGTATTTTAAGAGTAAGTTTTTGCTCGTTACTCCTTTTATCTTTTTGATTTGCTCCACAGCTTCTCTACTTAAGGGAAACGTACTTGGGAGAGTTGATTAAAAGATGTAATAGTGCTCAAAAAATGTATCAAAAGGTATAAGAAGATCAATCTTTTTTTTTTTTTTCCAAAAAAGAAATAATAAGAATAACTGAGACCAAATTGGGTGCAGAATTGGCCTCAATATGCTGCTCTCTGATGCTCTATTATTTACATGCAGACTTTCAATGCAGAAGACATTCAGAAGTTAGAGAAAATGAGAACTCTTTTTCGCAATATGATGATGTTTCTACGGATGTCAAAAGCTGATTTTGTTAAGCACCATAAGGTGGTGTTTGATGCTCAATTGAAGGCATTTAAGTGGTACATGAACAAAATTAGAAGCTCACGTCCTCCAACTCAACATCATCAAGGTGTTCAACAGCCTTGTAGTCCATTGTCTACTCTTCAGGTGCTGCATAGAGGAGATGAGAATAGTCAGGTCAATCTAACAAGACAATACTCAACAAGTACACATGGTAGTGAAGGTCATTTACTCACCAATCAAGGACCTTTAACAGACATGCAAGGACGAGATTCATTAGTGAGTTGTCTGACGAGGTGTAAACCGAGTTCCGCACTTGTTATGCAACAACAGGCAAATATGAGTATCCCTCGCCAAATTGGCTCTCAAAGTGAACTGCAACAGAGATTTTCAAGTTCAAGGCTGCAAAATCCATCACAAGTTAATTCCTCTGCCATGGATGTGGAGTCAGCTATGAGTTCTCCTCCAAATACTACAGCAAGCTCATCTCCATCTTTCATGGAACAAGAAAGAAGGAAAAACTCCTTGCAACAACCAGCAGTTTATAAATACATGCAGAAGTTGCTGACCGAGAAATCAAGTGAGATGAATGAACTAAAATTTCTAAACATGACAAGTAATCAACAGATACCTCAGCCGAATAACTTGGTAGGCCATCATATTGAACATTTTCCTTCTCTATTGAGCCCATTGAGTACTTCCCAGCTGCATGTTGACTCTCCTCAGGTTTCTGAGCAAGCATCTACAAGCACTGACACGAAGGATTGGTTTTCACTGCATAGGGAAACCAATCTTAAAGAGAGCAGCCAAAAATCTCATCTTGAAGAACAAGGCTTGAAATGTTTAATCGAAAAGGTAGCTTGAAATAACTTTCTTTGCAATCAATTTTTTTTTTCAATCTTGCCCAGTGCTTGCATATATTCTGCTCGGTTCTTAAGCAAATTCTGCACTTTTTTTTCCCACGTCATTTTGCTGCTTTGATATCTTCAGCTAATCATGGTGATTATATGGATTTTAGACTTGCAAAATGGGTATAAGTTTAACTTTGTATCCCTCCAACTTATATGATGTTTTCCATTGGCTAGTAACTTTCTATCCAATCAATTTTTGTTCAATCTTTTCTTAATGCTTGCACATATTCTGATCAATTCTTGCATTTATTCTGCACTTTTTTTCCCATGTCGTCTGTTGCTTTGGTTGAAAATGGATACACATTTATCTGTTTCCCTCCAACATACATGAATTTTTCCATTTGCTACGCTGAAACTAATAATTGATATTTGCTGCTCCTTAAAGGTACAGTCCACCTCACCAAAAGCATTGTGTGACTCCACAAGGGATATGGGTGAGCTCATCCAGAAAATGGACAGGATACCTGAAACAATGGATAACACTGAACCATGGGATTTTAATGCTCAGGATTTGGAGCAAGATATGAGATCCAGTGCACCAGAATCAAACTTCAAGTCCTGTCCAGGAGCTGCCCTAGGGAAAAGGATGAAACGTGATATAACATTACCACTAGATTTGCGGTCTCCACCCTCCTCTGGAAGCAATGGTTTTCCATGTTTAAGTGGGCAAACATCTGGTACTGGAACTTCAGCAACATTTTATACCAAGGCAAATTTTGCGGTATGACGTACATCATACGTAGTAAAGTTCATGAGATCAGATATTTGATTACTCCCTTTATGTAGTATTTATGGCCCTTTTGATTGTTTATATGATTCTATAGTTATTTTCACACATGATTCCCTAATAATTGATATTCTTTAGAGTTATTCCTAAATTTCCATATGTACCCAGTCTCTCAGTTGTTCCTTTCTTAAATAAAAAAAATATATATATATCTCATTTCTCTACTATTGCAGTGGTATGATTTGCTGTTGCAAGAAATCAAGAAAATAAATGATAAGCTGATTGAAACTGTGCTTGAGGTGATTGGTGATAGCACGGATGCTAGACCAAGAAGTGGAGAAGGAACCATTGTGAAATTCTCCTATAGAGCTATCAATCATAATGTTAGTGCAAGAAAATTTTCCCACGAAATTCTAATGTTGATTGTAGCGTAACTTTTTAATGATTTGCACATTTTCTATTTTCAGTCCGTAAATCTGCCTTTGCAAGTGTTGGTGACAGCGGATTATCCTTATTCTTCACCTCTTATATTGGAAGCATCTCCTAATGAGTAAGACGCTTTATTCTTCACCTCTTGTATTCAATGTTTCTGTATGAAATGCCATCTTATTTTGCATTTTCTCACTCTCAAGGCAAAAAAGTTTAAAAGTTATGTTTCACAAATTTTGCATTGGAAATATAAAAATGCATAATAAGGCGGGATTCCATATGCCCGACTCTTAAGAGCCATGTTTAGTACTAAAGTTAAACATTTAGTCTCGCTTGGTTTTCCTCAAGTGAAGCCTATTTTTGACAAAATGCTTTCCAGAATCCCTTAATCTTGGCATAGAAAGAGATATTCAGGCTGCAACTTGCATTTGTATTCAGACAAAGACACATGTTATTGATGATTTTATTAACCAATTGCCATACATGTTCTTCTCATTATAAGGAGAAAAATAATGTTATGCACATTCTTTTGCTCTTTCTTGCAGAAACGAAATAGAGTTGTGGGATAAGGCAAAGTCTAACTTCAGTTTGTCACTACGGGAATGCTCCGTGCCCTTATCTCTGGGAGAGATGGCAAAACGTTGGGACATCAGTGCTAGACATGCATTTTGCGAGCTTGCTGTGAGGTTTGGCGGTGGTTCTTTGTTTTCGAAATATGGCTCGTGGGAGCATTGTGCAGCTTCTTAATCAGCTAAACTCACAACACTACTAGTGTCACTTTCTTTTGGTTTGGGGGCGCGTGGGGGTTGTATTTCCTTACGTATAATGGTTTATTGTAAACTTATACAGACTTACAATTTTAGTCGTATAACTTTTAACAAATATTTAGGAATTCAGAAAGTTAGCTCAGCTGTAGAGTACTCTTTCTGGCTCAAATAAAAAAAGTAACTTTCAATTTTTTTTTGCTTTCCAAAAAAAAAAAAAAGGAATTCATAGTTTGAGTAAATTTTTATATTATCTTTATCACTAATAATTATACATGATGAGCATTTCAAAGTAAAGATAAAAAAATTGTGCATTTAATGGTATATTACTGTACAGATCTCATACGCTTGATTCGAGATTTGTGCAGTGCCAAACCTAAAAGTTGGTGAGGCAGAACATTTGTCTTAAATTTGAGTTATTTCCTTATTTCTTAAATGCTCTATAGTTTATTTATTTATTTTTTTTCTGAAACGATATTAGATTAAAAAAGGCACAATGGCAAATATACAGAACCGCAAGGGCTGATAAAGTTTCGTGGTGTCGCTACTGTGTGTAGCGCTGTAACCCACGAAGACAAATACCCATGGAGGGGCAAGAACACCCGACAAAGCGGGAAAATCCCACAAGAGGCAAAAGGACCCGACAAAGCGGGACAGGCTGACGAGCAGCCAAAAATACAAAAGCCCGGTTATATCGGGACACTAGTACTATACAAAGGGGATGCTACTCATCTCAAGTGGCCCACCACTAATGGCCGTTGACGATAGAAATTGAAAATTAATCCCTAACTATCACCTAATGCCAAGACGTGGAAGCCAACCTGCACACAGACAGTCCAGCGACGCCCGGGTGTGGAACCAGCAACACCTAAAAAAAAAAAAGACCTAATTTTCTTTCTTCCCTACTCTTCAGCCACCACCCCTCTGCAAACCCAGCCAGCACCGATCAAATCCACACCACTTCAACAACAAAAAGCAGACCAAGACAAATAAAAACATGACAATCCCATGCTTTTTTCATCATCCAACTTCCACATCTTCTTCATTAGCTAACTCCCTAGGAGCTGCCCGATTCCACATCTTTCTTCATCAACTCGGAAGAAGCCGGCAGAAACGATGAGAAGAAACAAAAGTAAGCACAACCCAAGAATCATTTGTCTCTGTTTGCTGAAAGTCATCAAAATCGGTTGAAGAAACATCGGACCAACACAAAGGGTAGGGGAAGCACTAAAATTAGGGATAAAAATTTACTACTACAAATAAAAGAGCAAAAAATAAAGACTTGGTACCTCCCTCATCCTCCACATAGGAGAATGAGGGGGGTGAAATGAATATTTTGTGTGTTTGTCACTGTTCACAGGCGGATGCTTTGAGAAGAGAGTTAGGCAATTCTTTCTTTCTTGCTTTTTGCTCTATAGTTTATTTGAAGCTTACAATTTTGGTTTGTGTAATTTGTAAAAAATGTTTAGTAATTTCAGGGGATTAGCTTGGCTGTATGGTAATAGGTTTTTCCCCCATTTTTTCAGACCCCTTTCAATTGTATTTTTTTGGTTTCGAACATTTGATTGGAGTTTGAGCAGGATCGGTGCCTAGTTTAATGTTGTAGATTATCTTAAGCTTACAAGTAGTTTACTACCCACGAATTGTATGGTATTATTTGATAGTACACACATGGATTAATGAACTTTTGTCTGTTGACATTTCAATATCGTTGAGAATAAATAAGTAATTTTATCAAAACATTTTATAAAACAGTGTTTTATATTAATAAATAAAAAATATATATTTTTAAAAAACAATTACGAATTGATGAAGATCAGTTGATCATGTTAGTTTCTTTTTTTTATGATTTTAATCGGTTCAACTCAAAATCTATATAGTTATAGCATTTGTAATATATTTACTATAGATTTAGTGGGTGATTTGAGGAATGTAGGTTTAAATTTATATCATTTTATAGCAGCATTTTTAATTAATCTTGGCCAGCATATTCAACAATTTCAATTTAAACGGCAATGATATTTCCACTGAGTTATCGGATCAGCATTTTAAAAGACAACCAGAAAAACACTATTTTCATATCCAAAAGTCATCATTTGATTGTCTAGTATGAATTGTCAACTTAATTTCCATATAAAAATGTTTCTAGAGTATGATGTATTTGAGAAAAGTTATATTAGAATGTGTGAAAATTTTCGTAAGTATTTTTTGATAGAAAAAGTATTTTGGAGAGAAAAATAGGAGGGAAATTTTTTTAAAATTATATGCAAGGAATTTGAGTGGAAAATTTTGAATTTTAAATTTTGAAATAAAAATGTGTTTAGATAGTTTATTTTTGTTTGAGAAAAGTTAACTTTTTATTTATTTGCAAACAAAAATGGCTTGTCCAAACATTGTTGTAGACATCATTAGCAATGCTTTCGTCATCACCATGCATTTTGATCTGTATTTTCTTTTTTTTTTACTATAAATATCATATAAAAATAATAATTACAAAAAGTTGTAGAGTATTTGACAATTTTAATCCCCAATGTTTGGAGGATATGATAGTTTTAGTTCTCAAAGTTTTTAAATCAACAAATTTAGTTTTCATAGTTTTAATTTGTAATAATTTTAGGGGATAATATATTAAAATGTTCCGAACTTAGGCGCTTGTAACCGTTTTGACCCGACATTTCAATTGTAATAACACGATACTTGAGCTTTAAAATATTTAACAATAATGTTCTTTGATTGAAAAAAGACGAAAAAGCCCTCCGATATAAAGCATATAGTTTAAAATTCTAAAATAAATTTTTAAAAAGACAAAAAAGATAAAATTTAAAGACAAAAATTTAATAAACTTATTTACACTATATAATAATTTTTTTTAACTAAAAACTAAAATTTAAAGATGAAAATTTAATAAAATTTAGAGACAAAAATAACAAAAATGACAAAAAAAATTGAGGTTAAAAAACAAAGTATCATATAATAATTTTTTGTATTTTTACATTAAAATTTTAAAAAAAAATTTACATAATTTTATTAAATTTTTTCTTTTAAAAAGTTAATAAAAAAATTAAACTATATCAATTTTTTTTGTCATTTTTGTCTTTAGAGAGGGCTTTTTCGTCTTTTTTTCAGTAGGAGAACATTATTGTTACACATTTTAAAGTTCAAGTGTCGTGTTATTATAATTAAAAGGTCGGATCAAAATGGTTACAAGCACCCAAGTTTAGAATATTTTAATATATTATCCCTAATTTTAAAACAACTAATGAAAAAGAGTTAATGATTTAATAGTTAAAGCATACAAGACCCACATTTATATAATAATTTTAACAGTTTTAATCACTTGTGCTTAAAGATTTGACATTTTTATTTCTAAAAAATTTAGGTAGGCAAATCTAAATTTTTAGGTTTTCAATTTATAACAATTTAAAAAATATTGACATTATTACCTTAAAAGAATGGAAAACAATAAATTAATAGACATTTATTTTAATTTTTTAAATCAGTATCAATAGGAAAAACAAAAAATCAACATCAACATCAACAACATCAACATTACATTTATTTCAAACTAGTTGAGGTCGGCGATCGATAAACCCAAAGAAAAAAATAAGGAAAAGAAATAATTATGAAATGAAATAGAAAAATAAAGGTAAAATGGTTAGGACTAGAAATGGCCATCGGGAACATATGAATTTTGCTCTTCCACCACACTAATAGCTTTCCTCCACTCCGTCCTAAGACAAACTATACGCCAATCTATTTTCCACTCTTCTAAATCTTGTTTTACTACTTTTCCCCACATAAGTTTCAGCCGACCTCTCCCTTTCTTCCTGTCATACTTTTTATAGTAAACTTCTGTCTTTACTGGAGTATTTAGGGGTCTTCGAAGAATATGCCCAAATCATCTCAATTTATGTTCTCTCATATTTTCTTCCATCGATGCTACTCCAACTTTTCGTCGAATATTCTCATATTTTATTTTATCCTTCCTTGTCTCACCACACATCCACCTTAACATTTTCATTTCTGCTACTTCCAACTTATGCTCATGTTGCTTTTTTGCTGGCCAACATTCAGTTTCGTATAACATTGCTGGTCTTATTGCTGTTCTATATAATTTTCCTTTTAACCTAAGTGGGATTTTGCAGTCGCATAAGAACCCTGATACACTGCGCCATTTCATCCAACCTGTTCTGATTCTATGGCTTACATCTTTATCAATCTCTCTTCCTTGTCGCAGTATTAATCCCAAATATCTAAAAGCATCTTTCCTGGGTACCTTCTCTCCGAGCATACCCACGACATCTTTGTCTACTCATTTTGTCGTGTCGTACTCACACTTCATGTATTTGGTCTTACTTCGACTTAATGTAAATCCTTTTGACTCTAATGTGCTTTTCCATAATTCTAATTTAGCTTCTACCCCGTCCTGATATCATCAATAAGCACGATATTATCTACAAATAGCATACACCACGGAACCTTATCTTGGATATTCTTTGTTAACTCGTCCATAACTAGAGCCAAAAAATAAGGGCTTAAAGCAGAGCCTTGGTTGTAAGCCCATTGTGATTGGAAAACAGCTCGATCTTCCATTATAAGCCTTCACGCATGTAGTAACGCCATCATACATATTTTTGATTGCCTCTACATACTTTGAAGGTATTTTTTTTCTTCTCAAGTACCCACTATAGAACATTTCTTGGAACTCTATCATACGCATTCTCAAGATCAATAAATACCATATGTAGGTTCTTCTTCTTTTCTCGATATTTCTCCATCAGTTGTCGTATCAAGAAAATAGCCTCCATGGTAGATCTTCCCAACATAAATCCAAATTGATTTTAGAAACCTTGGTCTCTATTCTCAAACGATACTCAATAACTCTCTCCCACAACTTCATTGTATGGCTCAAAACTTAATGCCCCTATAGTTAGAACAATTTTGGATATCCCCTTTATTTTTGTATATAGGCACGAGCATACTCTTCCTCAATCCATTAGGCATCTTATTTGTTTGGAGAATCTTGTTAAAAATGTTAGTTAACCAATGTATTGCTACATTCTCTAAGCATCTCCACACTTCACTAGGGATACCATCGGGTCTTAATGCTTTACCAATCTTCATCTTTTTCAATGTCTCCTTTATTTCATGCTCTCTAATTCTACCCACAAACCTTCTATTTGAATCATTAGAAACATCCTCCAAATCTATCTCACTTCTACCACTCTCCTCATTAAAAAGCTTGCTAAAATAACTCATTCACCTTTCATCAACTTCTACATCTCTTACTAAAAGTTTTTGATTTTCATCTTTGGTGCATCTAACCTGTGTCAAGTCTTTATTTTTCTTGTCCCTTATCTTTGTAAGCCTGTAGATATATTTTTCTCCTCCTTTGCTCCCAAGTTGTTTGTACATTTTTGCAAACACCTTGCCTCTGGTCTCTTGCACAGCTTTCTTGGTATTTTTTTCTCGCTAGTCTAAATTTTTGCAAATTCTCATCGCTAGGACACTTATACAATCTCCTAGAACACTCCTTCTTATGTTTGATTGCCTCCTGCACCTCTTCATTCCACTACCAAGTTTCCTTTATTTGATGTCCGTTCCCTTTACTTTCCCTTAAGACTCCTCTTGCCATTTTTTGGATGCATTTAGCCATCCCGTTCCATACCATATTTATGTCACCCTTCAGTAGCCACGGTCCTTCTTGAAAGATTCTTTCCTTGAAATCTATTTGTTTTTCCTCTTTTAGCTTCCACCATCTTATTCTAGGATTATGTGCACCTCTATGCATTTTGTGTACTTTGTTATACTAAATCTCTAAGACCACCAACTTATGTTGCGTAGCTACACATTCTCCAGGGTAAACCTCGCAATCTACATATGAGGTCCTATCCTCTCTTCTAGCAAGAAAAAAATCAATCTGGCTACAATTTTGACCGCTGTAAAAAGTGATTAGATGTGACTCTCTTTTCCTAAAGAAAGTATTTGCCAACATTAAATCATAGGCTATAACAACACTCAAAAAATATGGAACAAAAAATTTTTGTTTTTTTTTTTTTACTCATGCTGATTTGAAAAATATATATGTCACTATACTCTTCATATTTTTTCTAAGCTAATGAGACCATTTTTTTTTTATTTTTTACAAATTTAAATTATATAAATAGATTTGTTCACCTAAATTTTTTGGGGACTAAAACTGTCATACTTTTAAACATTAAGGATTAAAATTGTCAAAGATATTATATAAATATAGGCATCATATGCTCCAATAATTAAATCATTAACTTTTTTTGTTAGTTATTTTAAACTATTACAAATTAAAATTATAAGAACTAAATTTGTAGACCTAAAAAATTTGGGGACTAAAATTGTCACATCCTAAATATTGGCGGCTAAAATTGTTGAAAATTCAAAGTTTTATGGTAAAATAAATTCATTATAATTTGTTGAAAGTAAACTTGGCATTGCATTCGCTTGTGTGCTTTTGGTTTGATACCAAAAATAAAGATATCAGGAAAGAGAATCTTTTCATATTATAGCTGTACTATATCAATTACGCAAAGACACTGTAGTTGTGTATGGTAGAGTTACTATAGCAACAGCTAGTTTTTTTGAATGTTATGAATAGTCTTTTTAAGACGTTTTTAACTATAAATATAGTACTTTTCACTTCTATAAATACCTGAACATTTCCAAAAACATAATACACTTGAACATTCAAAAAAAAAACGTACTCCCTCTGTCTCAAAAAAAAAAAAAGGTCAAAATTTATTTTGATACAACTTTTTTTAAGTTATAATGCACAATACACTTAATGCATAATTAAATATATAATTTTATATTTTTATCATTACTTTTTTATTTGGGTTATATATAATCATTATTAGTAACGATAATGAAAAAATATTAGTAATGATAATGCAAAAATTTTCCATTAAAAGTAAACTTTTTTTTTTTTTTGAGATAAAGAAACTTTTTGACACTGCACTCTTTTTTTTTTTTGGGATAGAATTAGTATTGTTTTGAAATTCTATCAAGCTAATTCGTCGTTATTTGAGTTAGAGCCTTCATTTGTATTAACTACTTTTCGAGAAAGACTTTTTGATCTATCATTTGTAATACCCACACTAGTGAAAGTATAATCATTTCTTTAGAATCTAACACTTGAGCAAAAAGTTTCTCAAAAAAGTGTAAAATTCAAACTCCTAAATGTTAGTTGCCGGAAGGGATTGAATTTTCTAGTACTTCCATATTTAAACTTTATATGTTTTTATCATTCAAATTTATATTATTCTTTTGAAACTATTGTATTTGTTATCCATATGCATGCATGATTTCATTACAATTGTGTTAGTCTGATTATATTTTTGGCTTCTTGTATCTTTTAAATTTATCTATGTCACTCATATTTTCATTATTAATTGAATTGTCAAAAAGAGATGGATTTTGGATTAGGTAAAAACCTGAATTACATCTACCTCCCTCATGATCTACTAAAACTATCAATATTCCCTCACAGTTTAAAGAAGTTGCTAGTACTCCTCTAGACTTGTCCAACCTTAACATTTACCCTGATGATGATGTCATATATATATGTATATATATTTGACATCATCATCTATGTATGTATATGTATATATTGTATTGATATATTTAAGCTTTATTCTTTGACATTTTTTTATTAATTATTTCATACGAAATTACTCTTGCAACATTTTTCTATAAAAAAATACTAAACATTCTTCATATATAATTGAGTATATAGGTATATTCTTTATGTATTTGAGTTTGAGGTTTAAAAAAATTGGTAAACAATAAAAATCCAAATTTCATGAAATATTATGAAATTTCAAAACCGTAATATTATAAAATATTTATGATTGAATGTTACACATTTGTTTTTTACTTTTCATATCATTTTTTTAAATTCTATTTTTATTTTATTAAATCAATAATAACTTATTCTTTTTATGCTTTTCAATGGTTGATTTTGAGTCAAAAGAAGTGTTGGCATTTTCTTCATATTGTAGGGGAGTATTGATACTTTTAGCAAATTTTGAAGGAGGTGGATATAATTAACTCTCAATCAATGTGTTTCTCTCTTCCCTACTCGCTTTATTTTCTAGTACTTGTATATTTACTTTTACTTTATTTGTTTTTTTATCATTAAAATTTATTTTCCTCATTCGAAACTATTTTATTTGTTATCCAGGCATATAATTTCAATTACATTTGTACTAGTTGGATTATATATAGAGAGAGAGATAGAGAAAGTGTACTTTAAAATTATCCATATAACTCATGTCCTCATTATTAGCTGAATTGTCATAAAGAGTTTATAAAAATTTGAATTTACTATTAATAAAAAAGTAATCAACCTAATTCATCCACCTCGTAGATTGCTTTTGGGTTAATACATACACATACACATACATATGTGTATATGTTTGTCTATTACAGGTATATTTTTGTCTTGTAATTTGAGAAAGGGTGTTTAAAAATAAAACTATTGCTAAGCTATTTCCCTAAATTACTTGATATTTGTTATGCATTACACGACCACAATCTACCTATTATATACCATCTCTACTCTAAAACAAAAGAGTCCACTCTAAATAAGGTATTATTTTTTTCTAGTTTTAAAGTACAATACACTCAATATGTCATTAAATGTATAATTTTATTTTTTTATTCTTATTTTTTAAATGTGGACCATGTATAATGATTACTTGCAAAGATAGTATAGTAATTTACTCTAAAAGGGAACTCTTTTTTTTTTTTAGAAGAGAAAAGATTTGACAGTGGATTTTTTCTTGTGGGACATGTAATTTTGATAGCTATTAATATCTATATCTATATATCAAAATTACATATCAGTATAATAATAATAATAATAATATATATATATATATATATTTCATTCCATCGAAGATCGATTTTACGGTATAAACGCTTATGACCTCTCCTCTATGTCCTGCGGTAATGATTCCTCTAGCATTGAACACCGAGGCAGGTATTTCTCAAATCCTTTTGATAAATCTCTCTGGATTCCATCCAAAGATTGCTGCCTTTGTCGTTGTTGTCCTTGGTCACGCTCATGCTACCAAAAGGTACTTTGTTTTTTCAGTTAAAATTGATAATTATGATAGGTTAAGAAATGAGAAGTTGCTTTTGTCTTTGATTCCTTTTAACGGAAAAAGTTTTAGTTTATGTTTTTGTAATAAATGAAATCCCCATGTTCTTTGAAATTTGAAATTCCTTTTATCTCTGCTCGAAAGAACCTCTATTTAATCAAAAACAACTATTCAAATCCAATTGAACTAAAAACAGCTATTCAAACCCAATTGAACTAGTAATTATTAAATACTAATCAAAATATGATTTTCTAAATAAGTTTGGTTTAATTCCCCAAGAAAATTGCACTAGCTTCTTGGATAAACTAACTTGGAAAACAATACTGAAATATAGAATACAAAAAATCAATTAGTTACCCACAAAATTAATGCCTTTTGAGTTTATGAATTCAAGTCCAAATTTTCCCAAGTAATGGAGGGGAAAAACATGTTTGCATGATATACATGCTCTCTGAATTGTACAAGAACTCTAATTTTTTTTTTTTTTAACTGAAGAATAGGGGCATTGACATTACTCAATGATAAAAAGAAAAGAAGTCTACTCTTGCCTATCGTGATCCGATTATCTATATATATATATAAAAGGGAGAGTTCGTGTAATCTTTCGTCAATAAATTTTTTGTAGGTTGTAGGTTACACTTAAGTAAAAGTGTAATTTTATGAAATTTTGAAACTATTTTATATCACTTTTAGTATATTAATTCACTTTAAAAGCTTTTTATTTATTTATTTTTTTTAAGTTAAAAAAATCATTATTAATTATATTAATTATTTAAATTTTAATTCAAATACAATCAACTCTAAAATTTAAAATTAATCGAAGATTTTTTTTCAATTTATATTACCATATAAATTTTATAACTCACATGCACTTACATTTTTCTTTTATATATATATATATATATATATATATATATATATATTTGTTTTTCCCTTAGTTCTATTTTTTTTTTATAGAAAAATATGATGGGAATGTAATTATACAAAATACTGTTAAATTAACTAAAACAAAATTGTAGTTCATAAAATATAGTAAAATTAGTTAAAAAAACCAATTAAATAATTCAAAATTTAAACAAGATTTTACTTGGTAAAATAATACTTATTAAAATTTATAATTGAAAATTTGTGCTTAAGACTATAAATTAAAAACAATATAGAGCATAAAATTCAAAATAATTTTATTTCTTTCCCATTTATCAATTTAATATTTTGATCCCAAAATGTTAGTACTAACTCTATATATTACACTTTGTTATTTTAAATTTATATCAAAATAAATTATTAATACTATCCCAAAAAAAAATTTGTATTCTAAATTTACATATTATTATTTTAATATTTTATACTAGCTTCAATTATTTCTATATATTAAGCTACTCATGTATTTATAAAAATTAATTTTCAAAATAAACAATAAATCAACCAAAAAAATAATTAGTTTTTTATTCTACTATGTGGGATAAGCAATAAATCATAAAGAAACAAAATCAATGTTCAAAATTTGATATTATATACATCTGTATGTGTTTTTTAATTTCAACATGTGAGTGTCAATAAAATAACTAATTATATGAACTTCTCCACTAATATTTAAAGATAGACATATCAAATAATTTTAATCATATATAATCTTTTGGTTAACTTTTAACAACATATTTTAAAGGTTTTTTTTTTATGCTAGAGTTATTCCACATATAATTAAAAATGATAAAAACCTAGTTAAAAGATAAAATTAAATTATATATAAATCTTTAAAACTAATGTAATATTTATTTTGAATGCTATTAAGAGTAAGATATAGTTTTATTTTGATCATTGTAATATTAGAAGATGCATCATTAAAAATAATTTATATTTGAGATGCAAATCTAATACATAACACGAATACTTGATTATTAGAATACATAACTCTATTATAATAAACTTAATTATTTATGTGAAAGTAATCATTTTTTTTGTCATAGTGATTTTACACTTAAAAGTCGCCATTTATTATAATTTTTACAAATAAAAAAAATATTTTAATTGTAAAAATTATTATTAATTTATTGTAATTTAAAATTCTAAAAAATTATATGGTTTAGAAAATAAAATAAAAATAATTAAAAGAAATACTAGAAAAATTGATATAAACCTCGTAGGGAAGAAATCTTAAAACCTCAGATGATGTGAACCCTATAGGGAAGAAATCCTAAAAACCCACAAACAATATGGCCATGGCCTCAAAGACCCCAAATGAAATCAGCAAAATGAACCAATGGAAAACCTCAACTTTTAACTCAGCAAGGAACTAAAAACCTTGGTATAATCAAGAATGACATCACAATCTTGTGGTTCAAACTAGATTGATTAGTCAAAAATGCCACAAGGACAAACCTTGATAAGTTCATCTCCTCAAGAGAGAACAAAAGTAGGTACAATTCTCACATATTTTATTAATCAAATTCTCAATCTCCATTACAAAGAAGTGAGTTGAGCTGTAATAAGTAATAAAAATAGGCACGTACAAAATAAATTTTAATTTTATAGCAACACCGAAGGCCAATTAAACTTTATTGATAAAGTGTATCGATATACTTTTGTGGCTTTCATGGCCCAAAACAAATAATAAATACTGAGAGAGAGGTTGGTTTCTTCTACTGCTTAAGTTTCATTTTCTATGTCAAGGGTGTGTGGGTTGCAGGTGTTTAAGCTTTTGGGTGGTTGGGGATGGATTCGGAGTGGTGGTGCAACGTGGGAGTCGAGGTAGAGGGACTAGTCACGCGTGAATGCATCTGCTCTGGACTGGAGAGGGGTGGCATTAAGTTAGAAGATGAGGATATTCGAGGATGAGCCGGTATGAGGACAATTGGAGCCTTCTGCCAGCCATATCTTTGGGCCATCAAAGCATGCTAACTTTACTGGACTCGTGGAGTACTATGAGGCGATTTACTAGATTACTTGTGGCAATCCTTTCATGGTGCTTGTAGCTGGGATTAACTTCTTCCCATTTGTGTTCAAGTCGTGGCAGATAGGATGAAAGGTTTTGGCGGGGCGGGCGAGGCTGGACATATGACCGCTAATATTTGAGTGTTGAGAGAGCGGGTGCAATCGTCTGCCTACGACAAGTATGGATTTGGAGTTTCGTGAAGGTGGCAATTTGGGTTCGTGATTTGGAACTTGCCCACTTCATTGTATTTCAAGAGAAACAGGTGGGGTAAGGATTAGGAGTCTATTTCCGCGGTGCATGATTTTGTCATCCGGAAGGTGGTAGTGAGCATGGGAGGCGCCAGAAATCTGCTTTGGTCTCGATTGATCAGCGCTTATGATCGTTACTTGTCATGAGTTCTTTTGCTGTAGCGCAAATTTTGCAGCTTGTTGTGGCTATGTGAGGCATGTGAAGAACCTGTGTGTGCCAAAGCGTAGTGACGGCGCAGTAAGAGCTCATCGTCTGCCGTTGGGAGAGTCGCTTTGGGGATTAGGATTCATGTCTTTGGGTTTGACACTTTTTGGAGAAAGGAATAGGAGAGTTACTGTTGGTGGGAAGAAATTAGTGAAAGATGACAAATGATCCTTAGGTGGTTTGGGTGGATCACCACACGTGGAAGTAGTTTTGTCTAATTCCATGCTTTCTCATGTGTACTATAAGCTAGTAGAGAGGAAGAAGCACGAAAATGAGCTTTAGGCTTGGTGTTGGTGAAGTTAGAGGAAAACCTTCATAGAGGAGGCAGCGTTGGTGAGTTCCGGGGCTAAGCTAGAACGTTAGGATGATCCGTTGGCGAGCGTGCGAGTTGATGAAGTAGACTTCTTCTTTAGCTTTGAGTGTTCTAGGTGTGCTATGGATATTTACAGGAAGGTTCAGTGGCTTATCTTTGGATCACAAAATACACCGGCTTTCTTTGTCCTGTGTTAAGGATATTCACATGGAGCCTCTAGTTGGTTTGCTATCTTTGGATCACAAAATTCAGCAACCTTCTTTGTCATTAGCTAAGGATATTCATGTGAAAACTCCAGTTGGATTGCTATCGTTGGACTATAAAATTCGGTAGCCTTCTTTATCTATTGCTGCTGTTCGTTCGTTCGTTAGTGGATCATAAGGGGTCTAGATGGAGGCGGTGATGGACGGTTGTTGCTCATTTCACCGAGGATAGTGGTGAAGCCTTGTTTGGGAGAGAAAATGAATGGCATTTGGCGATGAAGGTGCTAGTTTGTCGGACGTCAAAGAGTTTCAAAGGCGTAAATGCGTCGACATGGAGACCAGCTTGTTGTGGTCTCTAGGAACCTCATGAAAGTATGTGTGTAGAATTTTAATTTCCAGTTGAGGAGATGATATGCTCGGTGCGAAATTAGTTTTATTTCAAAACTAAGCATCATAAATGTTTTGTGGAGTCGGTGTGTAGGAAGTTGAAGTATTATCATAGGTCATGTTAGGTTGAGTGGATAGTTCTAGAGGTGGTCCATTAGTATGTTGGTGACAATGTTTCGTGTTGAGTATTGTGAGGAATGAGTTTTATGTGCAAGTCTGAAACAAAGTAAAGGAGGTGAAGTTGGTTTAGTGGGCTATTTTTGTCTATGGTAGTACTAATAGTAAGATTAGAGAACGGCAATGGGATTTTTAGTTGATGAACATCCAAGTGGGGTGGACTGTGGATTATGGGTGGGGATTTTAATGCCATTGTGTATCTCATGAAGAACATGTGAGGGAGGAGGAGGGGTCGGAGCAAGAACCGAGCTGAGTTGTTTAGCTTTAGTAAGTTCATAGCACGGATGGGAATGGTTGATTTTGGGTTTGTGAAAAAAAAGTTCATGTGGAGTAATCTTAAGGAGGGCGAAGGATTTGTAGAGGAACGATTAGACCGGTTCTTTGGGTCCTCAGGATAGAGGTTACAATTTCAACATGCTAAGGTGTTGCATTTTAATAAACAAGTTTCGGACCATGCTTTAGTTATATTGGACACGGATCCGATGGTTCAAAGAATGAGGAGCAAGTTTTTTTTTGATAAGTGCTGGTCGCAAAGGGAGGGTATATTGGATAGGGTGACGAGGGCATGGAGTAGGGGGTTATGGGGTACGAATCAGTATATGTTAGCTTCTAAGTTAGCTCAGTTTCGAGGGGATCTGAGTCAGTGGAGTAGGCAGGGTGTCACTAATTCGGCCAAGTAGATTCAGATTCTTAAGGGTGAGATAGGGGCTTTGGATTGTAGGGGAGGGGTAAGAGATTGGAGTAGGTGGTATGGATTGAGAAGTCAGTTGCTGCAAGCTTATAGGAAGGAAGAGGTGTATTGGCAACAAAAATCAAGGAATCAATGGTTTAAGAAGGGTGATTGGAATTCCAAGTTCTTTCATGCATCTACTGTTCAGCGGAGGAAGCAGAATTGTATTGAATCTCTAGTGTCTGCGTCAGGTGTGGTTTGCAGGACGCAAAGTGAGGTGCAGAATGAGGTGGTGGAATATTTTGAGAGGGTGTATACATCAGCGCAACCGCGAATCTGTCATTCCTTCCTAGATGGTATACCGAGGTCTATCACTCCGAGTATGAATAGAATGTTGATGCGGCCGATGGGGAATGCTGAAGTCAAATGGGTTCTCTTCCAGATAAATTCATCTAAAGTTCCTGGTCCTAATGGTATGACTTCTTTCTTCTTCCAAAAGTATTGGGAGGTTGTGGGGAGTGATGTTTGTAAGGTGGTTAGGGAATTTTTTGTTAGTGGGAGGTTGCTTAGAGCGCTGAATCATACTTTGGAGAGGTGTATTAGTCTGTATCAGTCAACCTTCGTTTAGGGTCGCCAAATTCTTGATAATGTAGTTATAGCTCATGAGTATTTTCATACTTTAAATTCTATGAGAAAAGGTAGGAAAGGGTATATGGCTTTGAAAATTGATATGGCTATGAAAATTGATATGGCTAATGCTTATGATAGAGTGGAGTGGAATTTTTAGTGCAGGTAATTAGGAAAATGGGGTTTGTGAGAGGTTTTGTTGGGTGGATTTTTGTAGTGTGTTAGCATGGCGACCCTAGCTATTAACATTAATGGTGAGCAGTGTGGGTTTATTCAACCTTCTAGAGGTATTCGACAAGGTGATACTATTTCTCCATACTTGTTTCTCATTATCTCGGAAGCATTATCTAATGCCATTAAACAAGCATGTGTGAGGGAGGATTATAAGGGTATACGAGTTAGTTGGAATAAGCCGGTCATTACACATTTACTTTTTGTTGATCACTAGCTATTGTTTTGTGCGGCTGATGTATGCCAGGTTCAACAGTTGCAAGCTATCCTTCAATGCTATTGTCATAGTTCTAGCCAACTTATTAATGTGGATAAGTTTTCAGTGTTTTTTGTCCGGAATGGGGAGAGTGTGCGGCGAGGCCAAATTTGTCAACTGTTGGAGAGGGTGCAAGAGCAACAAAATGCTAGATATTTGGGCTTGCCTATGCGAATTGGGAGATTTAAGATGGTGGTTTTTCAGTTTGTGGTTGAAAAAGTTAGGCATAGGATTCAGAATTGGAAGAATGGGTTTCTTAGTCTGGCGGGCCGAGAAGTTCTTCTCAAAGCGGTTGTCAATGCTCTTCTGATGTATGTGATGGGATGTTTTAAGTTATCGGTGGAGATTTGTAAAGAGATTAGTCAGCTTTCGGCAAATTTTTGGTGGGGACCGAAAAAGGGGGATAGACAGAAGATTTACTAGAAATCTTGGTGTGAGTTGACGAAAGTGAAGGGAGAGGGTGGAATGGGGTTTCATGATATTCAACAAGTCAATGATGCTATGCTAGCTAAGCAACTTTGGCTTGTTATCACCAAACCGCAGTTGCTGATGAGCCAGCTGATGAAAGCTAAATATTTCCCTCATGATGATGTGTTGCTATCAAATCATAAGGCCAATGCTTATTGGTTGTGGAAGAGGTGGAAGAGGTGGAAGAGGTGGATGGGGATAAGGAGTGTTACTAGGCTTGGGGCGCGTGTACCGGAGATAAGCTGAGGTGGCATTGCTGTCCTAAAGAGGATTATACTGTCAAGTCAGGGTATGAGCAGTTGTAGAAGAGTTGCCAAGCTGTGGTTCAAGAAGCTCCTTCTGCTAATTCTACGACTAGATTGCGATGAATGTGGCATACAACTTGGAAGTTGCAAGTTAAAAGGCAATTGCATCACTTTGTCTGGCGATGTTGGCATGATATTTTGTCTGTTCAAAGGCGGCTGCTATAAAGGAAAGTGGATGTGGATTTGATTTGTTCATTGTGTAGAGGTATGGAGGAAGATCTTGATCATATTCCATTCCATCGTTCTAGGGTTCAAGTAGTCTGGAAGCTAGCTCCTGTTCAATGGTATCATTTAGGAAGGCAGGGTAATGATTTTAAGAACTGGTGGTATTTTCTTTGTGATCATCACACTGCTGAGTGTTGGTTGGAGAGGACTTAGGTTACTGTCTATCTTCTGTGGATGATATGGAAACGGAGGAATGCGTGGGTGTTTAAAGGAGAGTGGTGGGATGAGATGATGGTGGTTCAAAGAGCAATCCAGGAGTGGATGGAAGAGCAACAAGTATTTGGTGGACTTAGCGTCTTGGCGTTGCTTTTTGGGTCAGTATTTTGAGGGGTGCACTGCTGGGAATCTTTTGTTAGGTGGGTCAGTGTTTGTGTTTGATATGGTTTTCTAGCGATTAGATTCTTGGTGTGCTTTTTATGGGAAATGTTGAGTTGTGAGAGGTGCCGTTTGTCTTAACCTCTATGTTGGTTAAGAAGAGTCCGATGTTCGGACATTGCTTGTATGGGTTAATTGGGGCTCAGTTAATGAAATTATTTACAATTTGGAAAAAAAAATAGTAGTTGTAGTAATCTATAATTTACTTTCAAAATAATTTTTTTTTGTAATAATAAAATTCACTATTTCATTATGTAATGTTATTTTAAGATTTATTCTACATTTAAATTAATTTAATAAAAATTTATATAGTATAAAATTAATTTAACAAAATTTATATAGTTTATTCTACATTTATTTTAAGATTTATTCTACATTTAATAATATTTTAAACAAATACAAATTACATTTTTTTAAAAAAAAATATTGAATTTTCTTTAAAAATTTTAAATTAATATTTAAATGATAACATTATATAACATTTCTGACTGAATGTTAGACTTTTTTAACCTTTGTTATTATTTTTGTGTGTTTAGTTCATAAAAATTTAGTTGCTATTGCTGTTTTTTAGTTTTTTTTTTATCCAAAAGAAACCAATTATATTAACGTGAGAATTTCCAAATTAATACAGTACAAAGAGAGACCCGAAAAGGCATAGCCTTCACTGGACAGGCCCTAATACAACTAACCTAAATCCAATAGGGTTGGTTAAGGCAAAACCCCGATTTAAATGGGACAGTACCTCCTAGCTACTACCTAGCTAAGAGATCAAAAGAACACCCTAACTTGTCAGCCTTTGCGGACACAGCTCCCCTTAACAGGAACAAAAAAACACAGATCGCAAAAATCCGTGTAGTGCGGTTTTGCGTTGGTCGATCCCTCCTATTTTTGCGCGGCCTCACGCTGCGTGGCATCATGTTTGACCATCCTCCCAAGCTAAGACCCCATAACACTTCAGTAGGGAAACCTTGCCGAGACGACTCAATGCTGCTGCCGTACCAAGGACCATTACCCCTCCGTAAGGAAGTCGCGCCAATACCATCACGAACTAACCACTTGCTTACTCCTGACTTTAGCAACAGCCGTCCCTGAAACTGTATTGGGCGTTCACCCGTACGAGGAACATAAAAACCGACTAACGCCGGCCACTAAAAAAAGAAAAACGAATGTTAAATTTTAATGTTTATGAACAATAAAATTCGCACCGAATTCACACTTTGGATCGCCCTTAGGAACAGTAAATTTAGTTCATGAATACTTCTTAGTCTTTTCAGGAAATAAAATTCATGCAATAGTTGGTTTTCCTTTTTACTATATTAAGTTAGTATTAATCAAGCATTTATATTTATTGTTTTCTAATGAAATGAATCAAGATGGAAAAACTTTTGTTAAAAAAATGTTATTTAAAATTACTGATACACAATTTCTATTTTGTTGTTGATTCTTGTTAAAATTAACATCCAAATCGTGGAGCTATGCAAAGGAAAACTAGACTAATAACTATATGTCATGACGAGAGTTATTGAATGTGTGTAATATTTGAACTTGATAAAACTAGTGAGAAAATTTTTACAATTTACTTTCAATAATATGTCATGTTGTGGTTATTAACCATAAAAAATAAATAGCATTTAGGATCCAATTTCTCCTTGTAATGGTGACAATCTATATTGTAATAACATCTTGAGCGAAAAATTAATGCCATATTAAATGCATATGTTGCACATGATGTTCTTTTCTTTTACCCTAGTACAATACCAAATGAACATTTTGACCATACCAATTGATGATTTTGATTTGCAAATGAATTTCATATCAATTTTATAAAATCTTCAAATATAAGAATCCAAATTTTCTTGTGTTATAATTTTACAAATTCAGAATCCAAATCCAATTCTAATGTTGAGGAACTAAACCAACCTTGTTATTTATGATATTGAGTAGTAAAAGTCACCTAGGCCTCATTTGGTTGACAGGGAATTCAAGTTTGGAAAGTAATTTAGTTCTTTATTTTTAAATTCTAGTGTTTGGTTCGTTTGATAAAATAATATGATTTTTTTCCCTATAGTTGTTTCATGTTTAAATTTTTTGAGAAAGTAATTAGATTTGTAAAAATAAGGAAAATAAGTGTAATATTCCAAGATTTCTTACCAAAAGTTGTTATTTTGATTACTTTTCTTAGGATTTTACTCTAAATAAACATATTTTTAACTTTCAATCTTATTTCATTTGTTATTTCTCTTTTAACTCTTATACATCTCTTATTTTTCAGTATTACTCATGTGATCTTATATTTTAATTATTATTAGTTTTAATTTTTAAAAAAAATTATTTGAAACATTTTTTCTATTCAAATTCTTAATTGATCAAAATTAAAAATTATGTAATTTTATTTTTTTTTCACATTAGATCTTTTGAATTGTAGTTTGATTGCATCCTAAATGAGGGGTTTTTTTTTTTTTTTTGAAATTTTGCTATTAAATTATTACCATCATCATTTTTAATGTTCTTTCTTCTTTCCTTTTTTTTTTCTTAATGAAACAATAAGTTTATTTATATCGTGTTATTGGAACCACCTTCTTCGTATCTTCTCCCTATTTCTATTTATTTAATTTTCTTTATCTTTTTAAAAAAATTTTACACTAATTCTTTATATTTTCTTCATATTTTTATTTATTTAATTTTCATATATCCTTTTTAAATGTTATTATTTGTTAGTATAGACACTTATTGGTATTATTAATAAATGAATTCAATATGTTTATATATAGAATTATTCTAAAATTACTATTCTTTCGCTTGGGTTTAAATATGTTATACATTACAATCAACAAAAATAAG
Source organism: Gynochthodes officinalis (assembly GCA_020080225.1). NCBI lineage: Eukaryota > Viridiplantae > Streptophyta > Magnoliopsida > Gentianales > Rubiaceae > Gynochthodes > Gynochthodes officinalis. The sequence goes on along the minus strand of CM034615.1, from coordinate 31,077,113 downwards.
AAATGTTGAATTATATTTTAAAAGAGTTGTTTCTATCATTGATATGGGATAAAAAGAATAATGATGATAAATGTATATGCCAAATAAATGGGAAATTTGCGAAAATAACAGTTTTTCAGAAGACTTAATGAAATATATTAGCTCTCAAAGATTTCTTGCCAAACTAGCAGGTCAATAGTAGTTGACCAAGTGAAAAGACCTTTTGGCCCCTCTATTTACAAAAAATGTTAGAAAAACATTCGCACCTAAATAAACAATCGTCCAAGATTTCAGTTCATTCACCTGTAACTAGAATTAATTGCCAATTATCATTCATCTTTCATTGAATCAACTTCCCCATCTCACCCATTCCATTATCATCTATGGGGTGAAACTATAGCATGCACGCGAAGAACGCAAAATCCAACGAACGGGAAGACGGTCAGTCAAAATTTGCCTATAATTTTAGCTTCATATTTGCTATCACACAGGGTGTGTTTTTGTGCATATCCTAACATGCAGAATGTTTTTTTTAAAGCTGAACTAGGTTTGAACAAGAAATTTGTCGAGCATATGTTGAGCCCCATGTCGAGCACGATTGAATGATAAACACATATTGAGAAATATGTTGATTACTACGTCGAGAAATATGTCGAGAAAAATGTGGAGGATTATGTCCGAAAATATGTCAATGAATATGTCGAGAATTATGTCGAGCTGAGCACTATGTTGAGCAATATGTCAAGTACTATTGTTTCAAATATGGGATTCAAGATGTCTTTGATCAGTCCAAGAGGGGCGATGTTGCTGACTGGAGGTATGCATATTTGAAACTTGTCTAGGTGATTATCCAGTAAACAATCCATTTGGCAAGTGTTATGTTGGACAGGGTGATCTATTGAATTTGTATAGGATATGGGTTTTTTTGGAAACTTTTAATGGTTTGAGAGAAAAATTAATTGAATATTGTATTTATTTTATTTTCTGATGCATTGTATTGTATTAATAAAACAACATGTCTTCACTTTTTCTTCTTACCAATTGTAATGCGTTGTATTGTATTGCGTAATTTGCCAAAATATGCAATAAAGAAAAACGGAATAAATTTAATGTTCTTATAAAACTAAATAAATTAAAATATTCAATAAAGAAAAACACAAAATGTCATCACTTTTCTCCCTACAAAGGAATGAATTTGAGCAAGTTTGCCGGTTGTGTCCGCTCTCTCTGCAACAACCACATTTCTCTGCAACTTTTAGCTCGCCTGTTGAAGAAATTCTCTTTTTCTTACGCCTACCACTCTTATACCTTAGTTCTGGTAGTGATAGTTGAATAGATAGAACGTCTTTGAGCACATTCCAATCCTTAGGATCACTAATTGACATAATAGGATTTGCATAAGTACCTAAAAGTGCATCGGTGTGATAAAGTGGCGAATATAAGGTGTAATAGTCAATTTGTTGGCGACGAGTTGCAACTAATGCATAAACACAAGGAATTTGATCCATATCAAACACCCAACGCATGCACGTTTTTTTGTTGCAAATCTACTGTAGCATAATAGTTTGCAAAATCGCGTACATACCATCTGTGCATATCGACCGGCTTGACAATATATGATTGTGATTCTATTATCCTTGATAAAACTTTGCATTCAATCCATGGAGTTGTAAGCACCTTCATTTCGATAGTAGGGGTACACCTTTCGTGAAAACCACCTCTAGAGCGTGTTACGGATGTAATCAACCAAAGAATGAATAAGTAATTTCCGGGCTCTTTTTAACAATGCATTAAATATGCCCTTGATCAACACTCAATCCCGACTTCTCTTAAATACTCGTTTACCCTTGGATTTTGTAGTGAAAGAATTCCAAACATCTCATTGAATTCAACAACAATGTAAGCCTTTGCAGTCTTAAAGTATAATGAGATCACGTATTCATGTTTGAATTTTGCTCTCAAGTTGTTTTTTGGATGATAAATACACACTCCATTAATGGAATTTGGGAAAATATTTTCTATACATTTTGCAATGCTCTTATGTCAGTCATAAACAAATACCAAGCCATCCATATCATTGTCAATTGTAGCCTTTAGCCTTTCTAAAAACCACTCCCACGATACGTCATTTTCAGATCAACAATTCCCTATCCGACATGATAGATTTGGTTGTTCCCATCTATGCACATTGAAATAAGTAATGACCCAAGATATTTTCCTTTCAAGAAACATGCATCAATAGCAATAACTGATCACATATGGTTGCGGAATCCACGAATCGATGCACTAAATGTGAAAAAAAGATACTTGAATCTTCCATCTTCTTCAATACAGATTTCAGTAAAAAAGGTTCAATTTATTCATAACGTGTAAATAAGATGGAAGTATCCTATATGAATTCTCAAAATTGCCTCTAATTTCATGCAATACAGATTCCCTCGATTGTGAAGCCTTGTTGTATGTTAACATCCAACTTCGAACGAACATCTGAAATAATTTCGCTAGGCTTATATGAACGACATACGTCCTGGTACTTACACTTGATCCACGAACCAATTACTTTGCTACTGGCCTGTCGATTATCACAATAAACCAATGATGATTGGTATGTATGGGTGTTTTCACACTTCGTGATCTTCCAAGCTAACAAATTCCCAATGGCAGATGCATTCAGTCTCCACTTGTAGTTTTTATCTCTACATTTTAGGTACCAGAATTTGCTATTAGCCCTAACAACCTTCCACTAGAAGAAATGCTTCACGGCCAACATATTCATCCTCATAAACAAATGATCCTTAGTTTCAAACACATCCTTTACCGGAACATCTATCACTGCGGATAATCTATCAAAAGAAGTACCGCCATCTGCATGTGAGGACTTTGTTGTGGTATGGTAATGTATGTTTTCTTGAACCGGCTCTACTCTCGCCTCCTTTATTGTTTCTCTGGAAACTATGTTTTCATCTTGTACAATAATGGTTTCGTCAACCAGATCATCATTTGGTATGCTAAATATGTTCTCATCCAGATTTCCTGTAAGAATTACATCGTTAGTCCATATCGGACTATCAGAGCTTAATCACTTTATGGGTGAGTTGCTAGCACCATCTTCAGCTTGTGTTGCTCCAACATCTCGAAAGGTAATGCATATTAGGATCCTGGTATCTTTAGACTATTTTATAATCTCATTCAGAAAATACTGCACATGGTAATCATTCTTGATGGGCAGTACGAAGATCTTTGATAGATACTTGGGTAGGTATGCGATAACCAGTTCATTTTTTATTTCCAGAGCTAAATCTATGATGTATATAATGCGATTTACCAATTCCGAGAAGATTGCATCTTCTTTTAACATAAGAGTTTCAATCCTCTTATAATGCATGAATCTATGATTGTTTTTAATGGATCAACAATCCATTCTCTCCCATAAAGAACATGAACAGACCAAATATTTAGGTACGACATTCTTTAAAAAGATACAACATTGAAATTAGTCAACCTGCAAATCCAATTATTTACAACGTATGCAATTGAATTTCACAGAGGGCATGTTATACACTGTAAGACATATTTTTGTCAAATGGACTATGGTGTGTGAGCAGGTGGTGAAAACCCGCGTGGAAATAAGGCCTAATTTGTCACTCCTTAAAGAGATACATAGATATTTATGGGTTGATAAAAAGAAATACTAAAATCCGTTTCCCACACTAAGTCACGAAATTGTCGACTATTCAAATCGACAAAAAATGTCGCGATGCATATTGAGAGTTTGTCGAGAACTTGTCGAGTTCGACATCTAGAATGTGTTAAACTGTATGTTGAGTGTGCATCGAAAAACATGTGGAGTGTGCGTCGAAAACATGTCGAACACCTTCAACTTTATAAATACAATTACAATATGTGTTAAGGCATTGATCATTACAATCACAATTACAATATTTACAAAAACTGCTAACATCATAAACGGTTAATATAGTTTATTGTCACCCAAGAACAAAAACATGAAAAACCAAATAGCATATTTACACAACTAATTGTATTAAAGAATCGTAACATTTAAAGAATGTATTCAAAAATGTATATTTACACATCTAATTATATACATTGAAAGAATGTATTAAAGAATGAGAATGGACACATTTAATTGTATACATTGAAAGAATGTATTGAATAATGTATGTTTACACAAATAAATGTGTATACCAACTAAATGTGTATCTACAAAATGTATATCAAAATTAACCCTATGTTGTTTATGTATGTATATCTTTTGATCTAATATCCTATAGTCTAGCATCTTCCTCATTTGTATGCACGAAAATTGCAACCACCATCTGCTTATGGATTTGCAATGCATTTTTCGGTGTAATTGTATTAAGTGGCAACCCATAGATAATGAATTCAGCCCACTTTAATACGAAAACACCAATCTCCACTTCTGTAATAACCAAATCATGACAAAGTTAGTCAAGCTATAAGCATGTGATATAACACAAAATATACAGTTTATTAGATACTTACCATTTTCCTTGGCGCACTAAATTTTCCTCGATAACCAATTGCCATTTGTCACCCCTTGGATTTTCTTTAGCTAAGTATGTGTAAAACTCACACGTATAGAGTATCTTGGGCATTGTCCTAAAAAGATATTCTAATTTTGGTACTATTACCGCCCATTGATCTATTGGGTTGTACACATGAAATATCTATGTATATGAGTCCATCTTCACTAGTATCCAATAGTTGCCACATGAACTAACAAATTGCTTTATAGCCAGATCATCATGTGTTGGATCCCCTTGGGCGACATCTAGCTGTTTCATTCCAATCTGTGAGCAAAATACTTAAAACAACTCATCAAATGATTATCAAATGATTGACTATATTACAATGTTCCAAATTAAGTGCTCCCGTTAACTATCTAACAAATCCTCAATGCAAAAACATTGTCCATTTAGTTAAAATGGTAAACATAAATTACATCAAAAATTGTCTCCATAATGGAAATATCTTTGCATCCCATCTTAATGATCCTCTTCTAGAGCATGGACGTACACAAATCAATGTGCTGTTAAAATCAAAGAATGGTTGGTTATGAGATAATCATTACAAATAATGTTTGTAAGAAAATAAAGGCAAACAAGTAATACTTGACCAATGAGCCAATAACTTTTTGTCCACATTGTCTTAAACATATCAAAATCCAATGCAAAAAGCTCTGTATCCAAATATTGATGTGGTTTCTTCTTTATCGATGTATTCATTTCCATAACATCTTCGGGAGTTGGCTACAAATCTTGTAACCTGAACCCAAGTTCTTTAACCTTTTCTCGGTCTGGCTCGACTGCTTCATGGCAAGGGTAGGGCCCAAATTTAAACTCATAAGGACTTCTTCTTCAACTGCTTTCGGCTCCTTTTCTTTAATAGGTGGTGGTGGAGCACTCTCTACCAGTAGGATAGGAATGGACGGAGTAGCGTGTTCATCAGTGAGTTGATAAAATAATATCCATTACACTATGCTCATCTTTTTATTTTTCCTTACATTTCTCAACATTGACCTTCCTATCATTATCCGTGAACTTTTGCCGATCGTCATTATCATTTTGTTCATTAGAGGCCTTTTCTTTCTAATCGTCAGTCCGTTCCTTTGTATCCCCTTCTCATAGCTCTTCACCTTTGTCATTGTTATCATCATCTTCTTTGCCATCACTGTTGCGATATTCAACATCACTATCATCTCGAAAAGGACTACTCTTCTTTTTTTTCATTGAAATCTTCGGGCAAGCTTTGTTTGGCCATCAGATGGTCTACGTGAATAGTCTGCTGCTTCATGGTGGTGGTAAGATGCTTGATGGTAATAGTAAGAGTACTAACTTTGTTCTTCATTTCGATAATAAGATTATTAACTTTGTTTTCTAGTTCGATCAAATGAGCATCAGTGAGTATGAGTTTCTCCTTATCTCTTTCAATTCCACCTCACACATTTCTTGCTGTGCAACCATCTGGCCAATGAAGCCCCTTCTTTTCTCCCGCCTTTCTTCCCTGCTTACCCTTTGTCTCTTTTCACGTTATGCAGTATCATCTTCTCTAACTCTCTTCCTGTAAGACAAGTAAAAACTTTCTTTGTCTATCTAGAAGGAGTCTTCTTCTTCCAATCCGACCTTCGCCTCTTTGCTAACTTCCTCCTCTTCTTTCCAACCCAAGAATTTTACTCTCCCTTCGGGATTTGGCTTTATTTGGGTAACTTTCACTTTTTGCAGTACATGAAATAATGATATTCATTCCTTTATGTGACAAACTATGGCCGTAATACTAGTCTAATTATCAAACATTAGCTACTAGATAATTCATACCTTCCTGTCGACTGTTCTTTTTCCCACACCCATTGCTTTTCTTGATCTTTACAATGTGTCTTTACTTCTTTCCATCTGAATATCCTGGGCTTGCATCTAGAGGTTTTGGCCTTTTGAACCATTGAAAAATGCTCATCTGTGGCATTAGCTCAAATGCGAATACCTGGGACATTGAAAGAAAAATTAGCACAATTAATTATATGCATTTACACCACTAACAAAAGTAAAACTTAACATGCGTTCGGTATCCTTACCCCTAAAACAATTGGGAATCCCCCAATGGTGTAAGTTCTGTGATATGAGTGACTAGTCTACTTCAAGGCATTGATCATAACCTTTCTAGCACTATCCACAGTGGCCCTGTGAGATAGTTCACCCCACGACATTTCATCGAACTGCCTCCAATCAAAGGCCAAATGAACCACTTTGTCTTTGATCCTGGTTTGCTTCTATAAGCCATTGATGGATGTGTATAGAAGCAAAAGTGTAATGGAAACGACCTCATCGTCTAAATAACTTGAGTTGATATGGTTGTAAGCTTTGAACACTTCATTGTATATGGTTTCATCTGTCGAACCTAGGTGCTTAAAGTACTTGGTTATTGCAGAAAGACCATTAGGTGCTTGGTATTTGCCATATGTAATATCAAAGTTTTCTATCTTGAGCCTCGTGATAATGGCAAACTCTCTCTTGCCAAATTTAACCTTTTTACCTGGGAAGTTGAAGTATATGCTATTATCCAAATTGGATTCCTCGTCTGACTTAAGTTGCCTCAGCAACACTGAATGGCTTATCTGTTTGCACCAATATGTATGCTCATGGTAAAAAACAATCTTTGCAAGACAACTCTCCATTCTGAGTACTTGCTGCTGCGTCTCTGTCAATTTGGACCGGATCCTCTTCATATTGGCTTCATAGTAGTAGTACTGAGAGACTTAGGCACTGAAAAAATCTCCCTGAATGACCATTTGATCATTGAGATGTTCCTGAACAAAATAAAGCAAATCAGTATAGTGCTTATGCGTAACAATGGACTGATCGACATAGTGATCAATATATTTATCGACATAGTTCTCGACATAGTGCTTAGTTTTTGACATATTGCTCAACATAGTGCTCGACATAGTTTTCGACAATGTGTTGGACATACTTTTCGACATATTGCTCAACATGTTTCTCGGCCTAGTTCTCGACATCTCGACATAGTGCTCGACATAGTGTTTGACAGTGTGTTCGACATAATTTTTGATATATTGTTCTACATTTTTCTCGGCCTTGTTCTCAACATTCTCGACATAGTTTTAATTTTCGACATAGTGCTCGACATAGTGTTCGACAATTTTTTCAACAAAGTTCTCGACCTAGTTCTCGACAAGTGTTCATCATTAACATGGTTTTCAACATAGTGAAAAATTCTATGACTATTTATTGACATATGCTAGACCAAAATTTGGGTCAAACCCAGTTCAAATTTAAACAAAAATATTATGTGTGATATGATATGCACGGTTTTACAATGTTCGAACCAATCGCAAACGCGATTGCAACAAAACCCAAACTTGTTTAATTTCTTCTAAAATTCATACTCAATATGCAGGGTTAATAAGCAAAAATGAAACATTTATACCGCCTATATATCAAATACGAATCTAAATTTCAACTGACCTTCTTATTCTGGTCCATCAACTTGTGAGATTTCTTCTCTTCTATCTTATTCTTGCCAACTAATGCCGGTCCACCTCGTGTATGTGCCATTGATGCTGTTTATGCTTGAAGACGAATCATGTAGTGTGAATTGGGTGTTGAATTGATGAAGAAGGTAGAGAAATGGGCTGGGAAATTCGTATTTGCTTGATGAAACCGTTACAAGCCGATGAAGTGAAGCCAAAAGGGAGTGGGAGAACGAACCGTCTCGTATAAATTGAAACTAATTCGGGCACGATTTTCAAATAGAGAGGCATTTTGATATTTTCACTAGGTCAAATAGCCTTGACCTGCTGTATACGCAAACAAATTTTGGGAGCTACTATATTTGCAAACTTGTGTTCAAAAGGTGCTATTTTTACAGATTTCCCCAAATAAATCGTATTTAAACTATACTTGCGATTCATTAATCTAAATAAAATAGCGAAATGTGAATTGTATTAAATTTTCCATAAATATTATCTATCCAAACATAGTTTTCAAAATCCTCAAAATTAAATTTCTAAGATTCAAATTCTCTAAAAAAGTATTCATTTGCCTCATAATTAAATTTTTAAAAATCATATTACCACATAACTTTACTTTCCTGCCAATTAAACAAGTCCTAAAAGTATGCAATAACTCTTATTTAGGGATGTTCAAAATTAATAATTCGATCTGAATCTAATCCGATCCGATCCAAATATTTCAGATCATATCATATCAAATTCGTATTGGATCGGTTTTTTATCCTTTTTGCTCCTTCTTTTTTTTTTTTGCTATTACTTTCGTTTTCATATATAATATTAGGTGATTTAACTTTGGTTTAAAATTAATAGTTTCATGTTAAAAAATTATTTATTTTTATATAAAGATAATAAATAAATTTCATCTAAATATTTTAATTTGTTTATTTTTCATGTAAATTAATTTGTTTATTTTCATATAAATAGTTTAATTTATTTTATTACAAATTGACTAATTTTAATTAAAAAATTTATTTGAATTATTAAGGAATACTAATTTATATTTTATAATTAATGTTAGCTATTTTTGAAAGAAAAAGGTTATAATTTTTTTTTCATTTGGATCAAAATGGATCAAATCGGATCAATTCGATGGATATGATCCAATCCGTGGATCAAAATGAACACTCCTACTCTCATTGTTAATGGCAGAGGGAGAGGGTTCGAGATGTCGGCCGCTTTCCCTTATTTTTTAAGATAATATATAAATCCTAGTACAAAAATAAAAATTTATGAATTTTTGCCCTGCAATGAAAATTTTGTAGTGACCTTTGTATTTTTGTAGTGGATTTCACAACTGCTTTGTATTTAGTAGTGGGCACAAAATTTAGCCTCCAAAAGCCGCACGGCTATTTGTTTGTTTTTGGAAAGTCTTGGCCAAAGTTTTTCAAGCCCATGCACGTGAATGACTTGCAAGCTTGACTCCAGAATCAATTTTGTACTCCATAGCCGTTAGTGTCCTGCTTCTAAACCCGTGAATCAATTGTTTAAAAATTGGTTCGGGTATTTCCTGATTTTCATTAATCAATTTTGTTACTTTTGGGATTTATTATTTTTAATCCCAACATCTGTTACTCATTTTTTATAGCGTAGGAGTATTTCATGTCTGAATTCAATTATTATGGTTGAAGTCATTTATTTGTTAGCTCAGTGTTTAAACAATGTAAATTTACTTTAGGTCATAAGATACTCTCTTCGTTTTGAAAAATAAAAGTCTAATTTTAAAAAAAAATTCAAAAGAAATAGTTTATTTTTTGTGTGAAATTCTTATAGTACCCTTACAAATAATAACAATATATAACCCAAATTAAAAATAAGAATAACAAAAAAAATTATGCATTTATTCATACATTAAATGTATTATACCTTGTAATTTATAATAATAAAAAAAAAGGGATTACACCAATTCAATTTTTTTTTTTTGGATAAATGGAGTATAAGAGAACCAATGCAAAATTAGGTAATTATGAGCTTGAAGGTGATATTACTAAGAGTTGGGATCAATGTTTTCTTAACAGGACACTTAGGGTGGTAAATGATGAAGTAGGATTCGTTTATACATTATAAATGCAATCTTTACTTAATAAAATTTTATTTAGATTATACACACACACAGTAATAGAGAACAACAAATCCCCATATAGTACCTTCTTCCCTCCATCCATCCAACAACCATATCTTGTGCATATTTAGATGGGGATATCTATGTATTACATATTTATATTCAGGTTTAATTTGTTTGAATACGTTTAGGGGAACAAAATCCATCATAAGGTGGACCACACATGTATTTAGTTAGTAAAATATATATTCAATTTAAATATTAATTATGATGATAACTGGATAAAAAAGTTATCATTAGAGTTGGCTAGCAAGTGATAAAATTCTTGATAGAAAAATCGAAAAAATTTTATCTAGTGAGGATGCCTCACCTATCCTATATAATACCTGTATAAATATATCTGATATGGGTCTCTTCTATGAAAATAGGACATTGGTTGAAAAGCCTTTCACAAAATTCGAGAACAAAAAATCCTTTTCCTCTATTTAATTTGCTCTTCACTTGAGTTCATAGCTAACAATGATCACAAAGTACCCTTCAATAAGTTTGAACAATTCATGGTTGGAGGCAAATTCCCACTTACTTATATTTTAATACTAACATGTGGTATCAAATCAACTCCATGCCATATTGTTTAAGCATGGATTGCATGATTAAATTTAATTTGAATTTTTTTTATCAAACGGTCGATAATGATATTAACGAAGAACCAATGAACATTTACAAACAAATGTCCCTCAAACTGGGACTCTTCCTAGCTCTAGACCGGGCTAAGACGAAAAAGACAATCTGTTCCCACCATCCACAAAAAATCGGCAGCATGCCCTCTGTATCTGGACCAAAACCTAGTTCTGAAACAGCAAACACCAACTCAAGCACCTAGAACCTAACCCAAAACAACAAAAGCAACCACTAAAACCATACACTGTACACAAAAAGAAAGAAATATAGCTAAACAACCATTTGTGCTTGAATAAATTCCAACCACGCAAGTCTTGCCATCTCCATGACCTCCTGGACTGCCATTCATTCTCCCTGAAACACCCACATATTGCGGCTCTTCCAAATCATCCACATAAGATACGCTGTGAATTGTATCCTATCATCCCAGCCCCTCTCTCCACTCTGAGAACATAGGTGTTGCCACACCAATGCTGAAACGAAACCATCGGCAAAACTCGAACCCAATCCACTTGTGCCATCTCCCAAATTTGTTTCACTCTAGGACAATGAAACATGAGGTGTTCTATAGTTTCATCTGAGACCCCACACATTGGACAAGTAGGCGCAACTGGGATCTTCCTTTGATGCAGCTTATCATGTAGAGGCAAAATATTATGACAACACCGCCAAACAAATTGTTTGACCTTGCCCGTGACCTTGAGCTTCTAAGTAGTAGTCCACATACGATGCCTTCTTACGAGAGAAGTACTGGACTCAGGCCCTTGGTATGCCACTTGTCGATTCTGCTGTAACTTCTGATACGCCGACTTCAGGTATAACCCCGAATACCCGAGGATGCCTCCCCTCGCAAAATGAACTGTGCTCCCATCCAACCCTTCCAAAGCCATGAAGCATTGTGTTTATCCACAGCCAATAGCACATCTGTATGCGGGAAATATTTTGCTTTCATGACCTTACTCATCAATAACTCAGGATGATTGATAACTCTCACCAATTGCTTCGCAAGTAACACATCATTAAAACCTTGAATCTCTTGAAAGCCCAACCCCTCGTCCTTCTTTGATACCGTGAGATCCTTCCATTTCTTCCAATGAATCTTCTACCGTGCATCTTGATGAACACCCCACCAAAAATTCGCCGTAATACGACAAATTTCTTAACACACACCCTTGGTAAGTTTAAAACAACCCATTACATATATGGGCATAGCATTAATCACTGCTTTAATAAGTACCTATTTGCCCGCTAAGCTAAAAAACTGGGACTTCCAATTCTGAATTCGATGTCGAACTTTGTCAATAATAAACTGGAAGACTTCCCATTTTGACCTACCAATCCGCATAGGCAACCCTAAGTATCGAGCATTTGATTGCTCTGTCACACTCCCCATCACTTGGCAAATCTGAAGCCTAACCTCCCTAGAGACATTAGGACTAAAAAAGACTGAAGATTTATCCAAATATGACTAAAAACAGCTTGACCCGAGCATTGACTATAGGACTGAAGAAGCTGCTGCACAATATGAGCTTGATCCACATTTGCCTCACAAAATAACAAGGAATCATCAGCAAAAAAAAATATGCGTAATAAGAGGTCCATTCCTACTAGCCCGCATTCCTTTAAACTCCCCTCTGGCACATGCTTGATTGATAAAAAAAGATAAAGCTTCAAAAATGATCAAGAACAAATAACGTGAAAGTGGATCCCCTTTCCTAATGCCCCTAGTAGGACGAATATACCCACATGTCTCGCCATTAAGATTAATGGATAAATTACTCATTGACAGACACTCCCTAATCCACTGAACCACACTCCAGTGAAATCCCATTTTTGTCATCACCTACTCTAAGAACCGCCATTCCACCTAATCATATGCTTTTGCTATATCTAATTTAAAAGCCATGTACCTCCTTCTCCATTTTCTCAAGGAATTCAAAGTATGAATGCTCTCATGCGCCACAATCACATTATCAAGTATTTGTTGACCAGGAATGAAAGTCGATTGATTAGGACTAATACACTTATCCAAACACCCCTTAATACAATCAGCAAGTATCTTAGAAATAATCTTATAAACCACATGGCACAAACTGATTGGCCTAAATTGCGACACACACTGGCGAGGAGACCTTTGGAATCAATGTACCAAAGTATGATTAAGCTTCCTAAGCATTTGCTTACATTGAAAAAACTCCTTAACTGTATTATAAATATCATCTTTCACTTGAAGCCAATAAGTTTGGAAAAAAAGAAGAGTCATACTATCCGGACCAGGAGTGGTATTCGGATTCATTTGGAACAACGCTTTGTGAACTTCAGCTTTCTCCACTGGCCGCATCATTCGTTGATTCATAGCTGGAGTGATAGAGTGTGGAAAACTATTAAGCAACCCTGGACACTGGATCGGATGAGACGAAGCATATAACTTATCAAAATACCCCACAACTTCCTCCTGAATAGCTCCTTTCGTCCACACAGTTGCCCCTGAGAATTGGTCAAACTCATAATCTGATTTCTCTTTTGTCTTTGAATCATCGTGGCATGGAAAAATTTAGAATTTCGATCCCCCTCCCGCAACCATTGATTCCTAGATTTTTGCTGCCAATAACTCTCCTCCTCGAAATAAGCCTTACGTAACAGATTCTTCAACCCGTACCATTGTCTCCAGTCCCTAACACCGCCTCCCTCCTCAAGACCTCTAACTGTGCCTTAAAACTCTTAATCCTCCAAGCGGAATTCTGGTGAAATTGAGAACTCCACTGCAAGAGATCCACTCGACATTGAGCAATCTTAGAGCTGAGAACATATTGCTTTGTTCCCCATTGAGGTTTACCCCATGCCTTCGCTACTGTTTGTTGCAAATCCTCCCGCTTAACCCACCGTTTATCAAACACAAACCTTGGTCTAATACGCTACGGCCGAGAATCCGAATCCAAAATAAGGAAAGAATGATCCGAAGCAAGGGTTTCCAAATGAAACACCCTAGCCTGGGGAAACAACAACTGCCAATTCGGATCTCCAAAAAACCTATCAACCGCTCCTCAACAAACTCCGCCCCCACTCTATTATTACTCCAAGTAAAAGGCCGTCCCACATACCCAAAATCTACCATTTCCATCCGCCATACAAACCGTTGAAATGAAAAACAACTCTGAACCGATCGCAGCCTCCCCCCCTGCTTCTCATAAGGAAACCTAATATCATTAAAATCCCCTCCCATTACCCACTAATCTCCCCAAGTAGGTTTCGCATGTAACAGATAAAGCCATTGTTGTTCCCTCATCACACTATCAGTGCTTGCATAAACAAAAATAGCCCACCATGTCCGATGATCACCCTCAAGTTGATATTGAAGTTGAAGACAAAAAGAAGAACTTACCACACTTAAAACAATCACCTTAGGTTGCCAACACACCAACAAACCACCTCTAGTTCCCTCTGGATCCACAATATACCACCTCCCTTCAAACTTCAACTTTCGACATACCTTCTCCACATAGTCCGATTTATGTTTAGTTTCCGATAAAAATACCACATCTAGATGTTGAGAGACAATTGCCTCTCTCAACGGGGAAATTGTAAAGGCTGCACCCAAACCTCAACAATTCCACACCCCTATTTTCATTGGAAGTGTTGGGACCTTTGAGCATTGGTCCCATGAACCCCAGCTGAAGAAAACTCACCCCCTTTAAGTCACTTATGCTCATGAACCTCCAAAGAGCTCACCACCTCACTCTCCATCCACCCATCCCTTTTCGCACCTACTACGAACCCCCTGATGCTCCAGGATTAGAACACAACCGCTTACCCGCTTGGCACCACTTAGAAACTGGATGACATGGCCGAATATGCTTGCCTTTATCTAAGCTGGCACCCACTTGAGCTGAATTTTCTGGTATGATAGCAGAAAAACCCAACTCCAGCCCCCGTTTATCAACCTCCACCCCTTGAAGAGGCATAGCAGCATCCTCAAGCGTGGGAGAAATTTCCCCCCTCACAATTGACTCCAATGGCAACACCACCTCGGGCAAAACAGCAGCAACACAAACAGCATCCAAACCCACCGAAGTGTCCCCTAAACCAGCACTTCAACCCCAACTGGACACGACAGACCTCCAGCAAGAGCAGCCACAAGAGGATTAGGCGCAGCTGTAGCAGAACCTAAAGAAAGCTCTTACTGTCCACCTGAATCAACCAACGCCAAAGGAGCAGCAACCCGGGGGAAAAATTCATGAGGAAGTAACGGACGCATCAGCCCCCTCCTGTCTACCACTCGACCTTGACTTGTCATACCTACAGGATCAGTAGCCGTAGCTGAAGAGTGATGTCCACCTGAAATAGAAGCTCGAGTGCCACTGGTAGTGCGAAAAACATTTCCCTCAGCCGCTCTCAACCACAGACCAAACTGGCCCTCCTTCAACTGTTTAAACTACATATCCTCAGCCCTTCGGCCACACCACTTGTTCCCATGACCAATACAACCACAATACACACAAAACAAAGGCAAAAACTCATACCGAAAACACACCCAACTGACCTGATCATTGTACCAAAGCATGGTACCCCGTAACAGAGGAAGGTGAAGATCCAGCGTAACTAAGGCGCGCATGTAACGGCCTTGAATACCACCAAATTTAGATAACATCACTTCATGGACCTCGGGAAACACTCCTCCAATCTGGCGAGCCGTAGCAGTCATGAACCAGCTCGATGGAACATTCCAAAACTGGACCCAAATTTATTGTCAGGAGAACTCTCTATCTAACCAATTGATCGTCTGCTGCCAGGATCTCAACACCAAAAATTGATTTTCAAACGTCCATCCACGTGCTGCCAATTCCCTTGCTCGATCCTCCATGGAGTGAAACACAAACTGAAAACAATTTGCCGTCAACTCCCGAAGAAAGAACGGTTTATGGATTGGCCACATCTTTTGAAATGTATGTTTGACACCCATGAAATTGGCCTTTTTTTCCCCGTAAACTTGCCCTAACAAACTACACTCTCCCTCCTCGATGGCATCTCGCAGATGATCCTCCTGCAACAAGACACCAACCTCTTCCCCCCGCCGATAATTGAAGCTGCTGAAGCAGAGCATCAAGGTCTGGAGGACAGCGTGCAGAACCGCCCCTCTTCATCTCTCCTGCCCACGCATAGGATAGCAAAAAAATCTAACTCTAACTGTCTCTCCCTCCACTGCCCAACGGGCAAGGAAACTTCTACACTAAGAAAGAAAATGGACCCAAGCAAACTTACACCTTGACTAAGTGCAAATCGCCCTCACTAACCTCTCTACCGACTTGAGTAAGAGACCAATTTCTAATTTGAATTTCATATATCTAAAACTTGCATGTCTAGTTTTCTAGATTTTGTGAATATTCTACATTAACTAATGTTTTAGACAAATATATGAACCATCTAATCTGAATGATTCTATTCATTATTGAATGTTTGGTGGTTAATACATAATTTTATTCCAATCTGATATAAGTGTTAGGATTGTAACTAGATTAAATGGAAAATTTGGTAAGGTATAATATATACAAGCCTAGCCTGGTAGTGTGGGCTTGTAACCAAGCGGGCCATAAAATATGTTGATGTTAGCCAATCATCCATAAAGGATAGCCCAACATCCTGGCTTTGTTTTTGTAGTAGATTGCCTCAACATGGACTTGTGACCCAAGTGGAGTATTAAACTGGTAGTCCGTTTAGGCATCCTCTCATGTATTTTCGGATTTAGCACTCAACGGCCCAACTTATAGTCCTCCACTTATATGGGCTGAATGATCCAACCTCTAATCCAAAACATTGGGAATTAATTTTGGGTTATATGGCCCATTCGGCCTATTTATCAGGCTACCTACACGTATGGTTTTGGGTCATAAACTGCACAATTGTAGTATGCCCAATATGCAATCAATTTAATATTGGAATCACCTTATTATTACAAATAATAAAAATTCTATACTGTTATTATTGCTACAAAAAAAAAGTTTTATAATTTATATCTAAACTTTCAAAATATGTAGTTGATTTTGATTATATTATACTTACATGAATTTCAATTTCAATTGGGTTAACATTTTGATGAGTTAACCATAAAGAAAATATTTTATAATATTTTATATCAATTTTGGTATTTTCTGTGTCATGTTTTAGAAATAGCCATAGCATTCTAAATTTTTGACATGGAATTTTATAAGATTTTAAGCACATATTAATTTGTAATACTATTGACATAAAATATTAAATGAAAAATTAATTCAACAAAATTAGTTGCTTGGCCCCAGAGGGAAGTAATTAATCTTGGTGGAATTAATGTCAATAAGATAGAAAATTAAATATTAGGCATTTCCTATACCCACAGGTGTGGAAATTTCATTTGTAATTTTAATTTCCAATCTTATGAAGGATATAAATTCTATGCATGGATGCAATCTCTACCCATAGGAAGATTTGAATTTATTATTCGAATTAACAAGGTTAATTCAATATCTAAGTTTTAAGTTTCATAATAGTAATGTATATTTATCTTTGGTATGCAGTTATTCCTTCTGTTTCTCTTTTGAATGATTCTTCAAGTACACTAATGTTATATGGTGAAAATTACACTAAATCATATGACAAAATTCTCCTGACATTGGGGTGCATGGATCTTGATTTGGCTCTTCGTGAGGATGAACCACCCATTCCTACGGAATCATGTACACTAAATGAAAAACCTACGTATGAACATTGGGAAAGATCCAGCCACTTAAGTATGATTTGATAAAGTCTTATATTAGTTAAAGTATTAGGGGTTCAATCCCTAATTATGAAAAGGTCAAAGCTTACATGCAAACAATTAAAGAACAATTTGTAAGCTCTAACAAGGCGTTGGCTAGCACACTCATGAAGAAATTGTCTAGCATGACACTTGGGACTAGAAGTGTGTGTGAGCATATTATGGGGATGCATGACATAGCTGCAAAATTAAAATCTCTAAAAGTGGAAATTTCTAAGTCATTCCTTGTTCATTTCATTCTCAACTCTCTTCTATCAGATTATAATCCTTTCAAAATATCATATAACACATATAAAACTGAGTGGTCAATCAATGTAACACTTGACCATGTATTCAAAAGGGAGAGAGGTTGAAGCATGAGATACTAGAATCTACTCATCTTGTGACTCATGGCAAAAGAAATGTAAAGAAAAGAAAAGACAAAAGTGTCTTGATGAAAAAAAATGGGGATAAGGATAAATGCCGTTTTTGCAAGAAAAAATAACACTGGAAAAAGAATTGCCTCAAATACAAGAAATGGCTTGAAATGAAAGTTAACACTTCATTTGTGTGTTTTGAATTTAAATTCACTGAAGTATCTTATAATACTCAGTGGTTAGATTGTGGTTCAACATCTCACGTTGCAAAAACCATGCAGGGCCTTCTAAACTTTGGGAAGCCAATGGGAAGTGAACAAAGCATCATCTTTGGAAATCGGATACATTCAAATGTTCATTGAGTGGGACCTACAAACTTATTCTTTAAAATTAATTTTCAATTAAACTTGGAAAATACATTTTATGTTCCTTCATTTTCTAGAAATTTACACTATGTTTGGAGTGTGATTTATTTGAAAATTTTGTATTGGAATGTGTAAAAATTTTGGTGGAAAGTTTTTGTAAGAAAAATATTTTGGAGGGAGAATAAAATTTGTATTTGAGGGAATTTTTTTTTAATAATGTGAGGAGAATTTGTGAGAGAAATTTTGAATTTTAAATTTTAAAATAAAAAAGTGTTTGATTGTTTTATTTGTTTTGTAAGAATAAATTAACTTTGTAAATGAATAACAATCCAAACATAGCCTTTCTCTCCCAAAACTTGCAATAATTGGTTTTTAGTTTCATTTTTGATATTTTTCTATGAATGTTTTGAAAAATAATAAAATTATTGGTTCTGCAATAATGGATGGTCTTTTGTATAAATTTGAGTTAGATATTTGATTGTAGTCTTTTGATTACATATGACAAAGAAGTTAGATCAAAACGTTGCAACATTAATGAGAACTCTTCAAGACTTTGGCACAAGAGATTAGGATATATCTCTATTGAAAGAATAAAAGATCGGTAAATGATGGAGTTTTAAGGACTTTAAATTTTACTAACTTTGGTACTTGTGTGGATTGCATAAAAGGAAAGCAAACCAACAAGTCAACTAAAGGTGCCAAAAGAAGTTCACAGTTGCTTGAAATAATACACACATATATAAGTGGACCTTTTCTCACCCCTTGTTTGAATGGTCAAAAATATTTTATCTTATTTATTGATAACTATTCAAGATTTATGTATCTTTAACTTTTGTTTGAAAAATCAGAAGCACTTGATGCTTTTTAAAGTTCCAAACTTGAGGTAGAGAAACAAAAGGAAAGGAAAATAAAGATCATTAGATCTGATAAGGTTGGAGAATTTTATGGTAGGTACATTAAAAAGAGGTAAGCTCCTAGTCTATTCGCTTAGTTTCTAGGGAAAGAAGCCATTGTTGCTCTGTACACAATACCTGATACACCACAACAAAATGGTGTAGTAGAGTGAATGAACCAAACACTCACGGACATGGTTAGAAGTATGATTAGTAACTCGAATTTATCTTTATCATTATAGAGCAAAGTTTTGAAAACTGATGTGTATATTTTAAATATTGTTCCATCTAAGGCTATCTCTAAGACACCTTTTGAATTATGGAATGGTTGGAAACCCAATTTACAACATTTGCACATATGGGGTTGTCCAATTGAAGTGAGGGTTTATAACCCAAATTTAAAGAAACTGGACGAACGGACAATAAGTAGATATTTCATAGGCTATGCTATGAATTCCAAAGGATTTAGATTTTACTGTCTTTCACACACTCCAAATATTGTGGATGCCATAAATGCTAAATTTCTTGAAGATCAAGAAATATGTGGGAGTAGTTCATCTCAAAGGATAGAATTTGAAAAAGTAAAGGATACTATATTAGTACCTTTATATTTAGAAAATTCAGTTGATACATAAAATCATCATATTTATGAACAACCAACAGAGCAACTCCATCATTAGGAACAACATCAAGAATAACCAACTAATATCGAACCCACTGAGCAGATTCTCCCTAAAATAGTGGGAGTTAGAAGATATTTAAGAATAAGAAAGTTAGCAATTTCTAGTGATTACGTTGTATACTTCGAAGAGTGTGATTTTGATGCTAGAATAATATATGACCCAAAGTCATTTTCACAAGTCATGAATAGTGAAAATTCTTCAATTTGGTATAATATCATGAAAGAGGAGATGGAATCTATGGCCAAAACTAAAATCTAAGATTTTGTTGAAATACCAGAAGGAGTCTCAGTTGTGAGATACAAATGGATATATAAGACCAAAAGAGATTCATCTAATAACATTGATCAATATAAAACTAGACTTGTAGCCAAAGGTTTTGCTCAAAACAAAGACATTGATTATAGTGAAACTTTGTCTCTAGTTTCAAAGAAGCATTCATTAAGGATTATCATGGCACTAGTAGCTCATTTTAATTTAGAGTTACATCAAATGGCTGTGAAAATGGTTTTTATTAATGGAGATCTTGAAGAAGAGTTATGCATGCATCAACTTGAAGGATTTGTCAATCAAGAAAATAATCGTCTTGTCTGCAAATTAAGACATCTATTTACAGGTTAAAACAAACTTCTTGCTAATGGTATATCAAATTTCATAATATTATCTCTTCATTTGGTTTTGAAGAGAACATTGTGGATCAATGCACATACCTCAAGATATGTGGGAGCAAATACATTCTTTTAGTCCTGTATGTATAAGACACTTTGCTTGCAAGTAATGATTTAGGATTGTTGCATGATATAAGCACTTCCTTACGCAACTTTAATATGAAGGATTTGGATGAAACTTCTTATGTCAGTGGCATAGAAATTCATAGAGATGGAGTTAAAAGAACTCTTGGTCTATCTCGAAAAACTTATACTTGAAAAGGTTTTCGAAAGATTTGGAATGAAAAATTGTTCATCCATAGCAGCATCCATTGTCAAAGGAGAAAATTTTAGTCTAGATCAATGTCCACAAAATGAGTTAGTACGTGAAGAAATAAAGAGTTTTTCGCATGCTTCACTGGTTGGAAGCCTTATGTATGCTAAGGTTTCCACTAGACCTTATATGCATTTATAGTTGCAATGCTTGGTAGATATCAAAGTAACCCTGGCATGGCTCATTGGAAAGTTGGAAAAAGAGTAGTTAGACATTTACAAGGAACCAAAGATTACAAACTAACATACACAAAGTCTGACTATTTAGAAGTAGTTGGATATTCATATTCATATTTTGCTGGTTGTGTATATTCAAGTAAATCTACTTCATGATATATTTTTCTTTTTACTGGAGGTGCTATATCTTGGAGAAATGTAAAGTAAACAATCATTGCATCATCCATAATGGAAGAAAAATTTATAGCATTCTAAGCTATGTCATCCCCATTATAGATAAATAATTTCATATTTGGCTTAAAGATTATCGATACCATAAATAGGCCACTAAAAATCTTTTGTGATAATTTGACTGTTGTTTTCTTTTCATAGAATAATAAGAGCAAAAGTTGAAGAAAATATATCAACTTCAAATTTTTAATGGTTAGGGATCATGTCAAAATGTAATAAATAATTGTTGAGCATATTAGTATTGAGTTAATGATTACAGATCCAATGACTAAATGTTTGCAAGCTAAATTGTTTCTTGATCATGCAACTCATATGAGGTTACTATGCTCACCTTAGGCTTGCTTTTCTAACCATCTATTGGTCTAGACAATTATACAACTCACATGATTATTCACAATAAAATTCATGCATATATAAGCAGTAATCAATTTGATCCATAATGTTGCACCCTAAATAAACTTTTATTAAGTTATTCACAAAGTGTTTTGTACTTAATTAAGAATGTGATACGTAGTAATACATGGAAGGAAATGTTCAAATTTTGAAAGTAACTGCCATAATTCAGTAGTAATATTCTCTAACTAAGCGACTTTTGTGTAACTAACAAGTTGTTTTGAATGACAATAAAGTTAAAGGCCTCAAACGTTACTTGTCACTCATAAAGGAATCTGACTATCATATGAGGGCCAAGTGGGAAAGTGGGAGAATGTTAGACTACGTTAAAAAAAAAAAAAAAACCATCATAAGGTTACCTACACATGTATTTAGTTAGTCATATATATATTCAATTTAAAGATTGATTTTAATGATAATTGAATAAAAGAGTTATCATTAGAGTTGGTTACCAAGTGATAAAATACTTGATGGAAGAATCAATTAAATTTTATTTGGTGAGGATTTCTAACCTATCCTATATGATGCCTGTATAATTCCATCTGATATGGGTTTTTTCTGTCAAAAAAGGACGTAGGTTAGAAAACCTTTTACAAAACTCTAGAACAAAAAATTCTTTTCCTTTATTTAATTTGCTCTTCATTTGAGTTCATAACCGACGAGGATCACAAGGTTCCCTTCAACAAGTTTGAACAATTCATGGTTGGAGATAAATTCCCACTGCTATACTTATATTTTAATACTAACATAACTCTCTATTTACTTGTTAAAATTTTGTTTTCTCTACACCTGATCCTTTTTGTGGAAAACTTTTGATGGCCTTTTTGCTTTTCCACTTTCCATGAATTAAAAATTTAGAGCATAAATGTGGTATTTAGTGCAGTAATTTTTTATGATTTCATGCCGCTCTCTCTCTTTGTCCTCACATTTACTACCTCATATGGGATTTTTAAAGTGACCATGAATCAAAAGAATTTATAATAAATAGCTTTCAACTCATGCTATGCATGTGAAACATTTATTTATTATCCTAAAAAAAATGCAAAAATTAATTGAATTATCGTGAAATATAAACTATGAACTATAAGGTGGAAATTGTTATACTTTAAGATAATATCTTAAATTCCAAATCAACAACACTAAAATGGAAATATTTTCAATGATACTCTTATAGGTATATACCATCTTTTCGTACAGACGAAACAAATATCCACTACCCAATCTAAAATGTGGATTCATGTAGTGTCACCACAAATGTATGTCTAGAAAACAGATCATGGCATTGTTATTAGGATAAATAATTCGATACTTAAGTTGGAGATATAGTTTATGGTTGTCAAAATTGAAAATTATTAAATTATGATTCTGTTTTTACCTAGTGGAACATAATATATTTATACCTAAAATTTAAAATTGTAGAAACACAATCCCAAACGAATTAGTTACCAAATCCCATAAAATACCAACACAACTACCAACTTATTCAAAAACTCCTCATGAGTATAAATTTTTAAATCCTAAACCATGAGTTGAGATCCTATACTCATCATGTATCATAATTTGTAACCCTTTTAATGTTAAACAAATAAAAAGACTATGTTGAATCTACTATAGATAACACATTACCTCAAATAACATAATTAAGTTTTTTGAAAAATATATTAAACCAATTCTACCAATTAGTCTTTTCTTGGTAAAAATTGATAGTATGACAATAACCAAAGCTTGCAGTTTAACATTGGATCTGACATGGCAACAACAATATCTACCTGAAAAACTTGGGAACTCACAAAAGCTGAGTAATAGCATTGGAAACTCAATATAATTAGTGCTCTACAAAAAAATTAATACAATTTCTTGAATATTCATCTAAGCCAGGTTTAGCAAAATTGACAATTTCCTTTATCTTCACGATCTGCTCTTAACTTGCATTTAGCCCAAATTGGCATCGATATTTCATAAAAGCTATTTAGTGGGCATCATCTTTAAGACGTATAAGATAGCATATCCATGAACTGAAAGAAAACAAAAATTTATGAATTAAAAAATAACACATTTTTGTCTTCAGAGCAAAAGTTAAGAGCAATAGAATTGCGTTAAAATTGGGGGAAGTTACCTTCATGCGTTTTCTTTTAACCCTAATCCCATTTTGTTGAGCCTTTTCTACATTTAAATCAATGATAGTAATTTCTCATTCATCTTCAAAAGCTATAAGTTCGTGCGTAACCAATCACACAAAATATTTTCTCAAGAAATCAAATTATTAATGTAAGAAAAAAAATCTAAAACATATTGAATAAAAAAAGGATGAAAAATTAAAACTTCACACGTTAGCATGATGAACTCATTGATCATGTTGAATTTCATAGAATTTGCAAAGGAAAATTTTTTAAAAACAAATGAAGTAAAAAAAAAATGCTTGTAGAAATTCACTAAGGCATTAAAATTACCACAATAAAATACATATTTATTTATATATATATCCTATGGGTGAGCAAATTTTGGTTTTAATTTCAGTGCTTTGAAGAGAAAGAAGGGAATGAAGATGGAGAAGTGAGGTATCAAAAGTGATACAATCATGGAAGAATTAAAAAAAAAAGTGAAATGAAATATTACTTATTGGCTCTAGAAAATTGATGAATGAAAAATAGGGTGAATCACATATATCTCCCCTCAAATTTGTCTTTATTACCAATTACCTCTTGATTTTTGAAAATACTCCAATATAGTTTCTCCCTTTGACCATTTAAAAGTTTGTATTTTGATACCAAATTCCTGAAATGGCTAAAACACTATGCAAAAACATGAGTAGGAAGTATTTTTAAACAAATAAGAAATGAATGAAAAATTTATGTAAAATAAATATGCTTTAAACATAATTATAAGTAATATTATAATGAAATTCCAATATTGAAAAGGCAAATTAAATTTTGTTTTTGTCTAATTTTTAATTCATTTCATGAAATATGTAACGAATGACAACTTTTAAATCTCAAAATAGGAAAACAGTATTATTCTCAAATTTCAATGAGCAAAAATAATAAAGCCAAATCCTAAGAGGGTAAATGTAACTTTTCCTAAAAAAATATTAGAGGCAAGTTTTAACAGAGATAAAGTAGTTTTGTCAAGTATTTTGATAGTAAAATTTTAAATTAAGTAAAGTCGCAGCTTATAATGCTTCATCCAAAATATAAGAAGTAAATATTGGTTAAATCACCAAATCAAGCCTAAATCAATTATCTTAAGACAATTTTTGACTGTCAAATCAAGAGTTTCCCCCTCTATTTACTGAACGAGAGAATTTTTTTATTATATTTATATTAGACTGAAATATTTGTATTTATAATAAAATGACATTTTTTGTCTCTAAAATTTCTTGCAGTGATACTTTATCTAATGTTTGGTAATCAACACCTTTAATTTTCATTTTTTTTAAAAAAAAATCAATTTTTATCTAATTAATGGAAATTATCATACATTAATTTTGGCCCAACTAACGGAAATTATCACAAACTACCATTTGACTTTGGTTTGACCATTAAAATCAAATTTCAATCTATACTTTTAGTCTGTAAAGTTTATAAAATTAGCATTTTTAATCTCTAATGTAAGGAAGTTGATATTTGTAGTTCCAAAATTATGAAAGGATCTCGGCATTAAGACAATTGACACAAAGTGATGTGATACTACTCTAACTTGTGTTTGGTAATCAACACTTTTAATTCTAATTTTTTTTTAAAAAAAAATACATCAATTTTTATCTAATTAATGGAAATTATCATACATTAATTTTGGCCCAATTAACGGAAATTATCACAAACTACCATTTGACTTTGGTTTAACCATTAAAATCTAATTTCAATCTATACTTTTAGTCCTTAAAATATATAAGATTAACATTTTCAATCTCTAGTGTTAGGAAGTTGATATTTTTAGTCCCAAAATTACAAAAGTATCTCGGTATTAAGACAATTGACACAAAGTGATGTGCTACTACTCTAACTTATGTACATGTTAGTTGTAGTATTTAATTAAAGAAATACTTTTTGAATAAATTTTTTTTTACTAGAATGATATGCTTAATTAATTAGAATACCCATAGCTAGTTCGTAAAAACAATTTGAAAAGACCACATAAAAAAAGTTTTTTTTGGAAAATTTGCAAATATAGCACCTAACTTTTTTTGTTTGCAGTTATAGTAGGTCAAGGCTATTTAAAACCCAAAATGCCCCTCTTTTTTAAAACCTAAAGAAACAGCTAAGATGAAAGAAAACATGAAGAGTGAAACCGTTGCAATCCATAGAGTGAAACCGTTCTTATTCATTTCCCCATTACAATCCATAGCGCAAATAAGAATTTATCAGCATCCATTCTTTTCTTGTTCAGGCTAAGAAGTAATGAAGACTTGACTAGAGTGATATTGGTTCCAATGGCACGCACGCAAGAAGGCCGCGATGTTTTCGTTTACATTTGAACTGGGTTTGACGAGAAATTGGTTGAGCATATGTAGTGCTGGACCTAGAGTTCCACCTAACTTAGTGCTCGACCTAATACTCGACCTAACTTAGTGCTCGACCTAGTACTTGATTTAATATTTGACTTAGTGCTCGACTTAATACTCAACCTAGTATTTGATCCAACCTAGTGCTCACCCTAATACTTGACCTAGTACTCGACCTAGTGCTTGACCTAATACTCAACCTAACCTAGTGTTCGACCTAGGACTTGACCAGTTTCTCATTAAAATTCACAAACCCAACTGAAATAGGCAAATTTTGACTAACCTCTCGCTGATGTGATTTCTTCTCCACAATCACAGACTTCTTGCTTGAAGCTGATGGTCCAATGAGGTGTGCAAACAATTGGGTGTGAAAACAAATTTTGTTGAATCGATAAAGCAAAAAGACTAATCACAAAAAAAAAACAGCTTTGAAGTGCTATTTCTTTGCATTTTAGAAGAGAAGACGATGGTCATTTTGGTCTTTATATCAGGTTAAATAGCCTTGACCTGCTATAACTGCAAACAAAAAAAATGGAGGTGCTATATTTGCAAAATCAACTAAAAAATGTGCTATATTTGCAAATTTCCCTCTTTTTTCCCCAATTAAGGATTATTATAGTACTGTGGACAAGAAAAATTAGGCCTACACCAAAAAAATAATTTTAAAATGGCATTCTAATTAATTAAGTGAACCTAGTTTTTTATTGTCATAAATAACATATAATGATATTTCATTAGGGAAATTTGTTTTCATGTAGATGTGGTTTTTCTTGTCTTTTCATTTTTTTATATTTATTCCATAGACACTAAATATGGATATTTTATTAATTAAGTATTATTATAATAAAAAATTTATTGTTATTATAGTAGAAAAGAATTTTTTTTCCTAATTAAATAATACAACTAATGTTCACATAAAGAAATTTTGGCAATGTGATATCATTTTCTGTTAATTGTCCCAATATTAGGGATTTAAAGTGTCAACTTTTAAATATTAAAGATTAAAAGTATTAGCACTATAAACTTTAGGAACCAGAAATTAAGTCTTAACTGTCAAATAAAAGTCAAATATTAATTTATGATAATTTCTGTTAGTTAAATCAAAATTTATGCATTTTCTTAACTTTGTAAAGTAAAGGTCTCGATCACCAAACAATTGGGACTAAAAGTATTAACCTCCTAGATTTTAAGAACTAAATCGTTTTTTCTTTGCTTCGTTGTAGTCCTAAAAATTAGCATTTAATTATGTGTGGAATTCTTAAAATTAATATTTGACAGATAGTGATTTGTTTGAAATTATATAATACAAAGGAATAATATTATTACTTAATGAACAAGTTAACCTAACAAAACCTAGGGTGGACCTATATCCCCTTGGCCAAATATATATAGATATATATATATCTATGGATATGACTACGGTTCAGTTTTTCAATTTAACTGAACCGTCCTATTACTTTAATATTAACCGTTAGATAAATTGCAATTGAATAATAACCGTCAAATTTAGTTAATTGTAGTTTTTATATAAAAATACATAATTGTATCTGATTGTACGTTTACTTGCCAGTTACCATTTCGAACATTAATGAATATTAATAGTATTATATACTGCAAGCAATTGACTAATTTCAAGTAGCAAAAGATCCTTATCATATCTATTGAAATTTTTCTGAAAGCAATATAAAGCCAACAAGCTGCAATAAATCCGAAGAAGAAATTGGCATCGGTTTATCATCAACAAATTTGCAAGTTTTGTTGTTGATTTGGGTATCCAATTTTCATTATTACAATACAATTAGTTGTTAATTGATTTTGATTTTGTGAGAATATTGTTGAATTGCTGTGATTAACGAGTAAAAATCAAAATTTATTTATGGGCAAAATTAAAATCTAGTCATCCCAATATATTTGTTTTTCTTGTTTTGGGACGAAAGCTTTTAATTGTAATGGGGAAAAGCAGTTGAAAAAATATAAAAAACCAATCACGGCAAAGCTTATATGAGAAAGCAATTGGCCATGATTGACTTTAGAATGATGGGGTGCTTGGTGTGAGGGTTTGGGAATGGAGATATGGGTTTGATAGTGGGGTTTGGTGAGTGGTTGGAAAAAATGATTCTACTGACATAACATTAATTTTTTTCGTTTTTTAATATAATATATATATATATATCTATATAATATATGAGGGGGGTTATTGAGTTTATTTTTTTATTTTTTAAATTAATTAAAATAAAAACTTAATTAATTAATTAATTTTATTATTAATTAATTATAAGTAGCAAATCTATAATATATATTAATATTATATTTATTATAAATTTATTTTTTTATTATTTATTATTTATTATTAGTAATAATAATAAATTAATTAATAATTAATAATTAATTTTTCATTAATTTTATTAATTAATTAAAAATTTTTATTATTTATTATTATTTATTTAAATTAATTAAAAATTATATAAAAAATAATTAATAATTAATTAATATTAATTATTACTTACTACTTATATAATAAATACTAATAAATAAAAATAATTAAAAATTAATAAAATTAATTAAATATATAATAAAAAAAATGAAATACTAACTAATTAATTAAAATTAATTATTATAATAATATATAAAATTAATTTATTATCAATATATTATTATTAAGTAATAAATTAATAAATTATTAATTATTATAACTTAATTATTCATTTAATTAATATTATATTTAATAATTAATTAATCTCATTTACTAATATTAATTATTATAATTAATATTAATTAATTTATAAATAATTAATTTATAATATTGAGTTTGGGGTTGGGGGTAATTTTTGCACTAATGTAGAAGAAGTCTACATTAATGAAGCAAATGTGGTACGTATAGGTTTTGTCATTCTCCATAGGAAACGACATTAGGTGAACTTGGGATGGAGTAGAAGTAGTATTGCACTCAGTTTGCATGCCTCCTACTGAGTATTGAGTATTGACTAACTTTAATTTGCATGCTTGACTCACCAATTCCGTTGAAAGTCGTGCTTCCTTAATTTGCTTCTCTGGCAAACCATTTAGCATAATTAGTTGGATCGTATGTTCCTCAAATCTAGAAAATTAAGAATTGATTTGGTACGTCATTACTTCTATGTGTTGACATCCGTGGCAGTTTGTTTGAGATGGTAAATCTAGTTTAATTCGATATATCCGATTGCCTTAATATGCAAAATTGGTTGCAAGTTTTTTGAAAAGTAAAACAACCACATGTTCAGCCATATGTGGTGTTTGTTGGGGTTAGGTTGTTTTCTGTAGAGAGAAAGCAAAGAGTGATGCTTAAGGCATTACAATTAGTGTATCAAAATATGGAATACCCATCACTGCTGCCCCCAACTGACCCTATAAGCAATTGCCCAGGTTTATATTTGTCAATAAGTTATTACCCAATTAACTTATAACAAATCTTCACTTATTATTAATTATATTATAACATTTATTAAGGATTTACTATAATTAATCCCAACAATTTCCTCTTATGTTCTACATATAATTCAACAATATAGTGGACAGTGTAATGTCCAAACAAACATGGATCATCCACATTACAATCAATAGTGTGATGTCTAAATAGACATAGATCATCCATATTCAGTCCAAGACAGTTGACTTGGATCAATGAACTTTAGTAATATATTACTAAGCTCAGTCATCATCTGCAATCTAAATAAGTAGACCATAAATGTCTTGAATTTGTTTTGAGATCAGCATTCCAACATAAATATCAAAGAATTTTAGACTCGATCTAAACTCATCCAAATCTCAATATAACATTTGAAATAGATTCTCAAAATATTCCAAAACTAACAAATGCATACCAGTCAAGTACAAGTGAGCCAATCAAAAATAGTCCAAGGCCTCACAAGTACAACAGACAAGCATAATAGATGTCCACAAATAAAGATAACAAAATGTAAGTCTCAAATAAATGGACTCCATCAAAATGGACAATAGAGAACTGTCTCCTCCATATCCAAAGAAAGACTAGTCCCCCACAATCTTTATGTGACCTCACTGATCAAGTAAGTCATCTTGGTCTGGATTCCAATCCATATTTACTCCTCCTGCTCTGCCAACTCCTGTAAATCAACAAATATGAATTTCATATAAATGAATCCAACCATTTGTTTAATTTACAAATCAGTGTTTAGTTCTACAAAATAACTTAACACTGAACTATAGACTAGAAATCAGTAGTAGGCATTATAGTTAAATCTCAGTTAAGGATAAAACCTAAACAATCCGCTCAATAGAGAACCATTTCTATGCTTTAATGTGGAATGTTTGTATCAAAATTCCTTCCAAAGTAAGTTGCAATCATCAAATGTGGAATGATGCATCTGCCTTGAGAAGTCTATGTCATCAAATGTGGATGACATAGCAATGATCAGAACATCGTTGAAACATATAAGCTAGTGCATTTCTAGGCCGACAAAGGGAGATTCGGTATTTCAAACAACCAAGAATGTAGGTTAAAACAAGTCTACATAGTCTTTAACCCCATTTCCCCCACTATTTGAAATATCCGATCTTTGACTAAACCCTTTATTAGAGCATCGGCCACATTATCCTTTGATCTCATATCAACCAAAGTAATAACTCCACATTCCATAAGATAATACAACATAGCGTGTCTCAGTCTAATATGTCTCTTCTTACAATTAAAGAGTAAATTCTTAACAACGTAGACCACTGTCTGATTATCACATAATAAACTTAAAGAATTTATCTTTAGCTGAGTCAACAGAATATCCATAATTAGATTCTTTATCCATTCTGTTTCTTCTGCAGCAAAAGCTAGAGCATAAAGTTCTGATTCCATAGACGACGGTGCTATACAAGTCTTTCTCTTGGACTTTCATGCAACAGCAGCTCCACCTAGTGTAAAAACAAAACCACTGGTATACTTACTGTCTCTAACATCTGAACACCAAGATGCGGCAGAGTATTCTTCCACAATAGGAGGAAAACCAGAATAGCATAGAGTATAATTTTGAGTATCTTTAAGATATCTCATCAACCTCGTAAGGGCATTCCAATGCTCTTTGCTAGGATTATTAGTGAAACGACTCTGCATACCAACTGCAAAGCTATGTTAGGTCTAGCACAACATATAGCATACATAAGACTACCAATCAGTTTAGAGTAATCTAACTGATCTATACTGGCTCCATCATTAGGGCTCAGTCTCTTGTTGTAATCATATGGTGTCTTTATTAGTTTGTACTCACTGTATTTCCAGGTAGAAAGTAGTCGCTTAATGTAATTAACCTCACTAAGGGAGATAACTTGCCCATCAAAAGTTACTTTCATACCAAGAATGGTGTTTGTTACACCAAGATCTTTTATGTCAAATTCCTTTTCTTAGATGGCTTTCACGTCCTTTACTATAGAAGGATCAGACCCAAAAATCAACATGTCATCTACATAAAAGAAAATAATCGCAACCTTATGTGATACAGAACGGAAGTAAAGGCATTTATCTGAGTAACTGGTTTGAAAATCGTGGCTCTTTACAATCTTGTCAAATTTTAGATGCCACAATTTAGGTGCTTGTTTTAAACCATACAAAGATTTGTTTAGCTTACAAACCTTGTTCTCTAGACTTTTCATGACAAACCTTCAGGTTGGTTCATGTAGATCTCCTCAGTCAGCTCTTCATTTAGAAAAGCTGTTTTGACAGTCATTTGATGCATTACAAGGTGCTCAATGGAGGCTATGGTAAGAAGACTCTTAATAGTGGATAGATAACACACAGGTGAGTAAACATCAAAACAGTCTACGAGACGTGTTTTAAACCAAGCTACTAATCCATCACTATTCAATTTCTTCTTCAACACCCACTTACAACCCACAGTCTTAACCCCTTTTGGCAAATCAACTAGTTGCCAAGTGTTGTTATGCAAAAGAGAGTTCATTTTGTCATCAATGACTTCTTTCCACAATAGAGAATCCCTAGATCTCATCGCCTCCTTATAGGAAGATGGATCATTCTCTAAATAATATATGACAAAATTACTATCATACATTTTGGGAACTTTCTCTCTGCTGAATACTCTAATAGTAGTTGGTTCAATAACTAGCTGTGGGGTTCTAGTGTCAGAAGGGCCTGCTTCAGATTTTACAAGAGATTCTGTAATCACATCTGTAGATCCAGAAACACTCAACCCTTGATCTTTGAGAAACTTGTTCTCAAAGAATTATGCATCTCTGAATTCTATCACTGCATTAGTGGAGAGATCCAAAAACCTATCTACAGCATTATCTGCTACACTACCTAGATATACATAGGTGATTGTTTTAGGTCTCACTTTAGGTCTCTTAGAGTCTTATATTCTCACATGAGCAATACATCCCCAAGTCTTTAGAGTCTTGATCTTACACGAATGTCAGTGCCATAACTCATACGAAGTAGTGTTTAATTTAGAATATGACAGTTTATTCAAGATTTGATTAGCAGTCAAAACTGTTTCTCCCCAGTAACAAGAAGGCATACTAGTAGTAAGTAACATCGAATTTAACATTTCAGTCAAAGTCATGTTCTTCCTCTCAACTATACCATTTGATTAAGGTGAGTAATGAGTAGTAGTTTCAAGTATTATGCCCTCAGTGGCACAAAATTCCTTGAACTCTATCAATGAATATTCTCTTCCTCTGTCACTTCTAAACCTTTTAATCTTCAAGTTCAATTGGTTTTTGACTCGAGACTTAAAAAGCTTAAACTTTTCAAAAAAAAACTCATCTTTCGATTTCAACAAATAAACATGACAGTATTTAGAAAAATCGTCTATGAATATTACCAGATACTTCCGACCACTTCTAGTTGTGAAATTCTTAAAATCAGACAGGTCAGAATGTATCAACTCTAATAGTTGTGTGCTTCTAGTTACTTGTGCGAAAGGTCTCCTAGTGATCTTAGTCTGAGCACACACTTCACATTTGTCAAACCGAGTAGGTGTATTTAAAAATTTTTGATGATTTTTGGCAACCTAAACCATTTTCTTGCAGTTAACATGTCCTAATCGATTGTGTAACAACTTAGGATCAATTACGTTTGAACTTACATGATACATAGTTTTATTTGCCAAACTCAACCTATACATGCCATCTATCAAAAATCCACATCCAAAATAATGAGAATTAACAGTCAAAGTCATTCTATTAGATGTAGTTGAAAATGACATGCCAGCATTGTCTAAGAGACTCATAGAAATTAAATTCTTAGGAGCTTTAGAAACTGCTGTAACAGATTTTAAAGTCAGTGTCTTACCTTAAGTTAGGATGAGCTCTGCAGTGCCAGTATGAGTCACCGAAACTGTAGCTCCACTAGCAACCATCAAGGTCTCATTCACATTATTAACATCAATAAGCAAAGATTTCTCGTTAGTGACATGACATGATGCTCTAGTATCTAGCCACCACTCAGTAAAAGTACTGGCCTTCCCAACCCCGACCTTACCAACAAATGCTTGAGGCTCAGTCTATACTGCAATCATATTGGTTTCAGTTTGTGGTGTGCCGTTTTTCAACTTCTTAGGAAGCCTGTAATCAGCAATCCAGTGGCCCTACTTCTGACAGTTGTGGCACTTGCTCTTCTTTCTTTTCTTTGAGATGGACTTTTTGGCCTCCAAATTAGTATGCTTACTCTTCTTAGACTTGGATTTTTTTGTGAACATTTTGGGTTAATAAGCAGAGTTAGCTACTGTTTGAATAGCCTAAGGCTGAACCAGATATTGACTCTAAGGCTTCCCAACTAGCTCATTTTTATTCACAGCAAGTGTCTTATCCTCAATAACAATGAGTCGCTTTAGCTCCTCCAACTCAACTCTGCTCTTCTTCTTTTTGAACACTTCTGTCCTGAAAGAATTTTATGTAGCAGGTAGCTTATTTATGATAGCAGCAGTTAGAAGTGTATTGGTTATTCCGAAACCCTCTTTATTCAGCTTCTTCACCATATTTTCCAAGTCTGCAACCTGAGGAGTCATCTCCATATCACTCTTGAACCTTAAATTGAAGAACTTATCTCCCAAATGAATTTTGGATAGCTCCTCACTTTTGTGGAACAGAGCATCTAGTGAGTCCCAAATCTCTTTAGTTGTCTTTACCTTTGCATAAGAGTCCACCAGACAGCCTAACAGCCAATTCAACAGATAATCCCTACAGTAATACTCATCTTTATCCCATTGTTCCCTGTCAACCTCTTCAGTCATCTCTTCAAAAGCGCTAAGCACAGTATAGTATATAAAACCGTGCTTTAACCTAAGCTGCATCGCTCAACGCCATCTACTATATTCCACACTAGTGAATGATTTAAGCTTAAAAATCTCTAGTGTTTCACTTTTAGCCATCTCAAATATAGAAATAAAATAGTATGAAAAAAGTTGAAACGAATGCACCTGGTGCCCAACAAGTTCACACAATCAAACAAGATCTCCAACCCAGATCAAATATTCTGTAAGTGACTCTACGCTCAAAATCAATAGTTGCAAATGTCAAAAACGAGTTCGGAATGGCCAAAATACTTCAAAATGGCTCACCAAAAAAGTCAACATTGGTCAACGATCGATCAACTAGTCTGGTCTGACTGGCTTGGACTGGGCTAATTCCTTGGGTGTGGGTTGGTTTGCTTGGGTTTGGGTTGATTTTGGTTAGGCCCAATGATTTTTTTTTGTCCAAACTCAAAAAACAGCCCAATGATATTTCTGATCAGCCAAACACGCCCTTAGTCGGAATTTTGCCCCCAAACTTCTTTTCACCTGAATTTCGCCGTTCGGTCTCCAAATCTGGCTGGACTAGTGTCAAAAGTTTCATCTCTTTGCAAAGAACAAAACCCAACCTGTATCACCGGATTACACCTCCTGAGGTGGCTGGAATCTGCGCTCAAAGTTTGCGATTTCCGAACACCTTTTTGCATATTCTAGCGAGCTCTAACCTCCAATCTAGAAACCGTTTGTATCGTTGAACTCCTCTCATTGAAAGCTACAAGATGGAATATTCACTCACTCACTCAAAAAAACCAACAAATCAAAAAAGTTAATTTTAATGCCTTAAGATTGTTGGTGCTAGTTTGTTTTCTATAGAGAGAGCAAAGAGTGGTGCTTAATGCATTTTAATTAGGGTATCAAAATGTGAAATACCATCACTGCTGCCCCGAACTGACCCTGTAGGTAGTTGCCCAGGGTTATTTGTCAATAAGTTATTGTCTAATTAACTTATAACAAGTCTTTACTTATTATTAATTATATTCAAACATATATTAAGGATTTAATACAATTAATTCCAACAGTGTTGACATTTTTTTTATGGGAGCTATAGGACTGCTCATCAAGTTTTAGAGTTCAAGATTGTTTTTACAGTGATGTTTCTTTGATGTGCTCCTGACAAGTGGTAAAGACTATAGGTTACTAAGTATAAATTGTGATCCAAATTATATTGTAAAGACTACTTTGCTTTAGTTTCACTGCCAAAAGAGGTATTCCAATATGTTCTACATGCATTCTTTCCAAAGAGTCATTCCTAGTTGATGATTGTAGGGATAGATTTACACCATCGATGACTAAGACTATCTAAGCTTCACTAAGCCATATTGTTTTGTTGCTCCACATATTGTGTGCTGCTAATTTTTGAAGCATTAGTATAAAGAGAGTGCTCTTTTCATATAGTCACCAAATGTGCAGGAGTAACCATGTCACTAGCACATTGCTTAACTCCAACAAAAAATTAATACAATGACTACTTTCCTCCTAAATTTCAACAAACTAAAATGAAACGGACCAATTCACTTCTCATAGCCATTCATCTCAACTAGAAGTTGCATTACTAAGCATTTGTGCAACTGAACATTATTGCTTTCATAAGTTGAAAAGTCTGTGTGCACGTGAATCTGAAAATGCTCGTGATGGCCATCCCCCCTATTTTTGAATGCTGGCCATTCCCCCTACTCTTGTAAAATTTAGTTTTCACAAGACCAATTACGTACCACCAAAAACCTAGATAGCCTTGATGGTGATCTTCACCTGTATGAAATATCAAATATGATAAATTGGTTCAGCATTATTCAACTGAAATTGCTCCAGTAATTTGGTCACCTCAAAGTATTTTTGTCCTGGTTATGTCCTTCATATTGTAATGGAGAAGAATACTAAATTAGTCTGTTTGAGGTTTATGCCACATGCTTCATGGTTTTGGCATTTTTTCTTAGCGAAATTTGTTTCCCATGGCATTGCAAATTTGGTAAGTACGACTGTATGGGAAAATCAAATTTGTTCCTCAGAAGTTTCTTTAGTCTCTTCCAAACAATTGGTCCAACATAATTATATTAGTGTGAATTTTATACACTGGTTTAGGAATTATGTCTCTTTCTAATTATACTGATTGCTTTTATTTATTAATTATTGATTTTAAAAAGTTGCACTTAATTTAAAATAGATTCTTTTTATTTGAGATAGAGGAAGTATCATTTTATTTGGTCCCTTCATTCTAAAAAATGATTTATGGACAACTTATGGTTTCAATAAATTTGAATATTGTTAATTATATCAGCATTTACTCCTACAATTGGTCTACGGGTGACATGATGGTAAAATAAATTAAACAACTGGAATCTTTACAAATGCTCAAGTTAGTTAGTTGATAGATAGTCTCCCAAGTTATCGAACCATAATTTGCATTATTTGATTGGAAGCTGGGTTGAGTATATTTTTTAAATTTTCGTTTTTCTTCCATCTTTTGTTTTGCAAAGTATTCTTCCAGTGAGTTCTAGCAAGCTATGGAAACAAGTTTGTCTATATGGAAGTAGTTAATTGAACCATTGCCATATACATGTAATTTGTCATCTTGCTTAAATTAAAAAAACAAAAGAAGTGTGAATTGTCGATTAGATGCATATGACGTAGAGCACAAATTATAAACTTAATTACTCACAAGAAGTTGATTGTTCATATTCTAATGTAAATTTCATTAAGCATACTTGACCCTAGGATTTATACTCGTTTATCCTTTTAACAATAGCGGGAGTTTTTGTTAAAATATAATTCTTTAACTTATTTGGTTACAATACTAATATTTTGTTTGTAGGTACATGATGCCTCTTTTAACTGGAGGGAAAGAAAAACAAGTTGAAAATCCACCCAAATTTTTTTTGAAGAAATCCTCTCCTAAAAGGTACATGGTTTATCAACAGTTCAGTGAAGAAGTTCTATGGGGAACAAATTGCTTTTTTATCAATGGTCAGAGAGAGGGGACTTCGTTTACTTGGCAACTTTGACACACAAATAAAGAATAGGAGGTGGTTCACATTTGTACGCTTCCCTGATTGTGCTTACGTTCAGTTAGTGTGAGAATTTTATACACTTGCAGCCTTTTCCAAGGATAATGAGATTGAGGTTTGTGGGTGTATGGTTGAATTCTCTAACACTACTATCAACAGGATTTTACCAGCTACAAATATTTCTTTGGACAGAGATGGCTATTTGGCTCTAAAGTAGCATTGTACTCAGAATGGGGATGAAATCATTAAGACACTTTGTGAGGGATAAGATACTTGACAATTTGTGGATGGAGAGCGTAAGTTTCATTCAAACACTCTGAGCAAGGAATATAAAGTTTTTTTTTTATTTCCTTGCATCATGACTAATGCCAACAACACACTATAGTACGGTGGACAAGGAGAGAGCATTATTGTTATATGCAATTGTGACAAACAAAATATTTGATGTCGGTACAGCCATCAGCAGTGAAATTAAAAAAAAAGTGCAAAAAATAAGAGGAAAAGGACTAACAAGCCAACCAATTTGGTATTTCCATCTTTAATTACAGCATTATGTGTGGAGGTTGGTTACAAAGTGTTCGAAAATGAAGAAAAATTGACAGTTGATTCCCCTATTAATGAGGCATTTATGAAAAGTATCAAGGAGCCAAAGTCAATTATCAAGAAAGACTCTAGTAAGGAGGAGAGAATATTGACAAAATTGGAGATTCTTGCTACTTCCATTGAATCTGTCCAGCATCAAATGGTTGAAACTGCACAGGAGGTTGCCCATCTTCGAGAAAAAATTGCCAAGTTGACATCACATATTATTTCACAATCAGACATCATCAATTAAGGCATTAGTAATTTAATTTTTATGATATTTGAAAATCTTTTAATTCCTACACAATTATTTTTTTAATGTTGTATAATAGCATATGAGATTACGGTACAATGTTCATTGTTCAATAGTACAATATTTAATACATATGGTACAATGCATTTTGCTGTTACAAAATTTGATTTTACTTTCAAAAATTGATATGTTAATCTTTTAATTTGGTCAATTGTAAAAAGAATTATGATTTCTACAATGTTGATTTTTAATGTCGTACAACATTTTAAAATAGTAAGTACAATGTTATTTGTATGACGGTACAATATTCAATACATGTGGTACAATGCCTTTTATTGTACAAAAAAATTATTTTCCCTACAAAATCCTATCAGTGTAATCGGAGTTTTTATATGTTTATTCACTCGGACTAATTTAATTTTGATGGTGTTAAAATATTTTGATTCATTTGACGTTCATTTTTTTGTCGTACATTACTATATAAAAAAACAATACAATATTAATGCATGGTATTGTAAAAAAAAATAACTAATCCTTAAAAAAAATCCTTCTAGTTTGGTGGATAGGCAATTATGTATTAATTAACGAAGAATAATTTCAATTCTATGGTATTTAAAAAATATTATCCTTATAATGGTTATTTTGTATGCCATACGAGACCAAATAAAAGGATTATATAGTTTTTATTATTCGATGGTGCAATATTTAATACATATGGTTTCATAAATCTTGTTGTATAAAAAATAGATTGTTTTCCTAAACAAACATTACAATGTTATGAGCGGTTGTTACATATTAAATTATGCGTAATAATTTAATTTTGATGGTTTTTAAAAAATTTCAACTTCTAAAACCTTGATATTTTATGCCAATATCGTATAATACAATAGTAAAGTATTAATTATTTAACTCTATAGTATTCAGTGTGCAATTTTAGCTATACTAATTTTTCTCTTGTCAAACACATGCCAATTTCAAGAATTTTTAACAATATAAATGAAATAGAACAAATAATCCAACACTTTCATAATTTTTGCCATTGTTAATCATTATCTCCTTTTTTTTTATTAATGACCAATATTTTAAAATTAATTTTGTTACTTTAAACAAAATATGTTTTTACTATACTAAAAAAAATAATAATTACATATAATAATATTCTTATTAGATTGGACAAATAATGATTAGAAAGTAAAGAGAATGAGAAATAAAGATTTGTACTATACGTATTTACCTACTATAGCAGGTTAATAAAATACGTAATAATAATTCAGTGTATGTCATCCCATCATAATATATGAGGTAGAATCATTTTATTAGTTACCAATTAATTGGATTGTCCAATTAATTCAAAG
Organism: Gynochthodes officinalis; assembly: GCA_020080225.1. NCBI lineage: Eukaryota > Viridiplantae > Streptophyta > Magnoliopsida > Gentianales > Rubiaceae > Gynochthodes > Gynochthodes officinalis. Next base: position 31,037,462 of record CM034615.1, on the reverse strand, counting down.
GATGGGACCTTAGAAATTTCCTAAAAAGAAAATGTGATGGATACAATACGGGTCAATAATTCATAATATCCACATTGTTGTTGCAAAGTAATCAAGTCTAGGATAGTTAAAAAATGACCCACGAACCAAATTGATTAACCCTAGTTGTTCTTTTTGGGGAAAATTTCAAAAATAGCAGGCCCATCTCCTTCATTTACAAATATAGCAGCCCCACTTTTTACTTTTGAAACATGGCAGGTCAACTGTGTTTGACCATGTAAAAATACCATAATGTCCCTCAATATAGCAAACTGCATCATTATTCTTCAGTAATCTTGATTCTTGATTCATTATTCTTCATTCTCAAATTGCGAGGATCATCGTTTCATCATCTCAATTGCTGACTTGAACGGTTTACAATGATGTGTAGTCCATACATTGTTTTCATCCTCATTGTCGCTGTGTAGTAAGTTAGGACGAAAAACAAAACCCGATCGACGAACACGGAGTATTTCCTCTGGAAATAGGTTGTTTTATGGACCTACATCTTATACAAGCTTCAAAGAAAGAAATTATACAGTTGTTTATGTACTCTACGATTTTGTCGACATTTTGGTCGATGTGTATCGACATTTGCTTATGTATTCTATATATTGGTTGATGTTTTGGTCGACATTTTAGTCGACATTATACTTCACATTTGAGTCGATATATTTGTCGACATTTGAGACGATATTTTTGTCGACATTTTTGTCGAGAGGTTAAAAATACGAAAATGCCACCACATTTGAAAGTCGTACCCGTTCGTTTTCCCACTCCCATTCAGTTATCCCTCATCATTCGCAGTTACTTCCAAAAAGTTTCAATTCCTTCCAAAAGGCTCCAGACCGATTCAGCACCCTTACCAACCATCCTTTGCCTTAGTTCGGGTTCAACAAAGTACCTACACCATCAATGGCACGCACGTGAAGTGGACGCCCGTCGTCGGACACAATTGAGGAGAAATCAAAGAATGTGCAAAAGAAAAAGGTCAGTTTTTTTCTAAGTGTGATGTTGAATGCATTGTTGTTTTACTTATTTGAAGCTTCCTGTGTTGGTGAGTTAGCAGCTGATTGTTGTTTTGCTTATTTGAACATTATATTTGAACCTTATAAGTTAGGGTTTGATCACATAATGTTTTTGTTCATATACAACAAACGGTTGAAAGAATACGCGTTTGCAAATGTTAATGTTAGCCATAAACAGTTTGAGGAAAAATACATGGAGACCAAATGCCGACATTTCTGTCGACTGTTTACCTTAGACTAAACCCTCGACTAAAGTATCGATTTAAGTGTCGACTAAAGTATTGAGTGAAGTGTCGAGTAAAGTATCGATTTAAGTGTCGACTAAATTATCGACGAGAGTATGGAGTAAAATCTCGAGTGAAGTGTCGACTGAAGTATCGAGTAAAATATCGAATAATGTGACCAATTAAATCCACACTAAAAACATATTGTAGTTTCATCGAAACATATAAATGCTGACTAATTTGGGTGATAATTGTGTGGAACAAAATGTCAACTGCTTTGTTGAAGTTTCTTGTTATGTGCAGGAACATCTAAAGGATAGAATGGTCGTTCAAGGAGACTTTTTCAACGCCCAGGTTTCGCAGTACTGCTATTACGAAGCAAATATGAAGATGATCCGGTCCAAGATGACAGAGACGCAGAAGCAAATACTGCGAAGGGAGAGTAGTCTGGCTGCAATCGCTCTTGACCATGAGCATACATTATGGTGCAAACAGATCATACACTCCATGCTGATGAGGCAACTGAAGCCCGACGAGAAATCCACCCGGGATAAAGTATATACTTCAACTTCGCAGGAAAGAAGGTGAAGTTCGGCATGAGGGAGTTTGCCATCATCACGGGCCTTAGGATGGGAGATTTTGACACTGCTTTTGGCAAATACCATGCCCCACATGGTCCGGCACCAATCGTCAAGTACATTAAACCATTGGGGTCAACCGAGGAAGCCACATATGATGAAGTGTTAAAGGCTTACGATCGCATCAACTCAACTTATCCAGACACTGATGTCGTTAGCCTTACGCTCTTGCTCTTATACACATCAATCAATAGCCTGGCGAAGAGAACGAAAATCGAAGACAAGATACTTCATTTGGCATGCGATTGGCCTCGGTTTGATGCATTGCCGTGGGTGAATTATCATACAGGCAGACCGTTGATAGTGCTAGGAAGAGCATGATCACTGCCTTGAAACAAACTAGCCACCCACATCTTAGGACTTACACTATGGGGGGATTCCCGCCTGCATTGGGGGTAAGGCTACCGATGTTGTTTTTAAGTTACGGTTTATGTTGTTATATAAATCCATATTATGCCACATCATCTTCTTATTTATCTTTCAATGTCTCAGATATTTGCATATGAGGTTATGCCACATCTAGAGCGTCTAAAGATGGTGCACAAGGTCCACATCGAAGGTGTAAAGCCTAGGATGTTCAGATGGAAGGCTGTGACCGCACAGCGTAGAGAACAAGAAAGAAAGCAAGTGTGGGAGAAACGAACTGCCGACGGAGATGTAAGATTTTAGTAATTGAAAGTATTACTAAGTTATTTTTTTATTTAAATTATTGTATACCGACGTAATGAAATGATTGGGTTGTCATCATTTTATGTCTTGCTCTGTCTTGCCTGAGTAATATGTTTATGATATGCAGAAAGTGGTAGTTACACGAATAAAGCCAACTGAGGAAGAAGAAGAACATTTTTTGCAGTGGGAAGATGAGACGGATGATGAGGGGGCTGACCAATCAAGAGAAGAAGAAGAAGGAGACGAAGGAGAGTCTGAAACTTTTTATGTCTCATATAGGAAGAGGCCAAGAGAAAAAGAAGTTTCAGGAGGATAAAAGAGAACAAAGGTTCGCCATGAGGCCGGGGTTGAAGCGCATCCTAGAAATGCCCAAAATACGCAGCTGCTTGAACGTCTGAGGCAGACTGAGCAAGAATTGTTCGATACAAGAGAGGAGCTCAATAGTCTGAGGGCGGATATGGTTTCTAAAGTGAATGGCTTGACTATTCAACTCTAGCAGATGTCCGCGAAATTCGAGCAGCTGAGTGTATATGTACAAAAACTTATTGGCAAGGATGCTTCTCCTCCCCCGGCCAGTACTTCGGGCGGTGATAGCAATGAAAAGGGGGGTCCAGACAGTGTTACTGAGGGCAATGAAGAGGGGGGATCAGAAGAAGGGGGGTCAAGCCCTGGAGACGGGGGTTCAGGGCCTGGAGAGGGGGGATCCGGGCCTAGAGAGAGGGGTTCTGCTTCTGGAGAGGGGGCCCCAAGTGAAGGGGGTCTTGATGAAGGCCCCGGTGATGGGGACAAGGCCCTGAAGACGAACTGCCGGGTGATGCAGCTGATAAGGAGCAACCATTGGATCGGGCAAACGAAGAGGTCGATATAATGGATATTGTCCAACAGCTAACTGTTGAGCACAGTACTCCATCGCCAAAGGCCGCCGACCCTGCCGATAGCGCTCCGCCTCCGCCAATAAAAGAGAAGGGTACAACATCGAAGGTAGAGGAAGGCATTGTTGGGCAAAATTTGGGCCCGTCACTTGACCTAGCAGTGGTCAATGAGAGCAAAGATACCTTGTCCACGTTGCCTTTGCCTTTGCCGCCAACCGAAGAACAAGAGAAGGAAATGAAGGAATGGATAACCACCTCGAAAATCCGTTACTTATGGACCCCGCTTTTTTCGGTGGATTCGGAAATGCTGGAGTCAATGTAGACCAAGGGTTTTTGATTGTCAGATCACGTAATATTTCACGTTTGATCTATTGTCCATACTAACTTCGTTTTGTATGATTGTATTCTCTTTCTAATATTTTTTGTTTTGCAGCAAATTGATTTGTATACTTCCATGCTGCGTAAACGGATTATGGATAATGGCGACGGAAGAATCTTGATTATGGAGTCATATTTTGATGTAAGTTGGACATTTAAATACTTTAGGCAAAAATTTGTCATATGTTAACTCACTCCTTCCATATGTTAACTGTTTTACTTATTTTATAGGCTGGCATGAAGATGATACACGACACGAATAAGGAGGTGGACGTCGATAACTTGGCGCTTAAGCAATTCGTTGGTGATACTCCATTTCCCCACGACCTCATGATGTTGGATTATATTCTATTCCCCTGCCACATTGATGGCAACCATTGGATGTTGGTGAAGATGGACATATATGAAATCCTTCCATGTGTTCAACCCATCGCCTCAATGGGACATTGTCATTGAGAGGTTAGACTATCTAGTGAAGACAATGCCCAAGATATTCGAGGCCTGTGATTTTTACCAATACTATTCCAAATTAATTCCTCTGCGGGATAGATGGGAGGTTGTGGTGGAGCCCAATATGGTGCACCAAGAACCGGCGTAAGTTTACATTTGTCGGAAAGAAACGGTTACGTTGTTTAATCACAGTGTCTATATACTAACTTCAATTTCTGGCTTAACGTAAATGTAGGAACGGCGACTGTGGTATTTATGTTTTAAAATGGGCCGAGTGTATTATCCACGGCGCGCCGCTCACCACAATCGCGTGATAAACGAGGTAAACCCTGGATCATTTATTGAGATAAGTAGAGAAGACGATGGGACATTCAAGTATCTGTTTTTCGCATTAGGTGCATCCATCCAGGGATTTTGCACCCACCTGCGGCGAGTTATTGCCGTTGATGCTTGTTTCTTGAAAGGAAAATACCCAAGATCATTACTTGTTGCAACTAGCATGGACGGTAACAACTAAGTCTACCCCGTCGGATGGGGAATTGTTGATTCCGAGAATGACGCATCATGGGACTGGTTTTTACAAAAACTTAAGACTGCAATTGGTAACGATATGGATGGGTTGGTGTTTGTTTCCGACCGACATAAGAGCATTGCAAAGGGTATTGCCAATGTTTTTCCAGCATCGTTCCACGGAGCATGTATTTACCATCTGAGCAACAATCTAAAATCAAAATTCAAAGACCGTTCAGGGATCCAATTATTCTTTAAGGCTGCAAAGGCTTACACGGTGGCTGAATTCAATGAGATGTTTGGAAATCTTTCACTACAAAATCTAAGGGTGAGCGAGTATTTAAGAGATGTTGGGATTGAACGATGGTCAAGGGCGCATTCTGGTGGCCGACGGTATACAATAATGACGAGCAACATAGCAGAATGTCTAAATGCATTGTTGAAAGATGCCCGGGAATTACCTATCCATTCTTTGGTCGATTACATCCGCAACACTCTTCAAAGGTGGTTCCACGATAGGCGTACCGCAGCAGCCGAAGTGAAAACAATAACAACCCCATACATTAAAGATAAAATCGGCTCTAGAATGAGAGAAGCCCAATCGTACGTTGTGGAGCCGGTCGATATGAACCGATGGTGTATCCGAGACATTGCAAACCGTGCAGTTACAATCGATTCGTTTGAGAAAACTTGCACGTGTAGAGTGTTTGATATGGATCAACTCCCGTGTGTGCATGCATTAGCTGCATTTCGGCGCCGACAAATTGACCATTACACCTTATGCTCACCACTTTATCACATAGATGCACTTTCAGGTGCATATGCATATCCTATTATGCCCGTTGGTGATCCTAAGGATTGGAATGTGCCCAAAGATATTGTAGCTTTTCAGCTATTACCTCCGGAATCGAGGGCTAAAAGTGGTAGGCGCAAGAAAAAGAGAATTCCTTCAACCGGCGAGCGTGTGGTTCAAAAGAAATGTGGCCGTTGTGGACAACACGAACATAACTAGCAAACTTGCTCAAATCCACTCGTTACTAGAGAGAACCATTGATGGTGCTATTTTCCTTTCATCTATTGAATATTAAAATGTATTCAGGTTGGCAAGGAAATATGATGTTATATTACTACAACACAACAATTTGAGGATTAAAATAAATGCAATATTCCATTCCATTAATTTCTATATTCGAACCATTAAATATTGCAATAAAACCCATTTGGATCGCAATGGCCATGTGGTTTTCTTTTTCAATAAGTTTTTTCGACAATTTGGTCGACAAATTTATAAAAAAAGTTAATCAAGAATGAGCAATGTTGATTAAAATGTCGACATAAATGTCGACAAATATATCGATCAAAATATCGACTACTATATAGAACACATAAACAAATGTCGACCAAAATGTGGACCAAAATGTCGATAAAATCGTTGAATACATAAACGAATGTATAATTTTTAACTTTGAAACTTATATCATATGCAAGTCCATAAAACAACCAGTTTCTAGTGGAAATGGCCCATGTTTGTCGATGGGGTTTTGTTTTTCATGCTAACTTACGAAAGCTTATGTCTACACAACAACGATGACATTCAAACTAGGAAATCGTTCAACCCAGGCAAATGAGATTATGAAACGATGATCCTCATGAATTCAAAATTCAGAATAATGAATAATGAATCAAGAAATGGTGAGTTGCAGTGAAACGATGAGGAACATTGTGGTATTTTCACATGGTTAAACACAGTTGACCTGCCATGTTTCAAAAGAAAAAAGCGGGGCTGCTATATTTGTAAATGAAGGAGCTGGACCTGCTATTTTTGAAATTTCCCCTTCTTTTTGCCTACCGACTACAACCTTGTATTACATTCCCAACTGTCGTCCGTCGACCCTTCCCTTTTATCTCACCACTTGCAGTCCGTGTTCTTGCTGTTGCCCATTGTCCCTCTCTCTTTTCTACAGTTCTATTCCTTCTCTTTCTTTGAACTCCATCATCACTTGTTTCCACCTTTCAATTTTCATCTCATAGATCGGAATCTCACTTTTCCGCTAGTTTAGTTTCTTTCAGTGTGATACCGGGGAAACCGGTGAAGGATCCATTATATCAGGAGACTCCAAATCCAATCTTCAGTGTGATGATTCAGACCGTGATTTCCAAATCTCATAAAGGTATGTCCTCTTCAAGTGATGGATTACTGTTTAAGGTTCTCTTGTTGGATCAATGATGGTTTATGAATTGCATTAACAAATTACATTAATATGTGTTGACACATTAGCTAGTGTGGATATTGAAGAGCTACGTTATTCTCTGCAGTGATTTACATTTTTTTATTTCCAAGATCTTTTGATTTCTTATCAAAATGAGATGTATTCCATATCACCTCATTCATGCCAGGCTTGCCCCATGTCAAGATTTTCTAATTGATTCTCTGATTTTAGCAACAAAAATAAAAGCCATTCTAAAACTAGTGTTCATCAATCTGTGGTTGGATGGATTGATGTATTGTATAGACATTGCAGTGGCATGCGTTGATGTATTGCATAGGCATACATTTCTCTTAGGTTTTGTTTGGTTTCATGGAATTGGGGCCTCGGAATTGGAATTGGAGGCCCCAATTCCAAGTCTATTGTTTGTTTTTGTAAAGAGTTTAGATACTAGAATTCTACACCAATTCTACTATCCCCCAATTCTACAATTTCAATTCTTTCTCAACACTTAAAATTTCCAAATCCAATTCCTCACAAATTTGAAGAATACGAGGATCCTCAAATCGGGTAAAATGATTCGTGATACGAATCTTAAACCAAATGATAAAATTTGAACATATACCAGAGTTTAGGTCCTAGTATCATCCTCTAGGTTGAACTAACTCTTCCTTTAGCAAGACACCAACTTCAGGATTGAAGAAGGATCTTACTTTTGTCCACTTGACACTCGAAGGAATTATCCAAACTCAAAGTTAAGAATTGAACTATCCTTGGAACCAACAGGTACACTCAGATTATTGAGGGAAAGAAACTCAATAAAATAGCTTAAACATGAACCCAAGAGGCTATCCTCAAAGACTCAAAGCAAGTTCTAAACTAGAACTCAAAGAAAAACTAAAAGCTCTTAAGTTTGTATTGATCAAAAGTCTGTATTTTCTTGGGGCTAAATGGCCTTTATTTATAGTTTAGAATGTGTAAGAATTAAGAAAGCCATCTCCTAGAATGATTAGCTTTTTAAGAAACTACTTTAAGAAACTATTTACTAAAAACTACTACTTTAAGACAAAGATAAAAACATTACCTAAACTATAGACTAAGTATTTTCTAAACTGAAATCCAAGTGTAGATTGGATTTGCTTGTATTGGCCAAATGGAGGATTTGGAAACTGCTTTGTCTTGTATTGGCTGAATGGAGCTTTACTTGGATTTGGAAGCTTCTTTAATTGCTTTGGCCCAATTTAGAAGTCCCTTTGTGGACTGGAATTCCTGAAATTACAACTCCAAGTGCTGAATGGAATTGAGCTGATTTTGGAGCTTCCTAAACCTCATGTCTTTGGCCTTTGCTAGCTGAAATCTTCCTCTTTGATGTACACACTGGGCTCACCTTGCATAACATTAAGTAGAATGACATATGGACTAAAATTGCCAACCTTCCAAATTCGAACTTGGATTGTGATGAGAAATGGTCTAAGGATCTTGATTACACAAGTGAAAATCAGCCACACTCAATCTTTGATTCTTGATTCTTCATGGATGACTAGAATGACAAATGATGAGCTAAGTTCGGAAGCCTTTCTTGCTATCTTAGCTTCGGATTCCATAGATTCATTTATGAAAGAGATTAAGGCAACTTGCACTCTCTTAGTCCTTGACCTTGTAATAGGACCACCAATCCCTTGCAAAGAATCTAAGTGTGGAAGCCTAACTTCATGGTCAGCTTCATATAGAGTTGTAGTTGTCTCGACTCTTAAAATTTCATCAATTCGGATTATAACAAAAATGGGTAACTTCTTCACTTCTTCACTCGTTGAGTTTGCTCTTCTTTCATCATTTTTCTTTCTCGATCTCGTTGGGATCGGAGGCCTTCTTCTCTAGTTCTCTTCTGCCTCTCTACAATCTGTTGCCTCCCCAAGTTCTGGACAGTAAACTCCTTGGAATCTCAACCTTCTTTCTCTTGTCAATCTGACCCTCCCTTATCCATCGAACTCATCTTTCGTCGATCCAACTTCACCTCCACCATTATTTTAGCTGGCAGTTGCTTCACTAGTCTACATTCAGTGGAAGTCGGACCTTGAAACTCGAGGTAAATATGGCTTCTTTTTATTATTTTTTGTTCGAAGGCACTGTCTCTTTACGGTTTTATGAGATAGTAATGACTAACTGACTTCCATGGCGTGGTCTATGTTAGTGTGGTGTAATATTTGTAGTAGTTGTTTGACGCTAGTGAACATGCCTAAATCATTTTGGCCAATGTGCAGTTCCGTATCCATTTTTGTTTCGTGTCTGACGAAATGTCTGAACCAATTTGGAATTTGAAAATATGGGTTTAATTACTGGTATTAATTCCTTTTTAATTAGGTTCTTAATGTTACTGAATTGTAGTAATATTCAGTTAGGAATGTGGAAATGCATTTAATTTTGTTTATGATTTTGGCTTTGTTGTAATTGCTGTTTGTGTAGAACATAGGTTTTTGATTCTGTGTTGAAAAGTTCTGATTTTATGTTTGGATATGTGCATTTGAAAACTTCAAGTGGTGTGATTACGTTAATTCCATTTGAGTATGAGATTTGAGGTCTAATTTTTTATTTTTAAATTTTTTTTAACAATTATTAATGCTCTTCTAACCCTACATGCTTTTATTGATTTGACTATTATTTGCTACTTTACAATGGTAGGTTGTTGAATTCTTTAAATATTCCCTTGTCAATGGAACTATTTGCGTGGTGTTCTTAAATGTAAAATTTCCTGCTTGGTTTTCTACAAATTTTTATTATTATCCATGTTGTAGCTCTCGTTTATTGCATTAAAGGGAGTCTTTCACCAAGAATGTTCATAGTGGCTGTTAAACTTGTGGTCTCAGTTGGCTTGCAAATGCCTTAAAAATGAGTTTCTATGTTGGTTAGCTATCTTGAAAGGGGTTTTTAAGGGATTTGGAAGAATATTGAACCTAATTTTGTTGGGTACTCAAAAATTTTTTATCCAACTTAATCGGATGGCATAGGGGAGAAAAAACTAATCTATTTGATTTTGAACACTATGACAGAATCACTCTTGTATGTATAGAATTCTCTCTTTAACTCATTATTTCTAATTTGAAATTCAGGGTAGTTTGCTATGCAGTTGTTGCTATTTTTAAGCATTAGTAGCTTTCAGCCCAATGAAGGGATGGAGTGGATGTAGTCTGAGTCTACCCGTGAGTTTCTTTACATGATTTCATGGATTATAATTGTTAATGGATTTTATATGCAATTGTTTCTTGTCACTACGGCAAATAAGTTGGCCAAACTTGAGCGTTAATGCTTGAATCAAATGAAATTGGACAATATATCAAATGCATTTTGAGTTTACAAGGTTTGCAGCTTGTGTTTGTAGGCTGTGTTGCTAGCATGTGTTTGCAGAACATATCCGTGTACTATTTTTGTGACTTATGTTTACAGCCTAAAATCGATCATTTTGCTTACCAAATAACGCCTAATGCTTCTACATCATCTGCATAAAGATGCATCTGCAATAAATGACAAATTTCTACTTGGAAGTTCTATTCGGACTGAATTTTGAGGTGGCATTTGCATTTGGAGATTCTTATCAATTGAGTCTATTCTACTTGGAAGTTCCATTAGGACTAAAATTTTGAGGTCTAATAATCCATACTGGAAATCATGGATGCTTTTATATGTTGCAACTCCAACTCTTACTAGCTGATCTTTCAATTTCTACGGATCTTTGAATTTCTGCATATCCAAATATGCATAAATTGTTGATCTTTCAATTTCTGCTATTGTTTTTGCTAGTTAATGTTTCTTTCAGAGTAGATTTTGTTCAGTCGAAAGCTACTCATGATGATACAACAAGCGATCGTACTTCATTTAAAGAGTTGCTTTGACTGGAAATAATGGTTGTTTTACCCATGTTAATGGAAGTTTCACATACTAGATGACGAGTATGAGAATTCTTCTCCTTGAAAGACTTCAAGGACAATCTTATTGCTAACAAGTAAACATAGCATTTGGGAAAGTGTGAACTCAATCTAGATGCAGTTTTCTCTATTGGGAGAGACTCCAATTTCATATTGCTTCCTTGCCTGGTGTCTTTTGCAATTCATTTTTAGATAATGGTTAACAGTGCAAAAAAGGATAGTGGAAATATCCTTACTTGGGATGTTTATTTTATTCTTAATTTGTTATGATGTTAAAATTTTATTTATGGATTGAATAGATGTCTTATTAGATGCAATGATAGGAAAAACATAGTCTTATATATTCATGCATAATTAGTAAATTTTAATTGTATTTGAAATTTCAATTTACATGTAATTTTTTAATATTCAAGCAAAGAATTTGGAATTATAAATGGATTCCATATTGATTCAAGTGATTTACCAAACAGAAGAATTCAAAGAATTTGGAATTCTAATATAATAAATTCAATTCTACATAATTATAATTTTAATTCAATTCGAATTTTAAGACACCAAACAGAGCCTAATAGTTGAAATTGATTGACAAACTATTTCCTTTTATATAATAATAATAATCAGTAGGGGTGATCATGGTTTGGTTAAACCGAATAAACTAACCGAAAAAACCGAATCGAAAAACCGAATAAACCCAACCGAAAATGAATTCAATTTATTTGATTTGGTTTTAACCGAACCAAATTGCTTATTTGATTCGGTTTTAACCGAACCCAATTGCTTATTTGATTTTCGGTTTAGTTTATGGTTTGGGGTTGTAAAAACCGAATCGAACCGAATAAGGAACCGAATCGAATAAAAAACCGAATAAACCGAATTTTATAATTTATAAATATTATATATATATGTGTGTGTGTGTATAAATATAAATATATGTTAGATATATGGTTTATAGTTTCTAAAACCATTGTAGACTTTATAGTTATGTATATATATTTTTGTATAATTAATTTATTGTTATTATAGAATTTATCATGTATAGATATTAATGATAATAGATAATATACAGTAATATTAATATAGTATATAACTATATACTATTTACTAAACAATTTATAATTTATACTATAATTTTAATTTATCAATTTATTTAAAAGTTAAACAAATATGAAATATCAAATTACAAATAAAGAAAGATAAAATAATGCATAAGTTGACAAAGTTGTTAAAATGTTAAGAAAAGTAAAAAACTGAATCGAATAAGAAACCGAATAAACCAAATAAAAAATCAAATTTTTTATTCGGTTTTAACCGAATCAAAAACTGAATAAGAAATTCGATTCGATTTATTCGATTTTTAGGTAAAGAGTTTCAAAATGTCAAATCGAATAAACAAAAAATGGAACAGTTGATCACTCATAATAATCGGGGCTTAAATATTAAAATTTGATCGGGTGATCATGGCTTCTTCTCACAATAGCGTTTAACAAAGAACGATTCAGCGAGCGCGTGAGGCGCTGCGCTCTCGTCCAGTCGTTTCCCTCTTTGTTGTACGGAAAGTCTTCATTCGTCTTGAAAAGGTTTAATAACACACGTTGTCTACAACATATAATTAATAAATTCCAAACACACTACCGTTTCAGAAGTTGTACCTTACAAAAAGTACAACAATTGAAAGCTTTGCTCTACTGAGAACGAAAAGCACCCGATCTAGACAATAATTTCCCCACGGACCCCGCTGTCCCCCACTACAAAAACCGCTCACTCCCCAAGAACTCGCACACGGTCACACGGTACTCCATAAACACGATCGCAGTACCAAGCCATAGACATAGCCATAGCCATAGCCATGGAGATCAGCATAGTGGATCACGAACTCCCATACGATTCCCACAACTTCTATGATGTATACTTCTACTCCGATCGCATCAACACCCTCGTCACTCACGATCCCGCAATGGTCTCGAATTGGCTCTCCCACACCAAAAGAATCCACCAGCGCCGCCTCCAAAACCTCATCGTCGGCTTTGACGTCGAGTGGCGTCCCAATTTCAGCAAGTACAGCCAGAACCCAGTCGCCACTCTCCAACTCTGCGTCGGCCGCCGTTGCCTCATCTTCCAAATCCTGCACTGCACACAAGAAGAGTACGAGATCCCCGTCTCACTCCGCGATTTCCTTGCCGAGGGGGATTATACTTTTGTTGGGATTGGGATTGGCAGTGATGTAGAGAAACTTGAGGAGGATCACGGGTTGTCTGTGAACGGGAGAATTGTGGATTTGAGGAACCTGGCTGCCGATGCGTATGATAATAGAAGGTTAAAGAATGCTGGTCTGAAAGAATTGGCTAGTGTGGTTCTTGATAGGGTAGTGGACAAGCCAAAGAGTGTGACTATGGGGAGATGGGATAATCGTTGGTTGACTCCTCGTCAGGTTCAGTATGCTTGCGTTGATGCTTTTGTGTCATTTGAGATTGGAAGATGTTTGAACGCTTCTTATTGAAAATTGGGGTATTATTTCTGGGCGGATGTGGTTTTTGTGGGGTTGCTTTAGTTTGAATTTTTATTTGGACGTTTATGGTGTCAATGTGTTTATGGGGTGTTTGGGAGCGTGTTAAATTTTGGGTGTTTATGGGTTATTAGAGAACGATGTTTTTAATTTGACTATGGTGAATGAAATGTTTGATGTTATTATGCACGGATGACATTTTACTATATTGTTTATCGCCTGTTTGTTGTCCTTTTTTGTTATTAATGTAAATTTTGTACATTATGATGCATATTTTCTATGATTAGCTGGGTGTTTCTTTGACAGGGCGTATCTTGTTTTGAGTTGTTTTTTAATGCTATTGTGGCTTTGATTATTGTCTCTTTTTCCTCCCTTTCGATAGAGACTGGTTTTGAGTTTTAAATGGTTATAAATTGTTGATTGTGGACGAGTTTTTGACAGATTGAATTAGCAAATGAATAAAAATCGGGAAGTTTTACGCATTGCAGTGTGCTTTTGGTCCGTCTTGCTTTTGGTTTTTTTGGGATTTTTTAATTAGGACAAACAAGTCTCGGCGGCCACTAAATTACTGCAATTCAATATTTTTTTGTCATTTAATTTTTTTTTTTTAAAAAATTGCTTACCACTAAACTAATTAAAGTAGTCATTAGTGATCATTCCGTTCTGGCATTAACTTGGAGGACAAAATGTCCCATATGCATTTCACTTTTTTTTAAGGACAAAATGGATTCAGGGCACATAATAAGAGCTTTAATCCAATTTACTTTCTCTCTGTGTTGTAATATTGATTCTAAGCAAATTCATCAAAAAATTGCAATAAGTACCGAAATTTCTGCCTTTCCTTCTCCATTTTTGGTACTTTAGTAAACATAAAATCTCACATTTAAGGTATCCATCGATTGGATGGCAGCAATAAAATCAGAATCAGAATCAGAAATTTGAAGGTAGATGGGTAAATAATTACACCAGAAACTGATGATGGTGATGTTTATTTACTATTAGGGCATGCACAGAAGCTCCTGCTCCAGGCCATGGCTTTTTCTGTCACATCAGCTTATGGCGAACCTTATACTATTCACACAGCCATTATCAAAAAAAATATCCACATCAGTCCCTGGTCTTTTCTGCCACATCACTAATTTTCTCTCCTTCACTATATTCCAAATTATTATCAAATTTCTTTTATATTAATAATACAACTTATACATTAAATTAAAATTATCATACATTAAATACTAAAAAATATTTAATCGAAAATTTTTCATTGCATTAAAATTAAAATTTATTAATACACTTAAAATATGAAAAAAAATACGATAAATTAAATATGAAATACTTAAAAAAAACGTGCATAATTAAAATTAAAATTTAATAAATGTTCATTACACTAAAATTAAAATTGTGTTATATACTTACTTAAAACATTCGGATAAATACGATAAATTAAACATAAAATTTTTAATAACGTGAATAATTTTAATAATTTCGTTATGTGAATAGTGAAGGCTAGGCCTTTGTTTCAAGGTCTGGCCGTTACTATTTACACAACTGTTATTAAATTTTTTTATATTAATAATATAATTTATAATTTTATAAAATTTAATAATATACTTAAAACATTTGAATAAATAAGCTAAATTAAACATAAAATTTTTGATAATGTGAGTAATTTTAATAATTTCGCTATACGAATAGTGAAGACCAGGCATTTATTTCAAAGTCTAACATTTACTATCCACATGGCCAATATTAATTTTTTCATATTAATAATACAACTTCTAATGTTATTTATCATACATTAAATACTTAAAACAATTAATAGAAATTTTTTCATTACATTAAAATTAAAATTTAATAATAGACTTAAAACATAAAAATAAATACGATAAATTAAATATGAAATACTTAAAACAGTTAATAGAAAATAAAATTTTCATTACACAAAAATTAAAATAAAAAATATACTCTAAATTAATAAAAATTGTAATAAAATTTTAATAATAAATTTAATAAATAAAAATAAATACTTTATGTAATGCTTATTACAATTAATGAAAAATAAAAATATCAGATTTAACTCCAAAAATAGTCAAAGTGCATGTCAATTTGTAGAGAAAAATATTTCCTATTAATTGGTAATTTTTTTTTTTTGAAAAAAAAAGTAGAAATGGCTGTTGCAACAATGGTTGATTTGCAACAGCCATCCGCAACTCACAGGCGCACAGTGCCTGTCAGTTGCTTTGGAAGGCCACGACACCGTTTGGCTTCCTTTGGACGCCAAACGGCGTCGTTTTAACACCAAAACAAAAAAAAATTAAAACACATGCATGGCCTGGCCATGCTCCTGTTTTTCCGGACGAACAAAATAACGAAATGGAACAAGCAAATGCTGATCTGGCGTGGCCTAGGCCACTCTCGGCCAGTCCCAAAAGGGGTTGCTGTGGGTGCACTTAAGGGCATGAACAATAGCCCCATTTCTCCCCAAATGCGGCCTGCCGGCATGAAGCCAAGTCAGCAAAATTGCTGACTTGGCGATGAACGATAAGGCAGTGCATTGCACGGCTTTTGCAGCGAGCAATGCGGCTGGCCCTTAATTTTATTTTTCTTTGTTTCTTCACGCCAAAACGACGTCGTTTTGTGTCCAAACGACGCAAAACGGCGTCGTTTGGCTCCAAGCGCTGACACAAGCTGACGCGCGGGTCAGCATGTCAGACACGCCACGTGGCTGGCCATTGCAATTGTTTGCAACGGGCAAAATGTTATTTTTTAAAAAAAAAAACAAAATTTACCAAAAAATAGGAAATATTTTTCTCTACAAATTGACATGCACTTTGCCTATTTTTAAAATAAAATATGATATTTTTATTTTCCATTCATTGTTTTAGGTATTTCATATTTAATTTAAAGTATTTTTTTTTATGTTTTAATTATATTTTTAATTTTAAGTTTTAATGTAATGTAAATTTAATTTTTATTAATTTTTTACGTATTTTATATTTAATTTAGAGTATTTATTTTCATGTTTTAAGTATATTATTGATTTTTAATCTTAAAGTAATGAAAGTTTTTCCATTAATTGTTTTTAAGTATATAATGTATGATAAAAAAAATTAATCATGCTATTAAGAATTTTATATTTAATTTATCACATTTATTTTCATGTGTCAAGCATATTATTAAATTTTAATTTTAATGTAATGTAAATATATTTTTCATTAATTATTTTAAGTATTTCATATTTAATTTAGAGTATTTATTTTCATTTTACGTATTTTATTTTAAATTTAGAGTATTTATTTTCATTTTTAAGAGTATTATTAATTTTAATTTTAATGTAATGTAAATTTATTTTCTATTGATTTTTTTACGTATTTTATATTTAATTTAAATTCATGTAATGTAAATTTATTTGCCAAAAAATGTTTTTAATAATGGCCGAAAAAATTATTAAAGTTGTATTATTAATGTAAAAAAAGTTAATAATGACTGCGTGAATAGTGCAGGCCAGGTCACTAGCGTGAGAAATTTTTATGATGACTGCATGAATAGTACTGGCCGGGCCACAAGCTGATGTGGCGCTAATGTGGCAGAATGAGGTCTGGCTGGTTTGAGGGGCTACCGTTGATGGTCTAATAAACAAAAGAAAAAAAACAGGGGACCAAAAGAAATTGATAAGGGTTTCATATATTCTTATTTTCCCAATTTGCCCTCTATTAATGGTGCAACCTCAACTCCAAACTCTGCAAACTCTGTGGTTTGTCTAGACCTAGGAATGGCAATTTCCGGGTTCGGGTCGGGTTTGCTATACCCATCCCCGAACCCGAAATTTTAGGATATACCCGACCCTAAACCTAAACCCGATCGGGTTTTACTTTCAAACCCCATACCCGACCTCGATCGGTTTCGGGTTCTCCGCGGGTACCTGACCCTAATCATGTTTCGGGTTCCCCGCGGGTACTCGAAACCCAAACTTCAACACCCGAAACCCGAACTTCAAAACCCGAACCCCAACTTCCGAAACCCGAACCCCAAAACCCGAACCCGAAACCCGAACCTATGAAACAACTCAATAAATGGTCAAAAAACCTAAAAACAAGTAATTCAATGACATACATAAACTGTTCAAATGTTCATAACAGAACAAAAAAAAAATACACACAAACTTATAACTCAATGTTCAACATATTACAAAACACCAAATAGATAGTTCAAAATATTAAACTTATAACTCAATAAAAGTTCTCACTAGCTGGAATAATCAATCTGCGGTGCAGATACTTGATCTGGATCTGGATCTGGTTCTCTATCTTCATAGATACTTGCATAATCACATGGTACTAGCGAGGCATCTAGTTCAAAAAATCGAAAAGAACAACAAAAAAAAGACATTAGAATATCAAAACTAAAAATCAACCATATAAATGTTAAATTTAAATTACCTTCATTAACACGACTCCATAGCCAACTTTGTGCATACATTAATGCTTCAATTGTATTTGACTGAAGTCGACTCCGATGAGGACTTACAAGTCTACCACTGGTGCTGAATGCAAACTCAGAAGTAACAGTAGAGACAGGAATAGCAAGTAAATCTCTTGCAATAGCTTGTAGTATTGGAAACTTAACAGCCATTGTCTTTCACCAAATTAGAACATCGAAGTGTCCATCATCTGGCCAACTATTCTCTTTCAAATAAAATTCAAGCTCATTGCTTAGCTCATCAGATTTAGGTGCCTTTTGTTTCTTCAAAAACTTAGCCAAATTCTCCTCATCAGCATCATCACTAAAAAAAACCTCGTTTTCCTGAGGGTGCATCTGTTTCTGTTCCCTTCCCTGAATTGTCCCCAGTTTCTAGAGATCCTATTTTACTCATGCACTTCTCAAGTTGATATGCAGGCATCAAATCATCCAAGGCCCCTCGGATTTTATCAATATGTGTTGCAAAATCATCACCAAACACTTTAGGAAAATAATATTCAAGCAAAGACATTTTATATCTTGGATCTAAAATTGTAGCAATACCCATAATTTCATGCACTACACTCCAATATTTATTGTAGTTGTTCAACATTTTTTCAGCCATATACGCAATTGTTTTACAATCACTAGACAACCACTCCGTTAATGCCAACTTAATTTGACATATCTTCTTGAAATATAAGTTGGCAGTAGGATACTTTGTCCCAGAAAACAACTCTGTGCATGAATAAAAAACTTTCAAGTGTGCACAAATTTGTTGAGCTAGCTCCCATTCACTCTCACTAGGTAAACTGGTATATTGATATTCACGTAGTTTCAATCTGTTAAACACACTCTTATACATAATTGCAGTTTGAAGCATGAAGTAGGTTGAGTTCAATCTAGTGGGACAATCTAAACATAACTTTTTAGTATAAAGAATGCGTAACTGTCTAACACTCTCTTCAAATTTTTCAACTCTTTTAGGTGTTGTTGTCTAATACATTACACTATCCCTTACCTTTTCAATGCTACCTTTAATAACATCCAAACCATCCTTCACAATTAAATTCAAAATATGTGCACAACAACGCATATGCAACATAGCACCACCATTTAACAAGTGTTCAACTTGCAACTTATCCTTGACAAGCTCAACCATAGCATCATTGGTTGTACAATTATCCAAAGTAATGGTCGATTTTTTTTATCAATATTCCAATCTAAAAAACAATCAACCAACACTCTAGCAAGCACCTCACTCGTATGTGGAGATGGAACATATACAAACCTATTACAAATTCCATAAATCACATTACAATAATTATCAATACTACAATTAATGCATAACCAATAATTAGAAATTTACATACCTCAAGATGTAATCTTGCAAAATCCAAGAGTTGTCAATAAAATGTGCTGTAATGGCCATAAACCCTTTCTTTTGATTTGATGATGTCCACATGTCAGTTGTTATGGCAATTCTACTTTTATTCCCCTCCAAAATCTTCATCACTTTGCTTTTTTCATTGTCATATATGCCAAGAATGTCACTTTTGATAGTGTTCCGAGTTGGACACTTGAATAGAGGTTGCAATGCTAAACTATATTTCCTAAACCAAGTATGATCAACCATAGAAAGAGGGTACTCGTGTATTATTATCATCTTGGCTAGCATCATCCTTGCAACTTCTTGATCAAAATTATTGGCATTTCCCCTTAGAGCATTTGTCAAAAGTTTTTGTCTGATGTCTGGGTGGTTTCTTTTAATGCAACACTTCAAATATTGATGTAAATGCTTAGTTCCATTCTTTGAAGACCCTCGAAGAAACTTTTTACATCCATTACATTGCGCTTTGTCCACACCACCTAATTTAAGCTTAGTAAAGCTATCCCAGACTATACTCCTCTTTGGCTTTAATTGTTGCCCATGTAAATCAATTTTGTCCTTATCATCATCAACATCAACATCAATGGGAGTACCTTGAGAAGATTCTGGAATGGAAGAAGAATCTCCAATACCGAGTGATACAGATGGATTTGGGGATGGATTTGAGCTATGCCCTTCTTCTGTTGTCATTTTTAGCCTGTATATAGGGAATATCAAAATCAGATTTGTAACCAAATTAAGAAAAAACAAATGATTTATTTTAGTGGAAATGTAGGATTTTGAGAAAAAATATTAAAGATGGAAGAACTTTTCGGCTGCAGCAAGTTCTTCCACATTTTGAGAAAAAATAACAAGAAAATAAATACAAAGACAATCCACAGGCATTACACGCTTAGTCAATATGATTCAGGGTAAAACAAAAGAAACACAGCAACCCACAAAATAATGCGATTGTGCAGTACATCACAGTATTATTTTGCTAGTTTAATTGTGGAACATATTAAGTTTGATAATTCCCATCCAAAAAACTAGTGTGCCTACCAAACTAAGGAATGATGAAATTGAAAATATTTGTTTTCAGAATAGCTAAAATAGAGACAACATCAAATAGGCAACTGTTATCCAACTTTGAAGCACTTACATTTGTAGGAACATTTAATAAAATAGAGTAATCAGGCAATCGTATCACAAGGTAAAATTAGGAAAATTCAATGAAGGTAAATGATCCAATATTTACACAAAAAAAAAGAATATAAAAGATTTTTCAAAAACAAAAGCCCAACAATTGAAGATTGAATGCAACAAATATAGATACATACCTCAACTTCCAACTTGTAGAATGTATTTACTAGTACAAAATCCGGTGATGGAGAGGCAGTCGCCCTAGGGGGGAGGGGGGAAGGAAGAAAGGGGAAAATGGAAAATGGAGGAGAGGCAACAGAGAAGAAGGGAAAATGGAAGAGGGAGGCGATCGCTTGGGAAGAAAGGGAAAATGGAAAATGGAGGAGGGCGCATGGGGAGGGGAAAATGGAAAAGGGAACAAAAGGGGTTAGGGTTTGTATTTTTGTATTAAGTGGAAATATTTTTTAAAATGTGTTTATTTTCTCAAAATATGTTTATTTCTTTCAATTGCATCCTTAATGTTTTAATACAAAATTAAGTCAATTAGTATAACATTTTATACTAATATGATTAATTAATAAATCTATACATATTATTTTCTCTATTTTTTTCAATTATTTTAATTTATTTTTAAATAATTTTTACATTTTTTAATAAATTTCTTTTTTTCTTTTCTGATTTAATATATTAATATTATTATTACAATTTTAATATATAATTATCAAAATTATAAATATGTTCATTTGTTCAATTCTTATATTATATTTAATCAATTCTAATATATGAGTAAAACTAATATAAATACATGTCATATGTAATAGTAATACAAATCAATTGGTCAAATACTCAAAACACTAGCATTTAGTTAATTAGCTCCATAATCTTATATATATTTTGATAAAGTACATAAAAACAAGATATGAAGTAATAATTTAATGAAAAAATTAATAAAGTTTTTAAGATTAGTATATATGAAACACTAGGACCATATATCTTTCAATAAAGGACATTCAAGTGCTTCTGTGTTTTTTTGAGAGTTAAAGCATTATCATCTATTCTCCAATGGTTATTTTATGGAAATGTATAATGTCACAAAGATTATTAAAATAACAAAATGGTGTCACTTTATAGAAGAACATTTTGTTTGTTATTTAACTTAATTTCATTCAAAATTATAAATATGTTTATTTCTTCAATTCTTATATTATATTTAATCAATTCTAATATATGAGTAAAATTAATATAAATACGTGTCATATGTAATAGTAATATAAATCAATTGGTCAAATGCTCAAAACACTAGCAATTAGTTAATTAACTCCATAATCTTATGTATATATATATAGATATGTATAAATATTACTTTTCTTTTTTTGGAAATTGAGCGATATTGTTTAGTTGAAGATTTGGAAGTAAGATAAAAACTCTTGAGTTAATAAGTTTGATTGAAATACAGAGTAAAAGTGAGTTTTAACCGGAAAAAAAAATAGTACCGATGTTGCTTTTGGATATATGCTAGAGAAATCTAATGAAAAAAATAAAAAATAATTAAATGCCATAAACCCTTTACTTGGAAAATAAATTAAATAATATTTTGTATTTTGATTTTGACAAGATTAGATAGTAGTAAATGGGAAAGAGTAAAATAATTTAAAAGTAGTATTAAAGAGTTAAATATATTCCAAGTGCCTTTATCTAAGAATTTAAAAGGAAAGATATAAATTCAAAATACTACAATTATTCTAATCCAATCAATTAAACTAGAGGGCAAGGAAATATTATGTTGCATATTTGTTGGGGGTGAATAGAAGTAATAGCTTGTGGCAAAAGTATAATTAGAATGAGGAAATAGACATAAATAAAAAAAGGATAAATGAAGTTCTTAATTTCAAGTGGTGCTTTTTTTTTTTTTCTAAATCAACTTTTCTACATATTTACAAGTGACAAATACTAAATATAAAAATTAAAACATGAAATAATATTAAAAATATATAAAGGCGAATTCGGGTTTTTACGGGTTGGGATCGAGTTTTCCCGAACACGAAAAGTCCTGGTCGAGGTCGGGGCGGGTATAGGTACTCCCATACCCGTCCGAACCCGACCCCGGGTTTCATTCCCATCACCGAACCCGAATCCAAACCCAAAAAAATCCAATCAATCGGGTTTTGACCAGGTTCGGATTCGGGGAACCCGTCGGGTCGGGGGTAATTTTGCCATCCCTATCTAGACCCGTAGATGAATGTTTAGAAAGTTCAAAAATCCTAATACCACTGCCTTCAACAATAAATTTCGTAGTGGTTGACTCTGCCTAGTATAAATCGCCTGCTACTGTTGTCACCACTTCTGCCACTATCCTTGCCAGTAGAGAGCTTCCTAGTGGCATTGAAGAGTGGGAGTTTTTCAATCTCATCAGAAGATAGCCGGGGATCTTGCTTCAGCGATCACTAATCATTATTCGGTCAGGAGAGAGGTTTGAATTTTTTATATGACATTTCCCCTTTCCATCGTCCTCCCTCCCTTTCTTTTGATTAAATAAGAATTTTATCCCACATTGACAAAACACACGTACACAATTGTAATATATTAGAATTGTCAAAAAATGAGTCAAATCCCTTAAATACCAAAAGTGATAAGGTAATTATGAGAAATGAAAGTAAAGGTATTAGACGAGGTTCGGGTTGTGTTAAGGATTAATAGATGACAAACTTAGTTTGGATTGTTCTTATTTGAGAAAAGTTGTATTGGAATATGTGAAAATTTTAGTGGGTATTTTTTGATAAAAAAAGTATTTTAAAAGGAAAATAAGGGGAAATTTTTTTTAAAATTATATTAGAAGAATTTGAGTGGGAAAATTTAAATTTTAAAATTTGAAATAAAAATGTGTTTAGATAGTTTGTTTTTGTTTAAGAATTTTTTTATTTGCAAATACAAACTCTCTGTCCAAACGAGGCCAAAGTTATTTGGGATGAAACAACAATTATCAAGTGGTGGGAAAGGAAAATTTAGAGAGAAGAAGAAGAAGAAAGGTGAGGAGAACAAAGGGCAAAGAAACAATTTAAGATACTGTGCGAGCAAGTTTGCCTTCTCATTTTTTACATGAATCGCACATGTAACATATTCCATCCAAGTTAATGGATAATTGATAGAAATGGTACAAGTGATCATTTTAATTAGTTCAGGGGCCAAATATTTAAGAAACAATTAAGTTGTAAAAAATATACGATCGTAATAATTTAATGGTTATTAAAGTTTTTTGTACTTTTTATTATTATTCTACCAGTTAATGAATGAGGCAGAAACGATTAATTTTGTTTTCACACTTATTTATTTTTTTTTTAGTACTGTCTTATCTTTTAGTGTTTGTTTCTATGGTCATAGGCTTGAGTTAGTGGATTGCCTAAAGCGACTTTATAGAAGAAGCACTGGTTTGTTCTTTTACGTTTTCTGGATACTATGGAGTTAGATCTTGAAGTATAGACTTTACAGCAGAATGCGAATTTATAAAAGAAGGGATTGCAAGCAGAAAAAGTGATTACTTAGGTGTTAAGATATCCTTGGTAGGGCTCAAAAAATTTAAAGAAAAAGAAAAAGTATCCTTTGTAGCGTTATTGCTATATGCTTTTTGTGATGTACTCTTGATTTTCCTGTTGCTTCTCTTGGATAAGAATATGTATTCAAATGATTCAATTAACTTTTCATCGGTTCTACAAACTTGAAAACACATTGGAAACTTTAGCATTTCCAAAGGGTTATTCTTTAAAGGTAAAAGACATTTGAAGTCATTAAACTTTTGAAATCGTATACTTTTGATCATTCATCTAACAAAATTACACGAATAGCTATTCAATTCGTAAATTTGGCAACCCGTGACCACTCTGTTACTTTTACCCATTAAAAGCCAAACGGATAGGGGCAAAATGGTCATTGTTGATTTCTAAAATATGGGTAAGTGTTTTAATAAATTTTATTTTTTTGGAATAATGAGTACAATACTTTTTAAAATATTTTAATACACTATTTCATATTAAAAATATTTTAATATAAAATTGAATGAAGAAACTTATATTTGAAGGTGAGAGGAAATTGACCATTTTGCCATTGTAAAAAAACACTTGGAAGCACTGTTGTTTGGCTTTTAACGGCTGAAAATAACGGAATGTTCACAAGTGGCCAAATTTATGAGTTGAATGACTATTCGCGTAATTTTGTTAGATGACTGGCCAAAAGTATACGATTTCAAAAGTTTAGTGACCTTCAATATTTTTTACCATTCCTTTAATAGGATTACCACTTGTGCGCAAATTTTACATGATTTTTTCTAGAGTTGGCAAAAATCAATTCAATTCAAAAATTGAACAATCAATCCACTATTTAACTCGTTGAGTTGGGCTAAATGGATTTATCAACTAAAGTTTTCAGAGGCCAATGTTAAGTACCATTAAGGGATGGTGTTTATGTACTCAGTAAGTTGCTTATTATTATTTATTTTCATTGCCAAATTCAATTTTTTTTTATACAATCACAAATTATGACATTTTGAATTGTTTAAGAATAACAAATTATAGGAATATCATGTGGGACATCTTAATAGGTTAATTATCATTGGGATGCTTTTTCATAATTAATTAATTGATTTATTTTTTTCATAAAAATTCTTCTTATTAGAAGAATTTTGGCAGTAATATATATGTCCTCAATCAACATATTATTACCTTTTTTTCCTTCTTGTCTAACCTTATCTTTTTTCCCACCTAATTTGACATTGTTTTGTACCTTTTGAGTTTTGGGGCACTATGAATTGTATTTCTATAGGATTATTTTATATTTATTTATAAGAGTTTGAGCCTTCCCTTTTATGACATTTTTAATTGTTAGATATTTTTATTTCTAGTAATTAATCATTCACTTTATCTGTATATGAAATTTCCAAAGATTGTAGTGAAATATATACTATAGAATTATGATAAAAGTCAAATTTACATTTGGTTTTATGATATATATGTAAAGGGTTTATGATTTAGAGTTTTGCATTTATAATTTTTTTTGAAAATTATAATAATTATTTGATAGTTTTATTTACAATACTTTTTTTACTATAGTTTATGAATTCATTATGTGATACTTTTATTCAACAAATATTATTTCATATTTTTATTAATTTGAATTGTTTGAGAATTCCTCTTTAACTTTTTCCTTTATTTTTTCTCCAAATTTTTATCAATATATATTTAACAAATCATTAACAAAATTACAAGACATCTCCATGCCTTGCGCGTGAACCCTATACTAGTTATATAAAAGGGAAGTGGTTGGTAACATTTTGTCAATAAATATTCCATAGGTTACAATTATATTTTCTTTCTTATATTGCCTTTGAACATATGTTATTTTATTTTAGCTTAAATGTAATAATTTAAATTTTGTAATTGATCTTTGTAAATTTTTTTTATAGTATAGGTTAAAATTTTAAAAATTTTATACTATTTATTTTAAATCTTATTTATTGTTTTAATATTATTTTATTATTTTAAGTAAAAAGATATTATTTTTTATTATTTAACATTTAATTAGAAATGCAACTAATAGTTCAACTTTAAAAATGATATGTAAATTTTATGATTCACGGACATGTGCATATTTCTCTTATAAATACTCATATCAATTTAACTTTTTAATGTGAAATTTTTTTTATGCATTAATGTAAAACTAAAACATTATAAAATGTAATATTAAAATTTATATAGCTTGTTTCCTGATGAGTATGGGACCTTGGCCTATCGAATAAGGCCTAAGAGGTCTGGCCCAAGAAAAGTGTTGTGGACAACAGTGTATTTGATTTTAAACTCTTATTGAAACATGTTTCTATAATCTCGGGTCTTAGGTATAAATACCTCATGATGACACCAGGTAAAAGGGAGAAACCCAAGCTCTTACATTCTATATTGCTTTCGACTACTCAAAAAACCCTACAACTAATTTAAGCATCATAGTGTCTACCTCAAAAACCATCCCAAGATCTATTTTGCAGGTTTCCTTCCAGCGGAAGAGTCCGAGAGCAATTTACCTTGAATTTGGTGGTGGAAATCTCCTTCATCACATGGTGCCGTCTATGGGAAACCAGTGTTTTTTTTATCAATTATTACCCATTGGAAGGTATATCCGCTAACTTGTTTCTTTCTTTAACATTAAACATCCCAGCCTCAATAACATGGGGGATACCCATTCTCGTGATTGCAAGTGAGTTGATCGAATGGGTCAACAAGAACATAGGCCCAATTGATTTGGCCTTGCTGAAGCTAGTTAGAAACCACTAGAGGACATATTAGAGAGGTTTGAACGAAACACCAATTTATGAAGATGACTAACCCCACCGCTCTGTCTTGGATCGCCGTAATTAGCAGATGGAGCATTATTACAATGATGATGAGTGCGTGTTTCTAGAGCAAAAATGAGCACAATTTGAGGAGTTCAAGAAGGTGAGGCAAAACAAAAGGCCGATAGGAGATGATCAAAAGTGTGAAGATCCAAATAACGGGCACAAACAAAGGAGTGAGGATTGGAAAGAGCCGTCTAGATCACACGCTAATGACAATTACCGTGGTGGCAATCTGGATCCGCGTGAGGACGCATGATAATGCTAAAAAGTCTTGCATAATTGATCTTCCACAAATTAAAAAGAGGGTCTAAGATGGTATTCGTAATCTATTTAGGTCAGATGGCGAAAGGGACAATCCTTTGCTATTCACGCCTTGTATGTTCAATT
Organism: Gynochthodes officinalis; assembly: GCA_020080225.1. Lineage (NCBI taxonomy): Eukaryota > Viridiplantae > Streptophyta > Magnoliopsida > Gentianales > Rubiaceae > Gynochthodes > Gynochthodes officinalis. Next base: position 31,010,312 of record CM034615.1, on the reverse strand, counting down.
ACCCAAATCTCACAAACTTTAAGATGCCGAAGGGGATAGAGGTATGTTATGGGAACTCTGATCTTCTAGATTCCCTATCTTGTTTTAAGTACGTAATGAAATTTAAGAATGCCTCGATGGAGCTGATGTGATGGGATAGAGGCTCGTGTCTGGATAGATGGTTTGCCCAAGGCAACATCTCATCCTTCCGTCAGTTAACTCAACTCTTCTATACCTGTTTTTTCTAGAGAAAAAGGTTCAATAAGATAGTTACCAAATTGATGAATATTAAACAAGTGAAGAATGAGTCACTTAAATAATACGTGGAAAGGTTGAATGATGAAAGCTTGCAAGTGAAAAGTCATACAGATCATTTGGTGATCTCAACCTTCATGAATGGTTTAAACCCTAGACCTTTCTACACCAAATTGGCATAGGATACTCCAACTAATACCCAAACCCTATAGTCAATGGTCAAGAGTTATATAAAGGGTGAAGAGACGAATAGACAAAAAAGATAAAATGAGATAAAATAATAAGAAGACACCAAGGCGAGGTAATCGAGCAAAACAAAAGTGGTTTTAATAAACTCAATTACAACTAGAGGCGGTTGGAAACTAGAATCCAAGATATAAACCTCACACTCTTCACAAAAAGCTGTATCGAGATCCTAGCCATCCACAAACATATTCTAAAACCATCAATGTCATTAACTACAGCCCTTCACAAACAATCTCATCATTTGTGGTGCGCTTTTCATAATGACAATAGTCATGATACAAAGGACTGCAATGATCTAAATTAGGAAATAAAGGATTATATCAAGAATAGAATGTTGCAGCAACACATCCAAAGATGACAACCACGTATGTGGATCCCAACTTTAGCGGGAGGCTAAAGAGGTGGATACAATTTGGTGGTCGAGGTGGAAGCCAAAAGGAGAGGCCTAAGCGCCTTGGAGGTTAGACAAATTATAGACATAGGTGGGATTTGACCCCAAATCAGCGATATCAAGGAACCCTCAACAACAACAACAACCACCACAATAGCTCTATAATCAAGATAACAAATGCCACAAGCATAATTCACATTATCTTTGGAGAATATCCTCAAGGACGATTATAAGCCGTCATAAAGGCTAATGAAAGGAGAATCCCAACCCAAGAGCCGATCCAAAAAGGTTCAAACCTTCAAAAGTCACTTTCTTGAAACAAGATGTAGTGTCCCATATCCGCTCTCATAATGATGCCTTAGTGATTAAGACCATAATTGTAAATAAGGAAGTACATAGATAACAAAAGTGTCATTATATGTCATGTACATTGGTTGCTTCAAAAGTTAGGAATTGACTTTGGAGTCTTGAAGCCCACGAGCATGGTGTTGGTTATTTTCACCCATGAAGTGGTGTATCTGGTTGGAGTTATTACAGCGATTGTCACTGGGCACTACCCCAAGTAGGGGTATTCAATATTTGGATAACCCGAATATCTTGAATCCAAATGAATGAAAACCAAATTTTTAGATTTTGGGTTTTGAATTAAACGAAACGAATATATATATTTATTATTTATATGTATATATATTATACATATAATTACATATAATATATATTTATGTATTATTTATATGAATATATATTATTTTATAATTACATATAATATATAAAAATAAATTCGGGTTCGAAAAAACGAATAACCCAAACCGAATAAACCAACCGAAGAACCCGAAAACCGAAGAACACTAGATAAATACCCCTACCCCAAGATAAAATGATCGTGATGGACTTCCATGTCGTAGATACACCCTCTCCTTTCAATGCCATAATTCAGAGATTCTGAATAAGTAATGTTAAACCTATACGGTCTCTATAGCACTTAGCACTAAAATTCCCTACGGAACATAGAGTAGTCTTTGTATGAGGTGATTAATATGTGGCTCATGAATGCATGTGTATGGCATTGAAAGAAAAAATTACTGAGATGAGAGGAGTCCATTCCATCCAAACAGTAAGTGGACGGGAACCAGATCACTGTGTCACACCCTAGGAAATGAAACTTGCTCAAGAGCAAATAGAGATTGTGATAGTTGGAAATCCCAAGGTTGCACTTCAAGAACACAAGGAGCTACTCCACTGGATAAGGAACCCGAGTGCAGGAGATAACAGATGAAGTGTAGTAGGTCTTGATTGATGATGAACACCTATATTGAGTAGTGCAAGTTAGAGCCTCACTATCGATCGAGGTGAAGGATAAAATCGTCAAACTACTACGATAATATAAGAAGATATTTGCTTAGAGTACAAATAATATGCACGGGATACTACCTACTTTGATGAGCCACAAGTTGAACATTAACTCCAAAATCAAGCTTGTCTAGTGAAAAAAATATAGGGTATTTGCCCTAGAAAGAAACAAGGTCATCAACGAAGAAGTGGAGAAATTGCTCTAGTTGGACATATTGACAGAGGTTTTCTATCTAACATAGCTTACCAACCAGACCCCAATGGTAGTTAGCGTATGTGCGTCGACTACACTGACTTTATGGCGATCTCTCTCTCTTTGTCCTCACATTTACTACCTCTAATTGGATTTTTAAAGTGACCATGAATCAAAAGAATTTATAATAACTAGTTTTTAACTCATGCTATGCATGTGAAACATTTATTTATTCTCCTAAAAAAATGCAAAAGTACTTGAATTATTGTGAAATATAAACTAAGAACTATAAAGTGGAAATTGTTATACTTTAAGATAATATCTTAAATTCCAAATCAATAGCCCTGAAATGGAAATATTTTCAATGATACTCTTATAGTTATATACCATCTTTTGGTACTGACAAAACAAATATCCGCTACCCAATCTAAAAACGTGGATTCATTTAGTGTTACCACAAATGTATGTCTAGAAAACAGAACATGGCATTGTTATTGGGGTAAATAATTTGATACTTAAGCATGAAATATAGTTTATGGTTGTCAAAATTGAAAATTATGAAATTATGGTTCTCCTTTTACCTAGTGAAAAATAATATATTTATACCTAAAATTTAAAATTGTAGAAACACAATCCCGAACGAATTAGTTACCAAATCCCATAAAAATACCAACACAACTACCAACTTATTCAAAAGCTCCTTATGAGTATAAATCTCTAAACCCTAAACCATGAGTTGAGATCCAATACTCATCATGTATCATAATTCGTAACCCTTTTAATGTTAAACAAATAAAAAGACTTTGTTGAATCTACTATACATAACACATTACCTCAAGTAACATAATTAAGTTTTTTAAAAAATATGTTAAACCAATTCTACCAATTAAAAATTCATAAGGTCAATCTTTTTTGTGTAAAAATTAATAGTATGACAATAACCAAAGCTTGCGGTTTAACATTGGATCCGACATGGCAACACCAAAAACTACCACAAAAACTTGGGAACTCACAAAAGCTAAAGAGTAATAGCATTGGTAACTCAATCTAATCAGTGCTCAACAAAAAATTAATACAATTTCTTGAATATTCATCTAAGCTAGGTTTAGCAAAATTGACAATTTCCTTTATCTTCATGATCTGCTCTTAACTTGCATTTAGCCCAAATTGGCTTAGATATTTTATGAAAGCTATTTAGTGGGTGTCATTGTTAAGACGTATAAGATAGCATATCCATGAACTAAAAGAAAACAAAAATTTATGAATTAAAAAATAACACATATTTGTCTTCAAAGCAATAGAATTGTGTTAAAATTGGGGGAAGTTACCTTCATGTGTTTCCTTTTAGCCCTAATCCCATTTTGTTGAGCCTTTCTACATTTAAATCAATGATAGTAATCTGATATTCATCTTCAAAAGCTACATAAGTTCGTGCGTAACCAATCACACAAAATATTTTCTCAAGAAATCAAATTATTAATGTAAGAAAAAATTCTAAAACATATTGAATAAAAAAAGAATGAAAAATTAAACTTCACACGTTAGCATGATGAACTTATTGATCATGTTGAATTTCATAGAATTTGCACAGGAAAAATTTTTAAAAACAAATGAAGTCAAAATAAATACTTGTAGAAATTCACTAAGGCATTAAAATTACCACAATAAAACGCATATTTATTTGTATATCATGAGTGGGGAAATTTTGGTTTTAATTTCAATGCTTTGAAGAGAAAGAAGGGAATGAAGATGGAGAAGTGATGTGCCGAAAGTAATACAATCATGGAAGAATTAAAAAAAAAAGTGAAATGAAATATTATTGGGTTTGGAAAATTGATGAATAAAAAATAGGGTGAATCACATATATCTCCCCTCAAATTTGATTTTATTACCAATTATCTCTTGATTTTAAAAATACTTCATTATAGTTTCTCCTTTTGACCATTTAAAAGTTTGTGTTTTTACCAAATTCATGAAATAGCTAAAACACTGTGCAAAAACAAGAGTAGGAAGTATTTTAAAACAAATAAGAAATGAATAAAAGGTATTTATTTAAAATAAATATGCTTTAAAAATAATTGTAAGTAATATTATAATGCAAATCCAACATCAAAAAGGCAAATTAAATTCTATTTTTGTCTAATTTTTTATTCGTTTCATGAAATATGTAATGAATGACTAACTTTTAAATCTCAAAGAGGAAAATAGAAATATTCTCATATTTCATTTAGCAAAGATTATAAAGCCAAATCTTAAGAGGGTAAATGTAATTTTTCCTAAAAAAATAAGAGGCAAGTTTTAACATAGATAAAGTTGTTTTGATAAGTTTTGTTAAGTATTTTGATATTAAAATTTTAAATTAAGTAAAGTAGAAGCTTATAATGCTTCATGTCTCCATCCAAAATATAAGAAGTAAATATTGGTTAAATCACCCAATGAAGCGCAAATCAATTATCTTAAGGGTCTATTTGGTAACTTGAAATTAGAATTGAATTGAAATTATAATTGTGTAGAATTGAATTTATTACATTATATTTCTAAATTATTTGAATTCTTTTGTTTAGAAAATCACTTGAATCAAGATGGAATTAATTTATAATCCCAAATTCTTTGTTTGGATATTGAAAAAAAAAAATATAAATTGAAATTTCAAATACAATTAAAATTTACTAATTATGCATGTATTTGATTATCAAATATTGATATTAATACATATGTAATAAATAATTTTGATCGAATATTTCTATGTAAACAAACAATTTCAATATATCATGATCAAATAACATTGCACTGGATCCATTGTTTTAATCAAATCAATCAAATAACATTGTTATGAGGCCATAAGCTTGACCTTTGACAACAATGCCATCACCTGACATGAAGAATACAAAAATGAGTAAAGCTTTTGAAATTTTTATGTACAAGAGGAATTATCCATGTTAAAGTTTTATTACCAACTAGAACATGATGTGATGTGTCAAAAGGGATTTAAAAGATTATGTTGCTAAAACAATAAGAGGAGATGGATAATGCATGAAAAATTACTTCTAAATTGTTCTGCTATAGGAGTGCTGATTGCCCATCCATTATTGCAGCAGATAAAAACTATAGGAACTTCCATAACTGCTGCAAAGTTCAAAGTAGCATGAAAATCCCCCTACCACAAATTGGAATCAAGTTAGGCTATCTCAAGCTTGCAGATAAAGGCAAAGGTGATAGATAATTTTTTTTTTATGATTACCAAGGAAATAATCTCTTTGAGGATGAGTGACATTATAAAGAAGCTCTATAAGCATATATGCACTCTATAATTACCTCACTAGTGGTACCATCTCCCATGTAAGTACAACACAAGCCTCTTCCTTAGCCATCTTTAAGGAATAAGCCATACCAGCTGCATGAGGAAGCTATGTACTGAGGAAAATGAAATAGGAAAGGTCTCCTGAGACTAAAAGATTTGGTAATTGAATAAGGCAAAAAAAAAAAAAACAGTATCACTTGAACTAGATCCTTACGCAATAGGTGATGATATAGTTATACAATTATGCTTTTTAGAACCATAATGTATTGGCATTTGTCTATCTTTTCCATGGTCTTCTTTATTCTCGAACTACTAGTTGGCAAATTCTTAGAAGGTGAATCCAAACCATAATAAAACTCTAGGTTCTTGATACTGCAATACATGAGAATGTCCAATTTTTATTCATTCATGCTATTGCAGAGCTTCAATAGTCAATGTCTACATAAGTGATTAAAGGATAGAAGTTTAGCTAAACTGTGCATGTATTAGGCCATTTAGGAGGTATGTGTGCTATAAAAGCATCAACTTAATTCAGTTATGGCCCAAGACTTCTTCACACAAGTAACTTACATTAGCGAATGAGTTTAGCAATGCAACACAAAAGTAGCATGGTAGGCATAATTATTTCCTAAATACACAACCATCCCCTATGATTTAAATGCAAAGGAGACCTCTCTTGGTGATGTTCTCAAATTTCACAGGCTTTCTCTTTAACAGCTTCTAATAACTTGAAGTTTCTTTTTTGTAAGGTAACCAAATACGTAGTATGATCTTCGCACAATAATTTATGAAAAAGGTAATGATAAAATATGATAAGATCCGAAGATGAAATGCGCAACCTTTATAGGTGTAAGGAATGATAGTAGAGGATTATAAAACATCTTATACAACATAGTAAGAGGTCCATGTGATTTTTCAAAATACCAAGGGACATCAAATCTCAATCATAAGCCAACAAAATTTTTAAAAAATAATGTAATCATCAAATTCTGTACAAGTTAAATTGCAACTCCTTGTTAATAACATAATATTCAGTCATGCATTTCACTGGACAAGTATGATGGCAGTGTTCAAATTAGTTATCCTAAAAGAAAAACAACTGATACTCATAGAAAAAAGTCTTCACGTTCCAACCCTGCAGATGATTTGATATCAAGGAACTAGTATTGTCAAGGTGGGTGGGGAATGTAGTGGGAACTTCTTAGAGCACTAGTGCGCACACACACAAAAGGTGGGAAAAAGATAACAAACCTCAAGTAATTAAAAATATCAATGCAGTATCTCCAAATATTGACGGAGCCATATTTGTGGAGTCACTCCTCATGGAATCCATACACCTGTTATTATAAACATAAAGTTAGGAGAATGTCAGTGGATTTATTTTTTTCACCTTCGTAGCACCAAACAAATGCATGCAAATATTAAAGAAATTTTATGCACCTTTAAATCTAGGAGAAGAAGAAACGTTTCAACTGAGTAGAATCCTCTATCAACAAAGTCTCCAAGAAACAAGTAATTTGTCTTCGGCAATCACCACCCACTCTAAACAACTTCTTCATATCATCAAACTGCCTATGGATATCGCCACATATTTGCAATAGCCAAGGAAAGAATTAGTAAGATAGAATCACAACAATTCCCCCTAAGACAAGCTAGTGTAATCATGTGATTTAAAGTCACAGGATTAATAGGTAGATAAGTCTATTTAGACCAAATGAGGACACACTGTCAGCATCAGCTTTCAAGTATTTTAACCAGTTAATCATTGAAGATAAACAGAAAACAAGAAGGAGCCAAAGGAGTGCCAAGTAGTAGAAAGATCTTTAGATGTACTATCCCAGATTATTCTCTTTTTCTTAGTTGATTTTACTTAAGTCAATCAATAATAAATTATTTCAAGAAACAAACTACATTGCCTTTTGGGCTTCCAATGTATACAAATTAGATTTAACCCACTTCTGAGAAACTATTATTCCTTAATATAATTTATAAACACTTGCAAGAAACTTGAACACTATATTTTCTTCCAGGAATATAAACCTTGAAATCTGATACAAAATCCCACAAAAATCAGAACAAAAATCTTTCACATCCCTTGCTTGTAAATTTATTTTTTTTTGAATTGAAAAACTATCAATTTAACTATTTTTAATTCGACAGAGTATGACTTAAATCGGTAAAAAAACAAAAGAAGCTATTTCCTTTAGAATTTCACATTGCCCAGTTGGACAGGGAAAACCAATCAAACCAAAAAAAAAAAAAAAGTGCCCCTTTTCAAAATCTCAGTATCGTATGTACAAACCCACGTCCATGAAAAGGCATAAATCAAACTAATCTAAAAACTTCATCATCAGGAAAAAAAATAAGGATTAAATTAAAGGGTTTGACCCAAAAAAAAAGATTAAATAGGGAATACTCGTAGAAGCCTGGTACTCCTCCGGCAATAGCGGTGGTGGTCCTATTAGAGGAACGAGGATGGTGGGGCTGGCGAAAGTGGTACTGATCCTTGTCAAAATGATGATGATGGCCTTGGTGGGCAACCGGTGTAAAAGTTGAAGGTTTGGAGGGACACTCAGCGCAAAACAGAATGGAAGAAGAAGGGGCAACCAGTGACTAGACGAGGGGAAGAAGATAATAAAATGACTCATTTTGTGATGATCCGAAACGAATCACATTTTACCCTAGAGAGGGTCCGTGTATTTGTTAGTTGGTGGAGATATTAGATTTGCAAATTTTATAAAGAATTCAAATTGTGGAATTGAGAGGTTTAAAATTGTAGGCAAGGGGATCCAATCTCTCCATACCTCTTTCTTGTTGTCTCAGAGACTTTCTCTAGTTTAATTTCTATAGCGGTCAAAGAGCGGAACTATTATGGGATGCGTTTGTGTAAAAATGACCCAATATTAATTCATCTTTTTTGTTGCTGATGACTCTTTATTGTTTTGTGAGGCAACAATGGATCAAGCTCGGCATCTTCGCTCTTTAATTGATGAATATTGTGGTGCTTCTGTGCAGTTGGTTAATTTAGAAAAATCTAGGGTTATATTTAGTAGAAATGTGGAAGGTGGTTACAGAGTTGGTATCATGAAGGTCTTTGACAGGGTTAGGGAACAGAGGAGTGCCCAATATTTGGGTTTGCCTTTGGTCATCGGCAAATTCAAGAAACAAGTGTTTAATTATGTTCTTGAAATAGCTCAACGACAAATATAGAACTGGAAGAACAAATTTTTAAGTCCGGCAAGAAAGGAAGTTCTTATAAAGATAGTGTTTAATGCTCTCCCAGTCTATGTGATATCTTGTTTCAAGTTACCGGTGGCTGTTTGTAAAGAGTTGGGTCACGTGGTGGCAAATTTTTGGTGGGGGTACATGAAAACCAGAACCCAAGAATTCATTGGCGGGCTTGATCTAAGATGGCAACTTCAAAGGAAATGGGACGGTTGGGTTTCCAGAATATTCAGCCATTTAATGATGCGTTACTTGCAAAGCAATTGTGGCATATATTGACAAGTCCACAAATCCTGATAAGTTGGGTTTTGAAGGCAAAGTATTTCCCTGAAGGTAGACTCCTAAAGGCCAGTGTTAAACCGAATGCTTCGTGGCTATGGAAGGGTTGGATGGGTGCTAGATATATTCTTGAGTTGCGCTTAAGATATCAAATTAGAGATGGAAGATCGGTTCAAATTTGGGATTCACCATGGCTGCCACAATGTCCTACTTTCAAACTTATTTCTAGGGATACTTGTGCGCGGCAGTTCACTTGGTGTAGTCAATTGATGTTGGCGGATGGTAAACAATGGGATCCAGATTTGGTGCGGGCGTTGTTTGTATCACAATCTACGGATGCCATTCTCCGAATTCCAATTAGTCAAGTTGAAGAAAGGGATTTCTGGGTTTGGCACTTTTCTGGTGATGGGCAGTACACGGTGAAGTCTACATATAAAAGGGTTATGAAGAGCTAGTGGCAAGAGATTAGAGTGGCTGAAAGTAGTGATGGAAGTGCAGCACAAAAGAGGCTGTGGAAGGTAAATTGAAGCATTTTGTGTGGCGGTGTTGTCAAGGTCTTTTGGCCTCAAATGTGGTGTTGCGAACTAAAGGGTTGTAGTCGGACCCCATTTGTGGGATGTGTGGGGAACATGAGGAGACATTGGAGCATATTTTCTTTATGAGTGATATGGCAAAAAAGGTATGAAAATTATCCCCTGTGAGCTAGGACGGGTTATAGCCTTTTTGTCATAACTTTCAAGAGTGGTGGAGTAATCTTTGTAGCATTGGGAATGCGAGTATTGCTCAAGACCGTGTGCAATTGTTTGTTTATGTGCTGTGGATGATGTGGAGCACATGAAATTTATGGATTTTTTAGAACGCTGGACATCGAAAAAGGAGATTGTGGAGAGGGCGCTGATCAAGTGGTTGGAATTTTATGCTAGTCTATAAATTCATGTTAGGTGCAAGAGTGGTGATGGGTGATGGGGTATGTAGTTTGTTTTTAAGATCTCCATATCAAAAGAGAGGAAGAAAGGGAAAAAAAATTCAAGTGCAATAAAAAGCGAGGGAGGGTTGTTGCTTTTGTTCATTGATAGCATGGGGGGTGTTTTCTGTTAGTCTACGGATTTTGGGTGTGAGAGTGAAAGTGGGTTGCTGACCTTGTATGTTGGGTTTTCTACTGGTTTCTACATTTGGGTGGGGGTTTGTGTTTGTTGTTTGGATGGGTTTAGAGTTTTTATTGATAAGGAAAAAAGTGAAAGGAGGAATGTTAAAAGAGGGAATATTGTGAGGAAGGGGGGGAAAACTATATGGGAATTGGTTGACAAATGGTAGGGAAAATAAAGGGAAAAAAAAAACCCAAGGGAAGAAAAAAAAATGAATGTAAAACACTAAATTATTATAGTGGCAATTTTTAGCTAGATTGACTACACTGAATTCCATATGTTTTTACTACACTCAAACATGTGTTGAGTGTTTGTTCTTGTTTGTTTGGTTGCCATTTGTCCAATTTTCCAGCATTATTATGCATGTTCGCTTTGCTTAGTGGATCGGTTTTTACTCAATATTTTGGTTTTGGCAAAACAAATATTATTGTATTTCTAGTGCTTCCTTTTTCTGTTGAAGACATATTGAAGAAGCTGAACTATACGACTTGTTTGTGGGTTAATGGTGCTTTCTTTTTCTGTTGACGACATATTGAAGAAGCTAAACGGATTGGGAGCTGAATGGACTTGGTGATTAGTTTCTTGTTTCGTTCAGCCACTTTGCTTATAAGCTATTTGACAAAAGTCCTGAGTGTGAGTTTTAGCTTTATTTTGAGTGCGGGTTACATTTGATGGATCTTTCAGCATGGGTTGTCGGTCTGCGTGCTTGCTAATGCATTGAGGTACTGCTGTTTTCATTCATGGCATCACCAACATGCACTTATTTTGTATTAGTCCAATTTCTTGTGCATCTATTATTGTGGTTAAGGCTACTGATTCAAGGAGAAGCTGCTGCTATCTTGCATTACATGTCGGTAGGTCTTCCCTATGCGTTTGTGAGAGCTTGTGATGGTACATATAGGTAGATCTTTTTGTTTTGGAATAGATTGCGATTGATATTTTGGAAATAGTGAGTAAACATAGTCAACGTTAGTTGTTGAAATTTGTTTTACTGCTGTAGCCATTTATATCAATCTTTTTGTGCAGTCTTTTGTATTGGTTCTTTTATCTAGGTTAGATTTGGTATTCCCAGTCTTACACTGCTGCTGTCTGTTCCTCCGTGGTGATGATATCAAGCCAGGGAGAGCAAATAGCCTCATTTTGGGGGCTGAATCTGTACAGTTATCATTCTCTAATGAAATTACTAACATTTAAAATTGGAATGTAATTCTAATTTCCCCATATTTTGTAAAAAATAAATATGAGAATTGGAATTAGGGTTCTCAAATTTAATTTTGATGCCCCAATTCTAAGGTGCCAAATAGATTCTAAGACAATATTTGATTGTCAAATAGTTTCCTGAGAGTGTAATTTAGCAGGGGCCACTTGGCCGATTTGACAGTTACTGTGGGCGATACTTGGTGCGACCAAGGTACGAAATGCGATTTTTTTAAAGGTTTTTTTTTTTTGTTTTTTTCCCTCTTCTTTAGGGCTTTTCTCCCTTATTGTGAGGGTTTTGTCCTCCCCTAGTAGAGGTGGGTGTTACTTGCTTGGGAGTCGGGTCTTGACAGTATCCCCATTCGGCATGGGCAGGAGACAAGCTGACAAGCTGACAAGCTTCTGCAGCGGCAGTTTCGAGATACTCTAGGACTGAATGACAAGCTGAGTTTTTTTATTAAGTTTTTAAATAGGATTGCTATTGGTGTTAAGACTATGGTGCGCTAATCGAAAATAGCAATCCTTTATTTCTTGGCGTACTTTCTTTTGTGGTGTCAATCCTTTGTGGTTCACTACCACAAAAAGTAAGTAGCCTTTTTTAGTCTACCTTATATAAATATTTGCCATTGCAATACATATACTAATGTTTCGGGAAAAAAAAATTGAGAGTTTCCCTTTCTATTTACTGAATAAGAGAATTTTTTTAATTATATTTACATTAAATTTAAATATTTTTATTTATAATAAAATAACATTTTTGGTTTCTAAAATTTCTTGAGTTGATACTTTATCTAATATTTGGTAATCAACACTTTTAATTCTCAAAATTTTTAAAAAAAGTATATATCAATTTTTACCTAATTAACGGAAATTATCATACAATAATTTCGGCCCAACTAACGGAAATTATCACAAACTACTATTTGGCTTTGGTTTGGCCATTAAAATCTAATTTTAGTCAATATTTTTAGTCTGTAAAGTTTAAAAAATTAACATTTTTAGTTTCTAATGTTAGAAAGTTGATATCTTTAGTCCCAAAATTACGAGAGTAACTCGGTATTAAGACATTTGACACAAAGTGATGTGATACTACTCTAACTTATGTGCATGTTAGTTGTAGTATTTAATTAAAGAAATACTTTTTTGAATAATTTTTTTTACTAGAATGATACTTAATTAAAATTAGAATACCCATACCTAGTTTGTAAAAAAAAGTTGAAAAGTCCACATAAAAAAAGTATTTTTTTCCCAATTAAGTATTATTATAGTATTATGGACAAGAAAAATTAGGCTCACATAAAAAAAAAAATTTAAATGGCATTCTAATTAATTAAGGGAACCTAGTTTTTTATTGTCATAAATAACATAAAATGATATTTAATTAAGGAATTTTTTTTTCATGTAGATGTGATTTTTCTTGTCTTTTTATTTTTTATATTTATTCCATAGACACTAAATGTGGATATTTTATTAATTAAGTATTATTATAATAAAAAAATATTGTTATTATAGTAGAAAAGAATTTTTTTTCCTAATTAAATAATACAACTAATGTCCACATAAGGAAATTTTGGCAATGTGACATCACTTTCTGTTAATTGTCTTAATATTAGGGATTTGAAGTGCCAACTTTTAAATATTAGAAATTAAAAGTATTAGCACTATAATGTTTATGAACCAAAAGTGTTGACTAAAATTAGGTCTTAACAGTCAAATAAGGAAATTTGCATAAATAGTTGACTTTGCAAATATACTACCTCTCTGTTTTTCCTTGCAAACATAACACTCGTGATCGAACAAAGACCAACATACCTCATCTTCTTCTCAAACATAAAGACAAAGACTTCATCTTCATCTTCATCTTCATCTTTATCGATGCAACAAAATTTGCTCTCACACCTCATTATTTGCACTTCTTATTATTCTCACACCCTATTGGATCATCATCTTCAAACAAGAAGACGCGACCGTGGAGAAAAATCGTAATGGGGAGATATTAGTTGAAATTTGCAAGTTGAACTAAGTAGAGTTTTAGGTCGAGCACAACGTTAGATCAAATACAAGGTCGAGTTTTAGGTCGAACAATTAGTCTGAGTAGTAATTAGTTGAATATTAGATCAAGCTCGACCTAATACTCAACCTACTACTAGGTCGAGTTAAATTTAAAAAAAAAAAAAGAAAAAAATTTGAAATTTTTTTTTAAAAAATTGGTGTCAGCTCGACCTAATGCTCGACCTAAATTTTTAAAAAAATGCTTCCTGTGTCAATTGTTTCTGTTTATGTCTCAACCACAGAAAGAACCCAAATCCAAGAACAAGTAAGCAGAGACACCCAAAGCTTGAACTCAAGGCAAGGGCAACTTTGTGACTCTTAGTTCTCGCTGAACGCTCATCATCTTCAGAATCATAAGGTGTTTTTCCTTTTTGGCCAATTCGATCCATACGTAGGCTCCTTTTCGTTTCAGTTACTCAAAAGATGCCAATACCAATGTCTCCACCGTATGAAAGAATGGTTCTTGATTCTATGTCAGTAGCACATTATTGCGAAGGTTAGCTTGCCCTCCAATTGACCCAAAAAAAGAAAAAAAGTAAAAGAGAAAAAGAACATTATATATTGGACTGGCAGATACTTTAGTCTATGGCGTGCTTCAATGCAGGCAAATGGAGTTTTCTCGCACTTATAGTCAGTCAATCATGCTCGCACTTTAATATTTGAAGTTTGAATGTATGCACACATTAACCCATTAACGTTTTCATAACATAATGAATCCTTTAGAATTCTACCAAAGGAACAGACAAACTAACTATATTATGGCATGGCTTTGATTAGTTGTTACTCAATCATTTGAGGAAAACAATGGGGCTGTTAATATAATGTCTGACGAGGAGTCCCTAATGTAAAGATAGCCCCAAAGGGGTGGAGTTCGTGACTGTGTGTTTGAATCCTCTCTGGATGTTTTTTTGGCATACGGGTTGTGCGGAGAAAATAGCAAGTACTAGTGCAATTTTACTGCAAATTCCTGGAAAGATTCTATCAATGAATGCATCTTTTGTGCTTTATGTATAGTTCTGAACTCAGCCTTTTATCTGTGCCTACTTTTGTCCATACGTAGGCTACGTATGGATCGAATTGGCCTTTTCATCTTCTACGTATGAAAACCAATCCAAGATGTTTTTTCTTTTTGGCAAATTACAATCCGGGATATTTGATTCAAAGGCGACATTACGTGACAATCCTGGAAAGCATGGACATAGAAGATTATATTCTCTCCCGACTAGAACTTACAGGCCAATGACAAGATTTTCAGCCGAGCAAGTTATCACAGTCCAGCTACACGGGTCAACAGAGTTCCCATCCCAGTTATCAAGAACGCCATGGGGATCCATCAGACTAGCTTTTATTGCCATCAAAGCTTGCACTGGATAAAAAATGCAAATGGATGATTACAGATATCCTCCACTTCTACGTAAGACTCATCGACATTCATGTTTAAACCCACAAAATTTAGCTATAATGAATCATGTTTACCTTCAAAGTTAACGCCTTTGGGAGAGAGCAATTCTAATGAAGAGCTGCAACAGCAAATAACTATGAGAACCCAGTAGACATACTTTGTTTCTCTTCTCATGTGCGTCCGAGCTATAATAAAACAGCCAAAGAAGCGCCAGATTCTAAAATTAATTTTTAACTTTTTTAATTTTTTTTAAAATTTGAAAGATAGAGTCAGCGACGTCGCCTTCGACCCTAAAAAAGTTTGAGGTCAAGCTCAACTCAAACTCGACCTAAATTTAAAAAAAAATTAATTTTTTTAATTTTTTTACTTTTTTAATTTTTTTAAAATTTAAATTCAGTTCCAGGCATGGGTCAGCTTGACTTTAAACTTTTTTTTAAATTCAAATTTTTTTAAAATTTAACTCAGGGTAGTAATTAGGTGTCAGCTCGATCTAATATTCAACCAATTACTACTTTTGTGCTCACTCAGACTCAATCTTTTATTCGACCTAACGTTTTGCTCGACTTAAAACACGACTTAGGCTCCAGCTGTTCGTTGAAGTTCACAAACCCATCAACTTGTATACAAATTTCAACTAATATCTTCCCATTGTGATTTTTTCTGATCGCGGTCTTCTTGTTTGAAGATGATGATCCAATGAGTGTGAGAATAATAAAAGTGCAAATAATGAGGTGTGAGAGCAAATTTTGTTGAATCGATAAAGATAAAGATGAAGATGAAGATGAAGATGAATTGATGAAGTGTCTCTATGTTTGAAGAGAAGATGAGGATGTTTTTCTTTTGCTCAAATTTCTGCAGTTTTGTGCTTAAAAACAGAGTGCTTATATTATAGAGATGACTGGGTCAACCTGCTTATATATGCAAATTTCCGTCAAATAAAAGTCAAATATTAATTTATAATAATTTCTGTTAGTTAAATCAAAATTTATGCATTTTCTTAACTTTATAAAGTAAAAGTCTCGATCACCAATCAATTGGGACTAAAAATATTAGCCTACTGAATTTCAAGAACTAAATCTTCTTCTCTTCTCTTCTCTTCTCTTCTCTTCTCTTCATTGTAGTCCTAAAAATTAACATTTAATTAAGTGTGGAATTCTTGAAATTAATTTTTGATGGTGAGTGATTTGTTTGAAATTCTATAATACAAAGGAATAATAAATATTATTATTACTTAATGAACTGCTTAACCTAACAAAACATAGGGAGGACCTATATCCCCCTGGCCAAATATATATATATATAATTTTTTATTTTTGAATGGCTAAAAAAATAATTGCCCACTATTTTAATAACAAAATATTTGCTCCGGCCCCTCAAGTATAAAGAAGTATTTGAAATTGTTTCCCTACTTTATTATCTCCATTTTTGTTTTTTAAATCATTTTCCTTTTCTATATTATCCTGTTTTGTTTCCTTGCACATTTGATCAGCCTCCCTTTACTAGCCTATTAATTTTATTTTTACTCTTCAACTTTCTTCAACTTTCTTCAACTTTATTCATTTTTAACTAGCTTATCTGCCAAACAGCAATTCTCTCAATTAGGCAGTTTCCAAGTCCTATTATTTAGCTTCTTTGTTGATTTCTTGTTGTGTTTTAATTACTTTATTTGATATTTTATCTATTGTACTGTGATCATGAAAATAGTTAGAAATACATGAACTTGCTTTAAAGATTGTGTATGAAAAATTGATAGCAATAAATAATAATATTTTAGATTCGTTCATAATTTATTGTAGGGATTATGAAAAATAAATTTTTTTCCTCTATTTATTTGGCAAGTTTTAACCGCATTGGGTTGTTTTCTTACTGTTTGAATGATATTAAACAAAATTTAGCGTGGAAAAAAAAATTTTGAGGCTGCAATTGTCTTTGCCATTTTCACTTTGGTGCCCTTTATCTTTGAATAGAAAATTATTAATTATAATTTGCACAAAACAAAGTTATATTTACGTATCAAAGAATTAGAACAACACAAATTTAATTGAGAAATTCTTTTTTTTTAAAAAAAATTAATACTACCTCTGCCAAGAAGAGTTCTATTTTATAAATTTTTTATCCCTAAAAAAATTCACTTTTAGTGTGAAAATATTATATTACTTTTACTAATAATGACAATATATAACTAAAATTAAAAAATAGGGATAGAAATATAACAATATATATTTAATAGTGTATGCTTTAAAAAGAAAATTGTACCAAACAAATATGAAACTTTTTTTTTCTCTTTTTTTTTTTTTTTGGAAATGGAAGGAATATAAGAACCAAACACAACAATAAGTTAATTTTGCCCCCTCTAATAAAAATTTTTCTTGCTCCGCCCGACTACCAGCAGGGTCAAGCAAATCAGTGAGCTGGCCAAAGGGCCAAATATGTGGGAATCATTATCTAAGATGCTGCTCAAAAGGACTTCAGCTTCATATGTGCAAAAATGTTGATGTGCTTATTTCAAATAAAAACATAAAAAAAAAAAAAAAAAACTCTAATATAACTAGGTAGAGATAACATAGGAAGAGTAACAGTATAACCAACGCCCACTTTGCTGGGTGATTTTCTGATATTGGCAACTACTATTATATATAACAGTGAACTTATATAACATTCAGTTTTCTCTTCCATGACAGTAACTAATATGACAGTAATTGTTGTCCAAACATTATGTTAAGCATCCAAAGGTTGCACCAGTTGTATGATAATTACGCACACTATACAAGGTAAAAGGTTAGAATAGAAGCTATATGCTCCACCTAAGTTGTTCACCTTCTGCAACGTAATGTGCCAGAAATCACCCAGACCTTTGTCAGGAGCCAAAACATCATCCAAACTAGATAACTCCAACAGCAGAAAGAAAAGATGCACATATTTCAAGGAAGAGAAATGGTGGCCCATTAAGCCATTGCAAATCCAGAACATACATCTCTCCGCTAGCTTTATAAAGCTGTTGAAATGCAGGAATCAAGTCAATGTGAAATATTTACTCAGAAAGATATGACAGACAAATCCTAGACAAAGTTAGGCTTCATGTTCGATTCCCTTTAGATGAATGACAACCAAAAGTGTTAGGTCTTCAGGTATCAATTGACAAACAAGTCGTCATCTAGCTAATTATCTGACTATCAAACATTGCAAGGTTTTACAGGTATCAACAAACAAACAAGTAATCCTTTTTCTTTGAGCATGGATGTGCATTATTCTTATATTATTCTGTTTATTAGTAATTTAAAGGGCTAGATTTTTCTATTCTTCTCCTGATTAAGAAACGAAGGTTAAATTTAAAGCCCACCTCAACATACAACCTCAAATACAAACTCAAACAAAATTACTTTGGTTAAACTGAAAATGGATTCTCCAATTCGTTAAGAATACAGAATCACAATTCTGTCAAATCATAAGCTTCTTTGGCCAGTGCTGGGAACTATAATCCAATGACCACTACATTTCATTTCTGTCATTCAGAAAGATGAAAAGCAACTGAAACTAACTCTTACCTGCAATTCAAACTTGACAGTGTCATGCGATCTAATACTCAGTGCAGTAGCAGCTGTACTTGGGAGTATTTTGCCATCAATGTTTATGGCTTGAGGTGTTTGCGGGAACTGATCAACAAATTTGCCTTTTGAACATTTGGAATGTGAAGCCTCCCAGAGACATTTCATGTTATATGGTCCTATCCGCTTCCACTGTACATTTTTGCTATGGAAAACTCTTAAAACATTCACCATAGTTTGGCGTGGAGGAGCTTGAGACTGGAGACAAACAAAACAGAAATTTCTATAGGACATCCACAATAGATATCCGACCTAAATAATACAGAAAAGTTAATTAATGAAAAATACCTTGAAACCAAGTGTCCACTTCTGTTCAGCTGCGGAAACTGATCTCAAGTAAACTTCAGTGTGCTCCACAAACTCCTGCACGTACAATACAACTACTTCAAACTTCAAATTACAGGCCTTACTAATTGATCGAGTTTCAAATTGATGATACTCTATGATATTGATTAAGGGTTTCTACCACAACTGTGATCAATTTTCATCCAAAAATCTGGATTGAAGGTAAGTTGTCATCGCATTTCAGGAAGGAATTAAAAATGCTGGCCCACTTACCCAGGGCCATTAACTCATGTATTACTTAATTAATTGCCACCAAAAGATACCAGCCAATGTTACTCTAATGTGCTCATGCTGTCAACAAGAACCACTGCAAGAAGGAACACATCCTAAACCTAGTAAAAAGTCAAATATGAGTACTTGTAGCATAATGAGCCCAAGAAGATTACTTAAACAAGCTAACTGCATGAATAAATTTCATTTTATTATAATTTGTGTACGAGAAAGATCACGAATGATGGAGTTATTTGTATGATATCAACAAACTAATGTTTCAGAGTAATAGCCTGAAAATGTAATAATCTTTCCACTGGTTTCTGGTAGTCACTGGTTTGGGCGAGAGTGAGGAGAGGAGAAAAAACTTACGGAAGATTCTAGAAGCTCATTTCTGTCATAATTAAAGCGAGCTTGAAACTGGCGATGCAACAGTAAATAATATGTGACAGTGATCTGCAAGGTTTAAAGGATATCAGATGACAAACCAAGTGAGGACTTGAATCACAATTATAAAACTCTAATACCTCATTTTGCACATGATTGAGTAGAGAGCTAATCAATTCACCAATATTGAAGCCCATATTAATCATTTCACGTACAATTTCCTCATCCACCTTGAGAAGTCAGAGACAAATTACTTAATTGAGAAATTTGTTAAGCAGTTATAAGTATGCACGTGAATTCTGGTATAACATTTATATACATGTGTGCCAGTGTACATAGGTTAATTCAGCAAAGAGGACTTCTTTAACAATGAAAAATTACTACCATCGTTTACAAATAAGAAAACTTGAATGTAACAATGAATAAAATAGTTTACAGAAGTAAAACATGAAAGAGCATTCAAATATGGAAATTTTTTTAAGCCAATGTGGAGATTTGCTGGATGTGTTGCTTAAATACAAATAAATGAATAATTAACACAACGGAAATGATTTGATTGTCAATGTATTTTCAAAGTGTTCTATTATGATAGGTGAACAACTGCATTAAGGCAACAATGAGATCCATCAAACAAGATGCAAGTCCTGAGTAGTATGATGACAAATATATGGGGAAAAAAAAAATGTACTTCAGGATTTTCCTACTCCAGTTGCATTTAAATACCAGTATATGAAGTAAAATGAAGAAAAAGAAAAAAAAAAAAAAAAAAAGGAAAAAGAACTGATAACGAAGACAGATTACATGAAGCACAAGCTGTACTACTTTAAGTAAAAAGATTGTTCACATCACCTTTGTTGTATCATATAATGAGTCAATTGTTGCACTAGCTATATACTGTGGCATATGCTCCCGAAACCATGGATGCTGGCGTATTTCAGGGATTGATATACGGTTAACGGGGTTGACCACAAAAATCCTAGCAATCAAGTCACTTGCATTTCTTGACATGTGATTTGAGATAGGGTAAATACCACTCTGGCAACAAAAAACAATAGCCATTCAGTTAAAGTTGAAAATTAGAGAAAGCATTTCAATTTGTGTAACCTACCCTTATCCTTGCATACAATCCAGGAAGATTATCATCATCAAAAGGAAGCCTTCCACAGATGAGAGCATATAAGATAACCCCACAACTCCATACATCAGCTTCGGGACCAGCATAAAGTCGATTAGCAACAACCTGAAGTGTGAACAATGTAATTTAAATTAAGAACAAGATCATCAGAATATAAATAGTTAACAACATAAAGCTAACCTCTGGAGCTGCATAATTTGGGCTCCCACAGCTTGTTTTGAGGAAATGGCCATCACGCATTATATTCCCCAATCCAAAGTCTGCGATTTTGACATTGCGTTTGGAATCCAACAATAGGTTCTCTGGCTTAAGGTCCCGATGAACCACCATGTGACTGTGGCAATACTCAATACCTGAAATTATCTGCTCTAAACTTTTCCGGATCAATACAAGCTACTTCACTTGTTTCTAAAAATAAAATCTACAAAGTCCATGGAGCCAGTAGAGGGAACAGAAGGAATATAAGTTCAAATCTTTGATAAAGTTCCGATTACTATTGAAAAACATATATGTAAAATAATCCAACACAACAAAACCAGCACTTCTGTGTTTTACCAAGCCATAGTAACTTGAGCAACAATAATTGTCCAAAATCTAGAAATATTCGCTGATACTCTTAAGGCAAAAAACAGTTCAGATATGTTCCCCAAATACTTCTTGTTCCTGCCTTTAAATCTTATGATGCAATGTTACTGGATTTTTTGTACATCTATGTACTTCCTGACCTAGAAGAGGAGCCTTGACGTAACGGCAAAAGCTATTGCCATATAATCTGAGGTCACATGTTAAGTTGCTGAAACAATCTTATCGAAATATAAGATAAGGTTGCCTACATTAAGCCATAATGATCAGACCCTTCCTTGGAGCTTCTATGTACCAAGCTGACCTTTTATTTACTGCCTGACTTAAATCTGCATACTCACTAGCTCACTAGATAACGGATATACATGCATCAGGTTCTCTCTCCACATATTCTGTAAGGCAACATAACAATTAACATGTTGACAAGGCTTTGCTGATGCAATTCCCCAACCAGATAACCAAGAAACTCAATATCCAACATGGAATTGAGCAATCTGCTAAGAACTGTGGTTTATATTAATCATTCCCTTCCCCAACTTTGTTGTGATTCAAAAACTTCTGTTTGATAACTTGGATTGCTTTCATTCACCATTGTCATGGCAGCACTCTACCAATTCCCTTTTTCAAATTAAGCCACCACCCCAAAGGCCAATGTCCTCTAAGGACATTCAAATGGGGCCCATTTTAATTCTCACCACGTTCAAGGACCAGAAAATTCTCTGGCTTGACTAATGGTCATGGAGAAGACTTATTCATAATATCGACCCTTAAACATAAGACCTTACCATTAGAAGATGCCATTATTTTTTACTTTGAACTAGGTGTTTATTCTCCCCCAAACAAATGTTTTTTGTCTGACCCATGTATGAGTAATCACTGTGAACTGCCTACACTGAAACAACACTGCACCAAAATTCTGATATAGCAAAAATGTTTCAAACTGGACGGAACAGCTAAAAGAAAGGTAGAAGTTAATCATAACTAATACTGTCGGTGGACTGTCACTCTTCATAACACTTGCCAGCAATATAGTTGAAACAACCTTCCTTTAGCCAAATAAATAATCGAAAGTCTACATTGCTAATTTTAACATCAATCACATCCATGAATAAGCTAAAACAGTTGAATCTTTTGACACAAAAAATCTTAGGCAAGCAAAGGGAATATGAGTGTCTTCTGACACGGCCTACCTCTACTTCTAGTATGATCTTTCTTGTTCTGTCCCTGTTTCAAGCTACAGTTCCAGTGCATTAACCATGTAGTAGAAAGTCAATCAGAATCAAAACGTTCATGTAGTATCTGGTCTTAATTTAGCCTTTGATAGAAAGGTAATGTCACACAGAGTCTACAGACATAGGATTGTTTTCCCACAGGATCTTACCATTTGAAATTTGAGTTAAGTTTTTCAAACTAACCAATTAAACTTCATTTACTAGTCAATGCATACCAGTTTCATTGCCATACGTACAAGACCAAATAACCAAATGTCTGCAAACTGATAAATATATCTTGCATGGTAGTATTCAAGCAAGATCAAGATCTCCGCCAATCATTTATGATTGAAACCCTAGGTGTTAAACTATTAGGAACTTAGCCTAACATTATCAGCTAGTAGCTTATCCATCAACACGTGACTAGGTCATACATATCCAAAACATCCAACATCAATCGTAAAGTTCATTTTGTCCTTTAAGTTATTTGTAAGTCTTAGTATCACTAAATTAATAGGAAGGACAGCAATGGAGGCTTGCTTTTTTTTTTTTTTTTTTCTGTTACTATTTTTTTTTGTTTTTTTCTGAATTCAAAGAAACACCCTATACCATGAACAAGGTTTACAGGTTAATCCCTATCATATTCTCCTGTTTTTCCTAGTGATCTGCGTCCACATCTGGGTTCATTGATTTGATGCCAAATCCTTTAAAAAAAGGCAAATATAAGGTCCAAATGTGTGATAATGTCTTCTATAGGACGAGAATATGACAACTTATATAAGGTTACTGTCTTGTTGAAGAATCAGATTTTTTGACCTTTTTTAGAAGATTTGGTATAACTGTAGATAGCTAATTGATAGCTAGGATTCTAATTTACTAATTTAGGCTGATTGTAATCCTTTCTTAGTCAATGACTGATTTGTAGGAATAAGTTTATTTCCTAAAATAGAGCAATGACTTTGTATATATTAGTGTATTCAGTATATGAAACAGATGAAGAAGATTTCTAGTTTCTGTTCATGGTAACAGAGCCACTCTACAGCCCTTTCAAACTCAAAAACCTTTCTCTAAATCTTGGGTACTAGTTGCCGAACTTTTTTAATTCTTCACTTAATTCTTTTTGGTTGTCTCATAATGTCGGATTCATCTGAGAGTTAACCTATTGTTATTAGTACCAACAATGAGGCTGAGACATTAGTTCAGTCAAAAGGAGAACTGCAGAACATTCAATCTTCTTAAAGGCTCAATGGCAGAAATTATCTTCAATGGTCTCAATTTGTGAAAACCTTTCTCAAAGGAAAGGGTAAATTGAGTCATCTTATGGGAACTGGACCTTCTTCTGAAGATGCCACGTGTGCAAAATGGCATGAAGAAGATTCCATGATCATGTCATGGTTTTGGAACTCTATGACACCTGAAGTGAGCCGGACCTGTATGTTTCTAACAACTGCAAGAGAAATTTGGGAAATTGTTCGTCAAACCTATTCAAAATTCCAAGATGCTGTGTTGATTTATGAGATACAAACCAAAATCAACACCACAAACCAAGGTAACCTTTCTGTCACTTAGTACTATAGTACTATGAAAAGCTTGTGGCTTGAGTTGGATTATTATCAAAACTTTAAAATGAAGTGTGGAGAAGATGCTGCAATGTTGCAGAAGTTTGTGGAAAGAAAATCTTTGAATTTCTTGCAGGCCTCAACCTGGATTTTGATCAAGTTCGAGTTCAAATTCTCGGGAAAGAAGTTCTCCCATCTCTTGAGGGTGTTTTTTCTATAATACGGGCTGAGGAGAGTCACCGAGGAGTGATGCTTGCCAATCCAATAAATGATGGATCAGCCATGAATTCCGCAAAGGATGGATACAATGCCGAGGCCAATAAAAAGGAAAAGCAATCCAATCGAGAAGGTGTCTGGTGCACTTACCGCAAGAAGGCACGTCACACCAAGGATACTTGCTGGAAACTCCATGGAAAGCCTCCCAATGTTGGAGGAAAGGGAGGTCATCATGGTGGACAGTCTCCAGGACAAGCCCACACAACAAATGCTGAGGATGTTTCCAGTGAACAACCAAATCAAGATGGATTGGAAACTCTTAGGGGACAGATAGAAAAGCTGAAATCCATGTTGAAATCAGTTGAGAAACCTGGAAGCTATTGTTCTTTGACTCAATCAGGTAAGTTCTCTAATTCTTATGCTCTTAGTGTGTCTTTTCCTATCCAAAATAGCACTTGGACCATAGATTCGGTTGCTACTGACCATATGGTTTTTTCACATCAGCCTTTACCTCATATAAAACTTGTCCTAGCAATAAAAAAATCAAAATTGCAGATGGAACCTTTACTACTGTTGCAGGTAACGGAACTATTCCTCTTACTTCCACAATTATGTTAAAAGATGTTCTACATGTTCCTAAATTATCTGCCAATCTTTTGTCCGTAAAAACAAATTACTTGTGATCTGAATTGTAGAGTGATTTTCTATCCCACACACTGCGTTGTGCAGGATCTGGTCTTGGGGAAGATGATTGGGCTTGCTAAGGAAAGGAATGGGCTCTATACCCTTGATGGTAGGGAAGACAAAAATTGGTCCCTTTCAAAATCTTATCTATCTAGCTATTCTACCAATAAAGAGGACATTTGGCTCCACCATTAACGTCTTGGTCATCCACCATTTAGTTTGCTCAAAACTATGTTCCCATTGTTATTCAAAAATGTTGAAATGAGTAGTTTGCATTGTGAAGTGTGTGAACTTGCTAAACACAAGCGTGTTTCTTATCCATTGAGTAATACTAGAAGTATGGCTCCTTTTTCATTAATTCACTCCGATATATGGGGTGGGTCCTTCTAGAATTTTAAACATTATGGGGGCAAGGTGTTTTGTTACATTTATAGATGATTGTACAAGGGAAACCTGGGTCTATTTAATGAAAAACAAATCTGAAGTTGGGGAAATTTTTTCAAGGATTTTTCAAATGATCAAAAACCAATTTGGAGTGAGAATAAAAAACCTGCAAAGTGATGATGCAAGAGATTACTTCAATCAAAATCTTTCATCCTTTCTTCAAAAAGAATGAGTTGTTCATTATTCTTCTTGTGTTAACACACCACCACAGAACGGGGTAGCCAAGAGGAAAAATAGACACCTCTTAGAAGTTACATGAACATTGTTATTTCAAAATAATGTTCCCAAATCCTATTGGGGGGAATCTGTTCCTATTACAGCCCACTTGCTAAATAGAATGCCCTCTAAAGTCCTTGGTTTCAAGAGTCCAATAAGTCCATTTTATGAGTATTACCCCAATTCACAAATAGCTTCCAAATTACCCCCAAAAGTTTTTTGTTGTGTGGTTTTTGTTCATATTCATGACACCAACCGAGGAAAACTCAATCCAAGAGCATTAAAATGTATCTTTGTTGGTTACTCTTCCACTAAAAAGGGTTATAAGTGCTACCATCTTGCTTCTCGTATATTTTTTATTTCAATGGATGTTACTTGTGTTGAAAAACAGCCTTTCTATTCAGGTTCTCATCTCCAGGGGGAGAGTGTGAGTGGAGATGAAGAACATCAGCTATATTTCCCTGATTTACAGGTTACCGCTCAACCTGAAACTGTTCAGCCTAAAAATTCAGTCTCACCACCTTCACCACCTCTTGATCAGCCACAAGATCAGTCTCTTGAACAACCACAAGAACAGCATGTTGATCAGCCACAAGACCAGCCTCTTGATACATCAAAATCAACCCAAAATATACAGCCAGCAGATAAAAAACCTATCCTAGTCTACTCAAGGAGAAAGAGCCCGATTCCACGCAATTGCAAGTTCAAGAATTGATTTCGGAACCAGGTACACAGTTACAATTACCCTCTCCAGTGATTGATGATTTAAATGTTCCTATAGCAGTTAGGAAAGGAGTTAGAAATTGCACTCAGCATCCTATATCTCATTTTGTTTCTTTGAATAAAATCTCTCATAAACACTGCTGTTTTCTCACTAATTTAGATACAATTCCTATTCCCCAAAACTTCAATGAGGCACTTAGAGATGAAAATTGGAAACTTGCTATGGATGAGGAAATGAATGCAGTCAATAAAAATAATACATTGGAAATTGTTGATCGTCCAAAAGACAAGAAACGAGTAGGCTGTAAGTGGGTGTACGCAATTAAGTTTAAAGCATATGGGTCCTTGAAGAGGTACAAGGCTAGGTTAGTAGCCAAAGGGTACACTCAAACACATGGAGTAGACTATTAGGAGACTTTTGCTCCAGTTGCTAAAATGAACACAGTCCGCATTCTTTTATCTTTAGCTGCTAATTTCAATTTTTGTTTCCAGTAATTTGATGTTAAAACAGCCTTTTTACACAGTGATCTTGAGGAAGGGGTGTATATGGAGCCTCTACCAGGTTTTGAGAAATATTTCAAAGATAACCAAGTGCACAGGTTAAGAAAGGCACTTTACGGGCTTAAGCAATCACCACGGGCCTGGTTTGGAAAGTTTGTGAAAGTGATGCTTGGTATTGGCTACAAGCAAAGCCAAGGGGATCATACTCTCTTTTTCAAACACTTGGCATTGGCAGTAGGAAAACTTACAGTCCTGATAGTGTATGTTGATGATATCAATGTGACAGGTGATGATGATGAGGAAATTCTAGAGCTTAAGGCTAGACTTGCGAAAGAATTTGAAATTAAAGAGCTTGGGAAACTCAAATATGTTCTGGGGATTGAACTAGCTCGGTCTAAAGAAGGCATATTTATTTCCCAACAAAAGTATATTTTAGATCTTCTACGAGAGACAGGAATGATGGGATGTAAGCCCATTGATACACCAATCAAAAAAAATCATCGGTTGAGTGAAGCAAGAGATGATGAAGCTGTTGACAAAGGAAGGTATCAGAAGTTGGTTGGGAAACTAATTTCCTTGTCTCACACGCATCCGGATATTGCATATGCTGTGAGTGTGATAAGTCAATTCATGCATGACCTTAAAAAAGTTCATTTACAGGCTGCATATAGAGTAATTCGATACCTGAAAGCTACTTCTGGGAAAGGAATCATGTTTAGAAGAGGAACAGAATTAACTGTAGAAGCCTACACAAATGCAGATTATGCTGGCTCACTCACAGATTATGCTGGTTACTGTACTTTGATTGGAAGAAACATAGTGACTTGGAGAAGCAAAAAACAACAGTAGTATCCAGATCAAGTGCAGAATCTGAGTTCAGCGCAATGGCTCAAGGAATTTGTGAACTCTTGTGGATAAAAAAGATTTCAGAAGACTTGCAAGTTAAATGGCATGGACCTATGAAAGTTGTATTGTGACAACAAGTCTGCTATAAGCATCGCACATAATCCAGTTCAGCGTGACAGAACAAAACATGTTGAGATAGACCGACACTTCATCAAGGAAAATATTGAAAGTGGACTAATCTGTACTCCTTATGTTCCAACAAATGGTCAAATGGCAGACATACTCACAAAAGGACTAAACAGCTTAACTTTCTGGAACATTACTAGCAAGCTGGGAATGGAAAACATTTATTGTCCAGCTTGAGCAGGAGTGTTGAAGAATCAGATTTTTTTACCTTTTTTAGAAGATTTGATAGCTGTAGATAGCTAATTGATACCTAGGATTCTAATTTACTAATTCACGCTGATTGTAATCTTTCCTTAATTTAGGCTGATTGTAATCCTTTCTTAGTCAATGACTGATTTATTGGAATTAGTTTATTTCCTAAAATAGGACAATGACTTTGTATATATCAGTGTATTCAGTATATGAAAAGAGATGAAGAAGATTTCTAATGTCTGTTCATGTCTTGCTGAAAATATCTGTGCTATTTCTCCTATTTCACCGGGATAAGGAATCAATGCTTCAATGCTGTCTTTCCAAGAGATTGACCAATTTTAGTGAGAACAAGTATTTTTACCTCATAGAATATGGAGAAATAAATTCCACCATCTCAATCAGTATCAGTCATGAAGCTAGCAGTAAAATCTCTTAATTCATTTCAGTTATCTCTGGTAAAACCTTTTATATATGTTCCACAGTCATTATTCAATGATCACAGACTTTCTTTGACTGCTTATATGTGTCCTACATTGTGCTTAGTCAATTCAATGTACTCGGAGTTTCTTCTCATTTTAGCTAGTACATTTTATTTTTCAGAAATATCCTCCAGAATTAATTTTAACAAAGAGGTGAAGATTGTGAGACTGCTCACTAGATGGCCCTAAATCTTGTGAACTATTACTATCGACTTTATTCTTAATTCCAACCAGCTGTCTTAAATTGTCTACACAGAGCAACCAAAAGACTTCAAGGATAAGCTTAACCAACTTGTGCCTTGCAGAATATCATTCAAGGTAAGAGGTGCTTGTTTGGCTGGGAACAGAGATTTGCTACAATGAAATATCCAGATAAGTAATTAGAAACTGATATTACTGTGTTTTATTCTCATCTGACATACCTGTTGGAAAAAATGGCGAGCTTCATCCTCTGGCACTCTACCTTTTTCAGTAATGTAGTAAAACAATTCACCAGAATTCAAATACTCCATAACCACATAGATGTGCATATTTGTTTCTATGACCTCAAAGAGGCGAACTATATGAGGATGTGAAAGCCGCCTCATGATATTAATTTCTCTTCTCACTGTATGAGCAAAAAAAAGAACCAAATCAAGATAAGGATATCTCGTTTGTCAAAACATATAATGTGTTTATAAGCTTCTAGGGCTGTAAGAAGAACTAAAACAACAACTACATCAATCAAAAAAGTTTTGTGGTGAGTTGAAAAAATATTATGGACATTTAGTTGAATAGATAAGAATAGACTTTGAAAAGGCTTTGACCAGAACTACAGTTCACATTGGACTTTCGTGATGAATAGATCATGCATTTAATGAACAGCTGAGACTACTGAACTCACATTTAATAATAACATAAAAAGCAGTTGCCAATTGCATGATAATACTCTGTCTTCCTTATCATAAGATTACATGAAACAGATGAAACATATATCCAACAGACCAAGATATATCAATTGCATTTCTTTGTTATTAATTATCTATTGTCCTTAATGGCAGCCACTGACTTACTTGGAGAAAGATAGACAACATATATACCACATATACCACAACCTCACAAACTGCAGATTTTTGTCACACATAATTGGATATTGAAATTGACCTTCCTAGTGCTTGGTGATAGTAAGATACAAACTTGATAAGAATTTACAGGAAAATGTCATTCATTTATGATATAACGGACAGTGACAGGTTCACAAATCAAATTCTGATAAAATTGCAGTAAGTACAGTACCACAACATTTTACCATAAGGCCACAAAGGAGGATTGTTGTTTTACTGGGTCCAGCACATTATCAATTTAGCTATTGATAAAGGAATTATCAACAAGGCATGAATCAATTGCTGCCCTTAATACTTACCAATTTAAGGACTCAGTTTAAGATTGATTTAGCTATTGAGAAGGGCGGGAAATCCTGAAAGCTTCTCTGAGAATGCTAATGATTTCAGTTTTTATATTTATGTTCATTAATAAGCATTTGGATAGAAAAATATTCAGAAAAATTTTTGTTACTATGTGACGAAGTCTGTTCTAGAGATGATTATAATAAAATGAGAGCATGTGAGTCCACTAAATTCTGCTTATCTCAATGTTCTTATACTTCAAGCACACTTGCTCTACGATTTTGTAGTTTGTTATAGCCAATGAGATAAAAAGTCAATACATCCCAACTGCTTATCAAGGGGCTGTAACCAGATAATATATTTAAGACGCAAGAAATAAACAATTTATATAGTTGCTGATGGCAATATATAGAAATTCTTCAAATATTCAATTTAAGCTTAAGTTGTAGCGACTCTATATCCTTTCTTTCAATCAACTAAGAATGCTCTAAAGGAATCCTGTCTGTCTCTCTCTCTCCAAAATTCCTACAGATATTAATGCTGGAAAGAGATTGGGATAATAATACTTCCAGGGATAATAATACTATTGTTTGCTATCTCTGTCAGATTTTGAACAGCAATAAGATGCTATTTATCATCCAATAAATTCAGGAATTAATAAACTGAAAAATTTGCGCATGCTCTCTATCGAATCAGAGATATTTCTTGTAATGCAAATCAGTGTATTTCCATCTTTGGACAATTGGTATGGGTTATGATTTTGTAATTCGTTCAACAAATGGAGATTGCTGAACAGATAATTACAAAGTATATAGGAAGTGAAAGAGAAAGATTCTAGTGAACAAGTCAATAAACAACAGTGAACAAACTGTACTGCATTTACCAGGGGACTTCTGACAAGAAGATGTACCTTTCATTGTTTCTGTTTCATCGAGAGTTTGACGCTCAAGAATCTTTATGGCAACTTTAATCCCTGTCAAAGAATGAACAGCTAGTTTCACTTTAGCAAATGCTCCGACACCCAGAGTCTTGCCCAGCCTGTAGTTTGATAGCACATTCCTATAAGATTTGCGTTCCTGACCACCTTTTACTTCCATCTTGAATCTACAAGCAACAGATGACTGCTAGTTATTTCAGCTACGTTGCCCAAAAGAAAAGAGATTGGACATTGGAAAACTCACAGCAAGCTATGTCTTCCATTGCAGCCAAGCACATTATAAATATCAAACTACAACTTGCCAAAGATGAGTAATCAATGATCTAATGCCACAAATGATGTTGCAAAATTTGCATATGAGAGCTTTTTTGAAAAACAGAATTAGAGTGGATGGTAGGTTTGGAAAAGGCCTTCTACCGTTTCTAAACTAATCATTCATTTCAAGATATGGGACATTAAAAAACTCACAGGTAGCTATGCCTTTCAGAGCAACTACCCAAGTACTTTCAAGAAATCACAAAAAGAGATACCATTCATCAACTGTAAAGTTCCCAAAGCTCTTAAATTTTATATATGGTTGAAAGACTAAATACTTCCTTCTGGACTTTTGCATACTGTTGTAATGCTAAGATAGCTATGATAGAAACTGGACTTGAGCATACGTTATAATGTATTGTAAGCTATTATAGAAAAATCAGAGACAACGCTAACTCACTATAAATATTAAAGTCCAAGACTTGCTAAAGTTGAGTAATCAGTGATCTAATACCTCAGAAATGTTGCTAAGTTTAGATTTGTAACCTTTTTTTGCCCCCAAAACAGAATCAGAGTGGATAGTGGGTTTGAACTAACCCCTGATTACATCCATCCCTACTAAATTGAAAAGATTTCACAACTTCCTCTCACTTAGAAATGTTTAATATTGTTTATTGCTGATCACAGAAAGGTCCTTTTTGGAAGCCATTTTTTTCCTTAGCAGATTTGGAAGCCCAAAACAAAGCTAACTTCTTAGTAACCAAAGCACTACGGATATCCTTTGGTTATCTTTTGCAACCTCCATAAAGATTGATTATCCTTTACTAATTTACCTTTTGTTTAAGATGAAGAAAGCCCTTTTATCTCTTAAAATAAGTTTCCTTCCATTACCTATTTTCAAAGAGTAATATTTTCTATGAACTACATATCAAGGATTAAACTAAAAGACCTTATCAGTAGATGAATACAGTATATAGAATAGCAGATTTGAAAGAAATTGCAGAAAAAAAAATAACCAATTTCAACAGCTCCCATTACATTCATTTAATTTCTGCCAAAATTACTAAGTAAGGTTTTTAGGAGTTTAGCTTTTGATCAATTTCATATCAAGGAATAAACAATTAGGCCTTATCAGTCCATGAACACAGTACAGAACAGCTGACTTTAAAGAAATTGCAGTTGAATAGCCATTTCCAAGAACTGAACGATCAAAGCACAGACATTTAACCAATTTGAATAACTGAAAAACACAGAGACATGCAAGAATTACCAAGAAAAGAAAACAAGAAGTAATAGAAACAGAGAAACAACAGCCGTTATCAAATCTAATTACAAATACAAAGCCCCCAATAAACCCCCCCAAAAAAAAATAAAAAACTTCAAATTCCACATGCATCAACTTAAAATTCACTTAAGATAAAGATACACATAGCAAGTCCAAAGCCCAGAAAAAGGTAACAAGAAAGAACTACTTGAAGAGGCAGGAGCCTAATAACAAAACCACCAAAAAAGAAAAAAAAAAAAAAGATGACTTCAATTTCACATGCATCAACTTAAATTTCACTTGCAACAAGGATACACACACCTCGTCCAAAGCCCAGAGAACAAAGGTAACAAGAAAGAACTACTGGAAGAGGCAGAAACCCGTAATAAATGGGACAACTATGTACCCATTTGAACCAGAAAAACAATCAAGCATATCTTTTCATCTGGGATGTAACGTCAAAGCAACGCGAATAGGAACAAATTGCATAAGCAAGAGTTGGAGAAAAAGACATTCAGAAAAAAGAAAAAAAGTGGAGAAAAAGAAAGGCATGCATAAAGGACAAAAGACAAATGTGATACGATATAAAGTAGAGTTTTTGAAAAAAAAAAAAAAGAAAAAAAAAAGAGAGGAGGGAATCCCATTATAGAGAAAAGAAGCTTAAGCTTATTTGTTTTGTAGCCGTGGGAACGGGACTCTATGTCGATACGGCACCTGGTTGTGATGGGGAAATTTGATGTGTGCTGGCCTTGTCATGAAACTGTACAATTCCAACTTTTTCCCCGGGAAAGAGTTTAAAGCCCTGCTCGCCAAATTCTAGATTCTATGTTCCATTTGCAATCCCAATAAACTGAAAGCCACCCCACTGAAAGTGCACATCAATGGTCAATTGACCTGCTAAGTTTTTCAAAACTCTCATACTAACTTAACTCTCTTCTCAAACCATCTAGAATCCACCACATTTTTTTTAACATAGAAAATACGACACACTTAATATACTATTAAATTTATATTTTTATATTTATATTTTTATTCTTTAATTTGAATTATATATCATTATTATTAATAAAAATAGTATAAAAATTTAACACTTTTAGTAGACTCTTAGTTTGAAACAAACAAAATTTTTAAAACTAAATTCTCTCTTTTAGAATTGGAGGAAGTGTTAATTTTGGAATCAAATATTACGGCTGACATAAAAAAAAATTTAAATATGTCATACACCAATTTTAGTATACTTTCTAAAGTGCTCTAACAAAATGGAAAAAAAATATTCCACATTTTTGTTATATATGCAACAAGTTAATTACATAAATATTTTTTTCATTCCTCTGTATATAAATAGGTTGTCCTTTTTAATTATTTCTAACTAAACTATTTTATATGATGCAATAGATATTTAGAACATTTTTTCTTTAAAAAAAAATTATACTTAGATTCTGCCAATTGGTTAAAAAAAATCTCCCTTTAGTTATTTAAGTGTTCGCTATTTGGATCATCAAAAGAATATGTGAAGTATCAATGTTAAAAAATATGTAAAGTAATAATGTGGATCCATATAAAGAGCTTTTTCAGTGAAATGAATATTAATATGATAACTATATAGAGCTTTTCAATGAAATAAATATTTGTTCTCATTATATTTTTATTTTTTTCCTATACCAAATTAATCAAAACAGAAAATAGAAATTTCAAATATTTTTTCAGTTAGTATTTTCTACAATTTTGCAAATAAAATTATAAACTTGCCACGACTAAATTATTCATGTTCTACTTATAAGTATTTACTTGTTTTCTATGGATAGGTGACATATTTTCATACTATCTATCCTAGATAAATTTAATGATGACAATTTCACCATGAACCAGCAAACACATACAAGGTTTATGTGAATTACAAGGTTTGAAGCTTTATTCAGTTTGATACTGTGAATCTAAATATTAGTATCATGAGTTAGACTTGTTTTTCATGGAAATTGTTTCTGTCAATTTCTTATTGTTATAATCTGCAAGTGGTCCTGTTCCCTAGTACAAGTTTTCCATTGGTATTTAATCCTGGATGTAGACTGTAGTTTTCTGTATTGATGCCTAAAACTCATTTAGGGTTGTGCACCATGACACTATATCTTTGTGTGCTTGTTAAGAAGTTTTGTTCCCTTTTTTGGATTGGACCCTTGTGGTGTTGACCCCAAGAACTATTTCTAATGTGATTTCAAATAGAAAATGTGTGAATTTCATGCGCTATCTCAATGGATTTTCTTACTTAAAGAGAATAGGACAGTGAAACAAGAGATTCAGCATTGTAATTGGATTATGAAGGAAGTTATGAATGAATTTTGGATTCTTCTCTCCCAATTCCTCTCTTCCATTTTCTTCTTCTCTCTCTTCTCTGATCCTATTTTTACTCTCTGAATCTCATTTCGCTCTTGCACCCTCAAGTTAATGTGTTTGTTTCGGAACTTCAAGATTGGTTTGGCTAGTTCAAATCTTGACAAAATCTTGTCCCAACCAAAGCCTGACCAATTACTCTTTGAGGCTAAAAAATATTTCAAAAACCCAGTAGCCCACCAAAATCCTGCTATAAGGCCATAACATTAAGGGCTGGTTTTAAATGAATGAGTTGCTCGCACTAAAGTACAAAGGTAGTGGGCTTGAAAGTGTCCAGGTGCCTTGTCCAACAGTGCAAAAGCTGGTCAATTTGTAAAAAGATTCGGTTTGCATCTTAGGCTCTGCTTCTGTTTAAGCCACTTGTTATGCCCTTAGATACTTCATGCCTATTAGAGCATTACCTTTTCAAATAACCCGAGGATACATATTTTTCAGTGGGCTTTTCATCTTCTGGATAACACATATAAAAATGAACTCTCTCATGTTGCTCTCTCTCAACATTAATGAATAATTACATATTATAACTTAACCTAACAAAACCATTGAAAAACTCATAACTGAAAAACTCATAACTTAACAAAACCATTGAAAAACTCATAACTTAACAAAACTCATAATTTTTTTTAAAAAATTGACAAAATCATAAGAAATTAGGAAATACTCACATTCAAGTCAAGTAAGTCCACTAATATTTACTAGATTTTGTAAAAATATTAATGCCCTCAAATGTTAGTGATGAAATTTCAAGCCCAAAATCTACATCACTTTAATGAGTCACAAGGGTGGCTGCCCCATTGGTTCCCCTCTTGTTGGTCAAGTGAGTTACTCTTGTTAGAACTTGTATGACACCTGATTAGTTATTGCATGATCCAGTAATTATGTCTTATTTTCATGTAATCCTTTGGCATGTAAGTATTTCTGTTACTTAATTCTCCTGCCTTTTCTCTTTTAACTCATTTGATCAATACTCTTTTATTACTAGATGGCTTATTTTCATTTCAATTGACTATATATGTTGTGCCTATTTTGCTTTAGATGTCAAACATTGGAAATGATATTCATACAATGTTTGAGAGTAGTGAACAATTTGCAATTCCAACAAAATATCAAACTTCAAGCACTCAAGAGGGTAGAAATAATACCCAAAGTGAGAGTAAGTCTGAAAATCGTAGATCATGGGTTTAGAATCACTATAACATTTTTTTTTAATATTTGTCTAAAAATGAGCAAAGAGCATCATGTGTTTATTGTTAGACTGTGTTATTTTGTCCAAGTAATATGGGTATTAGTTCTTTAGCTAATCATCAAATTAGATGTGAGAACTCTCCTTTCTATAAATCAAACAAAAAATTGAAAGTGGTAGAAATGAAATCTCCAATAACTATACTTGATCAAGAAAGATGTAAGAGGGCATTGGCTATAATGATAATAATTGATGAATTATCTTTTAGCCATGTTAAAAAGGAGGGATTTTATAGTTTTTGTCATGAAATGCAGCCGAATTTTGATATTCCCTCATGTGATGCTGTAACAAAGGATTGTTACAAACTCTTTTTAGAAGAAAAGAGGAAACGGAAACAATTTTTTTGAAATTTAATATCAAGTGTGCTCACAACAAATTTGTAGAGATCGATTCAAAATATTAATTATTTGTGTTTAACTGCTCATTTCATTGATGACAATTAGATATTGCATAAAAAAATAATTAATTTTTGTCCAATTGCCAATCATAGTGGAGATTTAATTGGCAAAACAATAGAAATATGTTTATTGGAGTGAGACATTGGCAGGGTCCAGACAATAACCGTGGATAATGTTAGTTCAAATGATACTGGTTTACAACATCTGAGAAGGAGGTTAAATAGTTAGAAAGGAACAAGTTTGAGTGGAGATCATTTGCATATGAGATGTGCTATACATGTTTTGAACTTAATTTTGAAAGAAGGCTTTAGAGATTTTAATGAACATATATCTAGAATTAGACCAGCCATTAAATATATAAGATCTTCTCCAATTAGGAGTCGACAATTCAAATCTTGTGTTAAAATAGAAAAGGTAGAAAGTAGAGACATGCCTAGTTTGGATGTGGAAACTCAATGGAATTTCACATATTTAATATTGAAATCAGCATTAAAATTTCAAAAAACCTTTCAAATGTTAGAAACTATGGACAAGAAATTTGTGACAGAGTTGAATGATGAAGTGCCAACTGATTGTGATTGGACATATGCTACTTCTTTGTTACCTTTTTTGAATTTTTTTTATGATGCTACTGTTTACTTGTCTGGTTCATAATATGTTACTGGAAATGATTACATGCTACAAATTTATAGTGTTGATGCACGAGAGTAGTAATGATTTAAATATGATGGCATTCAATATGAAGATAAAATTTGATAAATATTGGACAAATTTTGACAAGATGAACATGCTTATTTTCATTGCTACTATCCTTCACCCTCAGTATAAATTGAGTCATATTTGTTGGGTTATTGATAAAAATATATGATGTTCTTTAAGCTAATGAGTTGAGAGAAAAAGTGAAGACCACTTTTTATGTAATGTATGATATTTATAGTCTAGTAACATTGGGAATAAGGACTTATACACTCATTTTGATTTCAATGTGTTAGATGTTGATACTGATAATGTAATTGGGGCTATTGTATATATGAATACATTAAATGCCGAGGAACATGATGATTCAAATAATGTTGCAGATAAAATGGAATTAGATTTGTATTTGCTTGATATAAAAGCCGATAGAAATGATACATTATTTGATATACTTAATTGGTGGAAGGCAAATCCACAAAAATATCCCACACTTGCGTTGATGGCAAGAGATGTATTGGCTATTCCAATATTAACTATGGCTTTGGAATCAACTTTCAATACCAGAGGTCATGTTTTCAACTCTTTCGGGAGCTCTTTGTCTACAAGAATGGTAGAGGCTATGATTTGTGCACAAGATTAGTTGCTCAAAAGTCATGAACCTCTCAGCATGGAAGAGTACTTGAAGGAGTTTGAGAATATCGAATCAGGTGATGAAATATGTAATTTAACATTTACTTTTGATATAATAATTTTAATTGGTTCTAGTTCAATCTTATTTTGTGTTTGATTATAGAGATAATAGGACTAAATAAAGAGCACCCAATTGTCGACATGGATGGATAAAGTGGCAATATCTTTTTAAGAGGTATTAAGTTATTTTGAAAACTTCTTCTTATTAAGTTACCTTTTTAAAATACTATTAATTAATTATTTTGGAAGCCTAGTAATGTCATTGTCTTGCCTTGTCTGTTTTCCCAATAGAACCCTGTAAACAAGAAAGTGATTGTTTGTGATGAGAAGGTGAAGAAAATTTTTGGTGGCAAGAATCATGTTGGGTTTTTGGAGATTTTGGTGGAAATGGTTTTCTGCTCTTGCTTATTGCTTAGTGAAAACTGAAAATTGTTGTGATTCTTATGGTGGTTTGGTTCCGACATGGAATATTTATATAGTACTATGTATGATTCTGCTGCGATGAGTCATAGTAGTGTTATCAGTTAGACTACTTCTTAGAACTCATTTGTTGAAACTTTCATGTCAAAATTTAATGACTTAAGGCCAATGGCAAAGGTGACTTTTGCAGGGATGCTGTACTTTTTACTGCAGTCAGGAATATTGCCGTCTAAAACATGTGCTACTTTGATTGTTATTGTTGTAACCTTCCCCATCACATCACTATCTGTTTTTCTACCATAAGGCTTTAAATTCCAAGAATGATCCATGCTATTAAAAAATCTCAGAATGAGATGAAACCAATGAAGAAAATAGTCGATGAGTTGCCATGAATTCTAATGTCCCCATTCATCTCACAGATATCTGATCTTTTTCGTGTGAAATTGCAAATTGGTTTGGCTTCTTTTATTATGTAATCTGGACAATAAAAAAGGAACAATGAATAAGAAGCATATATTTCTCATAAGGAATGCTCAAAAGCAAGTTTCCAAGATTATATATGTAACACAGATGCTGCTCAAATTAAACAAAAGCTAAGCTCAACATGTTGATTGGATGAAAGCAAACACTTGAACCCAACTATCATGTAAGCATATAACCATAATCAAGAAAATGGCAACGGTGTGTATAAAGTAGGATCATTTTAATAACAAAAGTGAAATCTCCTAGCTTAAAAAAAATGTTAACGAAATATATGGAAGTAAGATGTTGAAATCAAACTGGCTAGAGGCTACTAGCAGATTAAAAAAAAAAAAAACAGAGGATAAAAACGGATCAAATCTGATCCGATCCAAAATTTGATTTGATCTCAAATCATGATGCAAAAATTCGATGTAGATCAGATCGGTTAATTTCAACAACACTAAATATATTATTTTTATGTGTGTATATATATTTTTTACTAATATTAAATAGAATATTAATTTATTATTATGTTATTTTTTAATTATGATTGGACTATATTTATACTAAAATTATAATAATGAAATTTTTAATTATTATATTTCAATACTAGTTATTAATTACTATTAGCTTACTATTTTTTCTTTATTACTTATGAATTATTATTTATTCACTTATAACTTTTTCATTATAATATATTATTTAGTATTTATATACCATTTTTAATTTGATATATATAGTATCTTATACATTTTAAATTATATTATGTAAAAAAATCGGAATTAAAACATCATAATTGAAGTTTTATTATAATTATATTTATGCTTATTATAAAATGTGTTACAATTAACAATATTTATATTTATAAAATAATAAATAAAATACTTTTTATTAAAAATGGATCCCATTGGGTGTTCACAGAGAACGGTGCAAGGCCAAGTAGGAGGCGAATGAAAGAGAGATAGGTGCCAAGGCGGGTGAAAGGTCAAGAGTTTTATAAATAAAGCATGCGGCAGAGAAGACTTACCCAACCTAAACCTGCTCCGTTGCCATCTCTAAATAAGCTAATAGTAACATTTTCTTTTATATTTTGGATGTGCATGGAGCAATAATATGACCCTAAATATTAACCGCATTAGATTGAATTACTTATAAATGTGTACTCGATTTATATAATTAATAATTGGTTAAACTCTTTTTATTACCTTCTATATCTTTCATGATCACACAAATGGACAAATTTTATAGGATTCTTCATATAACTACGGTTTCTTCGAAAGAGTCAAGTTTCCTTTGTTACTTTTTTCACGTGACTAAAACTTGCGTACTGTATTGATGAGTGTTCTATACAATTGTTCTTCAATTTGGCCATCTTCGAAAGGGTCAATCAAATTTGGGTGGGTTTATTTAAATTAAAGTTTTAATTAGTCAACACTTTACTTTTTTCAAAAAAAAAAAATTTCATTTGTCATTAAGGATATAAAATTTTATAGTTGATGATATTTTTTGAGATTTAAAATGAATGTTAATAATAAAATGAGAAACGTCCATATTATTGCCCATTTAGATTTTGACAATACAATTACCTCAATGGACTATAATAAGATGAATTTACAATGTCGTGCCCTTCAATGAATTGCAACTTTATAATACCAGAAGTTTCTTTTTTGTTTGTAAGAAAAAAATAAATATGTTTGGATTGTGATTTATTTAAAAAAATTTGTATTGGAATGTGTGAAAAGGTTGGTGAGTATTTTTTTGGTAGAAAAAGTATTTTTGAGAGAAAAATAAGAGGGAAATTTTTTTAAAATTATGTGGGAGGAATTTTAGGTGAAAATTTAAAATTTAAAATTTAAATTTTGAAATAATTTTTTTTTTTGAAAAAAATTAACTTTTTGTAAATCAAAACGAAATTCAAATATAGCCAAAAAGAATTACAACCACGACAAAAAAAAAAATAATAATAATAGCAGATGCCCACGGTATGATTGTGTCCTGACAAGGCGGACATAGTTTTACTTGCTATGTTATGACAAATTTGTTATTTAAGCTATTGTGATTCAAATCTTGCAAGATTTTAATGCATGCAAAGTAATAGTGCAACGTAGTTCTCAGAATCTATTATCACTAACAAAAATTAGATTACGATGAAGATTTGGTCTGATTTACCCCTCATATAATATTGACTCTTTCTGTCTGTTTTACTTATTATTTGGAAGTAATTCTTCAAAAAGTAAGTAATAGCATCTAAACCGTTATGGCTGGTGGTTGGTCATTATATGGTATAACATAAATAATTTTGAAAACATTTTATAATTCTCAAATACTAATTATTACAAAAAATTATCCGCTAAATTTTTTTTTTTTTAAAAAAATTGATTTGGATGCACTTAACAGCGCTGTAGCGTTGCACTTGATATTTTCTAAGTTAAAACCAGCTATTGGAAAGATCAATATATCAAACGACTAAACTAAAACATAACTATAGGATGGAAAACGAAACAACTATATCCTCACCACCAAAAAATAAAAAATAATACTTCATCTATCTCGTAAAAAGGAATTTACTTTAAAATAAATTCTTATGTTATTTTTACTAAAAATAATTATACATGAATCACATTCAAAAAATAAGGATAAAAAAAAATTATGTATTTAATATTTTATTTAATTATTTTTTTTATAACTTAAAAAAACAATTATAACTTTTAAAGTAGAATTTTTTTAGACGAAAAAAAAAATAATGAAAAATTAAAGAGGTTGAAGGAATTATCAGATGGATAAGTTAAATGGTACCATTAACGTTATATCTACTATTAAGAGGTGCACGTGGAAATGCTCTCAATTTCTCCGTGTGATTTACAATGCGATTGTGTGTGCGAGTTGTGGTAGGTGAGTTTAGAGTTCATCTTCGGATTTTAGACATTAGTTCTGTGTTGGTACAAGGTTGTTGTGGTGGAGCTTGGGTTGTACGTGAGAAGATGGCTATGAGGGATTCTGAAGTTTGGGAGCTGGAGGTGTCATAGATGGTGCAGCAACTTCAACTGTTTGTGGTGGAGAGGGGCAGGGTTGCATTGGTGGAGGCTGATGTACAATCTGGACAAGAGGAGGGTCGGAGGAGTTTGCTGGGAAGGATTTTTGGGGACAAACCAACTCATTTGCTGGGATTGGGGAGTATGATGAAGGCGATTTGGTCAGTGGGTAATCCGTTTCAAGTTCAGGAGCTGGGAGTAAACTTTTTCCAG
Organism: Gynochthodes officinalis; assembly: GCA_020080225.1. Lineage (NCBI taxonomy): Eukaryota > Viridiplantae > Streptophyta > Magnoliopsida > Gentianales > Rubiaceae > Gynochthodes > Gynochthodes officinalis. The sequence goes on along the minus strand of CM034615.1, from coordinate 30,968,393 downwards.
TTCATTTTCCATACCTTGGCAGATAAGAGGAAGGTTTAGGCAGGAAGAGAATGGACATATAACTGACAATACTTGGTGTTGAGGGAGTGGGCGCCGATGGTTACTAGTCTTGATCCTGAATTCTTGAGGGAGCAGATTTGGGTGTAGGTTTGGAATTTGCCTCACCATTGGATAAGTGTAGAGACAGGGACTTGGATTGGGAGCTTATTTCCTCAGTTACATGAGGTGTTCATTCCTGAAGGGGGTAGTGTGCATGGCCGACACTTGAAACTTTTAGTTTCCATTGATTTGAGGCAGCCACTTCTTCGCGGTACTAAGGTCTGTTTTCAGAATTTTTTTAATTGGGTGTTGTTCCAATATGAATACCTTCCTGCATTTTGTGTTTACTGTGGGAGGGTGGGGCATGTGCAACATTTGTGTGTGCAGAGAGGGGAGGATGAAAGGAGTAATCATCTTTGTATTGGCCAATTTGGGGAGTGGCTTCGTGAGGGGGTTGGGTTGTCGGGAGGGAAGGATTCTGTGACTAAGGCTGTGATAAGGAAAAAGAGTGGGTTGTATGTGCCTAGGTAGGTTGTGATGGGTGGTTTTTAGGGGGGCGAGGAAGGGGGTTTGCCGATGAGAGGAATACAGGATGATTTCTCATCTTTCTCGGACCTTTGTTTCCTCATGAGCTGACTGAGCTTGCAGAGACAAAAGAGAGGTTGCAGCAACTGGATAGGGAAGTTAGTACAGAATTGGTTTAGGCGGGAGAAGGTGTGGTTAAGGATTTGGTTAGTAGTTGCTTGGAGGAGGAAGAGAGGTGCAGTTTTTCAGGTGCTATGCAATTATTGAAGCTGAACGTGCATCTATGCAAGCTGCTGAAGTAGGCACCTCTTTCATCTTTGGAGGTGCGATGAATGCTCAGGAAAATCATGTGTGTGCACATGCTATTGTCCCGACATTGGACTAGCACAGACAGCCTCTTCTTTTGGTGTTACCAGATTATTCAGCAGCCTTATTCGGCTGATTTGCTGGAAAATCATGTGCTTGCACTTGATGGTGTCCCGATATTGGACCAGCAAACACAGCCTCTTCTTTTGACGTCATTGGACCAGATTATTCAGTAGCCTCCTTTGGCTGATTTGCTTGTTTCTGGAACTGCCACGCCATGTCAAGTGGATGATCAAGGTGGCATTACTGTTTTGGATCACAAATGGCCAACTTGGAGAAGGCTAGATGGCCGATTGAGGTTTATTTCGTGTGAGGAATTACGTCTAGAGCCTTGTGTGGGAGAGAAGCGTGCGTGTGCTATTGCTATTGGGTTTGATGATGAGGTTGGGAAGAAACCTAAGCAAGGAGCCTAATTTCAAGGGGTGCAAGGGACCGGCCCTCATCGGTCACAAGCAATTCAATGTAGCTTGGGGTGTGGAATTGTCGAGGCTTGGGTGCAGTTTTTACAATTTTCCAGTTGAGGGAGTCTATTATATCCCAAAGATCCGAGGTACTTTTTCTTGCAAAAACTAAACAAAGAAATGCTTTTGTTGAGAGGGTGGTTAGGCAATTGAAGTTTGAAGATAGGTGGAATTATGTTCAGCTTGAAGGCACTCGGGGGGGAGGGAGGGGGGGGTTGTTAATATGTTGGGCGCCTCAGGTTTCGGTTATGAATATAGTGACTACTTCGTTTTGTGTACAGATGCAATATAAACTTGAGGGTGATGCAAGGATAAAGTGGGGTGTTTTTGTGTATGCAAGTACGGATGTAGTGATGAGAGAGCTTCAATGGAGTTATTTGGAAATGAGAAGAAAAATTGGGGGGATTGGTGGGTTATGGGTAGGGACTTTAATGATATAGTACATCCAAATGAGAAGATGGGGGGAAGAGCTAGAACGGAAAATAGTTGTGCTTCTTTTCAAGGCTTTATACATAGAATGGAGATGGTGGATCTTGGGTATGTTGGCTATCCGTATATGTGGAGTAATAATATGGTTGGGGAGGGCTTTGTGGAGGAGCGGTTGGATAGATTATTTGCTTCCCCAATGTGAAGGTTGGGTTTCCGAATGTTAGGGTACTTCATTGTGACAAGCAGGCTTTGGATTATTCGTTCCTTTTTTTGGAAAGGGATCCTAAGCTGTAAAGACTTCGGGGCCATTTTGTATTTGATAAGAGATGGGTTAAATAACAAATCTTCAGGAAACAGTGGTGCATGCATGAAATAGAGACAAGTGAGGGATGCAACAATATATATTAAGCTCTAAGATTGCTAAATGCCGATTAGAGCTACTGAAGTGGAGCTTCAATTCAGGAAATAATTCTGCTAGGAGGATTAAAGCTCTTCAAGCTCAAATGGAGGTTTTGAGTAGGGATGGAGAATGTAGGGATTGGAGAATATGGAATGGCTTTATGAATCAATTCCGATATAAGTATAAGGCGGAGGAGAGATATTGGCAGCAGAAGTCAAGAAATCAATGGCTGATGAAAGGGGATAGCAATTCTAAATTTTTCCATGCTTCTACCATTCAGAGGAGGAAAAAGAATAGTATTGAAAGTTTGATCACAACTGAGGGGAGGGTGTGTTTCACTAAAAGGGAGTTAGAAGAGAAAATTATGGGGTACTTTGACAAGTTATATACTTCTAGTCAACCAACTCAGTCTTCTTCTTTGTTGGAAGGGTTACCTCAATCTATCATTCAAGCCATGAATCGAACTATGATGAGACCGGTGAAGGAATCTGAAATGCAAGTGGCCCTGTTCCAAATGAATCCTAATAAAGCTACTGGACCAGATGGTATGACTCCTTTATTTTTCCAAACTTGTTGGAATGAGGTTAAATTTGATATTTCAATGCTGTGAAGGAGTTTTTTCATAGTAAGAAATTGCTTAGGAAACTCAATCATACTTTGATTACATTGATACCTAAAGTCCAATCTCCTGTGTTAGTAACACAATTTAGGCCCATTAGTTTGTTGGTGAATAGTTTGGTGTGTGCAAAAGTGTGTCAAAATATAGCTCAAACTCACACAAATTTACACCTAAACCTCACATAATCAATTGTAGTAAAGTTTATGGATCATTTTCCACAGAGAAGGGGACAAAACAAGAATTCAAGTGCAATCAATCATTTGCTATCTATGTTACCTAATGCAATGACATAGAGAGTGATATTTAACTAAGAAGCATGAAGAGAAGTATGCAAATAAATGGGAATACTAGAATCTAAATGCTAAGTTAAACAACTCAACTAAAACAAGGAGAGAAACACACAATTGAGGAAGGAGGGCGATCCTTGGGTTCAATGCAAGAGAAGGCTACTTCGACTCCCAAGGGCAACCGAGTTTAGGGCACATAACTAAGTGACTACATCCGTTCGCTCCGAATCTCCTTTCGGTCTCATCGGAATTGTAGAATGAGGAATCTCCTTTCGGTCTCATCCCTACCTAGTGCACATTAGCGCCTATGGCTTCCACACAACTCTAATGCACAATTTTAGCCCTAGATGTTTTAGCCAACTACTTCACATTCCCTAGTTTAAGCATTTAATCTAAGAAAGCCACATATTTTTACTCCATATCTCATTTCGGTCTCAACGAAATTAAAGGATAGAAGATCTCTTTTCGGTCTCACTTCTACCTTGTGCACACTAAAACCTATGGCTTCCACACAATTTTAATGCACAATTAAGCTCATGTGGTGGTTATTTCTTGTCTCAAACACCTAAATTTTAGTGAATGCTAGGTAGTTCCTCCTACTTTTGGCCTAAATTCATGCATATCCTAAAACACACACAAACACCAAGAACACACACTAAATGTGGCCACATTCAATGCATGTCATTCATTTAATACAAGTAGGAAGACTTTAATTAATGTAAACCTATCACTCTACAACCCACAAGGAATCAAAATAAACCTAAACCCTACATCAAGCACCAAGAATCACCCAAGACAATTTAGCCACTCATGGCTTCAAGCAAACAACAACCACAAGGAGATATAACTATTAAGAGCACAAGGAATTGAAAGAAATACTCCCCTTAATCAAAAGAGTGGTGATTTCGACCAAATCCTACACTTTACAAGTAAGGTTAGCTCCAAAGATTGAAATTTCCAAGAGCCACAAGAGCCAAACCCTAAACCCCCAAAAGAACTCACGTTCTTGAGTTGGGTAAAATATGAAAAATCTCTAAAACTAACCCTAACTCTCTAATTCTCCGTTTTTCTACACAAAATGGGGTATTTATACAAGTAGGGAAATTGGGGAACAATTGTGAAGTTTCAAAAACATGCAGGACTCGAAGTGCAAAACTCCACATTTGCAGTCGGAGGCTGACCGCCTCGGCGGTCATCCACACCACCGCGGTGGTCCAAAAATTCTATCCAACGCTCATTTGTAGTTGCAGGTTAACCACCACGACAGTCAGAAAATTCTGCCAACCTTTCTTTGGCTCGCGCCTTGTTCTACTTTTGTCCAGTTTTGGTCCCTTTGCTTCTAGAATTTGAGAAAACTTTCTTCATGAAAGTTTTTGCTCTCTTTCTCAGATTTCCATAGCATCTTTAATCATCTCATTTGGACATTTGCATCAAGAGTTATGAACTCCGGAAAATGGCTAATTTTTCTCCCCTTTTTCCTACAAAAAGAGCAAAAGATGAGAATCAACAAGTATAATGTGATTTCTCTTATAAACATAGCATATCTCAATGAAATTTGTGCAAAAGCATGAAAAACACATAGTTAAGTTTATGAATATTTGATTCTCATCATTTGTGTAATTTGGTTTATAAGATTGTGTCTAAGATCTTAGCAGAACGGATTAAGCTGTGCCTCAATATGTGTATTAGTCAAAATCAGTCCGCTTGGCTGTCAAATTCTTGATAATGTGGTTATAGCTAATGAGTGTGTTCATACTTTGAATTCGATGAGACAAGGAAGAAAATGGTATATGGCAGTGAAACTAGATATGGTTAAAGCTTATAATAGGGTAGAGTGGCGTTTTTAGGAGTAGGTTATGAGGAAGATAGGGTTTACGTGGGGAGTGATTATGTGGATTAGGCAATGCCTTTGTACTAGCACTTTGTCCATTAATAATAATGGTGAGTCCTATGGGTACATTAGACCAACTCGAGGTATTCGTCAAGGGGATCCTCTCTCGCCTTATCTATTTCTTATTTTTTTAGAGGGTTTGTCTCATCTGTCTCATCTTATTACACGGGCTAGGGACCATGGGGACTATAAAGGAATGAGGGCTAGTATGAATGGGCCGATCATTACACATTTGCTTTTTGCTGATGATTCGTTGCTATTCTGTGAGACAAAGGTGGGTCAGGCATGAGTTTTGCGGGGTATTCTACATCAGTATAGTTAATGTTCGAGCCAAGCAATCAATTTGGACAAGTCGTTCATGTTCTTTAATCATTATGTTTCCATGGCAGTACGGGTTGAGATTTGTCAAATAATGAGGGGAGTGAAGGAATAATCTAATGCTCGCTATCTAGGGTTGCCTATGAGGATTGGCCGCTCGAAAAGGGAGGTGTTTAATTTTATCATTCAGAAAGTGCAGCACCCACTCCAGAATTGGAAGACTCATTTCTTAAGCTTGGCGAGCAAGGAAGTACTCATTAAATCGGTGATCAATGCTTTACCAGCATATGTGATGGCCTGTTGTAAGCTTCCAGTGGGAGTTTGTAGGGAGATTTGTCATCTTACTGTGAATTTTTGGTGGGGTATGCATAAGGATGTAAGACAGAAAATCCATTGGAAAAAGTGACAAGAGCTTACTAAGGTGAAGGAAGAGGGAGGATTGGGGTTTCAGGATCTTCAACTGTTCAATGATGCTTTGCTGGCTAAACAACTCTTGTAAGTCATGTCACAACCAGATTTATTAATAAGTAGAGTCATGAAAGCCAAATATTTCTCTAATGATCAGTTGCAGTCAGCAGTAGAGAGGACAAATGCGTCGTGGTTGTGAAAGGGGTGGATGGGAGCAAGGATAACTTTGTAAGGCATGGAGCCGCATACTCGCGATGGTGTGTATTCAGTCAGGTTAGCATACCGTACTTTGCAGCAGGAGAGACAATATGCAGATCAGCAACTTGAATGTAGTAATATGCACGAGCGAAGGCATGGTATGTGGAATGCAACCTCAAAGCTGAAGGTGACAGGTAAAGTTAAGCATTTTGTATGGCTATATTGTCATAATATTTTGCTATTAAATGCCAAGCTGTACCAAAGGAAAATGCAAGTTGAGCTTTCATGTCCTTTGTGTGGAGAAGAGGGTGAAACGATTGAGCATATGGCTTTTAATTGTTCTCGCGCTAAAACCATTTGGCAGTTAGCTAATATAGAATGGGCTAAGTTAGGCCAGCATCAAGACAATTTTCAGCAATGGTGGCAAGATTTATGCTTTAGGCGAAGAGGGGATACTTGAAAGGAACAAGCTCAGTTTGCAGCCTACATTCTATGGATGATATGGAAGAGCAGGAATGTGTGGGTTTTCCAGTGAGAATGGATGAAGGCGAGGGAAATAGTGGAGATGGCGAGGCATGCTTGGTTGGAGTTTTCAGAATCAAATAGGAGTTAGCTAGGATCGGATGGTTGATCAGTAGCTGATGTGTAAATAGTGTGGGTGGTGTATAGAAGATGGAACATGACAGTGTTGTAGTCGATAGGTTGCTTAGTGTTGACTATCTTTTGCCTGTCCAGTATTTTTGTGGGATGGAGGGTAGTATCTTGACAAGTAGTCAATTCGTCTTAGCCGTACTTAGAGTTAAGAAGAGTTCAATTATGGTGGTCATTGCTTGTAAATGTTAACTTTCAAAAGTTAATAACATTATCGATCTTTTGAAAAAAAAGAGAGAGTTAAATGGTACCATCTTATAAATATACAATAAGCTATCCTGCAATTTAATTATTATACTTTGTAATAATTAATTAAATGAGTTGGACTAAAAAATATTATTAAAATTGTGTACATTGTATGATTAATGCTTACAATAGCATAATGAATAACAGAGAATAGGATGTACACATCATTTCGAGTGAAAGAAAATTGTGTGGAAATAAACCATGTCCTTGAATTTCACTTATAATGGAGATCACAAGACATTTCCCATCTTTTTTTTCTTTTTTTTTTGTGTTTGGCTTTTTTATTTAATAATGAATTGTGGTGTGTCTCCATATGATACACACACTCTCTCCCTCTCTCTCTCTCTCTCTATATATATATATATATATGAATCTATGTACATTAAAATCTTATTTTGAATTAATTGCAATCATCTATATAAAAATGGCAATAATTCTCATTCTCAATGGTTACTAAGTGGAATAAGAATTATTTAGACTTTTCAATACTATTAAAAGTATTCATTAAGATTTATCGGGAAGAAATTTATTGGGATACGAGTTTCAGGGAAAGGTAACTTATAAGATTGCAACAGAAAATTATTATTGGTTATTTATGAGGGTTTGATGGATATTTGATGGGCAGTAATAGATGCTAAATGATATTTTCATATTTTTATATGATCCTTATTAATATAATTAGTTATTTTTTAAAATATTTTTAAAAAAGTGATGGTCAATTGGCCATCACGACTATCATTTTTAGAACTCATTTCAAACAGATCGAATGAGATCAGAACAAATAAAATCGAGTCAACTTAATCTTTTTAAAACTTTGGATTGAACCAAATCGGATCCTAATCGATCAATCTGGTCCGATTGGAATGATTCTTTCCTATTCTAAATCATAATCGACTGGCCTTGTCTTCCTATACCTCATCTGTCCCTCTTCTTGTTACCACCCGCCATTCCTCTTCCCGTCGCTTGCCATCCCTCTACCTTTGGTGAACTTCACCTATATAGCTGATCGAACCTCATATACCTCAATCTTGTCTCCTTCTTGTGATTTCCTCTACTTGTTTCCACTTGGAGTTGAGGTGGTTCTGGGTAGGGATTACAAATTTGAAAATTTTCCATTTCATCTGTGTGTTTGTTTGTTGGTACTAGTTGGTTGTTTTGGGTTCTGGGTAGGCAAATCTTGACTACAGCCTCAATTTCTAGAATTTCAAATAATTTAACTTAAATTTTTATTGACTAATTGTGTTGGGTTTTCCTCAATGGCCATGGTTGCTATTGGAAGATTCTTTTTTATGCCAATATGCTTGATGATGTCTTGTTTCATAGTTATACTGGGTTTTGTTATATAATCTTTGAGATTGAATTAATAATCATAAAGCTGCCCTAAAAAGGTTAATGATATAAAGATTCTCTTATGTTGCATGCGTGGCTTTGTGCCCCAATTGTGGTGGAGGGCCATCTATATACATTTCCATAGGAAGTGTTTAAGTTGATTCTTAACTCCAAGGTTCCACACTGATTTCCACCTTCTAGTGTCCTTCATATTCTTACTTGTGGATTCTCCTTGGTTTGAAACTTTATTGGATTTAAAGAAGTCTGGTGTTTCCTTCCCAGCTATTTAGCAATGGTGGTTTTTCTTCCTCAACCCCCCTTCACTTCTGTACATCACCTGCTCTACACGCTAATTTTATCCCATTGGAAATGCTTCGTTTACTTTTTCAAGATATGGGATTTCTCGTTTCCTCCATTTTCTCAAAGCTTCTCCCCACTCAAGTTCCAATATGCATATTTAGCACTTTTGAGATATTATCTTCTTTATCATGGAATTGATAGTGAAGCCAACAATGGATTACAATATGCTACATATACCTTGCCAATTTTCTAGAAAGCATATCTACCTTCTCTTGGAATTTGTTTCAGCTACCATGAATTTTCTAGAAAGCAAATGTTGTTTGCAATTTTGTCTTCTTTCCATTTTATTTTAATGTTATATTTTCCACATTTTGCTTAGATTTTGAACACTTGTCCTAACAATTGACTTGTAAAAATAGAAAGTGAAGCAACTTCGTATTTTCTGTGGATAAATTCAAAAGATATTTTCTTTTGGTATACATAATAATTTCTTCCTAAATATCTTTTTTGCCTAACATTTAAACATAATCAATTTAGATACCAATATTTCTCTTGAATTTTCCCCCATTTTCCCTAATCATTTATCCCTAGCTGATTTCTTTTTTTTTTCTTTTTAATTTTTTTTTAATGAAATTTTGGATAGGAGGTAAAGGGCTACTTTAAGGGAAATTTGCAAAAATAGCATCTTTTGACATGACATTTGCAAATATAGCAACTCCAAAATTTTGTTTACAAATATAGCAGGTCAAGGCGATTTGACCTAGTTGAAAGACAAAAATGCCCATCTATTTGAAAAATGTGCCTGAACGATTTCATACGACCCATCAGTTGGTTCTCACTGCTTTGCCTTTAGTTCATCCACCTTCAATAACCGTTTCATCGCAGATACGAATTTCCCAACTCATTTCCCTACGTTCTTTGTCGATTCAACATCCAATTCAAACAACCTTTCTCGTCTTCAAGCATAAACATCATCAATGGCAAAAACACGAGGTCATTATCTGGCAAGAAGAAAATGGAAGAGCCAAAATGTCACAAGCCAACAGACCAGAATAAGAAGGTTAGTTGAAATTTAACTTCGTATTTGATATATAGACAGCTATATTTTTGCTTATTAACCCTGCATAAATGTTAGAAAAAATTAGACAAGTTTGAGTTTTGGCACAATCACCTTTGTGATTGGTTCGAACACTGTAAAACTATGCATATACATAGTGTTTTTGATTAATTTTGAATTGAGTTTGGCTCAGAATTTGGATTAGCATATATCCAAAAAAGAGTTGAAAATTTTCCCTATATGTCGAAAACCATGTTAATGATGAATGCTTGTTAATAAATAGGTCGATAAATATGTTGAGAACTAGGTCGAGAAATATGTCAAAAAATTTGTCGAACCCTATGTTGAACACTATGTTGAGAATGTCGAGAATTAGGTCTAGAAACATGTCGAGAACTAGGTTAAGAAATATGTTTAGAACTTTGTCGAAACAAATGTCAAACACTATGTCGAAAACTAAACAATATGTTGAGAAGTAGGTCGAGAAATATGTCAAGCATTATATCGAAAAATATGTCGAGCATACTGCCGAAAAAACTATTGAACTCTATGTCAAGTAATATGTTGAAACTAAGCACTTTGTCGAAAACTATGTCAATAAATATGTCAGATGCATTGTTGAACATTACATTATTACGTACGAGCACTATACTGATTTGCTTTATTTCGTGCAGGAACATCTCAAGGATCAAATGGTCATTGAGAGAGATTTTTTCTCCGCTCAAGTTTCGCAGTACTATTACTACGAAGCCAATATGAAGAGGATTCGATCCAAATTGACGAATATGCAGAAATAAATGCTTCGAAAGGAGAGTCATCTTGTTGAAATTGCTCTTGACCATGAGTATACATTTTGGTGCAAACAGATCATCAATTTCGTGTTGTTGAGACAACTTAAGTCAGACGAGGAGTTTGCCATTATCACCGAGCTCAAGATGGGAGACTTTGATCTTGCATATAGTCCTTATCAACTTCGTGGGTAAGAAGGTTAAATTTGGTAAGAGGGAGTTTGCCATTATCACCAGGCTCAAGATGGGAGACTTTGATCTTGCATATGCCAAATACAAAATACCATATAGTCCTTTTGCAATCACTAACTACCTAAAGCATATGGGCCAAACAGATGAGACCACATACGATAAAGTGTTCAAGGCTTACGACCATATAAAACTCAACTTATCCAGACGATGAAGTCATGTCCATGACTCTTTTGTTTCTATACACCTTTATCATTGGCTTGTAGAAGAGAACCAGGATCGAAGACAAGCTGCTTCATTTGGCCTGTGATTGGACGTAGTTTGATGAAATGCCATGGGGTGAACTATCTTATAAGGCTACTATGGATAATGTTAGAAAGGAAATGATCAATGCCTTGAAGCAGACTCGTCACCCAGAACATAGGACTTACACTATTGGGGGATTCCCAGTTGCATTAGGGGTAAGGATATCGAACGTTTGTTAAGTTTGACTTTTGTTAATGGTTCTTTCCCACATAATTAGTTATGCTAATTTTGATTTCAATGTCCCAGGTGTTCGCATATGAGACAATACCACATCTTGAGTGGTTCAAGATGGTTGAGAAGGTCGAAACCTCTAGATGCAAGCCCAAGATATGCAGATGAAAAGGATTGAATGCACAACGTAAAGATTAAAAAAAGAAAAAATTTTGGTAAAAAAGAACAGTTGACAGTGATGTATGTTTTGTTCATTAGCTAATATTTGATAATTAGTTTGCTGAATAGATTAATGAATATTATTATTTGACATATTGCACAAAGTGAAAATTATCCAAATAAAGCCAATGCCCGAAAAGAGGGAAAAATTCTTGGGTTGAAAAGAAGAGGAGGAGGTTGGCGAAAAGAGGGAGTTCGGAGGAGATGAAGAAAACTCTAAAAAAATAGCCAAAAAAAGTTTTTATGTGTCTTACAGGAAGAGAGCCATAGAAGACGAGGCTGTAAAACCTAAAAAAAGACAAAAATTAACCAATGCAGAAAGGCAGGAGAAATGAAGAGCTTTCATTGATAAGATGGTTGCACGTGTGGAAAAGTGTGAGTTTGAAATGAAAGAGATAAAAGGGGAACTCGTATTCAAGCGAGCTCATTGAGCCACACTGAAGAACAAAGTGAATAGTTTCACTACTACTGTCGAGCGTTTGATTGCCACCGTTAGCCAGATGTTTGAATATGTATATCATCTGATGGCCATGCAAAGTACGCTTAAATCCAGTTCATTTTCGGATGATGATGAAGATTCAAGCGACAATGGCCAGGGTGCACAACTCCCAAAAAATGATAAAGGTCAAGCCTGTCAAGAAGGGGATATAGAGGAAGGAACTTGTGATAAGAACGAAGGGGCCTCTGATGATCAAAAGGCCAATGATGAGGGGCCTATGTCCGGAGATAATGCTGGGTTGGATAAGGGTGACCATACTGTGGGAAGGGAACAGGAGGGAGTTAATGTAGTGGATATTGTTCATCAACTCACTAATGAACAGGCTACCTCTTAGTCCGAAACCATCTTACCAGCAGAGAGTGCTTCACCACCACCAATGAAAGAAAAGGAGACGAAAACTCCGACAGAAGAAATCTCTATAGGGCAAAATCTAGGGCCGACACTTGCCTTAGAAATGGTCGGTGCTGGGTATAATAGATTAGCTGTGCAGCCAACTCCCTAAGATGTTGAAGAAATGAAGTAGTGGATGGAGAAAGACCACCATTCTATTTGGATACGGAGGTTTTATCATTAGATTTCGAAATGTTGAGGACAATGTGGAAAAAACGATTTTGGCTCACCAATCATGTAAGTTATTTGTTTGTGAGTTTATTCTTTCAAACTTTATTACTAATGATTATCTCTTAACGACACATCTTTTTATTTTTGCAGCAAATTGATTTGTATATGTCCATACTACGAAAGAGGATCATTTGTATGGGATGTGATGATATATCCATTATGGAGTTTTATTTTACCAATATTTCCTCCTTTAAACCAAATTTGCTCCAACTCTATCATGAGAAGAAACTTGTACTTTGAAGATAGTTTAATTGGATTATTTTTTTATTCAAAGATTTCATCAATATTGAGCCACTTCTTCTCAAAACAATAATCTTCAATATTGCTCTTTAATTCAAAATATTCTACAACATCTAATTTCTCTTCTAAATTTAGATAGTCAATCTCACTCTCATCTTCTTCAACCATGTAATGGTTTCTAATTGTTCTCTTAAATTCATAGTTTCTTCTTCTTTTGTTCCCTTAAATTAGAAACCATGTTGATGGTTTTTTATTGTTCCTTTTGTTTTATCAAACAAAAAAATTTGGTTTCTTTCTCAAATAGATCCTCAATAGTTTCAACAAATAATGTAGATAATCTAAATTTATTTGTCAAATCAAAATTTTCATAAACCACTTCATTAAAAATAAATTTATTACTATCAAACTCAACAATCCACTCCATACCAGACATTGATTTTTGGAAAAAAAAAACTAAATAATCCATCACACATTAATAAAAGTAAATAATCTGACTAAAAACCTTTATACGATTGAGGATTTTCAAAGTAATTACTACACAAAATTGGTAACAATGATCTCTTCATAATTTTGTAAAATAATCTCTCTTTTCTTTGTTGAACATATTTAGACATAATCGTAATCTTTTTGCGATCAATAATATTGAACAAATTACATTATTTGAGATATTTTGCCTTAATTTTACTCCATACTTAACCATCCTGGAAAGTAGTATGAGAGTGAAAAATCTCAAAATTTTCTCTACTAATAAATCTCTGTCCATCTCACCAAAAAAAAAAAAAATGTAGAGAAATTCCTTCTATGCCTTTGATAATTTCAAATATTTTGACCTCCCTTATTGACAAAACTTTTTTTTTTTCTATAAAACAACCTAGGATCAAGAAACCAATAACTAGTGTTTCTAGTTTTGATATCACATGTGGAATATAAGACTTGTATGTATAAGAATCATGCTGTGAAAAAATGTTTGTATTAGCGCAACAAAAACATGAGTATTGAAAATGATTTCAACAACAATCCATTTGGAGTAGGGATGACAAGGGTACCTTCCTTGTTTAAACCTGGCTGGGGTGGGTTGAGCAGGTGGGGGGGAGGAGTTTTTCTCCCCCGCTTCTAAATGAGGTGGTTGGCGGGTGGGGAAGCCCGTTTATATTTATTTTATATAATATATATATATTTAAATTCTAATAAATATATTATTTATATGATTATATATATTATGTTATTAATATTAATCAGAATACTATTATTAATGTTTCTTAAATATTAGATTATATTATATTAAAATTATATTAATAAAATTTTTAATTATCATATTCCCAATATTAGTTACTACTTACTATTAGTTTACTAGTATTTATCTATTAATTGTAAATTATTATTTATTTACTTCGGTCTTTTGTGTTATAACATATTATCAGTACTTATATTTTTTTTACATTTGGATTATGTTATTTGGTTATGTAAAATTCATATGTTTAATTAGATTATTTTAATTGTTAAAATTATATAATTTATTTTAATTCAATAATTTTTAATTAAGTTTTTAAATTAAAATTTTTTATTATTGTATGATTTAAAATATTAGCATTTTAATTTTTTAATATTTTTTATTTAAAACAGAACCCCGTTAGGTATCCTCGGGGGAAACAGGGCAGGTGGTGGGTGACGAGTGGTAGGTGAAAGGATGTGGGTGGTGAGGCGCGTGACGGGATGGGGATTGACTAACTCCACCTGCCCCAAACCCTCCCCGTTGCTATCACTAATTTGGAGGCTACTCACAATGACAAAGAAATGTGTTTGGACTTCCTATAATCAAAAACTTAAAAGGCTAACAACACTTAAAGAAAAAACTCTAACACCTTAAAAAACACATATAATAGAAAGAAACTCTTACTCCTCACAAATCTCTCTCTCTCTCTCTCTCTCTCTCTCTCTCTCTCTCACTTATTTTTCTTGTAGCCTTCCAAAAATCAATAGCTTTAGATACTTTATATATAACCTCTTGTTACTAAACAATAACTAGGATTTGGAAACCAAATTCTATACAAAAACTACTTTCCTAAACCAATCAAAAACTAACTAAACTAAATTCTAATCAAAATATAATTTCCTAAATAAATTTTGTTTAATTCACTGACAAATAAGAATCCAATCTAGAACTATTACATCAAAAAAGAAAAAAAAAGTGTCTCTTATCTAGAGTTTTTAATAATAAAAGGGTAAATTACATCTACTACTCCTGTGGTTTGTAAAAACTACCAATCAAACCCCAAGATTTGAAATATTACCATTACTCTCTTAAATTTGATAAATTCATAACATTTAACTCCTTTAATCAACTAAATTCATAATATTTAGCCCCCTTAAATTCATAACATTTAACTCCTTTAATCAACTAAATTCATAATATTTAGCCCCCTTAAATTCATAACATTTAGCTCCTTTAAGGGGGCATTGGTAGTTTCTCCAAATCTCTAGGTTTGATTGGTGGTTTTTACAAACCACAGGGGTAGTAGATGTAATTTACCCTAATAAAAATTCTAATGACCTTGTAATTAATAACAGGTCGTATAATGTAATCTTATATGTATTATATCATAATAATTACATTAAATTTGCAATAAAAAGTTCAATCACCATATAATTAATAGGATTAATTAAAAGATATTTTTATCCTTAATAATTAATTTAAAGTTTGTAAGGATAAAATCTTAACCAATTCTTAATTAATATAATGGTGAAAAAACAATTTTACTTTGAATAATAATAATATTTACATTGAAAATTAGTTGACAAAACTTTCGCTTTTATATAATATATAAGAGAATATGATTTATTAGGATGATCCTGATAAATCACTTATCAGGCATCCAATCATATTATGACACATAAGATATTTTTTATCTATCATCTTATACTCAGTACTTCTAACCACATAGGAATCCCTAGTTAAAAAACTTTTACCAAAATCGAACTAAGCTACCTATGATAACAGCTCTTTAAGTGGATCAGGTGAGAATTTCCTTCCACGAATTCAACAATCCAGCTAGCCTTCTTTGAGAAGCCATTACGATCCTACCAAACATTTTGCACATCATCATTGGCGACAAGAAATTTGCCCAGGTGACTTTTAAGTCTAATAGTTTTGGCTTGGTTTAAAAACTCCATTGGTTTGCATTTTTCAAATAGGTGAATTTTTGTTTAGAATTTCATGTATCCAGGTTAATGAGTATGCAAATAAAGAGGATTCTAGCTCTTTGTCATGAGATTTCACCTCAGCATTTTTATACTTGTATTGATGATATTTGTTTCAACAGACTTCCTTTCCTTCAGTTTGGTTTGTTTTAACTCTACATTCCTGGATTGACTTGAATACATGGACATATGTGTATATTACTTGTGTACGTGAACTCCTTCTAGAGGAGTGCTTGCATTTTTTATTTTGACAATGGGAAAGTTGAAAACTCGAATGTTCTATCAATATGTCCTGCTGACATTTCCTTGATACATGGATGAGATTTATGTATTAAGTACCCTTCCTGCTTTTGATTGTAGCTACCAGGACAAAAAATTATAGTGGGATAGAGCCATAAGGTGTTGTGAAAAGTGTTGTTTCTTTTGCTTTGAACGGTGACTAAGTCGTGATGATCTGACCAAACCAGTTGACGAGGAAAGTATAAAAATCACAATGGATGATTTTTCTTAATGCCCTTCAAGAAGTTGTTCTTGCATTTGGAGCTTCAACTAATGACCTTCAATGGTTTGGTGTAGAATTTTTATGGAGCTTTGTGTGAAAAACAGATACGGAGTTCACTTTTCTTGGAGTTCTTGAATTCAGCATATTACTTTAGTTGCTCCAATGTAATCTGAAGCAAAATCAATTTTGATTTTGTTCGTTTGTTGGCTGTAACATTTTAGATGCTTTGGTGTAGAATTGAACTGTAGTTTTGGATGAAAAATAGAAATGAAGTTCACTTTTCGTGAAGTTCTTGAATTCTACATATTATTTTAGTTTCTCCAATGTAATCTGAATGCAGTTTTGTGGTTTAGACTTTGTTCCTTTTTTGGCTATAACATTTAATATGCTTTGGTATAAAATTGAGCTGTAGTTTTTGATGAAAAACAGAAATGGAGTTCACTTTTCTTGAAGTCCTTGAATTTTGCATATTATTTTAGCTGCTCCAATGTAATCTGAACGCAGTTTTGTGGTTTTGACTTTGTTCGTTTGTTGGCTGTAACATTTTAGACGCTTTGGTGTAGAATTTTTATAGAGTTTTGGGTGAAAAACAAAAGCATTTCCTGGTTTAGTGCTGAAAATTTTACCTTAATTTTTTTTTAAAGGCAGGATATATGACTCACTCATCACAAATAGTGATAACTCTTTCAGTCACATAAACCATTCAGATACTACTAATATTACATTAGTCAACTTGAGGAGGGCTTAATGCTCTGTACAGTCTAGTAAACACTTTAGCACCAAGATTTTCAATCTAATCATCTCCATTAATTGGCCCCCAAAAATATCACACTCCACTAGAATGTGTGATTCCAACTTATTCACTCAACCAAGAAAATTCACAAATTTAAGTATTCCCTCAGACTAATATTAACAAAATAAACTATCCATTTCAATAACTCATTGGCAAACTAAAACACAAGATCTTGAATCATTATACATCAAGAAAGCTCATGAATCAAATTTGTGATTCCAATACCATTGAATAAAACAAGCATGAAGTACATATAATTTTTGACAAGAGATATCCCTTGGCCTTCTCTGTCAGTAGTGAATTCAATCCTCATGCTCATTGGTATCCACAATCCAACATGACAGATTGGAAGCACCAAAAGAAGTCCCATGTGATGTAACCTATATCTTTAATTCCCTAATTATTCAACAGAGTAAACACATAAAAAATAATGTTCATGTTAATCAACAAAATAGATGGCTTTGAACAATCTTAGAAGGAAAAAGAAATCTTTATTAACATTTCAAAGCTCAAACTTCATTTGCAGTGTACCAAAAACCACGAAAAGTAAAAGTACCTCCCAATCAAGAACCATATCTATAAGTTTAGCTCCACATGTCATATTAGAACAACGTCTAAGTGTCTCCTTCATACCAATAGTCTTCACCTCAAAGTCTCTCAGATTCCTTAGCACATATAATATTGCATTTACAGATACCTTAGTTGAATGTAAGGTAAGCTTCACAAAAAAAAGAAAAAGAAAAAAGTTACTGAAATTGTGCATGTCACGTGCCTAACATAGAGAGAGAGAGAGAGAGATAGAGAGAGAGAAAGTTTATGAATATGTAAAATAAAAAAAGACATCCAACTTAAAGTAGTAGTTCTTTTAATGCCCTGGAAATTTCTGAATTGCAAAAGGCAAAGGCTATAATAATACTACATGAAAACTAATTTGTGTGGCTTTAATTTTATACAAGTAATTATGAAGTAGGAAACCATAATATGCTATCAAAGGAATGACGGGTACAAAAAGTCACTAATACGAAGTCTCCCTCACTTCACAAAGGTTACAAGATGACCATTCAACACCACTTTCGAGGTTTTTAAGGGGTTGGGGGAGAAGGACCAACAACTAGAGTTTTGCATAAAAAATTTAGGCTCAAGGCCCTCAGCAATCATTTTAACAGTAAATTCAAAAAAAATAAAACAAAACAAAACAAAAACCAAGTGGTAAAGAATAAAGCAAGGAATGAGCATAAATAATCCAAACCCACATCATCCAGTAGAATTTTTTGGACATAAATGTGGCAACCTGCTAGCAAAAGCTCCTCCTCATAAAAAAGATAAAGAAAACAGAATCCAGACATAACAGATTGGTTTACAATGTGTGCACAAAAGATTGCTTAAATTCTGCAACATCAACATTTAGACTAGAAATATCACATTCCAAAGTGAAGAATGTAAAAAAAATATAATACACAACATGATTGAAATGAAAGTCCTATAAACAAATGCCAAAAGAAGTTTGAAAAATGTCAAAGCAAGTGACCAAGTATAATGACAAATCTTGCACAAATTTTACATCATCTAAAATTAAGTAAAATTACGGGACTAATTACTCTATCCATCTCAAAGATATTATTGCCAACTCGATGAGTCCAGCCTTCAAATATGGTCTTCATTTATATTCAGTTCAAATGAGGGGTTCAACGTGGACGATTTGCTAGCTCTATCATCGCTTAAAAAACAAAAAATAAAAAAATAAATAACACACTTTAAGATTTGCTAACTCCATCATTGCTTATAAACTATAATACATATAAATAGAAAAAAAAAGTTACCACTTTTGCTTTTGGGAAGAACAACTAGTTCGATTATGTCCAAATTGTTGATACAATCCACACTTTCTTTTCTTTTTTGTTTGGCTCTCCTTGGGATGCTTATTCCTTAATGATTTAGGACGTCCTCTTGATGTTACACAAAGAGGATCTTGTAGATTAAAAGTGGTAAGAGACTCAACTTGATCATCATCCACTTGCAAAACACTATTAACCAAAAAGCCTTCATTAGTAACTTTCTTACCACCATCAACTTGCATCTCCAGGTTATCATCCATTACACCAAACTCATCACGGACATTTCTTATAGCATTTTTAACATGATCAAATTTATCTTTTGAGTTTCCTAACTCAATGAGTTCTAAAAATTCGATGATCATATTATGTCCCAATATCATCAAAGAAAATTCTGCATCTTCTAAATCACAACTTGACATATTCTCAAAATTATGCCTTTTAGCTTCTATTGTCCATCTCTCTAAAATACTATGCCACAAATAACAATTAACTAGAGATTTTTTAACCAACACAGTAAGGATATGCCTACACAAAATTCCACAAAATTCCACAAAATTCAAACATATGATAATTGCAAGTACTTTTGCCTTCTAAAGAATAAAGCATAACAGTGTACATTGGATTTTCTTTCTTGTTTTGTATCACCATATATGTTTATTTCCTCCTTCCTCACAAAACTTGGTTGTTTTATACTTTTGGCTTGAAAAAAGTTCTTCTTGAAATTTCAAAAAATATTTTCTAGTATAAATCTGGGCTACTTCCACTTCAATCTGATGGCATGTTTTTAGAATAGGCTTCGAGTTTCTTGTTTTGACATCTTTCTCCTTTTCTTTTAAATATCTTGAATTCAATGCCTTGAAAAACAAAATCACTAACTAGAGTACTTGAGGGAACAAAACCCTTAAAGAATTTGTTCATGCTTTCAATTCTTTGTGTTGTAGACATACCTGCACAAAATGTACCTCGTACATATGCGGGAATCCATTTTTTCATGGCGCTTGTACAGATCTTCTAGCCAAAATTATCTTTCAACTCATATTTATGTATGAGCTTTTGCCATTCTAGTTCAAATTCTTCGATCAAAGTTGTATTATATATGCAATGATGTAACTCAGACTTGAACGAAGGATATTTATTGAAAACATGAGCCAGGTGTTCTAGAAATTTTTGTAAAATATACCACATACACAAATGATGAGTTGTTTCAGGCAATACTTGTGCAATAGCTTTACTCATAGATTTATCATCATCCGTTGTAATAGTTTTTGGAGTAACTCCACCATTGCCTCAATCCAAGTTCTAAGCAACCAAATATAAGATTCAATAGTCTCATTAACAATTAATGCACAACCAAACATCATTAACTGAAAATGGTGATTAACCCCAAAAGGAGCAAAAGGCATGCCATAACAATTAGTCAGATATGTAACATCAAAGGTCGCTGCATCCCCAAAATATTGATAAGCCGATCTTGACCTCGTATCGGTCCAAAAACAATTTTGCATGTGATTATTTTCATCAACTTGGATAGCATAGAAAAATCCAGGATTTGTACTTTGACATTCTTTGAAATAATTATACATCGTTTGTGCATCCCCTTCTTTGAGCAATTGTCTTTTTTTATTGTGCAAGTAAGTTTGAATATCATATGATGTACAACCACTATTATTTTCACCTCCACATTCTTGACCTAAAACAGCCATGATTTTTCTTGTAGGTATGCCAACTTCATTAAGTGTATCAACAAGGCTTCTTTGAGCTGGTGTAAATTTTTATTTCCATGAAGCAAACATGCCCTCCTAGGCGTACAAAGCTCCTGATTATGCTTGTCATCAAACTTACTAATGACCCACTTTTCATTTTCTTTTCTTAAACTTATCATAGCTTTGCATCCCATTCTAGTTATCGCATGCTCCACATTAACTTCATTTTTTGCCTTGTACAAATTTTCTCTACGAAATCCTTCCTTTGAACAAACATATTCTACACCAATTAAGGATTTATCCTTACGTGAAAGTCAAGTATGATTTTATCTTATGCTACAGCCAGTTCGCATTGCATATGCCTTATAACATACATGAGCATCTTCTAAATCATCAAAAATCATACCTTTATAAACATCAGAAGGAGTACCATGTATACCCAATTTTTCTCACTATATTTTGAAACACTCTTGCAAGCTAATATATAATCAACTTCAACTGAATCATCCAATTTTTCACTCGAAGCTTCAAGAAAATTGTTTGAAGTTATGATTATCTCCTCATCAAAACAATTGCCATTTTTGGAATTCATCCTATCAATGAAAAATAGTTTATAACTAATTTATCAAGAATTTTAAAAAAGAAAACTAAACAATAAACGCTTAATAAACATGACTATTCATACATTCAAAGTTCAGAGAAGCAAGTTTTCATACTAAATTGTTCATGTTTTCATAGTTTGTACTCTATCAAACATAAATCTTTTTTTAAGTAAAAGCTTTATAAATCATCAAATTCTTACAATTTCAAGTGTACATACCTAGAGCAAAATTGATACGAATTCTCTACCAAAGTATAAAATTTGAAACAAATACCAGAGTGTAGATCCTAGTATCGTCCTCTAGGTTGAACTAACTCTTTCTTTAGCAAGACACCAGCTCCAAGATTGAAAAAGGAACTTGCTTTTGTCCATTGACACCCAAAGGAATTATCCAAAGCTCAAAGTTGCGAATTTGACTACCCTTGGAACCAACCGGCACACTTATATTGTTAAGGGAAAGAAACTCAACAAAACCTGAACATGAACCTAAGAGGCTATCCTCAAAGACTCAAAGCAAGTTCTAAACTAGAACTTAAAGAAAAGCAACAAAGCTCTTTGGTTTGTAATTAATCAAAATCTGTCTTTGCATGTGGTTGAATGGCCTTTATTTATAGATTACAATGTGCAGCTATGAGGAAATCTTTCCTCTAAAAGGATTAGAATTCCTTGTCTTTTAGGAAACTAATTACTAAAATAAATAATTACTAAAAGACTTCTAATCTAAGAAAAAGGAAATAAAACATTAAGTTGCCTAAAACTAATCCAAGGCTGGTTTGGATTGTGTTTGGCCAAGCTTGAGGAGCTTTTTCATTCAGATTTGGAAGCTTATTTAATTCATCATGGCTATGGATTTGGAAGCTTCTCTAAACATCATGGATATGGTCTTGGAAGCTTCTAATTTCGTTCATGAAGAAGAAATAATATTGCCTAAAGTTGAATCCAAATGTGGTTTGGATTAGAGAAGTGAAAGGCGGCTGAACTTGTTTTGCTTCTTACCAAATTAGAACCTTCCAAATTCGAAATTGGATTTTGATGAAAAGTGGCCTAAGGATCTTGATTACAAGTGTGAAAATTAGCCACACTCGATCCTTCATTGTCGAGTCTTCATTGATGACTAGAATGACATATGATGAATTAAGTTCGGAAGTCTTCCATGCTTTCCTTGTTGCTTTGACTTGAGTTTCAATTAATTCAATTATAAGAGATGTTAAGGCAGCTTGCATTCTTTTAATTCATGACCTAGTCATAGGACCATCAATTCCTTTCAATGGAGCAAGTTGTAGACGTATTGTGGGCGAATTTTCAACTAAACATCCAACTTGTGCTCTTAGATTTGTCTCTCTTGGACTTGGTTGAGTTGTCTCGGTTGGATGGTTGATTGTTTCAGCCTTGGCTCTCATATTTTCATCAGTCCCCCTTTCTTTGAAAGGACTCGCTCTCGAGTCCATAAACTCATCTTCCATCTCAAACAAAGAAAGATCAGAGACATTAAATGTAGCATACCACCATAATCACTTGGAAGGACAAGTTGGTATGCATTCTCGCTCATGTGTGTAATAATTTGGAAAGGACCATCTCTTTAAGGATAAAGCTTAGTCCTTACTTGCTTTCTTCCTGTATTGGAAACTTGAGCATAATGTTCATTCTTCTTGAGGATTTGAAGGCGTACGTTTGCATGCAAGTCTTGAACAAACTTAGCCTTTGCTGTACCATCAAGATTTATTTTCTCATTGCTTGGCAATAGCACTAAGTCATGAGGGGTTAGTGGATTAAAACCATAAATATTCTCAAATAGGGAATAATCACAATAATTAACACCCCTTAAAAAATAATTAACACAAATTATTTGGGAATATTTAGTAGTAAACAACGCCACACACATTCGTTACTTGCATTTAAAGTTTGATCAACATCTCTCATACAAGCATAGAAACTACTTTTAAAATTTTCAAGTGATGGCTGTATACTTTCAGTTTCATTCATGGGAACCAAAGCCTTACCTTTAGAAGTTGAAGGATTTTGTTTACTCACGGTTGGAGCAGAATTTGAACCTTCTTTTGCTCCTTTTGCCACTCCATGTGCTTCACCCTTTGTTGTTGTTGAAATTTAATAATTTCTTATGGTGGCAATGGGGCTAGTGTGATGGCTTCCTATCCTAGTTGAGGTGATACTTATTAATCCTCCCAGAATGACTTGCATCCCAAGGTTGTCCTAATAGTAGGCGTGTAGCCTGCATAGGAACAACATCACAAAGAACTTGGTCAGTAAAATTTTCAATTATAAAACTCATCAAGGTTTGCTTTGTAACACGGAGTGATCCACTTTGATTAATCCATTGTAATTTGTATGGTTTCGGATGCAAGGAACACTTGAGTTTCAATTTATCTACAAGATAAGTAGAAGCAAGATTAGTACAAGATCCTCTATCAATAATCAGCATACAAATTTGAAACTTAATTAAACATTTACAGTGGAAAATATTTGTCCTTTGATCATCGGTGTCTTCTTCGGGAAGAGCACTCAAATCTCTTATTGTAACCAAACATTCTTCAGTCAGTTGATCCTCTTCATGCCCCCAACGTTCTTTAACATCACTTGCGGCCATGTCTTCATCTAAACCATTTGACTCCTCCTTACTTTCACTTTTATAAATTCCATCACTTAAGGTAGTCATGGTTCGAGAACTTGGACATTGATAAGTCATATGTTCTTGGCCTAAACACCTAAAACATTGGATAGAAGAACTAGTGTTAGAACTATTTGAACTGGACTAAGGTTTAGGGTTGCTTACCTTTGAAGAAGTTTGTGATTTAAACTTCTTTCTATTTGCTGGATTGGATGCTTTCTTTGGGGATGCAACTTGAGCCATTGTGCTTTCCATTTGATCAAATCTCCTATGGACTAATTCTAGAACTGAAGCTAAGTCCTTAAGGTATTCTTTCATATCTTGTTCTTGTTCTTTTGGATTTTCGGCCATCTCTACACAAGTAATGTTAGTAATAAACTTTCCTACCTCACTTCCCTCTAACTAATTGCCCAAAGTATGAAACTTCTCACCAATGTAAGGCTAAACTCTTTTTTATAGTAATGGGGTTGATGAGTAGGTTCACTCACACTCAATCGCTTTTTCTAAGAGTTCTAATCAAGACAAGCTTCAAAAAATCTCAAAGAATAGACAATTAAATTCAAATTAAAACAAGAATAAAATATTTAGAGGTCAAGAAAGACAAGAAATGAAAAAAAAATTATGAGATAAAAAACAAATATAGCAAAGAATGTGAACAAGAAAGGATTTTAAGACTGAAATTTTCAAGGAAAGGAAAAATCAGGATTTAAGAGGTCGAAAAGAATTATGCAAAGTGTTTCTTTATGTGCTTGTAATGGAATAAAACTTGGTGAATATGATTGTATCTTTCTTAATAGATCAAACCAATTACAACTACGCAGCAACTTAAAATTCTGGACCAAACCAATTCCAATTAGGATTTTGGTTCCTTCGATTTTGGCAGGTTCCTTTTACAAGAAGTTTCCAAAAAATCAAACAGCTAATATCACGACTTTGAACACAATCTTGGCAAAAAAATTCAACAAATCCATGTCTTCTTAATCCAGTAATATTCACAAGAACAGATTAAGCACAAAACTAGACAGAAAATGAAGCAAAGCTCTTCGGGTTTTCTGAATTTTCAGCAGTTAGTCTTTAGAATTTTGTAGCAGTTGGCTTCACATTTTGCATCACAAATTGATAGTAAATTTCAACAAGATGAAGCCTACTTAGTCAATCAATATGTACAAGAACAGATTTAACGTAGAACTTGCAGAAACTTGAAGGATACAGAATCAGGGTTTTCTGAATTTTCTTTCTTTAACAAGTTCAGAATTTTTTCCAGCACTTGGTTTCTTACTTTCGGCAGCAGCAATCAACAACCCAAAGTCTCCATCAGTAACCAATATTCACACAAAAAGAAAGAGCACAGAACCAAGTTGTAATACAAGAAAAACAAACGACGAAAACTGGACAGAATTTGGCAGAAACTAGAGCAGAATTTTGCGATTGAGGTTTTAACAATTTGGATGGAGATTGTTATTTTATTTTTAAGCAAGAAAATAAGAAAAGAATTAAGAAGAGATTGTGAGCAGAAACAAGAACTCAAATATACAAAACAGAAACGAAACAAATCAAAGAAACAGACACAACATAGGCGATGGGAAAAGACAGAAAAACTGGGCAGAATTCTGGATAGAGATTTTTCTATTTTTTTGGTTTTAAGTAAAAAATAAGAAGAGATAAAATAAGAAAATTCATAAGGAAGAACAATACTTATCGCACACAAGAGCTGTAAGTTGGAAACAAAACAAATAACACAAAAAAGGATATGAACAACTTAAAGGAGCAACCCAAATGCAGCTTTGATACCAAATTGATACGAATTCTCTACCAAAGTATAAAATTCGAAAAAAATACCAAAGTGTAGGTCCGAGTATCATCCTCTAGGTTGAACTAACTCTTCTTTTAGCAAGACACCAACTCTAAGATTAAAGAAGGACCTTGCTTTTGTCTACATGATACCTGAAGGAATTATCCAAAATTCAAAGTTGTGAATTGGACTACGCTTGGAACCAACCGGCACACTCAGATTGTTGAGGGAAAGAAACTCAATAAAATAGCTTAAACATGAACCTAAGAGGCTATGCTCAAAGACTTAAAGTAAGTTCTAAATTAGAATTCAAAAAAAAGCAACAAAGCTCTCTGGTTTGTAATTAATCAAAATTTGTATTTACATGTGGCTAAATGGCCTTTATTTATAGATTACAATGTGCAGCTAAGAGAAAATATTTCCTCTAAAAGGATTAGAATTCCTTACCTTTTAGGAAACTAATTACTAAAATAAATAATTGCTAAAAGACTTCTAATCTAAGAAAAAGGAAATAAAACATTAAGTTGCATAAAACTAATCTAATGCTGGTTTGGATTGTGTTTGGTCAAGCTTGAGGAGCTTCTTCATTCAGATTTGGAAGCTTCTTTAATTCATCATGGCTATGGATTTGGAAGCTTCTCTAAACATAATGGATATGGCCTTGGAAGCTTCTAATTTCATTCATGAAGAAGAAATACTATTGCCTAAAGTTGAATCTAAGTGTGGTTTGGATTAGAGAAATGAATGGCGGCTGAACTTGTTTTGCTTCTTGCCGAATTAGAACCTTCCAAATTCAAACTTGGATTGTGATGAGAAGTGGCTTAAGGATCTTGATTACACGTGTGAAAATCAGCCACACTCGATCCTTCTTTCTCGAGTCTTCATTGATGACTAGAATGACATATTGTGAACTAAGTTCAAAAGTCTTCCATGCTTTCCTTGCTGCCTTAACTTGAGCTTCTATTAATTCAATTATAAGAGATGTTAAGGTAGCTTGCATTCTCTTAATTCGTGACCTAGTCATAGGACCATCAATCCTTTCAATGGAGCAAGTTGTGGATGTATTGTGGGTGAATTTTCAACTAAACATCCAACTTATACTCTTAGAGTTGTCTCTCTCGGATTTGGTTGAGTTGTCTTGGCTGGATGGTTGATTGTTTCAATCTTGGCTCTCATATTTTCATCAAAAATGGATAAATGGATCCTCAAGTTGATACTTGCCGTGAGGTTGTTGTCAAGTATAGAAAGCCTAACTGGTTTTTTTGACAGGTATTCTCGTGGGATCGGAACTGGCGGATGCTATACCAGTACTCTAAGGAGAATTCACTACTTCCCAACAAGTACATATTTAAGCAAAATTAGATAATCACAAGTCACATCATCAAAAATTATTTATCAATGGTCAATGATTCTTCCCGATGGTTACCAATACCCTCCCAGTCAAATTCCACGAAAGAGGTGCTGGAATTAGAGATATAATTAAATTAGCTGCGGATTAAATACAGGACAAACCAAGTTCAAATTTCAAGTTCTACATCACTGAATGCAAAATTCACTACTTCTCAACAGGTACATATTTAATGAAAATTAGATAATCACGAGGGAAATCATCAGAAATTCTTTTTTCCTGAAATTGTTCAAAGAAATAGAGATGGAGAATTCACCATGGGAAGTGGCTGCGTAGAAGATGGAGAAGAAGATTGTTATGCCGTTGTAAATTGCTCAAAGCCTCTATCTTTAAATTGCTCAGAGCAAGTTTCCTGTTTTCCTGATATTGCTCAAAGAAATAGAGATGTACCAAGCTCTTGCAAATTAATATCTAGGGCAAGTTTCATTTTCTTAGTCTTCCCCAATTAACATCTAGGGTGAATTTAGAGAAACAGAACTCCCGCGGTGAACTCTTCTCGCAGAAGCCCCGATTGGTTTCTTTGGGGTGCGTTTAGCTTTGTTCTTGTCAAGCACGGCTTTGCTTGACAAATTGATTTGCTTGTCTTGCTGCAATTTTGACCCTTTTGATATTGGGTGGCTTTTGTCAAGAACGGATTTGTTTCTGTGAAGAACGGCTTTGCACGGCTGCGGGTTGGTTCGGCTTTGGTAAAAGTTTTT
The DNA here is from genome assembly GCA_020080225.1 of Gynochthodes officinalis. NCBI lineage: Eukaryota > Viridiplantae > Streptophyta > Magnoliopsida > Gentianales > Rubiaceae > Gynochthodes > Gynochthodes officinalis. Next base: position 30,940,680 of record CM034615.1, on the reverse strand, counting down.
TGACCAAGGATTCCTATGTAGTTAGGAGTACTGAGTATAAGTTGATAGATAAAAAATATCTTATGTGACATTATATGATTGGATGCCTAATAAGTGATTTATTAGGATCATTATGATAAATTATATTCTCAATAGATAAATACTAGTATTGGGTCCTAACACAAAGGCACAGGTGCCCATTGTTTACTATTTTCTTTTAGTTTATCTTTTAATGTGTTTGTGGTGTTTTAAATTTTGGTATGAAATGGTTTTATATAAAATAATAATAATTAATAATACATATTGTGTAAAATAATATCTTATTATAATAATATAATTTGGAATACTGGCTTACTTTGTAAAAAGATATGTGTATTCTACATTAGGATTTTGAGGTCTTTTTTGTTTGTAAAAATTGTGAATACAATTTATATGAAAAAGATACATATTCAACCCAATTGATCATGTTGTTTAAAAATGAGTGTAACATATTATAATTTTGGATTAAAATAAATAATTACTTTGTAGTGGTGAGATCTTCCAATCATATTATATACATATAAAAAAGTGGAAAGGGAAAAAGTTAAAAAAGATGGGACTTACCAATCATACTATATACATATAAAAAAAGTAAAAAGGGGAAAAATAAAAAAGAAATCACGCAGTAGTAATGGGTAGGGCTGGACATGGTTTGGTTAAACCGAATAAACCAACAGAAAAAATCTAATCGAAAAACCGAATAAACTAAACCGAAACTGAATTCGGTTTTGTTTTAACCGAGTTGAATAATTTATTCTGTTTTCGGTTCGGTTTATGGTTTGGGGTTCTGAAAACTGAACCGAACCGAATAAATCAAACTAAATAAAGAACTGAACCGAATAGGGAAACCGAATGGAATAAGAAAACTGAACCGAATAGGAAAACCAAACCGAATAAAGAAACTGAACCGAATAAGAAACCGAATAAACCGAAATTTATAAATATATCATATATATAATTTATATGTATGAATACAAAATAATTAATATAAATATACAATATATACTAAACAATTCTAGACTTTGTAGACTTGTAGTTATGCATGTATATTTTTGTATAATTAATTTATTGTTATTATAGAATTTATCATGTATAGACAATATATAGTGTATACTAAACAATTTATACTTTATACTTTATACTAGAATTTATCAATTTATTTAAAAGTTAAACAAATACGAAATATCAAATTGCAAATAAAGAAAAATAAAATAATGCATAAGTTGTTAAGCATATAGAAGCCTAGAAGGTGACAAGGTGTATCGTGTAGGATATACTATATAGCATGCAATTATTATGTTTTATATATTTAACTAGAATCAAATATCATAGATTCATAATATCATCAATGATTCAATATAATAATCAATAATTAATAACTTATTGGTGTTAACTAAGTGATTACTTAGTATTAACTATTAAATGACTGAGTGTTGAGTGTTTGAGTAATAACTAATAAGTAATAACTATATAATATTTAGTAACGGTTATTTATTCAAAATTCTAAATTATGTACAATTAGCAAACTAATTAAAGGTATTTAAATCGAGTCAAATATCATGATAATTAATGCTTATAATTAGTTATTATTAATCAAGTAATTATTATTACAACTAAGTACTAACCTAGTTAAACTTATAACACTAAGAAGTACTAACATAGTTAATACTAACTTAGCTATAGTAATAAGTTAATAACTAATAATGATTAATGAGTTCTAACGAACTAAGCACTAAATTAGTTAGTATTTATTTAATACTAACTTAGTGTTGAGTAATACTTAATATACATAAGTTAATAAGTAATATTTATAACTAATTATTATTAATTAAGTAATTATTATAACAACTAATTATTATTTGATTAAACTTATAACAATGATAAATACTAACTTAGTTAACACTGATAATTAGTAAATTACTAACTAAGCATTAATTTAGATAATACTATCTTAGTTTTGAGTAATAAGTACTAACTTAGCTAATGCCTAACAGGCCAATAGCATAATACTTACATATTATAACTTATAACACTAATAAATTAATAATTACAATATGCAAATGATTTTTATATTACAATTACAAACTTAAACAGTTAAACTAAATAAGCAATGAAGATATAATATCATATTTTGCTATTTGATTATATTAATTATTAAGTGGGTAAATAAAAACGTGATGTGTTAATTGACAATTTGTTAAATATTTTATTAAAGTAGCGAGTTTTAATTGAAGGTTTTTGTGAAGGAATGTGAAGGAATTTGTTTAGGAATAGTTCAAAGAAAATTATTTGGGTTTTAGTTTTAAAAAAAAAACTGAATAAAAAATTCAGTTTATTTGGTTAACCGAATTTTTTATTCGGTTTCAAACCGAATAAGAAACCGAATTTCTTATTTGGTTTTATTCGGTTTCAAACCGAATTGAATCGAAAACCGAATAAGAAATTCAGTTCGGTTTTATTGTTCTTATTCAGTTTTTGGTTCGGTTTTTGGGTAGAGGGTTCAAAAATGTCGAACCAAATAAATTGAATAAACCAAAAAACCGAACCATGACCAGCCCTAGTAGTGGGATCTTCCAATCTTCCAATACAGCACAAAAAGAGTAAATATATATATTATATATATTTTTTTAAAAATAGACTAAATAAAAAATTGTAAAAAGGTGCCTTAGTTTTGAGAATTTTAAAAAGTAGATAGGCAGAAAAATAAATGAATAAATAATGATAGAAAAAAGGTAATAGAAAATAAAATGAAAAATATAAATGTAAAAAAAATGATTAAATTAAAATAAAAGTAGTAAAAAAATAAAGTAAAAGTGAAATAAGATTTCTAAAAAACCATCCCATAAATAAAAGATGGTTCAACAACTATTCTACGTCATTCACTATATTTTATAAGTTCATCTGGCATTTTTGTGTGTGCAAGTTTGGCCTCTCCTCTACACATCAAAATTTAGGTGGTTCACTATAAAAAGATTTTACACCATAATGTTCACAATCACGTACACTTGGTAGGATGCTTGCTTCTTCTATTATCTTTTCGAAACAAGAAGGTGCTATTAGCAAAGTGGAAAAAAACATATAAGTACGATTTTTTTTTCTTTTTTTATTCATTTTTATACTAAAAGTTGGCTTAGTCGAGTAATAAATCGTACTTGTATTAATAGCAGCACGATATCGTTCCTTTTCTTTGTATTTACTTTATGCTTGTTTTCCTTGTACATAGCTGCATATTCTAAGCAATTATAGGCATTGTGCTGATCAAACAAATAACCACAAATTTATTAATGCCAAGAATCAAGAATCAAAAATCTAATTAGATAAAGAATAGTGGTTTGCAATAATTCTCTCAAATTCCAAAAACAATTTCGCTCTTATAAAAAATGTGATTACATCCAATTAAAATTTAGATTTAGATAAATTTTTATCATATATCAATTTGGAACTTAAAAAAAAAAGAAGCTCAAAACAATAAAGCTTACTTTTTTTTTAGTAAGTTTAATACTAAAGACAAAAAGAAATCAATTAACTATATATATATATTAGTAGTCGAATCAGCTTAAATAATGAAGTTCAAATTATTCTTAGTGGAATATTGGAAGTAAAAAAAATGTTATATGTTGACATATGAAAAGAAATTTTTTAATACTTTTTGTATTATGTGTAGATAGAAGTAACAGGTAACAACACACAAAAACTAATTAAGCAAATATTAATTTTAAAATTTTTAAAAAATTTTTGATGTGTAATTTTTAAGAATATGCAATTTGTATTTATTTTAAATATTTTAAAATTAATTATATTTATATTGATAGTTAAAAGTATTTATATCAAAACTACTGGTTAACAGATAATGCGAAGTAACAAGAAGGAAGCAACTGTTAACATGAACCGGACACTCTGATTGATGGTCAAAAATTTAGGGAACCACCCATCATAGTTTAAGTGAAAAAGTTAAAATGAGCAACCACTATTTTTTTTTTCTCCTAAATCTTAAAGGGTCCAAACCAACCAAATGCTTCCTATGAGGAGCAAAGGTTTCTTTTTCAAACATTTTAGCCCGAAATTTTTTTAATTAACTTTCTACTTTGAAAAAAGAAATGTCTTGAAGACAAATTAATTCTAATTTTATCAATTTAAATTTTCTTAACCCGTAAAGAGTTTTTTTTTCAAAAAAGCTTTATGTTCAAAATTTAATTTGACAACTATAATGGAATTGTTAGTATTAATATAAGTATCGTAGTGAAAATTTGCCTCCAACCTTGAATTATTCAAATTTGTCGAAGGGCACCTAGTGATTATCGTTAGTTGTGGGCTTAAGTGAATAGCAAATTAAATAAAGAAAATGATTTTTCTGTTTTGGAGTTTTGTGAAAGGTTTTCCAACGTAGGTCCTATTTTTTAACACTAGAGACCCATATCAAATGGAGTTCTATTGGCATTATATAGGATAGGTCAGGAACCTTAACCAAATAAATTTTATCGATTCTTCCATCAAGAATCTTATCACTTAGTTACCAACTCTAATGATAACTCTTCTATCCAATTATCATTAGAATCAATCTTTAAATTGAATATATATTTGACTAACTATACATTTGAGGGCCACCTTATGTTAGTTTTTTTTTTTTTTAATGTATTCTAACATTTTCCCACTTAGTCCATATATAATAGTTAGATTTCTTTATGAGTGACAAATAACCTTTTAGGCCTTTAATTTTATTGTCACTCAAAATGACTTGTTAGTCATACAAAAGCAGCATAGTTAGAGGATATTAATACATGAGTCATGGTAGCTACATTCAAAATTCAAACATTTCCTTCCATGCATTACTATGTATCACATTCTTAATTAAGCACAAAAACACTTCATGAATAACTTAATATAAGTTTATTCAGTCAATATTATAGATCAAATTGATCATTGCTTATACATGCATGAATTTTATTGTGCACAATCATGTGAGTTCAATAATTGTCTAGACCAAGACATGGTTAAAAAAGCAAGACTAAGGTGAACTTAGTAACCTCATATGAGTTGCAAGATCTTGAAACAATTTAGCCAGCAAACCTTTAGTCATAGGATTTGCAATCATTAACTCAGTACTAATATGCTCAACAATTATTTCTTTCTTTTTGACATGATCCTTAACCACTAAAAATTTGATGTCAATATGTTTGTTTCCACTTCCGCTCTTATTGTTCTTTGAAAAGAAAACAACAGGTGAATTATCACAAAAGATCTTCAGTGGCCTACTTAGGGTATCAATGACCTTTAAGCCATATATGAAATTCTTTAACCATAATGCCTATGAGGTAGCTTCATTGCATGTTATAAATTTTTCTTCCATTGTGGATGATACAATGATTGTTTACTTTGCACTTCTCTAAGATATAGCACCTCCAGTAAGAAAAAGATATATTTTGAAGTAGATTTATTTGAATCCACATAGACAGCAAAATCTGAATCTAAATATCGAACTACTTCCAAATAGTTAGACTTTGTGTATGTCAGCTTGTGATCTTTGGTTCCTTGTAAATATTTTAGTATCCTTTTTCCAGCTTTCCAATAAGTCATGCCAGGATTACTTTGTTATCTACCAAACATTCCAACCGCAAATGCAATGTCAAGTCTAGTGGAGATTTGAGCATACATAAGGCTCCTAACCATTGAAACATACGGATACCCTTCATTTCTTCACGTTCTAACTCATTTTATGGACACTAATTTAGACTAAAGTTTTCTCCTTTGATAATGGGTGCTACTATGGATAAACAATTTTTATCCCAAATCTTTCCAAAACCTTTTCAATGTAGGCCTTTTGAGATGAACCAAGAGTTCTTTTAGCTCTATCTTTGTGAATTTCTATGCCAATGACATAAGAAGATTCACACAAATCCTTCATATCAAAGTTTTGTGCAAGAAAGTGCTTAATCTCATCCAACAATCCCAAATCACTACTTGCAAGCAAAAAATCATCTACACACAAGACTAAAAATATGTATTTGCTCCCACTTGAGGTATATACATTGATCCACAATATTCTCTTTGAAACCAAATAAAGAGATAACACATTAAAATTTGATATACCACTAGCGAGAAACTTGTTTTAGCCCGTATATAGATTTTCTCAATTTGTAGACAAGATGATCATTTTGTTGATTGACAAATTTCTTAGGTTGATGCATGTATACGGTATACCTCTTCTTCAAGATCTCCATTAAGAAAAGCCATTTTCACATCCATTTGATGTAACTCTAAATCAAAATGAGCTACTGGTGCATGATAATCCTCAATGAATCCTTTTTGAAACTAGAGAGAAGTTTTCATTATAATCCATTCCTTCCCTTTGAGTAAAACCTTTGGTTACAAGTCTAACTTTATATCAATCAATGCTACCAGATGAATCTCTTTTGGTCTTATAAACTCACATGCATCCGATAACTAAGACTCCATCTGGTATTTCAACGAGATCCTAGACTTTATTTTTAGCTATAGATTCCATCTCATCTTTCATGGCATGATACCAATTGAGGAATTTTCACTGTTCATGGTTTGTGAAAATGACCTTGGGTCATCTTTTATTCCAACATCCTCTTGGAGGTATACAACATAATCACTAAAAATTGTTGGTTTTCTTATTTTTGAAGATCTTCTAATTCCCACTGTTTCAGGGGCAATTTGCTCTGTGGGTACAATATTATTTGGCTGTTCTTGACATTGTTCCTCATGATGGAGTTGCTCGGTTGGTTATTCATTAATATGATAATTTTGCGTACCAACTGAATTTTCTAAATATAAAGGTACTAATATAGTATCCTTACTTTTTCAAACTCTATCTTTTGAGATGAATTATTCCCACTTATTTCATGATCTTCAAGAAATTTAGCATTTTTAACTTCTACAATATTTGGAGTGTGTGAAAGACAGTAAAATCTATATTTTTTGGAATTTATAGCATAGCCTATGAAATAATGGCTTATTGTTTTTTTTGTCCAGTTTCTTTAAGTTTGGGTTATAAACCCTCACTTCAACTGGACTACCCTATATGTGCAAATGTTGTAAAATGGGTTTCCAACCATTTCATAATTCAAAAGGTGTCTTAGAGACAGTCTTGGATGGAAATTTATTTAAAATATACACAACGGTTTTCAAGCTTCACTCTATAAGGATAAAGATATATTCGAGCTGCTAATCATATTTCTAACTATGTCCATGAGTGTTCAGTTCCTTCTTTCTGCTACACCATTCCGTTGTGGTGTACCAGGCAATGTGTACTGAGCAACAATGCTTTTTTTCTTTATGAACTTAGTAAATGGACCAGGAGCTTGTCCCTTTTCAGTGTAGCTACTATAAAATTCTCCACCATTATCAGATTTAACAATTTTTTTTATTTTCCTTTCCTTTTGTTTCTAAACCTCAAGTTTGAAACTTTTAAAAGCAAGTGCTTCTTATTTTTCAAACAAAAGATATATATATATCTTGAATAGTCAATAATAAATAAGATAAAATATCTTCGACCATCAAACAAGGGATGAGAAAAGGTCCACATATATCTACGTATATTATTTCAAGCAACTGTGAACCCCTTTTGGCGCCTTTAGTTGACTTGTTGGTTTGTTTTCCCTTTATGCAATCCACACAAGTACCAAAGTTAAGAAAAGCTAAAGTCTTTAACACTCCATTAGTTACCAAACTTTTAATTCTTTCAATGGAGATATGTCCCAATCTCCTGTGCTCTCATTAATGTTGCAATGTTTTGATCCAACTCCTTTGCCATATGTAGTCAAAAGACTACACTCAAATGTAGGGTTTAACTCAAATTTATACAAAAAAAAAAACATTATTGCAGAACCAATAATTTTAGTATTTTTCAAAATATTCATAGAAAAATGTTGAAAATGAAATTGAAAACCAATTATTGCAATTCTTGAGAGAGAAACTAATTTCTAGAAAATGATGGAACGTAAAAGGTAGTTTTCGAAATCTAATTGAAAACCAATTTTAAAAATAAGTCTATAAGTCCCCACTCCATGAACATTTGAATGTATTAGATGTTCAGAAATGATGCTTTGTTCACTTTTCATCGGTTTCCTGAGGTTTAAAAAGCCCTGCATAGTTTTTGCGAAGTGAGTAGTTGAACCAGAATCTAACCACCAAGTATTATTAGAAACCTTAGTGAAATTAGATTCAAAACATACAACTGAAGTGTTATCTTTCTTTTCAAGCTATTTCTTGTATTCAGGCAATCCTTTATCCAGTGTCCTTTCTTCTTGTAAAAATGACTTTTGTCCTTATTGCATTTTTTTCACTGAGACACTCTTGCCTTTTCCGTTTTTTTGTATTTCCTTACCATGAGTCATAAGATAGACAGATTTTAGTGTCTCATGCTTCAACCTCTCTTCCTCTTGAACATACATGGTCAAGAGTTCATTAATTGACTGCTCAACTTTGTGTGTTATATGATATTTTGAAAGGATTATAATCTTATGGAAGAGATTTGAGAATGAAATGAATAAGTAATGACTTAGAAATTTCCACTTTTAGAGACTTTAATTTTTCAGCTATATCACACATCTTTATAATATGTTCATACACACTTCTGGTCCCAAGTATCACGCTAGACAATTTCTTCATGAGTGTACTAGCCAAAGCCTTGTCAAAGCTTTAATAATTAGGGATTGAACCCCTAATGCTTTGGTTGATGTGAGACTTTATTAACATCAAACTTAGGTGATTGGATCTTTCCCCACATTCATATGCAATTTTTCTTTTTGAGTACTTGATTTAGTGGGAATGGGCAGTTCATCCTTACGAAGAGCCAAATCAAGATCCACACACCTCAATGTTAAAATAATTTTGTGATTCCATCTAATGTAAATTTTACTAGACAGCATTGGTATACGTGAAGAATCATTCATTAGAGAAACAGAAAGAATAATTGCATACCAAAGACAAATATACGTTAATACTATGAAATTTAAATTTTAAATCTTGAATTAACCTTGTTAATTCAAATAATAAATTCAAATCTTCTTGTGGGTAGAGATTGCATCCATGTATAGAATTTATATCTTTCATAAGATTGGAAATTAAATGAAATTTCCTCACCTGTGGGAATAGGAAATACCTAATATTTAATTTTCCATCTAATTAATTTCACCAAAATTAATTACTTCCCCATGGGGCCAAGTAACTAATTTTAATGAATCAATTTTTTATTTAATATTTTATGTCAATAGTATCACCAACTAATATGTTATTAAAAATCTTACAAAATTCTATGTCAAAAATTTAGAATGCTATGGCTATTTCTAAACTATGACATAGAAAATACCAAAATCGACATAAAATATCATAAACTACTTTTTCCTATATGGTTAACTCATCAACATGTTAACCCAATCAAAATTGCAATAAGTATAACATAATCAAAATCAACTGCATATTTTGAAAGTTTAGATATAAATTCTAAAATTCTTTTTTTTTTTTTGCAGCAATAATAATATAGAATTTTTATTATTTACAATAATAAGGTGATTCCAATATTAAATTGATGGAATATTGGGCATGCTACAATTATACAATTTATGACCCAAAAGCATATTTGTAGTGTAGGCTTGATAATTAGGCCGAATAGGTCATATAGCACAAAATTAGTTCCGATAAGAGTTTGAGTAGTTCAACTCATATAATTGGGGAACTATAAGTTGGCTTATTATATGCAAAATTAGAAAAATGAAGCCTAGATGGGCCACCACTTTAATACTACACTTGGGTCACAAACCCATGCTAAGGCAATCTAACACTAAAGCAAGCTAGGATTTCTACCATCCTTTATGGACGATAGACTATGATCAACACATTCTATGGCCCGCATGGTTATAAGCCCACACCACTAGGCTTGGTTTGTATAATTACACTTTACCAAAATTTTCATTTAATCTACTTCCAATCCTAACACTTAAATGAGATTGGCATAAATTATGTATTAGCCATCAAACATTCAAAAATAAATATAATCATCTAAATTACATGGTTCAAATATTTGTCAACATCAGCTAACATAGAATATTCACAAAATTCAGAGAACTAGACATGTGGTGAGCTATTTGGTGCGTGCAAAAGTGTGTCAAAATATAGCTCCAACTCACACAAATTTACACCTAAGCATCACTTAATCAATTGTAGTAAAGCTTAGGGATCATTTTCCACAGGGAAGGGGACAAAACAAGAATTTTAGTGCAACTAATTATTTGCTATCTATGTTACCTAATGCAATGATTTAAAGAGTGATATTTAACTAAGAAGCATGAAGAAAAGTATGCAAATAAATGGGAATACTAGAATCTAAATGCTAAGTTAAACAACTCAACTAAAACAAGGAGATAAACACACAATTGAGGAAGGAGGGTGATCCTTGGGTTCAATGCAAGAGTAGGTTACCTCGACTCCCAAAGGCAACCGAGTTTAGGGCAACATAACTAAGTAACTACATCAGTTCGCTCCGAATCTCCTTTCGGTCTCATCGGAATTATAGAATGGGGAATCTTCTTTCGGTCTCATCCCCACCTAGCGCACATTAGCGCCTATGGCTTCCACACAACTCTAATGCACAATTTTAGCCCTAGATGTTTTAGCCAACTACTTCACATTCCCTAGTTTAAGTATTTAATCCAAGAAAGCCACCTATTTTTCACTCCATATCTTCTTTCGGTCTCAATGGAATTAAAGAATAGAAGATCTCCTTTCAGTCTCAAATCTACCTTGTGCACACTAAAACCTATGGCTTCCACACAATTTTAATGCACAATTAAGCTCATGTGGTGGTTATTTCTTGTCTCAAACACCTAAATTTAGTGAATGCTAGGTAGTTCTTCCTACTTTTGGCCTAAATTCATGCATGTCCTAAAACACACACAAACACCAAGAACACACACTAAATGTGGCCACATTCAATGCATGTAATTCATTTAATACTAGAAGGAAGACTTTAATTAATGCAAGCCCATCACTCCAAAACCCACAAGGAATCAAAATAAACCTAACCCTTACATCAAGCACCAAGAATCACCCAAGACAATTTAGCCACTCATGGCTTCAAGCAAACAACAACCACAAGGAGATATAGCCATTAAAAGCACAAGAAATTGAAAGAAATACTCCCCTTAATCAAAAGTGTGGTGATTCTGACCAATTCCAACACCTTACAAGCAAGACTAGCTCCAAAGGTTGAAGTTTTCAAGAGCCACAAGAGCCAAACCCCCGCCCCAAATGAAATCCCGTTTTTTGGAGTTTGGGAAAATATGCAAATATCTAAAAACTAACCCTAATTATCCACTTCTCTTTGTTTTCTGCAGAAAATGGGGTATTTATACAAGTAGGGAAATTGGGGAACAATTGTGAAACTTCAAAAACTTGTGGGACTCAAAGTGCAAACTCAAGGTTTGCAGGCGAAGGCTGACTGCTGCGGCGGTCTCAAAATTCTGCCAACCTCTCTTTGGTTCGCGCCTTATTCTGATTTTGTCCAGTTTTGGTCACTTTGCTTCCAGAATTTGGGAAAACTTTCTTCATGAAAGTTTTTTCTCTCTTTCTCATCTTTCCATAGAATCTTGAATTATCTCATTTGGATGTCTGCATAAAGAGTTATGAACTTCGGAAGATGGCTGATTTTTCTCCCCTTTTTCCTATAAAAAGAGCAAAAGATGAGAATCACAAGTATAATGTGATTTCTTTTATAAACATAGCATATCTCAATGAAATCTGTGCAAAAGCATGAAAAACACATAGTTAAGCTTATGAATATTTGATTCTCATCAAATACCCCCAAAATTGAACCATTGCTTGTCCTCAAGCAATTTTCTACGCATGGCAACAATATGTAGAATGCATTCATTGAGATCATGCACAGTTAGATTAGCAATTTTTTTTTTTTGGATTATATGTATGCCAAGAGTTTTTCTGCTTTTTATACTTCTACCACTCATACGAGTTCACTTAAGGGATATCCCCTAAGGGCATTCTCATAGCGGAGTGGCAATTATTCAACAAAACTGTAAATCTCATGAACAAGACTGAACAACAAGCCTAAGTCATCTTTCAAGTTTGTGAAGTGAATTGCTATGAACTTAGAGTGGACTAGGGGCACTACATTTATTCGCAACCGCGTCATAATCAATACACTACATCTCACAACCACTCCTCATTGAAGTGCACTGTAACAACACCATTTAATATGCAAAACTTTCTTGAAAATACAAGGAATCAAAAGACATGCATTACACATTCCATGCTTACTCAGTCCAACATTTTTCTTCATTGACTAATGCTCTCATTTCTTCACTTCTCGCAAACATTTGGTCAGTAAAATGTTTCTTAAGTGGTGCATGTTTCAGCCATTACTTGCCAATAATTTAAAGGTTCCAAAACAAAACAAGCAACATATTGAATATTTCATTGAAAGCCTTAATTTAAGCCAATTTCACACATGGAATCTCATGCATTTTCTTCCTATAAACACCCCCAAACTTAGATCACATCAAAAGCTTAAGCTTCCACCCCCAAACTTAAGATGAGCATTGTCCTCAATGCTTCAAGAATGCATATAGGAAGGGTGGGTTGGGAAAGAAGAAGAATTACATGTTTGTGTTGCAAAATTGTGAAATGACTTAAAGCATGTTGCATGATTGCTTATTCACACCTCCCCCAAACTTAAGATATGTTGCATATTAAGCACTAAAAGTAGGGAGTGCAAATGTGTGATAAGTATAATTCACTAAAACAAATTCAAGAAAAAAAAAACATTAACAAAATTCACAAAAATAAACTTGACAACGAAATGCAATAACATAACACACAAAGGAAAATATTCACAAACTTCACGTCCAAACTCAACTCAAGTGTCAAAACATCTAAACTGAGGGTTGTACCTAAGAAGACAATGCCACATGAAAGAATTGCACACAATGGTTTAGGCATTGACATTTGATTACTCAATGTGTGCACTATGCTAGGCTTCAAGAACTCATCAATGTTTTTCACTTAAACTCAACTTTGTATGCAAAATCATGTTAGGGTTCATCAATAAACTTTAAGGAGTTCAAATAAATACAAAATAAGCTAAAGAATCATCCAAAAAGCTCATTGAGGCAATTTGTCAAACAAATGATTTGCAAGGTGAAAAGCTTGAAAGTTCATGAAATTAATGAGCACCCTAGCCTTAACACTCAAAAAATAGCTCAAACAATCCCAATAGCACAAAATTCAATCAAAAAACCATCCATAGTAATCATATTTTGATCAATTCAAAATCACCATTGTAAGGAAATTTGAAAAGTTCAAAAGTTCATACCTTGGGTTCTTGGATGGAATTGATGATGACAACTTGTTGATTTAATGTTTAGAGTGGTATTTTGATCACTTAAGATGGATTGGACTTGAAGAAAATTGTAAAATGCAAAATGGGGATGAAAGGTTTTGAGAGAAAATTGCAAGGACAAAGGCAGGAAATGAAACAAATGAGGGGGAAATGAGGGGGGGCCGACGGGTATAAACTCGTCGGCCTTGACCACCGCGGCGGTCAAAACTTTCTACCAACATTTGAATTTTTTTTTCCACACATTTCCTCCTTTGTCCTAGCACATGAAAACTATAACACCTTTCCTAAATGCAAACTACATGCATCAACCTTTACATCCACAAGAACATATAAAACTCAAAACTCAATTAACCAATAAAACAAAACGAAACAAAACAAAACAAAGTGGAATAAACTAAAAACAAAAGGATACTCAAAAAGATATGCTTGGGTTGCCTCCCAAGAAGCGCTTGGTTTTAACGTCGCCGGCTCGACTCAATGTATGGCATAATTCACATCGAACACGACCTCTTCTCCGTTGACCCGAAAAGTGATAGTTTTGTCCTTCACCCCAATGATTGCATCTCCAGTCGCTAGGAATGGTCGTCCAAAGATTAGGGGCACTTCCTCGTCCTCCTCTATATCCAACACTATGAAATCCATCGGAAAAATGAACTTATCCACCCTCACCAACACGTCTTCAAAAATACCATGAGGCTTTACCAAAGATCTATCCGCTAGTTGAAGAGTGACGTGGGTCTTCTTAATTTCATCCCTCATCCCAATATTCTGAGCTATAGAGAGCGGCATTAGACTCACTCCCGAGCCTAAGTCACACAAAGCTTTTGAGAAATGCCTTGCTCCTATGTCACATGGGATGGTGCAGCTTCCGGGGTCCTTCATCTTCCTAGGAATAAGCAAATCCTTGCGAATGATGCAACTACACTTTTCACTCAAGGCGATCACCCCTTCGTCTTCTAGTTTCTCTTTGTTCAAGATCAACTCCTTAAGAAACTTGGAGTATTTGGGAATGTTGGTGAGCAGGTCTACCAAGGATGTGTTCACATGGATTTTCTTCATCACTTCAATGAACCTCTCGAAATGCTTGCTTCCTTCTACTTTCATCCTTGGTCTCAATGGAAAAGGAGGTGGTGGTGGTGGTAAGTCTTCAAAATTGTAACGGCAAGGTGGCCTTTTTCTTCCTTTGTCCCGACCTCCCTTAGTTTTCTCTCGCCTTGGCACCACTTCACCTTCTTGATTTTCCTCTAAAACTGCCCCTTCCATCTCAACTTCTTCATGGGCCATCTCATTCTCTTTGACATCACTTCCTTCTGACGCCAATTTTCTTCCACTTCTAAGGGTTACCGCCTTGCACTGCTTCTTGCCCTTGAGGTTAATTTCGGTATCACTTGGAAACGCGCCCATGGGTCTCCGGTGAATGTCATTAGCCAGCTGCCCCAGCTTCATCTCAATATTCTTCAACGTGGTCTCATGCAAGTTCAACCTCATTGAATGGTCCTCTAAAATCTTCTCCGTCCTCTTCGTGGAACTCCTCATATCAAGCTGGATTTCTTCAAGCTTTTTCATCATGACTTCCTCAAAATTTGGTTTTCTGTCCGTGGGATTATTCATTTGATTCCCAAAACCTGGGGTTTGCCTTGATGCGTTAGAAAACGATGGCCCTGAATTGTCCCAACTTTGATTGCTTTAATTGCTCCAATTCTGACCACCTCTTTGGTTGTTCCAACCTTGATTTCCGGCTTGATAGCTGCCCTTGTTGCCCCAATTTTGGTTGAAATTTCCTTGCTGCCCAAAATTCTTCATGAAGTTGACGGGTATAGTATTGACCAAGTCACATTGATCCATATGGTGATCTCCTTGGCAAAGTCCACACATTAAGACCGGCTTCACGTTCATCCTCGCCTCTCATGAATTAATCTTGTTGGTTAGTGCAGCCAATTGAGCAACAATGTTTGTGCCGGCATCCATCTCTAGGAATCCCCCCTGTCTCTTTGGTGGCAACTCTTTAGTGTTCGGCCATGAGCAACCATTGTCAGCTATCCTTGGGAACAAATCTCGTACGCCTTGGACCGATTTATCCTTCAACGAACCCCGGCGCTAGCATTCACATTGCTTCTTGATTCCACGGTAAGCCCATTATAAAATAGCTGCAATTCGTATCCCTCCTCCATCATATGGTTTGGGCACCTTCTTAGTATTTCTTGAAACCTTTCCCATGCTTCACCGAAGCTTTCTCCTTCAAACTGCCGAAACTGGTGGATGGCCATCCTCAACCGGTCCATCTTCGAGGGGGGAAAATATTTCGTGATAAACTTCTTGCACAGCTCCTCAAAAGTCTCAATCTGGTCACCCCCAACTGCATCATACCATGACATGGCGTGACTGCGGAGAGCGAATGGGAAGAGGATCCACCGGATGGCATCTTGCGGCACATTATTCAGCTTAAAGGTGTTGCATAGGGTGAGGAAAGCCTTGATGTGTACGTTGGGGTCCTCATTTTCCAATCCCTGAAATATCGCTCCTTGCTGAATCAAACTAATGAGTTGGGGCGAAATTTGGTAACTCTCAGCTTCAACCGGGCAAGCACCTACACGGTTGTTGAACCTCGGCTCAAAGAACTCCCCAAACAACCATTCTCCTTGTTGTTGTCCCTGTTCAGCCATTGTGTTCGGTTCCACTCTTCTTCGTTCTCTTCTCAAGGTATTCTCGAGTTCCAAATCAATGGTGAATTCCACACATCCTTGAGATTGAGTGCGGGGCATGCACCACAAAATAAGGAATCACGTACCTACACAAAAAAAAAGAAAGCTAAAAATGAAAATATACACAAACACAAACAGGTCTTTTCTAAATATATACAAAAACACAAAACTAACAAACAATTAGAACACTTAAAAACTTAGTTCCGTTGCCCTTCCCCGGCAACGGCGCCAAAATTTGGTGAGCTGTTTGGTGCGTGCAAAAGTGTGTCAAAATATAGCTCCAACTCACACAAATTTACACCCAAACATTACTTAATCAATTTTAGTAAAGCTTAGGGATCATTTTCCACAGGGAAGGGGACAAAACAAGAATTTTAGTGCAACTAATTATTTGCTATCTATGTTACCTAATGCAATGATTTAAAGAGTGATATTTAACTAAGAAGCATGAAGAAAAGTATGCAAATAAATGGGAATACTAGAATCTAAATGCTAAGTTAAACAACTCAACTAAAACAAGGAGATAAACCCACATTGAGGAAGGAGGGTGATCCTTGGGTTCAATGCAAGAGTAGGTTACCTCGACTCCCAAAGGCAACCGAGTTTAGGGCAACATAACTAAGTGACTACATCAGTTCGCTCCGAATCTCCTTTCGGTCTCATCTGAATTGTAGAATGGGGAATCTCCTTTCGGTCTCATCCCCACCTAGCGCACATTAGCGCCTATGGCTTCCACACAACTCTAATGCATAATTTTAGCCCTAGATGTTTTAGCCAACTACTTCACATTCCCTAGTTTAAGTATTTAATCCAAGAAAGCCACCTATTTTTCACTCCATATCTTCTTTCGGTCTCAATGGAATTAAAGAATAGAAGATCTCCTTTCGGTCTCAAATCTACCTTGTGCACACTAAAACCTATGGCTTCCACACAATTTTAATGCACAATTAAGCTCATGTGGTGGTTATTTCTTGTCTCAAACACCTAAATTTAGTGAATGCTAGGTAGTTCTTCCTACTTTTGGCCTAAATTCATGCATGTCCTAAAACACACACAAACACCAAGAACACACACTAAATGTGGCCACATTCAATGCATGTAATTCATTTAATACTAGAAGGAAGACTTTAATTAATGCAAGCCCATCACTCTACAACCCACAAGGAATCAAAATAAACCTAACCCTTACATCAAGCACCAAGAATCAACCAAGACAATTTAGCCACTCATGGCTTCAAGCAAACAACAACCACAAGGAGATATAGCCATTAAAAGCACAAGAAATTGAAAGAAATACTCCCCTTAATCAAAAGAGTGGTGATTCTGACCAATTCCAACACCTTACAAGCAAGACTAGCTCCAAAGGTTGAAGTTTTCAAGAGCCACAAGAGCCAAACCCCCGCCCCAAATGAAATCCCGTTTTTTGGAGTTTTGGGAAAATATGCAAATATCTAAAAACTAACCCTAACTATCTACTTCTCTTTGTTTTCTGCAGAAAATGGGGTATTTATACAAGTAGGGAAATTGGGGAACAATTGTGAAGCTTCAAAAACTTGTGGGACTCAAAGTGCAAACTCAAGGTTTGCAGGTGAAGGCTGACCGCCGCGGTGGTCAGAAAATTCTGCCAACCTCTCTTTGGTTCGTGCCTTGTTCTGATTTTGTCCAGTTTTGGTCCCTTTTCTTCCGAAATTTGGGAAAACTTTTTTCATGAAAGTTTTTTTCTCTTTCTCAGCTTTCCATAGCATCTTGAATAATCTCATTTGGATGTCTACATCAAGAGTTATGAACTCTGGAAGATGGCTGATTTTTCTCCCCTTTTTCCTACAAAAAGAGCAAAAGATGAGAATCACAAGTATAATGTGATTTCTCTTATAAACATAGCATATCTCAATGAAATCTGTGCAAAAGCATGAAAAACACATAGTTAAGCTTATGACTATTTGATTCTCATCAACATGCAAATTTTGGATCTATGAAATTCAAATCAATTTTAATTATGAATTTGATGCTTAAAAAATATGGCATAGAGTGGCTTTGATACCACATGTTAGTATTAATATAAGTATAGTGGCGGAAATTTACCTTTAGCCATGAATTGTTAAAACTTGTTGAAGGGCACCTTGTGATCCTTGTCAGTGGTGAGTTTAAGTGAAGAGCAAATTAAACAAAGAAAAGGAATTTTCTATTCTAGACTTTTGTTAAAGGTTTTTTAATGTATGTTCTATTTTTTAACACTAGAGATGCGTATTAGATGGAGTTGTATAGGCATTATGTAAAATAGGTTAGGAACCCTCACCAGATAAATTTTATTGATTCTTCCATCAAAAATCTTATTACTTGGTAACCAACTCTAATAATAACTCATCTATCTAATTATCATCAGAATCAATCCTTAAATTGAATATATATATATATAACTAACTAAAACATGTGTGAGTCACCTTATGTTAATTTTTTTAACACATTCTAATAGGAATCTTTTCCAACTAATGTTGAAGTGTTTACAGAAGAGAAAAGGGAATCTCTTCTTGGTAAACATCATGGAAAAGGTGTTGATTTTGTCCCATGACAAGAGATAACTATTAAAAGTTTACACTTCACACAATATTAATGTTCATGTCATTGATGTTCAAATATTTAAAAAAAAAAGAAGAAGAAAAGAAAAAAGTGCAAACAAGCAAACAAAAAATGGAATTATTAGGAATGAAAAGACAAGCTTGTGATATGATCTCACACTTTGGTGAAATCAGATGAAGTAGGTATGAATTTATTAGTGCAATTATTTTGCTTCTAAGTTATCTACTTTATGATTTCTAGGATTTTATTCAATGTATATACTACTTTTCTTTGGAAAATAATAAATGGAAACCAATTATTTTGGTACTACTCTTCTCTGTGCCCATAAAATAATAAGTGAATGGGCTTTATCGAAAATGAGAAATAAAAGCATTTCTTGCAATTGGACTCCCAAACAAACAAATAAAGGGCCTCAAAAGGTGAATGATTTTTATCTCTATGTTCTGACGAATGATTTACAACTTGGTTGCTATATCTTTTTTTTTCTTCCAAAAGACGGTAGTTGTATTTATTTTTTAAAAAAATCACCATTTACAAGTTGCCCACTAGCTATGACTTCCTCAGAACTCATTTTGATTCCAATGTTCAAACAAGATAATTTCCCACCTTCCTAACTCCCTAAATCCTATACAATCCTTCGAAGAGACCACAAGGATCAAAATAAGTCAAGACTATTTTAGTTAGAGTGGTTAATGTCTCGAAATTTTACACAAATTGGAGACCCCACCCACTTTGCCTAATGTAGCCCCATCTCCTCTCTACACAATAGGTGCCATTGAGTCTATTCATCAACTCCTAGTCCCTATTTCATCTTACGTCAAATATTGGAGTTAGTATCGCTTTCCCTTTCACTTATTGCTTGAAACTCCAACCATTCATTCATGGCTATATCCACTATTATCTTTTTTTTTTCCCTCCACTCTTTCTGGAATAGATAAAGATTTTTTGTTTTCCAGAGCATCCATAGAATGTATACTGTTAGTTGGGCTCTGTCATACCAAGAGTTATTTTTTGCCTTTGCACAAATGTTTTGCCACCAATTTTTGAAACTCCATTCTTGTCCCTTCGAATCCTCCCATTTCATTGGTGCTATTTTCCAAACCATCATTCCTTTGCGGCAACTAAATAAGGTATGCTCTAATATTTTCTCTTGTTCCCCACATATGTGACATATAGGGTCTTCTTAGATATCTCTTTTCACCAACTGATCCTTTGTTGGTAAAATGTCATGCCAAAACTTCCAAAGGAAGTGTTTCAACTTAGCCTTTATGCCTAATTTCCAGTTGGTCCTCGATACGCCTCTCAATAATCCTCTAGTTGTGCTACACTCTATGCTTTGGTGTTGTTGCCAATGTTCTCTCATTGCTTGATTATAGGCTGACCGTACTGTGTAAATTCCTTGCTTATAATGCTGCCAAATTAGTTTGTCTCTGATTCTATCCCTTTTGATTGGGATATTGGTTATGGCCTCAGCATCGAAATTGTTGAAACTTTGCGCAATTAGTTCCTTGTTCCAGTTAGTCCCTTCCAAATTCATAAGCTGTCTAACCCAAGTAGCTGGCTCCGCATTAGCATGTAGAGGGACGGACTTTCCGTCCCTCCGTTCGGGAATCCATGGATGATCCCAAATCCTGATAAATTTGTCGTCTTTCACTTGAAATCTTGCACCTCTTTATATAATGACCCTAGCCTCATCCAATCCTTCCAAAGCCAAGAAGTATTGCCTTTACTTTTTGCTGACAATAGCCTCCCACTTGGAAATACTTAGCCTTCATCACCTTGCTCATGAGGAGGTTAGGTTGAGTAATCAATCTCCAAAATTGCTTAGCTAGTAGTGCATCATTAAACACTTGTATGTTCTTGAAGCCTAGGCCCATTCCTCTTTGAACTTAGTCAGGTTCTTCCAAGCCTTCCAATGGATTCTTGGCCTACTGTCATTCCTTTCCCCCCAGCATAAGTTTGTCGTATTCTTAACAATGTCCTAGCAAACATTAGATGGCAATTTGAAACAAGCTATCACATATGTTGGCAATTGATAACTCTATTTTATATAGGGTATTATTATTGATTTTGGTTAGAAATTGGCTTGTGTTTTGATTTGTTTTCACCTATTTTGGCCAAATTTCCCTTTACTTTTCTTTTCATTTTATGATCACTTATTTTGTCATTTTATTGTCAAAAGTCAAGCATAAAGAAAAAAGGAAAAGAAGTTCTGCATGTCTCCAGAAGAATTGAGTATTCAAACCACGTGCATCAAGCCAAGTCAAATTTCTAGCTCTATGTATCTAATGATCAACTAGAGTGTGCTAGACTGCCCAACTTCCAGAACTTTCCATTAGAACAGCTGCCCCTTGGAGAATTGAGGCCGGGGAGTTTTCAGCAAGAAAGAAAACAATAGAAGGAAAGAGCTGGGAAACAACAAAGAACCAACCGCACACAACAAAAGAAAAAGGAGTTTTTTGTAGCTGCTAGAAGAAGAAGCCGTGATGCGCAATGAAGAAACAAGATAGCAGCTGCAAGAGGGAAATAAAGGAGCAGCCGAAGACAACTTCTGTAGCCTCAAGAACCGACAGCTGCACATGAAAGAAAAGTCAGCAGCATGTAAGCAAACAAGAACCGTGCAAACAAAGAAAAATGGAAACAGAAAACCGAGCAGCCATAGCAAACAGAAAAGCGCACATACATATATATTTTGTCTTGGAGCCCAATCTAAGTTTGATGAGAAAACTGGAACTTCACTTGTCAATGGTTCTCATGGCACTACCAAACTCGCGATTGAAGGACGGTGAGGCTGCTGATGAAAAAACAGAAAAGACAGAAAAAGGAAACTAGATTGAGAGGTTGATTTCGGGCAGAATTTGAAGAAGAAAAAAAACCGCGCAGAACACAACAAAGAAGTACAACTCAGCTATAGAAAGGAACAAAATCTGAATCCAAGAATGAGAAGCGGCAAAAGGGAAACAGAAAATGACTGCAGTTGGACACAAGAAAGAAAAGGCCGAAGAAAACAAGACCAAAAGGTGAATTTGGAAACAAAGAAAGTGGGCAACTGAATTTGGGAACAAAGACACAAGCTTCACAACGGAAAACAAAAGGAGACTTCCTTAGCATTAAGCTACAGCAAATTGGAAATAGAAGACAACCGCAGAAAGGAAAGAGTAGCGCAAATAAGAAACAAAAGTCTGCTACACTTCGGGCAGAAAAAAAAAAGAAACAAAGCTAAGTAGGAAACAAAGAAAGCCGAGAGCAAAGGGAAAATAGGAAAAAGCTGCACCTATATAAAGAGGGTGTCTATGGCCTTTAGAAGTCATTCTGGCTTAGAGAAATCCATTCTTTGTTCTCCTTCTCATCCTTTAGTTTAGCAGCTTTCCTCGGTTTTTCTGCAGCAAATTTTCAGCCATCCTTTTGTTGTTTTCTTCAGTCTTTCTTCGTTGTTTTGTTCTTGTTATTTGCAGTAGTTTAGCAAATAGAAACAGCCGCCAAGCTTGACTTGCAAAGCAAGCAGCAGATTTTTTTTCTTTTCTCTAGAAGTTTCGGGTGAAGAAAGCAAAGCAGCAGCCCTCACATATTTTATGCTGTTTTTGTCTTCTTCTTGTTTTCTTTAGTTTATTTTAGTTATCAATTTTAGCTTTCTTTTATTGTTTTAGCTAGTAGTTTTATTTAGCAATTTTAGTAATTTAAGTTTTGTATTTTGTCATGAAATTTGTGGCTAAGTATTATTTTTAAGTACCAATCATCTACGGCTTTTGTTTGGATTTTATCTTTTATTTTTCTTTTCAATCATGTTTAAATTTTTTGTGATATTCTTTTATATTAATATGAACTAAATTCTTTTTCTAGGGTTTCGTTGTAGCCTAACTATGAAGTCTTAATATTTTTCTATTAATATAATTCGATTTAATTTTCTATGGTTGAGTATTTATCTTTGTGCTTAATGCTTCTAATTACTTGATCACTAATTAGATGATTTGTTAATCATAACGAACTGGAAGGGGAGTTATGTGTCAAGTTCATTGAGATAAATGCCATGAATTGCATGTAGGATAGGAATATACCTGCATGGTTTGTGTAGTCACTATATGAGAATCCATAGAAATTAATGACTTCATAATTGTTGTCGTTCACATAGGAATATGATGAATTAGCAATTAGGAGGATTTTTATTAGATCTCGGGAGGGACTAATAAATAAATTAGGGAGTCTCGACTATCAACCAGGAAATTAAATTAGATTATAGAAATAGATTAATATTAGGATGGATTAGTTAAGGTGAAATCGAAAACCCTAAATCTTTCGTCAATTTAATCCATTAACTTGCTTTGTTTAGTTTTTAATTTTAGTTTTAATTAAGTTTTAAAATTACTTTTAATTTAGCTTATTCATAAAATATTTTTTTCTTCAAATAAAGTTAGAACTATTTTAATTTCGGTATTTAATAATTCATTAGTCTCTGTGGGAACGATAAATTATATTCACTCTATATTACTTGTTAACGATCACGTGCACTTGCGTGTAAAATTCGCAACAAGTTTTTGGCGCCGTTGCCGGGGACTAATTTGATTTTATTATTATCGATACCAAGTAGTTCTAGCTTTAATTTGAACTTTTATTATTTTAGTTTATTTATTTACTTGTGTTCTTTTATTTTTCAGGATATTGTTCTGAAGTGCATGAGAAGGTTTGGAAGTGATAATCTCCTCCCATTGGATCAAGAACTAGAAAAGACTTGTCGTTTGATTAGAAAGAAGAGAGAAGCTTCTACACACTCTCATAACACTATGGCTGCGCCTGAAGAGAACACACTCCCGGTCGCTAATGCAAACACTAGAGCATTACGTGACTATGCCTTGCCTACTGCCACATATGATCTCCACAGTGTCATACCTCCAACTGTTGCTGCAAATAATTTTGAATTAAAGTCAGGCATAATCCAGATGGTTCAAGCAAATCAGTTTACTGGTTTGGCACATGAGGACCCTAATGCTCACATAATCAATTTTCTTGAGATTTGTGCCACATTGAAAATAAATGGCGTTTCTGATGATGCCATTAGACTGAGGCTTTTCCCATTCTCACCGAGGGATAGGGCCAAGAGTTGGTTGCTTTCTTTGCCAGCAGGAGCAATCACCACGTGGGACATGTGTAAGCAGAAATTTTTGACAAAATATTTTCCACCTACCAAGACGGCAAAGATGAGGAATGAGATCACCACATTCACTCAGAATGAGATGGAATCACTTTCTGAAGCATGGGAGAGGTATAAAGATTTGCTATGAGCATGCCCTCATCACGGTATCCCAGATTGGTTACAGTTGCAGACTTTTTATAACGGGTTGACTCGCTCAACCAAGATACTTGTAGATGCTGCAGCGGGAGGTTCTTTAATGGGGAAGACATATGAGGCAGCACATGCACTTTTGGAAGAGATGGCATCTACAGATCATCAATGGTCTTTAGGGTGATCCACACTACAGAAAAATAATGGTAATTATGAGGTTGATGCCCTCACTGCACTATCAGCCCAAGTTGCTACACTGTCAAAGCAACTTAGTACACTTAATGCAAATGCCATTCATGCTCATCCAGAAGCTTGTGATATTTGTGGTGGACCTCATCCTAGTGTTAATTGTCAAGTGGGCAATCCTTTCGCTCAATCTCAGATGGAACAGGCTCAATTTGTGGGGAATTCAAATGTACAATATAATCCCTACTCCAACACATACAATCCGGGATGGAGAAACCATCCTAACTTTTCTTGGAGAAATAATCAGCCTCCTGAAAAACCTCCGGGATTTCAAATTTCCACGACCACTTCCACCGCCAGCACAAAAGGTGTCTTTAGAAGATGCTCTTGCTCAATTGAGCATGAACACATCTCAATTCATGACAAAGACTGAAGCCACATTGAAAAATCATTCGGCATCCATCAGAAATTTGGAGATTCAGATGGGACAAATTGCTAGATCATTAAATTCTCGACCACAAGGGTCTTTGCCTAGTAATACAGAAATCAACCCTAGGGAACAAGTGAAGGCAATTACACTAAGAAGTGGCAAAAAGTTACCTGAACCTGTGACACAGAAAAAGTCCAAACAAGAAGCACTGGAAGTGCAGTCTGAAAAATCTGAGGAACAAACTGAAGAAGTTGCGAAACCCAAGTCGAAGTTGTTTCCAGATAATCCACCTCCTTATGTGCCACCTATGCCATATCCTCAGCGATTCCAAAAGCAAAAGCTAGATAAGCAATTTTCTAAATTTCTTGATGTGTTTAAGAAATTACATATTAATATTCCTTTTGCTGATGCTTTGGAACAGATGCCTAGCTATGTGAAGTTCATGAAAGAGATCCTCTCCAACAAAAGAAAGCTAGAAGAGTATGAGACTGTTGCACTTACTGAAGAGTGCAGTGCCATTTTGCAGAAAAAGCTTCCTCCTAAACTTAAAGATCCAGGGAGTTTTGCTATCCCTTGCACTATAGGAAATTCTTATTTTGATAAAGCCTTGTGTGATCTTGGTGCAAGTATTAATCTTATGCCTATCTCTGTTTTTAGGAAACTTGGCTTAGGAGAAGCCAAACCCACCACAGTTACCTTACAATTGGCAGATAGATCATGAAAATACCCAAGAGGTATTATAGAGGATGTGCTCGTCAAGGTGGATAAATTTATCTTCCCGGCTGATTTCATTGTACTTGACATGGAGGAAGACCAAGAAATTCCTATTATTCTTAGTAGACCTTTCTTAGCTACGGGAAGGACCCTAATAGATGTGCAAAAAGGGCAATTAATCATGAGGGTTCAAGATGAGCAAGTCACTTTCAATGTCTTTAAAGCATTGAAATTTCCGAGTGAGATAGACAATTGTATGAAGGTGGATACAATTGATGGGTGCACTAAAGAAAAATTCGAAGCGAGCCATCCAAAAGATCCAATGGAAGCATGTTTTGTGGGGATAAAGAATTCTAAAAATCAAGAGGTAGATACATGCTCCAAACAACTTGAGGCCGTAGCACCTGTGTTCATTAAAAGGCCATTTGAAGACCTTGGAAAAGGTGTTTCCAAACCAATACCTTCAGTTGAGAAGCCTCCACAATTAGACCTCAATCCATTGCCCAAGCATCTTAACTTTGACTTGAAAGCCTCAGGTGAGAAAAGATTACTCCAATTGGATAAGATGGATGAGTTTCAAGGGGTGTATGAGAATGCCAAGATGTATAAGGAGAAAACAAAGGCTTGGCATAACAAGCACATTTTGCATCGAGAATTTCATCCGGGCCAGAAGGTACTCCTATACAACTCAAGGTTGAAATTATTCCGTGGGAAACTTCGATCGAGGTGGTCTGGACCCTTTACAGTTGTGCAAGTGTTCCCATATGGAGCTATTGAAATTCAAAGCGAAGATAGAAAGTTCAAAGTAAATGGTCAGAGACTTAAGGCTTATATCGAAGGTGGAGTGGACTTTCAAAAGTGCACTATCACCCTAGTGGATGCAAATTGAGGCAAACAGAGAAAGTCCGGCTGAAAACTATAAAGCAAGCGCTAATTGGGAGGCAACCCAAGTTCTTTTACCTTTCTTATTTTAGTTTGTTTTTATTTTTATTTTTAGTTTCATTTTATTTTTATTTTTTATTTTTTATTTATTTTTATTTTTTTTATTATTATTTATTTAATTTTTATTTAATTATTTATTTTATTTATTTATTTATTTTTTTTGAAAAGAAGAAGAAAGAGAACATTCTTACAATTTTGTTGCACCAATTAGAAGATAAATCTGGTTCAAGGCCTTCCTAATGGATTTTTGTGCTGAAATTTTACAGGAAAGTAGAAGATTTCTCCAGCTTCCTAGCCACAAAATTTCAGAATTTTTGGAGCTGTTTTGGTACCTAAAAGAAATTCCTCTTCAAAGCTATTCAAAACAGGGCAGTTTCCTAACCCTTCGTTTGCTTATGTCTCTTTAATTGCTATACTTTTGTTAATTCTTTGTAGCATTGAGGACAATGCTAAATTTTAAGTTGGGGGTGGGGTACATGAAATTTTGTGCTTAAATTTTTGTCCAAATTTTTTTTATTAAATTTTTGTCCAAAATTTTGATTGCTAGTTATCAATTTTATAAGCTTGACATTTTGATATCTTCTTTGACATTCCTCATTCTTTTGATACTCATTTAGAATAATTTTGAGTTATATGCATTAGTGATTTGGGTTGGAATGTATGAATGAGGCAAGTATGATTAGTCTTTGTTTTTAAAATTTTTAAAGCATCTTGTTGATTTTGATGATTGAGTTGAATGAGAATGTGCAAAATTTTGATATAATGAACCCATTGTGAGTATTTGAGCCTATGAGCATTTTATTTTCATTGCTCACATATTTCTTTGTTGAGTGTTGTCAAATATGGTATGTTCATTCTAGAACTTGCTTTGTTATGCATGTTGATATCACATTGTGGATTCATGCTTTAAAATGATAAGGGCACTTAGGATTAACCATTTTTAACTTTCTAAAAAGCCATCCCATTACATATACCCCTAGTCAACCAATTTTGAGCCTTAACCTTTCTTTGTTATAAACACCACATCATTAGCCTTAAGCCATTGTTTTTGTCTATCATGTTAAACCCTATGTCAAGAGTATGTGGGAATTAATTGCATGATAAAATGTCTATTGATTCCAAAGAAAAGAACCACTGAAATTTTTTTTTTTTGATGATGAATGAAAAGTGTGAAAAAAAAAAAGAAGAAGAAGAAATGGAAAGAAAGAAGAGAAGTGAAAAATATTCCCGACAAAGATTGGACAAAGTAGATGTTCTACAAAGTGGATGTTCTTCATTGTGTGCAAGATGGTCCAACTACATGATAAAGTGCAAAAAGGGAATGCATGTTATTTGGAATAAGAAGTGGTTCTAATTTGCTATTTTTGTGCTTTTGAGTTATGCAAGAAAGTTCCTTCATACCTTGATATGCTAACCTAAATTTTCCTCTCTTTTACCTACCCTTACCTAAGCCCCGTTACAACCCTTATAAAGACCCTTTGATTATTGCATGGATTCATATTTATTAGTGGTGGAGATGTGATATATAAGCAAGCCTATGGTAATGACATGCTATGTTTGATTTGAGTGCCAAATGAAACCTTAAACACTTTGAGTGATTAGAGTGCAACCTATGAGAGGGTATCAAATTTTGTTGCATTTGATTTCGGCGAAATTGTTGGAATTAATGAGATGTGTATTTTGTTTAGAAAATTGGGTTAAGAATACTTGTTCTTTGGATTATTATTTCGATCTTGATTGCTAATGTGTGATAACTTTGGATTATTTTTGGTTGGGTTGAAAAAAGGGTATGGAAGGGAGAGAAAGATATCGATTACTGCCTTGATGAGAATTTCTTTCCCTACCAAGCTAAGAAACTTGTTCTTCCAGCTTGTGGTTCTGTTTTTCACTCTTTCCACAACATATGCAAACACTTCACACTTAGACCTTTATATATACAGAGGGAGGCCCAAGTATTTGGCTTTTTGCTGCTCCTTGATCCTATCCCAAGTTTGGCATATTTCCTTTTTTGTCCCTTTCTCTATATTCCTGCTGAAAAAGACTGACGACTTGTCAAGATTAACTAGCTGGAGAACCTGCTATATTTGTCTAATAAGTTCTTCACTCTTCTTGCTTGGTCAATATTTGCATCACAAAAAAAAAAAAAAAGAATCATCTGCAAATTAAAGGTGAGTGATTAGTGGACCTTGCTTGCACACTCTCATCCCCCCCTATATTCACATCTCAAACTGGCTTACCTAATCATATTCGAAAAAGTTTCGAAAATGATTAGAAACAAGTACAATGATATCGGATCCCCTTGTCTCAGACCCTTGATGGTTGGATATAGCCACATTTCTCCCCATTTATATTTATTGAGAGAGCTAATGCATTGTCTAATCCAATCTATAAAAATGCCAGAAAACCCATTTTCCTAAAAACCTCATATAGGAAATTCCACTATACTCTATCATAAGCCTTAGCCACGTCTAACTTCAATGCCATAAACCCCTTTTTCCTTTTATGCTTAGAGTATAAGGTGTGTATACACTCATGAGCAATTACCACATTATCTAGAATCTGTCTCCTAGGGATAAATGCTACTTGGCAAGGACTAATGCATTTATGGAGGTAGACTTTCAATCTCTCAGCCACAACCTTAGAAATAAACTTGTACACAACATTACACAAGCTAATTGGTTCATAATGAGCAATGGAGGTGGGGTGTTTCATTTTTGGGATGAGAGTAATTACAGTGTTGTTCATTTGTTTAAGTAATTTCCTTTGAGAAAAAAAAAATTTAACAGCATTACAAATATTCACTTTAACCACATTCCAATAAAACTAGAAAAAAAAAGAAAGGTCATACCGTCGAGGCCAGGGGCTTTATTAGGGTGCATTTGAAATAGAGTTTTTTGATCTCATCTTCCTCCACTGGCCAAGTCAATCTTTGGTTCATTGCCTTAGTGATAGACCAAGAGATGCCATCTAACTCTTCATGAAATGTTGTGGATTAGAGGAAGTAAACAACTGTTGGTAAAACTCCACGATCTCCTCCTTTATCTCCTCCGGTTTCTCACAAATTTGGCCATCCCATCTCACTAAGGTACTAATAGTATTTTGCCTCCTTCTACTCATTGTGCATGCATGGAAGAACTTGGTATTCGTATTCCCTTCTCGCAGCCATTGGACCCTGGCCTTTTGTCTCCAGTATGTCTCTTCCTCTTTATAAGCAACGGCTAGTTGAGATTTGAGTCAACTCCACTCATTCCAATCCCTATTACCCTCTTTCAGTCTTAGCTGTTTCAATTTTTCTTTCACCTTCAAAATCTCCTTCACTGAATTGGATGCTTGCTTACGCCTCCATTCTAGTAGCTCTCTCCCGCACGACTTAATTTTTGAGCAAACATGGTACACTAGAGTTCTTAAATGTGCTTGGCCCCTTGCATTTTCAACTATATTTTGCACTTCCTCTTTCTTGGTCCATCTTTTATCAAATACAAACCTCTTATACACATTCTGTTTAGCTAGGGCTGTATCTAATAGTAGTAGGGAATGATCTAACGATTCTCTTTCAATATGATACACTTTAGCGCCTTGGTTCTCCAACATCCAATGGGGGACTCCTAAAAATCTATCTGATCTCTCATTGATGAATCCTTCCCCTTTCCTATTATTAGCCCACGTAAATTTTTTGCCAACAAACCCTAACTCCCTCATTTCCATCCTACTAATGAAACTTTTAAGTTTCACAAAATTGGAATCTGCTCTTGGGTGTCCTCCTTTTTTCTCATCTCTATGGACAAGGTTATTAAAGTCGCCTCCTATGGTGTACTTGTCTCCCCATTCTTGCTTTTGTCTTTCCAAATATTGCCATTATGCCTCCCTTAATTTTTGATCCGTGCTAGCATATATACACACTGCCCAAAACTTCCTACTTTCTCCTACCATTGTGCACTCTAACTGAATATTGAAGTGTGTAGTGACTATTTTGGATACCATGACCTCTTCCGACCAACATGTCAAGAGCCCTCCCTTTATTCTTTTTGACTTCACCGTCCTCCATCTATTGTGAAAATGGAGTTGTTTACATATAGTTGCGACAAAACTTCTCTTCTTTTTAGTCTTTGAAAGGAATACTAAATTCAGGTGGTGGCATCTCACAATCTCCCACAGTTGGGAAATTGTAGAGGGTCCGCCCAAACCTCTACAATTCCACACACACACTTTTATGATTCTATTTGGGACCATTCCAAACTAGTTGCCCCCACCTTTAGTTTTTTCCTTTGGCCAACTATTGACTGTGATCTTGTCCTAAGCCTTAACTCTTCTTCTTCATTCACTTCTTACTTCTCATCAATGAGGTCTCATTCCCTTTTCCTTCCCTCGGTTGGACCACTTGTAGTTGTCTTCACTGAATTTTCTTCTTCCGCCACATTTTTCTTTTCAATCGTTGTCCATCTTTTGCCCTGTTTTGGAGCTTTTTCACTATCTCTTTCTGCAGCGACTGGTCCATTATTTTTCCTTCCTATTTTTTGCTTCTAAAAGCCCATTTCCCAAAGGATCGCATGCAATTGGTATATTGACCAATACCCTTACTTGATCATTCTGCCCGATTACACATTCTCCTTGTTCTTTTTCTATTTCCATGGGATCCTACGCTTTAAATCCCCTTCCCCCTTGACTCCCTTTTGTATTTTGCACTTGGTAGTCCCCTACGACTTCCCTTTGCTGTGTTGTTACTAGCTCTTGATAGTAGCATGCTAGGTTTCTATCGATTGCCTTTATTCCTGATGTTTGTCTATACTTTAATTTGTTGTTTTCTTCAGTGGATGTCTCATTCTCACACATGTCAAACTTATCCTCGACAAGTTTTAGTTACAAATTATCCCTCCCCAGTTATCCCTTTGATGCCCCAACCTCCTCTTCTTGCAACACTTTGACTGTGTCCATCCCATCCTTCGCCTTCGGTTCCTCTAAGTTCAGTAGCTCATTGTCACTCCGCCCCATTTTTCCTTCCTTTATTCTTTTTTTCTTTTTAACATTTGTTTTAACCCCTCCAGCCCACAACTAGTCCCCAAACTCCCATTCTTTTAGAACATTGATACGGATGTCATCCACTTTCTGTTGACACATTCTATCCCCATGACCAACCCTTCTACAATAATGACAAAAGGCAGCAAGTTTTTCATATTTGAAAGAGATCCAGCAAGTTCTATTTCGCAGATTTAAGACCATACCTCTTAGAAGCGGTTTGCAGAGGTCAATGGTTACCAAAAATTTCAGCTACCATCCTTCTTTGCTGCTTGTGTCAGAGATCTAGACATCACTCACGCTCTAAAACAAGCAGCCAGTCTTGAACCTCGTCTCCATTGTCAGCCACCAGATTAGAAGGTTCTATGCCTTCACCCAAAGTTGAATCGAATGGAAATTGTGTTGACTTAGCTGCAGTTGATCATTCCACTCTCTCAAGATGATGTATTGTTAGTAAAAAATCTCTGAAAATTTTCCAATCAGACTTCTCTCACATTCCTCCTTATTCCCTTTGACATCTTCTTTCTCCAAGATCACTCCTTTTCTTTCCTTCTTTGACAACTTTCTTTTTTGAAAGAATCCAACCACTTCAGCTTCACTGTCAAGGTTAGATAGTTTCCTTTGGTCCATCCCACAACTCAATCTACAAAAGTTGCCTTCAGCCTGTGGAGAAAAACATACGCAATGAGCATAGGTATGGATAAAGGACAGATTATTCCTAGCTCCAACAAGAAACCGGAAAAAGAAACAAAGCAATAAACTTGTATAGTTCATAGACCGACCACAAATTTCATAGATCTGTTCACTATCACTACACAGACACTAATACTCTTGTTGGATCCTTGTTTTGAACTAAGGATTTGGTTAGGTTTGATGGATAGTCGGCTAAGGATTTGTTTTTAGCTAAGGGGTTAGCTGCTTGTTAAGACATACTTGATTAACTGTCAATGATTAGTTTAGACTAACTGACAAGTTAATCAAGGTCTTTGTCCTATCTACCTTTTTGTTTAATTGCCTTTTAAGTTAGTTCAAGATTAATCCTTTAGTTTGTGGCTTAATACTATAATCTACTCCCCTAAAGGCACCACCCTTCTCTTTTCCTAAAAGAGGAACAAGACACTCCTAAGGAGACTTCTAAACACGCTTGGTTGCCATATTTTATCCCAATTATAATTTTCATCCTAGACGGATATGATTCTTAGGTACAATTCAAGCACAAAATTTGACCTAATATCATCTCATTGCAACAATCACATCAAACTTATAATACCAGACCACCAAGAATGCCACCTTTATCTCTTCTCAACAAAATAGTAACTAAACACCTCTGCACACACACTGCAGGTGCGATTTTTGGAATCTTTTGCACACTTCATGCGCCACAGTCGCCCATTTTTTTTTTTTTTTTTTTTTTTGCCCTCTCTCTTATGAGGGTCCTTTTCCCCCAACGTGGGGCCTTTTCCTCCAATGTGGGGTCTTTTCCTCCTACGTGGGGTTTTGTTTCTAGTTTGCTTGCAGGGCTATTCAACGTATGAGGTAGTGGTTTGGTTTCCGAGCTATTTAACGTATGCGATAGAGTCATACAAGGCATGGAGCAACCCTTAGGGACGCGACTCGACGCTCGGATTGCAATTCAGTTTCGCTTAGTTTCATGCATTTTTATGATTCTCTAGTAGATGGCAATCAACTAGTTTGTATAGGTATCTTGATTGCAATTGATGTGATCTGTGCACTAATCACATTAATTCTTTTGTGCAATCTTTTTATTTTTCTTGTCTTTTTGTGCACTTTCCTTCATGGGTCAGTCATCTGCTGTCAAACCATGAAGATCATTTAGCCTTTTTGGCTAAGTCTTGTACATCTTTTGCCATTGGCAATTTAATAAAATTCTATCGTTTCAGAAAAAAAAAAAACAAAATAGTAACTAAATAAAGGAATTTGGTGCTTTAAAATTTAATCAATTGTAAACTATAAAATACTGTCAAGAAGGAATTTAAACAAATTCAAAATTTTATTATTTGAAAAAGAAAATATGTCACCTCAATAGATTTTTTCAGGAAAGGCCTAGGATTGAAATTCTTGGAGAAGCTGAGATGATAAAAACACTCTTTTTTTTTCTCATGAAAATGAAAAAATAATTGGAGCAAATAAATTGAATAATGATGGAATAGTGATTATGGTACAGATAGCGGGTACGGTGTTAGTAATAAGTGTTATTTATAGTGTGACAAAGATTATTAGACTTTAAAATATAAACATTTTTTAACATCTAATATTTACGTAATTAAGAGACTTCTTCGATATAAACATTTTTCAACATCTAATATTTACATAATTTTTATTAATCTATACTAACTCTATTATAATTTTAATATTTTAATATAGATATTTTAAAAGTAAGTTTACTCCTACAGAATATTATTCATTTTTTGATGTAATTTGGTTTAATCTAAAATTTACTCTTTTTGTTTTACAATTTTTTAAGAGTTATAAAATTATTGAATTACTGAAAAAATTTAGTTTGATCCAAAATTGAATTATTGAAAAGATAATTTAAATCACATTAACTTGATTATAATTACGTTGAAATTGATTTACAAAATTTTTCTTTTATATATATATATATATATATATATATATATATATATATATAAAGATAGAGATATATTCACTCAAGCATTCAAATTTATTAATTTGTACACATGGTCTCCATTTATTAATTCTAAATTGGTTAAAGTAACCTTTTTTTTTAGTCACTAATAAAGTTATTGATGTTTATTGTATTTCATTGACTGAAACTACCAAAATTAAAGCAAAAATTTTATATTTGCCAAAACTATTGATATTTCTTTACTTAATTACTTTATTATAATTTTGTAAATACTTAATTATAATTTATAAAATCAATTTTCTCATTATTCAGCATTAATAATTTCGTTTTCCAAATATGATAGTTATAAAAATAAAACCAAACTAAATCTGTCTCATAATATTCATTTATGACATTTTTTCCTTTTCAGCCCGAATCAAATAACATTGATATTATTTAGTTAATAAACTTTATTAAATCTTACTTTTTGTAACGAAGGATGATTAAGATTGGAATTTCAAGATTAACTAAATTGCAATTGTGAGATTCATTTATATTAGTTTTAGTCTTTGGTATGGGTATAAATCAATTAAAAATTTCTGAACAGTTTCCTCTAGAGCATTTGTTAAACTCTTTTATTATTTTATTGCAGTGATAATTATATATGATTTAAAATTAAAATTAGGGATTTCAATCAGACGGTCAATTGTCACCAAAAGCGTAAATATTTACTTTTATTAAATACAATACAAAAATTTTATTTAAAAGTGAATCTTTTTTAAAATAATGAACAATTTTGAAAATAATTTCAATTATTTTTTCTGGGGTTAAACTCGAAACCCAAAACTCATATGTACCATGCATATGCATCAAATTTAATTTAATTTAATTAATAAATTAATTTTTTTAGCTTCTTTCCCTGAACGTGACTATCCGGGAATCTTGCTGCTTCATATCTTAGTTTTAGGAAATTAAAGTGTTAACATCCAGATGCACACTCGTAAAGATGCACCTGACATTTATAGCCCAGTCCCACTAACATAGCTATAATGTGAGCAGATGGATTAACTGATTGTGATACATATTTTAGCCAGTAAAATAAAAAATCTCAATGCCGTTATTTAATTTTAATAAAGAAAGAGAAATATGAATCTGGGAAAAAAATGAGGTTGGTGATGTTTAAATGTTCTTTTCGAGATAAAAATTAAGATATTTTAATCTTGGTATATAGTAATAATTAGAAAATAAATTTGATTCAAGGCATTTTATTACTGTTACTTACTATTAATTAGAAAATAAATTTGCATTGAAGATGAAATCCATGATCTACAGGAAAACTAAGTTCTATGCATTGGACGCAAATTTATTTTCTTGTTTTCATGTTCGCTATACTTGATTAACGCTATTGTCAAGAGGAACATAATGTAAAAATTAATAAACTAATAACAAAATGAATACAAATTCAATTAGTTATCCATAACCATTTTTTTTTTTTAAAAAAAGAAGGTTCAATATATTTTTTAATTTGTGGGAAAAAAATTCAACTACTTAAAGAAATTTCTAATAGAAAATTGGCCTTTCATAGAATTTTAACACTCTTGCTGAGTATTATTTTAAAATTAAAATCCCACAAGTAGTGTAAAAATTCAAAGAAAGTGTTATACATCAATTTTAGTTTGATAGTTGAACTTTTTAAAACTTTTTTGATTGAGAACTATACTTTCAATAGCCCTATGGCCTTCCCAATTGTCGTTAGAAAAGATGAGAGATTTGGTTAAGTTTTCAAGAATTTCAATAATTCAGTTGGGACTGAGCCCTTTTAATAGACAAGTTAAGCACTTCATTTTCTGGCACAGCAAGAGGTTGAATGTTGATGAATAAAAAAAAGAAAATTCTAAGACACTGAAAATGGCCTCTATTTTTGTAGTTCATTTATTAGTCACTTCGATTATTCCTGCTGAAGAAAACAAAAGAGAAATAAAAGTGAAAATTCAAAGACATAAAATAAATTGCAACAAGAACATATAAGAGGACAAAAGAAGGCAATTCTGAGCAGCATCACAACTTCAAGGTCAGATCCAACCCGGGATCTCCATCCTGCTCTGTGCCCTTAGTCTTGTCATCATTTCCAGCACAGAAAAGCCTTGAAGCAAGGTTGTTCCCAGGAACATTTGTGTTGGTTGCGGGGAGAACACGTGGACCATTTGAAGCCCAATTCTCCATACTTGCGGAAGGCCTGGACCATCCTTGATTAGCATGGCTAGCTCCAACATGCGGCTGACTGTATGGGCCAAGAGTGATGCCTGGATGATAGCGCACAAATTCAGTTGATTGCATGTATGGTGTGTGATAGCGATTTCCCTCAAGAGTTGAGTTTCTGCAAAATTCATAAGTAGCCAATGGATTTAAAAGTCGACCAAAATATATGTCAAGTTCAGCGCTCAAGTTTTGAGAAGCCCTTTGAACATTATCCTCAAGGGACCTTTCGAGTCTGTGAGCATTTTGGTGACCCCCTAATGCTTGCTTGTTGCTAAACTTTTTGGTACAATATTTGCAATCGAATAGTTTTGTTTCCCTAACATTGAGCCCATCCAATGGATTGGGTGCCTTGGAAGAACTATTCTTTGGGTGAGAAGATGCAGGGCTTATGTCCATCATAGATGTCAAAATCTTCAAGTCCATTTGGTTCTCAAGAAGAGAAGTTGGTTGGGTTTATATTGAATTTCTTGACATTTGGCTTGGGTCTCAAAATGGTAAGAGAATGAAAGCATTGGTCTTATGTTTTCAGATGTTTTAGGATCGATAAAATCTTTTATCTTCTTGTTAGGATTCCGTTGTGTTCTATTTCTTTAAAATAATTGTGTTTCCCTCAAGGTTTAAATAAAACGATATTAATTTAGAAAAATGAGGCACAATAAATATGTAATAAGGGGCAAAGGATTCCTAAAAGTGAAAAATGCATGAAATTTCGTCTTTTTACGTCATCTATTACCTCAAAACTGGTCCCATTATCTTTAGAATCCATATAGGCTTCCAAGCACATAGTTGAAATATTTAAACGTTAACCTTAAAATGGACCTAATTTTTTCTTTCTTTTTTTTTTTTTTGGCCACAAAATGTATCAAGCTAACAAATACTTACCAAAATTTACAAAATAATTCAAGTAATTTTAGTGTGACAATACATATTAGCATTTTATTAATGACATTATTCCACAAAATCTAGGGGCAATGTCCAAATTTGGGAAGACATTTATCCCAAATTCTATCAAAATGAAACTAATTTGTTAGAAATATCATATTGAATATAAAAGGGGATGCAAATAATTTAAATTACAGGTGTGAAGAAATATGGTCATTAATTTTTGCATATACTCTTAAAACTTACTTGGAAAAGCTCAGGATGACATATCCACATCCAACGTCATCCTTAGTTTTTTTTTTCGAAACGATAGTAGATTAATAAAGAGGCACGAAGGCCAATGTACAGAGCCACAAGGGCTTAGAGTTTCGTGGCGTCGCAACTGAAAACAGCGCTATAACCCACGAAAACAAAGGCCCGCAAAGGGGCAAAAAGCCCACTAGGGGCAAGAAAAAGTAAAATAATGTAAACCCGCACGAGACGGGAATCTAAACCCGCACTAGACCACTAGACGGGAAGGGATGACAACCTAGACGACCTAAGTTCAACCGCATTGAACCCCGCCCAAGACGGGAATGGTTGAGGATTTGGACAACCTAGGAACTACCCGAATACAAAAGCCCGGTTATAACGGGGCGCTAATACTATACAAAATTGATGCAACGCATCTCAATGGGCCCACAGCTAATGGCCTGTGATGAAAGAAACTAGAACTAAATCTCTAACTCTCACCGCAAGTCGTGGCGTGATTCCAAGTTGCAGAGACCGCAGCTGCACCAAAAAAAAAAAAATAAAAAACGTCCATGAAAAATAAACGTTGGAATTTTGAAATTTTTACTGTGCGATGAACAGTAAAACTGTTCATCGCACAGTAAAAATTTCGCACCGTTATCGCACCGAATCGCCCGCAGGAACAGTG
This sequence comes from Gynochthodes officinalis, assembly GCA_020080225.1. Lineage (NCBI taxonomy): Eukaryota > Viridiplantae > Streptophyta > Magnoliopsida > Gentianales > Rubiaceae > Gynochthodes > Gynochthodes officinalis. The sequence goes on along the minus strand of CM034615.1, from coordinate 30,902,795 downwards.
AAATTGAAAGAAAAAACGGCCTCTGGCCCAAATTGTCACTATTAGGCTTTGTTTGATTAACGTCATCCTTAGTTGATATTAAGTTTTTATGGATTCAAGGCTGTTTTTAGTTTTTTTTTTTTTTCCGAAACGATATTATATTAAAAAGAGGCCAATGGCCAATGTACAGAGCCGCAAGGGCTTTTAAGTTTCGTAATCGTATGCAGTATTTGTAACCCACGAAAACAATTACCCACCGAGGGGCAAGTAAACCCGACAAAGCGGGAAAATCCCACTAGGGGAAAAGGGACCCGACAAAGCGGGAAGGCTGACAAGCAGCCGAAAATACAAAATCCCGGTTATATCGGGATACTAGTACTATACAAAATGATACTACACTATACTCAAGTGGCCCACTACAAATGATCTACGGTGAAAGAAACTACAACTTAATGTCTATCTATCACCGCATTCCGTTGCGTGAAAGCCAATCTGCAGACGTTGAATAGCACCACCGACGAACTACTGCCGCAAAGCGTTGAATAGCTAGACGGTGCATCTACTACCGGCTGGAAATAGTGCAATACCTAAAAAAAAAAAAAAAAAAAAAAACCTAATATTTCTTTCCCCCAACCTCAGTCCGCCGCCACCCATCGACCCCAGCCAGCTCCTCCCCATCAAAGCCAATCTCCTTCACCATGGGAGAGACCAAGACAAAACAAACATTACAATCCCATGCCTCTTTCCATCATCCGACTGCATCATCTTCTTCTTTGACTGAATTTGGTTTATTTTTTCCCCTGATTTGCTGCCAGCAGAAACTAAATCAACCAAACCCAGCAAAAGCCTTGAGAAGAAACAACCGTGGGCAACTACCAAGAATCATTTGTCTCAGTTTGCTGAGCCATCAAGATCGGAAAAATTAAAGAACATCGGACCAACAAAATAGGAGGGAGAACCTGCCAAACTAGGAATTTGAGACTACTAAGAAACTAAAAAAGAAAAGCAGGGTAAATGAAAATAGGGTACCTCCCCCATTCTCCAATAAGGAGAATGAGGGAGGTAAGGAGAAAATTCTGTGTGAAGGTGTTGTTGTTGCAGGAAAGATGGAGAAGACAGACGGGGGCAGTGGGGCTGTTTTTTTTCACACAATAGGAAGGAGAAATATATTTTTAGTTTAACACCGTAATAATGACAAAAATTTAATTTTAAATGTTTGAATCTAAATATTGAATAAACCAATATTTTTTTATAAATATATTAATGGAAATTTTTTTGTAATTGTACTCTTTTACCCTTCTTTTGATTTTTTTAGAAATAATATTATGTATGGAATATTAATTTTTACAAGTAAGCATCAAATATTGTTCACAAAAATGCATAAAAATATATAGCCTAACAAATTAGTATCTAATACCAAAAATATCATGGAAAAATAAATTAGTTAAATTTTTTTGAACATCCTGATAAAGAAAAAAAAATATGAAAACAACTTTTGAAAAGATGTGTTATGGGAAAAAAGAAGAAAGAGAAAGGAATATGGTTATTTATTGTTAAGAAAAAAGATAAATTAGTTTGTTGAATGGAGGATAAGTCACGATATTATGTATAAACCACTAAAATATTTGTGTTGAGTGCATTAAGTAATAAGTATAAACTAACTTTTACTATTTACATTTTTTTTTGGGGTGTATATGGTACTTAAGCAATTAATTGGATTTAAATTAAATTATCAAACATTGTAAATATTAAAACTTCTTTCTTCATTAATTTTAAACAATAATTCATGTTATCAAATTTATGAATGTTGATTGAGAGATGATTTAATACCTTTGTATAACTTTAGACATTCTTTTTTGTACTAAAAAAAAAAAGTTCCAATTTAGACTTTAACCTTCCAATTCAGAATACAAGTTAAATGAACCTTAGAAATCTTTTAACATGGTTTGTGATTAACTCAATCCTAAAAGTTATAGCACAAGGGTGAAGTATCATTACTACTCCCTCTACTCCAAAATAAGAATTCAATTTCAGAAAATATGTTTATAGAAAAGGGTTTATTTTTGTATTAAATTATTTTATTACCTTTGCTAATAATAACAATGCATGAATCAAATTGAAAAGGATAAAAATTAAAAATTATACATTTAATAGTATATTAAATATTTTCGACCTGATAATGTAAAAAAATTATTCTAAATCAAAGTAGACTTTTGGACAAAAAGAGTTTTAAATTTGATTCTATCGACTACAATAACCGGGTAAACTTTGTAAAACAATAAATACTGCAAAGTCCATTATTAGTGTTTAACAGCGAGTTTTAACACTTATGTCTGATTGAAACAAATAATGTCATTTTCTTTTTTCTCATTTTATAATTTGTTTCTCATGGAAATTGATGCACTTTATTTACCTAAGACTCTGATAAAGTTGTAGATTTGTAAATGTGATGATTTTGTAACAAAGATTACCAAAGAGCTCTTGTAATAATCTTAAATAACTAATGTGGTACTTAAGTAGAGTGTCGAATTCAATAAAAAAGAATTGAACTACAATTGCTATTACTAAAATTATATTAGCTTAATTTGTATTTAAACATAAAAATTCAATTTTAGTTAAGTCTAAATTGAGACAAGAAGTTTAAATAAGACATTAAAATAGAAAAAAAAAGCCAAGAAGATGTAACCTATGTTACAATCTTCACTTAATAATTCATTATCTCTTTATTTCTCCTAGGATGAATTAATAAATTTAAACTATTAGAAGCTAATTTTTTTTGAAAGCCCTTTTTAATGATAAATCAGAGATATTCTAAATTAAATGTATGCTATCTATGCAATGACTACATTATTAATCATTAGATATATTCTTAATTGAACTATTTGAATCTTTTTATTTTTCCCTTGTTATCAATTAACAAAGATCGCAAATTTATAAATAGTGCAAAGAATGCAATTATTATACTCCCTTTGTCCCAAAAACATTTGTTGACATTTGGGGTGAAATTCTTGTATTACCCTTACTAATGATAGCAATGTATAACTCAAATTAAAAGGTAATGATAAAAATGTAAAATTATACATTTAATTGTACATTAAGTGTGTTATACCTTATAACTTAAAAAAAATTATACCAAATAAAAAATAGATACTTTTTTTTTTGGTACGGATGGAGTATATGTTATAATAAAAGTTAATATATTTGGCAATTCACAAAATTAAACACATATATGATTAAAAATTTATGTAAATTAACTACTAAATATCAACTCCATTTTGTTTGGATATTTTTAGTGGTGCCAGATATATAAACTTAATATAAATTTTAAAAATTTTTAATTCTTATTATATTCCCTATGTTCTAAAAATAGAATTCATTTTTGATTTGACACAACTTTTATCCTTACTTTTTAATTTAGGTTATACATTCTCATTATTAGTAAGGATAATACAAGAATTTCATCCTAAAAGTTGAATCTTTTTTTTTTTTTGGGACAAAGAAAAATTTTCAAACTGCACTATTTTTTTTTTTTACAACGTAGAGAGTATATATAATGATGGATGAGGGCATTTTATTAATGATGTTATCCCACGAAAGGGGGAATGCCCTAAGTTGGAAAAAAATTTACTCGAAAATCTATGAAAATGGAATTAAAAACATTAGCATCATTAGAATGAATACAAATGAGGAAGTAAAATTAAATACAGAGATGAGCAGGATTGTTATTTTATTTTTGCAAGAAAGTGTTTCATATATCTGTTGCACCACATAAGAGTGTAAACGGAGATAAATAGAAGGGATAGTTTATAATTTAAGGGGAAGAACCTATCTACATATAGGGGGTAAAAAGTTAAATATTTATATGATTGATTTGCTACAATAAAAATAAAGATACAATAGATCTATTGAATATTTTTTTCTACTTTTGCATCTACGCTTACAATTTACTCAAAAAAACTTAATGGCATTATAACCATATCCATTGCCAATTAGCCAATATTATTTCCTATGGCAAAATTGTTAATTAAAATTACTAAAAACAAATTAGTTTTTATCTTTTATATTTTCTACTAAAAAACAAATTAAGTACAAGGCTAGAAATGGAAAATAAAAGAATACAAGTTTAATACTTTACTATAAAAAAAAAAAAAGAAGAGAGAATTAATGGTGTAGTGTGGCTAAAAAATGAGGTATTTTTAAGTTATATTACAATTTTTTTCTTTTAAAAAAGAGAGATTGGTTGGGAGCTTGAACCAAACTACAGGTTCTAGTTCCAATTCTTCACAATAAAGACAAGAATGGAACTATAGTGTCACGATTTGGTTCTTGATATTAGAATGTGGGCTTAATTGTTGGGTTTAATAAATATATATTTATAATTATATTAATATAATTATAAATTCCTTATAGGTTCCTATTACCTATTTAATAGTGGAACAAATTTTAACCATTTATTTGGATACTTGATGGACGTACCAAATTAAAGGTTAGAAATATATAAATTGGTCATCTCTCTACCTATTAGGGTTATAAAAAACTATCTCCATCAAGTTGTCTGTGACAGAAAAAAAAAAAAAAAAGGTTAAGAGATAGAAACCAATCTTTGATAGAAAGTGGTGGTGTTTCTCAATTTTTTCACAAAATTATGTCTTCTGCATCAAGTATGCAATCCTTTCGATTTAATTGTTTGTGATAATTATTTATTTGAAGATCTTAATTTATGTTTATATCATGATGTTTAAATTTTTCATAAGGTATCAGAGCATGAGTTTGTGAATAAATAATTTATCCATTAATTTTATCTATCAAGTATCCATTGAATTTGAGAGGGAGTTCAAATCCTTCTTCGTCGTGGTTTTGGATTTCAAGTTATGTTATGTAATCGGGAAAATTTTCAAAAGGATTTACACTTGAGGAATTGAACTATGCATGTAATTATGTGTTTCATGATGACTTTTTGGTTTATCAAATTTTGGCGGCTAGTAGATGAATTTGGATTTCTACAATGTGAAGTGTAATTATGTGTTTCATGATGACTTTTTGGTTTATCAAATTTTGGTGGCTAGTAGATGAATTTGGATTTCTGCAATGTGAAGTGTAATTATTTGTTTCATGATAACTTTTTGATTTATCCTAACGGCCTGCGTGGATTTTGGCCGAACTAAAGGAATGAATCCAATTTAATCTAATTTAAAGGAATCGGTTACAAGGCCAAAACAAAGGAATTTAATTTAATCCATTTAATTCCAATTCAAGCAAATTTATTTTATTGTCATATTATGATTTTAGGAATATTAATGTTATAATTATTGTGACTTGTTAGATTTACACATGATATTAATATAAAAGATTAGTTTGTTAGTCACTAAAGTGGCCAAACTAATTAATTAAAATTTGTCATGTAGTACTTTTATAGTCATTTATTCATAGTATGTTCATGTCTATTATTGTAATTATATGAATAAATGACGCTTATTAGCTAATAGAATTTTAGAATTTACCCAAAGGTAAAATTAATATTCTATAACTAATAAACATTATGGATGATAATCAATTTGCTTGTCAAATATGTTTGTGTATCCAAAGACGCTATTTTATTTTATGAGACTTGTTTGACTATCTAATAAAGTTTGCATGGCATCAAGTTTATGATAATATATTGTTGAACTTACCCAAAGGAAGCCTGCAATCTATTTTAAATGTTTAATAATTTGAATCCGATAATTTATTGAGTATTTGTGTACTTGCAGATATTTCTCTCCATTCGCATGCTTCTTCTATTACCGTGTTTAATGGTTTGAATTTCTCTAAATGGTGCGAACAAGTCAATTTCCATTTAGGTGTTTTGGATTTGATTTAGCATTATTGGAAGGAAAACCTATTGCTATTATAGACATGAGAAGTGAGGCTAAGAAATCAAACCATAAAGCATGGGCAAGGTCTAACAGATTATGTCATAATTTTATGTGAATGAAAATTGCTAACAACATTAGGATTGCTATTCCACAAACTAAAATTACTAAAAAAATTCCTTAAGCTTGTGGAAGAACATTTTTGTTCTACTGATAAGTCTTTTGCTGGTGCTCTAATGGCTAAGCTCAAGACCATGAAGTATGATGGGTTGCGAAGTATGCAGCAACATTTCCTCTAGATGACAAATATTGTAGCAAAATTGAAAACCATGGGTATGAAGTTGATGACTCCTTCTTAGTGCAATGCATTATGAACTTGTTACCTCCTGAATATGGACCTTTCCAAATTAACTACAACACTATTATACTAATTTAGGAGGAAACAAGGCTAAAGAATCAAAGAGTTCACTCTATTAACCTTGCTCGTCACGGAGCTAGTAAGATTCACAAGCCAAAAGCCAAGAAACTTAAGAAGAAAGTACTTGCTAAAGTGACAGGTTGCTACTAATGTTGATAAAAAGGAACAAAAGATAGATAAGTATCACTTTTGTAAGAAAAAAAAACATTATCAGAGAGATTGTCTGAAACGCGAAGTTTGGTTCAGAAAGAAAGGTACATCTAGCCTTTTTGTATGTTATGAACTAAACTTAACTAAAGTTCCTTCAAATACTTGGTGGCTTGATTCTGGTGCTACTACTCATGTTTCCAATTTGATGTAGGGATTCCTTACAATCCAAACCATAAACCCAACTGAAAGTGTTTTATTCATGGGAAACTGTAAGAAAGTCCCAATTGAAGGCGTAGGGACTTATTGTCTAGTATTGGATACTAGTCACCACTTGGATATAATACAAACTCTTTATGTACCTTCAATTTCTTGAAACTTGATTTTTGTTTCAAAACTTGATGGAAGTGGGTTTACTCTTTAAGTTTGAACATGGTTGTTTTAGTTTATTTAAACATAATTTCATTATTGGCTCTGGAAGTCTTATGGATGGTTTATATAAATTGAAATTTGATGTTAATTTTTCTAAATTTCTTTTTTTTTTGTTTATCATACTGTTGGAATTAAACGTAGCATGATGAATGATAATTCTGCTTACTTATGGCAAAAGCCTTTGGGTTATTTATCCAAAGAAAGATTAGAAAGATTAGTAAAGAATGAAATTCTTCCGAATTTAGATTTTAATGATCTTGGAATGTGTGTGGATTGCATTAAGGGAAACCGAACCAAACATTGCAAGAAAGGAACCACAAGAAGTACTCAACTCCTTAAAATTATACACATTGATATATATGGACCTTTTGATTCTTTATCCATTGGTGGGGAAAAGTATTTTATCACCTTTGTAGATGATTTTTCACGCTATGGATATGTCTATTTGCTTAATGAAAAATCTCAAGATATAAATGCCCTTGAGGTGTTTGTAAAAAAAGTTGAAAGGGAATTAGATAGAAAAGTGAATATGGTCTGATAGAGGTGGTGAATATTATGGAAAATATGATGAGTCAGGACAATGTCCAAGTCCATTTGCAAAGTTCCATGAGAAACATGGCATATGTGCATAGTATATTATGCTAGGCATACTTCAACGAAATGGTGTGGTAGAAAGGCACAATAGGACATTAATGGATATGGTTAGGAATATGATGAGTAATTCCACATTACCCAAAACATTGTAGACGCATGCACTTAAAACTGCTGTGTATTTGCTTAATAGGATTCTTAGTAAGGCAGTTCCTAAAACCCCTTTTGAGTTATGAACTGGAAGAAAACCTAGATTGAGGCACCTGCATGTTTGGGATTGCCCACCAGAAGCACGAGTTTATAATCCACATGAAAGGGAATTAGATTTTCGAACGGTTAGTGGTTACTTTATTCGTTACCCAAAAAAATTTAAAGGGTATAAGTTTTATTGTCCAAACCATAGTTCTAGAATTGTTGAAACTACAAATGCAAAATTTATTGAAAATGAGAAAGTTAGTGGAAGTGCTGAAAAACATATTGTGGATATTAATGAAGTAAGGGTTAATGTTCCATCACCCATAAATGTTCCAATATCCACATCTATATTAAATGTTAACCTAGTATTAGAAGAAAAAATTATCCTGGGCAATATTTGAATGAAACAGCACCTCATGAAGAAACTAAATTGCAACCAACTGACATTAATGAACCATGTGGGGTAGTTTTGAATAAACCTATAAGGGCAAGAAGGTAAGCTATTCCTGATGATTATGTGGTTTATTTGCAAGAGTCATAATTTGGTTATGGCATTTATGAGGATCTTATTTCATTTTCACAAGCCATTGAAAGTGATAAGTTTAATAAATGGATTGATGCCATGAAAGATAAGTTGAACTCAATGGCACAAAACAAAATTTGGGATCTCGTTGATTTGCTAGAAGGATTTAAACGAGTCGGAAGCCAATGGGCCTTTAAAACCAAAATTAACTCAAATGGCAATATTAAATGATATAAAGCCAGACTTGTTGCCAAGGGCAATACTCAAAAGAATGGCGTTGATTACAAAGAGACTTTTTCACCTATTTCAAAGGAAGAATCGTTGAGAATAATGATGGCATTAGTGGCTCAATATGATTTAGAGCTATATCAAATGGATGTGAAATTTGCTTTTCTAAATGGAGATGTTGAGGAGGAAGGTTATATGGATCAACCTAAAGGTTTTTCCATAGAAGAAAAGCAGGAGTTGTCCCAATGCAAAAGGGCGATAAATTTAGTCTTATGCAATGTCTAAAGAATAATGTGGAACGTAAAGAAATGGAATCTATTCCACATGCTTCTGTTGTTGGCAATTTGATGTATTTGCAAACATGCACAAGACCTGATATAAGTTTCGCGATCGGAATGCTAAGCAGATATCAAAATAATCCTGGTATGGATGATTGAAAAGCTGGAAAGAAAGTATTAAGATATTTTCAAGGAACAAAAGACTATATACTCATGTATAGAACATCTAATCCATTAGAAGTGGTTGGATGCTTCTATTGTTGGTAGTTTGATGTATTTGAAAACATGCACAAGACCCAATATAAGTTTTGCGGTCAAAATGCTAAGCAGATATCAAAATAATCCTAGTATGGATCATTAAAAAGTTGGAAAGAAAGTATTAAGATATCTTCAGGGAACAAAATACTATATGCTTATGTATTAAACACCAAATCCATTAGAAGTTATTGGATACTCGAATTCAAATTTTGCTGGATGCATTGATAGTAGAAAGTCAACGTTTTGTTATTTGTTTCTACTAGCAGAAGCAGCAATTTCATGGAAAAGTGCCAAACAATCTGTCATTACTTCATCCACTATGGAAGCGGAATTTGTAGCTTGTTTTGAGGCTACAATCCATGCATCATGGCTGTGGAACTTTATTTCAAAGTTTGGAACCCCAAACTTTGGAGTTGAAATATTTTGTCATAAAGGAGGAAGTTCAGAAACAAAGAGTGTGTATCGAACATATTAGGACGGATTTTATAATTGCAAATCTTTTAACTAAAGGCTTGCAACCAAAGGCATTTACGGAGCATGTTCAAAGAATGGGTCTTGGTTGTATTGATGATTAACTGTAATGGTGTTTTAACACTCTTGAGCTCAATAAAAGGTTTTCTGGTATATTGGCAATTTTTCTTATTTATTATGATTGTGTATTCCTAATGTTATTAAACAAGAAATAAGTATGTCTATAAGACATTATTGTAGACCTTTATGATATTTATATATCACTTATGATACATGACATGATAAATTGCTAGTGTAGTAGTATATGGAAGGGATTATGCAATGTTAAAGTGTATGACCGCCATAACTCACATTATATGATTTATTATGATGAGATAAATTATGAAAATATTTAAGAGATTTGTTTTGCGCACTTACTGTTTACACTATTAAAATAAAATTTAAAGTATTAGGCCTAGTGGGAGAATGTTAGAATGTGGCCCAAATTGTTGGGCTCAATAAATATATATTAATAATTATAGATTCCTAGTTGGCTCCTATTACCTATTTAATAGTGGAACAAATCGTAACTTTTTATTTGTGTACTTGATGGACATACTAGATTAAAAGTTAGGGATATATAAATTGGTCATCTTTCTACCTATTAGGGTTGCAGAAAACCATCTCCATCAAATCGTCTATGACAGAAAGAAATGGTTAGGAGAGAGAAACCAATCTTTGATAGAAAGTGGTGGTGTTTTTTAATCTTTTCACAAAATTATGTCTTTTGGTTTAGATACACAATCCTTTCGATTTAATTATTTGTGATAAATTATTTATTCAAAAGTCCTGTTTTATGTTTATGTTATGAAGTTTAAGTTTTTCACTTGGTTCCTAGAACCAAGAACCATGACCAAAATCGAAACTAAATCGCAGTCATGCCTTATACTAATTCCATCATGAGCTAACATATTGTTTTCATAATAGCTTTTACGCTTGCACAATGTTACTTATTAAAAGACTTATAGTTTTTAATCATCGAGTTTTGATGATTAACAAACTAATATATTAATAAATATTATGATTTTAAAGTTTAAGTGATAGTTAATAAAGAAAATTAAAAAAAGAAGGAGAGAAGAGATAAAGACCCAATGAAAATGATCGAAAGATTCAAAGAAATCATATATATTGAAGAATTAAGATAAAGAAAAAGATGAAGGTGAATTAGTTTTAGAGTGAAATTAATTTATTTCTTTGAAACTAATTCATCTAAATAATGATTAATTTTTTGAAGGTGCTAAAAAATATCTTTCGACATATTTCTAAAATGTTTTTGTCCAAAAGATTGTGAAAATGATTTTAAAATTATTTTGGATAATATAAAATTTATTTAAAATATTAAAGTTTGAAAAGAATCTTTTGGTATTCTAATAGTACTGTAACAATAATACAATAAACATTGTACCAATATTACAGCTACAACTAGTTTTTTTAATGTTATAAATAGTGTTTTGTTAGTTGTTAATAGTATTTTTTACACTCCATAGATATTTAACTATTTCCAAAAACACAACACACTTGAACTTTTAATTTCTCATTTATCTATTTTTGAATAGGATTCTTGTGAGTCTTTATCAAATTAATTCATCATTTTTTGAGTTAGAACTTTCATTTATAGTATCCATTCTTTGATGAATTATCATTTATAGTATCCTAACCATTAAGAGTAATCATTCCTTTGTAATCTAAACCCAATAGTGAGTGAAAAGCTTTTTAAGGGAGATTAATATTTAAATTCATAAGCATTTGTTCATAGAAGAAATTGAATTCTTTTAGAGATCTCATCACTTCAAGGGATCAAGGTGTTTATGAATTTTAAGTTAATTAGGTGGTGGATTAGAGATCTCGAAAGAACCTTGATAATACATCCATCTTGTTTGATTCTCCCTTCACTACTCTCTTTACATTTTAGTATTTGTGTATTTATTTTTTCTACTTTCGTTGTTTTGTCATTGAAATTTATCATGCTCACCCAAATTTATGCATCATTCATTTTGCATCTTTAACTAATACTTATGTGTATTAGATTTATACTTTTAACACTCGCATACTTGAAATTTCTCTTTATTACTCAATTTTTCATTATGTACACAAAGTACTCATAGAATTTTCATGAAGGATTAAATTATGGATTAAGTTAAAATCTGATTTAATTTGAATAAAATAGTTGTAACAAACCTAATTTATCTCCCATTTTTGGGTTGCTTTTGGGCTAAAAATTATCATTAAATGATTAAAGGAAACAATGACTTTATTTTCTCTAATTTCTTTCATTTTTTTTGGATTGTGAAAAAGATTCACTTTATTTGGGATTATTTGATAAAATTAAATTTTAAAGTATGAATTATGAATACTGAAGCAATTAAATTGCTAAAATTATACACCACAAGATATACATACATACATACATACATACATACATACATATATATATATATATATATATATATATATATATATATATATATATATATATGTAGACTTTGTTGCTATAAATTTTTGGGTGCTAAATAGGAATTTTACTGTAAATTGTGTTTTGAACTAACAGGTTAAAGAGTTATTAATGAATAAAAAACTAAAGAGAAAGCAACTACGTATTAATTTTAAGTTATAGGCCTTGGTGATTGAAAAGAATGGAAGAGGAAAAAAGTAAAATTAGAAGTACAAAAAATAGAAACGACGGATTGAGAGGTAGATCTAAGTCAAAATATAATATAACATGCAATCATTGTGGAAAAAGAATCTTGGCCATTACAAGTTTGAATACAAACTTCCGAAAATAGAGCAAGGTAAAGGGAAAAAAATGGTAAAGGCAAGAAAAAAGAAGAAGGAAGATGATGGTGAGACTACAAGAAAATAATGACAATTAATTTGTGTTCGTAATGATTGTTTAGTTAGTATAATGAGTCATGAATGTAATCGGATCATTGACATAGGTGTATGTTTCATCCTACTCCTCACAGATAATTGATGGACAAAAGATTAACCACCACTCAACACTAAAGTACACGGGATCGCACATATAGGAGTGGTGAGATTAGGCATCATTTTCTTGAGAACTTTTATCAATTAGTTGCTAAAAAAAAAAAAAATCACTTCAAATTCTTATTTAGATGGGAAAAAAAAATGGTAGATGAATTTATTAACTTAAAAAAAAAATTAAATATTCTAAAATAATTAACCCAGCAATAGAGTAGAAATTAGGGAATTCAATGTCTAATTTTTTTGATTAAGATGAATGTTGTTAAGATTTCTTATTGTACATTTTAGCCTTTTTCAAGTTCTAAATAGTATCCTTCTAACCAAAATAAGCTTATATCTCTGTAGATATCTATAATTTCAAGGTCAATAAGGTTAGGGATTTTATATCTATCCCATGAGAAACTCTAAAAGGTTATCTGTAGGACTCGATCTATCTTTCTAGAGCTAAATTCTATCACCCTATCTCTAGTTTGACAAATTTCTCATACTCCAAATGGTGATTAGGAAATTGCAAGTGAAAATTAAATCAAAGAAAAGTAGATATTCACTAAAAAACCAAAATAATTAAGGAAAACAAATGAACCAATTTCCAGATGAAAAGTTGAATCCTTAATTAAGAATTTAGCTATTCATTACAATTAAAACAACTAGATAAAAATTCACAATCAAAAACATGATAAATAATAAGCTAGAGAATAGAAAACTTACTAGGGAGAACTCTCAATGCCCAGCTTTGTCTTTGATTCCACACGTGTTGTTGTTTCTTGTTCCAGGGGCTTTTTTTCATAATTTTGGTGTTTCTATTTGTTCTTCTCTATGTAACTATCCCCTCTAATACCCTATAGGATATCTATTTATATCTAACGTGATGTCCAAGAGTCAAATGTATTAAAAATCTAGAAATGTTGTTGAAATATTCATCATGATGTCATCATGCGATGCTCACGCCGTGGTGTGACTGAAAACTTAAAGATACGAGTTTCTCACCACGACATAGCACGACGTAGGTCACATTCCCAAAACATCCTGTCCGTTAGACTGTGGTGTGACCTTGCTCCAAAACATTCTCCTTTTTCTGCCCCATCATGTCGTGTTATGATCTCTTTTCTTCGGTTTCTCGACTCTTGTTATCCATCTTTTGTTTAATACTCTGATCCTTAGAATTAAAAAATTCCACTCTTATTTTGGGTTCCTTCTTATAACAGTGTGACATGCTATTGCAACATCAAAGCAAACAACAATTAAATTCAATTCAATCAATAAACTAGATCAGAAGTTAATAAAATTGGTCTAAAAAAGAGGAAAAAAGAATTGTGAATTCTTTTGTCATCAATAATGGTTCTCGATTTTTATTGTATGAGAGTTTGGTCATGTTACAAAAGGAAATGATGTTCATACAAAGTTGTTAACATAAGAGATATCTTCTTGACTTTGAAATTGGATGTACATTTGCCTTGAAAAGCGTCAGAAGTGTTTCTAATATGCGTTATAATTTTATTCCCATAAGAAAACTTAAACAATGAGAATTATAATAGTAGTGAAGATGAAAGGAAACTCATGATAGGGAATACGTTTGCTGCCAAGGGAAGAAATACAACACTTCGCACTTAATGCATGCAGAGTTGAATAGAGTAAAAGGAGTACAATTCGAAACTAATCCATTAATCTCTAGGGAAGACTTTGGACATGAGTGCAAAGAGGCTTCAGGTACTTGCTTAGTAATAGTTTGTTTTCGAGGTTAGAGGTAGTGCTCTAAAATCTTGTGTTGATTGTATATATGGAAAACAATATAGTATTGTATTTCAAATGTTATTCCATTCAAAAAGTCTGATCCGTAAAAGTTGGTGCGTGCTATAAAACATATGTTGTTACATGAAAGAAAGAGATCTTTTTGTGGCTTACTCTATTTATAACTTTTATATGTGATTCTTCTAGAAAAGTGTGGTGATTTGATTTGAAATAAAAAAACCAAGTCCAGTAGGTATTTAAAGGTTTTAGCAATCATTTAAATTGTGTTCATAGATATAATTATGGTGAATAGAGGAGATCATTTGATGATTATTGTAAATTCTAGGTATCAAAATTGAAAAAAGTGTTCTAAAAACTTCTCAACAAAAAAGGGTGATAAAAACAATGAATGGAACTATAAATAAAAGAATTAGGCATGCTCTTCATTAGAAAATTATCTAAATCCTTTGAGATGAAATGCTGAGTAGAGCAACAGAGTTAAAACTTAATGGGGAAGCTAAGCAATAGAGTTATGGCTGTGAAAATTTTAGAAACAAATAATTAGATCCATTGCAGCCCCTTCACTTCACCTAGTTCAACCACTTCAAATTTGCTTCTTCCTTTTTTTGTTGTTTTATTATTTTTTACCCCTTAAAATCATCTCCACCATATATCACTTTTTTTTCTCACTCTTTCCTTTAATATATTTGAAAAAGAGTTCAAAAGGAATCATTTTTGCCATTTTTAGTGTAATTTGGCTTTAGATTAGTTCTAATGTACCTAGGTGTAAACAGCTTGTGAACTATAAAGTTTTAATATCCAAAAAGTTAAGATATTACGGTTCAATTAATTCAATTCCAAACTGATACACATTGTGTGTAGGAAAATTTGGGCTCTTCCCTAGCTTTCTCAAAAAATTCAAAACTTTTTCAATTTCACTGGGTTTGATTGCCATGGTTTGGTTGGAGGCCACCTAACACTGTCGTCACAAATCCTTGGTTCTTTGATAATATTTTGACATCCCTTCCATCTCCCATTAATCTAGTTTTGAAGGATCTTACCATGTAAAGAGGAGAACCAGCTATATATATATTTTTTTTAGAGGAGGAGGTTTTGATACTTTATTCACGTTTCGTACATGTTTTAGTAGGCAAGTTTTCTCATAGTTGGCCGGCTATGAAGAATCTTTGCGAAGAGTTGATGGTGATTAGTATCAAGGGGGGACTTTCAGTTGGGTTTGATAGATCACCATCATGTTCTTATAAGATTTCATCTTGAGGAGGAATATACACAGCACTGGCTTAGAGCAATTTGGAACTTTTAGGGTTTTGCAATGAGAGTCTTTAAATCGGGGCCTTATTTTTCATTAGATTCAGATTCTCCAATTATATTTGTTTGGATTCAAATGCCATCTTTTCAAGTACATTATTTTTCCAAAGGTCCATTATTTTCAGCTATTAGATTGTTGGGTGACCGTTTGAAGATTAATGTTTCCATCTTTTCTTTAGCAAGGCTGAATATTGACATTTTTTCCAAAAAAAATAAAATTAAAATTGTGGTTTCCAAGAGTAGCAATCCACAAAAGAAGCAACATAGAGTATCAATCAATAATCTTCTAGTAGTTAACTGGCATATATTAGTAATTGGGATCTAGGAAAATTTGCAAAAATAGCAATTTTTGCGAAGACATTTGCAAATATAGCACCAAGACCATTTTTTCAACCCCTAGCGAAAAGACTGCAATACCCCTGCATTCACCAAAAAAACACTTGAAATGTTCACGCTTAAATAAACAACCCCATCTCACCGAACGGATGTAATGGCCAATTATCTTTCATCATTCACTGAATCAACAATCCCATGACACTGAACTCATTATCGTCTACAAGTGAACCACGGCATGCACGCAAGCAACACATAATTGGACGAACGGGAAGATCGTCAGCCGAGAACAGAGAACTGGATGAACTACACAAATATATCCTTCATCCTTAATTTAAGCTTCGTATTTGCTATCCCGCAAGGTGTGTGTACCGTGCATATGTTTGTTTTTTTTCAAAGTTGAATTGGGTTTGAATGAGAAAGGTGGGAGCATATATCGATAAACATGTTGATCAAGGTTGAGGATTAACATATGTCGAGTAATATGTTGACAAAAATGTTGAGATGTATGTCGAGAATTAAATGTGTCGAGAAACACGTGCAGTAACATGTCAATCAATATGTCGAAAAATATATCTATAAAACTGTCGATAAGTATGTCGATAAATATATCGATAAAATTGTCGAACGTATGTCGATAAATATGTCGAGAACTACATTTTTTTAAATGTGGGATTAAAGATGTCTTTGACCATTTCAAGATAGGCGATTTGAATATCGTATTTCTTTTATTAACAAATGTGTTGTTTGTATTAATAAAACATCATGTATGGTTGTTTTGGTTGCGTAATTAGCAAAAATATTAATGGAAAAAATTTAATAAATTAGGCAATTCTTATGGAAATGAATAAATTATAATATTGAATATTGAATATCACAAAATGTCATCACTTTGTATCCTTACAAATGAATGGATTTGAGCAAGTTTGCCAGTTGTGTCCACTCTCTTCGCACCGACTACATTTCTTTGTAACTTTCTGCTCGCCTGTGGATGAAATTCTATGTTTCTTGCGCCTACTACTCTTAGCCCTTAGTTCCGATGGTGATAGTTGAATCGCTAAAACTTCTTCGAGCACATTCCAATCTTCAAGATCACCAACCGGCATAATAGAATCTGCATAAGCATCTAAAAGTGCATCAGTGTGATAAAGTGGCGAGCATAAGGGTGCGATGGTCAATTTGTCGGCGATGAGCTGCGGTTAATGTATGAACACAAGGAATTTGATCCATATCAAACACTTAACATGTGCACGTTTTTTAAAGCAAATCGATCATAGTATTCCGATTTGCAATGTCTCATACACACCATTGGTGTATATCGACCGGCTCAACAACATAGGATTGTGCTTCTCTCATTCTAGATGCAATTTGCTCTTCAATGTATGGGGTTGTCGGTGTTCTCATCTCGCTAGCAGCGGTACGCCTTTCATGATACCAACTTTGCAGTGTATTTCAGATGTACTTGACCAACGCACGAATAAGTAATTCCCAAGCATCCTTCAACAATGCATTCAGACATTATGCAATGTTGGTCATCATTATTGTATACCATCTCCCACTTGAATGTGCCTTCGACCAACGTTCAACCCTCACTTCCTGCAAGTACTCGCTTACCCTAGAATTTTGCAGCAAAAATAGTAAGAACAGCTGATTGAATTCAGCAATGGTGTAAGCCTTTGCTGCCTTAAAGTATACTAGGATCACGTCTTCTTTTTTGAATTTCGCTCTTAAGTTGTTTCTCAAATGATAAATACATGACCTGCGAAAGGAATTTGGGAAAACATTTGCAATGCCTTTTGCAATGTTCTTATGCCGGTCAAAAACAAACACCAAGTCATCCATCTCATCGCCGATTGTATCCTTTAGCCTTTGCAAAAACCACTCACAGGATACGACATTCTCATAATCAACAATCCCCCATATGATAGAATAGACTTGGTTGTTATCGTCCATGCACGTTGTAATAATTAATGACCGATGATATTTTCCTTTCAAAAAACAAGTATCAACCACAATAACTAGTCACATGTGATTGCGGAATCCATGTTACGAAGCTCCAAATATGAAAAATAAATGCTTGAATCTTCCATATTCTCAATACTTAGCTTAGAAAATGTGCCAGGGTTTATTTCATTCATCATGTGTAAATAGGATGATAGTATCCTATATGCACCCTCATAATTGCCTCTGACTTTGTGCAATGCAGATTCCTTTGATCGCCAAGCCTTGTTGTATGATACGTTAACACCTAACTCCGAACGAATATCATGTATCATTTCACGTGGGCTATACGAACGATATACGTTCGTGTACTTGCATTTGATCCACAACCCAATTACTTTGTTGCATACTTGCCGATTGTTAGATTGAACTAATGAGGATTGACGTGTATGGGTGTTGTCATATTTAGTTATCTTCTAGGCTGATGAATTCCAAATTGTAGCTGCATTCAGCCTCCATTTGCAAATTTCATCCTTACACATTAGGTACCGTGCCTTGCTATTTGCTTTAACAACCTTCCACTTGAATGAATGTTTCATGGCAAATATGGACATCCTCATAAACAAATGCTACATTATCTCAAATACCTCCGTGACTACAATATCTACCACTACACTATCCGAATGTTATATCTACATTGAACTAATTTGTTAAAATAAAGTATATTTACATCATCAAAAGAATGAGTTAATAATAGTTACATCGATAAATGTGTATTTTATTTCCAACCTTTTTTTCCCTCTTTACTCTCTTGCACCCTTGGGTACGCCTTCTTTGCATGTAGGTATAGTTTTGCCGCTATCATTTTACGCAACTTCGTCTCATTAAATAGGGTAATTGTATCGAGTGGCCACCCATGGATAATGCATTTAGCCCACATTAATGCGAAAATACCACAATCGCAATTCCTACAAAATGACCATCGCATTACAAAGTTAGTTATTCCTATAAGCATGGAATACACAATCTAGTATATTCTTACTTTGCTTCTTGGTGCACCAAATTTTCCTCTATAGTCACTGTCTATTTATCCCTCACTGGATGTTTTCTGGTGAAGTATTTGTAGAACTCAATTAACTTGGGCATTGTCGCGACGAAATATTCCAACTTTGGCACTATGATTGCCTATTGATCCAATGAATTGTATACATAGAATGTCTATGCGTACAAATCCATCTTTACAAGTATCCAGTGGTGCCCATCTATGTAACGTGGGAATAACACGATATCCACCTTTCGACAATTGCGTTCGAATGGACAATCACCAACAAATTGCATCATCACAATGTCATCAAAGTTTGGAAGCCTCTTGCGGCATGCAACTTCTTCATGTCCATCTAACACAATTTATCGAAAATAGTTAAAAAGATGAACATATCTACAATATCATTACAAACACATTTGAAATCTAACTTACATCGAAATAAATCTCTATAATGGATATATCAGCACGACCCATATCAATAATTCTTTTCCGGAGAATGGACGCATACAAATTAATTTGCTGCAAAAATAAAAAGAAGTGCCTTTAGGAGAAAAATGAAGAAATAAAGTTTGTAGGAAGAAACTCGTCAATCAATTAACTTACATGATCATTGAGCCAAAATCTTTTTGTCCACATTGTCTTTAGCAAATCGGAATCTAAAGATAAAACCTCTGTATCCAAATATAGGGCTGGTCTCGCCCTCATCCACCTCTTTATTTCTTGCTCATCCGTGGGAGTTGGCTGCACAACTCTCTCACTAGACCCCGCATCGGTCGCTTTTAGGGCAAGTGTCGGCCCTAAATTTTGCCTCATCAGGACTTCATCTGTCATAGATTTCGTCTTCTTCCGCTTCATGTGTGGTGGTAGAGTACTCTCTGCCGGTAGGATCGCTTCGAATTGGGGATATATTGTTCATCAATAAGTTGATGAACAATATCCTGCACATTAACAATCTTTTGTTCTCTTTCCATGGTATGGTCACCCTGAGTTGGCTCAGCATTAGCCCCAGACTTAGGTCCCTCATCATTGGTCGTTTGATCATCATAGGCCCCCTTGTTCTTGTCTGATTGCCCTACCTCTGTTTCCCCTGCTTGAGGGGCAATGGAGTCATATTTTCATGGGAGTTGTTGCGCTCCCTGGTCAACTTCGCTAGAATCTTCATCATCATCTGGAAACGGACTGGATTCGGGTGTACTTTGCACAGTCATCAGATGGTGAACATATCAGACAGATTATTGACGGTGTGAGTCAGCCGCTCCACGGTAGCATTGAGACTATTGACTTTGTTCTCTAGTGTAGCAGACACTTCACACTCGAGCATGAGTTCCTCTTTTGTCTATATCATTTCAAGCTTACCCTTTCCCAGACGTGCCACCATCTCATCACTGAATGCCCTTTGTTTCTCCCATCTTTCTGCCTTGGTCAACCTCTGTCTTTTTTTAGGTTCCAAAACTTCGTTGTCTCGTGCTCTCTTCCTATAAGACACGTGAAAATGGTCTATGTTCATCTGTTCAAAGTTTTCTTCATCTCTTCCGAACTCCCCCTCCTCGCTAGCCTCCTTCTCTTTTTCCTACCCCTAGAATTTTTCTTTCTCTTAGGGCATTGGTTTTATTCGGGTAACTTTGACTTTTTGAAAAACAAAAAATAACATTAATCATTAATCTAACTGGCAAACTAATTATCAAACATTAGCTAATAAGCAAAACATACCTCCCTGTCAACTATTCTTTTTTATCAAACATTCTTCTTTTCTTGATCTTTACATTGTGCATTCAACCATTTCCATCTACACATCCTGGGCTTGCATCCAGATGTTTCGACCTTTTCCACCATCTTATACCGCTTAAGATGTTGCATTGTCTCATATGCGAACACCAGGGGCATTAAAAGAAAAATTATCATAGCTGAATATAGAGAAAACACCACTAACAACGGCAAAGATTAAGATTTGTTCGGTATCTCTACCCCTAATGCAATTGGGAATCCCTCAATAGTGTAAGTCCTGTGTTTTAGGTGTCCTGTCTACTTCAAGGCATTGACAATTGTCTTTCTAGCACCATCCACAATGGCCTTGTAAGATAGTTTACCCCACAACATTTCATCAAATTCCCTTTAATCACAGGCCAAATAAAGAAGCTTGTCTTCGATTCTGGTCATATTCGGCAAACCCATGATGGAGGTGTAAATAAGCAAGAGTGTCAAGAACACGACCTCATTGTTTGGATAAGTTGAGTTTATACGATCCTAAGTCTTGAACACTTCATCATATGTGGTCTTATCTCTTTGGCCCACATGCTGTAGGTACTTTGATATTGAAGAAGGACCATCTGGCACTTTGTATTTGGCATATGCAGTCTCAAAATCTCCCATCTTCAATCCGGTGATGATGGAAAACTCCTTCTTGCTAAATCTGACATTCATACCCGCGAAGTTGAAGGCAATGCTATTATCGACCTTGGATTTCTCGTCCGGTTTAAGTTGTCTCAACAACACAGAATGGATGATTTGTTTGCACCAAAATGTATGCTCATGGTCAAAAGAAATTTTTGTAAGTTGACTTTCCCTTCAAAGCATTTGTTTTTGCGTATCCGTCAATTTCGACCAGATTCTCTTTATATTGGCTTCATAGTAGCAGTACTGTGAAACTTGGGCAAAAAAAAAAGCTCCCCCTCAATAACCAATTGATCCTTGAGATGTTCCTGTACGAAATAAAGGTAATCAATAACAAATTGACTTAGTTCTCGACATTGTCGACATATTGTTTAGTTGTCTACATTTTTCTGTACATAGTATTCGACATTTATTGCGACAAATTTCTTGACATATTGCTCGGCCTAGTTCTCGACATTATCGACTTATAATTTCGTTTTCTACATAGTTATCGACATATAGTTCGACAAATATGTCGACATATTTAAAAGATATTAAACATGGTTTTCGACATATCGAGCCATTTTCGACTGTTTTTCAACAGTTTGGGCCAATCCCAGTTCAAATTTAGGAAAAAAACAGACTATGTACATGCAAAGTTTTACGATGTTTGAACCAATTACAAAGCCGATTGCGCCAAAACCTAACTTGTCTAATTTTTCTAATATCTTTTAACATTTACGCGAGGTTGATAAAAAAAGGAACATTTATGCCGTAAAAGTAACAAATACAAAGCTA
Organism: Gynochthodes officinalis; assembly: GCA_020080225.1. Lineage (NCBI taxonomy): Eukaryota > Viridiplantae > Streptophyta > Magnoliopsida > Gentianales > Rubiaceae > Gynochthodes > Gynochthodes officinalis. The sequence continues at coordinate 30,880,858 of CM034615.1, read as the reverse complement.
AATTCCAACCAACCTTCTTAGTCTTGTCCGTCGGCTTGTGAGATTTCTGCTCTTCCATCTTCTCCTTGCCAGATAATGAGGCTGCACCTCACGTTTTTGCCATTGATACTGTTTATGCTTGAAGTCTAGAAAGGTTTTGTGAACTGGGTGTTGAATCGACGAAGAATTCAGGAAAATATTGTGTGAAATTGGTGTTGAATCGACGATGAACTGAAGCAGTGAAACCAACCGACTGTTTGTATGAAATCGATCAAGCGTGTTCTTCAAATACAGGCGCATTGTTGTTTTTTCGCTAGGGGTCAGACCCAAAAAGTGCTATATTTGTAAGGAAAATGGTCTTAGTTCTATATTTGTAAATGTCTTCGCAAAACGTGCTATTTTTACAAATTTCCTGGGACCTATGAAGCTCAGGAAAAGAGCCTCTTGAATAACTTCTACTTCAGCAAATTCAACATAAAAATATTGCTTTTGGTTGGCCATACTTGTTAGTTGAAATGATTACTTTATTGGCCATTCCATATGACTAAAAAATGCAGTTGTGCTTTCTTAGATATACATTTGTAATCAACATTGTCAACAAAGATTGAATGCGAATTCTTCTTTATCATTTCCTTGGCCTGCTAAAACAGAGCAATACCTTGAACTTGGCCCATTTCATTCTCATCTAAAGCATGCGTTTCATGAACTGTTGGTTCATCTTTCATTTCCTAAGTCTTTATTTAATGTTGTCTAACTTCATGACAATTCTATCCACCATTGTGGTCATCTCCTCATCAATCTCCCTCCATCGTGATCTCTCTTCCCCTCTCCCTCTCTCTTTCTCTCTCTCCCATGCTTTCTCTCTTTCTTTCAATCACAAATTGGCTTTGACAAAACTAATTTTCAAACTAAAATATGGGCTATTTTCTAAATAGATGTCCTACCTTTTGAAAAATTCTAACTAAAACTTAAATTTCAAACTAATAATATGTTTGGATTGAGTTTTATTTGCAAAAAGTTAACTTTTTTCCCAAAAAAAAAAATTTAAAACACCTTTTTATTTCAAAATTTAAAATTAAAAATTTCCCTACTATATTCTCCTCACATAATTTTTAAATTTTTTATTTTCCCTTTAAAATACTTTTTCTACTAAAAATATCTCATCAAAATTTTTATACATTACCATACAAAAAATTTCAAATAAATCATAGTCCAAACATAACTACTCTCAAACTTTGTGCTTATTTGGGCTTGATATATTTTTGGACTAAGATTTAAAATAATAAAATTAGCTAGCAGACGTGACAACTATTGAACATTGCCAATGAGACCAGTGGTAGTAGTGAGGAAGCTTTTGCCCCCCACCCCCCCAGAGTTTCTATGGTTGTGGCTAACAAAGGAGTTACTACCACTTTGTGGTGCAACGATGATTGATTTTAGTAGTTATCTATGGTCTATGGTATGTTTTGTCTTAGTACCTGATTCTTACTCATGTTGCCTTCTAGCCAATAGTGGAGGCAATAGGTGTGACAAGGGTTACAAGTGCCTAGCAAGATGAGAGAGAGAATAAAGTGGCACAACAATTACAAGGATTGTGAAAAGAGTATCAAAGATTTAGGATTCGATATTCCAAATTAAATATTTAATTTGATTAGTCAGAATGAAAAAATTTCATTCAAAATTTTTGAAATTGCAACACTTAGAAAGTTGAAAATTCATGCTGTGAATTTTTATCCGAGCTGATAAAAAATTCATGTTGTGAATTTTTATTGGGTATTAACCAACAAATTAGAAGGTAAGGTGGTGGTTGGCAACAATCTAATAGTTTCTCTGGCAAGATCGATTTCAAGTAGGAATGGAGTAAATGGACCATAGAGAAAGTAAAGTTTTTCCACATGTTACAACAATTATTTAGTGGTTTTCCTCTTCCCTTTGGCACTTGTATTGTTTGAAGGAGTTCAAAAATCACTTATATCCATATCCCTTCTACTCACCTTCCCCATAATCTTGATTTAGTTCTCAACAATCGCAAACTCCTAATGCTTGTTCTTGAGTTCCCTACACAATCCTATTTTAATTCCTACTTTTCTTTGAATTTTTAGTGATTGGATCTTTGGGTTTTCCATTAAAGATATTAGGGCAAATTATATCTATTATCCCTGAAATGTAGTAAAACTATCAAATAAACTTTCAGATTTGGATAAACTACTTATACGCCATTTGACTTAATGACCGTTAAAGTCAACTAACAGAATAAGTAAAAAAAAAAAAAAATAGCCTAAAAAAATGACATATACCCTCCTGAAGTCAGTTTTAATTATGAAATGAGCTTTAAAGTTTTAAAGTTTTATTAAATAAAATTTAATAACTTCTCTTTCTTTATTTTATATTTTTATTATCTTTTCCGTTTCTTTCCATGAGGAATCATTTTATAACCATATTTTATATCATAAACAAATAAACTAAAAAAGTAATAAAATATAATATTAATATGTATCTTTAGAATTTTTGCAAACTGAAAAATAAAATTAGTAAGTTTTTCTCCCATATTATTGTTTCATTATCATTAAATTTGAATCTTTTTTTTCTAAATTTGTTACTCTACCGTCAATATTAATTTACTGCTATTGTCCCTTTAAATGATTAAATGATTAAATGATTGTTTTTATCATTTTTGTATCTCTATAAACTTTTAAGAAATAATTATTTATTTAATATCTTGTATTGTTATTTTTTTATTATAATTTGATGTAATGGTCATAAAATTAAGATTTATATTTGTTAGATTGAGCTAAATTGTTTGAATGAAAATGAAAAAATTAACATAATAAAATTTTGTAATATCTAAACTTTATATGCATTTTAGTAAGATTATTGTTAAACTGTGTAGAGAATTGTTACAATTGTGCCCAAATTTTGATTATCACTAATTTTTAGTAGGTTTTATTGTTACTCGCTTGGGAGCCGGGCCTTGACAGTATCCTGTTAGGCATGGGCAAGAGACAAACTGACAAACTTCTGCAACGGTAGTTTCAAGATGCTCTAGGATTGGTTGACAACTTGGGTTTTTTGTATTAAGTTTTTAAATAGGATTGTTATTGGTGTCAAAACTATTGTACGCTAGTCAAAAATGGCAATCCTTTCTTTACTAGCACACTTTCTTTTGTGGTGTCAATCCTTTGTGGATCACTACCATAAAATGCAACTAGCCTTTTCTATGCTACCTTATATAAATATTTGCCAATGCAATAATATGACTATCGTTTCGTGAATTTTTTTTAATTTTGTTAATAATTAAATAAGAAAAAAGTAGGGAGGAATCTATTTTGTTAAACCTTAGGGTCCATTTATAATGGAAAAAACAACCTCAAAAGGTTAAATGTAATTCAAATATTATAGTTTAAAGGTTAATTTCGAAATTTCATATAAATTAATCATTGACCCGGTCAAAACTCAATGGTCAATATTGGTCAACTAATAGTAGGGGTTTAAATATTATGAATTTATCAAATTTAAAGGGATGCTAATAGTTTATTAAAGTATCAAGGTTTATTAGGTAGTTTCACCAAACTTCAGGTGTAGTAAATGCAATTTACCCAAGTTATTATTGTTACTTCTTTTCTAACGGACTTAGAGGGAAGAAGTTTGATGTATATGGTTTGTGTCTATTTGAGAAAAAGAATCAGAAAGTATACATAAAAGCAATGGAGATGAATATAATGGGAATATTTTCTAATTTAGAACTTAGAAGTAAGTATAATTTCTTATAATTACAATATATAACATAGTAGTATGTGATTGGTAGTTTTTGTCTGATGTCATAAATCTTGATTTAGTTTTATGATGTGGGGTGTGAAATTGAACATGGAAGAGGTCTGATGCATATGGTTTGTGTCTATTTGAGAAAAAGAATAAGAAAGTATATACAAAATGGAGATGAATATAATGGGAATATTTTCTAATTTAGAACTTAGAAGTAAGTATAATTTCTTATAATTACAATATATAACATAGTAGTATGTGATTGGTAGTTTTTGTCTGATGTCATAAATCTTGATTTAGTTTTATGATGTGGAGTGTGAAATTGGACATGGAAGAGGTCTGATGCATATGGTTTGTGTCTATTTGAGAAAAAGAATAAGAAAGTATATACAAAATGGAGATGAATATAATGGGAATATTTTCTAATTTAGAACTTAGAAGTAAGTATAATTTCTTATAATTACAATATATAACATAGTAGTATGTGATTGGTAGTTTTTATCTGATGTCATAAATCTTGATTTAGTTTTATGATGTGGAGTGTGAAATTGAACATGGAAGAGGTCTAATGTATATGGTTTGTGTCTATTTGAGAAAAAGAATAAGAAAGTATATACAAAAGCAATGAAGATGAATATAATGGGAATAATTTCTAATTTAGAACTTAGTAAGTATAATTTCTTATAATTATAATATATAACAAAGTAGCATGTGATTGGTAGTTTTTGTCTAATATCATAAATCTTGATTTAGTTTTATGATGTGAAGGAGTGAAATTGAATATGGATCCATCCCATTTTGCTCACCTTCCTTAATAACCAGATTATCAGCCTATTTCTGTATCTTTATTCATTTTTGTGCAAAAGATGCTACATTACTTTGAACTATGGGTTACTAATCTTCACTTTGGATTTCACTCCAATCTTCCTTTTTCTCTTTTAGTTCTTTTTCCATTTAGATCCTATAAAGCTTCCCATATTCAAATTGAATAAGTAACTATTTCTCTAATTCAGTTTCCAGTGATCACGATGGTCTCCATGATTATTACTTCAATTGGATTTATCCTAGATGATTTGGAGTTGCTAAGGAAAAGAGCTTGGCTTTGATTTGAAATGGGATTTACAATCTCAATGTTCTAGCTGAGGAATCTCAAAATATTTCTCCTTTGTGCAAGAAAGTTCAGTGATGAGGAGCATTTGCTATCTCATGATAGTTATAATGAGGATGGAGATATGGGATTTCTCTTGTTGAGGATTGAATATGTAGTTTGAAAAAACGCAATCAGAATTTACCTTTTTTGTCTTAGTTTGGAAGATGATTTGTAATAGATGTTATTGCCAAGATGAATTATCTCTTAAATGATATTAAATCTTTTGAGGAAGAAATAGAGGAAGGATACATCACCTTGTTAGATTACTTGGGGCAGTCAAGTTCTCCAATGGTAGATGAAGCTATGGAAATCTTTGATTCCATTGTGTAGAATCTTGTGGGTTTTCTCTCATGGTGATGCTTTCATGGGGATTGTTTACAAAAATTGATAGAAGCCTTGGTAGAGAAGCTTGCATTCTTGAAAATTTTCATTTGATTCTCCACATTACTAAGCCTTGGGCACTTGCGGTTAGAAAATTTGCTATTATACATTAAAAGCATTGCTATCTATTATTGTCATGTGATACATGAGGGGTTCTTGAGGAAAATTCTCCAAGGGTAGGAAAATAAGTTTGATAAGAAAATCTGGGATCTTATTATTGTCATGTGATGCTGGAATTGTAATATTTTCACTTTCTCCAAAAAATGTGGAAATAGAACATAACATTCTTGCTTTGTTGGGGAGAATTAGATTTATCAAGGCAGAACTTGAAGAAAAGATTCCTAACATCAACATCCAACTTTCCCAAGAACAAGCAAATTGGAAATCAAATGCAAAGCATTTGATTATTGAGGGGAAATTGTAAGGTTAAATCAAATGCATAGCATCATTTTGAAACAATCCAACAAGAATTTTTAATCTTGAGATCATTATTGAGGGGAATTGTAAAAATGCAAAACGAAAGGAGGAACATCAATCTCTCTAAATTGTGCTCTCGAGGAGGCATATAAGGTATTCTTATTGATCACATGGTGTCTAGAGATATTTCAAGAGGAACAAAGTAATTACATATTGTTTCCATTATAGATATGCCAAGTGATGAAGATCAAGGTGCATAAATACACATGGATTCAAGCCAAGGCATGAAGGAGCCAAGTGGAGTCATGAATGATCAAGACAAAGTCATGATCCATGAACTTTCAAATTTAAAAATCATGAATCAAAATCCACTTAAAGGCATTTGTGTGCCAATGACAAGGGCTAGGCCCAAAAAGCTTAAAGAAATGTTTAATTGGTTCATTAGAGAAGCCCAAACTAAAAAAAAAAAAAGAAGTCCAAGATTGGTAATTACAACTCTTATTTGATTAATGTCTTTATGTGTAATTACCAATAGGCCTTTTACTTAAACTCTCTAATGTATTTAGAGTCCAATTACTCTACAAAATAGGGCCCTATAGTTGAATTTCTTAGTGATGGCTGCCCCTAAGGTTTCAAAACTATAATGTTGTGTCTTAAATTATAGTTTTCTTTTTTAATTAGAATTGTTTTTGACCGGTCTCGTTAAGGGACCTTTTAGATGGTTTTCTAATTGTGTTGTTGGTCATGTAGTTAATTAGGTTATGTTCAAGTCTAGGTTCATTGGTTGAATTCCAAGACAAATTTTTTAACCAATAGTATTCATTCTTTGTCTTAAAAATTAGGTACTCTTTGTCCTAAAGGTTAGGAAGAGTTTTATAAATTCAAAAGGGATTATGGCCACCCTTAACCTTGTAAACATGGCTTTTAATTTCTTCGAAGACATGTCCAATTTAAATCAATAAAAATTGTGAGGTTTTACTCCTTTTCTTATTAGTTCTTTTGTAAATTTGTTTGAGTTTAAAAAAATTTTCTTCATGAAACTCTTTTAACTTATCAATTAAGTTTGATCCTCTTAGTTGTGGTCTCCCTTTTAACCTAAGTTCTTATGTCAAAATTTGTAAATAAGGGTTTTGCTTGTTTTCCAAATTATTTAGTTTGATTCAAGAAAGGTAGTTTTAGGGATTTGATATCTAATATTGGTGAGTTTCAAGGTTCATCCTTAGGTTTTGTATCAATTTTTAGTATTAGAGCAATTCAGGTTACTCCTTAAATTATTCATAGCTTCATTTTATTTTCTTTTTATTTTGCATTGTTGTTTTGTTCTTGCTTTTCTCTTTCTTGTGCTCTTGATAATCCATCCCTGTGATCCTTTCTCTTTTTTTCCCCCCTATTTTTATCATCTTTTGATCTTAACACACTTTATTTCTTGTGGATAAATTTTGGTTTCTTCATTCAACAGAAACCATAATTGTCATATTTTTGTGGCCATATGATTTTTAAAAAAATTCAGCTAATAGATTGATTGTGAAGCAAGAAATTCAAAATTGGAAACCTTAATTCAAACGGCGTCTAAATGTGATTTTTTTTTTTGTTTTTGGTTTCTTCATTTTGTTTGTTTCTTTGCTAGATTAGCCATTCGTCACTTCTTAATTGTATTCCAATTTTGATTTGAATTTGTATTGTTCTTCGTTTGCAATTTGTATTATTTTGAGATTGAAATTTGTTTTCTTTTTTCAAATACAATTCAAAAATCCACTTGTGAATCGAATTCCACTTCTAATCCTATTGTGATTTGAATTGGATATATCATTCCTAATTAGAAAAGAATTTGATCAATACTAATCTTAGTTGGAAAAGGATTACTGGACATATATTTTTAATACAACTCCTTCTTGTTCTCTTGTAAAATTACCATTTTAACCCTACCTTATTTATTTTGTTCCCAAAATTCTGTTTATTTTTCCATCAATTTTCATCTACTTAACCTTTGCCTTGACCTCTTTATTTGTTTCTTTCTTGTCTTAAGTGTGTCTTTGAATAGACTCCATTTAGAACTCTATTTGTGGAAAATTGAATGGAAAAAAGCTAGAGTGAGTAACATCTAATTAAAAGTTCTTCAATTTAGGAGATGCACTTGATGAGAGTAGATTAAGTTGGCAAATCTTTTGGGGAAAAGGGTTTGTCAAGACAAAATTTTCTCAATTTCAATTTTTCTTAAAACAAATTTATGATGAGAAGTGGTAAAATGTCTAGTAGGATGTATTTGATCAAAGGGCAACACAGAACATCTAGGTGGCGCTTGGTATAAAAGGTGGGTTTAGGAATGGAATGGATTTGATAAAAGAAATGGTTTGGAATAGAATAGAATGATAGTAATTATGTTTTTTGGTATTATTTTGCAATGGAATGGAATAGATATAATATTAAAATTAAAATTCAATATTAATATTAATAAATTTATTAATAAATTTTATATTAAAATTTTAATAAAGATATTATTATTTTACATTACATTATATTTAAGAAAATCATATCTTGTTCCTAAAATAATCAAAGTGCATGTCAATTTGTAAAGAAAAATATTTTCTACAAGTTAGTGAAATTTGTTTTTAAAAAAAGAAAAAAAATAGGTGAAATGGTAGTTGCAAACCATTTGTGGGTTTGCAACCACCTGACCACGTGGCGCGTGCTCATTGGGCCCACGTCACATCAGCGCGTGTTAGTGTTGAAATTTTTAAAAAAAAAGACTCTAAACGACGTCGTTTTGAGTCCATTTTTATTCCATTTCCCTCAAACCCAAGAGGGGAGGGGGGAGGGGGGGGGAGGGTTTGGGTTTCCATAAAACCCACCCCCAAGGGTTTAAATAAACCCAAAACGTTGTACCAAACACCCATTTTTATTTCAATCCATTCCATTCCCCTCCCCTCCCCCCCCCAACAACCCTTGTACCAAACACCCCCTTATTTTACCTCACTCGATTGGTGGAGAATTGGTTGAAGAAATAAATAGTATGGAGACATATCTAAAGGAGGATCAACTAGAAAGTTTAAAAGAAGGATCAATCCCATCTTTGAGAAAAATGATTATGATATCAATGAAAATGACTTTGAAAATTCTCATAGTTCTCGAAGAAGGAGTTTCTAGTACATTTGATATCAATTTGAGAAGTATAAGGATGAAGATGTGCCATCCTTTAAAGACATAAATGATCCTGTGGCATAACTCGAATGAGAAAAATGTGGAACTAATATTTGATGTACACCACTAATTCAAAGATAAAAAGGTAAAGTTGGCATCCGTTGAAATTACTGATTATGCTATTATTTGGTGGGATCAACTAACCTTGTCTAGGAAGTGCAACCAAGAAAGACATATAAGTAGTTAGGAGGAGATGAAATCTATGATGAAAAAGATGTTTGTACCTCCCCACTACTTTTGTGAATTTTAAAGGTGGCTGCAAGGAATAACTCAAAGTTATAAACGTGTTGATGAGTACTACAAAGATATGGATGTCACAATGATTTGGGCTAATGTTGAGAAAAATACAGGAGCTACCATGGCTAAATTCCTAGGAGGTATGAACTATGAGATAATAAAAGTATTAGAGTTATAACATTATGTAGAGCTTGTGGTCCACATGGTAGAAAATGTGGAGTAGCAACTCAAACAGAATGGTTCAACTTGTAGATTTGGATTGACTACATTATCTACCACGTGGAAGAATAACACTTGGCTTGAAAAGGAGATTAAAAGTGATTTTAAATCTATAGCAAAGGTAAATTTAACTAGGGCAAATGAATCTAATTCTAGATTATCTACATATTACTTGCTTTAAATAACTGGGAAGAGGGCACATTGCTTCTTAATGTTCTAACAAGAAAACTATGATTATTCGTGATGATGGGACCTGTGTAAGTAATAGTGATAGAGAAGATGAGTATGAATGAATGCTCATTTTATTGGAAAATAAAGAGTTTCAGGAGCATCCTATTGAATGAGAGATTTTGGTGATCATGAGAGCATTGAACATACAAGTCAAGGAAGAAGACCCTGATGAGCGATGCACCAATATCTTCATCCTCCCTACCACATGCAAAATAAGGTATGCATGATGATTATTGATTGTGGTAACTGTACTAATTGTACCTTAAGTGCCAATGCAAGCAAGCCATATTCTACTTGGGCATTCTTGGGAGTTTGATATAAAAGTTTATGCATGATTGTTTTTCTAATAAGTATGATTTTGTAATGCATAGTAAGTCTGTAACCCTTGTATCTTTGTCTTCATAACAAGAGTGTAATGAACAAATTAAAATGAAAAGTAAGCAAGAGAAAAGCCAAAAAGAGATTGAGAGCTCAAAAAAGCCAAAAGAGAGTGAAAAGAAAAGAGTGGAGTTTGAGCTTAGAGAGACAGATAGAAAAGCTAAGAGTGAGAGTGAAATAAAACCCAAGGGAAAAGAGAGTGTAAAGGCTTAAAATCAAGTGGAAAAATCTTTGAAAGAAAAGCATTTAGCAAGAAATGAAAAAAAAGGCATTTTTTATACTAGTGTTCGTGAGGTAGATAGGGCCTCATATTCCTAGAGACTTTTGTGGTGCTTATGTACTAAGAAATTTTTCTTTTCTATTAGCAAACTAAATCTTGATTTGCATAGTAAGATTATTTTTTTCTTGTAGAAATTTGAAGATGTCTTTCCCAATGAGATTCTAAATGGTTTGCCAACCATTAGAGGGATTAAACATCAAATTGATTTTGTGTCAGAGCCACGATTTTGAATCATTCTACTTAATATAGAGCAAATCCTTAGGAGACACAATGAATTGAAAAGACAATTAGATGAACTTTTGGTAAAAGGTCATATGCGTGAGTACTTATCCCATGTGCTGTTATGGTAATTCTTGTATTTAAGAAAGATGTTTCATGGCATATGGCATTGATTTTTGTGCATTTAACATGATAACTATTAAATATCACCATTCTATTCTTAGATTAGATGATGTGTTAGAAGAACTACATGGTGTATGTATTTTTACAAAAATTGATTTGAAATTTGGTTATTATCAAATTCACATGAAAAAAGGTGATGAATAGAAAATTGCCTTTAAAATGAAATTCGGTTTGTATGAGTGGTTGGTATTATCTTCTGGCTTAACTAATGCCCCTAGTACATTCATGAGATTGATGAATCATATGCTAAGGCGTTTTATTAGTAAGTTTGTAGTTGTGTATTTTGATACACTAGTTTATAACAAAGAATTGACTAAGCATATTGATCATCTAACACAAGTGTTAAGTACTTTTGTGTGTTGAAAGACTATTTACTAATATAAAAAATTGTACCTTTTGTGCAAATGAAGTTACTTTTCTTGATCTTTTTCTAAGTGCGAAAGTTATATAGGTTTATCAAGTAGAGGTCAAGGCCATATTATATTGGTTGATACCTTTCACTATCTGTGAGATAAGAAGTTTCATGGCTTAACTAGTTTTTATAGGAGATTTATAAATGTTTTTTTTTTAGTTTAACTAAGATTGCCCCCCTTTGAATGAACTGATAAATAGAAACATTAGTTTTAAATAGGGAGCTAATGAAAAAGTCACATTTAATCAACTTAAGTGTGACTTAACTCCTGTACCTTTATTTGCTTTGAGCTACAATGTAATGCATCGGGTATAGACACTAGAGTAGTTTTGAAGCAAGAGAGCTATTCCCTTTCTTATTTTAGTGAAAAGATAAAAGGAGTTGCACTAGATTATTCAACTTACTACAAAGAATTGTATGTTATGGTTCGTACTTTGGAGAATTGGCAATACTACTTAATGTCAAAAGAGTTTGTGAGTCAAATTGAGCATAAATCTCCTAAACATTTGAATGTCAAACTAAGTTTAATAAAAGGCATGGCAAACGAAATGCCTTTATTGAGACATTCCCCTTTGTAATTTGCAAGCAAAGTAAGAAAAACGTAGTAGCTAATACTTTGTCTTAGAGGAATACCACTCTCATAATACTGAATTGTTGGATTTCAAAATTATTAAAGATTTATACACTACTGATCCTAACTTTTGAAGGGTTTATGCATCATGTGAGCAAACTACCTTCAACAAGTTTTATAGATACTATGGTTATTTATTTTGTGAAAATAGATTATGTGTGCATGCCTTTTCATTATGTAAGGTACTAATCTATGAAATTCATAGTGGTGGTTTAATGGGACATGTTAGAGTGTTAAAAACTTTAAATGTCTTAATTGAATATGTTTATTGGTCTAACATAAAAAAGGATGTAGAAAAGATTATTATAGATATATTGAATATAGAAAAGTAAAGTCTAAATCCCTTCTATAAGGACTTTGCACATCACTTTCCATACCTACTTCACCTTGGGCCAACACTTGTGGCCTTCAAGAGGTATAGATTAAATTTTTATAATAGTGGATTATTTTTCTAAAATAGCTTACTTTGTTACATGTAGGAATTTTGATGATACCAAATATATAGGCAACTCATTCTTCAAAGAGGTCCGTAAAGCATTATTTTTTATAGGGACGTGAAATATTTTAACTATTTCTGAAAAAGACTCTAAGATAAGTTGGGTGCTAAATTGTTATTCTCAATGGTTAGTCATCCACAAATTGATAGCCAATCTGTGATAACCAATTGTACACTTATTACATTATTGCGTGCCATAACTAAAAGGAATTTGAAAATTTTGGAAAAATACTTGCCAATAGCTGAGTTTGCTTATAATCGCATAGTTCACACTTCCACTAACTTTTCACCTTCTGAAATTGTCTATGAATTTAACAACTTAACACCATTGGATTTGATTCCTCTTCTAGTTAAATATCAATTAAATTTATATAGAGCGAAGAAAGTTAAGGTGATGAAGAAGTTGCACAAAAAGTTTGCATGCAGATTGAGAAGAAAATTGAGTAATATGTGAAAAGTGCTAATAGGGGGTGAAAACGAGTTATATTTGAACTTGTAACTGGGGGTTTGGATACATATGAGGAAAGAAAGGTTCCCTGTTCAAAGGTATACAAACTTACATATTTGAAAAAATGGACCGTTTCAAGTGGTGGTTTGCATTAATGACAATACTTACACTCTTGACCTACCTGGTGAATGTGGTTTAGTGATACCTTTAATGTTGTTGATTTATCTTCCTTTGAATTTAATGTAGATGATTTTGATTTGAAGACGAGTCCTTTCAAGGATAGGGGGAATGATGGAAATTAAGGTGCATAAACACATCAAAGAGACCGAATGAGGTGTGAATGATCAAGACAAAGGCACAATCCATGAACCTTCATGCTTAAAAAGGCATGAATCAATATTCACTTAAAGACTTCATGGGCCATTGATAAGGGTTAGGGCCAAAAAAGCTAAACAAGTGTTTAATGGGCTCATTAAAGAAGTTTAGCCTAAAGAAGAGTCCAAATTTGATGATTACAAGTTTTATTTGATTAATGCCTTAAATGTAATTACCAATGGAGCTTTTATTTAAACTCTTTGATGTATTTAGAGTGCAATTATCCTTCAAAATAAAGCCCCATGGCAAAAATTCTTAGTGATGGCCACTTCCAGGGTTTCAAAACCCTAGTTTTGTGTCTTAAATTGTTTTCCTTTTTAAAATAGAGTTGCTCTTGACTAATCTTATTAGGGGACCTTTTAGATAGTTTCCTAACTATATCATTGGTCAATTATTCTATTAGGTTATTTTTAAATCTAGGCCCATTGGTTGGATTTCAAGACAACTCATTCAATCAGTAGAATTCATTCCATGCTCTAAAAATTAGCTACTCCTTATCCTAAAGGTTAGGAAAAGTCTTGTAAATTCAAAAGGAATTATAGCCACCCTTAATCCTATATTCCTATAAATAGGGCTCTTAATTTTGGCCAAGACAATTCCAATTTCAATTATTAAAAATTGTGAGGTTTTATTCCTTCTCTTGTAAGTTCTTTTGTGAACTTATTTGAGCCTACCAAATTTTTCTTTGTGAAACTTTTTTGACTTATTGGCTAAACTTGATCTTCTTAGTTGTAAATAAGGATTTTGGTTCTTTTTAAATTATTTAGTTTGATTAGGTAGATCTTGGGATTTAATCTCTAATATTGGAAAGTTTTAATGTTCATCTTTAAGGTTTGTATCACCCAGACTAGTAAGACAACTTTAGCTACAAAAGCTTACAATGATCCTTAGATTAAGCACCATTTTCATCTTCATGCACAATGTTCTTTTTCACAAGTATTTGACCCAAAAAAAAAATGTTACTTGAGCTTTTGAGTCATATTATAGTAAAGTTTTCTCATCAATATTTTGAGAACACTAAAGTTGATTTGGCTAAAGGGCTCCAGCAGCATGGGAAAGGGAAGAAGATATCTCATCTTTTTGGATGATATGTGGGACAATAAGACATAGTATAAAATCACAACCTATCAATGCTAATGGAAGTATAATAACCTTAAAAACTTGGCTTTGAAATGTTGCTTCTTAACTATTTTATTAGAAAAGTGAAAGAAGAAAATCTTTTCCTATTGTTATAAAGATTTGATGAGCTTTTAGGTTTTAATGAGTAATGCAACCTATGGAGATTGTGCATTCACACTTTACCAAAGCATTTCAGAGAGTGAAGGCTATTTTTCTATGCATATTTTCTTTTATTCCTTGCACAAACATATTGGTACAAAAAAACCTTCATTCAATATCTCATTTGTTATTTGAATCTTCAAACTAGTTATGGTGTTGGATATAGGGTATATTAATTTAGATTCTATGTTTCCAACTAAAATGGAATTCCTCATTGAGTTGAAATACTTGATAGACTGAGGAGAGATGGAAGTGATTCTTCATCAACTTGTAAGCTTTTAAATTTATAAACCCTTATAGTGGATTCACTTGGCAGAATGGTTTTATTGCTAAATATTTTTTGGAATCTACAAAAGTTAAGACCTCTCTGCATGTGGAGTGGTTATCATGTAGGGTTTAGTTTACCCATTGAAATCCTTGACTACTTCCTTAATTTATGTGAGTTGGACAGTTTTCTTGTGCAATAATTTCTTCTTGGTAGATTATGGAAAATCAATTGAGAAAGTTTCCAAACATTGTAAATTTAAATTCACTATAATTGAAGGTGGGGATGATGATACAGAGAAATGTAACAAGATTGTGGTATTTGACATTCTAAGTTGACTAGAATCATTTGACGGGTAGGGGTGGCAATCAAGTTGTGTTTCAAGTTCATGGGTTGTGTTTTGATACAGGTATTATAGATTTTAGATGAATATGAATATGACCCATTTAATTACATGTGTTAAAAAACGTAACCTGAACACAACCTATATATTTTTCAGATAACACGACACGACACGATACGAAAAGACCTAAATATCATTGAAACCCAATTATCACGGTAGCAACCTATTTAACACGAAAAGACCTAAACAACCTATTTAACACGATACCAAAATAATGACCTATTTAACATGACGCAAAAATACTTGCTTGTGAAAGACTAACACACCAAAAAAATCTAAAAATACCTCTAATTAATTTGAAAAATATTTTCAACTAAAATTAAAACCATTACAAGCCAAAAAGTCATAAAAATATTTTTCAAATTACAATCCAAGCGCTAGCATCAAATAAAATATCAAGAATTACAAACCAAATTTCAAATATCTAAGTCCAAAGTCATATCTAAGTCTAAAGAAAGGGAGAGACGATTTTCAATTTTTGACAATTAGGGTTGATATAGCATGTTTCAATTTTACAAAGTTACCCTAACATAATTCTTCAAATAACTAAATGAGTTAAACGGGCTAAACAGGTCCACCTATGGGTCGACTTGAACACAACCCATTTATTTTGCATGTTATACGATTCCAACCTGATTTTGACGTGAACCCGTCAAGGGATGTACCTGTACCTATTAAATACGTGTTAGGTTCATATCATGTTTATGTGTCGTGTCGCGAATTATTGCCTCTATTGACTAGTCATTATTTAGTATGTACTGAACTTAAATTGAGTTTGAGTTTTGTTGGCCCTCTAAATCTTGAAAAGAAAATCACTCTATCTCTCTTTGAGATGCCATAGAGTAAAATCATAACAATTGGAAAACTTCCTAATCTTGATATTCTCAAATTACCCAATGGTTCCTTCTTGGGGAAAATACAATACATGTTAATTAGAGAGGGAGTTCTTGAAATTGTCTTCTTTGAACATTATCATGTGGATGGCTTTCATTGATTAGTTTCCTTGTCTTGAGAAGTTTGTATTGGAAATCTGTTATTATTTGGAGGAGATTCCTTCTTGTTTAGAGAATATTTCAACGCTTGAAATGATTATCTTATCATGTTCTAACCATATAGCAAGTTTAGTTAGACAAATTTAGGATGTGTAGATTGGCTTGGGAAATGTGGTTTTGAAGATCCTTATTCAGGATGACCTTAGCAAATCTTCCTAAAACTGACTTTAGGAGTAACAATGATGATTGTTGTTTCATTCTTTTGTAAATTAGATGTAGCTACATTCTTTATTGAATCAATGTGCTGGCAAAACCACTCATGTACTTTTAAAACAATTATTGAAGGTTATCAAATACAACTATTATATTTGGTTGGATAGTGTAACACTTCTTTTATGTCAAAAATATTTGCAATTCTCACTTCTTTCAGTCCAACAATGGATTCAATAAAACCTAGCTAGCTTAGTTGCTAGCAACCTAGAGAATAGAAACCTTTTGCAAGCCCTTTACCTCACTTTCATTTTTTATCCCTCCAAAATATTTTAGTGACACACTAGTACTATTAAGTAAATCATTTTAAGTAGCAACAAATTGAAAGAATACTAGTTGGGCTCCAACTAACGGGGCTAAAATTACAGTTTCAATGCATTGCAAGCTTCTAGAAAAATCATGATATGAAAGTGTAGTAGTTAGGAAGTGCCTTTCACTTTCGTTTTCTTCTTTTTATCCCTTCTGTTTTGCACGACAAGATATTTTGCAACATATTCGTATGATACATACATATAGAACTTCTTTGCTATTTCTTGAATGCTAGACAACTAGAGTTATCCTCAAGGAAGGTATTTTTTAAGTAAGAAAAATGGAATTTTGGGTTTCATATAAATGTGAAGAAATTCCTTCCTAACTACTAATTCTTCAATAATTTTTTTTTTAAAGATTAGATGTCAAAATAATAGGAATAGTGCCAATAGCCAAGCAGTAACATTTATTTGAACATATACATGGTATCTAGAAGTCTCTGAATTAAAGCCATACATTTGTCAAATTTAAATTAAGAAATTGATTTAGCCAAATTAAGGAGCTAAAAATCAAAGAATAAGGCAATTAAAAGGTTTTTTTTTATAGGAGAAATGTAATATAATTAATTTAATAATATAACAAGTTGATCTATTTAGCACAAGCTAGTCACTTTACTTTATGGACATATATCCTAGGGACACTAATAAATATTCAATCCCAAAAATGAGCACTTAGAGTAGGCTACATCCTTCAAATCAACAAAATCTATTTTTACACCTATATGCTAAGCTAATAGTTGCAAAAATCTTCAAGAATCTTAATATGTATGTTGTGTTCATGAATAGTGTCCCATATTGGAAAAGTAAGAGAAAATATAATAGCTAATAAGTTAGAAGGACCTAAAACTAATTGGTTTAAACTTTTGGGTTCAAGTCGCACTCCTACTACTCTTTGGCAGTAGAGCTCTCCATGTGTTATCTCTCTAATAAATGATATCAGAGTTGGACTAGTTAATGAAGCAAGTGGTTTCTCCTTCTTCTAGTTAAAAAGGGATTTAATGGGGGATTCGTGGATAAGAAGTCTTTTGATACTAGTTACTACTTGGTGGGCATTACATGGATCCATAGTAAAGTGATAGGCTTACTAGAGAAGGGATTAGACTTGTGAGAGAGTAGGTTTTGATGTGATAGTATATACATAATTGAGGAGATTTATGGTGTTCATGGATACTATCCTACATTGACAAAACAAGAGGAACTGAATCATCTAATAAGTTGGAAAGACTAATGACTTATTTGCTTTAACCTTTTGGATTAAAGTTAGGCTCCTACTACATATAGTTCTGCTTTAGTTTACTTCTCATGTGTTATTTGCCCAAAAATATGCATATTGAATACTGACATTGTGCTAATGCTTTCTTAATAGCACATAATATCGCCAAGTTTTCAATTTGCAAAAGGCATTTAACTTTACATTTCTTTTCTTTCTTACAAATCGTGTTTCTCTCAGCATCCTTGATAACATATGCTACAAGAGGATCTATCTATGATAATGGGATATTGGGGTGGAGGAATTATGTTTTGAGTGAATCTATTATAATCCCATATTATTTTCAATCTTTGTTTAGTTATACTCGTGTCCTTTCTTTGTTGGACATAAAGGAGTTGCTAAGAATTTCCCCAAGGATCTAGATGACTCCTTGAATTTTGGTATCTTATCATCATCAAAAACTCATCCAAGGCCTTCATAAACACATAATTTGGAGGCCATAAATTGTGATTCTAAACTTTTTTTTTTTTGCTAGTCAAATATTCCATAGTATGAAACATGGAAAATAACGTCATCATCTTGAGTGGCTTTTTCTAGCAACTTGGAGAACCATTATTAAAATCTCATAGGCTCTCCAATGAAAGTTGAATCCTAGAAATAAACTCCTCAAAGTCTTTTTTGACTAAGGGAAGTTTAATAATGGATGAGTAATGCCTTACTCTCCTTCATTACATGCGCAACATATTTGGGGCCGCTAACAGTTCTCTATTTTTGAAATTGTTGGCCATAGGACAAAGATTATTTAAGAAAGCCAAATGAAGAATTTGATCATACTCAATACGCCGAATTTTCAAACTTTGTTAAAAAAATTTAACCCTCAATTGCGTTCAGATATAATGCAGAGAATTTGAGAGATATATGATGAAATGCATAGCACTATCTCCTTGGGAAGAGAACTCTAACTAGTGGCATCCTCCAATTTTTGTTCTTACAATTTCCTATGTCACAAAGTTACTTACTATGTCATTCAATGCTAGTGGATTATCAGAATGTAGAATCCATTCTTCATTGATTCCAATTGAAGATCCATTCCCCACTTTCCATTTTAACCCTATTTCAAAATCTCTATGAGCAAGTAGTTGAAACTTTGAGATTGGGAAACTCCTTTTTATGACAGTACTTGCTAAAAAAAAAACCTCACAAAAAAACAGTCCTTTTCTAGATATATCTTCTGAGATTTTTTTGTCAATTTGGTTTGATTTAATGGCGATGTCAATCTCTTTCCCAATTCCTTTCCCATCATTTTGGATTTGCAAATAAAGTTCCATGACTTCTAACGGAATTCACTACCTTCTTTACCATCCTTCCATATGAAATTCTCAATATGTTTACCGATGGACTTTGCAATAAAAACCAGTATTTAAAAAAGTCAATGACATATTGTAGTAAAGAGCAACGCACATGTTTAGCCAAAGTGATTCTCCCATTATAGATAAATTGGTTGTTCACAATCTAGCCATTCTCCTTTTAATATTATTACCAAAAGCCAAGAATATTTGCCTTTTAGGTAAGGAGAAATCTAAATTTGGTCCTAATTACTTTTCTTCAAGAGCAGATTTAGTGGTGTTGTACATGGAGGATAAGAAAGATAATTGTTCTGCATTTGTATTCTGTCACATAATAAAAGATGATTTTTTAAAGTTCATCATTTGACCTATATGGAAAGCAAAGAGGTTCACTATTTTCCTCAGTTGCATCGTTGCTTCAGTTGACCACCTAAAGAAAATCAAACAATTATTAGAAAACATTAAATGAGATAATTATGGCACACTTTTTATTGTGGGCCATAATCCCTTTGAGGAAAGAGATGACAACATGTTAGACAGTTCTGGCTGAGTAATGATGTTAGGAGATAGGGGACAACCTTGTCTCAATCCCCTATTTGATTTGAAAAAATCTTAGTGCCATTCGTTGAAAACCACAAATATATATACGCACACACACACATCATTATAAAACATTGCCTCACAAGAAAGATCCACTTAGAAGGAAAACCCATTCAAATCATGATTGCTTCTAAACTTCAATGCTACATAACGATGTTTTCCCTTCTTATGCTTTTCGTACATTTTCTACTTCATGAGCAATCAATCTACTTTCATTTATTGATCTTCCTAGAATAAAGGCCAATTGATATACATATATAATTTTATTTAGGACTTACCTAAGTCTATTTGCCATGATCTTAACAATTATTATTTATATGACATTACATAAATTGATGGACCTAAAATTAGAGAGTTCCTCCATAGTAGCCTTTTTTTGAGATGAGAACAAGATTGGTATGTTTCCACTTCAGGTCTAGCATGCCTCTTTGAAAATAAAATAAAATTTGACTATTGTTATGAGATCCTCCCTTACAATGTCCTAAAAGTATTGGCAAAAATTCCACTAGTGTACCATCAATGCCTAACATTTTCCAAGATTTCAAAATAATTTATTTTTGCCAAGATGGTCTCTTACACAATAATTTCCAAATTTTCCTTTCATCTTCTTATTTAGAACTTGAAATGATGTATCTATTTTCATGGGCCATGATCAAATTTTACAAGAGAGAGATTCCTCATTTTCGCCTTTGGAAATATTTGTATCCATTCTTTGCTTGAAAACATTCTATCAACATGTTCATAAATCCTGAAACCACCCTTTCTTTCATTGGTCCAAGTGAACCATGCTCCCAATTACCAAAATTCAGACATATGGAGACTGCTAAGTGCCTTCTTCAGTTTTTGTGCACCCTTTTTCTTGAACATTGATTCTCACATCTTGCAAGCTAGACTTGACTAGTCCTTCTATCTGAGGAGATTTCTATTATGTAATTGTGCATATATGGAACCCCAACTAGGTTTCTTTATAGGGAGTTGGGATGTCAATAAAGCAAGGAAAAAATCCAAACATACCCTAAATTTCTTTAACTTTGATACAAAGATGTGTTGAGATTTTCCCAATAATTTAACATTAACATTGTTACACCAATCATCACATAGTTCCTCACTACAAATAAGTCATTTTTCATTTCTTCCTTATATTATTAACAATTTGTTGTTAGGCTTATTTTCTTCTTGATACACATTGAACCCCAAAGTCAATCCCTACATTGATATGTATCGGCCCCTTTTCCTATTTCTCTTTGGGGTTTCCTCATCTTGTTGCTCAATTCTCCATTTTTTTTCTTCTTTATTTACATACTATGAGCATTATTTTTCTCCCTTCATTGATAAGGCCCACTCCAATTTTGAGTCTTCCAGATCCATTGAAGCATATAAATCTATATCAAAACTTGAATTTTTGACTTAATTTGGCACACCTTGTGAACTTCTACTAGTCTCAGTCCCATTGTTTGGGCTTTTCACTTTTTTGGTCTTCTTAATTATGATGGTTGTGAACACTTTGGTTACCAATGTAATTCAGAAGATGTCACCAAGTTTTGATCAACACAATTTCAAAATTCAACCACCGTTTGCACCTATTCCCTTTTTTTTTTGGGTGGAAATTAGCAAAAACTAAATTAAATGCATTCAAATCTACACTCGCACTATTTTGTGTTGTCAAAATATCTGTTTTGCTATAAATTGAAAACTTCTAGCCTTGCATGCCAAAAAAAAGTCCTTGTCATCTTCCCTGCTAAAATGTCAATGTCATCTTCTAAAGTGCTATACACTAGTAGCAGGTGGAATACTAGCTAGGTTGGAAGATTCTCCAATGCCACAAGAACAATAACTTGGAGCTACTTTTCTATAATTGGAATTCCTCCTCCATAATCTCTCCATTAGGTAATTCATATACTCTTATGGATTTGTGGTTGAGAAGTCAAGTTATGTCCTTTTATTCCCAGAATATCGAAACCGTCTCGCAATGGTTGTTCCTCATTTTCTATATTGTTGCTTGATTATGTTTTTGGCTCTTTTGATTGGGGTTCATTATTTAACTCAATTGTGTATTCTTCCTCTTTCGATTAGTTTTGGTGCCCTTGACTCTTATACTCATGTTCATATTCACTATTATAATTTGTATCTTGATAATCAACTAAGTTCTGGGCATATGGGGGACATTAATTATGAGAGTCTAATTTACATCTTTATTTCTTTAAGTTTAAATTTATTTTGTTATGCTTTTATATGTTTCAATAGTTTATATTTGTGTTTTTATGTTTCTTTTGTTTCTTTTGTTTTTGTGTGTTCTTATAAATAGGAGAGTAAAAAATAATGTGGAAATAACCAAATAAGAGTTTAAAGTGCAAAAACTGAAGTTACAAAAAATAGTTGGTGGAAGGGTTTGACTTATGAAAGTAATATCTCAAGCAATAAAACTCCAGTGTTGGTGATTTCTTTTAAATTATATAAAGCCGAGAAACATGAATTCAAATTTTATGTTGAGCATTTTGCCTAGCTCGGCCATTATCATATATAAATCCTAGTTGCAATGATATTGGACTAAATTTATGGCTAATGAACAAGCCATTGTATAAGAACAATATTTTGAGTTACATAGCTCTAAATTGGTTGATTTTTGAAGATATGGGAAGCAGAAGATAGAGCTACAAGTTCATGAAGAATCTTCCTCTAATTCCTGTATCTTGAAACTTAAAATAAGGATAGAACTTGATCCTGCAAATAATTCAAATCACCAACCATTGCCGTGGGCAGTTGGTTAGTGACTCTAATGCTTCATTGGATCAATTTGTGGTCTTTTTAAATGGTCTTTTCTAGTGTTACTAAGTTTTAACCCCCTATTAACTTATACTTGTATAAATAGGTTATAATATGAAGAAAAAGGGAGGGAGATAACCCTCTTTTGAGGCTAAGTTTGAAGAGAAATTTCAAAACTTTATCATATTCTTAAATATATATATATATATATATATATATATATATATATAGAACTTGAACTTATGATTACAATTGAAGCAATTTTATGTAGTTTGAACCTCTTATCTTTCTTAATGTACTATAGGTTATTGATTTATTGAATTGTCTACTCCATTTATATCGTACCTTCCTTTATTGCTTAATCACTAATAAATTGTGTTTGAGAATTCTAGTAAACAAGAAATGGAAGGAGAAAATTTAGCCCTAAATGAAGTAGCACATGATTCTTGGGGGCTAGGAACATATTCTTGAAGCATAAGTGATTATGAACTAAAGACTCCCTAATCTTATATGCTTAGAGGAATATAGTCATATTTAGCACTAGCGGGATATATGGATGTTGAAAAAGACCATTAGATATATTAGGAGGTTTAACTAACCATTCACTTAAACTCATAATTTTTCCATTAGGCTTGTTTGATTCCTTTTTTCCTGCACTTTGTTTGGACTTAGTTTATGACTTGTAACTTAACTTTAGTATGAATTAAATTTAACAATTCCCTAAGGATTTTGTTGTGTTCATGGATATTGTTCCACATTAGAAAATTAAGAAGAATTGGAGTACTTAATAAGTGGCAAAGACTCTAGATCCACTAACTTAAACTTTTGGACTCAGTGGGCTCCTACTCTTTAGTCGACCGCTCTAATTGGGCCCCCGATATGTAAAACTTCCCTAACAAGTGGTATTAGAGCCAAAATATTGAACTACTCAAGGAAGCAAGTGGTTCATCTTTCGGTTGGATTGGGCTTAGTGATGGACTCGTGGATAAGTAGGTTTTGATTTACTACTTGCATGGGTACTAAATAGGTTCATGGGTGAAGAGATGGGCTTGCTGAAGTAGGGATTGGGCATGTGGAGGAGTGGGCTTCAATGTGGCAGTGTATCTATGAAGGGAGAGGTTTGTTGTGTTTATGGATACTATCCCACATTAGAAAATAAAAAAAAAATTTGAAACACTTAATAAATGACAAGGGCCCAAGACCCACTAACTTAACCTTTTAGGCTCAGGTGGGCTTCTACTACTTATTGGGCTGCTCTAGTTGGATTCTTCATATGTAAAACCTCCCCAACAAATTCAACCTGTGCTCACCCGTGATTACTATTTCTGGCAACACCTTAACCATATACTCTATAAAAAGCATATATATATAGTTTGGGAAGAGGTTTTATGATTAAAAAAAAAAACAGAATCTACTTCAACTGATATGCTCTTAGATATTGCCATACATAATATAAAAATCATATTTGAAAGGGGTGGACAAGCTTATATATTTATGATTATTCTGGCAACACCTTAACCATATACTCTATAAAAAGCTTATATATATAGTTTGGGAAGGAGTTTTATGATTAAAAAAAACATAATCTACTTCAACTGATATGCCCTTAGATATTGCCATACATAATATAAAAATCATATTTAAAAGGGGTGGACAAGCTTATATAGTTGGGGAAGGGTTTTATGATTAAAAAAACAAGAATATACTTCAACTGGTATGCTCTTAGATATAGCTATACATAATATAAAAATCATATTTAAAAGGGTGGACAAGCTCATATAGTTTGGGAAGGGGTTTTATGATTATAAAAAAGGAATCTCCTTAAAATGATATGCTCTTAGACATAGCCATATATAATATAAAAATCATATTTGAAAGAGGTAGATAACTAGCTACAGTAATGGGTGATGTAGCAAAAGTGAACTGAATTTGAAATCATGTCTTATATACTCAGTATTGACCATAATTATAAGAAAATTATATATTTTTAGTAAGAGTGGGAATGGTTAAGGATTTACTTGATGTGAGATATTACATTCACCACAAGAAACTTGGCTTTTAGTGACGGAATTTCTGGTGACGGGAAAAAATTTTGTCACTAAATACCACCTTTTGTGACTAAAAATTTTGTTGTCATCAATTTTTCATCTACTCCCAATTTTTAGTGACGAGTCACAGAAAGTCATCACTAAAGAGTGTGGCGGGAAGTTTTCCGGCGAAAATAGTTGTAATTAGTGACGAGAAATTGGTGACGACATTCATTTTTGTTACTAAAATCGTAAAAATTTTTATTAGTGACGAAATTTTTATTGTCACCGATTTTAATACCTTTTACTGACCACATTTTTTGTCGTCACTAATTTTAATACCTTTTAGTGATGTTTTTTCGTCACTAATCGCTTATCTTACACTACTTATATATGATTTTTAATTAAATTCTTAATTATATGTATATGTGTGAAATATCATTAATTAAAAAATAGAAAAATTTTTAGGGTATTATAAAAATGATTTTCTAGTGCAAAGGAAAATTTAAGTAGTAAAATAGTCACAATAAAAATGAAAATAGTTATACTCTATTAATTCATATTTTTATACATATAGTTTCAGTGTGTAACATTATTACATATGGAGATATAAAATATTTATTTTAGTGTATAATAAAACAGAATATTATAAATTTTATGAAGAATATATGTGTTAAGCCAATTAATTTGGGATAGAGTAGATAAAATGGTTTTGGCTAAATTGTTTGGGCCACAACTTATATAAGGATTGGGCTTGTTTGGTTAAAGATAATTACTGGACTATATAATTACTTATTGGACTGAAGTTAACTTTTCAAATATATAATTCTTAATTTCTAATAATTGTCATAAAACACCGTAATATATATGCATTTGCCTACATTATTTGACGTACGAATAGAGTATTTGTTTTTAGATACACTATCACCTCGAGAATTTACGCATATATATGAATTTGCCTACATTATATGAATTTACGCATATAAGTTTAATCACTTTAAGTATATAATTTTGTTAGTAGTAATAATCACCTCGAGAACCAATTAGTTTACTAGTTTTACCTACAAACTGGGTTTAATAATATTATTAATTATGTTTGTTGTAGTCATAGTTTATAACTAATAAGAAGTTTTACTAAATTAGCCATTTTTTTTGAGATGGAGTGAGAGGGAGAAAATGTATAATATTTTCACTATTTTAATTAAATTTGGCTCAAACCATAGGTGCCACAACCTCATCAAGAACAAGACTGCTCTAACATTTGACTAACAAGAAATAGCTCAAAATTGTATTTCAGTGTATAATATTATTAAATATGGAGATGTAAAATATTTGCTTTGGTATATATATAACAAAATTGAATATTATAAATTTTAATAACAAGATATCCATTGGGACATATAATTTGGAATAAATTAAATAAAATGTTTTGGATTAAAATAATTGGGCCACGGCTTATATAAGGATTAGACTTGTTTGGCTAATGATAATGATTGGACTATGTAATATTTTTGTTTGTTCATATAATTGTAATTTAATCACATAGTCTTTTTTGTATTATCATACACCATTGGTTAGTACTAGCTGGCTTTTTTTTAGTAAAGAATAACAATTGCACTAAGCATATTCTTCATTGGGTTGAGATTTATTAGCTTATTTATTTTATGGTTTTTAATTTAAAATAATTATACTATAACACCTTGAAGTTTATGAATTGACACACATACGTTTTGTGTGTGTTAAAATAAACTATTGATTAATGGTAATCAAAAGTTTTGATATTTATTACGAACTATATTTCTTTATAAGAAAATTAGGAATTAAAAATATATAGTTTCAAACTAATTACAGCCACTAATGTAACATTACAACACAAGTAGTGATTAATACATGTACATATATAGTTATCCATATAATGTATAACAAAAGGAGTAAATACTTATACAGTTATACTCTTTTTGTTCCAAAAAAAGGAGTTCGGTTTCACTAATATACAACTTTTTCTTTTTAGTCAATCAAATGGAAGTACAACTGATTTTATACCACTAATTTCCTCATTAAAGGTATTATATGTCATATACCCTTTAATGTAATTTATCTCATTGAGAGTATTTTGGATATTTTGTTGAATTATCAGTTTTGACTTTTGAAACTCAATGTTTTGAGACAAACACTTGTTGAGAAACTGAGCTCTTTCTTTTGTAGGACAGAGGGAGTATCTATATATACATATATAGTTAGGATTAAAATCTATAGTATAAGTAGTTAATACATATATATAGTAGTTATGTGGTTATGTAGTTATAATAAAAGTAATTATTACAAAGTATAACTACTTTTATTGCATAGATACACATGCTTGTAATATGCATAATTTTTTCAATCTCAACATGAAAATATAAATATTATTTTTTTGATAAATTAATTTTAAAAAAAATGCACTTTAGCCATTTAATAACTAATTAGGATTTTAAAATTTAAAGATTAAAAAAAATCAAATCAAAATTTTCATAAATCAACATAGTATTTTAAATTAAAAAATTAATTACTAGTAAAAAAAAAGTAAAATTTTTTAATAATTAATAATGAAATGAAAAGTTTCCATGCGTAAAAAACAAAAGGAGGGAAAATATATTTAGTTAAGAGAGAAAAGCAGGATGTTAAAAACTAGCGGCGCAAATTTACAACATTCCCCCACCCCCCCCCCCCCCCCCAAACTTTACACTTAAACAAAATTTCTGTTTAAGAGTAGCACCCAAGATCAGACTTCACTCCCCTCCGCCCTTTACAACATTCTCCACCCTAACCCTCCTTTCTCAATCGGCCAACCATCTTGCCTCCCTCTAGCGGCAACTCCCTAAAGAAGCCGCTCTTACGTCTGCGTTGGGCATTCTCTTCTCTCCTCCTTTGTCCCCTCCGGCTCTTGTCAAAACCACCAAACCCGCAGATTTAGCCCTCCGGCTATTCCTTTTACCGAAACCACTGATTTAGCCCTCCGCCGATTTAACCGCGATTGAACTTGGAAAGTGAGAGCCCGCAACCACCATGATGCCCATCCGTGCCATCAATATTTGGGTTATGTTTTCTTGAAATTTTTGGTAATTTTTTTCGCATTGGTGCCTAAGTTCCAAAGCTGATTTTTTTTTTTCTTTTTGGACTTCAATTTTTTGTGGAATTTTTGCTACATTTTTCAGCCTTGGTGGTTTCTGCATTTTTGTTGTTCTGTTGTGATACTATGGCTGAAAATTCTGTTGCTGTTTCTGGAATTGTTGGTTGAAACTCTTGTTAGGCTATCTCCAATTTATGGGTTTATTGTTGTTCTTGAAGTTGATCTTTAGAATGTAAGGGTGACTGTGTTTTTCTGGAAATTTTTTGGTAATTTTTGGTCTGTTTCTTCATAATATAATGGTAATTGTTTTTTTTTTGTATTTTTTTTGGAATATTTAGACTGGCCTTTTCCCGTTGTTTTTCTGGAATGGCTTCTCTGGAATTTGTTCTGCAATTTTTGGACTGTTTCTTTAGAATGTAATGTTCACTGTGTTTTTCTACAATTTTTGGACTATTTTCTCATAATGTAATGGCAACTGTTTTTTTTCTTTTTTTTTGTAATTTTTTCTGGAATATTTAGACCAGCCTTCTTTTCAAGCATCATAGCCATTTGAGAGCTTAATTGGAGGCCTTCTTTTCCTTAAAAAATGCAAAGAATTTAATTTTGTTGAAAATTTTCACTCTATAGTTCATACTCTTGTATTTGCTTGTGTTGCTTGAGGCGCGTGCTTGCCTTATGTTGATCATTTAGTGTTGAAGAGGGAAGGCATCAATTCATTTATGAATAGGTTTTGTAGCTATATGGATTTGTTTTTCGATTCAGAAACTCTTTCCCTTTTGTCTCAAAGAGACTCCTTTGATTGAGAAATTTAATCTCACATTCTAGATTATATATACTTATGAAAAAAACTTGATTCTAACTTGTTTTAATTTAGGATTAGCTACAACTTAGTTTCACGGGATAGAAAGTCAATGCTTCTTGTAGAAATAGTTATAGTTTGATGTGATGCATAGGGTTCTTGTTTAAGAACACATTCATCCGGATGCATATTGCATTTGACTTTCTTTCTTTTTTTTCTTTTAGACATTTACTTTTCATAGAGAGTGTGGAAGAGGATAAGCCCTTGGGAATGCTTATATAACACATTTATATAAGTATTTAAATGTCTAAGTAAAGATTAACAGATGAGGACAATATGTATGCAGCTTTTTTCTTTCATATCTAACTGAAGCTTCACTAGGAGAAAGAATACTCAAGATGTATACAAATTGCTAATCCACAAGTGCTTTCTTATAAATTCAAATAGTCACTTATGAATATCGGAAGTTTAATGAATCCATCAATCACATGATACATGATGAAGGCCATTTCTTTTTGAGTTTTCCGGTATCGCCCCAACATGAGGCATTTTCTTTGGCAAAGGTTTTTTCAAGTCATGCCTTTTCTGTCTTGTGTCCAATTCTCTCTCTCTCTTTTTTTCCCTTAGTTTAATTCTATCTATCATCAAACTAGATCATTATGTTTATCTATTTCACAAATATGCGTTCTACATCTAAGTGGTTGGACTCCAAATGTTGTTTTAAGTAATCATGAGCATTACATGTTAATCCACTTGGCAGCATGGAGCTGGCAAGTTACACTACATCTAGTGATTTGAAAATATTATTGAATACTGGGTTTAATTTGAGGTATTGGGAGGGCATCTTCAATTGGATTTAGGTAACACTAAGTAATATACAAAGGGCTCACTAGCGGTAGCTATTATCTTGTTCCGTTGCTGTGATGATTTAGAAAATTTGTTGACAACTGAACAGGCTTCCCTGATAAAATGTTTCCAATTGATATGAGGGAAAACCAAATATACATTTTTGTTATGCTCTTTCACTTTTTTTTTCTTTACAATCATTCTACATCTCTTTTGCTTAACAGACAATTTACTCACTGTGTATGTTTAGGCAAAAAATGTTTAGCTAAAGTAATGTAAGAAAGTTGTATGCATCACTAAATGTATTGAGAGTTTGAGACCCTTATAATCCTCATGGATATTTGCAACCCTTTATAAGTATTTAAGTGTTATTCCTATCTTCTTGAGTTCTAGTTTTTACATCTGCTAGTTGTTCCTCTAATGACACTATAAGGATGACTTTCTTGTTTCTAGAACTTTAACTTTTTCTTGATTAAGAAGCAATATTCATTGCAATTAAGAAGCAATAGTTGATTCTGGCCTTTTCCCGCTGTTTTTCTGAAATGGCTTCTCTGGGATTTGTTTTGCAATTTTTGGATTATTTTTTTAGAATGTAATGTTCACTGCGTTTTTCTAGAATTTTTTTGCAATCTCTGCACTGTTTCCTCACAATGTTATGTCAACAGTTTTTTTTTTGTATTTGTTTTGGAATATTTTGACTGCGCCGAACTGGTTTTTCTGGAATTTGTTCTGCAATGTTTGGACTATTTTCTTCGAATGCAACGGTGATTGTTTTTTTGGAATTTTTTCTACAATTTTGGGACTATTTTCTCATAATGTTATGGCGACTATTTTATTTTTTGGCACTGTTCTCATCCAGTCAGTCTTCATTCGCTGTTTGCTTGGCGTATTGCAAATTTTTCTAGATTTGTTAATATATGAAATGGGCACTTAAATGCTTTTGTGCACTTATGTTGCTACCATGTTCACTTTCTTCTATCTATTGATTGTGAATTTGCATTATTCAGATTTATCAACCTAAGGAAGTTGAAGAGGTTAAAGTGGTTGTCCCAAGGACTATGAAAGATAGAATGAGAGAATATCAGACAGCAGCAAGACGCCTTGATAGTGCTAAGTTGGTATGTGTTTTCTATTACTGTTTTTTGTTGTCGAAAAGTACTGCAATGAAAAGTTTTCTTTGCTGCTGTGGTCTATGAATTACCATTGCTTTATTTTTCTGAACCACTTATTAGTGTTTTTTTATGATAATTTAGTAGAGATTCTTCTTGATTATTTCTGTGTACGAAACAAATTTGTTAACTCTCTAAAGCTTCTTATGTTTAAAAGTGTTTATGAAAACTCGTCCCTTAAATTATAAGTGCTTGCTTTTATGCTGTCGGAGGCAATGATGTATCAGAAGAATGAAATGTATGCTTTTGTTTCTTTGTTTGGTGTAACCCAATTAGCATCTTCCAGGTTTTGCATAAGTTCACTTTGTTGGAAGATGAAGTTCGTGATCCTATGACAAAAGAGGAAATTGTAGTTGAGGTATGATTTTGTCCTTTATCTTGGGACTTCTTCATACCCTTTTTTCTTTGACATTTCTTCTGCTTCTTAGTATGTGATTGTTCATGCTATCATTCAGGTCTCTTCGTGTTTATCATGTAGAATGTGTAACTTTTGTACTATTAATGTCCTTTATAATGCCAGTGTCTTCTCAATAGGACTAGTTTCCATTCCCAGATTTAACTTGGTCTTCTGCTTCAACCTTGTCCCTTTAGTCTACACGTACATTGTAATCCTAATTGTTTGATGGCAAACAGCCAAAGCAATTCTTTTTATGAGGAAATTTGGATCCTATATGAGTCCAATAATTTCTCTATTATTTGGATGAAACAACTGAATTAACACGGAAATGTCACCAAGCATTTTCTTTCCCAAACCAAATTGTCCCATGTGCCATTTTCTTTCCCTAAAATCTGAATGTGATCAGATTTTCACAATTAAAAAAATCATGTTCTCTGCTTCATTTTCCCTCATCCTTAATTTGCCTATGTTAGCGGCACAACTGTTTTGTTATTGTTATCGCGACATGATGTTGTTCCTTTAATACGTTCTCAAATGTGCACTCATACATTTCATTTCTTTTTTGTCAATGCATGGCACATTTCTACATTTGTCCGAGGAATAAACATTATGTAACATAATGATGCCTAGTTAAAAGGATTGGTTTAAGAGTATGATTTTCGATTTGTGGTTTTGTATTATGTCACGTGATAGATTGCATGGTCATTTATGTTAAATGTTATTGGTGGAAAATGTAATATGATGATTATCATTTATTAAGATGAATTGTACTATGTCATGAGATGTATAGTTATGGGGTGTTGTTTCCGTAGCTAGTCATATTTGCAATTGGATTAAATTGAATTTATAACATTTAGTACTTTTTCTTTTCTTATCACAATGATGCATCCACCACCACATAGCCAAGCATCCACGGATTGTAGACATACTTTGGAATCAAATGGCCAGTTGGTTGCTGTTGTCAAGGTCTTAAAATAGCCTTTTGCCTATTTACTTTTAGAATGTTGTGGGAATTATGTGTACATTACTATTTCGTGGGGTGTAAGATGTTTGGATAATGTTTTATTCTCATGGTTCAACAAGGATATTTAACTTTTATTTTCTTGTATGCTAGGAAAGTAAAATGTTGTCTTTTGCAATGCACAAGTTTATCTTTCGTGCCTTTCTTCATATGGGTTTTGAATGTTGAATGATTAGTAAGATTGCTTTCATTACATTTTCGATGTCGATGATGTTTGTAATAAAAGGATAAATAATGTCACGATCAATACATTAATGTTATTAGTGATAAAATACTGAAATATACAATGTTATAGTTTCGGTTAAAATTGTCACTAATAACACTATTTAGTGACAAATTTTTTTTGTCACTAATTTCATTTGTGAACAAATTTTTAGTGACGAGATTGTTACATCACTAATGCAAAGGACATCAAATTTTTCCGTCACAAAATTGCATTGGCCAACAAACTTTCTGTGACAAACTTAAAGTCGTCACTAACCATTTAGTGATGACAAAAAATATCGTCACTAGTTCATCACAGAATGAGTTGACCAAAGTACTTTTTAGTGACAACTTTTTTTTTCCCGTCACAACTGCCCACCAACCGAAATAGTTTCAGTGACGAAATTTTTTCGTCACTAAACTTCATCACTAATCATGCGCAATTAGTGACGATTTTTAACTTTTAATGATGACTTTTTCCCCTTTTTGTGACGACTTTTTTCCGTCACTAATTTTCATCACATCCTCCTTTCATCAATAACGCCACTCACTTAGTAACGACTTTTTTTTTTGGTCACTTAAACCCTTTAGTGACGGAGCATTAGTGACGACCGAGTAACGAACCATTTTTCCGTCACTAAATGATTTTTGTGACGAAAAAGTGACTTTTAGTGACGAGATTCCAATCGTCACTAAAAGCCCATTTTTCTTGTAGTGATTGTTCGAGAAAAGTATCATCAACAAGGGTGTGCTAGTGCATTGTAGATTGTTAAACAAAACTTGTATCATTTGATGATGTGATGAAAATTGATAGAAAAATGTATTGTTTTACCATAAAAATCAAAACTAAAGAATTTGTATTTAATTTATATGATTATTAGTTACTGAGAGATTTGACAAAATATATCTTTGCTTGACAGAAAGAGAATGCACATTCGTTTGATTTAATCTTTGTGAAACAAAAGGGAGAGTAATATACATGAGAATTCTTACGTAGCTAGTTTTAAATAGCACAAAGGCTATGGAACAATGGATTATAACTTATGATCAAGCATATTTGAGGATTTTTTTTTTAATGAGATTTTTCAATTCTTCCATTTTAGGATTGGGTATTAGTTCCAATTTCATATAAATTTATATTATTTGGGAATTGGTTGAAGCATGCTTCTATTTATTGATAGGACTTTAGTTTACACGACCTTGCAAAATAGATGATATATATATAGATATGGGTTTGCAATATATTGCCACTATAAATCAAGACATTGGGATTAGGCTTGCTAGTCAATTTACAACTTTTCATGTCAAAAAAATACCTATTCAAACTCTCTTTACTTGTTGGAGTACATCTTAGATCTACTAATTTTGTTATGGCTGGAGTCTTAATTACAATGACTTAGTTGAATGGGCTTATTATACTAGGTTGGAACAAAACAATAATAGGATAGAGTTCTTATGTCCCCCTCTGTGTAAGGACATGGGGGCAAAAAAGAGAAAAATGGATGAGATTTCTCTCGGTTTTTGGTATAGTGTGCCCCAAAGGGAGGCTTGCAAGTTGCATGAGAAGCTATTACTTGAATGGTAGAGTGGGCCTCATATAATTGTGCCATTATGACTAGGCTATGAAAACTTTCAACCACATGGACAATTCTAACAAAATTCATAAAATTAGAGGAACTCCTCATCTTGGATGAAGAGATTAAAGAATAATCGAAGAAACATATGCAAAATCTTCATATAGGAATTTAAAAAGAAATACTTCAATTAATCAAGATGTGTAATGAAAATAAGATCTCTATGATTTTGCACTTCTTGAAAAAATAATGTCTTTTTTTATTGTAATGGTTATTCTATTTTGAGTAATGAAAAACTTGTATTCTTAATTCTCGAACTAGAAATTCGTATTTAAGTGAGAAAGTCACATGTTTTTCTATTTTTTATTAATGGATTTATGCTTCGGACAAAGTATTGAAATCGAAAATCATCAACAAAATCTGCACTATGGCTTCGGTTAAAATAAGCCTTCATCTCCTGTATGTATGATTTTGAAATACAGGCGAACCTTCTATGACTCATGTCTATGAGCACGAATTCATGTTGGGTATAATTCATGGGGTACATCTGAGTGAATGGGAAGACCTAGTTACTCACCAAGCTTTTCAAACCTATCGTCTAAATACATTTCTAGTATATCATCATCCCTTATTCTAGACATGTTAAATGTATTCCCCACAGCACCACACATTTGTAAAATTTATTTTCGTATGACTATGACCCCCTTGCCATGCGAACATCCTGTAATTCTAAGTAAAACCCAGGGACAGTGGTTGTTTTGTAGTAATGCACACTCTTGGTCTTCAAAAAATAAGTATTTATGGCATTTATTATTTTAGCTCTGACTTCATGGGCTTTTCAATGTTCATCCCTAAATCTCATCCACATAGGGATGTATGTTTCACTTAGGGTGCTTACTGAGCCAATGAATCCAAAGCTTTTGGTACTTCAATCGTAAAGCCTTATATGGAATAGTGATACGGCAGATATCATAGTATTTTTG
Source organism: Gynochthodes officinalis (assembly GCA_020080225.1). NCBI lineage: Eukaryota > Viridiplantae > Streptophyta > Magnoliopsida > Gentianales > Rubiaceae > Gynochthodes > Gynochthodes officinalis. Next base: position 30,846,298 of record CM034615.1, on the reverse strand, counting down.
AATTTAACACGGCAGAAATAAAAAAAAAACAAAATTCTTCATAAAAAAACAAAATTTATATAATTCGAAAGAGATTTTATTAATAAAAAAAAAATTGAATAATCATATGAATCATGTAAACAAAGCCGTACATGCATATACACCTAAACAAATTCCAAACAAAAGAAAAGAAATCAAAACTACTAAAAAAATTAAAAGGTTGAGGCAATTCCTATTAAAAATACAATTAGCTAACTAGAAATATTATTTTCGTATGATTTTTATTTATTTAATGATGAAGATAAGGGGATCGCCAACGGCCATAATGGAGAGAATGACGTACAAGCTGTGCATGATCAAGTGCCTATACCCACAAGTCGCTCTCACGACCTTTTACGTGACATGAGTGGTCCAATGACGAGGTCACGTACAAGGAAAATACAAGGAGCTTTGGCTCAACTCATATGTGAAGTACATGCCAAGGAGGAGAAGCTTCTTCAACATGACCGAGTCGTTAATGTACTAAGTGTTGTGGACAATCCATAATTTCGGTCATGTAATCATTTATTTTATTTTATTTTATTTTGGTCTAGTAGTTATTTCTTTTTATGTGTTGGAATAGGATTTATTTATTAAGTCAGTCCTAGTTGGGTTAGGATTTAATTATTTATTTAGTGAGATGGCTGAATTTGTCAATTAAAGGCAAGCAATCCAAACCCTAGTGGTCTTTGAATTAGCTTGGCCACACTTGTATCTTATTTAAAGGCTATTCAGCCACCACTTTGAATACAACTTAAGAAAATTACAAACCTGAGAGCCTTACGTGCTTTTCTTCCAGTTCTAAGAAAAAACTTGTTTGGGTCTATTCGGGAGAGTCGTACTTCTTGTTGAGTTTCTTTCTCTCAAAGGTTTTGTGCGTACTTCTTGGTTTCGTTGGGTAGCTTCAAATTGTTGGGGTTTTGGGGTATTGCTCGCGGGGTTATAGAGGGCTATAGGCAGGGTTCAACCCACAGGTTAGGGTTGGGTGTTGCCTCAAAGAAAGCAGTCCAACAAGAAGGACGGTTCGGGAACCTACAACTCTGGTAAGATTTGGGTTTTACTCCTATTGGGGTAAGGTTCGTATCAATTTGGTATCAGAGCTTGCCTTTGGGTTGCTCTTCTTTGTTGTTCATATCCCTTGTTCTATATTTTTTTTCGAGTGTTCTTGTTATTCTTACTCTACCTGTGCTCCAAAAAAAAAAAAAAAATTTTGAATCTTGTTGCTGCTGCTATTGTTATTCTGTTGGGATAAAAAAAAAACGCAGAGAAAAAAGAAAAAAAAACAGCATCATTGGAAATTTGTCTCAGCTAAGAATTCCCGTACTTCATTGCCACATAAACTTACAAGAATTGTTTCCGCTTGTTGGCTTGGATATTTGAGCCGAAATTTTTCAGGGAATCAAAACACATGCTGAAGAATTTTTGAGAATTTTTCTGGAATTTTTGGAATTTTTCTCGATTTTTTGAGCCTTGATTTCCGTGATTACTGAGAATTCCCGAAATATCATTGCTTGGTAAACTTGCAAGAATTGTTTCTGCCTATTGGATTGGAGATTTGAGCTGATATTTTGCAGAGTATCAAAACACATGCTGAAGAATATTTGAGAATTTTTCTGGAATTTTTGGAATTTTTCAAATATTCTGTCAACTTTCTCCATGGCAAGAATATTCCGAGAAGAAGAATGTTAAACTAGCAGTGGTAGAGTTTTCTGGACATGCCTCAACATGGTGGAGAAAAATCTGTCGTGCAAGGCAAGAGGAGATGAAGAGACCAGTGTCTTCTTGGGTTTCTCTCAAGAAACTCATGAGAAAGAGATATGTCCCACCTCATCACAAGAGAGATCTGCTTCAAAAGCTCCAAAGCTTATCTCAAGGGAGCAAATCGGTAGATGAATATTACAATGAGATGGAGCAAGCCATGATGAGAGCAAATGTGGAAGAAGACGAAGAGACCATTATGGCCAGATTCATGAATGGGCTTAACCGAAGTATAGCTCATCTAGTGGAGTTGCATCACTACAACGACCTTAATGAATTGTTGCAAATGGCGTTGAAGGTAGAAAAGCAACTCAAGAAAACCCCTCAAACTATGAGGAATACACCACCACTACCTCCATGGCAACGCAACACCAACAACAATCGGCGATTTGGCAGTTCCAATTCAGCAAATCCGACTAGTGGTCCATGGAAAGGAGCCTCGAGTTTCAATGGTGGAGATGGGAAGAAGTTTACACCACAAACTTCTTCAAAGGTAACTAGCTCCAACACTTCATCTAGTTCAGCTTCTAATAAGTCTAGTGCTTCTGTTCAATGTTTTAGGTGCCTTGGCCGAGGACATGTAGCTTCTCAATGCCCTAATTCTCGAGCTATGGTGGCATTGGATGATGGAACATACAAGAGTGAAAGTGAAGGAGATGATGAATCGTATGCTGACATGCCACTTCTTATTGAAGAAGATGACAAAGAATGTGAACCACAACCTCAAGAAACTGAATGTTTGGTCACATTGAGAGCATTGAGTGCTCAACCCATTGAGGGAGATTCTGAAATCCAACGCAATAATATTTTTCATTCTAAGTGTTACATTAAGGATACGTGTTGTATGCTTATTATTGATGGTGGATCTTGCACTAATTTAGCTTCTACTTATATTGTAGATAAGTTAAAGTTGAGGACTACTCTTCATCCCAGGCCTTACAAGCTGCAATGGATGAACGATGGTGGCGAGACCCTTGTCACTAGGCAGGTAATGGTAACTTTTAGAATTGGCAATTTATCTGATCAAGTGCTTTGTGATGTGGTTCCAATGCAGGCTAGTCATATACTTTTGGGACGTCCGTGGGAGTATGACTGTCATGCCAATCATGATGGGAGGTCCAACAAGTATCACTTAACCAAAAATGGTAAGAGTTACACCCTAGCGCCTTTACCCCCAACCGACATTGGTGAATTCCAAAGACAACATCGGGTCAAGCATTCGGAGTGGGTACAAAAGGTGAAAAAAGTTGAAGGCATCAAGACTAACACTCAATCCAAAGATATCAAGGAGGCCGAACCTCACAAAACTAGCTCGGATAGGTCTACTTCAACTACAAGTGGTAAGGCTGTTGTGAAATGTGAAATAGGAAAGCCTTCCAAAGAAAGGGTAAAAGTCAAATATGTTTTGCAGGAATTTGAGGACGTGTTTCCGGACGATCTTCCTAAAGGGTTACCGCCTTTGAGGGGGATTGAACACCAGATTGACCTCATTCCTGGAGCTGTGATTCCCAACCGGCCAGCTTATAGAGCAAATCCTGAGGAAACGAAGGAGCTACAAAGGCAGGTTGAGGAGTTGCTTGAGAAAGGTCATGTGCGAGAGAGCTTGAGCCCGTGTGCAGTTCCGGTTATTCTTGTTCCCAAAAAGGAAGGTACGTGGAGAATGTGTATTGATTGTAGGGCAGTTAATAAAATTACAATCAAGTATAGACATCCCATTCCACGCCTAGATGATATGCTTGAGGAATTGCATGGGTCGAAAATTTACACTAAAATTGACCTTAAGAGTGGATATCATCAGATTAGGATTAAAGAAGGTGACGAATGGAAGACTGCCTTTAAGACTAAGTTTGGCTTGTATGAATGGTTGGTCATGCCCTTTGGATTAACTAATGCACCTAGCACATTCATGCGTTTGATGAATCATGTACTTAGGCACTTTATAGGCAAATTCGTTATTGTATACTTTGATGATATTCTGATTTATAGCAAGAACTTGGATGAACATGTTGTGCACATTAAATCTGTTCTAAGTGTCCTGCGTGCTAATCATTTGTATGCCAACCTGAAAAAGTGTACCTTTTGTGTGGAAAGTGTTGTTTTTCTTGGTTTTGTGGTTAGTTCAAAAGGTATACAGGTTGACAAAGCAAAAGTTGAGGCAATCACCTCTTGGCCGAGACCAACAACTGTGCATGAGGTGAGATCTTTTCATGGTCTTGCTTCTTTCTATAGGAGGTTTGTTAAAGATTTTTCTTCAAAAGCTGCTCCACTTAATGAACTTGTTAAGAAAAATGTTAAATTCGAGTGGGGTCATGAGCAAGAAAAAGCGTTTAATCAATTGAAGAGAGATCTTACTCTGCTCGGTTTAGCTCTACGATTTCAACACTACTTTTGAGCTTGAATGTGATGCTTCGTGCAGTATAGGTGCAGTTTTCAAGCAAGGGGGGCGTCCACTAGCTTACTTTTCTGAAAAATTGAGTGGTGCTGCTCTTAACTATGCAACTTACGATAAGGAGCTCTATGCAGTTATTCGAGCTTTGGAGACGTGGCAACACTACTTGATGCCCAAGGAGTTTGTCATACATTCAGATCATGAATCTTTGAAGTACCTGCATGGACAAGGTAAGTTGAACAAGAGGCATGCTAAGTGGAGTTCATTCCTGGAGACATTCCCGTACGTAATTAAATACAAGCGAGGTAAGGAGAATGTTGTGGCCGATGCACTCTCGCGAAGGAAATCTGACGATGCAAAGCATGTTGCTGACTTATTCTTTCGAGAAGTGGTTCGGTTGCATGGAGTGCCACGAACCATCGTGTCGGATCGCGATGTCAAGTTCTTGAGCTACTTTTGGAAGACGCTTTGGGGAAAGTTGGGTACCAAGTTGCTGTTTTCCATAACGGGTCATCCTCAAACGGATGGTCAGACTGAGGTAACGAATCGAACTCTTGGTAATTTATTGCGTGCATTGATCAAGAAGAATCTTAAAGGGTGGGAAGACTGCATTCCAATAGCTGAATTTGCATATAATCGTACTGTTCATTCTACTACAGGTTATTCACCTTTTGAGATTACTTATGGTTTTAATCCATTAACCCCTCTTGATATAGTGCCATTGCCTAGCAATGAGCAAGTTAATTTAGATGGTGCAGCAAAAGCAAAATATGTTCGTGACTTGCATGAGAAGGTGCATCTTCAGATTGTCAAGCGTAATGAACATTATGCTCGTATAGCCAATCGCGGGAGGAGGCAAGTTACGTTCGAACCCGGTGATTGGGTTTGGGTGCACATGCGCATGAGAGCGGTTTCGACTCAACGAAAGACAAAGTTGCATCCTCGTGGAGATGGACCATTCCAAGTGGTGGCACGCATAGGCGACAATGCCTATAAGCTAGACTTACCGGAGATTATGGCGTTAGCGCAACTTTCAACGTGGGCGATCCGTCCCTTTCACGCTTGATTTAGACTCGAGGCAGTCCTCTTCAGGAGGGAGGGACTGATGAAGATAAGGGGATCGCCAACGGCCATAATGGAGAGAATGACGTACAAGCTGTGCATGTTCAAGTGCCTATACCCACAAGTCGCTCTCACGACCTTTTACGTGACATGAGTGGTCCAATGACGAGGTCACGTACAAGGAAAATGCAAGGAGCTTTGGCTCAACTCATATGTGAAGTACATGCCAAGGAGGAGAAGCTTCTTTAACATGACCGAGTCGTTAATGTACTAAGTGTTGTGGACAATCCATAATTTCGGTCATGTAATCATTTATTTTATTTTATTTTATTTTGGTCTAGTAGTTATTTCTTTTTATGTGTTGGAATAGGATTTATTTATTAAGTCAGTCCTAGTTGGGTTAGGATTTAATTATTTATTTAGTGAGATGGCTGAATTTGTCAATTAAAGGCAAGCAATCCAAACCCTAGTGGTCTTTGAATTAGCTTGGCCACACTTGTATCTTATTTAAAGGCTATTCAGCCACCACTTTGAATACAACTTAAGAAAATTACAAACCTGAGAACCTTACGTGCTTTTCTTCCAGTTCTAAGAAAGAACTTGTTTGGGTCTATTCGGGAGAGTCGATTAGATTCAATTCAAAACTTGTTTAGGGGTTATCTCAAGGTTTTGTGCGTACTTCTTGGTTCCGTTGGGTAGCTTCAAATCGTTGGGGTTTTGGGGTATTGCTCGCGGGGTTATAGAGAGCTATAGGCAGGGTTCAACCCACAGGTTAGGGTTGGGTGTTGCCTCAAAGAAAGCAGTCCAACAAGAAGGACGGTTCGGGAACCTACAACTCTGGTAAGATTTGGGTTTTACTCCTATTGGGGTAAGGTTCGTATCATTTAATTTGATTGGATAAAAAAGAAACTTCAGGATTACTGAATTACTAACAAAAAATAATACAAACCATGTATAAAACAGGGAGTAGATTGTCACACATCAAATAACCAATAAAAGATAGAAATATTTGATTTAAATCTTTAAATTATTTGATAATATAGCTTCGAAATAGTAAGTTCTGGAAAGAGAATGAAGTTGAGTTTATTTACTTGTTTTTTGCATGACTTTTGTATATTGCTAACATGAAACTCTCATTCAACTACCTAATGTTTTGCTTGCCGTGCACATATACATTTGCCAAGAAAATTTTCCCTCCATTTTGCAAGCATTGCTTCTTTAATAAAGCCAAAACTTGGGTAAATGTTGAGTTTAGGGTTAATTACATTCACCTTCCTCAATGTTTTAAATTATCAATTATACTTTATTAGTTTAAATATTACCAATTCTCCTCGAGATAACCCCTAAAAATGGCCACTCGCATATTGGCGAATGAGTTTTTTAGTCATTCACTTTTAAAACGAGAAAAAAATAGTCCTTAACATTTTATGAATGTACTTTTTTTTGTCATTCGTCACTATTCTGTTTGTTTTTCTGTCAAATGAGCCCAAAAATATTTATAAAATAGTGACAGAAAAACAAACGGAATAGTGATGGAGGACCAAAAGAGTACATTCATAAAATGTGAAGGACTATTCTTTCTCGTTTTAAAAGTGATGGACTAAAAAGTTCACTTGCCAATATTTGAGAGACTATTTTGGAGGTTATCTCATTCCCCTCGGATTGAATATTTATTAAAAGTCAATAGAGGAAATATATATGAAAACAAAAACCCAACAAAGGACAGGACAATTGCTCCTTGAAGTTTTATTTTATTACTACTTCCTCCGTACTAAAAAAAAAATCTAGTTTTAAATGGGTACAAACTTTTTTTTTTATAATGAGGTACAACATAATTAATAAATTGTTAAATATATAATTTTTTAATCTTTATCCTTAACTTTTAATTTTGAGATGTATATTATCATTATTAGTAAGATTATTATAAGGATTAATCTTGGCGTCTTAAAATCTCCTTAGGTGATTTTAAGTTAACTGTGGGCTATTTACACATATAGTGCATGACTGCCACCTTTGTTGAAGTCTCTTACTTAAGGGGTAAGGTTCCTTGCCCTTTGGACAGAGGAGTAACTCAGCTTGTTTCATAGATATTTGTTTCGGCTGGGATGATGGCTTCAGGTAGCTCTGTGAGCTAGGATCAGAAGCTGCATGCTTTGATGAAGCAACTTTAGCTCTTTGTTGAAGAGGGCAGTGTTCAGCTAGCGGTAGCTAACCTTAAAGATAGTAAGGATGAGAGAGAAAGAAGTCTACTGAGGAAAGTTTTTGGCGAGAATAGGGATAATTTTGTTGGGTTGAAACACACATTCTAGGCTCTGTGGCCAATTCATAAGCCATTTTTGGTTCGTGAATTAGAAGTCAATTATATTAGTTTGTCTTTTATACAAAGGAGGATCGGAGTAGGGTCTTGGTTGGCTGAGGATAGACCTTTGAAAATCAATACTTGGTGCTGCGTTAGTGGGGGGATAATGTGTACAACCAAGATATGAAGTTCTGCCGGGAAGACATTTGGGTTCAGTTTTGGAATTGCCCATGCATTGGATTACTACTGCTACTGCTTTTTAGATTGGTAATGTCTTCCCAGCTGTCCATAAGGTGATGTTTCCTGAAGGTGGCAGCAGCCATGGTCGTTATATGCGAGCCTTGGTCACGATCGACTTGGAGCTCCTGCTGTTACTTGGTACTATGGTTCGCCTTCAAAACCAATCCAAGTGGGTTATGTTTCAGTATGAGTTTCTGCCGATGTTTTGTGGTATTATGGGCGAATTGGGCATGGGGAGAAACGGTGTGAGCGTAGGAGTGAGGATAAGCAGCGCCATCAACTTTGGGAGGGACAATTTGGGTCTTAGCTTCGAGCGGGGTCTAGAATTTCTGGAAGGAACCGACTTGGTAAATTGGAGGTTAAAAACAGTGGCTTTGTATTTCCAGTGGATCCTAGTGTTCCAGTGGCTATGCCAGTTTCAGACCAGCACCTACGGAGGGCTGAAGCTAGTGGTTCTGCTGCTGGGGTGACCTGCATGCCTCAATCCAATGAGCTAGCTGTGGGAGTTCTGTTGGTTTCTGATTTGCCTCAATCCCGTGACTTCAGTTCCCCACGACTAGTGGAAGCAACGGATACAGGGGAGATACGGGATGCAGGTAAAGAGATGGTGGTGAAGGGGCCATTTAACTCCGCCACTAATGGTGCTGTATTTCCGTTGTTGGAGCTGTATACGGGTGAGAAGAAGGGAATGGGGTGTGGAAAAAGGACAAGAGCAGGGAATCAATTGGTGTCTGTCCAAGATAGTTCAGAAATGATGCTTCCATTGGGTGCTTTGCTTAGAGAGAAATAGGGCTACTCATTGATGGATGCGGTTGTTGGTGTTAAAGTGAGACAGCGGGACAAAAGGCAACACACTGTGCCAGGACTATCAAATGAGGTAAAGAGGACCAGTCTTCTAGGGTCCCAAGACACTTTATGAAGATAACTGCGTGGAATTGTAGAGGGTTTGGTGCAATCTCTATAATTTCCCAATTGAGGGAGACTCTCAACTCCTAACACCTAGATGTGGTGTTTTTAGCAAAAACGAGGAAGAATAAAGCTTTTGTGGAGAAAGTGTATAGACGATTGCAGGTGGATAATCATAGGCAATATGTAGAGCCTGATGGTCTTAGAGGAGGTATGTTAATGTGTTGGGCAAGTTCCATTTCAGTTTTAAGTTTGGTGTATAGTAATTTCTGCGTTCAATTGCAATATCGAATCAAGGGTGAGTTAGAAGTGTGGTGGGCTATTTTTGTATATACGAGTATAGAGAGTACAGTGAGGGAGCATCAATGTCAATTCTTGGAGCATGAAATGCACAAATAGGGTAATTGGTAGATTTTGGGTAGGAATTTTAATGATATTGCATATCCGCATGAGAAAATATGAGGGAGGCAAAGGTCGGCTTCTAGTTGCCTCACATTTAGTATTTTCATCCGGCGTATTGAAATGGTTGATCTTGGTTTCGTTGGAAAGCAATTCACTTGGACTAAAAATAGACTTAGGGAGGGTTTTGTTGACGAAAGGTTAGATCGATTTTTTTGCTCACCTCGGTGGAAGCTACATTTCCCACATACCAAAGTCATCCATTGTGAGAAGCAAGTGTCTTATCATTCCTTGCTTTTGTTGAATACTGACCCTAAGCAACAACATAAAGGGCGAAGATTCATTTTTTATCAAAGATGAAGAAATGAGGGTATGCTAGAGAGAGTGGTTCAAGCTTGGTAGAAGGTGCATAGGTGGAATAAGTAATCAATTGTGAGTGATAAAATTGTGCAATGCCGGGCAGAGTTGCAACAGCGGAGCAAGAAATATGGCACCAATTCTGCTAGGCAGATTCAGGATATCAAGCACCCAATGGAGGAAATGAGTCTTGATGGTGGGTCTAGGAGTTGGTAGCAATGATACGGTCTCTGGAATCAATTGCAACAAGCCTATAGGGTTGAAAAAGAATTTTGAAACAAAAATCGAGGAATCAATGGCTGAAGGAGGAAGATAGGGATTCTAAATTCTTTCATGCATCCACAACTCAAAGGAGAAAGATGAATAGCATTGAGAGGTAAACCATAGCCATGGGAGAGTTATGTTTGACTAAGGAGGCGGTGGAAAAGGAGATTGTGGGGTATTATGAGACGCTCTATATGTCATGCCAGCCAACACATTGTCCGACATTGCTTGAAGGAATGCCGAAGTCCATCAACAAAGATATGAACTCCAGTTTGATGACGCCGGTTGATGAAGAGGAAATTCATCAAGCTCTGTTTCAAATGAATCCAAATTCGGCTCCTAGACCCGATGGTATGATGCCTTTATTTTTCCAAACATATTGGCATATGGTTAGAGATGATATTTGCAATGTTGTGAAGGATTTGTTTTTATATAAGCGCATGTTTCGAAAGCTTAACCATACATTGCTTACATTGATTCCTAAGGTCCAAGTTCCAATCTCTATATCCCAATATAAACCAATTAGTTTATGTAATGTAATCTATAAAATTGTTTCCAAAATATTGGCTGAACGTTTCAAAGTGTGCCTACCTATGTATGTTAGTCCAAAACAGTCAGCCTTTATTCCGAGTAAACAAATCCTTGATGATGTCATCATTGCGCATGAGTGCCTTCATACAATGAATTCAATGAGGAGAGGAAAGAAAGGGTTCATGGCAATGAAAATTAATATGGCTAAGGCATATGACTGGGTTGAGTGAAATTTCTTGGAGAGAGTAATGAGGAAAATGGGGTTTGATAGGGGTTTCATCGGTTGGATTAGGCAATGTATTAGCACGACTACTATATCTGTTAATCTCAATGGTGAGCAATATGGTTTTGTCCAACCTTCGCGAGGAATTAGACAAGGAGACCTTTTTTCTCCTTATTTATTTCTTATTATTTCAGAGACTCTATCTCATTTAATTAAATAAGCTAGTGTGAGGAGGTGTATAAAGGAATGCATGCTAGTCGAAACGGTCCTGTCATTACACATTTGTTTTTTGCTGATGATTCTTTATTGTTTTGTGAGGAAGACCAGCGGCAAACACAACAATTGCAAGCTATCCTCAATAGTTATAGTAGTAGTTTCGGTCAACTTATTAACATGGCCAAGACCTCAATCTTTTTTAGCTCTAATGTGTCGAGGGAGAGCAGAAGTCAACTATGTCAGGTGATGGATAGTGTGAAAGAGCAAAATAATGCTCAATATTTGGGGCTGCCCATGCATATTGGAAGATCCAAGAAAAAAGTCTTCAATTTTGTGATTGACAAAGTTTAGCACTAGCTACAGAATTGGAAGAATAGCTTTCTTAACTTGGCTGGCAAAGAAGTCCTCCTGAAAGCAATGGTGAGTGCTTTACCTATTTATGTAATAGGATGTTTTAAGTTGCCAATGGGATTGTGTAGGGAACTTTGTAGGCTTTCGGCAAACTTTTGGTGCGGGATGCATTCTGATGGATGACAAAAAATTCATTGAAAAGCTTGGGCGAATATGATGAAGTTGAAGTGTGATGGAAGGATGGGATTTCAAGATGTTCAGCAATTCAATGATACTTTACTGGCCAAGCAATTGTGGCGAGTGCTTACCAAACCTGAATTGTTGATGAGCATAATTATGAAAGCAAAGTATTTTCCAAATGATGTTCTTTGGCAAGCAGAATGTAAAGGCAATGCCTCATGGATGTGGAAAGGATGGATGGCGATCAAGCATGTGCTTAATGTTGGGGCAAGATATAGAGTGGGGAATGGCCAATCAATTCGGGTTAATTTACGGTGTACATACTTTGGCTGATCTAGAAGAATAGGAACTTATGGGTGTTCCAGCAAAAATGGATGGGAGAGCGGTTGGTGATTGCATTGGCGCAATAGGAATGCCTGGAGTTTCGGCAATAAAATTCAGGTGCTTAGTTACATTATATATACCTGGTATATAAATGAGGGAATACTGCATTGGTTGGTGGTAATACTTTTTGTTGGACATACTAGTGTTGCCTCTTGGTGTATGTAGTATTGTTTTGTGGGAAGGATGTTAGGAATGTAGTGACGTGAGGTCAGTTAGTCTTAACTTAATTTAGTGCTAAGAATAGTCCTTTTAGGGGACCTTCTATGTAACCATTAACTTTCATTAAGTTAATACACTTCTCTATTTTGGGGAAAAAAAAAGATTAATATAAGGATTACTTTCAAAGTGAACTCTTTTTTGTGACCAAAAAAAAAAATTGATGGTGAATTCTTTTTTGGAGATGGAGGAAGTAAATGAACTCTTTTAATTTTAAAACATTATGATAGAAAAATTCAATATTTTTTTTTCTTTTTATTTCCTTTCTAAAGGGACACCTTTAATATTGCAAAATGATTCAATACTATTATTTTTTTGTCACATAAAATTTGTTTGATTAAATATTTAAATGATTGTATTATTATTTGTGTGTTCTATGTAATTTTACAATTGAGAATGATTAATCTTGACCTTCAAATTTAGTGATTGAATTAAGAATTAAATGTAACTTTATCAACTTATATCATAGTATTATAATTAGGCACTACCACTAATTAAAACTGATGTTAGTTGTATCTCTACATTATGTAGACCACCATTTTAGTGGTAACTAGACCTTTGGCTAGGGGTACCATGGGCTTGTAAAAGGTGTGACAAGGGAATAGAGAGATTGATTTTGGTGGGTTTGTTGGAGACGTGAAATGGACTGTGTTGTTGTTGGGTTGATCTATGCATAATTAGTTGCTAAATTGAAATAAGGTTGAGAAGTATAAAATTGATAATGTGGTTCTGAAATAGGAATAGTGTTCAAAAGATCCAAAATGATGGTGTAGTCTAGAAGTGGGAGAGAGTGAGAGGAATTGGTCGGCGATGAAGGTGAGAGTGGCAAAGATAAGAATAGACTCATTAGAATTATGAAAACCACACTCTGATCACACTTATCCCGAATGTTATGAACCCGAATTCCATTAAAGAATATAGGCCTATTAGTCTTTGGAACATTGTGTATAAATTAATTGCTAAAGTACTGGCTGATAGATTAAAACTGTATCTTTCATCTTGTATTAGCCAAAACCAAGCAGCCTTTATTCCAGGAAGACAAATTCTAGATAATGTGGTTGTTGCTCATGAATGTATCCACACTCTACACTCAAAAACAAAAGGGCATAAAGGGTATATGGCAATTAAATTTGATATGGCTAAGACTTATGATAGAGTAGAATGGGAGTTCTTGTGCTCAATTTTGAGAAAAATGGGCTTTTCCTATATTTTCATAGAATGGATTAGGCAGTGTATCATTTCTTCTACCTATTCATTTAATCTCAATGGGGAACAATGTGGATTCATAGAACCTATACGAGGTATTAGACAGGGAGACCATATTTTGCCTTACTTGTTTTTAATTATTTCGGAAACTCTTTCGAATATGATTAAACAGGCGAGTGTGCAAGGGACGTATAGGGGTTTGAGAGTGTGTAGGAATGGACCATCGATTACTCACTTGCTATTTGCGGATGACTCTATGTTATTTTGTGAAGCAGATGTAGAACAAGCTCATATGATTAAGGTTTTTTTAGATGATATTGCAAAATGTCGAGGCAACTGGTCAACACGGAAAAGTCCTCAATTTTTTTTTCAGCTGCAACATGTCTAAAGAGCATAAAGATGCAATTTGTCAAGTACTTCATGGGGTCAAGGAAAAGAAGAATGCTAAATATTTAGGCCTCCTTATGCATATAGGAAGGTCTAAAAGGGAAGTGTTTCACTATGTTGTGAAGGTTGTGCAGAAATAGATCCAAAGGTGAAAAAATCGATTTCTCAGAAGGGCGGGCAAGGAGGTTCTAATTAAAGCTGTGATAGACGCTCTTCCAACATATGTCATGAGCTGCTTCAAACTCCCTATCAACATTTGGCAAGACTTGGTTTGAAACACAGCTGTTTTTTGGTGGGGAGATAAGGTGGAGGATAAGTCAAAAATTCATTGGAAAGCATGGAACGATTTAGCTATTCCCAAGGAGGAGGGAGAGCTCAGTTTTAAGGATATCCAACTTTTTAATGATGCCTTGTTAGCGAAGCAATTGTGAAGATTGGTTATGCAACCCAACCTTTTAATGAGCAAGGTGATGAAGGCTAAGTATTTCTCAAAGAGGGGTTATTGAAAGCTCCTTAAAAAAGTAATTCATCCTGGTTGTGGTAGAGCTGGCTAAAGGCCCTGTATGTCCTACTCTATGGGACAAAATTTCAAGTGGGAGACGGCAAATCTATAAGAATATGGGATCATCCTTGGATAAAAGGCATCAAGGGTAGGGAAATGGGACAAGATCCATCTCACTTGAATCAGGTTATGTGGGTGAGCCAACTTATAAATCAAGAAGGATCGGATTGGAATAGGAAGCTGGTTGGAGAAGTGTTTAGTGCTTTTTAAGCTGAAATAATTTGTTCCATCCCTATAGATCAGCGAGGGGCAGAGATAAGCTTATTTGGAAACCAACTCAAGATGGGAGCTACACAGTCAAATCAGCCTACTAAGAGTTACTAAGGGACAAGCGGAAGAACCCAAATTAAGCAGAGAGCAGCAATTCAAGGGGAGTGATGAGACGCATTTGGAGAAAGACATGGAGTCTGGAAATTAAAGGGAAAATTAAGCACTTTATGTGGAGATGTTGGAATGGCATATACCCACCAATGACCAACTTATTAAGAGAGGCATGGATGAGGATCCCGTGTGCAAAATGTGTGGGGAACTTTATGAAACTGTGGCACATGTATTACTTTATTGTGGGCAAGGAAAGAAAGTGTGGAAAATTGCCTCAGTACAGTGGGAAGGTTTTGTTTCACAGGAACAATCATTTTAGGATTGGTGGTTCCAGATGTGTATTGGGATTAAGGGGAGTGACTCACAGGGTAAGTTGCAATTGGTGGTATTTCTCTTGTGGATGATTTGGAAAACTAGAAATCTGTGGGTTTTCCTGAATGAGTGGAGAGAGGAATCAGTGGATGGGGAATTGGCAAAATATGAGTGAAGGGAATTTAAGAGGTTAAGGAGTGTGAGAGAGTCAATTCCTTGTAAAAATGTTTTTTTTTTGTAAGGTCAATATATAGTTGTTAGATTAACCGTTTTGTGTCTTTAACGGTTACACTATGTACTATATAGAAAGTATCTTAGATGTTATATGCTTAAGTATGTTGCTAGTTTTATCTTACTCTGTGTCTAAGGCTCGTAAAGAGTGTTTGGTCGATTATTACCGTTGGGTAATATTGTATATGTTGGTTCTTTTGGAAATATCAATACAACTATCGTTTTAAGTAAAAATTAAAAAAAGACCAGTGAAAGAGGCTTTTACAAAAAAAAAATTTAGGGCTAAAATATGAAATCCAAATCCAACCACTGGATTGAGTTGATAGACATATGTCAAGACAGTAGAGATTGGGACAAGAAAGTAATAAAAAAAATAGGTTGTCTCAAAAATTATATTTTAAAATATATTTTTATACTTTTCAAAATAATTTGTTGCATTTTTTAGATAACTTCTATTTTACAAAGTTTAATTTATAAAGTGTAAATGTGCATTTTAAACTGAAAATCTAGTGTTGCTGGCCAATAATTTAAAGTAAATTATAATTTGAGGGAAATAATAGAAAATATTATATGGAATAAATGTATCCTACTATTTAGTAATTTGAGGGAAATAATAGAAAATATTTTATGGAATAAATGTATCCTACTATTTAGTGCATAAAAAGAAATGAGAAATATGATTAATTATTTGTTGCATGTATAGACCTTAAATTTGATTCGCTCTCCTAATAATTAAAATCTTTCCATGTATGTATGCTAGTGAAGCTGCATAATATAATCTATTTCAAAACTTAGTGGGATCAAAATTGTGTATTATTTATTCCCATTAGTTTGCATCAAGAAAAATAAGGATACCGTGTTTTTATTTAAAATTTAGTCCTACAATAGATTTTAAACCATTAAATACTTTTACTCTCATTCCTACACATACTTCTTCTATAGACTTTATGTTATCTCTTCAAAATAAATTAAAATGAAAAAAAGGAACTTGCTCATAAGAGAGTAAAATATAGGCCCTTGTTTTTAACATTCATTTATAAAAGACTCCCATTATTATATGCTGGAAAAAAGAATCAAAGGCACATATTTGATCAAATCTGAACATTCAAAAACAAGGGAAGATAACAAATTAATGGCATTTCTAGGTTGTATTATAACTTGAAAGTTATGTAAGTAGGCTAAATGTTATCACTTGAAAACATTAATTAAAAAAAAAAAATTTTGTCATAAGAAACTGAAATTGATTGCCTTTATCATCATCATTCATTTATAGAAAGCTCCAATTATTTTATGCTAGGAAAAATAACGAAAACACAAACTGATAGAAATGTGAACATCGAAAAACGAAAAATGAATTGTCACAACAATTCATTAAGATAAAAGAAAAAAAATCTATGCAGTATTATAACTTGAGGGTCAGATCCAACCCAGAGTCATCATCCTCTCGATTCTCTTGCTCTTTGCTCTTATTCTTGTGATCCTTTCTACTAGAGAGAAGCAACCTTGGATCAAAGCTTTTCTCAGCAACTTGTGCGTTGATCGGTGGGGGCTCTAGTGGACCATTTGAAAGCCAATTTCTCACACTGGTAGAAGACCTGGACGAACCACAACTAAGTCCGTTTGGGCCAAGAGTAATTCCAGGATAGGAACACATATATTCAGTTGATTGCATGTATGGACCAAGAATTGAGTGTCTCTTATAATCATAGCTTCCAAGTCGGCTTGAAGTTTGACCGATATCCAGTTTAGTGCTCGAGTTTTCAGCAGGCATGGTAACATTTTTTTCAATGGACCTTTCATGTTTGTGGGCATTTTGATGACCACCTAATGCTTGCTTGTTGGTGAACCTTTTGGTGCAATATTTGCAGTCGAATAGCTTTGATTTCTCAACATTTTTCCCATCCAGTGGATTGGGTTCCTTGGGAGAACCATCCTCTAGGGAAGAGGATGTGGGGCTTATATTTTCTAAAGGTTGCTCGTCCATGGTGGGTGGCAAAATGTTGATGTCTACCTGGTTCTCAAAATGATAAATTAGTTGGGTTTATATAGAATTTTATGGCACTTGGTATGACTCATAAAATGGTAAGAGAATGAAAGGTTTGCTCATCATATTAGAGATGTGCCCAAATGCTTCTTATCACCTAAATACTTCATCATTGGCTATTTTTGTAGGATACATTTAAGACCTATTTACACTCCAAAGTAAATGATTAGTTGAAATATGTGAATATTAACTTCGAGATGGTTCTAAGGTTCCCCTCTCATCTAAATTAAAAATAATACTTACCAAAATTTTGGAAGGAATTTTAGTAAACTGATTGATTTTGGCATTTTATTAATGACATTATTACGCAAAATCTCGTTGTAACAGCCAAAGTTGGGAGTACATTATCGCGAAATCTATTGAAATGGAACTAATTTGAAACGTAGATTTAAAATTTAAAATGTGTGTAGGTAGAAATAAATTATTATTATTTTCTGCATCTATGTACTGTTATAGCTTACTTGAAAAAGGTCGACAACTTTTACCAACAACCGATCCCAACTTTAGCTAGTATTATTTCTTAGGGGTACTAGATTGCTTTCTAAATTTAAAAATATTTTTTTTTATTTTTTCTCTCATTTTATATTTTGGAAGAGTTAAAAATTTTGGGTCACTAAGTGTAACAGCATACTAGTAAAAATTTTTGCTTCAAACCACAAAAACTTTAATTGGGTAAAAAAACCTGAATGGCCACTAAACAATTCAGATAGCATACTTTTTTGCCACAATAATATTTGTTTTTAACATTACCCAGAAACTAAATAAAATGCTCACTTGTGTTGCTTTTATCAATTATCTCTATCAACTTAGATAGAATGAGCCACATCTGCATCTCACATGAAGAATTTGATGGCAAATTTGTCTACATAATCTCTATCATCTATTATCCAATCTAGAGGAACAATACGGGAGAAGTCCACCATTTTAATTCAGACAAAAACTGAAAATTCTAACCCCTGTGGGACTCACCACAAATTTGGCCAGATTTGTTACTGTTGGAGAGGAGTAAAAAAAATTCAACTATTTAGTACATGGATTGGCACATAGGGGTGGTCATGGTTTGGTTAAATCGAATAAACCGACCGAAAAAATCGAGTCGAAAAACCAAAAAAACCAAACCGAAAAGTTATTCGGTTCGATTTTAACCAAACGGAATAAGTTATTCGGTTTTTGGTTTGGGGTGCTGAAAACCGAACCGAACCGAATAAACCAAACCGAATAACGAAACCGAATCGAATAAGGAAACCGAACCGAATAAGGAAACCAAACCAAATAAACCGAATAAACCGAATAAACCAAATAAAACCAAATAAAACCGAATTTCAAAATTTATAAATATATTATATATATATAAGTATAAATATAAATATATGTTATTTTATAGAATAGTTATGGTTTACAGTTTATAAAACTATTGTAGACTTTGTAGTTATGTATATATATTTTTGTATAATTAATTTATTGTTATTATAAAATTTATCATGTATAGAACTATATACTATATTGTTATCATTAATATACTATCATTAATATTGTTTTCATTAATATACTATATTGTTATTATAAAATTTATTGTTATTTTATAAAATTTATCATGTATAGAACTATATTTATTGTTATCATTAATGAATAATGATATGGACAATATAATGAATATATAGTAATATTAAATTATTAATATAGTATATAACTATATACTATATACTAAACAATTTTACTATATATTATATACTAAACTATATACTAAATAATTTTACTATATACTAAACTATATACTAAATAATTTTACTATATACTATATACTAAACTATATACTAGTATAGTTTATACTTTATACTGTAATTTTAATTTATCAATTTATTTAAAAGTTAAACAAATATGAAATATCAAATTACAAATAAAGAAAAATAAAATAATGCATAAGTTGACAAAGTTGTTAAAATGTTAAGCATCTAGAAGGTGTAAGGCCTGTAGGCTGTAGGCTATATAGCGTACTAGCGTGTAACTATATAGCATGCGATTAGCCGATTATTATGTTTTATATATTTAATTAGAATCAATATCATATATTCATAATATCATCAATTATTCAATATAATAGTCAATAATTAATAACTTATTATTGTTAACTAAGTGATTACTAAGTATTAACTATTAAATGACTGAGTGTTGAGTTTTTGAGTAATCAATTATAACTATATAATATTTACTAACGGTTATTTATTCAAAATTCTAAATTATTTATAATTTGCAAATTAATTATACGTATTTAAATAGAGTCAAATATCATAATAATTAAATCTTATAATTAGTTATTATTGATCAAGTAATTATTATTACAACTAAATACTAACCTAGTTAAACTTATAATACTAAGAAGTACTAACATGTTACATAGTTAATACTTAATACTAACTTAGCTATAGTAATATGTTAATAACTAATAATGATTAATGAATAATGAGTACTAAGTTTACTAACGAACTAAGTACTAAATTAGTTAGTACTTATTTAATACTAACTTAGTGTTGAATAATACTTAATATACATAAGTTAATACTAACTTAGTTAACACTGATAAGTGATAAGTAAATAAGGAATAAATTACTAATTAGGCATTAACTTAGATAATATAATGCAGCTAATGCTTTGATTTTGTTTATAGTTTGTATTTTGTAATGTTTTGGTTTGATGAATGATGAGTACTAAGCCATAACTCATAAGGAGTTAAGGAAGTTTGTAAATTTGTAACGCTTTGTGAATGTTTGTTTCATGTTTGAAACCGAATTTGAAAAAATTATTTGTGAATGTTTGATTTGAAACCGAATTATTTAATTTATTTGTGAAGTTTTGAAAAAAAAAAGGAAAAAAAGAAATTCGGTTTATTTGGTTAACCAAATTCCTTATTCGGTTTGTGAAATCAAATAAAACCGAATAAACCGAATCGAATTCTTATTTGGTTTTATTCAGTTTAAACCGAACCGAATCGAATTCTTATTTGGTTTATTCGGTTTATTCGGTTCGGTTTATTTGGTTTTATTTGGTTTTCGGTTAGGGGGTTCCAAAATATCAAACTGAATAAACCGAACCGAATAAACCGAATAAACCGAAAACCGAACCGATGACCACCCCTATGGCAGATAAGGAAGAAGACATTGACTTCGATCTATATGAACTGTACAGTATGTATAACATAATCGTATCCTTGTAATGCCTATGTGTATAAATTAGAGTGAAATCGAAGAAACTATATAAGCTTTCTACTTATATTTCACTATGTTTTTGGGTATGTGATTCAGCTAATATTGTCATATGGCCTACAAAATGAGGTCTTTGTTATGTTCTATTGATTCTGATGAATGTTGATGAATAGATTGAAGTTTTTTCTTTTTTTGGGTTATGAAGCTGCAATGCTTGCCCATTGTGGAAAAAACCGAACTACAAATTTTAGTTTTAGAACTAATCTATGTATTTAGAATAAGTTGCTACCACATAAATAAGGGTTACATAGTCGAAATTCTAATTTTAATTGCAGTTGACGACTCTAAACTTTTGACAATTGGATTACATCATGAAGACAAAATTATTGCAGTTAAAGTCTTATGTTAGGGGTAAAATATATTATAGATACACGTAATGCTGATTGGATATTCAACCACCGTCACTCATGGTTGTAGACAACAATACCATCTTTAAGAATTTCATGGTTGTGGAAGGGGACCAATTTGAAGGAGTTAATTAACCACCATCACGCATCACTCTGAAATGTGATTGAATGAGTCTTTGGAGTGCTTAAAAAAAAGAAGGGGCCAATGTCAAATTACATGATTACTCGACAAGTGTCTTTTATGATTGCTTATTGTGCCGTGCATAATTTTATTAGATAACAAATTCTCAATGATTAATATTCTTAGAACATGAAGATGAGGAAATGATTGTGCACATTGATGAGATATTAGAAAATAATATGTCTATCTAAGAATTCGATGCTTTCTAACCAATAGTTGCAAAATGGAACTGTTTTAGAAATGACGTAGCACAATACTTGTGGCAGAACTTGTGACATATTGTGTAGTGGGTATACGAACGAGGACCAAGTGTACAACTAGGCCGATTGTATTTGTTATCTCTAATTGGAAGATGGTTTAATATACTATTGCAGGCAAAGCTTCTACTCCAATGTTGTACACCTATCATTTGTATATGACATTCTTGTTGCAATATGTGCTAGTCTCTAGGTCACTTTTTCATTAAGAAAAGTGCAATGGAGGATAAATAAATTATGTATATAAGAGACTGCTGTTTCAAATGATATGTGCTGAATTTTGATACTAGCATTATGCAATTGCAATGTGTGTAGTAATGCTGAAATAAAAAGTGAATCATATTCATATATATATATATAAAGAAATTCAAAAGTGATTGTATATAGTTACTGATACACAAATACCTCATATAACTTTATAAAATGTACTTCCCCTTTTAAAATTTTTGAACATGCAACATTTAAGAATATTATATCATAAAATGAACCAAACATCGAAGAAATTAAATTTCTCTAATAAACTTTCATTTCTTTGTAACAATAAAATGTAGTTAATGCATTTAACGTTGAAATGTTGATTACCATATTACTATGTAGTCATATTCAAAATAATTAAAGATTTTGTTAAGGTGTCATCAACATTATTCTACTGCTACTTACCATTGTATGAAGATTAAAAGTTTAAGTAATTATTTCATTTATTACATATTTGGTGGTATGAACCAGTGTTGTCAGCATTTGGCTGAAGTGCGAATTGATAAATTAAAGGGGTTGGAGATTAATTAGGGAACCAATAGTTTCAAAATCGAAAAATGTCATTAAGATGGCATAAACATAAATTAATTTTAAAACTATTAACAGTAATATACAAATGTATTATAAATGAGATTTTTAGCATTTTTTATGTAAGTAATCTGAAATTTAGTATAAGCTATATGTACTTGTAAGTGGACAACCGAATAATTTTTTGGAAAAAATCATATTAAAAATGTTTCAAGTAAATAATATGTTAAAAACTGATACATTTCTATTGCATAAACATTGAAGATTTTAAATTCTTTATAAGATAGAAATGAGTTTTATAAAAATATAACGAGTCAGACTATAATTTTTGCTCTGTCGGTCTCAAAAAAAGAGTTCACTTTGGTTAAGATACAACTTTTTATTAGTTATTAACTCATTTAATGCACTATTAAACGTATAATTTTATACTTTTTATCCTTACTTTTTAATTTTAAATATACATAATAATTATTATTAAGAATATTTTTGGAATTTGGTTTGAAAGTGGATTCTTTTTTTTTTTTAAGACAAGAAAAAATTTTCAAAGTGGTTTTTTTTTTTTTTTTGGATGAAGGGAGTAAAATATAAAATTACTTTCTATAGTTATGAAAATTACATCGTTCATTGGCCAAAAACCTAAATACTCCACATTAATCAAGTAATTGCTGTGAATAAATATATTTTGGAATATATTATCAAGGGTATAACACAAGTTTTTTCATGGTTGTCAAAATTGTGGAGTTAGAAGTTAAACCAATCAATTAGAGGGTGAATAATGTAATTTTTCATAATTATTAATATCAACCAAACAAATTGTTCCTCATGTAGGTCAACATTGGCTGGGTCCACACACTGTTTCCTCTCCAAACGTAATTTTGTTTGCCCGCCAGAATACTTTTTGCCCATGGAAATTCCTGCAAAAAAAATTTTGTATTTAGGAACTTTTTTTGCTTGAACTTCAATCAAATTTCACAATCAACGAGATGCCTGCAAAATATATACCAAGATTGTTTCCAAAATAAATGTTTTGATACTTAAATTAGTAGTAACATTTTGGGGTAGTCGGAAGACACAAGTATTAGAGTTTTTCTCCTTTACCTGACAAAATTATTATGTAATTTATACTTGAGATTAAAGATTATAGAAACATGTTTCTAAAAGGGTGTTAAATTGCGAATCTTATGTGATTTCTATCACTGTAATTATCACTTAGAATACCTTTCATGAGGTTAATTTTTTGGACCCTATATTTTGGATCGAGGTCTAGTACTCATCAATTAACATACTACTCATTTATTCATTTGCAAACATGAAAATTATATCAGCTCAGGATATAATTTTAATGAAACCGTTACTAAAGCTAGGCTTAAATCTAGTGTTAATAGATGAGTAGAAAGAAATAATATTTGAGGTAGGAAAATTATGCTTTTTATTTTATCTGAATTCAAAAGAAGGAAATCTTAATCTTTCAAAGAAGCAAATTAACATTTAGATAAATTGCAAAAACTATGTCTAGATTGAAATATACTCCATATACATATACATACATACATACATATATATATATATAAAAGTTAAGATTTAACATCTTCGCACTATTTATTCATTACAATATATTCTAATTTTTACTTGCAAAGGAAATTGAACATCACAGACAAATACTATCCGCTATCTTTGTTATACATCCAAAATATCCTAAATCTTCTAACAGCCTCCCATACTTTTCATTTGTCATTTGATAACTCTATATATTTTCATTAACTTCATTTTCATTAACTCTATATTTGTCATTTTTTTTTCCAGTATTTTACATTCTAACCATTTTTTCCTTTTCACGCATCCTTTCCAATGGGTTTTAGTGTCCATATTGGTTGGGGAATTGCTTGGTTACTAGCCTTACTTATGTGCTTTGAAGTGTGTCTGTATGCTGGATTCTAACCAATTTTACATCTTGTCGTGCACATCACAATGGGTCCCAATGATTGTGATATGTACGGAATTTTGTGTTTACTAGGCTTGCTCTTGGTGAAATAAAGTACTTTTTCATTTGGGAACCTACCACATTGATTGCTTTTTATTGTTTGCTTTTGCTCTAGGTCCATGGTTATCCAATACCTACTACTTTACATGTGTTTTCTTCTTCTTCCTTTTACTAGGATTGTTTTTTTTAAAAAAAAAAAATTCATGCATTTCACGCCTACGTTCTGTCTGCATATTATTTCCTCTTGTGCGTCGCAAATTTTCTGTGATCTTCTGTGCTAATTGTAATAAATTTGGGTGTTTTTTTGCCTCGAATACGAAACCTAGTGCTTTTAGATTCTAGTCAATTAATTCATGCCTATGTATTCATTTTCCATTCCATTTTTTCTGTTCTGAATGTGTGTATCATATTACAAACAAAGCATTTTGCTACAAAATTGTGCCTAGATTGCTTGCATTTGACATCTAAAAGTACGTTTACTTAGTACTCCTTCTTATATAACACTAATGTTGCTTGTATCCTAAACAATATTTTGATGATTATATCTTTCTTTACAATGATTTACTAGGTCTTTAGACTCTATTTGTGCTATTTGTTACACGACAACATTTATGTTTCTCTTCTATTTAGCAATTTGTGGCCATTTTTTATTTGTTGTTTTCCCATTTCGAATTCTATTCGCAGTCTTAATTCATTCTCTGGTTAACTTCGCTTCACTCGTGCATGCCTTGTATGTATCAATTTAAATGGATGTGAATGCTATGCATTGAAAGTGATACAATGCAATGGCACCATATAAAAAGACAAAAGTTCTGCCCCATTATAGGCAAGCCTGCATACATAAGAAAAACCAACAATCTATTAATTTTGAACCTTCTACTAGACATATTGGCTACGATCACAGCTTTAATTTTTTAAATTAAGCTATGAATCCTTTGCCTGATTAACACTGCCCTTATCACACAAGACAAGTAGTGAATCATGGAAAAAAGATTTATCCTCCTTTATGACTACATCTTTAGGCCATGTGGAAACAGGGATGTCCTTTCCTCATGATTATCTGTCATGTAATGATGGTGTGACTCCGTTTTCCTTTGAATTTTTTAGTATTAATGCTCAAACAAAACTTGCTAGGGAGAAAAGATATCAAATTTTACGTAATTCTAGGCTTTCTTGTCATTTAGGTAGCAAGTGCTACCAAAACAACCAAACCAACAATTTGTTTCCCTCTAATCAAAGTATAGCACATACAGGTAGGTGCTTCAACAAATGAGTTTCCTTCGTATGTAATAAGAACAAATCTTTTTCCCTACATAATTTTACTACTTTCCGTCTCACTAAATGGTAATGTGTTTATTGTCTTTTTAGGTGTATTGTGTAATCCTAATCCACATTCTAATGCACAGCCTAAACTTTCGGTTGATATGTTGGATAACAATGTATCATATTATGCTTCGTTTAGGAGTCGTGTGTCTTTGATGACTCAAACAGTAGAGCATATTCTTGTTGAGTCTTTTTCTAATTCTAAAGGTAAATGTAAATGACTATGACAAAATGTATTTGTTTATGCTTGTTATTTGCTATGGTTACAATAACATATGAAAGTTTGACATATCAGGAAATGCGAGAATCAATCAAAAGAAAAAAAAAAAAAAGACTTTACCACTTAACCAAATTCCTTAACATATATGCGAGACAATGAGATCAATTATAAATTATGTTATAATTTTTTCATCTCTTATCTAACGATATTTGAATACATTGGATACCCAAAACGTACAATAAGAAAAATCAATTCAAGATTGGAGCAAAATGTGTTGCTTGCTAATCCAATGCTATTTCAGCTCAATATCTCACTAATTGCCAAAGAAAGGGTTTTAACTATCATCATGGACCGGAGAGGTTCTCAATATCATAGAGGTTCTCAGTATCAAAGGGGGAAGCAGCTAGTTCATCGAACTTTTCTAAGTACGAGAGTTCCGAAGGAAGTTTGAGGGACATTTTCAGCTCTTTCGGAGCCGTTAGAGATGTGTACATTCAGAATCACACTAAGGGGCACAGGACTTATGCCTTTGTCAGATTCCAGTCCGCGGCTAAAATGAGAAGGGCAATCAAGTTTGGCAATTGGCGTAAAATAGACGGCATTACTATCTTTGTCAAGGAAGCATTCAGAGATCAGCGCAGGGATAGCTCTCCAAGCCAAGGATTTTCATCTTTCAGGACGCCTCGCATAATTAGTAGGAGGTCCTTGAGAGATGGTAGGCTCTACCGTGAAATTGTCCACCCGGCTGGGGCTATTGTGCCTCTCTTAATTTCCAACGAGTGGAAGTGCTGCGGTTCTCCTCGCCAGCACTTTCAGGAGGTTCAAACTTCCGAGACTGGTCCTGAGCCTTTGGAAGAGGTAGTCCCGGATTCCTTTGAAGAGGGGCAGCAGGTGGAAAAGGAAGATTTGGAAGCTAAGGAGGACTGGTGCATCGACGTTGCTATCCCAGAGGAGGATATGGAATGGCTTCAAAGGTCGGCTTGTGGTGTACTGAGGCCGTTGGTTCATCCGGCAAGGATTAAATCCCTGTTAGATTCAGTTGGTATCTTCACTCTAGTCAAATTCTATGGTGGATCCGTCGTTCTAACGTTTGATAGTAAAGAAATTATGGCAGCTGTTCTTGAGAGTCACAAAGATGCTTTATTCACTTGGCTCTAGTCTCTAAAGCAGTGGGCACCATCGGAGTCTTACAATCAGAAATTTGTGTGGTTATATTTAAGCAATGTGCCTCTCAATTTATGGCATAATAATTTTTTTCTGGAAATTGGAAGCAAATGGGGGACAGTTCTATCTGTGGATGAGTTTGCGACAAGGAGATCGAGCTTGGATACTGCCAAAATTCTGATTGCAGTGGATTGGGACGTTTGCATTCCTGGAACCGTCAAGGTCTTGGCATCGGGTAAAGTTTCAAGTATCCATTTACACACCGAGCTCGCCACCTTTGATTTAGGATTTGAGATGGAGAAGAAACGGAAAATGAAGGACGACGAGGATGAGGATGGCTCATTCTTCCACGCTGTACCTGAATAACATGGGGAAGAGAAAAAATAAAGTGTGGTTGAGTTATTTCCTGAAGAGGTTAGTTGGTTATTGTCCAGTAGTCCAAAGGATAATTCTCTCCCACAAGGTACTGTCCTTTCCTTCTTGGAGCAAGCTGGGAGTGTGCAGCCGACGTTGACAGACAATCGGCCCTATCCTATGATACTAAAGCTGAGGGTGTGCAGGATGCGTGTCTAGGTGGTGGAGTTTCAGAGGATAGCATGCAAAAAGGGCTGGGACAGGACCTTACACTCCTGGAGCAAGTGGGAGAGAAGTCATGCGATTTGATTTTGGTTGAGGTGGAAGTGCAAGGAGACTTTATATACGGGGGAATTTCATATTTAGCAGGTCCGCGTCATGTATTTACAAATATAGTAAATTTGTATTTATTTTTTGTAAAATAGCAGGTTAACTGTATTTGACAATGTGAAAATACCATAATGTCCCTCAATATAGTAAACTGCATCGTTATTTTTCAGTATTCTTGATTCTTGATTTATTATTTTTCATTCTGAATTTGCGAGGATCATCGTTTCATCATCTCATTTGCTTGGGTTGAATGGTTCAGCATCTCATTATTGCTGTGTAGTAAGTTAGCACGAAAAACAAAACCCGATAGACGAATACGGAGTATTTCCTCTGGAAATAGGTTGTTTTATGGACCTACATATTATACAAGTTTCAAAAAAAGAAATTATACAGTTGTTTATGTACTCTACGATTTTGTCGACATTTTGGTCGATATGTGTATCAACATTTGCTTATGTATTCTATATATTGGTCGACATTTTTGTCGATATTTTGGTCGACATTTTAGTCGACATTATACTCCACATTTGAGTTGATATATTGATCGACATTTGAGACGATATTTTGGTCGACATTTTACTAGAGAGGTTAAAAATATGAAAATGCCACCGCATTTGAAAGTCGCAACAGTTCGTTTTCCCACTCCCATTCAGTTATTCGCCATCATTCGCAGTTACTTCCAAAAAGTTTCAATTACTTCCAAAAGGCTCTAGACCAATTCACCATCCTTACCAACCACCCTTTGCCTTAGTTGGAATTCAGCAAAGTACCTACACCATCAATGGCACGCACGCGAGGTGGACGCCCGTCGTCGGACACAATGGAGGAGAAATCAAAAAATGTGCAAAAGAAAAAGGTCAGTTTTTTCTAAGTGTGATGTTGAATGCATTGTTGTTTTACTTATTTGAACCTTCCTGTGTTGGTGAGTTAGCAGCTGATTGTTGTTTTGCTTATTTCTGCTTATTTGAACATTATATTTGAACTTTATAAGTTAGAGTTTTATCACATAATATTTTTGTTCATATACAATAAACGGTTGAAAGAATACGCGTCTGCAAATGTTAATGTTAGCCATAAACAGTTTGAGGAGAAATACATGGAGACCAAATGCCGACATTTCTGTCGACTCCACTAAACCCTCGACTAAAGTATCGATTTAAGTGTCGACTAAAGTATCGAGTGAAATGTCGACTAAAGTATCGAGTGAAATGTCGACTAAAGTATCGATTGAAGTGTCGACTAAAGTATCGACTGAAGTGTCGACGAGAGTATGGAGTAAAATCTCGAGTGAAGTGTCCACTGAAGTATCGAGTAAAATATCGAATAATGTGACCAATTAAATCCACACTAAAAACATATTGTTGTTGCATCGAAACATATAAATGCTGACTAATCTGGTTGATAATTGTGTGGAACAAAATGTCAACTGCTTTGTTGAAGCTTCTTGTTATGTGCAGGAACATCTAAAGGATAGAATGGTCATTCAATGAGACTTTTTCAACGCCCAGGTTTCGCTGTACTGCTATTACGAAGCAAATATGAAGATGATCCGGTCCAAGATGACAGAGACGCAAAAGCAAATACTGTGAAGGGAGAATAGTCTGGCTGCAATCGCTTTTGACCATGAGCATACATTATGGTACAAACAGATCATACACTCCGTGCTGATGAGGCAACTGAAGCCCGACGAGAAATCCACACGGCATAATAGTATATACTTCAACTTCGCAAGAAAGAAGGTGAAGTTCGGCAGGAGGGAATTTGCCATCATCACGAGCCTCAAGATGGGAGATTTTGACACTGCTTTTGGCAAATACTATGCCCCACATGGTCCGGCACCATCGCCAAGTACATTAAACCATTGGGGTCGACCGAGGAAGCCACGTATAATGAAGTGTTAAAGGCTTACGATCGCATCAACTCAACTTATCCAGACGCTGATGTCGTTAGCCTTACACTCTTGCTTTTATACACATCAATCAATGGCCTGGCAAAGAGAACGAAAATCGAAGACAAGATACTTCATTTGGCATGCGATTAGCCTCGGTTCGATGTATTGCCGTGGGGTGAATTATCATACAAGGCCACCATTGATAGTGCTAGGAAGAGCATGATAAATGCCTTGAAACAAACTAGCCACCCACATCTTAGGACTTACACTCTGGGGAGATTCCCGCCTGCATTGGGGTAAGGCTACCGATGTTTTTTTTAAGTTACAGTTTATGTTGTTATATAAATCCATAAAATGCCACATCATCTTCTTATTTATTTTTCAATGTCTCAGATATTTGCATATGAGGTTATGCCACATCTAGAACGTCTAAAGATAGTGCACAAGGTCTGAATCGAAGGTGTAAAGCCTAGGATGTTCAGATGGAAGGCTGTGAATGCACAGCGTGGAGAACAAGAAAGAAATCAAGTGTGGGAGAAACGAATTGCCGACGGGGAGGTAAGATCTGTGTAATTGAAAGTATTACTAAGTTATTTTTGTATTTAAATTATTGTATACCTACGTAATTAAATGATTGGGTTGTCATCATTTTATGTCTTGCTCTGTCTTGCCTGAGTAATATGTTTATGATATGCAGAAAATGGTAGTTACACGAATAAAGCCGACTGAGGAAGAAGAAGAACATTTTTTGCAGTGGAAAGATGAGACGGATGATGAGGGGACTGACCAATCAAGAGAAGAAGGAGACGAAGGAGAGTCCTCAACTTTTTATGCGTCATATAGGAAGAGGCCCAGAGAAGAAGAAGTTTCTGGAGGAGAAAAGAGAACCAAGGTTCGCCATGAGGCCAGGGCTGAAGCGCATCCTAGAAATGCCCAAATCACACAGCTACTTGAACGTCTGAGGCAGACTAGCAAGAATTGTTTGATACAAAAGAGGAGCTCAATAGTCTGAGGGCGGAGATGGATTCTAAAATGAATGGCTTGACTATTCAACTCGAGCAAATGTCCGCGAAATTCGAGCAGCTTAGTGCATATGTACAAAAACTTATTGGCAAGGATGATTCTCCTCCCCTGGCGAGTCCAGAACCAATGCCTTCGCCCAGTACTTTGGCTGGTGATAGCAATATAGCAATGAAGAGGGGGGTCCAGACAGTGGAACTGGGGGCAATGAAGAGGGGAGATCAGAAGAAGGGGGTTCAAGCCTTGGAGATGGGGGTTCAGGGCCTAGAGAGGGGGGATTCGGGCCTGGAGAGAGGGGTTCTGCCCCTGAAGATGGGGCCCCAAGTGAAGAGGGTCTTGATGAAGGCCCCGGTGATGGTGACAAGGCCCTTGAAGACGGCCAAAAGGGTGATGCAGCTGATAAGGAGCAACCATTGGATCGGGCAAACGAAGAGGTTGATATAATGGATATTGTCCAACAGCTAACTGTTGAGCACAGTACTCCATCGCCTAAAGCCGTCGACCCTGCAGATAGTGCTCCGCCTCCGCCTATAAAAGAGAAGGGTACAACATCTACGGTAGAGGAAGGCATTGTTGGGCAAAATTTAGGCCCATCACTTGACATAGAAGTGGTCAATGAGAGTAAAGATACCTCATCCACGTTGCCTTTGCCTTTGCCTTTGCCGCCAATCGAGGAACAAGAGAAGGAAATGAAGGAATGGATGACCGCCTCACCCATTCGTTACTTATGGACCCCGCTTTTTTCGGTGGACTCAGAAATGCTCGAGTCAATGTGGACCAAGGGTTTTTGGCTGTCGGATCACTTAATATTCCACGTTTGATCTATTGTCCATACTAACTTCATTTTGTATGATTGTATTCTCTTTCTCATGTTTTTTGTTTTGCAGCAAATTGATTTGTATACTTCCATGCTACGTAAACGGATCATGGATAATGGCGGCGCAAGAATCTTGATTATGGAGTCATATTTCGATGTAAGTTGGACATTTAAATACTTTAGGCAAAAATTTGTCATATGTTAACTCACTCCGTCCATATGTTAACTGTTTTCTTTATTTTATAGACTGGCATGAAGATGATATACAACACGAATAAGGAGGTGGACGTCGATGACTTGGCGCTTAAGCAATTCGTTGGTGATACTCCATTTCCCCACGACCTAAGGATGTTGGATTATATTCTATTCCCCTACCACATTGATGGCAACCATTGGATGTTGGTGAAGATGGACATATATGAAAAGTCCTTCTATGTGTTCAACCATCGCCTCAAGGAGACATTGTCGTTGACAAGTTTGACTATCTAGTGAAGACAATGTCCAAGATATTCGAGGCCTGTGATTTTTACCAACACTACTCCAAATGGATTCCTCTGGGAGAGAGATGGGGCATCGTGGTAGAGCCCAATATGGTGCACCAAGAACCGGCGTAAGTTTACATTTGTCGGAAAGAAACGGTTACGTTGTTTAATCACAGTGTCTATATACTAATTTCAATTTCTGGCTTAACGTAAATGCAGGAGCGGCGACTGTGGTATTTATATTTTAAAATGGGCCGAGTGTATTATCCACGGCGCGCCGCTCACCACAATCACACCAACGAATGCTTTGAAGTTGCTTCAACAGATGGCGTACACGCTTTTTTTGCCCACGCCTCCGAACAAAATAAATTTCAACCGGATGATAGAAGGAGAGGTAGGCCAGCTAGGCAACAAGCTAAGCAAAAGGTTAGGCCAAAAGGGCGAAAAAAACCTCCAAAGAAGAAATGACATACAAGATATTCTATAGGTTGTGACCACACACATTATACAATGTAAATGGATATTTAATATGAGAAATACACACATTATACAATGTAAATGGATGATTACTTGTAAATATATACATTTACATTATAGGTTTCAAATGTAAAAATATACATTATACAATGTAACTATATACATTTACACAATGCAAATATATACACTATACATTATACATTATCCAGAGAAATGTATCATATTCCCTGCGTAAATGTGTTAAATGCAATGTAGTGAAGCTTCTGCTTCTAAATTTATTCGCATAATACTACAGATGCATTTTAGTCGATATTTCTGTCGACAAATTGCAAGAGAAATTAAGATGGGGCTATTTAATCGACATTTTAGTCGATAATTTAGTCAGTCGATATTTTAGTCGACATTTTAGTCGACAATTATGTCGATGACTGTCGACACTTTAATCGACAATTTAGTCGATATTTTGATCGACATTTTGTTTACAATATCGCGCGACCTAAACGCGCAACGGCGTCGTTAGGTCTGCGCGGGAAAAGCAAAAAGAAAAGGGAAAAGGGCCAGGGAATTTTTATATTACTTCATAGGAACACATCTGTACGCCCTAGTGAGTGAAATCATTCTCTCAGACTCCCAAACTAGTGATCGATCTATCACATTTCCAATTTCGTAGCAGTTTCATCAGTCGGGATACATTTCAGATAAGGAGTATTTATATCGTCCATTATGTTCATAATTCTTGTATGAGTTTGTTCACCTACATTTACATTGGTCATACATTGGTCACCTACATCCATCTTTCTATTGCCATATTTCAGGAATGGCTTACCTAAACATTTGGACTGTCTATGTGTTAGTTGATGGCGAATGAATAGTCGATCCCGTCACAATTGAACATAGATTCGTGAACCACCAGAAGCTTGATAGTATTTTGTTGAAAGAGGACGCGAGCTTCTCGGAAGTGGTTGATGAGATCATGGGTATCATGGGTCTAGACCTGGCACTAAGGAATAACCTAGTTATTCAATACCTACCAAAGTATCTATCAAACATCGGCGTCTTACCCATACAGAATGATCGCCAAGTCCAGTGTTTTTTGAATGACATTATAAAACGTTCTGAGGTCTCACGGGTACTATTATGTGTTACCGTCAAAGACGTTGGAGCAACGAACTTAGAAGATGGGGCTAGCAACTCGCCGATAAAGCGATTGAGCTCGGATAGTCCAATATGGACTAACAATGTCATTGTTTCAAGACAAATGGATGAGCGAATATTGACCATACCGAACAAAGTTGGTAGAGATAGTGATGAGGAGGAGGATCGGGTTGACCAAACATTTGTTAGGGAGGATCATGGACAACGAGTCCCCACGGAAACAAGACAGAATGAGAAATTGAAGCAGATTACAAAGAGCGTGCATTGTCTAGACGCAACAAATTCATCACATGCGGATGCTAGTACCTCGTCTAATAGACTATCCACATTGGTGGATGTTGCAGTAAAGGATGTGTTTGAGACCAGACGTCATTTGTACATGAGGATGTCCATGCTGGCCGTGAAAAATTTCTTCGAGTGGAAGGTTGTAAGGGCAAATAGGCAGTTCTGGTACCTACGATGTAAGGACAAAAATTGCAAGTGGATGTTGAATGCGGCTGCCATTGGGAATTCGGAAGCCTGGAGGATCACTAAATATGACAATACCCATACATGTCAATCATCTTTGGTCCGAAGTGATAATCGGCAAGCTAACAGCTATGTACTTGGCTCATGGATCAAATGTAAGTACACGGATGTGTGTCGGCCGTACAGGCCAAAGGAAACCATTTCTGATGTTCGGACAGAGTTGGGTGTTAACATTACTTACCAAAAGGCGTGGCGATCAAGAGAAGCTGCATTGAACGAAATTAAAGGAAATTTTGAGGATTCATATAGGATTCTACCAGCTTATTTACACGTGATGAACGAGGTAAACCCTGGATCATTTATTGAGATAAGTAGAGAAGACGATGGTACATTCAAGTATCTGTTTTTCGCATTAGGTGCATCCACCCGGGGATTCTGCACCCACCTGCGACGAGTTATTGCCGTTAATGCTTGTTTCTTGAAAGGAAAATACCCAAGATCATTATTTGTTGCAACTCGCATGGATGGTAACAACCAAGTCTACCCTGTCGAATGGGGAATTGTTGATTCCGAGAATGACGCATCGTGGGACTAGTTTTTACAAAAACTGAAGAGTGCAATTGGTAAGATAGGGATGCGATAGTATTTGTTTCCGACCGACATAAGAGCATTGCAAAGGGTATTGCCAATGTTTTTCCAAAATCGTTCCATGGAGCGTGTATTTACTATCTGAGCAACAATCTAATATCAAAATTCAAATACCATTCAGGGATCCAATTATTCTTTAAGGTTGCAAAAGCTTACACGGTGGCTAAATTCAATGAGATGTTTGGAAATCTTTCACTATAAAATCCAAGGGTGAGCGAGTATTTAAGAGACGTTGGGATTGAATGATGGTCAATGGCGCATTCTGGTAGGCGACGGTATACAATAATGACGAGCAACATAGCAGAATGTCTAAATGCATTGTTGAAAGATGCCCGGGAATTACCTATCCATTTTTTGGTCGATTACATCTGCAACACTCTTCAGAGGTGGTTCCACGATAGGCGTATCATAGCTGCTGAAGTGAAAACAATGACAACCCCATACATTGAAGATAAAATCGGCTCTAGGATGAAAGAAGCACAAGCGTACATTGTGGAGCCGGTCGATATAAACTGATGGTGTGTCCGAGACATTGCAAACCGTGCAGCTACAGTCGATTTGCTTGAGAAAACTTGCACGTATAAAGTGTTTGATATGGATCAACTCCCGTGTGTGCATGCATTAGCTGCAGCTCGGCGCCGACAAATTGACCATTACACCTTATGCTCATCACTTTATCACACAGATGCACTTTCAGGTGCATATGCAGATCCTATTATGCCCGTTGGTGATCCTAAGGATTGGACTGTGCTTGAAGATATTGTAGCTTTTCAGCTATTACCACCGGAATCGAGGGCTAAGAGTGGTAGGCGCAAGAAAAAGAGAATTCCTTCAACCGGCGAGCATGTGGTTCAAAAGAAATGTGGCCGTTGTGGACAGCACGGACATAACCAGCAAACTTGCTCAAATCCACTCGTTAGTAGAGAGAACCATTGATGATGCTATTTTCCTTTCATCTATTGAATATTAAAATGTATTCAGGTTGGCAAAGAAATATGATGTTATATTACTACAACACAACAATTTGAGGAATAAAATAAATACAATATTCCATTCCATTAATTTCTATATTCAAACCATTAAATATTGCAATAAAACCCATTTGGATCGCAATGGCCATGTGGTTTTCTTTTTCAATAAGTTTTTTCGACAATTGAGTCGACAATTTGGTCGACAAATTTATAAAAAACAGTTAATCAAGAATGAGCAATGTCGATTAAAATGTCGACAAATATATCGACCAAAATATCGAACACATAAACAAATGTCGACCAAAATGTGGACCAAATTGTCGACAAAATTGTGGAATACATAAACGAATGTATATTTTTTCCTTTGAAGCTTATATCGGATACAGGTCCACAAAACAACCAATTTCCAGTGGAAATGGTCCATGTTCGTCGATCGGGTTTTGTTTTTCTTGCTAACTTACGAAAGCTTATATCTACACAGCCCAACGATGACATTCAAAGTAGGAAACCGTTCATTATCATGCAAATGAAATGCTAAACCGATAATCCTCGCAAATTTTGAATGAAGAAAAATGAATCAATA
Source organism: Gynochthodes officinalis (assembly GCA_020080225.1). Taxonomy (NCBI): domain Eukaryota; kingdom Viridiplantae; phylum Streptophyta; class Magnoliopsida; order Gentianales; family Rubiaceae; genus Gynochthodes; species Gynochthodes officinalis. The sequence continues at coordinate 30,810,730 of CM034615.1, read as the reverse complement.
ATGGTGAGCTGAAGTTTTAACGATGCAGTTTGTTATATTTGAGGGACAAGGAGGTATTTTCACATGGTCAAACACAGTTGACCTGCTATATTGCAAAAGATAAACATGCAACTGCTATATTTGTAAATCCGAAAGATGGGCCTGCTATATTTGTAATTCCCCCCTCCCCCCTCCCAGTGGGGAGGCTGAGGACCCATGGCCATACGGGCTAAGTGAAATTAGGATTGATGTAGGAAGTGGGCTCCCCAATCAAGATGGGTCAAAAGGGCATGAAGATCTTGGGCAAGAAGTGGGCTTCCCAATTCAACAGGATTACTCAAGTGGGCTGATACTTAGTGATGGGTCAAAAGTTAATGAGGAAGCTAAAGGGCCGGGGGTGGGCTTCTTAGCCCAAACACATCTGGGTAATTCTTGTCAAAGGGCTCTTAAAATTGTTCCCTTAGACGGGCTGGATTGTGCATCAAGCCCATCAAAGTTAGAGGCTTCCCACACAAATCAGCCCAAGGCCGTGTCTTCTCACGAGAAAACCAAGTCGGTGCTACACTAAGCTCACAGAAAAGAAAGTGCAACGGGTCTTGCTCCAGAATGCAGAAAACCATAGAACTCATGGATTTGGCTGACTCTGTTCTGTCGGATGAAGAAATCGCATATCACAATAATATCTTGAGGGAGGCGGTGTCTACATGGGAGGTAAGCTCACAACTGGGTATTGTTTTTAAATTGCATTGTGAATCAATGGTTGAACATTTTGCTAAAATGGAGAAGGAGAAGCGGGTTCCAAAAGCAGGAAAGCTTTAAGCTCCTTTACTTCCTGTTTTCTCTGTCAAGTGTTTGTAGTAGTTGATCAATGAAGATTATTTCCTGGAATGTAAGGGGCTTAGGGGCGAGGAAGAAAAAGAGAGCTATTCGTAAGCTTGTGTTCAGGCATAAATTTGGGTTGGGTTTCTTCCAAGAATCTAAATTGGAGCAGTTTAATGCTCATGATGCCAACCTTATTTGGAGAGGAAAAGATTACAACATTGAGTGGGTTCCTTCTTCTGGGAGTGCTGGTGGTTTAATATCAATTTGGAATGTAGAATTTTTTTATTGTGCCGAGGTTTTCCTAGAGCAGCGTTACATCCTTCTTCGAGGAAATCTGACGGGTTCTAACTTTGAGTGTGCCTTCTGCAATGTTTATGCTCTGAACTGCGATATTGAAAGAAGATGACTTTGAACTGAGCTGGTTAACAGAGTTGTAAACTGGCAAATGCCGTGGTGCTTCGAAAGGGACTTTAATGTCACGCGGTCGCCGGAAAAACAAAGTGGCCACCCAGGTAATCTTTTTGCTATGAGTGACTTTAATGAATTCATCGATAATTTGCAGCTTGTTGATTTGCCTATGTTAGGCGGCCAATTCACCTGGGCAATAACCGATTGGCCCCTATTAGAAGCAGATTGGATAGATTCTTGATTTCATGGGAATTTCTTGCTCAATTCCCATCTTTGGTCCAACGTGTTCTGCCAAGGTCGCTGTCTGATCACCATCCCATCTTCTTGGATACTGAGAAGGTCAATTGGGGCCCTAGACCTTTCAAGTTCTTTAACCACTAGCTTAAGAATGAAGGCTTTAATATTTTGATTCGTAATGAATGGCAAGATAATTCAGCTCAGTCCGAGATCAATGCGGGTATTTGGTCAAAGTTAAAGAGACTAAAGCCCCTTATCAAACAGTGGAAGCTCCAGAATGGTGAGACAAATCCTAACATCATACAAGGATTGGAAGAGGAGATCGATAGGATGGAAAAGGTTGATGCATCCAATCAGTTGTCGGCAGACAAAAGACTTGAGCTTGCAAACAAGCGATCTCAACTATGGAATATGTATCGGGCAGAGGAAAGAGCATGGCTACAGAAGTTCAGAACCAAGTGGCTTCAGGAAGGAGATAGAAACACCAAGTACTTTCATTTGCTAGCTTCCTGAAGGAGAAGGATTAATTTTATCAGTAGTTTGGTCTTTGACGGCAGGAGAGTGTCGAAGCCAAAAGAGTTGAAAGATGCTGTTGCAAAGTATTATGCGGATCACTACAACATGGTGCTGGCTATTGGTGTTTTGGAACTACAGTGTCATTTCAAAAGTACTCGAATGCCTAAAGGGACAATTTAGAAGTTCCTTCCGAAAGTGAAGTTTGAGACGTTATCAAGCAAGGTGATAAGAACAAGGCTCCTTGCCCTGACAGTTTCAAGTTGAATTTCTTCAAGCACCACTGGGGATCAGTCAAAGCCGATGTGATGTCTTTCTTAGATGGCTTCTTCGAGTCTGAAACTTTTGACAAGGCAATTAATACCTCTTTTATCACCTTGGTTCCAAAAATGGATAATTTTGTTCATTTGAAGGACTATAGGCCTATAAGTCTAGTGGGGAGCATCTAGAAAATTTTGGCCAAATGTTTAGCAGCTCGTTTGAAAAGTGTGATTAATGAGGTGATCAGGAGCAATTAGTTTGCGTTCCTTAAAAATAGGCAAATGTCCAATTGTTTCTTAATTGCCAACGAAGCGGTTGATTTTCTCAGGAAGAATAACAGAAGTGGTATATTGATGAAGGTGGACTTTGAAAAAGCATTTGACAATGGATTTCTTGGATTTTGTTATGCTAAAGATGAATTTTGGAAAGAAGTGGAGGAGTTGGATCCGTTTCTACTTGGCCTCAGTTTCAATGTCTATCCTGATCAAAGACTCTCCTTCTAAGTAGTTTGGTATCAAACAAGGCCTTCGGCAGGGCTGCCTCCTCTCACCTATGCTATTTAATATTTTGGCTGAAGCTTTTAGCGTTCTTATGCAAAAAGGAGAACCTGTGGCCTGTTTGAAGGGTTAAAAATTGGTCAAGAAAGCTTCAGACTTGTCCACTTACAATATGCCGATGATACTCTTGTGTTTATCAAACCTGATCTTGAGGGTGTTCTGAATGTTAAAAGAATCCTCAGATGTTTCAAGGTATTGTTTGGATTGAAGATTAACTTCAACAAAAGCAGTCTGCTTGGTGTAGGGGTAAATGCTGGTCTATTAAACGATTGGGCTGAATTCCTATCCTACAAGGTTGAAACCTTTTCAGTTAAGTACCTTGGCTTTCCTCTGAGGGCTAACTCTACGGGTGAAAGAACCTGGAGGCCTATGTTGGATAAAATTAGAGCAAAGCTTGCCGCCTGACAAACTAGGTATCTTTCTATGGGTGGTAGAGTTACTTTAATTAATTCTGTTTTGTCAAGCTTACCAATCTTCTACTTGTCCGTATTTAAACTCCCTTGTGGCATCAAAAATGACATGGACAAATTGATACAAAGGTTTCTCTGAGGTAGTTCGGATCATCAGCGTAAATTGCATTATGTGGATTGGCATACCGTCAATGCTCCTAAGTGGCTCGGGGGTCTTGGTATGATTGACTTCCATTTGAAAAATTCTACTTTATTATCTAAATGGCTATGGAGATTTGGTAACGAGGAGAATTCGTTATGGAGGAACTTTATTGCGGAAAAATATGGCCTAGATAAGAGGCGTCTCCTTCCCATTCCTTGTAATAACATATTAGCCTCTAACTCTTGGAAAGCTATTACTTTCCCTCTTATTCCTTCTGATAAGTTTCATGACGGTTTTTCATCAGGAACGAGGGCTTTGCTCGAAAGGGTGACAATATTATCTTCGGACATGATGAGTGGATTGAAGGTATGATTTTAAAAATGTGCTTCCCTCGCATTTTTGCTTTGTCTGTTAACAAGGATGGTTTCATGGCTGAATTTGGCAACTGGATAAATGGTCAATGGGTATGGAAGATTGATCTTCATAGGAATACTCTTGATTGGGAAATTCAATAATGGGATGGATTGTTACATACTCTAAAAGGTCAATTCCCTAGTCGCTCCTCCAATAATCGGATCATTTGGCGTTGGGTCCCGCATGGTATGTATTCCACCTCCTCTTTCTATAAATCTGTGTTGTTGCCCTGAAGGCAAGGAAATGTTATTTGGAATTTAGTGTGGAATGGTTTTGCCTCTCCTAAATTGGAAGTCTTTGTTTGGCAACTAATTCATCAAAAGTTCTCGGTCAGAAGTTATTTGCTTAGAAGGGGTATCATTAGAGCTGAACTTGCTGTTTGTCCGTTTTGCAACTCTAAGCTAGAAACGGTCCAGCATTTGTTTTTTAACTGCAGGAGAAGCTGGTTGGTGTGGTCTAGATGTTTGGGAATTTGGGGTATTACCAGGACCTGCCATAGTGATCTATCCACCTTTCTGATTAGCTGGCAACAGTCATTTCCAGATTTCAAAGGACGTTAGCCTTGAATTTTGTTGTTCTATGCTATTACTTGGTCGATATGGTTGTGTAGGAATCAAGTAACTTTCAACAACAAGAGTTTCAATTTCTTGCAACTCATGGACTTGACTTTCATTAGGTTTGCTACTTGGTTTAAAGCAAAGTGACCAGCTTCTTCAACATCTATTTCATATACCTTTCTTCAGCCAAACAACGCAAGGGTGGGGCAAGCTCCCAAGTGCAGGAAGGTAAATGCCTCGTGGTCCCATCCTCAGCCAGGTAAAATGAAGTTTAATGTGGATGGTTTTGCTATTGGAAAGCCAGGTAAAGCAGGCATTGGAGGCATTCTTAGAGATGATCTGGATAAAACAAATGTCGTGTTCTCCAAACATGTTGGAATCCTTGATTCAAATCAGGCTGAGTTTTATGCTATCCGTGAGGCTTTTGAATCTTCGTGGAAAAGCACTCACGTTCTGGAGATTGAAAGTGACTCTGTGAATGCAATTAATTGGTTAGTGAACCCTGACAACGCTCTCTGGCACCTTAAAAATGTTTCGAACCATTTGGATTTGTTGAAGGAGTAAATTAAGCAATGGGAGGATCATAATGTTCCAAGGGATATCAATAAGGTGGCTAACAAGTTGGCGAAGTCTGGTGTGCACAGAACCAATAATCTATTGGCAGTTATTGAATAGTATGTGTATGGCTCCTGGTTGATGGGTTTGCTTCTTTCTTCTAGATTGAGGAGTTAAGTAGGTTTAGTAACCCTACCTGTAGGATTGCTTCTCTTTTCGTCTTTTGATTTCTTTTCCTTTCTTCTTGTACTTCTTGCTCTCACTTTTTAATAAAATGCTGTGCCTTCTTGGCTTGTCAAAAAAAAAAAAAAAGCTATTTCAGCTACCGGGTAATCCTATATACTTCATTCATAATATTTTCTGATATAATCTTTTTTATACAAAAATCATTTCTTTAGTGGTTCTGCACCACAATTTTATATCACATTTTCTAATTCTTTTACTCACCTTTCCAAGATACAAATGAAAGGCTATGCTGCTTATTCTTGAAATCCTTTCAAAGAGAGAAGCAGGTTGAATTTTTTTAAAAAAAAATTATTCATTTTTATATTTACTAAAAGTATTATTTCTTATTGAATTTAACACAATAAAAAAAATTGTACTATTTTACAAATAGTCCCAATAGGTCTTTTATGCTATCCAAAATTTTGACGATGAAGATCAAATCATAATCCAACAAGGACAAATGTAATGGAAGCTAACAATCAATCACCATGTTTTCACATTTGGGTGGACTAAATTCTTTGATGATAATTTTCTCAATCAAGACTGTTCGATCTTATTAAGATTTCATAAAAATAATCAATTTGACAGCCTTATGTTTGACAATATGAAGGGTCAAATAATGATGCCATGAATAGTGCCACTACCTATATTGCCAAAACAAGGTTTGTTCATTTAACAACATACATTTTTCTTTCCGATTAAATAATATGTAAATGTCTTAATGAACTCTATGCATTGGTTTTAGTCTTCAAAACAATGAATCTCCAACGTAATGTCCTATCATTTTCACTACATCCATTTCAAAGGTTTAGTTCAACTCCACACTATTCTTTCTTCCAATAGTTCATAGCATCAGATACTTTTAGATTGGTAATATTACAGTCTTTTACATATTTTGCAAATTTATTCTACAAAATTGTTTTCGTCTTTCATTTCTATAATTTCATACATTTTTCTTCTTGTGATATAGAATATTCCAAAATATTCAAACCTTGATTTGGAAGAGACAAAACAATGTGACATTCATTTGAAATTTGGCAATCGAGTATATGGCATCACTGTCAAGTAGTTTTCACTTCGTCGAAATTAGCATCAATTTGTACAAGATCATATTTTGAAACAAAATAACTATTTAGTTTTCATATCACAAATAGAAAATATTTTCTTTGTTATTATTTTTAACAGTCATGGGATAGAAATATTTTATCCATAGCAATTTAAATTTAAAATAAATTAAAATACATTTACTGTATTTTAGTTTTACATTAATTAAGTCATACTATATAATTTTCCTTTTAATAATATTGTAATTTTATTTTTTTAATATTATCTTAATTTTATTATCAAATTATCTATATTTTATATAATACCGTGAACGCTCAAAAAACGTGCAATGAGCAGATATTGCGTGAAGTACCCAGTACTTCATAATGTTACATGAGCAATTTCAAAGTCAATCAAAAGGTCGTTGATTGATTGAGTTGATCGGAAGTTGCACAACCTACTAACACACAGTATCCAACAAATTCAGAAGCCTTTGGGCTACCTCCACTATTGAGCTCCTTGAAAAAAGTTGATCATTATGTCGTTGTTTACAATGGGTCCTTCGGACTAAGATGGAGGATTATCCAGAAATAATTCATTTAAATTGTACAACAATATATATATATATATATCAAAAAATTCCTTTAAAGGGCAGTGGAAGTTGAAAAATAAAAGGAGAGAAAATCTTTTCTCAAAATTCTAAATAAGCGAAAAACTACTTTGCTATGCAAAAATATTTTTTTTAAATAAAAATTTTAGTCTACAATTTTCGCATGCAAACAAAGAGTTTTTTGAAAAGCCTTTAAGAGAATGACGAAATCAATTTATAGAGTAACATATTACTCAACATCGGAAACTCATGCAATAATTTCTGTTTTTTTTCCCCTAACATATCGCTAGAAAATTTTCCCAGTTTCCAGATGATACAAGTTTCATTTGAAAAACGAGTATTTTCTCTTCCGTTGACCCTCTTTTGGGAAATATGAACATTCTTTATTAATTTTGCAACTAACACTGTCTTGGGGCATAACTTGAAGAAAAACCTAGCTGACATTCTTTTCCATACGTTTGGAAATTTTTCTAAAATGCATGGAGAAAAATTAAAATTTGTGAAAAATGAGTAAAATTTTTTAATTTTCTTTTCATTCAAAAAAATTCTGCTTGCAATCCCTTCTTTTATAAATGCGCATTAAGCTGTAAAGTCCATACCTCATGATCCAACTCCATAGTATCCATAAAACCTAAAAGAAAACACCAGTGCTTCTTCTATAAAGTCGCCATAGGCAATCCATTAATTCAGGCCTATGATCATAGAAACACATACTAAAGGATAAGACAGTACTAAAAAATTAAAGAAAAAAAGTGCAAAAACAAAATTAATCGTTTTTGGCCTCATTCATTAACTAGTAGAATCATAATAAAAAGCACAAAAAACTTTAGTAATCACTAAATTATTACAAATCGTATATTTTTTATTACTTAATTTTTTAAAAATATTTAGCCACTGAACTAATTAAAATAATTACTTGTGCCATTTCTATAAATTAACCATTAAGTTGGATGGAATATGTCATATGTCTGATTCATATGAAAAATGAGAGGGCAAACTTGCTCGCACAATATTTTAAATTGTTTCTGCAGCCTCTGTTTCTCCTCGCCCTTCTTCTTCTTCTTTCTGAATTTTCTTTTCTCACCACTTGATAATCATGGCCTCATTCCAAAAAACTTTGTTGTCTATATTCATCCTTCACACAACCCTTTTTGAATTTTCCTTTCTCACCAGTTGGTAATAGTTATTAATGTGGAATAACTCTCCCACTTTAACCAAGAGAGAAGGAGCACTCCTTAACACAACACTTCTGAATTTTCCTTTTTCACCACTTGATAATCGTTGCTTCATCCCAAATAACTTTGCCGTCTATATTAATCCTTGCCAATGTAGAATGAGATTCTTACTTTAACCAGGAGAGAGGAAGGACAATGGGAATAAGGAATGTCAAAAAGGAACCAGGAGAGAGGAAGGACGATGGGAAGAGGAAATGTCAAAAAGGAGATTCAGAAATGTCAGAAGAGAGTTCGAACCTCTCTCCTTCTTACCCCAATGTGGGTGATTGTTGAGGCAAAGCCAATGACTATCTTCAAATGAGATTAAAGAACTCCACCTCCTCAATAATTGGGTGACTACTGAGGCAAGGTCAATGACTATCTTTAGATGAGATTGAAAAACTCCAACTCCTCAATACCTTTGGGAAGCTCTCTGTTGGCAAGGCTCGTGGCAGAAGTGGTGACAACAGTAGCAAGTGATTTATACTAAGCAAAGTCAACCACTACGAAATTTATTGTTGAAGGTAGTGGTATCAGAATTTGAATTTCTAAGCGTTCACCTATGGGTCTAGACAAACCACAGAGTTTGCAGAGTTTGGAGTTGAGGTTGCACCATTGAGGGCATCTACATCAGCCCCAAAAAAAGTTAGCCTAAGACCACGCCACATCAGCACTACATCAGCTTTGAACGGTCTCTACTATTTAGACAACCATCATCAAAAAAAGTGTTCATGCTCATGAACGACTTTTACTATTCATGTAACAAATTTCTCTCTCCTCCACCTTCTTTTACACTATTTATTTAATATATTTAATACTTTTTATTTAAATTAATAATTTTAAAATATTATCTATTGCTCATTTATCAAATTAAATATATATTAATAATACAACTTATAATTTTAATTATTATACATTTAATACTTAAATAATTAATGGAAAATAATTTTCATTACATTTAAATTAAATTTTAATAATACATTTAAAATATGAAAATCAATACTCTAAATTAATAATAAAATACTTAAAACAATTAATAGAAAATAAATTTACATTACATTAAATTTGAAATTTAATAATATACTTGAAACATTAGGATAAATACGATAAATTAAACATAAAAACAATTAATTGTATTATTTAAAAATTATTTATTTTTCATTTATCAAATTCAATATATATTAATAATACAACTTATAATTTGTTCTTATCATATATTAAAGAATTGAAAACATGAAAATGGAAAATAATTTTACATTACGTTAAAATTAAAATTTCTTAATACACTTAAAACATGAAAATAAATACTCGTAATTAAACATAAAATAGTTAAAAATTATACATTCAACACTAAAACATAATAAACTATAGAAATCTCCCGTGATTATATGTCATTTCCACCAAAACGCTGCCATATGTGCTCAATCAAGTCATTTTTCAACGCATTGTGGACATTTTTGTTGCGAAGTTGATCCCTATTAATAAAAAAACTTCTCATGTCTGGAAATGTTCCTGTCGAGAATTCTAGTGTAGTATTATCTCCTCCCGCTCTGTTGTTGCTTTCTGGTTGCTCCACAAAGAATGCTGAATGATCAACGTAATGTTGATAGTTAATTCGTTCATCCTCGACAATCATGTTGTGCATTATAATACATGCATTCATGAAATGGTGCAAAATATCCTTATCCCATGCGAGTGCCAGATTTTTAATGCAGCACTCCAAACGCCCTCTCAACGTTTTTACGAGCAGCTTCTTGATATTGGGAAAACAATTTATGTTTATTTGATTGTGGGACTGGGATTGATTGGATGAATGCCGCCCATTTTAGATATATACTATCTGTTAGGTAGTACCCCATGTCGTATTGATGATCATTAACCGTATATTGAACAGCCGGTGCCATACCATTCAAAACATCATTAAACACGGGGGAACGATAAAGCACATTAAGATCATTACACAAACTTGGAGTACCGAAAAATGCATGCCAAATCCATAAGTCTTGGGAAGCTACAGCCTCGAGTATCAATGTAGCTACACCATCACGCCCTTGATACATGCCTTTTAATGCCGCTGGATAATTTTTCCATTCCCAATGCATGCAGTCAATGCTTCCAATCATGCCCGGAAATCCACGGTTTTCTCCAATATGCAATAGCCTTCGCATATCTACTGTGGTTGGCCTCCTCAGGTATTCAGTACCAAACACATCAATAACGCCTTGACAAAAATTGAAAATGCACTGTCTAGACGTACTTGCACCGATGCGCTAGTACTCATCAATTGAATCTGCAGAACTTTCGTAGGCTAACATTCGTACTGCAGCAGTGCATTTTTGTAACGGTGTGAAACCCATTCTACCAGTTGCATCAGGACGTTGTTGAAAGTAGTGAATATTTTGTAGTCCTTCCACCATACGTAAGAAGAGACTTTTATCCATTCTGAAACAAATTCTAAACTGCTTATCATCATAGATAGGAAGTTCGGCAAAATACTCATTCCAAAGGCGGTAATGACCAGCTTCCCGATCTCGATCAGGACGACGATCAGGATCTTCATTTTGTCTATGCCTTCTTCTGCTCCTCAATGGCCGTTCTATATTTTCCACATTCACACTATATGCATTCATCATTTGAAAATATGTTTATTCGAACATGCGGTCCATTTCTGCATTGAACTAGTCGGGTTCGTTAAATGCATGATACTGATTCGTGAGTAAGACGATCTTAGCTTTTTTGAGATCAAAGCTTTTTTGATATGATGCAAAACAATGAAAACTATATGGTTTATATAGACATTTTCATATTGGTTATACATGCATTCATGATTTGACAACATATAAATTATTTGTACTAATTTTTTTGATAATGGAGTATGATTTGACAATACATGAATTATTTGTACCGATTTTTTTAATTATGGAGCATGATTTGACAACACATGAATTATTTGTACTGCTTTTTTCGATTATGGAGATTGATATGACAACACATGAATTGTTTGTACCAATTTTTTTGATAATGGAGCATGATTTGAAAACACACTTATAATTTGTACCGATTTCTTGATAATTGAGCATTGATGTTGAAAATGTATGAATTATTTGTACCGATTTCTCAAAAATTGTGCATGATGTTAAAAATACATTAATTATTTGTACCGATTTCTCGATAATTTCTCGATAATCGAGCATGAATTTTAATTTGAACTCAAATTTTACTATATTTAATAATTAACATAATAATAAATTAATTATTTCTTTAATTCTTATATAAAATTCAAAATTATAAATTTAGCATTATTTATCAATTAATTACAAAAAATTCTTTTTCATTTAAACAAACCTGATTATTTCTTTAATTTTGTAATTGATTTGGATAAAAAATTATTTATATTGTTTAATTATGAATAGATATAATTTTTAATAATCACATTCAATAATTTTATACAATATTATAGTTAAATTAATTGTTTTAAAAATTTTGTAATTATTAAATAAGAATAAATTATTTTACATAATATTAAAATTAAAATTTATTATTAATACACTTAAACCTAATAATAATAGAAATATTAATAATTTTATATTAAAATTTATAATATATTAATTAGTATATAATAATTTAATATTATATTACATTTAAGAAAATTAGATATTGCACCAAAAATAGACAAAGTGTATGTCATTTTGTAGAGAAAAATATTTTCTACGCATTGGTAATTTTTTTTTTTTTAAAAAAAGAAGGGTCAAATGGCCATTGCAAACCCAAGGAGGGTTTGCAACGCCTTTTGACGTGACGCGCCCCAATGGGAGAGCGCCACGTCAGATGCGCTTGTCAGCTGACTCTTTTGTTTTTTCTTTTCTAGAAACTAAAACATCAAACGACGTCGTTTTGGGATGCCACGATGCAAAAAAAAAAAAGGAACCACAGCCTTGAGAGCATTTTATGGAACAAACGGTCAGAAGACCGTTTGTTTTGATTTCAGCCTCCACATCAGCAATTTGTGCTAAAGTGAAGGTCGTTGCACGGAAGGCCAGCCCCAAAATGGGGCTGGTGTGCTTGCTCTGATAGCAAGGCAAAGTGGGAAAATCTAAATATATGAAACCCTTATCAATCTCTTTTGCTCCTCTCTCCTTTTTTTTTTTTTTTTTCCTCTCGTTTATTAATATTAAATAAACATCATCATCATCTTCAGTTTCTGGTGTAATTATTTACCCATCTACCTTCAAATTTCTGATTCTGATTTTATTGCTGCCATCCAATCGATTGATACCTTAAATGTGAGATTTTATGTTACTAAAGTACTACAATGGAGAAGGAAAGGCAAAAATTTCGGTACTCATTGCAATTTTTTGATGAATTTGCTTAGAATCAACATTACAACACAGAGAGAGTAAATTGGATCAAAGCTCTTATTATGTTCCCTGAATCCATTTTGTCCTTCAGGAAAAGTGAAACGCATATGAGACATTTTTGTCCAAGTTAATGCTAGAACAGAATGATCTCCAATGACTACTTTAATTAGTTTAGTGGTAAGCTATTTAAAAAAAAAATAAATGATAAAAAATATTGAATTGCAATAATTTAGTGGCTGCCGAGGTTTGTTTGTCCTAATAAAAAAATCCCAAAAAAACCAAAAGCAAGACGGATCAATAGCACACTGCAATGCGTAAAACTTCCCGATTTTTATTCATCTGCAAATTCAATCTCCACATGCAACAATTTATAACCATTTAAAACTGAAAACCAGCCTCTCTATCGAAAGGGAGGAAAAAGAACCAACAATCAAAGCCACAATAGCAATAAAAAAAACTGAGAACAAGATACGCCCTGTCAAAGAAACACCCAGCTAATCACAGAAAATATGAACATAATGTACAAAATTTACATTAATAACAAAAAAGGACAATAAACAGGAGATAAATAATCTAGCATCATCTGACAGCATAAAAAGATAAAAACAATACATCTGCAAAACTCCATTGAGAGAATCCTCTGAACATATATAAATATAGTAAAATGTCATCCATGCATAATAACATCAAACATTTCATTCACCATAGTCAAACTAAAAACATCATTCTCTAATAAACCATAAACACCAAAAATTTAACACGCTGCCAAACACCCCATAAACCCATTGACACCATAAACGTCCAAATAAAAATCCAAACTAAAACAAGCTCACAAAAACCACATCCGCCCACAAACACTACCACAATTGTCAATAATCAGAAGCGTTCAAACACCTACCAATCTCAAATGACACAAAGGCATCAACGCAAGCATACTGAACCTGATGAGGAGTCAACCAACGATCATCCCATCCCCCCATAGTCACACTCTTTGGCTTGTCCACTACCCTATCAAGAACCACACTAGCCAATTCTTTCAGACCAGCATTCTTAAACCTTTTATTATCATACGCATCGGCAGCCAGGTTCCTCAAATCCACAATTCTCCCATACACAGACAACCCGTAATCCTCCTTAAGTTTCTCCACATCACTGTCAATCCCAATCCCAACAAAAGTATAATCCCCTTGGGCAAGAAAATCGCGGAGTGAGACTGGGATGTCGTACTCTTGTGTGCAATGCAGGATTTGGAAGATGAGGCAACGACGGCCGACGCAGAGTTGGAGAGTGGCGACTGGGTTCCGGTTGTACTTGTTGAAATTGGGACGCCACTCGACGTCAAGGCCGACAATGAGGTTTTGGAGGCGGCGCTGGTGGATTCTTTTGGTGTGGGAGAGCCAATTCGAGACCATGGCGGGATCGTGAGTGACGAGGGTGTTGATGCGATCGGAGTAGAAGTACACATCATAGAAGTTGTGGGAATCGTTGGGGAGTTCGTGATCCACTATGCTGATCTCCATGGCTATGGCTATGGCTATGGCTATGGCTATGGCTTGGTACTGCGATCGTGTTTATGGAGTACCGTGTGACTGTGTGCAAGTTCTGGGGGATTGAGCGGTTTTTGTAGTGGGGAACCGCGGAGTCCGTGGGGAAATTATTGTCTAGATCGGGTGTTTTTCTTTCTCAGTGGAGCAAAGCTTTCAAATTGTTGTACCTTTTGTAAGGTACAACTTTTGAAGCGTTAGTATGTTTGGAATTTATTAATTATATACTGTAGACGCGTGTGTTATTAAACCTTTTCAAAACGAATGAAGACTTTCCGTACGATAAAGAGGGAAACGATTGGACGAGAGCGCAGCGCCTCACGCGCTTGCTGAATCGTTGTTTGTTAAACGCTGGAGTTCAATTAAATCCACTTACTTTTGTTTTTTTTTTTTTTTTTAATTTAACTATAACATTAGATATTTCATTTCTACCAAAAAAATATACATGACTTAGCCAAAAATAGGCTAACTCTTCCTGATCATTTGTCTTGACCGTGGAGGAAAATGTGACAAAAATTCATAGGTATTGGAAGTTTCTAAAGTTATGGTTGCTAATTCAAAAAAGGGTAATCCAAAGGATGTAAATCACTGGGCAAATTAAAAGTTATGGTTGCTAATTTATGATAAGTTACATTGTCATTTTTCCGAACATATGCAAATTAATATTTTTTTAAAAATTACACAAAAGATTATTGTCATCAACTATAGGAGAAAGACTAACTTCAAAGACCTTTTTTACACTTAATTTTCGCACTATATCCTGCATATCAATTGCAATTGGATTTGTTACCATCTTAACTTTTCTGTCTCTAACTAGCCTTATCAGACTGCATGTAGAATAGTAGCCACTGGACTCAATCTCTAGTTCTTAGATACTGCCCAAGCCTTTTTTTATCAGTCCATGTTCATCAATAGCCATCATCCAAAACTGGAGTTCTCTTTGTGTTTGCCAGCTGCACTCATAAAGATGGCACTCTTTTTTGGTTGAGCTCTATTTGAGATAGCAATTTCAGTGTGTTTATGGTCTGTCTTTTGCTTTTTTTGTTTATGGTCTTCCTTTTGCTTGTTTGAGATAGCAGCTTCAGTGTGTTTATGGTCTATATTTTGCTTCTTTATTTTCTTACCAGCAGCTGCTATGATTTCTTGGAACTCTTGCCATTCCATAATAGCCATATCAACTACATCCCGTGAGATTCCTTTTTGGTTGAGCTCTCTTTGAGATAGCAGGTTCAGTGTGTTTATGGTCTGTCTTCTACTTCCTTATTTCCTTACTAGCAGCTGCCATGATTTCTTGGAAGTCTTGCTATTCCATAATAGCCATATCAACTACATTCTTTTCTGATTTTTTTTAACCCCCTTAAAAATCCAGAGATTCCTTATTTTCCACATCATTCAAAGTAGGTATACTGATGGCTACATTCTGTCCTAAGCTACTTTATCTTTTCTCACCTTACATACTTTCTCCCATCAACATTGAAAACATCCAAAGCCTGCTTGCACAAGTAAACAATTTTTGCCCTTTCACAAATAAAAACGATGTGTTCCATTGTTTCCTCTTTCTCCCCACACAAGTTGCAAATTGGATTAGTCTCAATCCTTTTTTTAATTAGCTGTACTTTTGTTGGAAGAATTCCTTGGTAGCATCTCCACAAAAAGTGTTTAAACTTGCCTTTAATTTGTTGTTTCCAGATTTTTTGCCAATTTTGTTTCTGTTCATCAATCCCATAACTACATTCAGCTAGGCCTCTTGCTTGCTTTCATTTCTTTATAGCACATTTGTAGACAAAGCTCACAGTGTAGTTTTCTTTGTTGTCATGTTGCCATATTAGCTTATCACTTCCTCTTGTTTGACTGGTTTGGATTTTGAGAATTTCTTTTGCATCTTGAGGTTGAAAGAGGCTCCTGATCAGAGTTTGGTTCCACTGTTTCCCATCATCAGTTATTAGCTGCTTACACCAAGTGACTTGTATTTCTGTAGAGGCATTAGGGCTTGGCTTGAAGTTAGGTCTGTGAGACAGTCATGGAGACTTCCAAACTCTAACTGATTTTCCATCTCCTATTTGATATCTCAATCCCAATTCAAGAATATATTTAACTCCCATCTTGCACTTCCATAGCAAAGATGCGTTAGGCTTGATTGCTACCCTCATTAGACCTCCTTGTGGGAAATATCTTGCATTCAACACTCTACTCATCAAGAGAGTTTGATTGGTGAGCAATTTCCAAAGTTGTTTAACTAGCAATGCATCATTAAACAGCTGAATATATTGGAAGCCAATTCCTTTTTTGTTTTTTGGTACTGCTAGCTTGGGGCATGCTCTCCAGTGTATTTTTTAACCCTTATTTTCATTAAGCCCCACCAAAAGTTTGTTGCTTCTCTGCTCAGAGCTTAACAAATACTAACTTGGAGTTTGAAACAAGACATGACATATACTAGGAGTGGATTTAACACTACTTTTATGAGGACTTCATTTCCTACCTAGTTTAGAAGTTTAGCTTTCCAACTTCCAATTCTCCTTTTTGCTATTTCCATAACATATGCAAAGATCTTTTTCTTTGATTTTCCAATAACCAAGGGGAGCCCCAAATATCTTATACTTTTGTGCTCCTTTACTCCTTCTTATGCTTGAATAATTCTTATTTTGCAATTGCCTGAAATATTTCTACTGAACAAAACAAAAGATTTGTCAAGGTTAACTAGCTGCCTTGAACCCCAACTATATTCTTCAATTAGTTTTATGACTTTCTGAGCTTGTTCCACAATGGCTTCACAAAATAGTAAGGAGTCATCTATAAACAGAAGGTAAGTTAGCAGTGACCCTTTTTTACATAACCTCATCCTTTTGAAATCTCCCTTTGTGATCCCCTTGCTTAATGCTCCTTGTTGGCAGAACACAACCACAAACTTCCTCATTTATATTAAAAGAAAAGGAAGAGGAGCTAATACATCTTAAGATCCATTCTGTGAACTTTCTTGAAAATTCCATTTTTTTAAAGACCTGAACTAACAAAACCCCACTCAAACCCATCATATGCCTTTGCTATATCTAGCTTTAAAGCCATATATCCCTTTTTTGCTCCTCTAAGACTATTGATGTAATGTACGCACTCATGGGTAATAACAACATTATCTAATATTTGCCTTCTTGGGATGAATACAACTTGACTTTCATGGATGTAATTATGGATACAAACTTTCATTCCTTTCACCAAAATCTTGGAGATAATTTTGTACACAACATGGCATAAACTAATAGGTCTATAATGAGAAATTTGGGTGGGGTTTTTTATTTTTGGGATGTGGGTTATAAGAGTGTGATTCATATTTTTTAGCATTTTCCTATGCACGAAGAAATCCTTAACAGCAAAAAATTATCTTTTTGAACCACATTCCAATAATGTTGGAAGAAAATGGGGGATCATACCATCCGGCCCTAGAGTTTTGGTAGGATTTATGTCAAAAGTAGCTTTTTTGAATTCTGCATCTTTTACAGGCCTAGTCATTCTTTGATTCATCACACTTGTAACTGTTTATGGAATTCCTCTCAGGCTATTCTACTAGTTTTGGGCAAAAAATTACATGGGCAAAAGTAGTAAAACAAGACTTAATGGAGTGGGAAATAGATTGACGGTCAGTTGATAGTCGGACAGAGTGGAGGAAAGCTATTAGAGCAGTGGAAGAGCATATTTCTTAGGTTCTCAACGACCCTTTTTAGTCTTAACCATTTCATATATATATAGATATATATATATATATATATATATATATATATATATATATATATATATATATATAATTTTCTCTCTCTCTCTCTCTCCTCTATTTTGTTATATTTTCTTTATTTATGCATTTATGTCATTGGGTTTATCTGCCGCTGACCCCAACTGGCTTGGGATAAAGGTGATGATGATGATGATTCTAACACATTCATAATATATTTTTTTATAATATCTTTAAATTATTAAAATTTTCTTCGTGCGCAATTAATGACGACTCTTAACTTTTAATGACAACTTTTTCTCCCTTTTTGTGATGACTTTTTTTTATCACTAATTTTCATCACATCTTCATTTCATCACTAATGCCACTCATTTAGTGACGACTTTTTTGTTTCGGTCACTAAAACCCTTTAGTAACGGAGCATTAGTAACGATCGAGTGACGAACTATTTTTCTGTCACTAAATGGTTTTTGTGAAGAAAAAATGACTTTTAGTGACGACATTTCAGTCGTCACTGAAGCCCATTTTGCTTGTAGTGCATATTAGATTATCTCTTTCTCCTGTTTGATTGATTTGGATTTTGAGAATTTTTTTTTGCATCTTGAGGTTGAAAGAGGCTCCTAATCAGAGTTTGGTTCCACTGTTTCCCATCATCAGTCATTAGCTACTTACACCAAGTGACTTGTATTTCTACAGAGGCATTAGGGCTTGACTTGAAGTTAAGTCTATGAGGCAGCCATGGAGACTCCCAAACTCTAACAGATTTTCCATCTCCTATTTTATACCTTAACCCTAGCTCAAGAATATATTTGGCTTTTATCCAACACTTCCATAGCGAATATGCATTAGGCTTGATTGCTGCCCTCATTAGACCTTCTTGTGGGAAATATCTTGCCTTCATCACTCTACTCATCAAGAGAGTTTGATTGGTGAGCAATCTCCAAAGTTGTTTAGCTAGCAATGCATCATTAAATAGCTAAATATCTTGGAAGCCAATTCTTCCCTTGTCTTTTGGTACTGCTAGCTTGGGCCATGCTCTCCAATGTATTTTTTTTAATGCTTATTTTCATTTAAACCCACCAAAAGTTTGCTACTTCTCTGCTCAAAACTTTACAAATGCTAACTGGGAGTTTGAAATAAGACATGACATATACTAGGAGTGAATTTAACACTGCTTTTATGAGGATTTCCTTTCTTGCCTGGTTTAGAAATTTAGCTTTCTAACTTCCAATTCTCTTTTTTGCTATTTCCAGAACATATGCAAAGATCTTTTTCTTTGATTTTCCAATGACCAAGGGGAGCCCCAAATATCTTGCACTTTTTTGACCCTTGACTCCTTCTAACGATTGAATAATTACTATTTTGCAACTTCTTGAAATATTTTTACTGAACAAAATGGAAGATTTGTCAAGGTTAACTAGCTACCCTGAAGCTCTACTATATTCTTCAATTAGTTTTCTGACTTTCTGAGCTTGTTCCATAGTGGCTTCACAAAATAGTAAGGAGTCATCTGCAAATAGAAGGTGAGTTAGCAGTGGCCATTTCTTACATAATCTCATCCTTTTGAAATCTCCCTTTGTGACTACTACTCTAATCACGGCTGAGAAGGCCTTAGAGATAATGAGGAAAAAGTAAGGGAATATGGGATTCCCTTGCCTAATGCCTCTTGTTGGTAGCACATAACCACAAACTTCCCCATTGATATTTAAAAAAAAAAACAAAGAAAGAGGAGTTAATACATCTTAAGATCCATTTTATGAACTTTCCTAAAAAGCCCATTTTTTTTAAAGACATGAGCTAAAAAACCCCTCTTAACCCTATCACATGCCTTTTCCATATCTAGCTTTAAGGCCATATATCCCTTTTTTTGCTTCTCTAAGACTATTGATGTAATGTATGCACTCATGAGTAATAACAAAATTATCTAATATTTGCCTTCCTGGGATATATACAACCTGACTTTCATGGATGTAATTATGAAGACAAACTTTCATTCTTTCTGTACAAATTTTGGAGATAATTTTGTACACAACATGGCATAAACTTATAGGTCTATAATGAGAAATTTGGGTGGGATTTTTTATTTTTGGGATAAGGGTTATAAGAGTGTGATTTACATTTTTGAGCATTTTCTTGTGCACGAAGAAATTCTTAATAGCAAAACAAATATCTTTTTGAACTACATTCCAATAATGTTGGAAGTAAAGGGGGGTCATACCACCCGGCCCTAGAGCTTTGATAGGATTCATGTCAAAATAATTTTCTTGATTTCTACATCTCTGACAGGCCTAGTCATTCTTTGATTCATAACACTTGTAATTGTTTGTGAAATTCCTCTCAGTCTATTCTACTAGTTCTGGGAAGAGGAGGTTGTAAACAACTTTGTATAGAATCCAGATATTTCCTCATTTACTTCATCCGTTGTAGCATAAATGTCTCCTGCTTCTTTCACCAGGCTGACAATACTATTAATTTTCCTTCTTTGGACAGCATAGGTATAGAAAAATTTTGTAATCTTATCACCCTCTTTTGGCCATTGTACTCTTATTTTTTTGTTGCCAATATATTTCCTCTTCTCTATAGGCTTAGGCTTTCTAGATTTCCCTTCTTAAATGCTTCCATTTTTGCCAATCCCTCTCTTCTCTTCCTTTACTTAAGTTCTCCATTTGCTCATTTATTTCGTTTAACTTCCTAGCAGAATTTGTATGTATGCCTCTACTCCATTTCAGCGCTCTCTTCTACAATTTCTCATTTTGCAGCTCACTTGGTACATTGGAGTTCCAAATTGTTCCATTCCTCATGCTTTCTTTATTACTTTCTCTACTCCACCAGTTTGAGTCCACATTTTGTCAAAATAGAACATCTTTTTCCCCTATTGTAACTTGGGACTCATGTTTAATAGGAGGAGGTTGTGATCTAAAGACTGTTTTTCTATATGTTCAATTTCTACCTTGGGAAATTTGAGCATCTATGTTGAGGGGCCAAAAAATCTGTCAATTCTTTCTTATACAAAACCTTCTTGCGCCCTATTGTTTGCCCAAGTGAACATTCTGCCGTAATAGCCTATATCTCCCATTCCCATTTTCTAAATAAAATTCCTGAAAGCATTGAAACTAGCTTCAACCCTTGTCTTTCCCCCTATTTTCTCATCTTTGTCTACAATATTATTAAAATCCCCTCCCATGAACCAGACATCTTCCCATTTCTTTCTCGTTTACTGAAAATACCCGCACTATTTACATCTTAACTTGGCATTAGTACTTGCATACACAAATATAACCCAAGTTTTGTCTTGCTCACCCTCTTTTTGGAATTGGATTTCAAAACAAAACTCCATTGATAGTACTTGATTGACTGTGATGTTATCATTCGAAAACACTAGCAGTCCTCCACTTTTCCTTATTGGATCCACATTTTGCCATCTATTTTGAGTTTTTAGATTTCACCACACAGTTTGGATAATGGGTTTTTTTTTTTTTGGTCGCACACACAAAAACTAGATCCGGAAGATGGAGTTTAATAGCCTCTTTCAGTTGGGAAATTGTAGAGGGCCTTTCTAAACTTCTACAATTCCACACACAAACTTTTATTGGTCTTTTTGGGGCCATTTTAGGCTAGCTTCCACTACTTCTATTTCTAGCATCTCTACTCCTTGTTCCCTTCTTTTTTTTATTTCTATCATTGTCCCTTGCTGCTTCAATTATTTCTTCTTCATCCCTAAGAGTCCATTTCCTTTTTTCTCCTGCAGTAAGCTGAAATTGAGGAAAATATGCTGATGGTGTAGGGTCATTTTCTCTTGTATTGCCAATCCTTTTCCATCTTCTGTTGGTTTCTCCCTTTAGCTGGACATGAATTTCAACGACTGCCATCCTATTTACAGGATAGGTTTCAATTGTAAGACTTCTAACATTATCACTTGTTCATTTTGTTTATTCCTATACTCAATCTCCATTGGCCTCTTTTGAAAGTGCATTTCTATGTTTTTCTCTCCTCCCTGCTCTTGGTAGTTTTGAGAGCTAGTGGACCATTTGTTCCCTTTTTCTTTTCCTGCTACATCCATACCAATTGATTCTTCCATTGACCTTCAACTAGATGATTTTGGCTTTCCCCTTCCTCAGTTTAACTTTTCTCCCCCCCCCCTTCATTCCTTTGATTTCCTTCACTAAGAAATTTGTGTGATAAGTAGTTAATGTCCCTTCTGAAGTTATCATCACTTCCATCCTTTTTTTTCTACCTTCCTTTTCTTCTCCTATTCTGTTAGGTCCTTTGATTCCTGTTACTTTTAGCCATTTCCCATGTTGATCCTCTTTCAGCTCTTTTTTCCTGCAGTCTTCTTTTATGTGCCAACATGATCTTTCCACATGACCTATTCTCCCACAGTATGAACAAAAATTCAAAAGCTGCTCATACTTGAATTCTACCCAACAAACTTGATCCTTCAGTTTGATTTTTGCATCTCTTAGAAATGGTAGGTCCAGATTAACTATGACCAATAGTTTTATGTATCTACTATATTTACTCCTAGATTTTGGTATAGCTACATCCCATACCTTCTGGAACATGGAACCTATTTTCAGCCCAGTCTTTCTAGATAACCAATGGTTTGGAATGTTCCATATTTGTACCCACATCTTCACTGTGTTGAAAACTTCCTATTTTATGTTCATCTCAATTGACCATTCTTTAAGCACCAGGTGTTGCGAGTCAAAAGACCATAGCCTGCCTATAGCTACCCTTTTTCTATCCTATTGGCTATTGAAAACAATTTGAAAGAGGTTTTATCCCAGCTCAATGACAGTGAATGATCATTTTTTTGGCTAGATTGCTTCTAAGGTGAGCTTTAGCCTTGTAAAGTTTGCTCTTTTTTGGCCATATATTTTCCCCACAAAGCTTATTTCCCACATTTATTTACCGTACAAGATATCTTTCTCCTCTAGCTCAATTCCTGCCTTCTCCTCAGTTGATAACTTCAAGTTTTTTAGCCGATCTACAACGTCCCCTTCCATTTCCTGGTTGGACTTTACCACAAACAATTTAAATGTTGTGCGTCAAAGATAACCACTTGTAAAAGCACATAAGAAAAGCATAAGACCAAAGATCTAGAAATTCAAGTAATGGGAGCAGAAAAAAAGAATTTTTTTTGTGGTTAAACGGTTGAAAAGTAGTTAGTCGGTACATTTTAGATATTTACTAATTTACTTGTTTAGTATCCTTAAGAATCTAGGATCTGGGCCATAAATGTATTTGTGTTTTCAACAAACAAAGATTTGATCCATTAACTACCGTTTGGTCCTATGATTACTAAACATCATGAATGGATTTACAAAAGTGTTGTTGGTTTAGTTTATACAAGATTGAGCACTCAATTTTAGACAAGACTTTGAAACTTGAAAAAAATGTGATCTACCTCCACTAAGAGGACCAAGGTTCTCTTCTAGAGAGAGAAACTAAACAATCCATTAAGGAGACCCTAAATCCACTTACTTTTGTAATACTACTGATATCCTCTAATTGTGAGAAGAAGCCATGATCAGTTAATCAAATTTTAATATTTAAACCCTTGATTATCACTATTATATAAAAGGGAAAAGTTTGTCAGTCAATTTCAATGATTAATGTGACTTAAATTGCCTTTTTCTAATCTTATACTCCCTCTGTCCAAAAAAAGAGTCCACTTTGAAAAAAATTTCTTGTCCCAAAAAAAGAGTCAACTTTTAATCCTAAAATATCCTTACTAATAATAATTATGTATACTCAAAATTTAAAAGTAAAGATAAAAATATAAAATTATACATTTAGTGGTGTATTAAATGAGTTGTACATAATAACTAATAAAAAGTTGTACATTAACCAAAGTGGTCTCTTTTTTGGGACGGAGGGAGTATTTTAAAAGAATTTTATATATTAACGTATTTTATTAGTTATAAAACTCTTTTTATAAGTCTTAAAAATATAAAAATATCAGGATTATAATGGTGTAATACTCTAGATCGAAGAAATTAGATTAGAAAAGAAAATTTTAATACTAGTAAACTTATTGTTTAGAATATCTTTATTAAGATATTAGAGTTTTAATAGAATTACTATAATAAAATAAAACTATTATATCAAAAAGTTCATAAAAACTATCAAATGCCTCTATTAATTATGTTGATATTAGATGTTTAAAAATATTTATAATTGTAAGTCTAAGAATCTAGGGAATTCATAAAGTTGAACTTTTAATTTATTATTTCAAATTAGACACAACTTTAATAATTTTAGTTTTAGAAAATTAGGATAATAAAACAACATATTATTATTAGAATTTAATACAAGTTACTGTTATTAGTTTTAAAAAGATAGAACTTAGAAATAGAATTTTGAATTGCAAATTTAAAATGTAGGTTATTTTTAAATGAGGAATTTTGAATTACAAATTTAGGATGTAGCCTATTTTTAATAAATAAAATAAACTTAATTATTGCACATTATTCACAATTTCAATAATTTTCATATTACAAACAATATTCCACAATTTCCATTAATTTTTTGTCCAATTTTTTATCGTTTTATTATTTTCAACATTTTCAAGTTTCTCTTTAACAATTTTTAATCCAAATTATAATCTATAACACCCATACTTTTTTAAAATCAACATGATCAATTAAATTGACTATGTAATTTTTTTAATCCAAATTTTATTCACAATTTTCACAAACAAAAAAGACCCAAATTTTTAATGTAAAATCCACACATCTTTTATAAAATAAGTCAATATTTTAAAAGATATTATTATAATCTATATTATTACTTATTATTATTTCATATAAAATCATTTTATACAAAAATTTGAAACATCACAATATAGCAAAAGATCAACCAAAAAGACGAAAAACCTAAACACAATGGGCACTCGCGTCTCTTGCAAGAACCTAACATTCGTAAGATAAGAAATATACTCCTTTGTCCCCAAAAAAGTTTAAATACTTTTTTTGTCTAAAAAAATCTCAATTTTGAAGTGAAATTCTTATATTAATCTTACTAATCATAACATCATATAGCCTACATTAGAAAATAAAGATAAAAATGTAAAATTATATATTTAATTGTGCATTAAGTGTGTTGTACCTTGTAATCTAAAAAAAATTATATCAAATCAAAAGTGAACTCTAAAAAGATAGAGGGAGTACTAGATAGAGCAAAAATATCTTAAAAAACACAAAAAAAAGGGTTTTCAAGTTATAATTCATCGTGAGGCCTTGATCTGAGGGACCGATAGACGTTGTGCATGCAAAGGCTGCCAAGTTAGAGTTATGTTTTCTTAGCTTTTTAGCTAGGAAGGGTTGTTACGTCCATCGTTGGTGGACGGATTTCTTTTGATGCTGGGCGTCAGTTATATCTTAGCTGACTTTTGAGTTAAGAAGAGTCATTTTTAGGACATTTGCCTATATAGTTTAACTGGTAACAGTTAATAATATTATTGATCTTTTGCCAAAAAAAAGTTAAAATTCATACATACCCCTAATTTTGTACCAATTCTAACCAATTGAAAAGATATTTTAACTAATCCAGACATTCTATTTATAACCAGAATTCGAAATATCTTGAAAATCATGGTAGACATTTGCTTATATATATATATATTTTAAAAAGAAAGGCCTAAAATCCCTATACCCATGTCAAATTAGTAAACCTCAAAGGCACAATGCAACCAAACATAAAACAAGAGTTTTTTCAAATACAAGGACCCTAGATTTGAGTCTTTAAGTTTACAC
Organism: Gynochthodes officinalis; assembly: GCA_020080225.1. Classification (NCBI taxonomy): domain Eukaryota; kingdom Viridiplantae; phylum Streptophyta; class Magnoliopsida; order Gentianales; family Rubiaceae; genus Gynochthodes; species Gynochthodes officinalis. The sequence goes on along the minus strand of CM034615.1, from coordinate 30,785,402 downwards.
AGAAAGATTTAAAACAAAATGTGATGGATACGAGACGGGTCAATAATTCACAGTTGCCTCATCTATGTTGTTGCAAAGTAATCAAGTCGCCGCCGTCTAGGCCAGACATTTTTGTTTTCTTTTTTAGTTTGTTAAAATCTTCCTAGTAATATAAGTAAAAATATTATGTTGTATGAACAAATTTACTTCATAACTTTCTTATTAATTATTTTATTTAAAATCACTCTTATATTTTTTTATGAGAAAATATGCAAAATGTTCTTTATATATAATTGAGTAAATAAATATATTTTTTGTGTATTTGAGTTTGAACTTTAGGTTACACAATAAAAATGAAAATAAATTTATAAAATTTCAATTAAAATTTGAAATTGTAATATCATATAATATTTATACTTTATTTTCACTTTTAACGTTATTTTTCTTTTTATTTGTTCTTTTAGTTTAATAAATTGATGGCTATTTTTTCCTAGTTTTTATTGTTTTAAACTTTTTTTTTTCAAATTATAAGAAGATATTGAAATTTTTACTAAATTTTTAGAGTAATTACCAATTTTTCAAATTATAGGAAAATACTGATAGTTTTACTGAATTTCGAAATACATGAATGCAATTAAATCTAAATTTTGAAATCACCTTATCGAGAGATATTTGTCCTTCTGCGTACTTTTCTATACAAAGGTAGGAAGATTTCTTAATTTTACAAAAAAAAAAATATTTTGAAATCACCTTATAGGAAAATTTCTTAATTTTGCAAAAAATTTATTCAAATTTAAGATGGCAAAAGAAATTATTTTTCAATGAATAATTTACTACCTAATATTTGCATTTTTCTTTTGAAGCAAACAAGCATAAACAACCAATAAAGATGGTACAAGGAAGGATTGAAAAGAGTTCCAACTTTGACATGTAGACAAAAGTTTTGCGTGCATAACTAGGGAATGGGCAACACCATTATTACATTTTCAAGTCCACCCAAACACCATCGTACCAACAAAATGGAAGAGATCTTTAACATCTCCCAAAATAGCACCTAGGTCAAAAATGTCCTCTACATCGTTATTCAATCAACCAATGATGGAAACTGAATCGCTCTCCAAGTAAAATGAGGGGTGATTTAAGGAGGCACCAACCCTGGCAACTTCATGATAGGCGAGGCCCTAGGCCAAGTCAACACTAGTAATGCTAGCCACTTTTAGTGAGACCACAAGCATACAAGTCCTAGTGTGATCACAACAAATAACACCCACTCTATAAAAAGAATCCTTAAGGAAAAAGGTAGCATCAAAATTAATTTTGATGACACCCTCTGTCGGAGGGTGCCACCGTGGAGCAAAGGTAGTCTCAATGTCTCCACAACTAAGGCGTCCTCGCAAACCTTCTTATACTCTTGCAAGAATATGTGGGCACTCTGTACAATGAATAGTGGCTCAACTGGCACCTGCTCATGCATCTTCTTATTTCTAGCAATCCAAAACTTCCAAGCTAGGGTACAAAATAGCTCCAAATCCTCCCCCTCCAACTGAAAAAGGATCTCACTGAGGGTTGCCCTCACATCCAACTGTACTAAGCTCAACACATTGGCATGCAGGAATGATAATGTTCACACTTGAACCAAGACCAAACAAAAGAAGATAGGTGATGCAGGTCTCAACTATGGCACCACACATCTCACAAGGTTTATCATCTATTGATATACCCCTCATAACCATGCTGGAATAATGTGGCAACACATTCTAAACCATTCTTCAAATACAGTGCTTTATCTTAGGTAGAAGCTTCATGTGCCATACCCTCTTCCAAACTGGATTTGCCCCCGTGCTAGCTTGGGACAACTTTCTACCTGCCCTCAGTCCTAAACCCAGCTAGAGTGCCAATGATAGATAGACTTGACCTCAAAAGTGCCCTGCACAAATAGTGCCAATTGAGTTGGTCCTCTCAATTAGTACAACTCAACGAAATAGCTTTAATGAGAGCTGCCTCATCCAGGTTGAAAACTGAATCCACAAGGTCCACCTTCCATGATCTAATGTCCCCAGCAGTAAGTGTTGAGATAGTTGCCTCCCTAAGTAATATGGCACTACGTGACCATGGACAGAAAGAATAAGGGCAAGAGAGCCACGAACTTTGCCAAATCCAAATTTTCTTTCTAGAGCCAACTCTTCACCTGTATCCACGTCAAAGTAGCTCCTTCGACTCTATTATGCTTCTACATGTCATGGATGGCCTATAACCCACCATTATGTCCTAGAAGAGCTTCTCGGGATAATATTTAGCTCTAGGGATCTGAGGCCACCAAGGACTCTGACTAAGTAAGCAATCTTCACCTCTGTTTGTTTACCGGAGCTAAATTGAAATCTTTGAGATCCCGAAACCCACCATACCACCATCCCATTTAGAAGAGCTAAGCACATCCCATCATTTTCGATAATTGCTCTTCCATTTCTTACTTGCTGTTCACCAAAATGCAGCCACCATAGCCTGAATGTCCTTAACCACACGCAATGGTAGTAAAAAACATGACGTAGCATATGCAGGCATATCTTGAAGCACCACTTTGATCAAAACCTCCCTACATGCCCTACAAAGTAGCTTCTCTGACCATTCATGAACTCTACTCCTCACCTGGTCGACAATGGATGCAAACATATGTACTTTAGACTGACTTGATACCGTTGGTAGGCCCAAGTACTTATCATGTGTATCAACCTGCTAGTACTTATCATGTGTACCAACATGAAGGAATAGTATGGCATTCCGTCTTGTGGCCCTACCAAACAGCAAGGTATCATCTACAAAGAAAAGGCGAGACATGATTGGAGAGCAATTAGTTACTTTGTATCCTTGGAGGCTACCACATAACTACGCCTCCTGAGGCAATGCAGACAGAGCCTTAGCACACATGAGAAAAAGATAGGGAGAGAGGGGGTTCTCTTGTCAAAGCCCCTTAGAAGAAAGCACTCGACCACACTCTGCTCTGTTAATTAAGAAGGAGTAGGTAATTGAGGAAACACAAGACATGACAAGAGAAATAAATTTAGCCTCAAAACCCAACCTAGCCATCATACTACACAAGAAGTCCTATTCCACCCGATTATATGCCTTTTTCATTATAACTTAATAGACATAAATCCCTCTTTCCCCGAAGACTTAACTTTCAATGAATGATTCAGCTCTTGGGTGACAAGGACATTATCGGTAATGAGTCTACTAGGGATAAAGGCAGACTGATACTCTGAAATGAGACAGTGCATAAATGACTTGAGACTGTTTACTATGGCCTTTGATGCTAACTTGTACACTACATTACACAAGCTAATCGGTCGAAATTGACTAACAAACTCAGGTCGATCACATTTAAAAATAAACACAATATGAGTTTTATGAAAATTAGGTGAGGAGATATTTTGACTTAGAAATTAAAGCATTATCCGATTAACCTTAGAACCAACAATAGACCAGTACTTCTGGAAAAAAATAGGGCTAATATAGTCAGGTCCTGGAGATTTGTATGGGAACATTGTTGATAAATCTTTGCATACCTCCCACTCCTTATAAGGGTTACATTAACCAATGATTCATAGCATGAGTCACCTTTGGATGTACTCTATCCAGAACTACCAAATGGCTTCCTCCGAAGGTCTATCGCTCCTAAATAATGTAGAGTAAAAGGAGACGACAAGACGCTCTATCTAATCTGCCTGTTCACATCAATTCCCTTGTTCATCACACAACCCCTGAATCTGGTTTCTTTTCTTGCAGTTTATAGCCTTAGGATGGAAGAACTTTGTATTTTAATCTCCCTCCCAAAGCCAATGGGCCTTAGATCGCTGATGCCATCTCTCATCCTCACGGTCTAATAACGCATCAAGCTTCTTCTCTTTGCTATGAAACATAGCTTGTGAGGATAACCCTTGTTTCCGTATACCCTTCAATTCCACTCAAAGGCACTCAATCATTCTTTTATGTGGTCATACTTCACCCTACTCCAATTAGACAAAGCTGCACACACTCATTTCATTTTTTGAGAAAAAGGCAAAGAATCGGATACCGACTCCTAGCCCCAACTCTCTCAATAAACTCCGTTACATTCCTTCTCTTTAGCCCACATAGCCTCAAACTGCCACAACCTTTTCGATGACCACTTCTCGGAGCACTATCTCTAGCACACAACTCCAATAAGTTCGAACAATGGTCAAAACTATACAAGAACAAATGAGAAACTTTGGCCCTAACAAAAGTTGAGCACCACTTAACATTGTCGCAAGCTCGATCCAACCTCCCTCTCATAATCTCATGTCCATTACCTGGACCATACCATGTCAATAGGCCACTTGAATAACCCAAGTTAAAGAGCCCACAGGAGTCCAAGGTGTCCTGAAAATAATGCATCTGGGCTAGTTGACGCACAGTCCACCCAACAAACTCTTGCATCAACGGAACTTCATTAAAATCACCCATACAGACCCACAGATAAGGGTTAGGTCGAACTAATCTTTTAAAACTCTCCCATGCATCTCTCTGTCATCCATTATTTGGTTCCCCATAATATTCTGTGCATCGCTAAGCATGCATTGGGTTTGGATAAAATACCTGCACATCGATAAACTTGGAGTTAAAACTATGAAGGTCAACAAAAATGTCCTTTTGCCACAAGAGCGTCAGGCAACCTGATTACACTACAACCCCATGAAGATTCAACTATTGTTTAATTCGTTCAACTTTATTATTATGGCACTCCGTTTCACACAAAAACACTAGAAAAGGATCTTCACCCCGAACCAAGTTCCGAAACTCACGAACTGTCAATCGATTCCCAAGCCCTCGACAATTACAACTTATGTTACTCATTGTTCTCAACGGGGTTGAGGAGCCTCAACCACCACCGATGAAGCGATATGAAATTCAACACTAACTTGGTTGGCATCCAAAAACCTTGTTTTCTTATGTAACTCATCGTCACCATCCGATTCATCTATTAGCCAAAAAGGGTCGCTTTTGGCCTTTGATACTCACTTGTCCCACATTTGCCGCGGCCTTTACCGATCCACCACCTCCATATCTCCTTCTGTAAGAAAAATAAAACTAGAGAGTTTTATGAATAATTGCTGTGTATGACATGTATTTTGTACAATGTTTTGTGCATATATTTACAAGTTACAACCTATGCTAATTAAGGTATGGAGATAATTACAAATCATAAAAGATATACAGAAATATTCTATCTGATATGCTATCTGATATGTTTTGATCTGATCCTTAACAATCCCCCTCAAGCTGGAGATTTGTATAAGTCAAATACTCCAAACTTGGAAAGAAGATGCCAATGTTGTCCATTGTTTAAAGCTTTAGTTAATAGATCGGCTGGTTGCTCTTTGGTAGATATGTGGCGTGTCGCAATGAATCCTTGTTGAATTTTCTCTCTGAAATAATGCCACTCTATCTCAATATGATTGGTGAACTCATGAAAAATTGGATTAGCCGCTATTTTCTCTGCAGCTTCATTGCCACAATAGAGTAGCGCAGGTTTTTTATATGAAAACCAAAATCTTTGAGAAGTCCCATGATCCACACTACTTCGCTGGTTGTAACCTGCATGGCTCGATATTCTGCCTCGGCCAATGATAGCGATACAGCGGGCTGCTTCTTTGTACGCCAAGATGTTAGAGAGTTCCCAAGCATGATGCAGAAACCGGTGGTAGATCTCTTTGTTATTGGGCACGTGCTATAATCTGGATCACAGAAAGCTCGCAACTCCAACTTTGAGGATGAGGGGAATAGAAGACCAAAACCTAGGTAACTCTTCAGATATTTTATGACTTTCAAGGCCGCTTTCATGTGAGATTGCTTCGGCTTGTGCATGAATTGACTAAGTAGTTGAACTGAAAAGGTAATATCAGGCCTGGTGAGATTCAAGTATATGAGTCTGCCAACTAATCTCTGATATACTGAAAGATCTTCAAGGAGCGGATCATTGACTGGCTCATTTGAACCAGCATCATATTCAACACTTGTGAACTTCTTGTTTTGTTCCATAGGAATGACTGAAGGTTTAGAACCTGCCAATCCAGCCTTAGATATCAGCTCCAATGTGTACTTGCGCTGACTTATTGAAATACCATCTGGAGATCGAGCAATCTCAAGACCAAGGAAGAATTTTGACTGACCAAGATCTTTCATAAAGAATGTGGCATTGAGATATTTTTTGAGGTCAGTGATTCTAGCTTGACTATTGCCTGTAATTAGTATATCATCAACATATATGAGTAATGCAACAAAGGAGGTACCCTGAATTTTGGTAAATAATGAATAGTCATGTCGGGACTGATGAAAGCCATGCTAGAGGAGAGCACTAGTGAATTTGGCATTCCATTAGCGAGATGCTTGCTTCAACCCATATATAGATTTCCGCAGTCGACATACCAAATTCTCTCCCTGAGTGCGAAATCCAGGGGGTAGTTCCATATACACCTTTTCTGAAAGGTCACCATGGAGAAAAGCATTCTGCACATCCGTCTGATAAAGGGGCCAATCATGGATAGCTGCAAAGGTGAGAAGAAGACGAACAGTAACATGCTTAGCTGTAGGAGAAAAGGTATCTTGATAATCGATGCCTTCGCGTTGATTAAAACCTTTAGCCACTAAGCGGGCTTTGTACCGCTCAAGAGTGCCATCAGCATGATACTTTACCTTGTAAACCCATTTGCATCTGATTAGACAATGATCAGGAGGCAACGGAACCACATCCCAAGTATGATTGGCTTGAAGAGTAAGGAGTTCATTTTCCATGGCAGTAACCCAATGGGGATTAGTGAGAGCGTCCTAAAAAGTAGTGGGTTCTAGGATGGCGGATATGAAGGCAATAAAGTGCTTGTATTTAGGGTGGCAATTTTCCATGGAGATGTAGTGTGAGATGGGATAAGTGCAAGATGCTGAAGGTAAGGTAGGGCAAAGATAATCAGAACTCCATATGGAAGGTCGAGAAGAACGGCCGGAACGGCGAAGAGATATGGCTAAGTTTGGATCTTGTATATCTGAAGGTAGGGGTATTCATCGGGCGGGTTCTTCGGTTTTTCGGGTTCTTCGGTTCGGGTTTATTCGGTTTTCGGTTTATTCGGTTTGGGTTATTTTTTTATATTATATGTAATTATAAAAATAATATATATTAATATAAATAATACATAAATATTTATTATATGTAATTATACGTATAATATATATACTTATAAATAACAAATACATATATATTCGGGTTTCGGTTTGGTTTCGGTTTAATCCAAAACCCAAAAATTTTAAAATTCGATTTTCGGTTCGGTTTGAATTCGGGCGGATATTCGGGTTCTCCAAATATTGAATACCCCTATCTGAAGGTGTAGAGGAAGAGGGTTCAATATCTGGAGAGGAAATGGGATTAGCCAAGGATGCAGGAGTGATGGACTCAGCTGGAGAAGTTGGTGTGTCCGTAAGGAGATGAGATGGAGTGAGAGTCTTGTCGGACCATACAGCTAAAGGTGTCGGATCGGACGGAATTGCGGGGGACACTACTGAAGAGGAAGAAGAAAAAGGAAAAATATTTTCTTGAAATAGCACATATCGACTAACAAAAAATTTTCCTGAAGTGGGGTCATATAGGCGATAACCCTTCTGATTAGGAGGATAACCCATGAAAATGCAAGGAGTAACACGTGGACTGAATTTATCACGGGCACCTAAGGTGGTAGCATAACAACGACATCCAAAAAAACAAAGATGGTCAAGGATGGGTGGTTATCTGAACAGTAGTTCAAAAAAACTTAGACAATGGATAGAGGATGAAGGCAACCGGTTAATGATGTAGGTTGCAGTGAGAATGCAGTCACCCCAGAAGTGAGGTGAGATGTGAGCCTGAAACATCAAAGCTCGTGCAACATCTAACAAATGACGATGTTTGCGTTCAACTACTCCATTTTGTTGAGGAGTGTAAACGCAAGAGCTTTCATGAAGAATGCCTTGACTGGCAAGGAATGAGCGACACTCATTTGAAAAAAATTCAGTCCTATTGTCAGAGTGGATGCGACAGACAATGAAGCCAAATTGGGTGAACACCATAGATATAAAATTCTAAATTTTGGAAAAAAATTGATATTTTGAGTGTAAAAGAAAGGCCCATGTGGCACCGGAAAAATCGTCGACAATGGTGAGAAAATAACGGGAACCATCATGATTGGTAGTCCGATGAGGACCCCAAACATCCATGTGTACTAATTCAAATGTGGAGGTGGTTGCATTAGTCCTTGTAGGAAAAGCTTGGCGAGTTTGTTTGGCCAGAGGACAATTTGGACATGAAAAAGATGGAGGGCACGAAATTGATTGACCATGGGCATTGTAAGATTTTAAAGAAGAATGACCAAGACGACGATGCCAAATATCATAACTAATATTATTGCAAAAAATTGAATTACAACTAGAAAATTGTTTTGGAATACATGAAGTATTCTTTAGGGAATTTAAATAACCTTGGAAAACTAAAGAAAATGAGTCGGGAATGGAAGAACATAAAAAATATAATCCCCGATCAGCCCTGCCGAGCCCGATCAGAGCCCCAATCGTACGGTCCTGAAAGACACAAAAGTCATCGAAAAAAATTGCCACATAGTGATTATCTCGAGTGAGTTTACGGACAGATAACAAATTATGTTTAAAGTGTGGAGCTTATAGGACATGTGTTAGGTGCAAATTAGGATAGGGTCGGTAATGACCAACACGTGTTACAGGACTAGTGGATTGATCGGGCAAAGTAATGGAGATGGGTGTTTTACAAGGAAAAAATGAATCTAAAATAGGCAAACTACAAGTTATGTGGTCACTAGCACCTAAAGCGATAACCCAAACGGATGAAAAGGAGTTAGAAGGTAAGGTAATACCTAAGAAGTTGGCAGTTAAATCCGAAGTCCCCATCTGATTTAGAAGAGCAACAAGTTTCTGTTGCTGATCCGTTGTGAGGTGAAGCCCAGATGAGCCGCCATAAACATTACCGGGGCTAGGAGTCGCAGATCCCAAGATACCTACACTGGAATAAGGATATGGGTTAGTACCAAAAGGAGTGGGAAGAGGCCCAAATCCAAGTGGAGGAGGCGGCCTATTAATGGCCGCGTTATGGGCTAAAGGCCGAAAACCAGATTGTTTTTTCTTTGGGCCACCTCACTGCTTGGGCTTCCAATTCGGAGGATAGCCCACAAGAAGAAAGCAGGCCTCACGGGCATGGCCTGGTTTCTTGCAATGGGTGAAAAATGGGGGTGGGCCATTGGGCCCATTGATGGTTGATGCAGAATTGGGCTCGCCTAGTTCAATGAAATTGGACAAATGCTGCTGCCCAAGATGTGTTTGTGAGTTGGAAATTGAATTTGGCCCAAGACTGACTTGTGAAGAAGACGGCCTAAATAGATGGTTAGCCTGCAAAGAAGAACCCGATCCACCTAGTCCTGCAGAAATTTGGATTTCCTTCTGTGCAGCAAAAGCAACTCATTGTCTGCACCAGCTGGAAGCTGACCGTCGATGGATGTGCATTGATGAAGATCTTGCTTGGCGAGTGGGTGGAGCTTCTCAAGGGACAAGAAATCATCCCTAGCAAGAACGTTAGTCCGCAAGGAGGAACTTCATCACGCGGTTAGTGTTCTCATAAGCACGGAGATGGTTATTAACTTGGCATTGACAATGGCCACAAGTGCAGCGAATAGGCTGTTGGTGAATGTCCAAATCCGTCCAAAGGTCTTGCAGTCGAAGATAGAAGGAAGTGAGTTGAGAACTTGAGGCGCCGGCGTTGAGTTTGGATTCGCTAATAGCTTGCTTGATGGAGAAGATTTGTGACCCGGAGATGCGGCCGAAGCTGTCCTTCAGGGTGTTCCAGATGGCAGTGACAGTAGGGAGCCGAGATACCATAGATTCAAGTGATGGATCGACCAAATGGGTTAACCATGTTTTTGCGGCTGCTTGACATTGATCCTATTGCTCAGCGGCGGCGGCGGCGTTATTAGAAGGTCTTTCGAGTGCACCGGTCAGGAATCCAAGCTTATTTCTGGACAAGAAGACAGTCCTGATTTGATTGCTCCAAACCTGCCAATTTCCTTCACCGGTGAGTTTGGAAGAAATGACACTGCCGGTCTGAAGGTCCGTGGTGGTAAGATGGTAAGGGTCGCGTGGGGTAGATGGCGTGATGATGACGGTGCCGGAAGTGGGTGTACTGGTTTCAGCCATGGTGTTGGATGGTTCAGAAAATTGAAGCTGATCGCGGGGTAAATCGGGAATTTGCCAACTGATGGTGGTGTGCAGCGTTTGATGTTGAAGGTCAGAACTAGAATTTGGCCAAAAATTAAAACAGAAAAAAGGAAAAAACAGCAAAAAAAACTCTAATTGATGGTTTTAGAAATTGAAGCAGAAGCAATGATTGATCGTCTGCTCTAATACCATGTAAGGAAAATAAAACCAAAGAGTTTTATGAATAATTGTTGTGTATTGACATGTATTTTGTACAATATTTTGTGCGTATATTTATAAGTTACAACCTATGCTAATTAAGGTATTGAGATAATTACAAATCATAAAAGATATACAGAAATATTCTATCTAATATGCTATCTGATATGTTTTGATCTGATCCTTAACACCTTCACCTCTTCGTAGCATGGCCATGGAAACATGGAGGTTCCACTCCCCCCTGTCCTATTTGAATCACTAGTGTTTCGACCAAGAAGACTAAGTGGGAAAACTCAATGGACATTAATGGAGCAACTTCGGGCAGAGGCCGATCATGACTAGGAACAAATGGATTGTTCACATGGTCCAGCTCCAACTGGACCTGCGCTCACTAGCCAACAAGTTGCTGCTCCAATATTTGGGCTCCATGTTGCATCAATTCCACCACTTGAGCTTCAACAGATTGTTGAATTGGCATCCTGGAATGCGGCTACTCCATCTCTTGAGAGTCGTAACGCCTAGAGTCCCAATTTTGGTTGGAAAGTTGAGGAAACAGATGTTGTGCATTCCTCAATTCCTGCATTGGAGAAGCTTGGCCCACAACATCCACAATGGTTCGAAAGGAGCTGCATGTGCTACTCTTCGCCTATCTACTTCATCACTTGTTCATCATGGCATGCATGCTCAAAACCTGGTTTCGACGCATGAAGGATGTGCTAGCAATCATCCAACTGTTCCAGTACACGGGTCCCGAGACTCACATTCTATAAACCGAGCCCCACTGTCTCTTTCTCCATCCTATCACAATCTTTCTCTGAAATTTGCAGTTAGGTTTCATTCTCTGCTGAAGAGCTGTTGCCCCAAGAGCTTTGATCTAAGTTGGGGGTAATTTGATAACTCTATAGGGTATTTTTATTAATCTTGGTTAGAAATTAACTTGGTTTTAATTTGTTTTTACATATTTTGGCCAAATTTTCTTTTGATTTTATGATCATCGAGTTATCTAACATTTTTTTAGAACTTTTGAGTTTATTCTTGAACTTTCTTCTAATTTGAGGATCAAAGGACTAACCAATTATCTTGGGACTATTTTGTCACTTTATTGTCAAAAGCCAAAGCAAAAGGGAAAGAAGAAGCTGCAGCCAGAGAAAAAAACTGACAAGAAGATTTAGCCACAAGAAAGCAAAAAGCCAAGCAGTCGCAAAGGGATTTGGAAACAAGAGAACAAAAGACTTCTTCAGCTGCAAGAATACTACAAACTAGGCTGCAATTGGGAAAGAAAAAAAACCGTGCTACACAAGAACAAGAAAAAAAACAAGACAGCTACAATTAGGAAATAGAAGACAACTACAATTTGGAGACAAAAAGGATTTGGGAAAGCAAAAAGAAGAAACCGAGCTGAGCACAAATTGGAAACAAAAGTCAGCACAAACAAGCTGAAATTAGGGAACACAGATGGGATTTGGAAATGACAAGACAGAAGAAGCCGAATATAATTTGAAGACAAAAATAAAAAGAAGGAGTCGGGAAGTCTATAAAAAGAGGCAATAGCCATCAAGTCCTGGACGCTTTACTTTTTCTTCTTTTTCTATTGTTTTCTTTAGCTTTAGTTTAGGTCTTCCTCATAGCAGAATTTCTAGAGGTTTAGCAAAACATTCTATTCTTTTCTTTCTTTTCTTTCATTCGTTTAGCAAACAGCTGCCATCTTCTTTTCTCTTCAACCCACGTTCTTTCTTTTCTTTTCTTTTCTTTAGTTTAAGTTTTTAGTGCAGAATTCTTGGAGAGCAGTCATCCTCTTGTTTCTTCTCCAGGACCCATGTTCTTTGCTTTTTTTTTTTTTGTTCTTTCTTTCTTTAGTTAGTTTTGTCTTAGCAATTTCGCAGCAGCCGTCTCTCTCAATTTTCTTCAACAATTTCACCGCCAATTGTTTCTTCTTCTTGGACTTCACGTCCATTCCTTTTTTTTTGTTGTCTTTAGTTTGTTTAGTAAGTTTAGTGAAATAGCCGCCAAATTGGACTTGGATACGGAGAAGAAAACACAGCAGCAGAATCATTGTTTTGTCTTCACGTCCTTATCGGTTTTTGTTCTTTACTTGTTTTTCTTTAGTTTAGTTTAGCAATTGATTTTTTGTGTTTTGTTATAAACTTCTAGTTGTGTTTTATTTTTAATTACCAAATAATTTATATTTTTTATGTTTATTAAATATTGTTTACTTTAATTTTCAGAATTTATTTTAATTTTAATTATGTCTACTTTTATTTTTGTTGTTAGTATAAATTTTATTATGTTCTAACTTTCTTTTGTTAGAGTTTAGATGGATCTTAATCATGAATAATTGATTCTCAAGACTTGTTCATGCAACCCATATTTCAATTATGAGTTTAATATCATGCTCTTAATGCTTTTAGGTGATTGGCCACCACCAAATTGATTTTTTATGCTTGTTTGATACCATGTGGAGATGACATGCATGTGCTCATGTGATATTAAACCGTGAATTCATTTAGATGGTAATAATCTAAGTTGTTTATGTGGTTTTGGTAATAGAACTAAGTCGTGGCTACTTAAATTAAATACGGGAATTTTCATAGTTCCTAATGCATTTAGAAATCTAAATTCACCTAGAGCAAGTGTGAGTTGATTTTAATCTAAATAGGGTTATTAGACCGATATCGGCTATTAATTTACATTAAGGAAATTTCACCATCATAATTTGGAATTTAATTGAATTGCATGACAAGTCAAGAGAGTTAATTAGAATTGATTAAGTGAAATCGAATGCTCTAACATCTTAGTTGATTGAGTAAAGTTTTAGTATTTGTCTCTTTTATCATTTGTTATTAATTTTTCCTTCTTTGTTAGTTTAATTGTTATAAAACAAGTTTATTGGTTAGCTTCAATTTAGAATTAATCAAGTTGGTAAGTAATTGGTTAAATTTGATTCAATTCTCATGGGAGCAATACTTTACTTACTTTTTTATTACTTGCTGATATTGTATGCTTTGCAATTCACTAAACAGTTTTTTTTTTCATATATTACTCCCATGTTCATGGCTGTTCTCATTGGCCAAGCCTATTTTTCGTAAAGAATTGAAAATTATAACTATAATTTGAATCACTTTAATATCCCAAAGGAACTCCCTGCAAAATAGGTGTCAAATTTTAACTTGATTGTAATAGCATAATTTAAAAAAAAAAATTCAAAATTCCATAAGATTGGGGGAAGGAGGAATAAAATTCTTTCCAACACCACCATTTCACAAGATTTCACAATGTCAAGCTGACTTTCAGTCTTGGAGTGCTACCACTGGAAATAATTCAGCCAAGAGAATAATGAGGATCAAAGAACAAATAGAGGTGTTGAGCAAGGAGGGAGGAAACAGAGATTGGATGAGATGGAGTGCATTAAGAAAACAACTTCAACAGGCTAATAAGGAGGAAGAAGAATTTTGACAACAAAAATCCAGAAATCAATGGTTGAAGGAAGGGGACAAAAATACTAAGTTTTTTCATGCAACAACCATTCAAAGGAGAAAGGTGAATTCTATTGAGAGTTTACAAACAATAGATGGAAGGCTATATGAGTCCAAGGAGGAGGTGCAAACAGAAATTTTGGATTACTATAAGAAGTTATACACATCAAGCAATACCCCACATGATAGGGCCATCCTTGAAGGCATGCCTAGATCCATTACCAACGCTATGAACTAGCGGTTGATGTGACTGATGGAGGAATCCGAAATAATAAAAAAAAAGGTCTCTTTCAGATGCATCCAACCAAAGCACCTGGGATGGATGGTATGACTCCAATTTTTTTCCAAAAATATTGGCATGTTGTTAAAGTTGATATTTGCAATGCTGTTAATGGTTTCTTCACTTATAGCAAAATTTTGCGAAAAATAAAACACACACTAATTAGATTGATACCTAAAGTTCAAATGCCTATGTTTATATCTCAATATAGGCCAATTAGTTTATGTAATATGGTTTAAAAAATCATTTCCAAAATCTTGGTTGAACGTCTCAAACTTTGTCTTCATAAGTGCATTAACCCAAATCAGGCAGCTTTTATTCTAGGGAGACAAATCATTGATAATGTGGTTATAGCTCATGAATGTATTCATACCTTAAATTCAATGAGGAAAGGAAAGAAAGGATTTATATATGGCAATGAAAATTGATATGGCCAAAACATATGATAGAGTCGAGTGGCATTTTTTAGAGCTATTAATGAGAAAGATGGGGTAGAAGGTTTATAGGATGAATAATGCAATGCCTTAGTACTACTTCTATGTTAATTAATATCATTGGGGAACAATGTGGGTTTTTCCACCCTTCAAGAGTCATTAGACAAGGGGACCCTATCTCGCCTTACTTGTTTCTTATCATATTAGAAGCCTTATCTAATCTTATTCACCAAGCACGTATGCGGGGGGAATATAAAGATATGAAAGCCAGTAGGAAGAGACCTTTAATCACCCATTTGTTTTTTGCCGATGATTCTTTGTTGTTTTGTGAGGCGGATGTAAGACAGCACAAAGCGCAAGCTATTCTCAAAACTTATAGCCAAAGTTCTGGACAGGTTATCAACTTGGAGAAATCATCCATTTTCTTTAGCCATAATGTGCAAAGGGAGCAAAAAAGCTAGATTTGTCAATAGCTGAAGGGAGTAAAAGAACAACATCAGGCCAAATATTTGGGACAGCCGATGACAGTGGGGTGATGCAAGAAGGAGGTGTTCAATTTTGTACTTGACAATGTTTAGAAAAGAATGCAAAATTGGAAGAATAGATTCTTGAGTATGGCTAGGAAGGAGGTTTTGATTAAAACAGTGGTCAATGCACTCCCCACTTTTGTTATGGGCTGTTTCAAGCTGCCAGTGGGGATATGCAAAGAAATTTGCAAACTTTCTGCAAATTTTTGGTGGGGTACACAAAAGGAGGGCAATTTGAAAATTCATTGGAAGGCGTGGAAACAATTGACAAAAGCCAAGAGTGAGGGAGGAATGGAGTTTCAAGATATTTAGAAATTCAATGATGCATTACTTGCTGAATAGCTTTGGTGAGTATTGACACAACCGGAACTGCTGATGAGTAAAATCCTAAAAGCCAAATATTTCCCTAATTCGAGGATGATGAGAACGGAAACAAAAGGAAATGCATCTAGGCTATAAAAGGGATGGATGGGGGAAAAACATGTTATTGCAAGTGGAGCAAGATATCAAGTGAGGGATAGGAAAACAATTAGGGTGTGGGAGTCGCCTTGGATATCTGGAAGACAAAATTTTCGGTTGAGGAGTAGTTAGCCAAAACGGCAGTCGATAAGATGAGTAAGTGAGTTGTTGTCCGCAGATGGCATTGCTTGGAATACACCTCTCATATCACGTCTCTTTACACCGTAGGATGAACAAGCTATTTTGGGACTTCTTCTAGATTCTCTAGGTAGCCGAGATCAGCTGATTTGGAATTTGTGCCCAAATGCAAAGTATACAGTCAAATCTGCCTATACTCAGATGACAAAAATCAGCCTTGAGAAGGCACATCTACTGGAAAGCAGCACCAACTGAAGCAAGTTGCAGAATATGTGGAAACAAATGTGGAAATTGAAGTTAAAGGGGAAATTGCGGCACTTTGTTTGGAAATGTTGTCATGATATTCTGCCCATTAACAGTAGGTTGCACCAAAGAAGAATTCTGTGGATCCCATATGCCCTATGTGTGGAGATGGAGAGGAACGGCTAGAACATATTATGTTTAATTGTCATAGAGGGCAGAAAATTTGGAAATTGGCGCCGGTTTCATGGTATCACTCTCAGCAACATGGAATTCATTTCATAGAGTGGTGGCAAGACATATGTTCTATACATCAAAAAGACGATTGGGAAGAAAGAGCACAACTTTCGGTTTACTTCCTTTGGATGATTTGGAAGAGTAGAAACCAGTGGGTTTTTTAGAGAGATTAAATGAAGGAAAGGAAAGTTGTAGAAGTGGCCATCAACTCATAGATGGAATATCGATATGCTAGTAGCCTTTAGGAGTTACAAGTGGTGGGATAATAGGTTTTGAGTAGTTTAGGGAGGGAGCATGGCAAGGAATCAAGTGGTAAGGCTAACCTTTTGGATTTTATGTTGTATATATGGTTAGAGTTACTACTTCAATTGTGCTATGTTATTTTTGTGGGAAATAGAGAAGTTACAGATCTTGACAAGTTGTCACTCGGTCTTAGACTACATTAGTGCTAAGAAGAGTTCACTATTGGTGAATTTCAATGTATACATTAACTTTGACAAGCTAATATATCTATCTTTTAAGGGAAAAAAAACCATATTCAACCTTATCTTGATTTTAATAGCTTAAAAAAGTTCTAAATAGATTTGATAATTCAATAAGATTAGTAAAAGAAGAAATTCATTATCAAATCTTAAATCAATTTTTTAACTGCATAACAAATTTTAAATAAATTTGATCTATCTAATAAGATTATGGGAGGAAGAAATAAGTTTCTTCCTCTGCTTGATTATTGTTAAACTTGATGGCATAATGAGTAAAAGATTTAAACAGATTTGGTTGAAGCAATATTGAGATTTAATACATACATTGATGTGGCAATCTATATAATATAATAAAGGAAAAATGACAAATTTAGTTCCTAATGTTTTGCCTATTGTCATTTTTAATTCCCAATATTTTAAATTTAACACAATTATTTTTCAAACTTTCATATATTTTGATGCCTTTGGTGCAATTGACAGTTATTAAAATAGGATATGACAGCACTTGTCATGTGAAAATTACGTTACAGTTAGTCAATTTCGTTATCAGATTATTTAATTCACAAATTTTGAAAGCTACTTCATTTTTACCTTTTCATTCTAAACCATCATCTTTTAATTAATTTACCTCACAAACCTTTAATGTTTGAATATTAAATAATAAGGACTTATCCGGGTTGAAATCTTGAGGACATTAAGTTGATAAAATACTTTTCAATTGGGGAGTCACCCAACAACTATCCTATTCTTTCTAATTTTAGTTAGTAAAATTTATACATAAATCCTCTTCATTATTATTATGTGACAATTTATCTCTATTTTCTATAATCTCCAACTAATTCTATTTTATAAAAAGAAATTAAATTCAAATTTTTTGTTCATCCAAACTCCAACTACTAGTGATATGCAACAATTGTTTGAACAGAATCTTTAAAATATACCCTTTTATTAAGTTCTTTTAGTTGTTTTTTTTATATTTATTATCATAATTTTATATAAAATTGTATAATAATTTGAAAATTTTTAATAAATAAAAATTACCCCTGTTCATAGCATGAGATAGAAGCTTGTCAAAGAGTATTTTTCTAGGATGTCCTTAAAACAATATTTCATTATATTTTATGTAGATTAAATTTCTAATTTATTTGTACCACTATCATCACTCCTTATCCCTTCAAATAAGAAGAGAAAAAATGATTAAATATTCACACTCTACTACACTTTATAAGAAGAATAATTAGTGATAGGATGAAGAGATTATTTATGTGAATACATATTTTTAATGGGGTTTTTGGGTGAGAGGACCCAAGGCTACACAATTTGTAGTAGATGTTGTAAAAAATGAATGGTCACTACCTTGTTATCATGACATTAGAAATTAGGTGCTAATTTTTAGGAAATCTTATCTTATATTTTTGAACATTGATCCAAATAGAATTTGGATTAATTGGATCTCTACTTTGTGCCTATTATATAGATGTAGTAGAAGTTTTTTCTCATATTGTAAAAATTACAAGTAGAGCTTTAGGGGCTTTAGAGAGAAATATTAGAGTGAGAAAGTATAGTATAAAATTAGTGCGAGATGAGGTATTTCTAAAGATTTGGGGTTAAAACATATCAAAAACTTTTTATAATCTTCGAGATTGTTAATAATATTATCGTTGTGTTTGCCAAGGATATAGGTTTGATTTGTCGAGTCAAACCATGTTAACCTAAGTGTTTTTTTTATTTATTATTTTGTTTTTGAATGATTTTAGGTATAATCTTAATAAATTGGTATCAAAGCTTAGAAAAGTTTGAGATGGCTATTGTCAAGTATGACATTAAAATTTTTGATAAGAAAAATGAATTCACAATATGAAAGATACAAATGTATGCATTTTAATGTAAGGAAGGTCTACAAAGGGCATTAAGAGTTAAGTAATACTTGCCTCAAACAATGACAGAGAAAGACGAATTTTCAGAGAAGGTGTATGGCTCAATTATCTTGTCATTGGTAGATAATGTCTCAAGAGAGATTATTAGATAAAAAAATATCCTAAAGGACTTTGGCTAAAACTTGAAAGTCACTGCATGATATAATCTATTACAAATTGATTGTATTTAAAACAATGGTTATACATCTTAAGGATGAAAGAAAGCACACTTATTGGGATGCATATTACAATAAAACTATTTTAGATTTGAATAATAACAATATGAAAATAGAACATGAGATCAAGCCCTTATTCTCCTATGTTCTTTACTGAAATCCTACCATCACTTGACAACCACTTTGCTGTATATACATTACTCAATTTTCATGAAGGATGTAAAGGCACAATTAGTCACTAAAGGTTTCACACAGAGGGAAAATACTAACTTTAATGAAAATTTTTCTCTTGTTGTTAAACATACATCTATTCACGTGTTACTATTTATGGTAATTCTACTTGATATGAAGTTAGAACAATTAGATGTTAAGACAATTTTCTTACATTGAGAGTTGGAGGAAAGAATCTATATACAACAACCAGAGAAACTCATATTCTTTGGTGAAAAAGACCATATTTGTTTATTGAAAAAGTCATTATATGATGTGAAACAATTACCTAGATAATGGTACAAATGATTTGACATGTTCATGATTAAGAATGGATTTTCTAGAAATAATTATGACAATGGTGTTTATGACTAGAAACTTGTAGTTGTATGTTGATATGTTGATTGCTTCAAAATTCATATTGGAGATCAACACTTTGAAAACTCATTTAAGTGGTGAATTTGATATGAAAGATTTGGGTGTTCTGAAAACAAAATTACCATTAAAAAAAATCACAATTAGATTTGACAACATTTGCAAAATCATTAGAAATCGACATGCAGGAATGTTGTCATATCACATAAGAGTTAAATCGAGAAAGTTCTTCAGTGATTTGGAATGCAAAACTCTAAGGGCACATCAAACATTCAACTGAGTTGCTACCTAGTGCTAAGAAGGAGGTGGATCTTATGTCTCATGTATTATAAGCTTGTTAGCTAGCAATATTATCTATGTCATAGTATACACTAAACTAGATATTTTGTATGCAGTAAGTTTTGTGAGTAAATTTATCCATTGTATTAGAAGAACTTACTAGGAAACTATGAAATGAATCTTAAAGTTAGGAGAACTGTAGATGCTAGCTTAGTGTACAAATGAGATCGTGGGCTTGGTGGGCTCATTAGTTATGTGAATTTGGATTTTGTAGGAAACTTGGACAAAAGAAGATCTCTAATAGTTTATGTTTTCACATTTTGCAGTTGTATTATCAGTTACAAGGTTACATTACAATTGACTGTCAACTTGTTTATAATTGAGGTAGAGTACATGGCATTAGCAAAGGCTATCAAGGAAATTATTTTGTTCAATAAACTAGTTAGTGAATTCAGTATGGAGTTAAAGAAAATAACTATGAATTGTGTTAATTAGAGTGTCATACACTTAACAAATAACCAAATGTACCATAAAAGACCAACCATATTGATGTTAGATATAATTTTTTATTCTGAGGTTCCATCTCAAAGGTTAATTTCATTAGAGAAAGTTTGGACTGTAGACGATCTAGCATGCATTAAAACTAGGTCAATTTCATTGGTTAAATTCAAATGTTGTTTGGATTTAATCAAGGTGTGTAGTTTGAGACAAAGACCCTTCGAGGTATGAAAATGGAGTGATAGGAAACAATCTAAGGGAGAGATTTGTTGATTATGTCTTGTTTCCATATTGGGATGGGTTCAAGAAGTTCCTCTTATTTTCTAATTTGGTGTTTTGCCTAATTTTATTAGGAATTGGATGCCAACTTTTAAGAAATCTAACCTTGTATTTTGTAACGTTGATCTAAATTGAATTTTGATTAGCTCACTACTTAGTATTTATATCTAGATATTATAGAGGTCTTTTCTCGTATTATAAAGATTTCAAAGAGGGCTTTAAGGGTTTCAAAAAGGAGATTTCTAAAGTGAGAATGTGGAGTACAAAATTGGTAAGAGGTAGAATGTTTTTTAGGTTTGGAGTTGAGACATACCAAAAAATTCTTATAACCTTCGGGGTTGTTAATAATATTATTATTGTTTTTGTCATAGAGGTAGGTTTGATATGCTAAGCTAAACCATGTTAAATTGTGTGCTTTCGATTTATTTTTTTTTCTTACTAGCTATTTTATTTTTGAATGATTTTAGATATAATCATAACATATTATTAATTATGGGTGGATGAAATCATTAAGGAATATGTTGAATGCATGGACACTAAAAATCCTATTCATGAAATTACTAGTCATAACTTCTCATATTTATTGGTTTACTTAGAAATTTACAATTTTGCTGTGATTTTGTTGTTTGATCATGAAAGCTTGAAAAGAAAAAGCATTCATAAAACGAGAACCACCCATAAAGCTGGAACTTTTAGGACCAATTGCTGACAAAAACATAGAAAGTAAATTCATAGATTTAAAGAACTCATTCATTCACCTTTTACAACTTATTAAGTAGCACTAAGCGTGTTATAATAGGGTTTGGAATGCCAACATCTAAAAGGCTTACATGCCACAAAAAACTATTCAGTGGATCACTGCCCGAATGCAAAAACATTATGAGAAAACAATGGTGCCCCCAAAAATCCCCAATCACATTTGTATTCCATTGAAATTCATACATAAACTATCAAGTAACAAAAGAAAGGGATGTTTTACGTCTACACCACAAATTCCTCGTGACTAACTTGGACCCTCAGAGAAGTACTTTTTCCAATTTTCCTGCATAATCTTCATAGCTACTTTAGTTGTATTTGGTGGATGCAATGTAATTATGTTCCCATCAGCTTCAATATAATTCTAGGTTCTAGAAGGGACAAGGTGGTCTGGAACAACTTTCCCTTCTATGGTGGACATAGGCATTTGCTTCTTAACATCCAATTGGAAAGAGCCTTGCTTGTTCAATGCTTTTAGTGGATCTTGCCCAAAGTATATCCTTATCCTTTGGTTAGCTGTGCCATGGATCAGAATGCTGGAAAATGATCTCTATTTGCCACTTTCCTTAGTTTTCAATCATGTTAGCTAGTGCGTGGAGATGCTTATTGCCAGACATCTTTTATGCTTTTTGGCTTGGTGCTTTGTAATCTTCTTGGGAGGCTGTTGGTTCCCTAATTAGTGCACTTCGTGGACTGTTCACCAAAATTAAGATGGATTTCATCTATGATAGCCTAAGAGGAAGAACCAATGCACAAATTTATGAGCCTTCCATGTACTAACAAAAAACAGATCTTGGAGAAAACCTTATTGATTGAATCTAAATTTCACTCTCAATCTATATCAAAACCATCTTATGTGTTTTCAAAAACTTTAGCCTACAAAAATGAATATGAAATACTAGTATTATCACCCCCAACAAAAAAAAAAAGGCAACAAAAGCATTCATGAAAAGTTAACCTAGCTATTGTTTGGGACATCCTCTATTTGATTAATGTCCATTTCATATGATTTTTTCCCTGGTCCAAACTACAGTCTAGTTGTCATTCCACTTGAGGAATGGATTGAGGCCTACTATCTCTCTCACCATGTCATGCCTCGTGCTAAAAAAAAAAATGTACACACATGAAACATAAAATATTGGCACTTTTTCTTATTAGTCATGCATTGTTTCATCCGTGCAATTGCCTTCATTCTGCCTTTGGGCCTACAAAAAAATAAAGAAGTAAATAAAAATCAAAGTTTAAAGAAAGTGCAAAATTTTGTGGAAATTGTTCTTCCTCTTCTTTGATCCTCCTTTGATCATATTATTATTGTTTTTGCTATAGAGGGGTTTGATATGCTAAGCTAAACCATGTTAAATTGTGTGCTTTCGATTTATTTTTTTTTCTTACTAGCTATTTTATTTTTTGAATGATTTTAGATATAATCATAACATATTATTAATTATGGGTGATGAAATCATTGAGGAATAGGTTTAATGCATGGACACTAAAAATCCTATTCATGAAATTACTAGTCATAACTTCAGCATTTATTGGTTTACTTAGAAATTTCATACCTAGTTGTGATTTGTTATTTGATCATGAAAGCTTGAAAAGAAAAAGCATTCATAAAAACGAGAACCACATAAAGCTGGAACTTTTAGGGATTAATTGCTCACAAAAACATAGAAAGTAAATTCTTAGATTTAAAGAACTCATTCATTCTGCCTTTTACAACATTAAGTAGCACTAGCGTGTTATAATAGGGTTTTGGAATGCCAACATCTAAAAGGCTTACATGCCACAAAAAACTATTCAGTGGATCACTGCCCGAATGCAAAAACATTATGAAAAGTATGTGGTGCCCCCAAAATCCCCAATCCACATTTGTATTCCATTGAAATTCATACATAAACTATCAAGTAACAAAAAGAAAGGATGTTTTTACGACTACACCACAAATTCCCTCGTTGACTAACTTGGACCCTCAGAGAAGTACTTTTTCCAATTTTCCTGCATAATCTTCATAGCTACTTTTAGTTGTATTTGGTGGATGCAATGTAATTATGTTCCCATCAGCTTCAATATAATTCTAGGTTCTAGAAGGGACAAGGTGGTCCTGGAACAACTTTCCCTTCTATGGTGGACATAGGCATTTGCTTCTTAACATCCAATTGGAAAGAGCAGCTTGCTTGTTCAATGCTTTTGAGTGGATCCTTGCCCAAAGTATATCATCTGTATCCTTTGGTTAGCTGTTTGCCACACGGATCAGAACACTGGAAAATGATCTCTATTTGCCACTTTCCTTAGTTTTCAAATCATGTTAGCAAGTGCGTGGAGATGCTTATTGCCAGACATCTTTTATGCTTTTTAAAGCTTGGTGCTTTGTAAATAACTTCTTGGGAGGCACATTGGTTCCCTAATTAGTGCACTTCGTGGACTGTTTCACCCAAAATTAAGATGGTTTCATCTATGATAGCCTAAGAGGGAAGAACCAATGCACAAATTTATGAGCCTTCCATGTACTAACAATAAACAGATCTTGAAGAAAACCTTATTGATTGAATCTAGAATTTCGCTCTCAATCTATATCAAAACCATCTTATGTGTTTTCAAAAACTTTTAGCCAACAAAAATGAATATGAAATACTAGTATTATCACCCCAAAAAAAAAAAAAAGGCAACAAAAGCATTCATGAAAAGGAACAACTAGCTATTGTTTAGGACATCCTCTATTTGATTAATGTCCATTTCATATGATTTCCCTGGTCCAAACACAGTCTAGTTGTCATTCCACTTGAGAATGGATTGAGGCCTACTATCTCTCTCTTGTGTCATGCCTCGTGCTAAAAAAAAAAATGTACACACATGAAACATAAAATATTGGCACTTTTTCTTATTAGTCATGCATTGTTTCATCCGTGCAATTGCCTTCATTCTGCCTTTGGGCCTACAAAAAAATAAAGAAGTAAATAAAAATCAAAGTTTAAAGAAAGTGCAAAATTTTGTGGAAATTGTTCTTCCTCTTCTTTGATCCTCCTTTGATCAACCAATTTTGGATGGCTCTTGTAGTTTTGTCTTAGAACTTTCCAGTTACCACACCTATTTTTCCCTTCATAAGCACCCTTCTTGGTCTTTTTAATTGGTCTCGGATCTGCCTGGTTAGATCTTATAAGGTTGAGGTACAATAGGAGGCATATTACTTATGGGCCACAATTGAGGCGTATTAGTTTAATTGATAATATGATCATAAGCTTTTAGGTGTGACTCTAGTGTACCGATCACTAATTTATATGAAAAATGGCACGAAATACAAGAGAAAACGAGTGCCAATGAAATCCCATTTCTGCATGCACAGCTCTTGACTTAAAATCCATGTTTAATTTCTTACCCCCTGAACAATTATCTCCCTCCTAAGCATATAGGTAGCTACAACCAGCTACAAAATTGGAGTAATTGTTTAATTATCTCTATCATTTGGACAAATTTCCTGGTCATGCTTATTCTTCTATTCCCTCTTATTTTGCATTGGCATAGCCACGTAAATCTTAAATTACTTTAATATTCCTAGTATCAGCATATTCTAGACATTAACTAATTTTGCTTTTAGCCTCTCACAGATTTATTAACTAAGAACGTCACACTTTGTCTCAATTTGAAAATCTGACTCGCACCAAAAATGAGATGCTTTGTCCGGCAACCGTTTGTGGGTATTTTCATTCTCTTCTCAATTGATGTATCAACACCATGTACTTCTCATAATAGTTGCCCTGACTATTTTGCACATTTTCTACTTTTAATACCAATACAAGGTTTTCCCTCTTGTAATTATTGTATGTGTTGTACAAAATGCTAATATGAAACCATTGGCAATTAGTCAAACACGATTAGGCACAATATCCTTATATAAATCAATTTAACTTAAAAGATCTATGACTCTATGGGAATTATATTGATAATTGAGAAAGAAATGCTCCTCTATTTGACAAAGATCGTAAGTATTACTATATTAACCATAGGAATTGATTTTTTATAACTCACGGGCTTCTATTAAAGTCCATTATAGTGTTTTAGTACTTGTAATTGCTAAAAATAATTATATTAGTCTAGGAGATATAAAAAGTTAGATAATTAAACAAAATATATCTTTGGCATTATAAACTTGATCATGAAATAATATTTATATGCCTAAATTACGTTATAGTGATAATTTGGATTTTTCAATTTTTTATCAATTGAATTGTGTGAATCTTATTCCCCTAGTAAATGACCAAACTAGTATTTAGTAAAATGTTAGAATTGTAATGAATTTTGTTTGCTAATACATTAAATGTATATATTCTCTTGTTAAATTGTACTAGAAGTAACTTTCTTACTTGATTATTCTCAAATTTAGTCATTTGAGATAATTAAATAAAGAGAAAAACTATAGTCTCCTCCATTATTTTGACGGGATGATTCTATCAACTTATTCCATACCATTAGATTTCATTCAATGGTAGGATTTGAATAGGATGTAACAAATAGAAAAAAATACAACACATTAATAATATAGGAATTCCGGTTACCTTTAGAAAAAAAAAATTAGAAAAATAACATATACCCCCTGAGTTCATTTTGATTACAAAATGATCATTTATGTTTTAATATATTATTAAATAAAATTTAATGACTTCCATTTCTTTATTTTATATTTTTATTTTCTTTCTCTTTTCTTGTCATGAAGAAAAATTTTATAATGTCATTTTGTGTCATAAACTAATAAACAGAAAAAATAATAAGAATATTATATCAATACATACTTTTTGAATTTTTTAAAATGAAAATAAATTTTTTACCATATTACTATTTCATCATCTTCAAATTTCAAAAAAAAAACTTATTTTCTAAATTTCCTATTATACCTTCAATATTAGACTACCACTACTGTCATTTTAAATAATTGAGTAATTAAATTATTGTTTTATTATTTTTCTATCTATGTAAACTTTTAAGAAATAATTTTTTTTAAATCTCATGCAGCTTTATTTTAGTTATTATAATTTGATGAAATAGTCATAAAATTAAGAATTATGCTGGTTATTAAAATTTGATGTAATTGTTGTAAAACTAAAAATTAGATTTATTAGGTTGAGTTTAAATTGTTTGAATGGAAACAAAAAAATAAGCATTCCCAAATATTGCAAAATCTAAAATTTATATGTATTTTTGTAAAACGTTGGATTGTTAAATTGTGCAGAGAGTTGTCAAAATTATGTCTAACTTTTGATTATAAAAAATTGTTATTAAAATTTTTATAACACTAATTAAATAAGATAAAAGTAGAGAGGGGTCTATTTTGTTAAATCTTAGGGTCCTTTTTCTAATTAAAACAAACATCAAGGGGTTAAATATAATTCAGATATTATAGTTTAAAGGGTAATTTAGAAAATTCAAAAAATTTTAACCATTTTTTAAAACCAAAGTTTGATGATTATATTAATTTGTTGCAAGTTAAAGATTACATCCAATGTCCCCAACAATCGGACTCTCCTTAGCTCTAAAGTTGGCTAAGGCAAAGTGACAACATGTCAACAATCAACTCAGAATCCCACAAAAATACATCAGAGCAAAACAGCAACTAACCAAGAGATGACTACCTCAATGTAGTCGCCTAGCCCACTGCAATGTTCAACCGTCTATATACTAGTCAGCCACAGATCGACCTCATGATCCTAGCTAACTAAACTATCCTGCTTGCTTGAGGAAAGCATGCCTTGCTTGGTCAAAAATTAATGGTCAATGTTAGGAAGTATAATATTAATTATTTGACGGTACAATGTGAATATTCGAAAAGTACATGTTTAATTAATTATGGTATAATGCATTTTTTGGTCACTTTGGAGTGCAATTACTAATTAGGATTTTTTGACGTCTGCATTTGCGCAAGTATAATTGTTCACCTACATAAATCCAAAACTGAATTTACAAATTAATTGATTAATTTTCATGGTATCACAATACTTTTTCTCTAATGGTACAATGTTAATTATTTGAAGGTACAATTTGAATACTTATAAAATACAATTTTAATTAATGATGGCACAATGCATTTTTCAGTCACTTTAGGGTGTGGTCATTGATCAAATTTTGTGATGTTTGCATTGTCACAAGCCTAATTGTTCATTTACACATTTGCAAAACTAAATTTAGAAATTAATTTATTAATTATCGTGGTGATGCGACGCATTTTTCTCTGGTAGTACAATGTTAATTATTTGATGGTACAATGTAAATATTTAGAAAGTACATTTTTAATTAATGATGGTATAATACATTTTTTTGTCACTTGGGAGTGCAGTCACTGATTAGGATTTTTTGACGTCTGTCTTTGTTCAAGTGTAATTGTTCACCTACATGTGTTCAAAACTAAATTTATGGATTAATTAAATTAATTGTCACGATAGTACAATACTTTTTCTCTAGTGGTACAATGTTAAATATTTAAAGGTACAATATAAATAGTTAAAAAGTACATTACTAATTAATAGTGGTACAATGTACTTTTTGGACAGTTTGAAGTGCAGTCACCGATCCGAAATTTTTGACATTTCCATTTACATATTTGCAAAAGTGAAATTATAAATTAATTTATTAATTATCATGGTGGTACGATGTATTTTTCTCTGGTGATACAATGTTAATTATTTGATAATATAATTTGAATACATAAAAAGTACATTATTAATTAATGACGACACAATGCATTTTTTGGTCACTTTGGAGTGTGGCCACCGATTAGCATTTATTGATGTTTGCATTTGCACAAGTGTACTTGTTCATTTACATGTGTGCGAAACTAAGTTTAGAAATTAATTTATTTGTCATGGTGATACAATGTGTTTTTCTCGGTTGGTACAATGTTAATTATTTGATGATACAATGTGAATATTTAGAAAGTACATTTTTAATTAATAATGTTACAATACATTTTTCTGTCACTTTGGAATATAATCACCGATTAAGATTTTCTGGCATTTGTGTTTGCCAAATGTAATTGTTCACCTACATATGTCCAAAACTATTTTACTGATTAATTAAATTAATTTTCATACTAGTACAATACTTTTTCTCAAGTGGTACAATATTAATATTTGACGGTACAATGTGAATATTTAAAAAACATATTATTAATTAATGATGGTACAATGCATTTTTTTGTTACTTTCGAGTGTAATCACTGAATCAACATTTATTGATATTTGCATTTGCACAAGTGTAATTGTTCATTTACATGTGTATGAAATTGAATTTAGAAATTAATTTATCAATTGTCATGGTGGTATGATGTTATTTATTGGACGGTACAATGTAAATATTTAGAAAGTACATTATTAATTACTTATGGTATAATGCATTTTCTGTTACTTCAGAGTGTAATAATCAATTAGGATTTTTTGGCTTTTGCATTTGCACAAGTGTAATGATTCACCTACATACGTCCAAAATTTAATTTATGGATTAATTTATTAATTTTCATGGTGATACAATACTTTTTCTCGAGTAGTAAAATGTTAATTATTTGAATGTACAATGTGAATATTTTAAAAAATATATTATTAATTAATGATGTTACAATACATTTTTCGATTACTTTGGAGTGTGGCCATCAATTAAAATTTTTTGCCATTTCATTTACGCAAGTGTAATTGTTAACTTCATATATTTAAAACTAAATTTATGAATTAATTTATTAATTATCGTGGTTGTATGATGCATTTTCCTCAAGTGGTACAATGTTAAATATTTGAAGGTACAATGTCAATATTTAGAAACTATATTTTAAATTAATAATGGTACAATGCATTTTTCAATCACATTAGAGTTCAGTCATGGATCAAAATCTTTTAACATTTATATTTGTACAAGTGTAATTGTTCATCTACATATGTCCAAAACTAAATTTATGGATTAATTTATTAATTGTCATTGTGATAAAATCTTTTTCTCAAGTGGTACAATGTTAAGTATTTGAAGGTACAATGTGAATATTTAAAAAGTAAAATTTTAATTGATGATAGAACAATAAATTTTTCGTTCACTTTCGAAAGAAGACACCATTAGAATTTTGTGTCATCATTAATTAATAATGGTACAATGAGTTTTCATAATAGTTTATCTACTTTCAATTGTGTAATAAGTAATTTTCATAATGTTGTAATTTTTTTTAGTGTAATAATTGCAATTAATTTTTCTACACATTCGATTAAATTATCTTTGATATTATTAGGATTAAATTTACTTTCTATTAACTTTATTTTCAAAAATAATTATTTAGACTTTTGGTGATTTAATCTAAAAAAGTGAATAGGTACTAAAATTAATTTATTTAATAAGTATCTAAATTGCCCCCCGGGATTAGTTCAACTAGCTTTCCTAAAGAGATTAAATTCTGAGATTCTGGGAGATCTAGAGATCAATTCTCGCGACTATTGTTACTGGCCAAGTTTAGGGACAAGGTCTACTTAGCCTGGAAGATTAGTCCCATACCCGGAGCGTGTGGCACAACTCATAGTTGGAGGATTGGTCCTATACCAAGAGTGTGTGGCGTAAGCTAATAGTTGATTAAGTGGAGATACCTTCAGTTGTTAAAAAAAATTTAAAAAAAAAGTATCTAACTAAATTAGTTAGTTTTAATAAATTATAGGTAAACAATAATTAGAGATTTGTTAGGTTGGTTGAGTGGAAATACCTCCAGTTGTTAAAAAAATAATAATAATAAATAAGTATCTAACTAAATTAATTAGTTTTAATAAATTACAAGTAAACAATAATTAGAGATTTGTTAGGATGTGACATGTCTATCTAAATATGTTACATGTCGCTTTTTCAATGGTTAAAACATGACGGAACCATCCCATTAAAAATAAGAGAGTGACTATAGAATTTTCTTTAAATATATTTATTGAAATACAGGTTTGAAATCTTTGAATATTTCTGAAGTTTGAAAAATTCAATAAAGATATTATAATATTTGGATGTGATCGTGACAATAAAAATATTAATAAATAAGATTGTGATTCTTTTTGTTCTTTCATACACACTATTATTGTATAGTGCAGTATAAAATAAAATTATACATATTAGATATGTTTTTATCAGTAATAAGTTACGCAATATTTTCTAAATTTTTTTAAAGCTATCCATTGTTGTTTCTTTCTCGTTTAACTGTGTTTTATTCAAAATAGTTCATTTTATAACGTCTAAGATATGGATAGAAATGAATCATTAACAATAAATTGTAATAGTATATAAAATTATTTTAAGATGATAATCATATTCCTTTGGTTTGTTTGAAACGATTAACAAATCTGAGCTGCTGAGATGTTTTACATAATTTTGAAAAAACTACTTTTAGGATACCTTGTTTTCCACCTCAACAACTGCATTGGCTATCAACTTGTTTTCTTAAATTAATTTTGGGTATCACATCATTTAAAAACATCAACTCATGAAATCGGTGAATAGATGATTCTTACTTTTGCTTAGATGTTTACTACCTTCCTAGATTCTTGAAATTTCATGCCTCATTTGTCTACAGAGAGAGAAGATGGTTACTTCCATTGCAACAGCACGATGTATTCGAACTTTTATTTATTTAATTTTTTTCTTAAATATCGTTTCAAATGTTCTATATTTCACCTGTCTTAAATAATTTTAGAAAATTAATTTCAAGTACCATATGTTGATGTTCACATCAAGCCCCACAATTGTTTGTAGTTGGCCATTAATGGTTCTTTCAGAAAGCATCCATCAACCATCCTTACGACTTTTCTAAAATTTTCCATGAATCCTCTCTTGGTTGCCTAACCTCTTGAACTTATCTATCTTATCGTCCGGTGTCTTTACATATCTATCCTCACTTAGATCTCCAGCCTATATTTGGACAAGCCATTTTTGTTTGTAAATGAGCAAAAAAATAACTTTTATCAAACAAAAATAAACTATTCAAACATATTTATATTTCAAAATTTAAAATTTAAAATTTCCCACTCAAATCCCTTTCACATAATTTTAAAAATTTTTCTTCTATTTTTTCCTCCAAAATACCTTTTCTATAAAAAAAAATACCTACTAAAATTTTTACACATTCCAATACAACTTTTTTCAAATATACCACACTCCAAACGGTTGCACTCTAAAAACTCAAGTTAGGACCTTATCAAAGTCATATGCATACCACTCCGAAACCGTGTTTTAGTTATTATTTATGATATTTTACACTTAAAGGTGTGCTTTAATTTTGTTTGGGTTGAGAAGTTATTGAAAATATACAAACACACTTTTTCCAAGGCTAGATTGGAGTAAACAAATTAAGTATTGCTTTGTTTGTGTTATTTGGCAATTTTTGTCCTAATTGTAATTTTTTATTTTGAGGCAAAATATGTGAAACTCGTTAATAGTTGCTTGTGCAAAGACAGAACAAGTAATAAATTGGAATTTCAAAAAACTTATTACCAAATTTAAAAACCTAGCAAATAACACAAATTATCCTTCATTTTGATCTCAAAGTTCAATTTAGTTAATGATGTTTGAAAAAAAATTCAATTAAGTCATCAAATTTATTAATTTGATTGTAATTCATCATTTGTGTAAAATCATCCAAAATCAATAAGTCCAATTCTTCCCGTGGAATTGAAAAAATTCTTTTCTTGGCATGCTAAATACAATGCCCAATTACTAATGAGTAATGATACTTTTAATGATTTTTCAGAGTGAAAAATTATCCTGAGTGATGGAGCATGTTTAAAAAAAATAAAATCATCTCTTACTATTTTGCACTTTTTAAGAAATGTGATAAATGATTTTATGTTTTCATACTTGTCACATTAGTTATTATAACTTTTCCCTATGAAAAGTTATTAAAAATATTATTACTCATTACTAATATACTCACTCTATCCCATTGTTACTTCCACATTTGTACTTTTATATTGCTTCAAAATGAGATTCACATGTTTACTATTTAAACACACTTTTTTGTAATATCATTTGAAAAAAATAATACTTTTTCACCAATACTAATACACTCTTTAATATAGACTTGAAAGCTATATTGTAAATTCATATATGCAGCCATCTCATGTCAATATAATTAATTCTTACATGGCTCCTCACTAAATTAGTACCTCAAAATGTAACTTAATTATTGTACTGAGAAAGTATTTAGATTTTCTCTCTTTTTTTCAACAAAACCCTTTTTGACAACACCATGATATATGAGTTGTGTTTTCTCATAGAAACTACCGTCTTTTGCTTCTTTTTCTGTTTATTTCTCTCTTGAGTCTCTTTCCCTTTGATAGTTTTTTCTCCCCTAAATAATGGGATTTCTCCTACTCTCTTAATAAGTAGGAGTTTTATATTTTGATTTTTAGTTTGTTCTGTTACTATTACATGTAGATGTGTTCAAATCTATAAATCTGTCCCCTCTTGAAAATTGAGTTGGTTTAGATCTGAACAGATATGTTCAGATCTAAACAGTATTTTGGATTTTTATGCAAAGACATGACACTATGTGAGATTGGAATTGTGTTCAACATCATATCTCAACACTTCATTTTATTTAGATCTTGTTAGATTTGTATGGTCTATAGATGTTGTATTTGCTATATATCCTTTTCCAAATCTAATATGAGATTATGTATTAGATAGCATCTTCTAATTAGTTGCAATGACTATTTCTTGTCATTTTTTGAATTATTACTTTCATTATTTAAAATAAAAAACTATTCTATTTCATATGAGTTAGTGAACAATTAGACAATAATTTTAGTTTGGGGACAACATTGAAACTATTTCAACATTGAATACCAAATCAAAATTTTGTAACTAAATTGAGAAATAATTGGCAATATTTATCCCTCAGCATGCTTTGAAAATCTTTGCACGTGATGGTATTGGACATGAAGAATTTTTGTTTAGAGGCAATATAGGAACCAAACCATAGAGTTAGTCCTCAATTCGATTGTCTCTAATCCATATTGATAGATTTTGGAAGTTTTCTGGATTTCCATTTTAGCAAGTTGATTGATTGGTCATTAGGCATAATGGTTACTTGTTTTGGTTAGTTTCCAAATTATTTGAAAGATTTGATTTCCATTTTTAATCAAGAACAATTATGAATTACTTTATAAATTACTTGAGCTATGGTGGCCATTCTATAGTGGAACAACGAGTTTGAATTTGAACAAAGTTAAAGCCAAAAATATAGCTATGGCGGCTTCAATTTGGCCATCGTTACGCTCCTCTTATGTAGCAATCGCTCGGGTTGATTTTGCTGTTGTTTGCATAGGAATTGTGGTTCTAATATTAGCAGTAAGATCAGCCATTGCCCAATTTCTCCAAAGAGAAAAGAAGCTACCAACATTCATTATTCTGCAGAAGAGAATTTTGGCACCAAAATTTCAGGCCTTCTCCGATCAGCAGGCCCGCCGATGGAGCTTCCAGCCGCGGCCTAGCAGGCTCTCCGTAATGTCTAAAGCTGAAGATGATATACATGAGGGCACCCCGTGATTTGAAATTTGAATCATGTTGGCAGCTTTCTTCCCTTTCTTTAATGGTTAATATGGTAGGGAATGTAATTTTTTTTCTTCCAAGGTTAATCGTATGGAATGTAATATTTTTTCTCCTTGTTCCAGGTTAATTGTATTAAATATCATTTTGTTTGTATTTTTACATTATTAGACGACTTTTATCTTCTAGTTTTTATTTTGAGAATCTAAAAATTCAAAATAAGATGAATTTTTAATCTTTCTCAGTATCTCTTAGGTAAAAAATTTAAGATTCGAATTGATGTCCTTTCCACAATTCACACATCATACTGCAAGAATTCCGTATCAATCTATATAATAAGTATCATCTTATAAATATGGATTTGATTGGAATAGTAATTAATTTTAGGTCCAAACCAACATTTGTTCCCTTAGCAGAATTATTTTTAACTAGATAACTTTCACATTTACTCCATTCCCTATTCTATGCCTCTTTTTCCCTTTAGTTGTTTCTCAGTCCAATCCACGTGATCCCTCCCTGTACCAGCGCTAATTACTGTTTTTTTTTCCCCCTTTTTCTCTTTCCTTCCAAAATATGTAACCAATTTATTCAGCCTCTATTTACTTTAATTTTGCTTTTCTATCCCTTAGTTATTTTCACTTTATGACAGTAATCGATCCAAAAACAAAGAATAATGGCATGTTTCTCCCTAGATTCTTCAACTCTCTGTCTCCTTCTGTCAAAAGTTGAAACTTCCATAGGTTCTTCTAGACTTTTAGCTGTAGATTACTATTTTTCTTTTTCTTTTTTTGGTGTTTAGAGTTTATATAGCTTTTTATGGAAGTGATAATCTTTTGGATATAATCAATTTGTCAATATATTTCTACCTTTTGATTTAGCAGCAAAAGTCACGCATGCATAAAATAGATGGGTTCTTCTGTATCTACTTCTTTTTTTTCTTTTAATTTATACTCTTAAATCTATTTTATAGGCTGGTCTTATTATTATGTGCTAACGTTGATATATTTTTTTTTTTGGGAATGTCTTCTTTATTTTGGTTTGTAAAATACATGTGGAAATTGATATTAATTTTTGAATGGGCCCAAAACATATACTTCTTTTGTTTAAAAAAAAAAAGAGTTTATTTAATAAAACTTTATATTAGTCATTAGACACAATACATTTAATGCACTACTACATATATAATTTTACATTTTTATTTGTAGGTATACATAATTATTATCAATAAAAATATTTTACGAATTTGATTTAAAAATAAATTTTCTTTTTCCTTTTTTTGGATAGAGGGAGTATTTGTTCTTTTTAATTTGCTTCTAACTTCTCCAACTAGTAGTTTTTTCAATTCAACATTAGAAAAAAGAATTTAGTATTAGTTGATAAATAAATTGGAGTTGAGAGAATAATTTGTTAGGATTGGAGTAAAATTTAGAGAAGAGAAAAAGTAGGAGAAAAAGTAAAGATGGAAAGTTATTAAAGGTAAATTTGTCAAGAGGACAAATATATTTGTCAAGAGGACAAATATTGCTCTAGATTTATGTTGCATCAAATTTTCTCATATTTCCAATGATACTTTTAAAAATTTCTCATAATAGTCACTGATAAGTAAGTTGAACTTCAATTTAGGCCCAAAAGTTTAAACTAATAGGTTTTGAATCCAATTTATTCATTTAGTGCTTTGTATCTCTCTCTGAAATTGATGTGGGATTCTTTACACCTATCAATAAATCTCAACAATCTCCCCCTTCAAGGTAATCCACACATCAAATCCAAACTCCATTTAGATAGATTCACCTATCATTAGTACTCTTTGTAGGCCCACTAACTCTATTCCCTACTCTATACAAGTTTCACCTTTTTTTCACATGTCTACCTCTGAACCCCTAGACTATCCAATTACTCAGTTGAATCTACCAAGAAAACATGACCCAATCTCCCAATGTTCAACACCACTTGTCGACTAGTAGCACGGATCAACAACAAGAGAAACCAACTAGCCCAACAAACCAACAACCTAAATTCCACAACCTTGAACTCTGATACCACTGTTGGGAGGATTTAGAACATGGGGACCCAACTAGAGCTGACCAATAAGCAATAGAAGCCCACATGAACCAAAAAAATTAAACTGATAGGTTTTGAATCCAACTTACTTATTAAGTGCTTTGTATCTTTCTCTGAAATCGATGTGAGATTCTTTACATCTACCCATAAACCTCAACAATCATTTTGTTGTGGAAAACAACACGTGGAAACAAATACAACTATTAATGATTTAATAACACAACAATTTAATGAAAAATAAACCAAGCACAGAAGATAAATAGCACAAGGATTTAACGTGATTTGGCTTAATTTCAAAACTTACATCTACCAATAGAATTTGTTCTTTATTATGAGAGAAAAACCCATATAAGAATATCCCTTCTATCCTAACTCAAAAGCCTAGACTACTTCTCTCATATTTTCTTATACATGACCAATCCCCCTATTTATAACAATAAACATTACCTGATTTCTAATCAGATAATAATACTAATAGGATACAACTTGGTCTCTCCTCCAAATCAATATTAGATTTGAAAACTACCACAAAAAAATGTAATTCTACACAAAAGGTAAGTTTCTGTTCCTAAAAGAAAAATATATTAATTTCTTAACAAATTCCACCATGACAGTATCTTGGTGTGTAATTTTACACACGAATCAAATAGTCCACTTGATTCAACCAGCAAACAAACATGCGTAGTTAACTAAGCCCAATCTCTAATTGACTCATAAAGAAGGGTTTCAACTCCACTTTCTTCCTTTCTACAGAATTTTTCCTCTCACCACCATTTACAAGTAGGAATATTGAATTCCTCATCCTCGCGCACTTCCTTTAAGATTCCAAATAGTACATAGCTATCTTATTTCTTCTCTTTTTTAACTGTTCGCCATGTGTGGTTTTCATGACTTCATCTATAATAAAAGACCACTAGTTTTGAGGTCTAATTGGTTTTAGAAAATTAGAATTTTTTCGCGTCTTTGGAACATATGCCACACCACCCAAAGAAGCCCTAATCTAAAAATCTATTAGCGACTAAAATATCCATACACTGAAAATTGTGAGAATATCTCCAATATATATACCAAGGCTTTGTCCTTAGTAAAATCTTTATTCATCCAAATTCGCATTGGACACCACCCTTCCCCCTGACACTTGAATCACATGCATCAGATTTACTAACAAGAATTCTCCCTTTCTAATTATTTCTTCAAGTATACATCTTTATACCTCACACTGGTTTGCGTTTGTCATGAGATAACAAAGATGATATTACCATATCGAAATTCAAAATATATTGCCCATTGATTGGATAATCACTACACTTTCAAAGAATTTGGGACTGAAATAAGAAGTAAAGGGTCAATTTTCTTTTTCGACAAAAAGTTAACCAACACACAATGATTAAGCTCTCCCCATTCATCATCCTTTGTACTTGCACCATCCTCCTCAAACATTTTCTTTAATTCATGTTGAATTTGGATGTGCTTAATCATCAAAAGAGAGTAAAAAACTTTCAATAAATTGTTGAATTTCACCATAGTATACATACATCCTCTTAAATCCAATAGTCACCCCCAGATCGAATCCAACTTTGATACCAATTATTGAGGAAAACTCCACGCAAAAACAAAGACAACTATTAATGATTTAAGAATACAATAATTTAATGAAAAATAAACCAAGCACAGAAGATAAATAACACAGGGTAAAATTTAACATGGTTCAACTTAATTTCAAAGCCTACATCCACCAAGAGAACCAATTTCTTATTATGAGAGAAAAACCCACACAAGAATATCCCTTGTATCTGAGTACAAAAATCCTACACTATTTCTCTCATCCTTGGAACTAAATCTCTTTCTTGTGTGTAATATTCCTTGTATTTTATATAAAAGACTAATTCCCCTCTTTATAACAATAAACATTACCTGATTTCAAATTAAATAATAATACTAATAGGAAACAACATGGCCTCTACTCCAAATCAATATTAGATTTGAAAACTATCACAAAAAATATAATTCTATACAAAAAAGTAAGTTCATTTTCCTAAAAGAAAAAAATGGCAATTTCCTAACATTAACCTAATTAATATTTGCTTAAAGTTAAGCCATCTCAATTAAAGACAAATGAGGGGGGAATACAAGGGAATGAGAGCTAGTCGGAATGGCTCTATCATAACACATTTATTTTTTGCCAATGAATTTTTGTTGTTTTGTGAGGCAGATTTAAGGTAGGCATAGCAATTGCAAAGTATCCTCCACAAATAAAGCCAAAGTTTAGGACAAACTATAAATTTGGAAAAGTCTTTAGTGTTCTTTAGCAAAAATATAGCAAGGAAGCAAAAAATTCGGATTGGTCAAGTGATGGAGGGCGTAAAGAACAACACAATCCCCATTACTTCGGGTTGCCGATGAGAATAGGAAGATTTAAAAATGAGGTATTTAACTTTGTGCTAGAACAAATTCAGAAAAGAATTCAAATTGGAAGAATAGTTTCCTGAGTTTGGGTGGCAAAGAAGTTATTATCAAAGCGATGGTTAATGCGCTCTCAACTTATGTAATGGGATGCTTCGAGCTGCCAGTGGATTTGTGCAAAGAAATATGTAGATTAACAGCAAATTCTGGTGAGGAGCACAAAAAGAAGGAAAACAAAAAATCCTTTGGAAACTTGGCAAGAATTGATGATTGGATGGAGGAGATGAAAGTTATTGAATTGGCAAAGAAGAATTGGATTGAATTTCAACAAGAAAATATGGTAGATTAGATAGCTAGGATCAAAAAATGAGGTCAGTGGCTGTCTAGTATAGAAGGTGGAGCACGGCAAGAAAGCTAGTGGTAATCCTAACGTCTTTTGTTGTTCAATTCAGTTAGCATATCCACTATATTTCTGTTGTGTATTTTTGTGGGAATGGGTTTAGGTGCTTGACATGTAGTCAGTTAGTCTTAGCCTATTTTTAGAGCTAAGAAGAGTCCACTTTAGTGACATTGAATGTAACCATTAACTTTTGCAAAGTTAATACAATTATCTATTTTTGGAAACAAAAAATTAAAGACAAAGGAGAAAAGAATTACTTTTACATCAAAATACAAACTCCCAATACAATTTCCATAATTTTCAAGCAAACAAGATATGTAAACACTTTACATAATTTTCAACCAACTCTTTTATTATTTCCCCAACTTAAAGAACCTGATGTGTTTTGGCCTCTTCATCCAATTCAATTTTTACATCCACTCTTTTATGGTTTAAGCCACCAACCCCCTTCAATTGCACCCTTTTATTCATTACATAACACTACTTTCATATGTAATATTCTTACATTCTTATACCTCCTCCAATGATCTTGATGCATTGGCATTATAAAGTTAAAATATTCGTGTCGATACTATATGCTATTCGACATGAACTTTTTAACGTGCTTTAGTAATTTATCTATGAGGTGGGATTTTGACACCTTACAACATGTTTAGTTCAAAGGAATTGAGTATTCATTACAGCCTTATTCCTTACTTAGCCCTAATTCTTTTCTTTAGTTCACTGAATTAGAAACTCCCACGAATTACAATTACAACCGAATGGTGAATTGGAATTCAAGACTTAAGGCTTTGAATTGGAATTCTTGAGCAGCCCGTTATTAACAAAAAAATTTCTTTCCAATCATCTCCTTCATCTCTATCCATCATCATTTTTCTCGCTCTACTTTCTTTCTCATCATTTTTCTCACTCTACTTTCTCTCTTATAATTTTTTCACTCTTCTTTCTCTCTCATAATTTTATAACTCATATTCCTCTCTTATCATTTTCTCACTCTT
This sequence comes from Gynochthodes officinalis, assembly GCA_020080225.1. Lineage (NCBI taxonomy): Eukaryota > Viridiplantae > Streptophyta > Magnoliopsida > Gentianales > Rubiaceae > Gynochthodes > Gynochthodes officinalis. Next base: position 30,745,795 of record CM034615.1, on the reverse strand, counting down.
CTTTCTCTCTCATCATATTCTCACTCTACTTTATCTCTCATAATTTTTCTTACTGTTCTTTCTTGTTCATCATTTTCACACTCTTCTTTCTCTCTCATCATTTTTCTTGCTCTTCTTTTTCTCTCATCATTTTACCACTCTTCTTTCTCTCTCATCATATTTACCACTCTTCTTTTTCTCTCATCATTTTCTAACTCTTATTCATCTCTCATCATTTTCTCACTCAACAATAAAATGCTTTAAATAAAGGTATTTTAGTCATTTTAACACTATTCATTAGTCCTATTCACCCTATCTAAGCACAAGAATAATGATTGCACCCCATACAATTCATTTGAACCAAACTATTGAAAAGCTCATTCAATTCAATTCCAACCCAATTCAATTTCCACCTAATTTATAGTCAATTCTAACTTTATTCATTACGGTAAACCAAACATGCTGTTAGTTACTCTCATACTTAAATTAATATATTGTCTAGAAAAATAAGACTGCTTAAAGTCAAGAACGTACCTAGAATTGTGCCTATCCAATTTTATATACATCCTGTGATTTTAGAACTATTTATTATTGAACATTATCATATTAGACACATTCCCCTTTTTTTCTAAAATTAGACATGACTTAGAAATGTTGAATTTTCAGTAGTAATGGCTAGTAATTTAAAATGATTTTTGATGACGTCAATTCCAAATCTCAAGCTATCACAACATAGGTTAATTTTTGTTTCCCTTCAAAGAATTTTTATAGAATTTTGGAAATGAATATATGTTTTAGTTATTGAGCCAAAGGTCCTTGCCTTATTGCAACTTATCTCTTTGCTAAAAATTGCCAATGTTGGCATATTTTAATAAAAATAATAACTATATTATTTTAGGGTTACATATTGATTTTACTATATTAAATATTTGTACTCTATAGGTTGACTTTATTACATTAAATATTTTGAAGTTATATATTGATCACATTATAATTTTGAAGGTTACATTTTAATTATTGTTATGTTTTAATGGCATGGGTCACAACTTTCAAATTTTAAAAATTTTGAAATTTCGTTTGAATACATGAGTTATATTTTTTTCATTATTAGAAGAGTTACAAATTATGAGAGAGGAAGAAAAATTTTCAAATTTCAAAATCTTTACAAATGTATAAATTATATTTTCTTCATTATTGCATAAGTTATAAATTTTTATTGGTTATCTATTTATTTTTAGCCATCACTAGATAGTAGAGTAAGAAAACTTGCAATACATACATATATGGTCATGAAAATGTGTAAAGGTCATGAAAATTTTCTTTCACTTATTTCTCATAGAAAAACTTTTCTTAAAGTTCTTTGGGCATAAGTGAGATGTTAGAGAAGTTTTTTCTTCTCTTGACTATGTAGGTTTATAGAAAAAAAAATACAACTATTGAGCTACACTATTATATCCTAAAGGTGAAATGTTATTCATCTACTATACCAAGTTTTTTCATCACTTGTAATCATTTTAAAAAGAGTGATTACACACCTCAACCCTAATGATTCTCATTTGTGGTTCAACTTCCAAAATCATTGAAGATTTTGCTACCCTCATCTAACAATTTTAAAATAATTCAATATGGAGAGTAACGCAAACACTATTGTTCATACATCTATGACTAGTGCTACTAATCTCAATAAGCCTTTCAAGTTCAACTATAGATACTTCAAAAGATGGGCCAACAAAATACTCTTCTACCTTAAACTTATGAAGGTAGTTTGGGTGCTAATTGCTAAAAATCCTACCAAAGTTAATGTTGAAAATATGAATGAAAAAGAGAGGCAAAAGCATGCCAAGAATGTTGAAAAGTGAAAAATTATGTAGATAATTGCAAGAACTATCTTCTCAGTTGCTTATCCAATGAATTTTATGACTCATACTCAATTTCATATGTTACAGTTAAAAATATATGAAGAGCTTTACAAAAGAAATTATAATACTGAAGAAGACAGAGTTGAAAAATATGCTTATAGCCATTACTTCAAATATCAAATGATGCCGAACAAATCTGTCCTTATTCAAATCATGAACTACAAAATATAGTTCATGAAACTCAGGGCCTGTTTGGACTAAGGGTTTTTATTTGCAAATAAGTAAATTTTTAAATAAAAACAAATTATCCAAACATATTTTTATTTCAAAATTTAAAATTTAAATTTCCCACTCAAATTCCTCTCATATAATTTTAAAAATTTTTCCCTCCAAAATACTTTTTCTATAAAAAAAATACCCACCAAAATTTTTACACATTCCAATACAACTTTTTCCAAATGCAAATGAGAACACTCTGTCCAAACAAACCCTCAGTTTAAAGGCATCAAGGTAGATAAACAAATGCAAGTGGCTGCTATCATTGATAAGCTACCAACTTTGTCAAAGATATTCAAAAGAATCTTTATCACAAATAAATGAAAATCACTTTGGAAAATCTTATGTTACACCTAAGGATCGAGGAGGAATCAAGGAAGCGAGAAAAAAATCATGAGGTCTAGTACTATGGAAACCAATAAGGAAAATATTCTTGCTTTTAGTGACAACACCCCAAAAAATCAAAATCCAAAAAACATTGTATATTTGGGGCTTAAAGTTAAAATTTTCAAAATTAAATTTTGAAAATCAGAAAACCAAAATAAAAAGACTAAGAAAGAACCATGTACTACCTTCCTATAGCAATACTCTTAGTGATCTATTCTTTGTTTGTGGAAAACTTGGCCATCAAGCCAAGGTGTGTTGTTTTAGAAAAAGAGATCCACCTTATTATGGTGTTAATATGCCTTAAGCTAATGTGATTGAAGAGTCTTTAATTGGTATGATTAATGGAAATAATGTACTAGAGAATCATGAAGGGTGGTGGGTAGATTCTGATGCTTCTAGACATGTTTACTATGAAAAAAATTGGTTCAAAAATATACTTCAATTGGAAGTGATAAAAAGGTCCTACTTGGTAACTCACAAACAACCAAATCGGTAGGTATTAGAGATGTACAATTGAAATTCACTTCTAACTGTATCTTGACCTTGAAAGATGTTCTTCATGTTCCTTAAATCAAGGAAAATTTGGTTTCTTGCTACTTGTTTAACAAAGATGGTCTTAAGCACATTATAGAATCTAATCGCTATGTGCTTACTAAAAATAATGTATCTATTGGAAAGGGAGCTTGTGAAGGCACGTTTAAGTTGAATGTTAATATTAATAAAGCATCTATTAGCTCTGTTTATATGGTTTTTTCTATTAATTTGTGACAGGCTAGACTTTGTCAGTTAATTCTAAATATTTGAAAAATATAAGCTATATATATTGGCTTGTTGCCTAAATTCAATAATGAGTTTGGAAAATGTGAATTTTGTAGCATGACAAAAATTACTAAACAACCTTTTAATAAAGTGAAAAAAAAGAAGTAGTGAACTACTTGAATTAATTCATACTAATATTTGTGAATTTGAAGGTATTCTTATTCGTGGTGATAAAAGATATTTTATAACTTTTATTGATAATTTTTCTAAGTACATTTATATATATTTTTTGAAACATAAAAATGAAGCCCATGAAAGATTAGTTATTTTTATAAAGTTGAAAATCATTTTGATAAAAAAAATTAAAAAAATTTAGAAGTGACAAAGTAGGATTGATTGATTATACATAATCTCAAGATATTGTGCATGAAATTACTTCTACTTATCCACCCATTTCTAATGATGTTGCTAAACATTAATAAATTTGATCAATGTTATGATAACAAATGCATATGCACCAAAGAATTTTTGGAGAGAAGCAGCTAATTATATTATGAATAGAGTTCTTAGAATATGAATAAATATTACTCCCTATGAACTATGAAATAAAAGAAAACCTAATTTGTTAAATTAGTTGATCTTAAAATGCCTAAATTGGGCATAAAAGATAAAGAGAAATGTGCATTTTTTGGATATGCACTAAGTAGTAAAGCTTATAGATTTTTTTATTTGAAAAATAATGTACTTATAGAGTCTCTTGATGCAATTTTCAAGAAGATAAATGTCTCTTTAATACAAGAAATAGTGGGGGTAGTGAGCATAAATCTATAGAGGTTACCATTTAATATATTTCACCTTACAAAGAAAAATAGAAAATGTGAAACCTCATAAAGTAAAAGAGCTTGAGTATAAAAAGATTTTGGACACCATTATTAGTTTATAATATAGAATATGATATTAAAAATTTGGAAGAAATTTTGCTTCTCCATATTCAAGTTTTGGGAAAGAAGCCATAAATGATGAAATGGATTCTTAAATGGCAAATAAAACTTGAAAATTAATAGATCTACCACCAAGTTATAAAAATATAAGCTGCAAATGGGTACTTAAGGAAAAATTAAAACTAGATAATTCAATAGATAAATATAAAACTAGACTTGTGGCTAAAGGTTTTAAACAAAAACAAAATTTTGACTTTTTTCATACTACTGATAACTAGAGTTTCATCGATACGTTTACTTATTGTGATGGCAATTCATGATTTAATGATACATCAAAATTGATGTTAAAACTACTTTTTTAAATGGAGAATTAGAAGAAGAAATTTAGATGGACTAACTACAAGGTTTTATACAACTTGGATATGAAAATAAAGTTTCTAAATTAACTAAGTCGTTGTGTGGGTTAACAAGCACCTAAATAATGGCAAGAAAAATTTGATGAATACATAATTCAAAAAATTTTAAAATAAGTGAAAGTTATAAGTATATATACTATAAAATGTTTGATCATGCACATGTGATTATTTATTTGTATGTTGATGATCTTTATATTTTTGAAAATAATTTAGATCTTATTACAAAATGAAAAATTTTCTTAAAAATAATTTTGATATGAAAGATTTAGGGGAACTAAATGTGACACTTGGTGTGAAAATAACTAGAATTTTTAGAGGAATTATTATAAATCATCACATTATATTGAAATTTTTTTTTTAAATATAACTATTATGATCATATTTTTGTGTCTGCACCTTTCGATGTAAGTGTAAAATTATATCCTATCTATCAAGAATGATGCACTTTTGTTAAATCAAAATGAATATGCAAGAATAATTAGAAGTCTAAGATGTGTTATTAACTGTACTAGACCTGAGATTGCCTTTGTTGAAAATGTTTTAAATAGATTCACTTGTGAACCAAGTTATGATCATTAGAGTACTATGTGTAGTGTTGTGAGATATCTTAAAGGGACTAAATGGTTTATTTTATATATAAAAAAAATACCCAATTGTTATAGAATGGTATAGTGATGCTTATTGGAATTCTCAATCTAGTGATTTATTTTCTGCTACTAGTTATATATTCACTTTAGGTTGTCCAACTATAAGTTAGAGATCTAAAAACAACAAATTATTGCTATATCTACAATGAAGGCTGAGCTTATTGCACTAACTTCTACTAGTGAAGAAGTTAGTTGGTTAAAACATTTATTACCTCAAATGCCAATATGGGATAAACTAATACCACTTATAATTAAACATTGTACTATATTAAACATTGTGGTAGTACAACTACAATTAATAGATTACATAATAAATACTATACTAAAAAGTCAAGAACTATGAAAACAAAACACAATACTATAAGATCATATTTATGTGATGGTACTATTAACATTTGATCATGTAAGATCAAATGAGAATCTTTTTTATCCATTGACACAAACTCATGAAATTACCTTTGAGGATACTTTTCCTCTGGACTAGAGATCCTAAGAGCTAGGATAAACAAAAAAAAAAAAAAATAGTGTGATTTGGGAGAAAAGCATGTTATGAAAATATTATAATCATTTCCTATGGTGAAAAACATGCATGTGATCTGATGATAATTTAAATGTTGAGATTTGTTGAAAATCTCTTAATAAATTCTATACTCACTATAGGTGGGATGTCTTAGTTATGAGAGCATTCTTGATAAACTCACTTGATAAATTCATGAGCATTCATGATTTTGGGATAGAGCACAAGGCCAAAATATTCCAACTTAAGAAATTGTAATTTTATCTAGAATATCTTGTGTGTGATATAATCCTAAATGCCTAAAAGTAGTCTTAGTTTCAAGGTTTAATCTACTTGAACTCTTGTATGAGGATTATGAAAACACTAATGAAGATTTCAACGCAATGCCACTTTCATGATGTATGATATTCTAATTTGGCCTAAATAATATTTTATATATACCACCTTTATTAAAATATGTGAAGGCAGGTTGGTATATTTTAATAAAAATAATAACTACATTATTTTGGGGATTACATATTGATTTTACTAAATAAGTATTTTGGAGGTTATATGCTGCCTTTATTTCCTTAAGTATTTTGGGGGCTTACATATTGACCATATCATAATTTTGAAAGTTACATTTTGATTACTATTATGTTTTAATAGCATGAGTTATAAACTTTGAAATTTTGAAAATTTTTGAAATTTCTCATGAATGCATAAGTTACACTTCTTCATTAATACTTAAGTTATATTTCTTCATTATTACATAAATTACTAACTATGAGAGAGGAAAAAAATTTGAAAAATTTCAAATTTATATAAATGCATAAGTTATATTTTTTTATTATTGCATAAATTAAATATCTTTATTTATTAGTTATTCATTTCTTTATTTATTTATTTTTAGCCATTACGAGATAGTAGAGTATGAAAACTTAAAATAAATAAATAAATATGTTATCATGAAAAAGTGTAAGGGGTAATGGAAAAATTCTTTCACTTCTTTCTTATAGATGAATTTTCTTAAAATTCTTTGGGCAAAAATGAGGTGTCAAAAGGTTTTTTTTCTTCTTTCGATTGTGCACATTTACAGAGAATTTACAACTATAAAGTTAGGCTATTGTATTCTGGGGGCGACATATGATTCACCTACCATATTGGGTTTTTTTCATCACTTGTAGGAGGCGTGAACCGTTTTAAAGAGCAACTGCACACCTTAGCCTCAAACTTATTGAACTTCACGTTGTTATGTTTTTTGGTTCCTCGTTCCACTTTTAAAATTATTGAAAATTTTGCTACTCTTCTCCAATAATTAGCAGCACTTCATTTTCGTTCTCTTATGCCCAACTATAGTAAGCAAATTTGGTTCTCTTTTTTTCCCTCTTCAAAAAGGTCCCCAATTCTAGCTCCTTGAAGAAATGGAGGGATGAATCGAATGGATAATAAAAAATCACATAGGTATTGGAAGTTTTTTTTAATGAAAAATAGTTATTTTGTATCATTTACTTTTTCTTCCTAGTAAAATTAAGATGGTCTGAATTTAACAAAATGTTAGTTGGGTTGAAATCAAGTTAAGTAGAATAGACACTTGGCAAAGTTTTAAGAAATATTACAGGAAATGTTATACAAGAACATTAAAGAATGTTAGCCATTTGATTTTTTAACATTCAATAAATTTGGACACGATGCTTAAGATTTGGTTGTTTGATGCCAATGCCATTAATTGTTTACTAGTTTCGAAGATTCTGTGCAAGACACAGGGAATGTTTTAACTATTTTTATTTTACTTTTTAAAACATATAATTTTTTTTAAAAATTTATATTGTGATAAATTATATAATAATTTTTGTAATCAAAATATTATTTTTTATTGTGAAAATTATACTAAATGGTGAATTTTAAGTGATCAATATTACCAAAAAAAAAATTTTACTTTCACATCAATAGTTCAGTTTATTATAATAGTTTTATATGTTCTAATAATCAAGTATTCGTATTATGTATTAGGTTAGCAGCTCACATTTAAAATATTTTTAATGATGCATTTTTTTTATATTACAATGATCAAAATAAATATATATTTTGCTATTAATTAATTTGCTAATGATTCTTAAATTTTTTAACTTTCTAATTTTCCAATTCCTATTCAACTGTGAGTAGAGGCTAGATCAAGTCAAACTAATCCTAATGTCGCGAGATAGGAAGGAATCGGATCAACGTTACTATATCGTTATCTGAATGGTTGGTGATGGAGGCAAAATCCGCAACCTGTCTATGACCCGATTGGATGGTTTGGACCCGAGATTCTTCATCTTCCTGGTGTTGAATATTCCTGCAAAACAAATCCCGTAGTGATTCCCCGGAGTAGATTCTCTAATGTCTAAATTAGAACTTTGATTGAAGTATAGTCTTTTCTCAATTTTAGTTCATGTCCTCTTACCTGGTTGTCTGCCCCAGTTTTATGTATCTTGTCCCGTCATTTGTGGGATTTGATGTTGTGGATTGATACACAGATCATGGTCATAATCACTGATTGCCTGTTGTGATGCTTGCTCCACAATTATAGCCTGTAGTTACGTGCTTATGGATAAGCACGATTTTGCTAAATTCCCACCTAGTGGCCTAGGGTTCAAAGGTCCCATGCACTTGGTGTGATTTTAGTACGTTTTCATTACTGATCTCTGAACCTAGAGTTCAGATTTTAAGTGGAGATCATGCTATTGAGAATGCCACAGAGGTCCGAAATTTTGCATGTTATTGAGGTCTAGTCTTTGGCTCCAAGATCTCGTCTTAGGGCGCAAAGACCTAGCCTCTGACTGGCGACGTGACTCTTAATCTTTGATCTGAGATGGAACATTAGGACCTGGATCCATATATATCATGAGCCTCCCAGATCCCTTAGCCTTATCAAAAGTAGGCAGTTAGGATGTTTGGAGAAAGAATGAGGAGTAATGATTTTCGTCGCCGTATTTTTCGCCAATTAAGGCTGATCGTGGGTCATTTGAGTGACTAATGTTTATCTTGTAAAGGTACAACTTTTAATGTTATGGGGCCCCAAAAGATTTTGTGGAGTTTAACACTGAAGTCTTAGGGTTTGACATAAAATGTCGTCTTTTTGCCTTTGGTCTTCTCATATGTTGTTTTCGTTGCCTTTTGTTATTCAAAAAGTTCACAGCTTTCTGTTTTTTTTTTTTGCTCCGGTAAGGAGTTGTGGTGTCTGATGAGCTCCCATCAAGTTCGTAAGGTTTACCTAACGAGATCTTTACATCCATTTCAGAAGGCACTCTAAGAAAAAGAAAGTATGACTTTATTTTACTCTATGTCTTCTGGATCTTCCCGACAGGAAGGAAAAACTGTCTCCCTGGCCGACGAGGATGGTAGTACATCTAGCTCGCCCGGCCAAGGGAATTCTTTTGATGTTGGTATGGTTGAGTTGAGTAGAAGGAGAGTAACGAGGGGAAAAAGGGTTTTGGTTGTGTCAAGTTCTGAGGAAAAGGGTTGTGTTTCTGGTGGTAAGGCAGTAAGTTCTTCTTCAAAAGAACCTGATGAATTTGTTACAGCCCTAGTAGAGGGGTATCCCTCTAAATTTGTGCCCACTGCTGAGGCTCTATCATCAATTTTGAAGAGGCTGATATTAGAGAACTCAGAAAGAGGTATCATATTCCAAAAGAATATGGCGCTAGGGCTGTTGGTAGTGAAGATAAGGCATGTAACCCTTAGTGGGGTATACTGTTGTATATGAATAACACCTAAAAGTAGGTATTAGATTTCCTATTTGCCAACTAGTAGTTGATGTTTTAGGTTATTATGGGATAGTTTTAGCCCAACTAGCACCCAATTCCGCGAAAACCATTATAGGATTTGAGGTTTTGTGTCAGGAAGAGAAGGTAAAAAGTTCCGTAGATCTTTTTAGATATTTTTACTATATGATGAAATCTGCAAATTCCATGGGGTATTTTGCATTTTTTCCTAGATCCAAGAGCAAGGCTTTGAGGCTGTCAGCCCACTATGAGTGGAAAATAAGTTTTTTCTTTATTAAATCTAAGGCTTGTGGGTTGAAGATAGGATGGTTCTATGGAGATGCGAATGATGCATAATTGCATATCCAAATTGAAAAAAGCAGAACCCCCATGGCCGTGCATATATAGAACTCTGAGAGTAAATGATTGGTAGTTACATGGAGAAAGAACTAGTGAAGTATAAATTGAGTCCTGCCAATGCCAAAACGGGATCTTTGATATTGCAATCCAGAAAAGATTAGGCAAAGGGTAGGGTGTTTCTATGTTCTAGTGTATTTTTATTGTTGTTGCAGTGGTTAATGTTGTATAAATGTGTTTTGTTTTGCAGTAGTGAAGTTCAGCAGCTCTATTAAGAGTGAACTAGTGAAGGAGGCGCAGTCAAGCACTGATGATGTCATTTTTGTGAAGCAAGTTGAAATGGAGGAGCCTTCGAAGAGAAAAGTTGATGTAGAGATGGTTGGGGCCAAAACTCCAGCCAAAAGAAAGAGGGTGAAGGTCCTTGCAAAGAAAAAGAAAGTTTGCGAGGTAGAGGCTGAGGTTTTCTCCCCAAATGCAATAGTGTGTTCGGTGAATTACAAATGTACACTATCAATAAGTAATAAAGTAGTGAGTAGAGTATCGTTCCCACGATGATTGAAACAATTTAAGCAATTGCTTACCAACTTTATTAATTCAAGAACAAGCTAACCAATCAAATTGTTGTATTGATTTAAACAAACTAATAAAGAATGAAAAATTTATAACAATGAAAAATACTAAAAATTTACCAAATTAATTAAGATGTTAGAGACTTCGATTTCACTTAATCAATCCTAATTAACTCTCTTGACTTGTCATGCAATTAAATTAAATTTCAAATTATGATGGTGAAATTTCCCTAATGTAAATTAATAGTCAACATTGGTCTAATAACCCTATTTAGATTAAAATTAACTCACACTTGGTCTAGGTGAATTTAGATTTCTAAATGCATTAGGAACTATGGAAATTCCCGGATTCAATTTAAGTAGCAACGACTTAGTTCTACTACCAAAACCAAATGAACAATCTAAATTATTACCGTCTAAATTGAATTCACGATTTAATAGCACATGAGCACATGCATGTCATCTGCACACGGTATCAAACAAGCATAAAAAATCAATTGGGTGGTGATCAATCACCTAAAAGCACTAAGAACATGATATTAAACTCATAATTGAAATATAGGTTGCATGAACAAGTCTTAAGAATTAATTATTCATAATTAAGATCTATCTAAGCTCTAACAAAAAAAATAAAATTAGAACATAATAAAATTTAAACTAACAACAAAAATAAAAATAGACATAATTAGAATTAAAATAAATTATGAAGATTAAAATAAATAAATATTTAATAAATATAAAAACTATAAAATACTTAATACTTGAAAATAAAACACAACTAGAAGTTCATAACAAAACACAAGAAATTAAAATTCAATTACTAAACTAACTAAAGAAAAACAAGAAAAGAAAACTATAATTGTTAAACTAAACTAAAGGAAATAAGAAAAGATAAAACCCGAAAGTGACTTGAAGTCAACACAAAATTCAGCTGCCTTTTTGTTTCTTATCCGTGAGCTTCCAAAGAAAAAAACTCAACTGCTCCAAAGTCCAGTTCGGCAGTTGCTTCTATTTAGCTTACTAAACTACTAAAGACAACAAAAACAAAGACAAAGAATTGATGGGAAAATCCAAGACAAAGAATCAAGAAGCCTACTAAAGTTTCTGCCAAGAAACCGAGAGCAAGATGACTAGAATTCTAAAGAAAAACCGAGCAAAACTACTGCAAAATTTTGAAGAAAATCCGAGCTACTAAAATTCAGAAGAAAAGAAAGCAAAGACCGTGGGTTTTGGAGAAGAAATAAGATTGCTGTCTAAACAGAATTCTACACTAAATTGCTAAACTAATCTAAAACAAGAAGACAAGAATGAAATAAGAATGTGAAGAACAAAGATAAAAAAACTGACTGCTAAATCTAAACTAAAGCTAAAGAAAAAGAAGAACAGAATGAAATGCTGCTCCTAACTCCTAAACTAATGAAAGAATAGAAAAAACAAAGGAAAAGAAAGGTGGCTGCTCTCTATATTTTTTCTTCCTAAAATTCTGCCTACTGTGCTGTTTATATAGAAAAGAGAAGCTCGGCTATTCTTCCTAAATTCTGCAAACCCGAATCCTTCTTTGTTTTGTTTTTTGTCTTCAAATTGTAATCGGTTTCTTCTTTCTTCTTGTTTCCAAATCCCAACCGATTTCTATTTTCTTGATTTCAGTAGTCTTTTTATCCTTGTTGCTGGCCTACTTTTGTTTCCTAATTTGTACTCTGCATTGTTTCCTTCTTGCAGCGGTTGTCTTCTATTTCCAATTTGCAGCCGACTTTCTGTTCTCTTTTGGCTGAAGCACGCTTTTGTCTTCTATGTTTCCAAATCGTTTCAGCTTACTTTTGTTTCCTTGTTCAGCTTGTATTCTACTTCCAAATCGTAGATGACTTTTGTCACGGTTTTGTCTTCTTACTTGCAGCTAAAGAAGTCTTCTTGTTGTGCTGTTTCTTGAGCTAATCTTTCTTGTCCCATAGCTTCTTCTTTTCCTTTTTGCTTTGCCTTTTGACCATCGTTATCAGACTCGGACCGGTCATCGACTCGGTCGAGGCTTCGGGTCAACGGGTCAATGGTTCAATCGGTGAATCAATGGTCGAGCCGGTAGGTCAACTATAAAATTAATAAAAAATAAAAATAATATCAAAATATTAAAAAAATATATAAAATATTTTAAAATTAATTATAAAATTAATAATTATGTTATTTGGTATTATTTTTCGTTATAAAAAAATAAAAATAAAAATAAAAATAAAACTTAATATTAATATTAAAAAAATTATTAATATATTTTTTTAAAGATAAATTATAAATATATTATTATTTTATATTTATATTACATTTAATAAAATCAAATCTTGTAGCAAAAATAGACAAAGTGTATGTCAATTTGTAGAAAAAAATATTTTATACTTGTTAGTGAAATTTGTATTTAAAAAAAGGAAAAAATAAGTAAAATAGCCTTTGGAAATTAGTGGTGAATTGTTTGCCAATATGACACGTGGCACAGCGCCTGTCAGCTGCTGTTTTTTTTTTTTGGTTTGAACAAATGGCCAAAACGACGTCGTTTTGGCCATTTGTAAAAAAAAAAATGCAAATACCGGACCGGATGGCTTGACTCGGACCGGTCTGGGGTCTGGTTCACCAGTTCACCCGTTGAACCGGCCGGTCCGAGCCGAGTTTTATAACTATGTTTTTGACAATAAAATAGGCCCAAGATAATTGGTTAGTCCTTTGATTCTCAAATTAGAAGAAAATTCAAGATTGTACTCAAAAGTTCTAAAAATATATCGGAAAACTCGGAAATCATAAAATCAAAGGATAATTTGGCCAAAATATGTGAAAACAAATCAAAACACAAGCCAATTTCTAACCAAACTTAATAAAAATACCCTATATAAAATAGAGTTATCAGTGCAATTTACCATGCCCACAGGGGATTCACAGGGGTTGGTGATGTAGGGCATGGAAGAGTATAAGGATAGGCTAGCAGAGATGTCCCTGGACAAGCTCAACAAAAATCTAGTTAATGTTGTGCCCCGGGTAAGAAGTTTTATTTAAATTGCGTTGTGTTAATATTGAGTACTGAAAAGTGTTAAGCTGAACAGATTGTGTAAAATGTAGGCCATGTTTACATGGGTGGAATTTGTTTTGAGGGCCAAGGAGCAGGCCACTGAGATTATTTAGCTTAGAGAGGCCGAAGCAGTCTCTCTTGAGGTTGGGAATAAATGGCAGGTTGAGGCATTTGCTAGTTTGGAGTTGTCAAGGAAGTTGGAGGAAGAGGTGTCCTCTCTCCACCACCAGTTATAGGAAAAAGAGGCAGAGGTAAGGGCTCGTGCAGCTTTTAACCAATAAGAGTTCGCCAAATTGTTGGTGAAGAAGATTTTTCACACCTAAAATTTTGGCAAATTTGCATTAAATTTATCCAGGGCTACAAAGGATATAGGGAATCATGAAGAAGCCATCGAAATTCACCAAAAATTCTCCACCTTGCCGTTGGAAAAGGTTTCCGGCTATGACCCAGAGGCCCTAGTGAGGGCTGACAAAATGTATAAGGAGACTCTGAAGGGGTTCAATAGCTTATTCAAGCTGTTGCAGCACCTGACCTCTCATAACTCACCCCTGACCTGGGAGGATTTAAATGTTTGTGAGGTGGATGATAACCCTAGTCTTCGGGCCATAGATGGTGGGGCGCCAAAGAGTCAAGCAAAGGCGGGGACTTCTGCTCAAGGTGGAGAGAGTCAAAATGAGGTTAGCTCTTAGGCCTTCTTTATTTCTTGTTTATTAAATGTTTGTAAGGATAATTAATTTGAGTGCTCTTAGTGGGTAAAATACGGATTTTTATTCAATTTTTATCATATCAAGATCATTCATTATCAACAAAGGCTATCATTACTAACTTGCATGAGAAAGTTAAAACACTTGACGCGGTGCATACTGAGCTTCAAGATGATATGTTTAGGTTAAGAGAGTCTATAAGGATCTCAGGGGTCAAGTCGCCTATTTAGAATACCAAAACCATTGTCTTAATGAAGATAGGATGCAATAACAACAGGCAACAGGAGATTTTGAAAGGTCAATTTACCTAGAGAATGAAAAGAATAAGGAAATAGTTGCCAAACTTTTAGCTAAGTTTGAAAGTATTACCTCTGAACTTAAGGGTAGGGATGAAGTAGTTCGTACCGTGACCGATAAGCTTGATAAAAAGCGCCAAGTGGTCCAAGGTCTCCAAGGTGTGCTTGGATCATATAAGTAGCAGATCTTTAATATGAAATTTGAATGTAAGATTTGGAGATCAAAAGTTGCAAATATGGAGGCTCGTCTAAAAGAGACGGGTTTGAAGGTTGCATCTACTAATAAAAATCCTGTATGTGTGATGATGGAAGAGTTGGAGCTCATGGCTCGACAGGATCAGGAAGGCACTGCTGCATACAAGGGGAACGAAGCAACATTTAACAAGTACATTCAAGATAGGGTTAGATGTGAAGAGAAGAAAAGAAAAGGGAAAAGGAAATTATAAATCCTTTCCTTTTGTACTTTTGTACTTTGTTTATGTTAAAGTTCGAGAACTTTGAGGGATCAGAGATCCCCATCCCTTAGGATGTTCGGGACCTTTAACGGATCTCAAATCCCCACCACTTAGGATATTCGGAACCTTTGAGGGATTCCAGATCCCCACCCCTTAGAATGTTCGGGATATTTGAGTATAAGTTCCCCAATATTATCCTCTTTTTATTTCTCTCACCCCGTAGGATATTCTGTTTTAACGCTCACATGGATGTTTATATTCCTCTCACCATCTTGGGATGTTACGGAGTTTGCAACTAAATTTAGCTAAACCGAGGTTGTACGTGATTTCCTCAATTTAAAACTTTAGCAAGGTAGTTTCACCACCTTGAACTGAGTTTAGGGAAGTTAGTATTCCTCCACTTGATTTTAAAATATTGAATATCTAAGTAACATTTTATTCACAAAACAAAATATCAAACATAAAAACGTTTTAAATTGCTAACATGCCAAATTCGGGACAACAAGTTCCCCTTCATTGTGACCAAGCCGTAACTCTCGAATCTCGACACATCAATGACCCTGTAAGGGCCTTCCCAGTTGGCTTCTAGTTTGCCAAACTTCTGGGCTCGGCTTGCTTTATTTTTGCGCAAGACTAAGTCTCTCGAAGCAAATTCATTGACTTTCACTCATTTATTGTAGCACTTCACCATGTCTTGTTTGTATTGCGCTTCTTTAATTGAGGCTAAGTTTCGGCATTCTTCTAATTAGTCCAGATTCAACCAGATCTCTTTTTCAATGACTTCGGCATTGAAGGCTATAACTCTAGGACTGGGAACTCCAATCTCCGCTGGGATCACAGCCTCTAAGCCATACGTCAAGTTGTAAGGAGTCTCTTCTGTTACAGTCCGAGGTGTGGTACGATACGCCCATAAGGCATTTGGGAGATTTTCTACCCAATCCCTTTTTTTCTTATTCCAGTCGAGTTCTAAGCCCCTACAAGTATAGTGCGATTTGTGACTTCGGCCTATCCATTGGCTTGAGAATGTGCAACAGAAGTGAAGTTGTCTGATTTGAATCTCTTCACGTCAAAAGCGGAATGGGTCATCTGCAAACTATTTCCCATTGTCTAAAATAATCATGTGGGAGATACCAAATCTGTAAACTATTTTGCTCCATACAAACTTCAAAACTTTTTTTCTAGTGATGGTGGCCAAAGGCTCGGCTTCTACCCACTCAGTGAAGTAGTTGATTACGACTACTAAGAACTTCACACGTCCTGGAGTTTTGGGGAAAGGTCTTAGAATATCAATTCTCCATTGAATGAAAGGCTAAGAACTTTGGATATTGATCAACTTCATCTGAAGTCATCTGATTATAGGAGTATGGAGCTAGAATTTTACACACTTCTGCACAAAATCATGAGCATTTTTAAGCATAGTCGGCCAATAGTAACCCCATCAAATGATTTTCTTGGCAAGCATGCGGGATCCAATGTGGGTCCCACAAGATCCAATTTGTACATCTTGGAGTATATAATCTGCTTGTTGAGGCTTTACGCATCAGCGTAGAGGCTGGAGATAAGATCGTTCGTAAAGGACGCCGTCTTATATGACATAGCGAGGCGCTCTTAACTTCAACTTTCTTGCCTCATTTTTGTCATCAGGCAATCCCCCATTTTGGAAATATTTTCATATGGGAGTTATCAAGTTATCTCCTGCCTCTTTAATGGTCATGGTGGTCTTCTTTTCAATACTTCTGCAAGGAAGTATTTCCATTAGGACTTTTTTGTTCAGATGAGAAAAGAAGGAGGATGCCAGCTTGCTTAGGGCATTTGCCCTTTTATTTTTGGATTTGGGGATTTACACAATCTTGAAACCATTAAAACAATGACCCAGATGGCATATCTTATCGAGATACTTCTTCATTTGGGGTTTTTTAGTTTCATAAGAACCTTGTACCTGATTTACAACTATTTGAGAGTCGCTGTAAGTGCATACTTTTTTCGCTTTCATCTTTTGAGCCAGCTTTAGCCCTGCGATTAAGGCTTCATATTTGAAGTCAAAGCACAAAGCATAGGTGATCTCTGCACCTTCAAGACTGCACAACAAATGTCCTGCTCCACTGCCATCTTCGTTTGAGGCACCATCAACGTATAAGGTCCAGACCTTTGTGTCATCTACTGTTTCCCTTCTTGGAGTGAGGGATGTTGAAGGGCTAGTTTTTGAGGTCTCTACAGTAGACATCTTTGCTATGAAATCTGCGAAAGCTTGAGCTTTTATTGTTGTTCAAGGTTGGTAATGGATATCATGTTCCCCTAGTTCTATAGACCATTTCGCTAGTCTTCTAGCTTAAAGAATATCGGCTTGATGGGTTGATCCATGAGAACACATATGGGGGTGAGTTTGGAAATAAGGTCTTAACCGTCGAGCCGCATGAATTAGAGTTAGGACTATTTTTTCTATTGGGAAATACCTTATCTCGATTCCTTGAAGAGCACAATTGACATAGTAGATTGGTCTTTGCAAGCTATTTCACATCATGAATGGGTACTACGCTAACGGCATTATCTAATGATGCTAAATACAGATGGAAGACTTCTCCAGGTGGGGGACCATAATTGCTAGCAATCTTCATTCCATTTGAAGTTCTTGGCTTTTCTAAGGGTCTGGAAGAATGGTAGATGCCGGTCCGCAGATCGCGACAAAATCTGTTCAAGGCTACCAATTAACTTCTAGACCTCTTTTAAATTCCAAGGAGGTGCCATTTTTGCAATGGCTTTTATCTAGTCTGGGTTGGCTTGAATTCCTTTTTCATAAACCATAAATTTCAAAAATTTTCTAGATTCTACCCCAAAAGTACATTTTTTAGGGTTCAGACTCATTCCCACCTGAATCATGGTTTGTAGGGTTTTTTCCAAATCTCTAGGTGTCCTCTCTTTTTTCTTGGATTTTATCACCATGTCATCTACATATACCTCCAAGTTTCTTCCAATCTGATCTACAAACACTTGATTTACTCGGCACTGGTAGGTCACTCCTACATTCTTCAACCCAAAAGGCATCTTCGTATAGTAGAAAACTCTCATATCTATGACGAAAGCGGTTTTTTTGGTATCTTTGTCAGCCATTAGGATTTGATAGTAGCCTTTTTAGGCTTCAAGGAACATGAGGACCTCATACCCTAAAATAGCTTCAACTTTTTTATCAGTCACTAGTAGGGGATAATAATCCTTTAGACAGTATTTGTTGAGGTCAGTATAGTTAATACACATTCACCAACTATCATCAGGTTTTTTGACCAACACTGGGTTGGATAACTAAGTAGGGTAGAATACCTCATTGATGATATTAGCTTGGAGCAATTTCTTCACTTCTTCATTGACTACCAAGTTCCTGTCTAGA
The DNA here is from genome assembly GCA_020080225.1 of Gynochthodes officinalis. Taxonomy (NCBI): domain Eukaryota; kingdom Viridiplantae; phylum Streptophyta; class Magnoliopsida; order Gentianales; family Rubiaceae; genus Gynochthodes; species Gynochthodes officinalis. The sequence goes on along the minus strand of CM034615.1, from coordinate 30,727,483 downwards.
CACAACGATCTTTTCTTTTGTTGTACGGGTTTAACTTTAGGATCAATGTTGAGTTTGTGTGCCATAATAGACAACGAGATCCCAAGCATATCTTCTGGGCCTCATGCAAAAACTTCTCTGTATTGACGAAGGAGATGAATAACGTGGTTTTTTATGGAGGCTGTCAATGTAGCTCCAACTTTAACTACCCTGTCTAGGTAGTCGTCGTCTATAACAACTTCCTGCATTTCATTAGTGATTTCCATGGAACTTTTGTGCGAACTAGCCTTTAAAGAGCTACACGGTGGGTTCTCTGAGCTTTTAGCATCTTGGGGTCTCCGAGGTGTGACTTCAGAGTCTCAAAGGGAAGCAGTATACTTTTACTTTTGTTCATTGTCTCTTGGAATAGCACATTGGAGTTGACCTGTAACACCTCTGGAGTTTGGATGACGTGCACGCACTTCGTCAAAGTATTTTTACATTTGATTGCAATACGCATGCATTCTCTCACTACGTATTGGCCCCTTTATACTAATGCCACTCTGTGTTCAGTAAGAAATTTCATGACCAAATGGTAAGGTGACCAAATGACCTTAGCCTTGTTCATCCATAACCTACCGATGATTGCATTGAAAGAATATGGAGTATCAACGACTTAAAAGTCCATCATTATAGTTTTATTTGGGGTATTCTCCCATTGTTACTGTAAGTGTAATTATACCCACTTGATGAACAATTTCATGAGCAAAAGTTACTAGAGGCATACTGGACAGCTTTAATACTGCACAGTCGATTCCCAACTTGTGAAAACCATCAATATATAGGACATCGACCATGTTGTTGTCATCAACATAAACTCGATGCACCTCTTTATTCACTATTATTGCTTTAATAATCAAAGCATCATTGTGCAGGCTAATGGTGACTTCCGAAAAGGAGATTACTTTCGAGGGTTTGAAGCGTTTACTAACTGGCTCTTACGGGGGAATTCTCCTTGCATTGGCTTTGATCACGGACTACAATTGACTCTCCGAGTAGTCACTGAATATGGCGCGGATTATACTGTTTACATTATAATTATCATTATGCAAAGGCTACAATACTAACTGTTGTGAGGATTGTTTTAGAATTGCTGATATGACTGATTCATAGGAGAATCCCACTTTTATCAATAGTTTGCCTAATAGGAAGGTGGATTTCGGCCTCTCTATCTTCCCCCTCGTCTTCCAGAGTGGTAACTACCTCCTCGACCTCAAGACCGGGATTGTGTCCCTGAATGATACCTCTGGATATACTAACTTAGCATTCCATTGCAGATGTAGTTTTTTATCTCATTTTTTAGAGTCCTCAGTGTCATGTCTGTGGTCACTGTGGAAGGCGCACCTAAGATACCAAGATTTTTTATAAGACACCGTAGTCAATAAGACCGAAGGTCTGAGGAGATTTCTATGTATAGGTAGGATCTTAGTGCGAGTTTTAGTGAACGGTGTTAGGCTTTTCTCTTGAATTCTAAGCTCCAAGCGACCTCAATTGTAGTTGAGCTTATCAAAGACGCTTTTTTGAGGGTTCTTCCATTTGGTATCTTCTTAATGCTTCTTCTCGTGTTTTTTATTTTCTATCTTCTTTTGATTGGTTTCTTCTTCCTTTGTATAACTTTCTACCATCTGTTACAACGTTTGAGTATCAGTTGGGGTTTCTCGTGCCAACTTTGTGCAGAATGGTCCAATATTCAGACCGTTCATGAAAGCCGGGATTATAACTGATTTGTCTGATCAACCACTTGTAAGCTCTCATCATTGAATCTTTCCAGATACGACTTGAGAGACTCATCCTTCCTTTGTTTGAGATTCATTAAATCCATTGCGGTTTTGTGAAACTTCTTTCTTTGAAATAAATAGGTATAAAAAAGCTGCGCCAACTGCCTGAATGAAAAAATGTTGCTACGGGGTAGGCTATCAATCCACACCCGTGCCTTTTCGCTCAGATATATAAAGAACGCCTTACACATAACTGCCATCGGAACGCTATTGGGTACTGCATTATATCAGGAGTGAAAGATGATGGGGCATCCCATTCGTCTTCAAAACCCAATAGGTTGAGAATATCATCAGCCATTTTATTGCTGATTTGAGGGAAATCATCATGTCGTAGTCGTTTAGGGTCAAGTTTTGACCCTAGAATGATCATTTTCGTAATTGTTATCAGCATGATACACTGAAGTTTCATTTCTATTATCATTCCTCTTCTGGCGACCACGTTCCTGATTACTAGGTCTTGGTTCATCCTCAGATGGGCGGGGATTATGCCTAGTCCTCCGAAACTCTTCAAGCTGCACATAATGTAACTCCATAAAATCTCTCTCATCTACTTCGCGCTGTCTCCAGGCCGGCGAAGCTTCTCGATCTGGAGTGGTGTGTTGCGAGTGTTCACTTTCATGAGCGGAGAGATGTTTAGGGATTTTTCCTAAACGTAAGGGGTTGTTATCTGTAGAGCCTGAATGACTACGTTATGCCCTTCCATGATTAGTTTCTTCGGCTGTCCTCTGCCCTCCGCCCTCCAGATCTGGTATCCACCATCTTTGTATAGGTCGAAATCAAAAGGAATATTGTGAATACTCCTTCAAAAATCAAGAAATTTCTTCCCCACAGACGGCGCCACTTGATGAAGGCGAAATCTGCAATCCGTCTATGACCTAATTGGATGGTTTGGGCTTGAGATTCTTCGTCTTCCTGGTGTTGAATATTCCTGCAAAACAAATCCCATAGTGGTTCACCAGGACAGATTCTTCGATACTTAAGTTGGAACTTTTATCGAAATATAGTCTTCTCTTAGTTTCAGTTCATGTCCCCTTACCGGGTTGTCTTCCCCGATTTTATGTATCTTGTTACGTCATTTGTCAGATTTGATGTTGTGGATTGATACGCAGATCATGGTCATAACCGCCAATTGCCTGTCGCAAGGCTCACTCCACAAATATAGCCCGTAGTTACGTGTTTATGGATAAGCACGATTCTTTTGAGTTCCCACCAGGTGGCCTAGAGTTCAAAGGTCCCATGCACTTGGTGTGATTTCAATATGTTGTCATTGCTGATCTCTGAACCTAGACTTCAATGTTTAAATGGAGATCATGTTGTTGAAATGCAGCAGAGGTTCGGAATTTCGCATGTCACTGAGGTCTGATCTTTGTCTCCAAGATCCTGCCTTAGGGTGCAAAGGAGTGCAGTCTTTGGCTCCAAGGTCCCACCAGGGTGCAAAGACCCGACCTCATTTGCGACGTGGTTCTTAACCTTTGATTTGAGATGGAATGTTAAGAACTAGATCCATACACATTAGCTGGAAACAAGTTTTCTCACAAATTCATACGAGAATGCAGAAAACAAACTAGTGCAAGTCAAACCAGTGGTACTAGAGTTCTCAATTGTAGCCAATAATATCATTTTGGTGTAAGCTTTTTTGATACGTGTAAAGCGGAATTTAGATATAGAAGATATTGTTTAGATGAAGTGAAACATTTTATTTTGCATTGAAAAGCTCCAACTCTTATACATGGAATTTCAATTTTCTACCTTGGCTTAACTAAGATAAGACTAAAAAACCAAGGCTAGTTTGCTCATGTTGTTCATCAGAGTTGATTGCCAAAAAAAAAAAATCATTTTCCATTAATCTGTGTAAATTGGGTGGGCTGCCTGGCCATTTTTTCCAAAACTGCGGGCGATCAGTGGTGCGACAGTAGGTGTGATCAGTTTTTTTTAAGGATTACTGAGCTATTTAACATATGCGGTAGTAGTTTCAAGACTATTCAACGTATAAGGTAGTAATTTAAGGACTATTCAACGTGTGCAGTAGTAATTTATGACCAATTCAACGTGTACGGTAGTAGTTTGGTACCCATCTATGGTGTGGTCCTTATTTCTTCGGGGTTTTGCCCTCCTGTAAGGAGGTTGTGGTCCGAGCTTTGATGGTGGAGTATTCGATGAAAACAGTGGCTAAAGAATGTGGGCAGATGTAGACTATTTTTTATTTAGTAGCTCTACATGTTGATTGCGGTGCTCCCGTGAAGGTCAATAGGCTCGGATTTAGTCATTTAACTAGTTTGGTTAGGTTTTGTTTGTACGTTTGTTGTACTTTAGTTAATTTTCATTACTATAAATGTGAAAACTAATGCTTTGTCTTGCCAGTGAGCAAGTGTGTATTTTTGTGTATATTAATATATTTATCGTTTCTGGTAAATAAATAAGTAAATAATCAAAATAAATTAAAATGATCTAAATATATTTTGTGCCACAAGACAAATAGCCAAATCATCTTAATTTAAACTATTATGAAACAAATTCAAGATGCGAAAATGGATTATAACGTTTATCAAATATATAGATTATCATCGTTGAAAATTATGTAAAACTTGTTTACATTTATATATGTTGACCTTATCATTTGTCATTAGATAGGTTAAAATTTTGTTAAACAAATTATTAATTTTTGTATTGATCATTATGATATGACATTTATTTCTTATCTATATAAACAATGATAATTTGGTCATAAATATATATTAGTATGCAATATCATTGTATTATATTTATCATAATGATTGTAAATGGATTCTTAATTAATACAAAGGATATAGTTAAGGTTTTGATTCGATGAATGGAGACGACTAATGAATGGATTGGAATCGTATGAGAAAATTGATAGTCTTCTACATATTCTCACCTCGAGATTGTTACATTGTTAACTATTGCATACTCTAAACAATAAAGTGGTGACTTTTCGGAAGCAGAAAAGTTTTACTATTGGCTTTAGGATTAGTTCAGTTAGATGATTTCATGCCATGTGAGAGGGTTGATGTACTTCTTCAATGATGATGACTCTGTAATAAGTATGGTCAAACAAAAGTCGGAATGTAGTCAAACGTCCAAAATTTGAGCCTTTATCCTATGGTTGTATTGGACAAATGGAAAATAGGTAAAAGTGAGGCCTGTGTTCTACTTTTGGATTGGAGAAGTTTGGGATTTTGAACTTTTAATGGTTTGAGTATACTATGTCACGAATGTTCATATTCTTAATGCTATCAAGTAGAGTTTCAATATAACTAAATGGTTCTTGATTTAGAAATTGTAAAAGATAATTTATAGAGTAATGATATTTTTAGTGAAAATTTATAATAAAAAGTGATAGTGACTAATGTGGTATATTAGAAAAATAAAATCATTTCTTATTATTTCACACATTTAAGAGTGTTGTGATATTTTGTCTTTTTTAATATGCCTCATCAATTGCTGTAACTTTTTAACTTTGAATTTTTACTAAAAGTACTATTACTTTATCTATATATGCTTTTTACTCATTTTTATATTATTATGAGTTTTTTCCTTATATATTATGGTGTTTGGAAAACTGGAAATTAATATAGGAGTTTATTTGCTTGTGACAAAAGTAGGGAGTTCGCATTTTAGAAATAGTAAATATAGTTGGAGTTAGCATTCAAGGAATGAGAACTCTAATTTTTTATTTTTATTTTTTTCCAAAAAAAATTCAACTCTATTGTATTGAATTCGCATTGAACACAATACAAAATTTCCAAGAAATCTTTTTTTCGTATTGAGTTCACATTCAACAAATACGAATTTAGTACTAAATTAATTTTTAAAAAAATAATAGTTTTAGTGAGTAATATATATGGGTAACAAAAATCACAAGTACAAAAAATAATGATATAACTTTCTTGAATGAATTGTTAATTAATTTAAATTTCTTTCTTATAAGTTTTCTTGTTAATTTTACATTTGTACAAAAATTATTGTAATATAAAGTATGGCTCAACATTGAAAGAATACACAATAATTAATGGTGAGAATTGAAATTGTGGCTATTTAACTATTGTTATATGAACCAAACTATAAGATAAAATAAATTTAATTAAAGGCAACAATATGGCATGAAGTAATTAAAAAGTTATTTATATATAAATGAAGTATATTAAAATGTTTGAAATGTATATATTAATGGTTGTTTTGTAATTGTGATATGAAAAATATAAACTTTAATCAGAAAATTTTAATATTCATATAGTTTAGGGTAAGGTTATAGTTGTATACATTTTATATGCACCATATAAAAATTAATAAAAAAAATTTAAATTAATCATATTTTCATTTACATATAAGTTTGCAAAATTATAAAAACAAAATTAGCAATATAGTTGACATGCAAAAGCCATGTTATCTTTTTATGTAAACTTTATACTCTAAACCCTATTACACCATAAGTGCAAAATCCTAAATTCATTATAAAAAACAAGGACCTATTCATAGAAACTCTAACTCTTTTGAGTTCACATTTCAGGTCTAGTTTCTTTTTAACAAATTAAATTGTTTGAAAATATCGTGAACTCAATTACTTATTTTAGAAATAAAATTTCTTGTTCCTTTTTATTTTTGTAAAAATTAAATTAAATTATAGTTTTTCACTATTGTTAAGATCAAATTAAATTTTAATTTTCTCATTCTATTTCAAGTAAATTAAATTAAATTCCATATATTTAAATTTTACATATTTCTTCTTATCTTATAATCTCAAAATTTCATGACTTCAAAACCGAATTTATATTGAAAAATAGTTTTATACCAAAGTTAATATTAAATACAACTAAAAATGTCAACATTTTCTGATATAAAATTGATAACATGTACAAACTAGAATCTTAACCAAGTATTATTTATGACATATAAGCTTTCCATGAGTTCCACATTAGATAAGTTTAATTAATTGTTATCCATGACTTATGTAATCCTACATTTATATCTCGGTCATGATGAGTAAGATGTGGATCCAAGTCATCACATTAAATTTCTCAGTCAATTTTATCATTGTCAAATTTAGCATCATCTAACTAATCTTTATCCACTTGAAAATGAGTGGTCAAAATAGGACTATGGAAGCCTAGCAAAAAAGCTGAATTGATAGATGCTTGCAAACTCATTTGGTCATGCTCAAATGACAAAAAAATATAGATATAGGCAATCCCAATAAATGGGACAATACTAGCCCAAAAGCACCGAAGTGTGACGGACCTTCCATATGTTGCTATGCGTGTCAATATGCAGTGCTTATAAATCTTGCTTTAGAAAATAACATCAGGGCCTCCCACACTCCTTTTAAAGACATGTAGTAGATACGTGAATCCACATCCATCGATATATATAACTAATTGTAATTTGATAATGCCCAACTAAAAAAAGCAATACGATATAAGTTTAAATAAGAACATGCAAAAGACAACCATACCAAATACTATGTAGTAGAGCCAATGCCTAAACAAATTTCAAGAAATGAAACATCACGGCTAGGATTGAAAATGTATATGACTATTTGGAGTCTATACCACGTGATATACTTAGAAGATGAGTGGGTTGGGTCATTTATAATATTTTTATCCTCAATTAAGCAATGACGACTAGCTCGCAAGTTTGCACAAGCCTAGATACCTAGTTATGATTGGGCACCCTATAGTGATGACTCATCTTATGTAATTTTTCAAATCTATCTACGAAATGATGCACGAGAATAAGCTCACTTAATCCAAACTATCTCATCACATGATTATGAATATGTGGCTTAATAATACATCAACAGATAATATAAATCATAACACGCCAAATATCACGACCAGCTATGTAATATTGAGGAAATGCAACAAGAATTTCCTCAAAATAAGGTTACCATATAAACTACAAAGTATATAAATACATTGTGTGTATAAAAAAAAATGTGAAATTGATGAAAACAATAAAACTACTAATACATGTTAACAATCATACCTGGTCATAATGCAAGCATGTAAGTTTATCATGATATATTAATAAAACATGAGTAGTTCTTTGAAAATGTTAAAATGAACATTCCACTTATAATAATAAACTAATACAATTTAAAAATAGAAAGGTAAATTACATCATCTACCCTTGTGGTTTGTAAAAACTACCAATCAAACTCCGAAATTTGATTTCTTACCAATACCCCTTTAAATTTGATAAATTCATAACATTCAGCCCCTTTAATCAACTAAATTCATAACATTTAGCCTCCTTAAGGGAGTATTGGTAATTTTACCAAATCTCGAGGTTCGATTGATAATTTACACAAACCACAGGAGTAATAGATGTAATTTATCCAAAATAGAAATATAAATTTTTTTGTAAACAATTGCAAATAGTAAGTGAATATAACACATTGCTCCATACGGGTATATAAAGTTGTCAATAGGAGTGCGTTGTAATAGCCTCATGGTGGGTATTCTCTTCCAAATCCAAAGTTGAAATTTTCATGATTGTTTGTGAATCAAATATATTACTTATACCAAAAAAAGTTGAAATAATTGCTATGTTATTCTAACATGTAGTAATATTAGTGGTTTTCCAATCTTACTAGTTATGGGTGATATTGCTTCATACAAGTTATGGTATAAACTAACACACACTAGACTACACCAACTATAAAGCTATATATACTCCGAGTTTTACAACATAGGTAAATACATCAAGTGTATTACAGTGCCAGATTTGTCTAAACATAGAAGCTTGTCAAACATCAACATACTATAAATGTGTGCACTTTGTATTCTTATCTCCTAATGAATATCATCTTCAAAAGGGTCATCAACTGCACGAGTTAGATACCTTACTTTAATGTGGTCTCCCATAATTGCAGACATAGATGGACTAAATCCCAACAAATTTTGACACACATCTATCTGCTGATCCACGCTCCACTGTGTATTTATATCAAATATAGGCTTCTTATCTATTCGCATACCCTACAATATCTCAAGTTGCAAACACTCAACAAGTGTGGTGATAAGTGTGTGATCAATTTAAATGTGTCTACATTATACGATACCCTCAAATCTAGTTAATGATATATATTTGTGCTACATAGTCTAAAATAGGAATATGCAACTAAAAATACCCATTACTTTGTCTCATTTATAGCTAGCCATCCGAAATGTATTAATTGAATATGGCTAATGCTGTATGTTGGTTGTGTAAAAACAACAGGTCATCTATAAATAGACCTAGATGTTAAACATGCATTAGGGTATCCATAATCAATCGTGCATGTATACAATATATAAGAGTACAAATTTAGCCTAAAGAGCGGCAATATTTCCTATATATCTACTATAAAACTAGGGTAGAAACCAAACTAGCGTCAATCTTGAAAAATAAAATTGACAAAGTTTCTCCTGTTTGGAGATAAAACCCCTTAAAATAGTAATAGTTTTTTATCAAATCAAAACCACAGTCAAATATAGTATTTTACCATTATATCGACATAATTCATCAAACGATAAATAAACTCGAAATAATATCAATATTATAGTATTGAACTCAATGTCCACACAAATTCAACATAGTACAACATTAGAAAAAAATTCAAGAGATTCTTCTTTATTTGGAAATAAAATCCCTTGTCAACAGTAACGGTTTTTTGTCAACTCAAAACCACAATTAAGCACAACATTTTATCATTATATTAACATAAAAATCAAATGCTAAATAAACTCAAAATAATATCGATATTACAATATTGAGTGCAACATCTACACAAGTTCAACATACATTCCAAATTACAACAATAGAAATTTTTTTGACAAAGTCTCTATAGACGACCCCTTGTCAATAGTCATAGTTTTCCATCAACTCAAAACCACAGTCAAATAAAGCATTTTATTATTATGTCGATATAACATATAAAATGTTAAATAAGTTCAAAATAATATCGACATTACATTGAGTGCAACATCCACACAAGTTCAATATAGTATCTGAATTACAACATTGGAAAAACATTCAATAGAGTCTCTCCTGTTTGTTTATAAAACCTAATAATAGTTTCTATTAACTCAAAGCCATGGTCAAATATATCATTTTTCATTATATTGACATAATGCATCAAACGCTAACTCAATATAATATCAATATGACATTATTGAATTCAACATCTATACAAATTCAACATAATTTTCAAATTACAATGTTGGAAAAAAAATCGATAGAATCTCTCTTATTTGTCTACAAAACCTCCTTATCAACAGTAACATTTTCCCATCAACTCAAAACTATAGTAAAACGTTGTCACTATATCAATAGTTTAATGATTATTGTTGTATTAATAATAACAGTTTATCATTATATCAACATAATACATCAAACGTTAAGAAAACTAAAAATAATAATGACATTATAGTATTGAGTTCAACATCCACACAAATTTAACATAATCTTTCAATATTATCCATTTACAATGTTATGGGAAAAATTAAAAAATTCAAAAATAATCAAGTCATGACAACAAAGATTAAATCAAACTCTAGACTATGAATTGGGCAATTTCTTCTATTGTGTCTAATTGGTGGCAGATTTTGCATTTAAGGGTTTACTTAGATGTTTTTGATCCATTTCATTGTGTATTAGACTAACACAAATCTCATTGTGTTATTTGGCTAGGGTTCCTATTTAGGACTTGGCCAAAAATGAGGATGTGAAACAAGAGTGAACTTCCCAAATACTAGTCTATGAATATATCTATAATGTACACTTGGTGGACAAAGAAAACTAAATCATCTATTCTAAACCTACAAACAACCAATGCATGAGAACAAGGTAATTTGCACATCTTCTATTTTCAACATGAATAAATATACATGTAATATTTCATAGTATTGGTGTGCCCACCCTTACCATCCATATGTCATTTCGTAACAACTTTGTACACTTCATCAATATAGTTGAACTTTTTAACATTATGCCCTTGTGCAGTAATGTCATCTTGTTTGAACTTTTTCTATATGCTAGTCTTCAAATCATATTTATAATGATAAGTCTCTTAAGTTTTATCTTTAAACAGTTTAACTATCCAATGGAAAGTAGTATCAATACAGGCACTATTGGATAAATTTTTAGCAACTCTCCTTATAAAATAACGTTATAACTTTTTCAAGTATTGGTAGTTTAGGTACTCCACCTATGATTTTCATCATACACAAGAAACTATTACTTCCTATCACTCTAAAACAAGTATTTCTATCTCTCAATGCTCAAATTCATCATTTCAACTCAAAATATTTTCCTTATGCATTTTTGTCAAGCACTGTCAAGAGCTCAAACTAAATTCTTTAACTTTGTACTCCTGAATTTTGTTATAAAATTATGATTAAATCACAAATTTCGTCCTTTACATTTGCGGTAAAGTTCTTTTTAGTCCTTTAGATTTAAAACGGTGCTTTTTAGTCCTTTAAATTTATAAATTTGTCAATTTTAAACTAATGACTGGCAATAGTGCATTTTCCCGGTTAAATGACCTTTGCTAGGCACGCTGACTTATATTGGAAAGGGTACTTTCGGAATAGGCAATTTAACATCTTCTAACCCCAAATTGATTTCAAAATAGAACCCTAATTCCACTCTAACCTGATTTCGAAGAACCCTAATTTCATCCTAACCCCAATTCATTTTGAGTAACTATTAGACCCTCACTTCATCCTACCCACCCAAAAACCCACACACTATGTGAGGTAATTCACAAAATCCGCGTCATATAACGTGATAGAACAGAGAGTGTTGCAAAATGCAAACCCACACGATAACAGATTCAAGGGGACACTGAAGACTCTTGAAGAAATGCTTCACACTAACTTGCACCATCATTGTATCACCTTACGAATTGCCCTTTGAGTCCATGCGAGCACTCAGATTCCCTTCCCCACTAAGCATCTCTACTTGCTCCCCTAAAACCAACAGTTTCCTAAACTCAGCTCCTAATGTGATTAAAGATGTCGAAATCTGCAAGTGCAAATCCCCATACTTGCTTATAGACACATTCATCACATCCCCAACGTGCTTCATCCTATCAACGAATTGATTCAGCAGATTCATATCCTTCACTCGACCAAAGTCCTCGGCATTTCTGGGCGGTCTGCGTAACGAAGCTCTCCCATGTCGACCCTAGACAAAGGTTTTGAAATTGGCACATCTTGAATCATAGCGATTTGTACCCTTTAGTCTCAAATGTCAAAAAGGCAGTTCTTTGTGAATGGCGACCAATTTTTTCGATTTAATCGAAGCGATTCATGGCCCACGCACCATGGTTGCTAAACTCGATATAAGCGTTGATTATCTTGTGAAAGGCTCTGTGCAAGAGGGAAAGATCAATGGCAAAAGCAATTTTGTCCTCATTTTGGCTAGAAATCGATAATCTTCAAAAGGGCTTCCTTTTAAATGGGCTATGCATTGAATTCCATCTCCATTAAGGAGATTGTGAAGGAAAAGATGTGATCTTTGGTGAAATAGAGAAGGCAAATTTTCCCATTTTGTCTAGAATTTGGTAAAATTCTTTTCTCCAAGAGGCTTACTCAGTGGTTTGTCAAGAATGCCTTGAACTTCATATTTTTCTTCCCAACACTAATTCCTCACTGATGAGTCTAATTCAGATAGAGGGTTGAAGAATTGTTGAATTTTTGTGGTTAGAGTGAAATTAGGGTTCTATTTTGAATCAATTTGGGATTAAAAGATGTTAAATTGCCTATTCCGAAAGTACCCCTCCAATATAAGTCAGCGCACCTAGCAAAGGTCATTTAACAAGGGAAATAGGCTACTGCCAGTCATTAGTTTAAAATTGAAAAATTTATAAATCTAAATGACTAAAAAAACCGTTTTAAATCTAAAGGACTAAAAAGAACTTTACCGAAAATGTAAAAGAGTTTGTGATTTAATCTAAAATTATTCCTTATGTGCCTGAGGCAAACCTGTGATATGCAATTGGCTCCTTCCACTTCTCCATATGTTTGGTAGCATTTATTATTGCCTTGTGTCTATCTGGCAATACATAAATTGGTACCAATCACTTGCAATATATACTCTAAGTTGCTACATGAACCACCTTAACTCTCAATTGTCTCTGCATCTACACTTGCAAATGACAATGGTAGAATATTGATGTGTGTGCAGGGGTTTATGGGGCCATCCCACATCGGTTCCTGAGGGGTTCCTGGGCTGGTTTATAAGGTTGGGTCAGTCCTCACTTGGCAACCATGGTTTTCAGGTTGAGTTAGGGTTCACCTTATAAGTTGGTATCAGAGCCAATCCTCAGTGGGTCGTGTGGCGCGTGCACCCGGGTTCCTAGCGGCATGTACAAAGGTTCTCTGGGCTGCATGTACAAAGGTTCTCTGCCGGGTCTCGTGAGAGCGGTTCCTGCACAAGGACGTGCAGTCTAAAGGGGTTAACTCAACCTGAAAACCATGGTTGCCAAGTGAGGACTGACCCAACCTTATAAACCAGCCCAGGAACCCCTCAGGAACCGATGTGGGATGGCCCCATAAACCCCTGCGCACACATCATTCCCAACCCCCTGCGCACACATCAAATATAGTTATTGGTGTCCTTTGTAATTGCAACAAGTAATTTATCTCAATATGAATCCTACAAATAATTGCCATCAACACTTATCACAGGTCTGCCCTTTTGAAATATCTCAACTGTCGAACCAAATACCTAAAATACATATTTGAAAGTTTTAAACGTCTCAGTACTACTTGGATGATAAAGCTACTATACTATAGTTTCTATATTAGACAATGTAAGTGTTTCCATATATTTAGACAATTCAATAAATAATTCTTTTCAATTGTCATATACAAGTTCAATGAATTTTCAACATCCATGCCAAGCATTTTTGTAAGAAATATCAATATGTAGAACATTTTTAATATCCTTTTCAATATTTTTTACAATGTAATAAGGGTCTACCTCCATAGAATGCATGATGAGGGTGACAAAAATTATAGAACTCAGATTTACAAGGTCATACTAAATTGATTCCTCAAATCTGGAAGAAGATCAATAGCAAAATAATATACTATAGGTTAGTACTAAAATATGATGAACTATTTGAAATTCTAGAACAAGTTAGAAATGTGGTTTATAAACTAAAATTACTTGATAGGCTTAAAGTTCATCTGACTTTCCATGAAAGTTATTTAAAAAAGTTCCATACTAAATGGAAGCAAGTCAAGAGGGCACCTCCTGTGATGAGAAAGCAATTTGACAATGAGGTAAATTGGATTATGAGCTACAAAGTTTTAGAGTAGAGTAAGAAAAAATATGCTGACATGGTATTTGGTGCATTGGAAAGGAGAGGATCAACTCAATAATAAGGGTTGATAAAAAGGACCTATGACAATTTGCAGAGAAAATTGCTGAATATTTAGAATAACAGAATGAGTTGCTGAAAAAATCAACCTCTCTAAGTGGGGGAGGTTTGTTAGACTCCTAAACTATTTTCAACCATCTCATATCATTTATTGGTGGCTAATATCAGTTTACTAATTGGGTCATCGAGTTAGGCTAATTGGGTAATTCGTGAGCCGAAGTCGTTTCAAATGCTTACATGTCAGTTGGACTACCTTTAGTATTTTTGATGATTCTAAAGAGAGTTGGATGCTTTTAGGTAGCTTTGGATGAGTTGAGAGTTGTCATCCCTTATTTACACTTTTAGAAGAAATATCTCCTTGTATCTGTCACTTTTGATCTTTCCTCCATGACATATATAGTGGGTCTTAATGTTAGAATATTGAGAGATCATGGCATGTGTGGGATTTAACTATCCATTGGTTTAGAAGCATCTGTGAGTATTGAGATGAACTTGCTTTGAGTTTGGGTTAGGCGTTGGTTAGAATTTAGGGTGTTTGCCTAAGAAAATGTGCAAGAAGCATTGCTTCTAGGTGACTTAAGGGACTTTGTTGTGCAAGTATGCAATGGGTATGCATACTTACAAGGTCACAAATTGGACATGGCACATTATGAAGAAGATTTAAGTTGAGTTGAAGTAGTGATGCTAGGTGTTTCTAAAAGCATTAGAAATGTTAGAAAGTGGTCTAAAAGATAGACTGTAGATTTGGTTTACATGCATACTTGTGATTATACCCACCACCCAAGTCCCTTATTTCTAATTGGCTAATACCTAACAATTGAAGTTGCCGACTGCTTCACTACTATTTCTCGAAACTTGGTAAAACTACCAATACCCCCTTGAATCTTAAAACATTTTAACATTTACCTCCTAACCCTTGACGCCATTATGAACAGTACCGTAACAGTAAAAAATTTCAACATTTGGACAAAAATACCTCTCATATTTCAGTTATTAATTTATATAACAAATACTTATAACTGACATTTACCCTAAAAATAAAAGCAAAAAAATATACATATTCATTTGTATCAAAGGCTGAGTATGCAAAAAGAAAATAGAAGTAGAAAGTTGACTTATATAAAAAAGTTTGAATTAATTAAAGAATAAAAAACAAATCTATCAATGAAGAAAGAAAGTATGGTATGTATGAAAAAAAGAAATATATGTATTTTTATTTTTGTTGGTTTGGTGGATTTGACTATGAAATAAATTTTAGAAATTTTCATACCATACTTTTTTTTTTCGTTGATAGATTTGCTTTTTGTATTTTTAGTTAATTCAAATTTTTTTATACAAGTCAACTTTCTACTTCTATTTTATTCCTGCGTATTCTGCCTACAAATGAATATGTATAAGTTTTCCTTTTATTTCTAGGGTAAATGTCAATTATAAATAGTTTTTATACAAATTAATAGTTGGAATATGAGGGGTATTTTTGTCTAAATATTGAAATTTTTTACTGTTATAGTACTGTTCATAACGGCATAAGGGGTTAGGGGGGGTAAATGTTAAATGTTTTAAGATTCAAGGGGGTATTGGTAGTTTTATCAAATTTCAAGGTTCGATTTGTAATTTACACGAACCTCGAGAGTAGTAAATGTAATTTACCTGATTTTGTTTTTAAAGCAAAAACCCAACAACCCATAACATTGGGCCATGTTTGGTTTCAAGTTTTTTAAAAATTTCTTTATTAAGAAATATACAAATTTTAACGTGAGTTTTCATAACAAAAAATATTTTTAGAAAGAGAATAAGAGAGTGTTGAATAAGAAAAAGCTTTTAAAACAATGTGAAGAAAATTTTGGCAAAAATTTAAATTTTAAATTTCAATTTGAAAATAAAATAAAATTTATTTGAATGTTTTGTGTTTTTGTTTCAAGAAAAATTAACTTTGAAAAAAATTAAAACCAAACATAACCACTTTATTTGAAGCAAATTCTTCATATGATGAATACAATTCTTACTTTATCTAGCCAAATTAAAACAACATAACAAACAAGCATATTGTACAACTTTTAATTCACATATCTTATGCAAAAACATTTGTTACCAACCCGATTGATGATGATTAGTATCATAATCCACGCCTTGTGCTTTTTAAAGAATCTTAGCTATGTTTGGATTTTGATTTATTTGAAAATTTTTGTATTAGAATGTGTGAAAATTTTGGTGGGTATTTTTCGATAGAAAAAGTATTTTGAAGGGAAAAAAAAGAGAATTTTTTTTTAAAAAATTATGTGAGAAGAATTTGAGTAGAAAAATTAAAATTTTAAATTTTGAAATAAAATTGTGTTTGAATATTATATTTTTGTTTGAAAAAGTTAACTTTTTATAAATAAAAACAAAGTCCAAACATAGCCTTAGGCTATATATGGTTTATGATTTGATTGAGAATTTTTTTATTGGCAAGTGTTAAAATTTTGATGAAAGAAATATCTTAGAAAAAGAATAAAAAGTGTGTTAGAGGAAATTTTTCAAAAAATAATGTGAGATAATTTTTTAAAATATTTTAAATTTGAGCTTTAAAATAAAATAAAAAATCGATTGAATATTTTTTTTCAGAAAAAAGGCTAATTTTTTTCAAATAAAAAAGAATCAAATTGAAATTTTCTATTAGATCGGAGAATTTTTTTTTGAAATAATATGAATAAATTTAAATTTTAAAATAAAATAAAAAGTTATTTAAATATTCTTTTTTTGACACGAGCAATAAAACAGACATAGCCAAGTTTTAATTTATTTTTGCTGTCACCTTTGCTGTACGGCTATGGTATGCTTTCAAGTGTCACGTTGCTAAATTGCCTTTTTTTAGATTGATTGTAGAATTCCTTTAGCCGATTGAGAAATTTTGGAATTTTAAAATCTCTCACCTTTTTTGCCACTTCTGCGCGGGGGCCACTGGTGGTAACTTTGTACTCTATGGCTCAAAGTTACAAGTGTCTATACCGTTTATTTGGATTGTGTTATATTTGAAAATTTTATATTTGAAAATATGAAAGTTTGTATGAGAATTTTTTTATAAGAAAAAGTGATATGAAAAAATAAATTGGAATGAATTTTTTTTAAAAATAATATGAGAAAAATTCTAAAAGAAATTTAAAATTTAAATTTTGAAATAAAAAATTATTTGAATATTTTATTTTTATAAGTAAAAAAATTTAACTTTTTCAAAATAAAAATGCAAACCAAACGGAGCTTATGTTTTGTCCATTTTCCAAGTTAATTCGAAAGGAATTTAGGGTGGTGTATAGACAATTTTTTAAAAAATATTTTTACACATTTTAAAATTTTATAATTTGTATAAATAAATTTCTAAAATATATATTTATGCATTTTAATTTTTAAAAAAATTTTAATATATTTTTATTATACAATTATTATTTTAAAAAATGTAACAACAGTGTCACGCACTTAGAAATTTTGAACTAGCGGTCGCCGGGAACTTCTAGTTACGGAAGGGATTATTGGGAAATTTACCATTTTTTTTGGGTTGACCGGTTGAGTCTTTCCTCGATTTCTTTGTTTCCCTGATTCCCTCTGCTTGAAAATTCCTCTTCTTTCTTCCCTCCGTCGGAAAGACGACTAGCGATTTGACAGGACGAAGAAAGATCCACAGTTCTCCTCTATGTTTCTGCAAGAAAGACCCTGGTCAGGGTAGAAAAAGTTTTCCTCAGAAAATCGAAGTTGGGCGATCCCTCGTTTTAGCAGCGACCCTGCTGGAATTCTCCGCCAAGATAGCCCAGTAAGATTTTATTTTCTTCGTGGCATTTTTTGAATTTTGTAGCAACTTCCCTAAGATTTTTTGGGGCAAAGATATGTGAAATGTGCCTCGCAAAAGTCCCGATAGTTTTCCGATATGCATCTTGAACCTGCCAAGGTATTGCTCCTGGGAGTGGGTTGGGGCTATGGAACAGGGTAAGAGAACTTTTGCGTCTTGTTTTCCCTACTATTAATTCTGGGTACTTTCAGTTACGAAAAGATCTGATTTTTCCACTATTCATTATTTGGGATTCTGTTCATATCTATAGTA
This sequence comes from Gynochthodes officinalis, assembly GCA_020080225.1. Taxonomy (NCBI): domain Eukaryota; kingdom Viridiplantae; phylum Streptophyta; class Magnoliopsida; order Gentianales; family Rubiaceae; genus Gynochthodes; species Gynochthodes officinalis. The sequence goes on along the minus strand of CM034615.1, from coordinate 30,709,224 downwards.
AATGAATGGATTGAGTTTTTTGCTTTTTACTTTTTCATTCGACTCCCCTTCAGGCATTTTGATCTTTCAGTTGTTAATCCTTCAGTATTTTCAGTTAGAGAGCCTTGTTTTAGGTGTCATATGGGGATTCTGTTCTTTCCTTGTATTTTGCATTTCCGGAGCTGCCATGGGACAGAGATATTTTTCTCAAACTAGTTTTCTTTTTTCTTTGTGAGGGTGAAATATTTTTCTTAAAACATAATGACAAGCCATCCAGGCATGTGTTTGGTGCTGCTGTTTTGAACTGCCATTTAGCGGCTGAACTTAAAGAGTTCATTGGGTTACTCATTAATTTTAAAGTTACTGTTATCTAGGAAATTGTAGTTCATTCGGGACCTAAATATAAGCAACTTGCAAGAATTTACTAACTCAAATCACTTGCGGTGGAACTCCTATCCTGTAAATGAGAGGGAAGGTATTAAGTTGGCAGATTCTCTTTCAGCTATGAGTAAAAGCAATAGAGAGTGAACCTTTTCTTTAGAGATTTTACCAGCTGGATCATGTGAGGTCTGGTCTTATAGGGAGTACAGTCACAGACCTCCAATGATGTAGAATCAAGAAATTTGAGAAGTTCAGGCATAAATCCAGCAGCCCTAATTGCTTTTTTAGCTTCCCCTGATGTTCCCCATGGCTAAAAAGGCCACCTTCAATGCCAGTTCTTGTGCTATATTTTTCCCATAATTAAGAAAATACAGGATATGATCCAAGAACCGATGGTTTTTGGGACATGCCAAAAGAATTGGCAGAGGACAAGCAAAAACTCGTGATTCCTTTGTAAGATATAATTATGACCGAAAACCAAAAGGATATCACATTGTGAAGAGTTCTTATACTTCAATTCAAATTGGAAAAAAAAACAAAAGTGCCTATTGGCTATTGCAACCAAATCAAATGTCTACCGTGCTGGCATTCCCTTGCTGTTTATGATTGCATTTCTGACAAAGTAGAAACAGAAAAGGGAAAGGGGGGGGGGATGGTGTGGGTTGGGGTTGGTTACCTTCTGGGTATGTCTCTTTAAATCAACTTTTCCTATTATGATTTGTCTTCTTATAGACATTTGGACTTCTCTTCTATTTTGAAGTTTTGTATTCAATGTTTGGAATTTTTTTTTTTTGTTCCTATTCAATTTGCTGTAATCTTTACGTACAAAATTTATATTTTCATGCTCAATTGAAGAATTTCAGGATAACACTGTCTGAGGAAACCTTGTATCCTTCTTAGTAGCTATAAGTTGGTAACTTAGTTGGGGGTTGGATTGAAGCTCCATTTGAGTAATTTGTGGGCAATCTGACATTAAGATTTGTTAGAGCTTTACCTGAACTCATGATTGAATGAATGCGTGTGTGTGCATGCGTGCGCGCACGCATATATTTTAGCTTTTTTGGTTTTTTGAAAAAGGTCATTTTCTTGTGATGTTTGACAGGTTATGAAAAATGTTATGGAAGAGTTTCAGGATAATACTGTTCCGAGGAAACCTCGGATCCTACTTGCGACCAGTGGAAGCGTGGCTGCTATAAAGTTTGCCAACCTTTGTCACTGCTTTTGTGAATGGGCAGAAGTAAAAGCTGTAGCCACACAGGCTTCTATGCATTTCATTGATAAAACAGCACTCCCTGAAAATGTGATTCTTTATACTGATGAGGATGAATGGTCTACGTGGAAAAAAATTGGAGATAGCGTTCTGCATATTGAACTCCGTAGATGGGCTGATATTATGGTCATTGCACCTTTATCAGCAAACACACTTGGGAAGGTATAAATGTTGTGTTGTTTGTTTCTTTGATACTATGATTGACTTAGTTGCAGGTTTTACTTTTTTTAATTTTTGATTTTATTTCTTGGATGTATGATATGCGTATGCCACCTAGTTGCTGGAGTCTTTGAAAATATTTGTGCTTGTATCAGCATATAGCTCTTGATAAATTTGGGTAATGGAAGAGAATGTATTTAGCAAATGCCTTATTACCCTGCTTTGAAGTGTTTAATTAGTTGTGAAAATTCTGAAAAACTGTTTGTTATATCACTTTATGCTGATAAATAGGGAATAGAGATAAGAGCTAGAACCGAGGAAGGATATTTTTGTTCATTTACTTGTCATATCTATGAAGATCTTTTCTATTATGTTTTTTTTTCTCACCTGAAACGAGAAGTGGCTGGAAGATCAACTTTCTTCACCTTGTCTTATTCTTTGCAGTGTATATATCTCTTATACAGAGACCCTTTTTTGGAAGCACTTACATGTTTATGACCATGTTTACAGAACTTCAAAAGAACTTGGGGGAACTTTCATCTAGTCATGAGCATACTTGATTTGAAGTGTCTACTTAGATATCCGTTAACATGCTTTGAAAATTGTACTTAAATGGCAGTTAACTCTACTGATTTACACTTGTATTTTTAGTTTTTCCACTTCTTTCTCATAATGTGTTCTTGAAGTGTGTTCCCTATTTTCCTTGAGTACAAATACCAATTTGGTTATATGTTAAATGATGGTAAACATCTCTGATCAACCTCGATGATTGTAGATTACTGGGGGGTTGTGTGATAATTTGCTTACCTGCATAGTGCGAGCATGGGACTATGCTAAGCCACTTTTTGTTGCACCAGCTATGAATACCTTGATGTGGAATAACCCCTTTACAGAGCGACATCTTATTTTAATTGATGACCTTGGCATTAATCTTATCCCGCCTGTAACCAAGAAGCTGGCTTGTGGAGACTATGGAAACGGTGCAATGGCTGAACCTTCTCTCATCTTCTCAACGGTAAGGCTCTTCTTGGAATCACGAGGACAGTAAAGCAATAGCAATTAGGAGTGATTTCTACTTCATTTGCGTTTGACCATTGTTGATATGTAGTGTATGAATGTTTTTGATTCATCAAGTATATTTCAGATGTAATTTTTGTCTCATTGCAAATTTTGCAAATTGTATGGGCTCAAATAACTCATCTTCCACGATATTGCCAATATGAATAGTATATCAAAACGTATTTTTGTATTTTTTGAAATAATGATTGTGAGATAAGAGATATTTTGGTTTATTATTAGGAATTTTGGGTTTTTTTGGATAACGGGCAATTTCGAATTTCGGGATTTATTCGAAATAGTCAATAACTTGATTTTGAATAATGAAGTTAATTGCTTATTTGTTACTTTGTGTGCTGTTCTATTATTTGCCGGTGCCATTGCTAAATCTGCACAATTTCCCCTTCATGTATGGTTACCTGATGTCATGGAGGGGCCCACCCCTATTTCTGCTCTATTGGAAATTGAAAAAGTATTTTGAAAAATGTAAAAATGCATTTTGGAAGTCTACCTATAGAGGCCATAATATTATTAGTTTCATTACAATTGTCAGATCTTAAAGCTTGATTTTGAGTCAATTCCCACAAGGTGCTTAGTTTTGGTTCATGTGCTGGCAAAGTTGTGAATGTAAAATGTATTAGAAATTCCTACAAGTTAACCTATTAATCATGGTCACTTTAAACTGTGGATGACAAATGCCAAGCTGGTTCATACCTAATGATGATTATTCCATATTCACTTAAGTAGGCAACATATTTGGCTTTCGCACTTAACTTTGCTGCTGTTTCTTAATCATCAGTGCATTGAAGAGTTTTATCAATCCCAAGAATAGGGAATTTGTTGCAGTTGTCTGCCGCTGAATCTTGTCACATAAGTGTGGTAAAATGCCATTTTTCTTCTTATGTGACTCAGTTTAGCTGTGACTTACTAAGACGAGATTCAGAATCAGGAGAATTCAAACTAGACAGGATTTCATTTCTCATGGATGTGACGTTAATGAGAACAGAATCTCAAATATGAAAACGTTCTAAGAAAATATTTTCAGCAAAAGCCGGGGTTAGTGTTGAAGTTGATGTTGGGACTGGGATTATTTCTAGAGTCAAGCTCAAGGAATTGGGATAATATACAAAAATGGCTTGAAATTTGGCTCTTGTAACAATTTTAAACGGGCTTTCATTTTAACAATCTGATCTGAACTTTTGATTTGTAACAATTATGGCGCTTGTTAAAATTGATGGCGTAGGTCAGAGTCAATAACCATTAAAGTTGAAAAAAAAACAAAAAAACTCTTCGATATAAAGCATATAGTTTAAAATTTTAAAATAAATTTTTAAAAAGACAAAAAAGACAAAATTTAAAGAAAAAAATTTAATAAAATTATTTACACTATATAATAAAAAAATTTAAAATAAAAAAAAATTAAGATGAAAATTTAGTAAAATTTAAAGATAAAAATGACACAAAATTGATATAGTTTAAATTTTTTTATTAACTTTTTAAAAATTTTTTTAATAAAATTATGTAAAAGTTTGTTAAAAATTTTAATGCAAACAAACAAAAAATTATTATATGATATTTTGATTTTTAGTTTCAATTTTTTTTTTTATAGATACTTTGTTTTTTAACCTCAAATTTTTTTGTCATTTTTGTCTCTAAATTTTATTAAATTTTCATCTTTAAATTTTATTTTTTTGTTTAAAAAATTTTATTATATAGTGTAAATAATTTTATTAAATTTTTGTCTTTAAATTTTGTCTTTTTTGTCTTTTTAAAAATTTATTTTAGAATTTTAAACTATATACTTTATATCGGAGGGTTTTTTTGTCTTTTTTCTAACTTTAATGGTTGACTGGGTTGACCCACGTCATCAATTTTGACTGAGGCCATAATTGTTACAAATTGAAAAGTTCAGGTACTGTATTGTTAAAATTGAAAGGTCGGGCTAAAATTGTTAAAGTTCAAACTATTTTTGTATATTATGCCCAAGGAATTTTTAGCTCACTTTTGAGAAAAATTCAGGCCTACATCTCCAGTCATTGTAGCAGAACCAGTTTGTTGTCAGCATCTCATGCTGAAACAAGAGGGAAAACTCCATTTCAGGTTTTCATTCCTGTACTTGGCTAATCGGTTGTGTCCAAAAGGAAGCACTTGATGAATTGTGTTGTATGCTACGTTATTTGTGGAAATATATCAAGTAATTGCTTTTTGACCAAAAAAAAAAGAAAGAAAGAAAAAAATAGTTACAGCTTTTGCAATTGCCTCGTGTCATCCTAAGCTAATCAATTAAGTCATGGTGGAGATGTCAGAATTCAATTAAGTTGGTCTCGGTGATTTGAAGTAAAATTCAAGCCTCAACCAATCACACCTCAAGCTTAGCAGAAAATTATGGTGACTTTTATTATTGTTCAATTACACTTAATTTTAAACAAGCATTGTCATTGAATTATAGTTTTTTATACTCCATCTGTCAATTTTTTTTTTAATTTGATATAATTTTTTTTTAAATTATAAGATACAACGCACTTAATACGTAATTAAATTTATAATTTTATATTTTTATCCTTACTTTTTAATTTAGATTATATACTATCATTATTATAAAAGAATTTCATATAAAAAATGAACTTTTTCTTTTTAAAGACAGAGCTAATATAATTGTTTCTTTAACTGAGTAATTTTGAATTCAAAATTTTTTAGTTATAATCTCTTCCTATTCAATTCCAATCTCCCCTTTCATTTAATTATACTTAATTTTTGATGAGCATCAACTTCTGAAGAAGAGTCTTGGTATAGTGGGTAGAATTTTTGTCTATCTATTTTATCAATATTATAGCTCAACCACGCCTAATTTTGAGTTGAAAAGAGGCTAAAGAACTCAACAATTAGTCTCTAGAAGTAGAGATTGAAAGATTCAAGTTCCCTCGTAATAGCAATGTACTGTTACCTGCACTAACTTATAGTGGGTTAGTTTTGGCCCCGTTCTTTGGTCGCTTTGCACTTTGTTTTTGGAACTTATGTGCCTTGGGTCATTTTTGCCGTGTACCGCATCCCTCTTTTCTTTGCCCTAAATCTTACTTTCGACTGTTTTTTTTTTTTTTGGCTCTGTTTGGAAGTGTTGCCAACCTCTTGTGTGCCCATCATCTTTGGTCTAGTCGAGTTGGGCTGTCGATTTGGGTCGGTGGTGGTAGTGTAACCATAGATCTAGGTATGCATCACGTCTCATCAGTCCGCTGCCTTTTATTTTTGGGGTTTATGTGCGTTGGGTTGTTGGGTAGTGTTTGTAGCGGTGGCATGACCATATATCTGGTTGTGTGCCACTCTCGCTCTGTTTTTTTCTTTATTATATGGGTTGATTGTTAATGTGTTTGTGTTTTTCTAAGCCCTAAATCTTACTTTCGTCTTTTTTTTTTTTGGCTTTATTTGGAAGCGCCACCCAACCCTATACGCTCTGGTGTCACTGCTCATTGTCTTTGGTCTAGGTGAGTTAGGTTGTCGATTTAGGTTAGTGGTGGTGGTGTGACCATAGATTTGGGAGTGCATGGTGTCCTATCGGTTTGCTGCCCCTTATTTTTGAGGATTATATGCCTTGGGTTAGCTGTCCTACTTGTGTTGACTCATATTATTTATGATTTATATGCGTCCTGTAATTTACACACTCAGCTACACGTGTCATGAAATGCTTTCACATGATAGGACACGCGTTGTATATCACTTATAATTTTATAATCTCTCCTTTTGCTTAGTTCTACTAGTATATATTATTATATCTATGCTATCTTGTTTTGTACCTGTTGCTGTTAGCTTTTTGTAACCTTGAGGTAATTTTTATTTATCCTTTGATTATTGATTATTTTCTAAGTATTCAGATAGTAGTTGGTAGAGTTATGGTATACTAATATAGAATTATCTGTATGGTTGAATTAATGTATTTCTACCTTTGTAATCCAGTAATGCTAGCTTATTATTGATGTGTATGTATGTATTATTATGGATTCAGTATATTTGTTGTTGTTGAAGAAATATGATTTTATGAATCGTTAGTTGTATGTGTGCATTGTATATGTGTGAACAAATTTCATGATTAATAGCATTGAATGCATCAGCTCCATATCTTGGTTGGGCAACTTTGATGGCAAATGAACGAAAATAGAAGCCTGCTTCTATTTTTGTTTATATCTGCAACCAGGATCTTGCAATCATGGCGATCCTGAGCTTTTGATTCTTGTTTGGAATTTTGTTCAATGGCTAATATTCTCTGTGTTGTATTTGCTATGAGCTGTGTTTGTGACCAATTTCTAACAATGACGACATGTTGCGATTGTTAGGTTGTGATGATGGTACTGCGTTGAAAATTTTCGTAGCTTGGTTGGGTAACCTTGATGGCAAGTGCACCAAGAGATAAATTCTCATGGTCTCTTGGCACATCTGCCACTGGGCATTTGCAACCATGGTGAAGTTTTCAACCCTTTATCCTCGTCATAACATGAACCCTAGCTAGACAAAATTGTACAACTTATTCTAATGGTTTTGTGATTTTCAATTGTATATCTTTATTATGAATATGAGCATTCCAATTCATTGCTCAACTAGCCAATGTTAAATGTTTGCTTTACCACGTAATTCTATGATGAATTGCACTTGGTTTTTGTGTCTTGTTGTGAGCAATTTCTATTTCTTGCTAAATTTGATAGACGTACCTACATGTAATCATCATTTTCAAAAAAACAAATAAGATGAATTACATTGGTAAAGACAAAAGGAATACTGGGAAGACTTCGAACTCTTACTGCGTGTTGCACTCCCTACATTATTTAATATCAATATCTAAATCTACCTTATTGAAGTTTTTTTATTGTTTTTTTTATTTACACATGCTTCATTAACTTCACTAAAAAATAATTGGCTGTGATGGTATACATATAATTATTATGATAGTTATTGAATCCTGATTTATTAATAGGTGTATAGTTATAATCGCCTTGTCAAGTTGTATATTTAGGTTGGAATTGAACAGCAGTGCTCTTACGTATATGTTTTTGTTTCTTAGTATACAAAATTAATTTGGTAATACAAAAAAAATTACCAAAAATATTTTTAGATGAAAGTGAAGCATACTTGTCCAGAAAATAAATCATTAAAAAGCTATTAAGTGTTGAATGAAAATTTCTGCTATTTTACCTTGTGAATTGATTAGATTCAAAAGCAATTCTCTATTTTGTTTTGAATATATAAATATATATTAATTTGGTACATTGAAAAATTAATATCAACTTTTGACATTGTTTTATAGTATATTAAATTTTGAAATTGTTTTGTATTTATGATAAGGAACAAAACGTAAAACAAATATGATCTTAGGTAATCCTCTTTAGTGTTTATAGCAGTGATTACAAAACTGCAGTCCTGGTAATTTTTGTTTGCCAGTCTGACCTTACTTTTTCCCACTTGGTTGTGGTATTTATTAATGTTACTCATGCTTCTCCTATGCATTATAAAAAAGTTCCATCAGTATGATAAATCCAAATTAATCCTATTAATAATACCAAAAATGTTGCAAGGAGTAATCTGTAGTGATGTTCTTGATGAATGCTCATAGATTATGCTAATGTTCAACTAAAAATTATTTGAAAAACATTGATTATTTGACATACCAATACATTTTCACCTGTTTGGTGTTTGTATACTGCCAATATCACGTAAGTAAGATTTACATTCTTTGAATTTTTTTACAATTGAAAGGAGTACTATATTATTAGTGTGAATAGAATTGATACCGAATACAAGATAATTACATAATCTACAAAGTAGTATATTTAGTTTATTGGTGACACTGATTCATTAAAATGTTATTATTCTTTATGAACTTTCATTATATTATTTCTTGTGCTAATTTTCACTGCGCGATGGATTTTCCTATTCATAAATTAGTTAGCTAACTTATACTATGATTATCACCCCAAATACATTAATTTTAGACCTATCAATGAATTATAGTGATGAATAAGCTATCAATATTAAACATAATGATAAAAACATTTTCAAAATTCATTCAAACGAACTCGCAAGGTAGTTCACAGAAGCTTGGAGTGAAAAAAAAAAAAGAGTTGCTATTGTTGCTACCATGAGAAAATGATAGTTGATATAGATTACTAAAACTTGATTGAATTCTTAATTGAGTTTTTTTTCTTCATATTTATGATATTTATAAATGTGTGGAATAAGTGAATGTTGCATATCCTAGAACATTTTTAAAAGGGAATTTTATTCTCTTCTAAAACTAAAACCTACAGAAGAATAAAAAATGTTGAAAAAATAGGATGATTTTGTTAAGATGAAATTGATTGCAGATATTTTCTAAAGTTTGGATAGTTGTTAAATAAAAGAAGTATATAGTATTTTCATGTACAAAATGTATACTTTACTTGTGGAAAATGTATGGATTTCAATCGGTTTCAAAATAGTCCTTGGGAATTATAGTGTTATAAATAAATTGATTGTTCTAAACTTCTATTGGTTCGTTTGTTAAAGATGTTTTCAAAAATCTCATCAATACATTGATTTAATATATCTTAACAGAATTATGTGCATATTTTTTATGCTCTATGAACACCATTTTTTTAACCAAAGAAGAGGAGAAAAACATAAGAGTATTATTACATTGGTTACAAATTCTTATTTGTTCAGAAAGAAAAAGAAAAGCTTGAATATGATACTGTTACGTTCAAAAGTGATTGACAGATGATGACATTGCCTTTTTTTTTTATTAAGTATAAAGCGTTGAGCAATTTGTGTATAAATCTTGAAAATATTATGCAATTAACGTCTAAATTATTGTATATATTTTTTTCCCCTCTAAAGAAATATTTTGTGAACAATGTAAATATAATATGTGTTAGACAAAGCATAGAAAAATGAAATGTCCACTATTATTTTTACTCTATTTATAAAAGTAAGACATATGGTGAATAGTGATCACTACTGTTATAAGTTGTTTAAAGTATGTTTGATTTTTAAACCAATTATAGCAGTACTGGAATCATTATCACTGTGTACATATTAATGTGTTTGAATAGCCTTCAGTTTAATGAACAATATGTAATAATTATACTTAATGTTACCTAAAATGTAAACAATAGGTTTTATGTGATATTTGTAGACCTCCTGTGTTAATTAGTTAAAGAATAAATAAATTATTGCTATCATAACATGGTTTTGATTTGGGCTCACCATTTGTATATAAATGAGGACATCAACGATTTTTTTTTTTCCAATCGTACAAAAAAAGAAAAAAACCTTTGTTTGAGTGTAGTTATATAAAGATAAAGCAACTATTAGTATTGAATCAAATACTAATTACAATACGTTAAACAGTGACAATTATGCAACTTGAAATATTTTAAATTTAAGCATATGATAATACAAAATTTAGGGAAACCAATTCCCCACATTTACTTTTCTGTACTTATGGCTTTCTCTCAAATAGCAAAACAACTTTTAATATAATAAATGATGAAAGAGCTACGTTAATGCTCTCTTGTTGCTATTTGTTAATAGCATAACATCATATGAATTTGTGGTTCAACAAATGTTATTTTCTTGTTGCTATTTGTTTCCCGTTCTAAATTTAAATATGTCTATGATTCGACAAATATCACCCTAGTTGTACATCTTTCTATGTATACCATCAACTAGAGTATCGTTTTCTATAGTACATTTGCTTTCCCCATTTGCAACACTACTATAAACATGGATAAAATGATGATTTAGTTTCATGATCTAAGCAATCCTAATTTTGAACGAAAAAATTAACATTGTGCAATTGTTTGTTATTAGTTATGAACTAGCAACTATGCTTATGTTTAGTATTTTAGGAATTAATGTACCAATTTCTTGTGTTTTTTTTTTCCTCTTGAAACATAGATTGTTGAAATAACTTTTAATTTCGATGGTTTTTTTTATAGAAATTGCTAGATTTATCATAATATATAGGAATATTTGTAAGTATATGTGGCGGTGTGAAGTTGATAACATTTGTTATTTGGTGAGGAACCCTGATGGAAGGCGAATTGAAATCGATAATGATTATGCGTTTTATACCCACTTGCAATTGGGATTCTGCAGCTATAATGATGTCATCTCCTTCCTTGCCTCATCTTACAAAACATATTATTTGACTATTTTTAATGAACTTATTTGGTTCTTGACTATGATCAATTTACTATGATCAATTTACATGCTAATTCAATAATAGTTATTTGTTATATGTTTTGTAATTTAGTTCTTTAGTAAAAAATAGTTTCGAGAAAAAAGGTGCTATTATGAATTACTTGCTAGGAACATGTAATAGCATACTTTAATCTCCACATAACTTAAAATACCAAATGATATATTCAAATCTTCCCACTACAAGGGTTAGTTAATTTTATACACATATTCATACTTGAAGGACCATTACATAAGTAACCCATATAATATCCTTTGTTTACCAACATAATAATCCTACTAATCTAAAATGATCTAACAATTGTACTAATTGCCTCAAAAATATTCTCCTTGTGTAAGCATTGTTGAATCCAAATTGATATCACTTCATGAATAATGATATTTGCATATATTAGCCAAATAATGTGATTGTTTTGTGTCTATTGTTTTTAATTGATTATTACAGTGCATAGTACAATAGCATCCTATATAGGCAAGTTCCAATTATTTTTTCCCAATAAAATACAAATGTTGGGCTCACATAGTCTAGCTGTTCAGAGGTAAGCCTTCTCATCTTATCCGCCAATTTTAATTATTATAGATTCATTTAGTGTGTAATTAATTATATTTACTATTTGATTAGTTGTACTATTTGTGTACTTGAATAGCTATGTATTATTTCCAATGCATGTGTTAGATGCTATAGCTAATGTGATTTGTGCATAAGTTAGCAAAAATTGTGTTCCTTTCTGTCTTAGATTGTTACTACATTGCTTTTGAAAAACACCTAATCTCAAACAAAAAACTAAAATTGTTTGATAGTAGAGTAAAAATGTCTTCAACACCATGTAAATGGAAATACAATTTTGTTGAAGAAGGTAGGAGAGACAAAAATGAATGCTATAATGACCAATTGGAAAAATTGCACCAATTCCAAAATGCAACATCAAGTGTACACTTGGAAACACAATTAACTACAAGCCAGTTAGATACACTAACACCAAATGTGTTAAACCCACTAAATTTATGCACTAATAATAACATGAATAGGTCTACAATTGTTGATCTTCTTTAGTGTATAGTTAGTGCTCCTAATTTGTTACCTAATGTCCCAAATTGTAAGTTTTGTGGTGCAAAGCGCTTTTATTTAGAACCACCCACATTTTATTGTTCGTCAGGAGAGATAAAAGCAGTAGAAATAGAAATGCCCCATGTAATTAAGTAATTTATATGTTGGCTAGTTTGAAGAAGCAAACGATTTTCAAAATTGCATACGTAATTATAATAATATATTTATATTTACAGCAATGAGTGTACGTTACGTTAAATTATTAGCAAAAAAGATGTAGTGGTATTTATACATTTCGAGCACAAGGTCTGGTTTATCATTTTATGAACCAATTTGTTCTAAGAAATAATGAAAAACCTCAAAATCTCCAATTATATATTTTTGGTACTGAACATGAAATTGCTAATCGTATGTGTATTAGTTCAAAATTTAAGGAAAGTTGGGTAACAAAATTGACGGATATACTAAAAATCAATCCTTATGCTATTTTATTTCAAAATCTAGAAAGTTTTGGCAACTTAGATGAATAAAAATCCTGTTGTAGTTAGATCCTATGTGTGACCAGCGTGTTTTTAACGAACCAAGTGTATCACAAGTTGTTGGGATGTGGTTAGACCTCAGTAAGACATATGAAAATACAAGTAAACAAATCCAAGTCTATACAAAAAATAATCACACCTAGCTAATCAAACACTATTTTGGTTGTTATGACCCTATGCAATATCTATTGATAAATTGAACAATTAAACCTAAAAAGAGAAAACAACCTCGTAGAAGAATATGCCCTGGTCAATTAGACTGACATTGAAAATATTCAAATGTTACAGATTTTAGAATTCGAAAATGAAGGTAAGTTTAGTCTTCCTCATTAACTATTCAAACACTCCCTTCTATTAATATTTTAGATAGATAACATTTGTTTACCCTATTTATTTATGTAGGCACAAAATGTCAGAAACCTAATAAATCATTTATGTTATGCCACGAATATTATTGTTACAAATTACAAATAAGATAAAATGACAAATCATGTTTACTGCATATTAGAAGATTATTACAACAATATGTGGTCGATATTTATATTAAAATCGAAACATCAAGATTAGAATTTTTCCGAAATGAAGAATTACAACGTAAATCACGAAGTGATATATATCGTAATGTATTACAGAGTGTTTATCAAGGATGTGAACGAGACATTGATATTAGTAAACTTATTATAGTACCTACACCATTTATTGGAGGCCCTAGAGATATGCGAAAAAGGGTATATAGATGCTATAACTTTGGTACAACGCTACAAAAATTTTGACACTTTTTTAACAATGATCACTAACCCCAATTAGCTTGAAATCAAAACATAGTGTTTACTTTTTGATGAAGTACAAAATAGACCAGATTTAATAGTTAGAGTATTTTGTGTAAACTTGAACTATTAAAAAACAAACTATTGATAAAAAAGATTTTTTGAGAAGTTGCTACTTATACTTATGTAATAGAATTTTAAAAAAGAAGTTTGCCTCATGTTCATTTTTTATTAATTCTTAAGCAATCATCTAAAATTTTCTCTTCTGAAGCTATTGATCGAATTGTTTGTGCAGAATTGCCTAATCCTAATGCCAATCCATATTTATTTTCTTTAGTAGTCAAACATATGATGAATGGACTTTGTGGTATTCTTGATCCAACATGCCCTTCTATGAAAAGAGACAAAGGTTGTAAATTTAATTACCATAAAGAATTCTTAGAATTACTAAATGAGGAATTGATTCATATCCAATGTATTGACATAGAAATGATAATTGATTTGTTATAATAAAATGTTCAAAACTTGATAATTGTTGGGTAGTATCATATAATCCATATCTTTTAACTAAATTTGATTGCCACATCAATGTAGAAATTTGTTCAACTATCCAAGTTATAAAATAAATTTACAAATATATATATAAAGGACATGATAAAATTTTATATACACTGATTGCAGATGAAATGGATTTTATATAGTTGAGGAAATTAAAAACTTCCAATGTGAAGGATGGATTTCATTGTCAAAAACAATTTGGCGAATTTTTAAATTCAATCTAAATCATATATATCCATCTATAATCTCTTTTCCAATTCATTTAGAAAACAAACAATCTATAACATTCCTAGCAACCAATCATTAGAAAATATTCTTCGTAATCTTGGAGCTTGAAAAACTATGTTAACAAAAACTTTTATATGAATAAATACAATGATGATGCTAAAATTTTAAATTATTTATATGTAGAATTCTCTCAATATTTTACATGGCGTAATGATTCCAAAGAATGGACATTAAATCGACAACAAAAATGTCGGTCCTGTTATTAGTTGTTACTCGTCTAAAAGTGAAAAGTATTATTAAGATTACTATTAATGCATGTTAGAAAACCAACTTTTGTAGACTTAAAAACAGTTATTGGAAGAATTTATAACACATATAGAGAAGTCATACAAATATTAGAATTAATCCAAGAAGATGACACTAGCGAAATTTGTCCCCAAGAAGCTTCTGCTTATCTCATGCCTTTTACTTTACGACAACTATTTGCTACTATATTAGTTTATTGCAATCCAAAAAATTTAAAAAATTTATGGTTAAAATTTGAAGAGTTTTTATCCAAATATTTTAAATGCGATAAGTCTCTTAATAGAAATCGTATTCAACATAAAGTGTTAGATTTATTGCATATCATTTGCATCCAATGGGGAAAAACTTCAAGACTTTTTTTCCTATTAATAGTGATATAGAAATTGATTCTCAAGATAGTTTAATAAGAGAATTACAAATTGAACAATAAATATGTGTTCCTTTAAAAGACCTTCTAGCTATTCAACAATTGAATGAAGCACAAAAGTTTGCTTATGATTGGATATTAACAATCTACCAAAGGCATTTTTTATAGATGGACCAAGAGGTAGTGGAAAAATTTTGTATATAAATGTTTACTTGTTATAATAAGATCTATTGGTTGTATTGCTCTTGCCACAGCCATTTCAGGACTAGCTGCTTCTTTACTTCCAGGGGGACGTACATCACATTCACGATATAAAATATCTCTAGACAAAAATGAATATCAATCATGTAGTGTTAATAAACAAAGTATGTTTATTGAAAAATTTGACTAAATGTTGAAATATATGATGAACTGTGATGCAATCTTCAATGATAAAGTTGTAGTATTTAGTGGTGATTTCTATCAAACCTTACCTATTGTTCCAAAAGGAACAAAAGATGATATCATAAATGCATTAAATATTGCATCACCTTTGTAGGATCAATTTGAAAACTTAAAGTTACGATAGAATATGTGAGCACTGACTGATTATAATTTTTCAAAAAACTTATTAAGAGTAGGTAACGGACTTGAACAATCAAATGAGACAAATGAAATTGAAATCCCATCAAAAGCATATATAAAATTGGTTGATGATGTTACTTATATATCTGAGACATTTTGTGTTTTAGTCAAGTATGATTATAAAAATAAATGAAATACTAATGACTGGAAATAAGAAATCTTTTGAAGTAACTATAAATATCTATATGACAATAAACAATACAACAATTGATATTTTAACCTTATAGGTCCATGGAGAATCGATACATCATGTTAAAAGATCTTACACCGACTACTAAAAATTGGTTTATCAAAATTTTGGTGGCAAAAAAACCTCCCATTCGACTAATGAGGTGGAAATAACACAACAACGACTTGTTTTTTTTTATGAACAAGAGGTAAGAAAAAAGATTATGACCAAATATCAATAATTTTGCTTATCTTTTGAAAAATTTACTACAAATTTTGTATTTATAGATAGCACACAACAATAATACCGTGTATCATCTTATTAGATATGATAATGAACCCCTTAACCTAGACGATTAGCGGTAGATAAAAGTAAGTACAACATAAGTATGGTGGGCATCCCCACATTATATAATAACTATAATAATAATAATAATAATGAAACATAACACCCTCCCTCAAGTTGAGGCATATATATCAACCATGTCCAATTTGTTACAAATAAATTGAACCTGAGATCCCTGTAAGAATTTAGTAAACAAGTCTGCTAATTGATCTCTGATACAAACATGAGATAGAGTAATGTTGTCACGAATCAACTCCCGCCCGACAAAATGACAATCAATTTCAATATGTTTCGTCCTCTCATAAAAGACAGGATTCACAATAAATGAAAGGCATAGAGTTAGAGCGAAATGTGCAAGTGGTTGCTCTTGGCTGTGCTATGCATCAATGAACAGTGACAAGAAGTCCAGTGATCTGATTGTAAGAACATATGTGGATGAACATGAGAATTGTTACCATGTACAGAAAAATAGGTTTTTGACTTCAAAATGGCTAGCATTAAGGTATGAAGAGAGAGTTAGATCAAACATGGACATCCCTATAAGAGAGATAAGGCAGACTGTGGATGAAGATCATGAGGCCTCGATTTCCAAAGTGGTAGCCTACAGGGCTAGGAAAGGGCCAAAGAAGCAATTGTCGGATCTGCAAGTGATCAATATGCTAAGGTTTGGGAATATTGTGTGAAATCAAGAGGACACACCCCAATTCAACAATGGTGGTTGAACATACTCCGTTTCGAAACTCGAATGGTAAGTGTGTCTTCATGAGGCTATATTGCTGTTTAGGTCCATTGAAAGAAGGGTTTAAGCATTGCCGACCAGTGATTGGGCTTGATGGTTGTCACATAAGAAGTGTGTACCCAAGGCAATTGTTGACTGCAGTAGGAGTTGATCCCAATAATGGATGGTGGCCAATTGCATGGGCTGTTGTTGAGAAGGAGGCTACTCTACAATGGAAGTGGTTCATATCCCTCCTGATCGAAGACAATGGGATTCAGAATCAGTTTGCATATAATTCATTTCAGATCAACAAAAGGTGTATGATTCTTGTTCAATACATGTGTAATGTAAAATCCAAAAAACACTTTCTTCTTTACTTATTTGTACCGTTTGACATGCAGGGTTTAGACAGGGCTCTTACTGACCTTCTACCAAATTTGAAGCACAAATACGGCATACAACACATGTACTGCAACTTCAAGAAACATCATCCAGGCAAAGAGCTGAAAAACATGCTCTGGAACATTGCTCGGAGTGCTAATATGGAACACTTTAATAAGACAATGAAGGAGCTAGAGGACTATGACAGTAACACATTTGCCTGGGTCAAGAAGGTTTATCAACCAATATTCAAAATATTGGTGTAAGGCTTTTTTTCCTCCCATCCTTAAAATGAGATTTGCTCACTAATAATCTTTGTGAATCATTTAATTCCTACATATTAGATGCTAGGGATAGGCCCATCATATCCCTTATGAAGAGTACAAGGGAGATGGTAATGGAGAGAATTCAAAAGAGAAAAAAAGCTATGGCTAGGTATAACCACCAAACAGGTCCCTTGATTAGGAAAATAGTGGAAGACAGGGTTAAAGAGTCATTTGCATGGAAAAAAACCTATAATGAGGTTGATGGATATCAAGTTATGGGTCCTAGAGGTGCACAATTTGCTGTTGATATAAGATTAAGAGATTGCACATGTGGGCTGTGGTCTATTTCTGGAATACCATGCTGTCACGGGATAGTAGCTTTAAATCAACATGGGTTGGATGTACATGGCTGTATAGATGCTGTGTATAACAGGGATTTATTTAATCAAGTGTACCAAAACGTGTTGTATCAAATTAGTGGGAAGGATGTATGGCCACCGAGTAACATGGCCGTTCCCTTAGATCCCCCTGTTGCTTGTGTTCAGCCAGGAAGGCCCAAGAAAGTTAGAAGAAGGGATGTAACAGAGGGTAAAAATCATGGTAGGAAGTTGGCAAAGGTTGTCACGATCCATTACAGAAAGTGTGGACAAATTAGCCACAATGCATCAACTTGCAGATCTGCTGGAATGGCAAATGATGGTGGATCTAGCAGTAATCAGCGAAGGCCAACAAGAAGGAAGACAACAGTCGTGGGTGAAGGAACTTCTGAACACCCATAAATGAATTCCCAAGCAGATCTATCCCAGACAACATCAGCAATAGACCAGATTTCATCACCAACTCAGCCCCTCAGGAAATCTCCACGGAAGAAATCAACCATAGTCCCAATTCCAACAGCACCTAACCCATAAGAAGATCCGTGCGCAACTTGACAGATGCAGACAAATCCAGAATTAATGAAAACTACGCCTGGCTTGAGAAGACAATCCCTTATACTGTGGGACGATGGAAAAGAGGAGGAGGAACTTCGTCTGGTAGAGGCCAACGAATGTGGGGCAGAACAACTCAATGACTAAATGGGACCAGCAGAACAACTCAGTGATGCTCTGGACTACTTTATTTTTGTAGTGCTTATTAGTGGGGGACCAGCACCTTTGTATTAAATATTAGTAGGCAAAACTTGGTGGTTGATGAATGGTTTGTCAACATTATTATTGTGTTTTGCACTTTTCATCTTTTGTCCTTAGCGTGCAACTTCAGACATCAATTAGTGTGGATATTTTGGATGACTAGAATATTAGTATATCTTGGACGCACAAATTGCTTGGTTTCTACACATGGTTTTTCAATGAATGGAAGTTTTATTTTTAACTTCTTTTTTAGTTCATGCTAAGTGAGCAACTCTCGCATGGCCATCACTTTTATCTGGTTCATGCTAATTGATTGCGACATGAATGGAAATCAGCCACTGAATGTGACATGAACAATTTCGCATTGCCCATTTAACTACCGCATGGCCATTACTTTTTTCTTTTCAGCAAATTGAAACATTGAATGCGACATGAACAACTTGAGGTCATCATTTTCACACAAACTATACCATTTTACCACAGCTCAATATACAAATGACTGAACCGAGGTTTCCTCACAGCACAACAACTACTTCAGTTAATCTAAATTTGCTACATGAAAACACACAAATTTCACCACTTGAAGTCCAGTTCTCACACGTGATGTACTGCCTACAATTCATCTAATTCCATCAATTTTTCAGCTGGAATGCTCAGTCAGTAGTCACTTTTCATAACACATCTAGTAAAAAAACAGCTGCAATCATACATATAATTAGCCACCCTACAACAACAATTTTCGTCTTCTTCAGTTGTTTTGCTTCTAACTTTTTCAATTTATCTTCCAATCGGGCTGCTCTGGATTAATGTTTGCTAGCCAGCACCTTCATTTTCTCCAACTCACTTTCAAGTCCAGCCAATCTTCGTAGCAAACTGGGAATTATATTCACAGCTCTATTACACATAGGAGGATCAACCCATTCCCAAAATCCACATCCTTGCCCCTAATAATCAATTGCTTCCAGAGAATTAGTGAGCCATTCACATTAACATAATCATCAATTAATACAATTTTATTCTCATCTTCGGCATTGGGCAAGCAAGAAATCGTCGCCCAGGATTCCTATCTGTCCAGGAGGTACAAATCAGAGCTACGATCCTGTAATGGCATTTGGACACTTCATTTCGTTGAAGACGGTTTATCATCGTATCCCTTTCCAAACCAGATGTGGAAGCCATAGAAGAGGTGGAAGGGATGACAACGATGGAAATGGTGGATGAGGAAGACCAGTGCTGTTATATTTGCGTGGACTGACATTTTTACCCCTAAAAAACCACGTGAACTGCTCATAGAAGCTCTGCCGTTTGGCTTTAACGTGTCTAATTAACAAAATGACCACGGGTATCCGGTTTTTAGGAGTTGGATGGTTATTTTAGTTGAATGGCTATAAGTATACGATTTCAAAAGTTGAGTGGCCTCCATGGTCGTTTGCCCTAATATATATATATATATATATATATATATATATATATATATATATATATATATATATATATTGTTTTATCTACATTTACATGTGCCTAAATTTCTTATATTAAAAAACTTATCGCTAAATATTGCCTCCTACACGTTTTTATTTCCCAACAAAAAAACATTATTTACAAATAACTAAGTAAAATATATATCAATAAATCAAATTATTAAAATACTAATATAATATTCCATTCAAATAAATAACAATCAACAATTTATTACATATTAGCATATAAATAATCATTATATAATCAAATTTATATCCAAGTATATGTTAGACAACCATAAAGTTTTGTTGCCACATTGTACACGTTTTGCATCTGTAAAACACTAACTGCAATGACTCATTCATACATATTTAAAAACTTATTTCCAACTAACACGTAATCCAATATTTTAAACATATATACTTAACACATTTCATATTCTCATACAATAACAACACATAAAATCTAGATCAACACCAATTATGGATTTGAATAAAAAAAAATGTCCACGTATACTACAAAATTACACATGGCATACAATAAAAACATAAAGATAATTTCTTTAGCTATATATATTCATATTAATTGTATCAATCCTTTACTAACGAACAGATAACCAAAATCACTCCTCCTATCAACATTTTAGAACCTTACAAAAATAATATTCATAAGAAATTCAATGGACATAAATTAGTCTTGCATGTGTTTCGATTGTGGTCAATGTTATTACAATGGCATGTTTGAATAAGAAGTAGATGAAATTTTTAAACGTTTTCTCTCCAATCCAACCTGGAACATTGTGTTACATGAAGTGTTAACAATAGACTGGAAACTTGTCATTTTGAGAGATTATGTAGTTGATATCAAAACAAGTATGAATCTCAACAAGTAAAAAATAGTGACGTATAAACTTTGTAAGATGTTTGCTACCCTTATGTAGATTTTAATACGTGTGTTCTACTACTAAATTGCATATAAATACATATGTTTTGTTATTAAACTTTTACAGTAGTAATTACTTTCCTTTTTATCAAAATACTCTATACCCCCTTATTACTACCTTTTATTTTCTTATGTGTATCACAAATCAGAATAAAAATAGATAGACTTAGTAAAAAAAAAATTACAATCACAAACTCATTTATTTATTATAATCACACATTATACACTATTTTCACTCACTTGTATTATATATTTTATAATAATTCTAAACTGATTACTAACAAACGAGAACATACAAAAATATTACTAAATTCACCATTTAACACGCATTAATAGACAATATTATGTTATAATAAGACAAAATTATTTCTTAATCAACATTATCCATTGATATATTACCACTAGGCAATTCTATACTCATGTGATTAACTCCAAATATCTCAAGATAATTGACTATTTTTTCAATTCTTGTTAATTCAGGTCTAGTTCTCAACATTTCAAATAACATTAACAACCATTCTTGTTGAGAAAAAAATGCGTCAGCAACGAGTGCAATTCATATTTCGTACCTACATATCTTTTGGTCAAAATTTGATCAATTTCATAATTACTCCATAATAGATTAATATGATCATTTGCACTTGGTACAGCAGAGATCTAATCATCAAAAATCTATTATTAGCCCATTTAGCTTCTCAAAATTACTTTAATAATAATTAGTATATCATACCTATATAAAGTAATCAAAAAATAAACATTTAAACCTCGATAGTTATTGTCCGTTTCATTCTCGTATAATGATCGATTAAAACTCATTACAAAAATTTCAACAATAGCATACCTAATCCTAATTATAAAATAAAATTTACAACATCTTACATAACAAAAACAAATCACAATGAAAATGCCTATATATAACCAACAAACAAGTGTTCAGGAACTACTATATAAGCTTTGTATGAATACACACGGCAATCCCAAACTAATCAATCTACCATGACTCATTGTTAGAATTGTAAATCATCTCATAGCAATTTGGATGTAATCTACATGAATAGAAAAGACACATATATGTTACAACTAAAGTGAATGAAGCTCCATATGTTACTTACGTGTTGTGTAAGTACACAACATAAAAAGCCATGTGTCAATTACTATGACACATTATTTTCTCTTTACTTCTATTTAAAGACTGTGTAGTTCATTCGGGATTTAAGGTTGCCCATTCAGCTTTTTTGATTGCTATCACTACATTATACTATTATTGGTTTTTGTTCATTTCCACTTAGATGCCTCTAAAAATTGCAGGAGGTAAAGTAATCTTTCTACAATATTAATACAGAGATTTAACTGACTTATTCTATCAACTATAAACTAAATATTCTAATTTGAACTCTTGTAGGAGATGGATAAGCAACCGAGTAATGATCGCCGACCTCTGTCCTACCAAGAGTAGTTGGAACACCATTTTGACTTTGGGTTCCTCTAGTCCCAAGAGAAAGAGGTCGAGTAATGCAAATGTTGGTGCACATATTGATACCCAAATCAAGTAGTAATGGGATTCAATCAATAAAGAAGAGCATTAAGTAGAAATCTGGAACATGCTCAAGAAGAAATATATAATTTGTGCAAAACTAACAGAAACTTACAAATACAATTACATGAACAAGAAAATAGAATGCATGCCTTGCAATAGAGAAATCAAATACGAGAAAGTGAAGTCGAACATGAAATGCAAGGACCTGTATTTGGAGGACCGCAGATAGAAGGCAAGTCTTCAAGTGTAAATAACTAAAAAGTTAAGATAAAATATTAGGCTATATTTATAACGCTTCATGTATCTCTCTTCTGTACAAACTACAAGTTAATTATCATCATCCTTGTTATATCTTATATCACAATATGTTAATTTTAAGATATGTTGTTAAATTTATTTGAATTTGTTCCCAAAAAAAAAGAAAAAAAAAGAAAAACCATTCTCATAAAAAAATTATGAAATATTGTTATTCTCATTAGTAATGCATAAAATATTGTTTCCATTCATAACAAATTAGCCATCGAAATTAGTACGGATTACCAACCACTTGGATTGCACGACTTGCGGTCCTCGCTAAGTGGTAACTAGTTTAAATACCATATTTAAAATTCACTAGCCAAGAAATTGAATAAAAGTATAACCTTGTTCTTAAAAAACAAAAAGTTTATTTTCAATTTTTTTAAATAAAAAAAGTTTAGTTTTAACTTTTTTCTATATACCTTATTAATAATAGCAATGTATGACTTAAAATTAAAATTTAAGAATAAAATTAAAAAATAGTATATCTAATAGTATATTAAAAATGTTGTAAAAAGAATTATATCTAATGAAAATAAACTTTTTTTTTCTAACACAGGAGTAGAAGATATAGCTTTATTTAGTTTTAAAGTTACATCAACATTAAAGAATCAAAGTTGTGCATTAATTTGCTCCTTTTAACTCTCAAATTAAAAATATTAGTTTTAAACCCAACTCAAAAATTCAATCCAATCAATTCACTATTTTTAATCCATTAGGTTGGGTCAAATAGGACACATGTCATATGAGTTATGAATTGAATAATAATTTATAATTTTATAGGTTGGGTTGGGTTAATACCAATTTAATCTAATGAATTAAAATTATTAATTTTAAAAATTAAAGAAGCGGCCCCCCGCTATTGGACTACCACCTGCAGTAGTTTGCTAGCCAGACTCCAACTAAATTCTGGCCAAGTTATCGAAATTCGGTTGTCTAATCGCAAGCGATAGGTGGCCTACCGCCTCTTTAATGTTTAAAAGTTAATAAATTTAAGTCGTTGTGTCAAACTAGATTTAACCCAATCCAAATCTGACACAGCCTAGATCTAACTTGTAATTATATAAATTGGCTTAAATCACAACCTGTAAAATTACAACTCGAAAGTAACCCAACTAATAAGTGACCTCACCCAACATTTGCCACCCCTATGACATACCATCTAGGCAAATTATTGGCCAAATAATAAGCACTCAATCCAACTGTGTAATATATTAGTTCCACACGATGTTGTCAGAACTATATCAAAGTGTGAACCACTGAAATCAAAAGGGCATAGGTTTACTGGTCAAATAAGTAATAAAAATTAGATGACATCATTATGATGTAATAAATACAAAATACTTCCTCTGTTCCAAAAAAAGAGTCCACTTTGATTAAGATACAATTTTTTATTAGTTATTAGGTAAAACTCATTTAATACACTATTAAATGTATAATTTTACATTTTTATATTTACTTTTTAATTTTGAGTATACATAATTGTTATTAGTAAGGATATTTTAGGAATTTGGTTTAAAAGTGAAATCTTTTTTTGGGACAAGAAAAAGTTTTTAAAGTGGACTCTTTTTTTGTAATAAATATTAATACTACTATACAAATATACTAGAGATAAATTATTCATTTTTTTAGTGTAGTTAAATTTAAAATTTATGCAAAGGCATGAAATTCTAAGTGCATAATTGAATAATTTTATAAAAAATAGTATAAAAAATATTTTAAGTAAAGAATGAGTTAAAAATTATGAGGATTCTCTTGTATAAATATTTGAAATATTCAATTTTAAAAAATTAAAAACTTTATATGTAAACAACTCAAAATGTTCGCATAAAAAGTAATAAAAATGAGTTCTATGAAAGCTCAAACTATAATTTTTTAAAAAGTAAAGTTATTTTCTATACAAAGGAAACTACTGATCTAGTCAAATTCAGGTCGAATTTGATTTTGACCATTTAAACTAGATCAGGACTGAGTTTTTTACATTCGATTTTTATGCGAAACCAAGATTGGACCCACGACTAGTTTCTGGTTTGGTTCAGTTTTAGCTATATTGGTTTCACAAAATTAGGGATAGTAAATAGGTGAATTTAGTCATTTTGTAAATTAGGTTAAGTGTACCGTGTAGTTTGATAGGTGTTGGTGGAATGCTAAATTTGGATTAAGTTAGAGTTACATTGGGTTCAATCCATCTAATCTATTAAATTGTCCCCTAGGGCTTGGCTCAGCGATTCTCCAGAGATAATCACCAGAAAGAGGTATATGGGTTAAATCTCAGCAACGTCATCGGGTATTTTTTAGTCCCACACCTGCCGAGTGGATCACTTAGCCTTATGATGTAGAAAAAAAACTATTAAATTAAATTAAAAATTCAAAAAAATTAATAAGTGACAAATTAATAGGTGTCGTTTGACTGTCATGAATGTCTATTAATTTTTGTGTTTTAAAATTTGATTTAAATGATGGGTTAAATGGGTTTAATACAATCCAGCTCGCTAATTAAAGTTATTGTTCAACTTATAACCTAACCCAACAAATTAAAAATATTAAAAAAGATTTTGGGTTACATTTATTTTTGACAAACCTAACTATATATAAAGCTTTAGGTTAATATTCCAACTTCACACAGGTCACATTGAAACAAGATCCGACTGGTCGAATTTCTAAATTTCTAAATTTCTAATAATTGATAATGAAGATTCAAAATGAGGGTCTGTTTTTTTTTTTTTTTCCAAATCGAACCTTCCACTACCCGTAGGGTTTTGGAACGTCCTCTTTACACACTCGCACCATTTATCATTTGTTTGATCAGCCAACCGGTCGGAGTCTCTCACTCTCCGCTCTGATCTAAACGGTCCTTTTCTTTCTCACGAAATCACACACCGGCCTTTCTCTCTACAACACACATCTCACTTTTTTCCCCCCTCTTCTACTGCAATAACAACAAACAATGGCTGTGAAACCAAACAAAGCTGCCAAGAAGATAGCGTACGACAAAAAGATATGCAAACTTTTGGACGATTACCATCAAATCCTGATCGTCGCAGCTGACAACGTTGGATCAACTCAGATGCAGAATATTCGCAAAGGTTTACGTGGAGATTCTATTATTCTCATGGGAAAGAATACTATGATGAAGAGGTCTGTGAGGATTCATGCTGAAAAGACTGGCAATAAAGCTTTTCTTAGTCTCATACCCCTCCTTGTTGTAAGTATGATGTCTTGTCAATGTATAAAAATTAGACCTTTTTTCTTATTTTGCTTAGATGTACGATGATCGTGATGAGCCCCTTGTTCGTTAGTTTAGAAGAGGATTTTCAGTTTTCGGGTTTCAAGGTTTAGTGATTTTCATAGAACGATTGTGGGGTTTGTAAAATTTTTAACATTTAACATTTTACTATTCATTGTATTGTCCAACGTTTAAACCCTTTTGTTTGATGTATGAAGATAATGACTATGCTGTCGATTGCTGTCAAATTTTAGGAATTTTTTCATCGGTAGAGGATTTTAAAATTTTGGGTTGTCGAGATTTGTTGATTTTGATATAATCACATGGGGATTAGTTGGGAAAGATGGTGAGCATTTCTTGTTCTTGTTGGATATTTTATCTTCATTCTGGTTTTTATTATTATTTATTTATTTATTCTTGGGTTCTGAGATTTGTTAATTTTGATATAATCATGTATGTGGGTGCAGACGGTGCTGAGGATTTTTTGGTTCTTATTGGACATGTGATAGATGTATTGAAGTTGCTATCTTTCTGGGAAAATTTATTGTTTGGTTTAAAAGGGGATATAAGGTTTTGGGTTTTTAAACATTTGTTCATTTGATAGGATCATCATTGTGTTTGGTGGCAAGTATGGAAACTTGTGTCACTTTATATCTTTTCATTGATAGATGTTTATGAACTGGTGATTTTGCTCTAATCCTGAACTTTAAATTATTTTTTGAGATTTGATATAACGATGTTTGTTATATGATTTGGGAATTTTTATTTGATTTCATTTATTATTATTTTTTTTAACAGGGTAATGTGGGATTGATATTCACGAAGGGTGATTTGAAGGAAGTGAGTGAGGAGGTCGCAAAGTACAAGGTAATTTGGCACCCATGGTATTGCTTGGAAATGTTGAACCTTTTTTTGCCCTTTATTATTATTATTTTTTTGACTTTCGTCATTTTATATTTTTGTTGAGTTTTGAATTTTGATGCTTGAGTTTGTGGTTGATAAAAAATTATTTATGTTGAATGTACTGGGATAATAACTCCAGTAGCGGCATATTAGTTGAAGTTGAAACATATATCTTATGTTTTGACCATACAAGTCTAATTGCCAACGAGTTTGTTTAAAAATACTTGTGACACTTAATTGGGACTAAACATGTAATGTTACCATTTATGTTTCTTATAAAAACCTTTGACTGCTTTTGCGCTTTGATTCTTGTAAATTTTGGTAGCAATTGAGATAATTTGATCATGAAACATTATAAAATGCGAGTAGACAATTTTAATATCCAATAGTCTAGATGAGGGCTTTTCTATCTTGGATTTGTTAAGTAGCATCTGTGATGCCTTTTTGTGTGTCTAAAATCAATAGTATTTGCTGAAAAACGTAGAACTGCTATGCTTAACAGAATTGGAATTTCTTGAGATATCTGTAATGGCAATTAATTAATTGATCAAAATAATAGGGGTGCAGTCTATTTCTGCTTAGACAGTCTTCAAAGGAAATTGCCAGTTATTGCTAATTTATTGCATATAACTTGCTATGGGCAAAAAATGAACAGATTTTTCCATCATATTTTTTCTGCCATTGTTAAGCAGTGAAACATAGAGATAAAGTAGAACATTTTCTCGACTTTAAGTGTTTAACAGTTGTAATTTGGATTTCTCTTTGTGATGTTTTGGCTACTAATTGTATTTCGACTACTAGTCATGTTGCCGTGTTGCAAAAACAGTTATCATTCTAAAGTAAAAGCAACAAGTCTTGGCACGGTAAATAGCTGCAAATGGCATACAAGGAAAATACAAACTCCATGCTCATGCATGCCTGTTATGGGATTTTCCTCCTAATGTCTCTAGTTTTCCAATACAATTCTTGAATAGGTTGGTGCTCCTGCTCGTGTGGGTCTGGTAGCTCCAGTTGATGTGGTTGTTCCTCCAGGAAATACAGGGCTTGATCCGTCTCAGACTTCTTTCTTCCAGGTGTCAATGAATTTCTTACATCTGCACATCAAAACCTCTATTTCATATGAAAATGATTATTCCATATCATATGTTGACCTTCTATCAGGTTTGAAACATTGCAAATAGAATTAAATTATAATGGTTTCTGCTCTCTCATTGTAATGTAATGTCACATATGGTATGAGTATCTATTTTAACATGAAATCAAATAACACTAAGTAGAAGAAGTCCAAGTAAGAGTGTAAAGTCAAGCTCAACCAATGTCAGTTCAACTTACCCATGGTTATTTTAACAATTCAAATCTTTCAGGTTCTAAATATTCCAACAAAGATTAACAAGGGAACAGTTGAAATCATTACTCCTGTGGAGCTTATCAAGCAGGGTGATAAAGTTGGTTCTTCTGAATCTGCTCTGCTGTCAAAGCTTGGAATTAGGCCCTTCTCTTATGGTCTTGTTGTCCAGTCTGTTTACGACAATGGATCAGTTTTTAGTCCTAAGGTGCTGGACTTGACAGAAGATGATTTGATTCAGAAGTTCGCACTGGGAGTTTCTATGGCAACTGCACTGTCCTTGGAAATCTCGTATCCAACGTTAGCAGCTGCACCTCACATCTTAATCAATGCCTACAAAAATGTTTTGGCAGTTGCAGTTGAGACTGAATACTCCTTCCCGCAGGCTGATAAAGTGAAGGAGTATCTTAAGGTTTGAATTTCTTAAAGACCTTGACTATCTTCTTATGTTCATTTTTATGGTAAAAATGCCGCCGAGTGAAACAATCAGTTTGATAAGGCTAAAGACAAAATCCTTCATCTATTTTGATCACCCCATGAAAATCTATTTGATAAACTTTGAAATCTTAAAGTTTAGCAACTTGGATATCTAGCTCCTTCAAGGGCAAGTGAAGTCTGTGACAATTATATGTGTATGGTTTTCAGAATATAAGGCCAATTCCACAAGGGGATACTCTATCTTTGATTAAAATTGCAAAGGTTCAATGTTGATTTTCGGTTTTTTCATTTAACCTGTGATCCCTTTGTTTTTGTGATTGGAGCAAATTGCAGGATCCTGGCAAGTTTGCTGTTGCAGCACCCATTTTAGCCATCTCTGCAGCTCCTGATACGGGGGCTACTGCTACCAAGGAAGAAAAGAAAGAAGAAACTGTCGAAGAGGAGGAAGACGACGACTTGGGTCTTAGTCTTTTTGACTAGACGATTTGATTTGGCTTTGGCAAACATGAATTTTAAGATTGTGCTGGGAAACTTCTATTAGTGGTATTGGATCAAGTCCCCGAAAATCATCTTGATCTTTCTTGCATTTGTTATATCTTTTTAGATTTTAGTTCCACGATATCTTTGAACAACAGTTGCCGTAGATTTCGATGTGTTTTTCACTATGTTCGCTCTGTGTTTGATCATTTTGCTTATTTTGCATTTTCAGAATTTCCGTCCTTTTGTGACATTGATAAATTAGACAGGATTATTCTGTTGATTTTGTTTCTGTATAAGGCTTTCAAAAATGGATCCAATTATAAGATTGGTTGCCAGTCACATGAGTTATGGGTTTTTTTTTTTTTTTTTTTTTTTTGACAAGCGAGTTATGGGTTGAATAATGATTTATAATTAATAAGTTAAACAAACTTGTAATTAAGGAATTGGGTTAGATTGAATAATTTTATCGGGTTTAAATCAATTTTTGAAAAATTTTCATTTGGTGGCCTCCTATTGGAGATTTGGCCAGGCAAAGGTTTGGGCTGAGGGGGAAATACTCTTCGCTATTGGTTCTCTTGTAACTAGAGCATTTAGAACCGCAAGAATTTTTTTTGTGAAAATGAGATTATAACTTAACACTTTTTAAATGAAAATTTGAAAATAGTTGTTCTTTAAAGAACGAAAGTTATAAGTTGTGTTATGTGTTTGGAAAGAGTTATTGCTTATCGCAGTCTCTATAGTAAAATTAGTATTTGGGGGAAATTATTTTCTATCAAACTACACTTTACACTTAACCTAATCAACAAAGTGATCTAAACCATCTATTTGCCATTTTTAATAATTATAGAAAAAAATAGTTCTTTATGTGTGAGGAATATAGGAAAAAATAGTTCTTTATGTGTGAGGAAATTAATATTTTTTTGATAATGTTTCCATTAAAAAAATAAATAAAAGAGTCTATTTTGGGTGGGGTATAATAATTTTTTTAATTATAAGATATAAGATATATATATATATATATATATATTTATAATGCACAATTAAATACCCAATTTTCCTTTTTTATCCTTATTTTTGAAGTGTGAACCTTATATAATTTATTACTAGGATGGATAATATAGAAATTTTAGAATACTTAACTAATACTTTATCTATGTCAAGTTAATAATAAGCACTACTTGTTATTTGGCAGTAACTAATCAAACACAAACTTTATATATCTATCTATCTATCTATCTATATATATATAGAGTTTATCTATCTATCTATCTATATATATCTACATATATATACATATATATAAAGTCAAACTTTAATTGTTATTTTGATTGTTAATTGTTATCTTTTATGTAACAATACAAAAAGGGAATCATATCAAGAGTTTCAACATTATTTTCTTGGTTCTGATAATATTTGAAGATAATTACAATAATCACAGTAAATTTAAAATAAAGATAAAAGAATGTTGAAAAGAAAGAACTTAAGATGAGATAATAGTATTAGAGTGAACAGTTAAATAATTGGCAGCAATATTACAAGATACTAAATTATACATGTAGTAAATTTAAAATAAATTAAGATAATATAATGTTGAAAAGAAAGAATAAGTTATGATGATATAATAGACTCGGAGTGAACAGTTAAATAATAGAAAGCAATGTTACAAGATGCCAAATTGTATATGTGATGAGTGGATAGTGTGTGGACATTGCTATGTGTATATAAAATAGATATGCTAAAGCGTAGTTGAAATTCCAAAGAGTTTGTTCTAATTTTGTTATGGAAAAAAAAAAGGTGGAAATTTGTAGGCTCAATAAAAAAACGTAGTTACATATTGTAATGTAACAATTGTAATCCTATTATTATTAATTTTATTGTTATTATTATTATTATTACATATGTAACTAATAGTCATACCATAATTTATACATATATATTTATCCTTTAAATATAAATGAATAAAAAGTGCATTCAAAACCTAAAACCCTACATGTATTATCATTATATCTATAATTATTATAATACTTACCTTTGTTTGCCGATTATAATTGTTAACTATAATTATAATAATATTATCATTATTATTATACTTAATATTATAAAATATTAAATTAATATTATAACTAATAATATTATTATAATAATATTATAAATATTTTTAATAATTTTGAGCAAATGCGCCCAAGTGTTTTGAGCGTATTTGCCAAATGTGTCCATCACAAACTTGGAACTAGTCCAATTCCTGCTTCACAAATTTCTTTTTTTTTTTCCCATAAAAAAATTGGAAAAGGCTCAAATTGCAAAATGAATAAAGACAACAAAAGTTTTGACTAATTTCTAATAGGCGCAAAATTAATTTGTCTACCCAATATTATACAATTATCTATACAAAACAGTTCTGACTAATTTCTAATAGGGAGAATCACACTTTTATCTTTTAATATTTTATCCAATATCACTTTTAGTTCTCAATATTTTAAATGTGACACATTTAGTTTTTAAACTTTCATATTTTGATGAATTTGGTATAATTGATGGCTATTAAAGTAGGAAATGACAAAAATTTTTACAAAATTTGCTATCAAATTTTTTTAATTTACAAAATTTGATAATTACATTCTTTTTTAGTCATAATTTTTATCAAAATTTTTATTTCACAAATTTAATTAGTTCTTTTTAATTTTTTTTTTGCTCAAAACCAATATCTTTTAATGTTCAAATATTAAAGGTTTGTGACATAAATTAATTAAAGAATGAGGGTTTTGAATGAAAAAGAAAAAGAAAAATAAGGTAATTTTCAAAATTTGTAAATTAAAAAATTTGAAAGTAAATTTTGTAACAAATTTGTCATTTCCTACTTTAATAGCTATCAATTGTACCAAATTTGTCAAATTATGAAAGTTTGAAAACTAAATATGTCAGATTTAAAATATTAGCGAGACTAAAAGTGATATTAGATAAAACATTAGAGATAAAAAATGTGATTCTCTCTATCTAATAAGCGTAAAATAAATTTGTCTATCCAAGAAAATTTTTTATACAAAACAATTACTCGGTCTATCCATAAAAAGAGTCCATTTAAATGATTTGTTTGTCAGGTAAAACTATGTTTAATTCAGTTATTTATATTGATATTTTTAGCTTTTCAAAAATATGATTATATCAAGTTAAAACTTAGACGAAAAGCTACTACATGTTACAATTTTAAAAATTTGACGATATAATAAAACTCTAAAGTTTATACTATTTGAGGGCATACTTTTAGTCTTTCAAGTTTGACCTGTAATGATTAGGATGTCTTTGGCGTTTTTTCACTCCTTTTAGTCGGTGCAATTTTTGGAACCTCTCACACATCATGCGCCACAATCACCCATTGTGGGCGATTTGTGATGCGATAGTGTGTGAGAATTTGTTTTTATTTTTTTTAGGTTGGTAGGAAGAATTGAGGGATTATACTACGGTACAATTTGTAATTCTTCCTCTTATTCTCTATTCTCTATTGATTAGGGCTTTTGTCCTCCTCTGGGGAGGTTTTTTGTTACTAGTTTGGTTATACGGCTTTTCCACATTTTCGGTAGAGTCATGAAAGGCATAGAGAGGGCTTTAGGGATGAGGCTCAGCACCGAGTTTCCGTTCAGTAGTGCTTGATGCATGTAGTTTTGAGATTCTCTCGTCAAGAAATTTTTCGATCGATGTAAACTAGCTAGGTAGTATAGGAGTATCGATTGATTTTGATATAATGGTTAATGTGCACTAGCCAAGTCAATGTTTTGTGTAGCAATCCTGGTTTATGTTTTTATTAAATGTGCACTTTCCTCTATGGTTGCATTATACGTTGTAAAACTATAAGGATCAATTAGCCTACCTTTTGGCTAAACCTTGTAAATATTGTATAGTTTGCTATTGCAATAGATTTCTAACATTTCAGAGGAAAAAAAAAGAAGTTTGACCTTGTAATACTTTTGGCCTAAATATTTGTCCTATGACACATTTTGTCTTCTAAATTTATCAAAGTAGCAATAATAGAACATTTTATCTGCAATTGTAAGTTTTTCGTTAGACAACTGCAAAGTAGAATTCATGCCTTTAGAAAGGAAGAACACGTTTCCCAAATAGATAGTTGGCAGTTAGTTAGGGTTCACAACTAACAAAGGTTACGTTTGGATAAGAGATTTCTATTTGCAAATAGAAAAACTCCTTTTTTCAAATAAAAACATCACACTCCAAACACATTTTTATTTCAAAATTTAAAATTTAAACTTTCCCACTCAAATTCCTTTCACATAATTTGAAAAAAATTTCCCTCTCATTTTTCCCTCTAAAATACCTTTTGTATAAAAAAAATACCCACCAAAATTTTCACACAAACCAATACAACTTTTTTCAAATACATCACACTCCAAACATACCCTAAATGGTGTAAAGAAACCGCCATTAGATGCCTATTAATGGTGTAATGGAGAGATAAGGAGTTAAGTCTAGAAATCAACAAAGTGCTCCCTTTCCATATATTGTCTCTTTGGAATCTTCTTCCAATTCTTCATCTTTTACCTCATTTTTTTCACTCTTTCTCCTTTAATTTCTTCCCAATAATGATCTATAATCCCCTAAATTTGAATCACGCCTTTTGCTAAGGATAGTAGACTTTGACAAATTGGTATCAGAGTAGCGCATCCTTGGCATTTAGCTCAACAGTAACAGAAGGAACCCGCCATAAGTACTTGGAAGATTAGCTTATAAGTGCTTGGAAGATTAGCTTAAAAGGCAAGATAAAAATATTTAGGAGTTCATGGAGAATGTTCAACAAATGATGGCTTAACAAACCTAGGACATCAATCACAAGATTGAAGGTCTAGTAGCAACTCTTGAAGCTAAGATGATATCACTTTTGCGACTAAGTCAAGGGGAATTAATCATGGACTTAATTTTGCCAACTTTTAGCTTGAATAGGGTGGAAAAATAAGAAGAACTAGTGGTCAAGAAATGGAGTTTCTTCAATTGCTCTAAGTTGGAATTGCCCACGTTCAAGAGAGTCAACCCTGTTAGGTTTGGGCCTTATGTCCAGCCCATGTAGGGATTTGTATAAAACTGGAAGGAAGCATGAAGAAGAGTTGGATTATGCCTTGTTTCCAAATTGGAATGAGATTTGGAATGAGATTAGATGATTTTACCTAATATTCTAATTTGGTATTTTTCATAATTCAGTTAGGATTTGGAACCTTTAAATAATTCTACTGTGTTTTGGAACACCGATCTAATCCGATTTATATTGGGTCTCTACTTGATGCCTATAAATATAGATATAGTAGTGGTCTTTTGATAGAGAAATAGACTGTGAGAAGTTTGGGTGAGATTTCACCATCTTCATCTTTTCATTCTTGGGTCTACTTTGATATAACTTGTTTTTGCTATATTGTTGATTCCATTATTTATGGAAATTGTGATGTTCATATGTTGAGTTGGAATTAGGTTTTGTACTTAAAATTATATAGTGAAAATTTGGGTGGACTCCGAGATCGGTCCCATGGTTTTTATCTTTCACGTTGAGGGAGTTTTCTACTTTAAAATTGTGTTGTGATGCTGTTGCTGATTTTTGATATATTTTGATTGTGGTTAGATTATTGTTTTGTTCGTGTTTAGTTGTTTCCTCGTAGGTTCACAAGATTGTGATATCATTTTTTCCCAACAAACCAGGGAAGGATCTGAAAATGCAACAAATATTTTCTGGTTCACCAGATTCTAGATGGCCAAAAAATGAAGGTAGTGGAGATGTTTTTGGATGGAAATGTGGATGTTTGGTATCAAGGATTTAAGCTTTCCAGAGAAGTAGCATTCGAGAATGAGTTTTTTGAAGAAATGTGTAGAATATTTGACCAAAAAAAGGGATGGACATTGTGGAAGAATTCAACAAATTAAGTCAAGTGGATAGTGTCAATGCCTATCAGGAGAAAATTGAAGAAATAAGAAACTGGATGTTGGTGAAAGATCCAAGACTCTCTGAGAGTTATTTTATATCCAGTTTCATAAGCGACCTCAAAGAAAAAATCAAGCCTATAGTCAAGATGCATAGACCAAGAACATTGATAGAAGCTTACGAATTGGCAAGATTACAGGAGCAATATGTGAAAGTCTCGGCCAAAAGAAATCGGTCTCCTTTAAAACCACTGAATCTGAATTCCAGTGGTATCAAGACACACTTACAGCCTTGGATTAATTCAAATTTCGAAAAATAAAAGGAGAATCGAGTTAGCAATGAACCAAAGAAAATCTCTGCACGAGAGATCCAACGTTAGAAAACACAATGGTTTGTGTTTTAGATGTGGGAATAAGTATGGGTTTGGTCATATTTGTAAAATGGGGCATTTGAATTTTCTGGTGACTGAGGAAGGGACCATTAATCACCTATTTGTTTTTTGCTGATGACTCTTTGTTATTTTGTGAGGCTAATTCACAATAGGCACAAATGTTGCAAGCAATCCTCAATACTTATAGCAACAGTTCAGGATAACTCATCAATATAGAGAAATCATTAGTGTTTTTCAGTCATAACGTGAAGAAGGAGTACAAAATCCAAATTTGTCAATTGTTGGAAGGAGTGAAAGAAATATACAAGACCAAGTATTTGGGATTGCCGATGAGAATTGGGAGATCCAAAAAAGAGGTTTTCAACTTTGTAATTGAAAATGTTCAAAGAAGAGTGCAAAATTGGAAGAATAGATTCTTGAATATGGCTAGGAAAGAAGTGTTGATTAAAGTAGTAGTTAATGCACTCCCCACTTATGTTATGGGTTACTTTAAGTTGCTGGTGGGAATATGTAAAGAAATTAGCAGATCGACCAAATTTTGGTGGGGTGAGCAAAAGGAGGGCAAGCAAAAAATTCATTGGAAGGCATGGAAAGAATTGATGAAAGCCAAGGGTGAGGGGGCAATGGGGTT
This sequence comes from Gynochthodes officinalis, assembly GCA_020080225.1. Classification (NCBI taxonomy): domain Eukaryota; kingdom Viridiplantae; phylum Streptophyta; class Magnoliopsida; order Gentianales; family Rubiaceae; genus Gynochthodes; species Gynochthodes officinalis. The sequence goes on along the minus strand of CM034615.1, from coordinate 30,673,145 downwards.
TTAAGATATTTAGAAGTTTAATGATGCACTATTAGCTAAGAAACTTTAGAGAGTTCTGACATAGCTGGAGTTGCTGATGAGTAAAATTATGAAAGCCAAATATTTTCCTCATATGGGGATGATGACCATAGGGATAAAAGGAAACGCGTCTTGGCTATGGAAGGATTGGATGGGAGCAAAACATGTTATTGCAATGGGAACAAGATATCAGGTGGGGGATGGAAAGACTGTTAGGGTGTGGGAGTCATCTTGGATACCTAGCAGACAGAATTTTCGCCTCAGGTGTAGTCAACCAGATCAGCAGCCAATGCGATGGGTAAGCGAGCTATTGACCGTATATGGTACAATTTGGAATACCTTCCTAATTTCCCGACTCTTTCCATAACAGGATGAATATGCTATTTTGCAACTTCCATTGGATGCTCTAGGCAGTAGAGATCAATTGATTTGGCAATTCAGTCCAGATGCAAAGTATACTGTTAAATCCGTATATACTCAATTGGCAAAGATCAATTCGGAGCAGGAAAAACAACAAGAGAGCAGCACCAATCGAAGCAAAATGTTGAATATGTGGAAGCAAACATGGAAACTGAATGTGAAGAGGAAATTGAGGCATTTTGTGTGGTGATGTTGTCATAATATTATGCCTATTAATGTTAAGTTGCTACAAAGAAGAATCACAGTGGAACCCAATTGTCCAATGTGTGAAGATGGTAAGGAGATGATGGAACATCTTATGTTTACTTGTACTAGAGTGCAGAATATTTGGAAATTGGCTCCGGTATCATGGCATCATTCACAACAATATGGAATTAAATTCATTCAGTGGTGGTAAGACATATGTTCTATAACTCAAGAAGAAAATAGGAAAAAAGAGCACAACTTACGATTAATTACTTTCTTTGGATGATATGGAAGAGTAGGAACCTTTGTGTTTTTGAGAGATAATAGATGGAGGAAAGGACGGTTGTAGCATTGGCCATTGATTCATGGATGGAATATCAATATGCCAATAGGATTGAGTATATATAGGTAGAGTGATAGTTATTTTGGGTAAATATGGAATGTAGCATAGCAAGGAATCAAGTGGTATGTCTAACCTTCTTTTGTTTAGTCTAATATGGTTAGAATTACCACTTGGTGTAGGCTATATTATTTTTGTGGCAATTAGTTAACTGAAGAGTAGTCTTAAGGAGTTGACGTGTAGTTAAGTAGTCTTAGCCAACATGAGTGCTAAGAAGAGTTCACTTCGGTGAATATCATTGTATTTATTAACTTTAACAAGTTAATACCCCTATCTTTTCAGGGTAAAAAAAAGAGAGGAAGAATAAGAGAATGAATTTTAGGATGTGGAAGGAGATCCTGAAGACACTAATGAAACTGGACAAGCATTGGAAATTCCACTGAATGTGATCTCTAGCGCCCTGGATTATCAAACAATTGTAATTGAGGGAATGGTTAAAAACAGTAAAGTTGATATCCTCATTGACACAGGAAGTTCCCATGGCTACATTAATCATAAGGTAATTGATAGTTTAGGGCTCAAGTATGATAGTTCTAGACTTCTGAGGGCTAAAACTAAAATTGCTGAGTGCCGAATCATTAAAAGCCAACATGTGGCTCCAAAAGTCAAATGGAGAATCCATAAGTACACTTTCTGTTTTGATTTAAGGTTGTTGAATAAAGATAGTTGGGATATGATCTTGGAAGTCAATTGGATGAGGCGCTTCACTCCCATTTCATTTGATTTTGATCAAATGATGGTAGAATTGAGAGAAGCGGAAGACAAGCTGTAGCTTTTTGTTAGAATTGAACACCCAACTTTAAGCCTAATAAAAGGGAAGGAGCTTAGAGGTGCAACTCAGGAGAAGTTCAGGTAGTTAATGGCTTTGGAGATCTTGCAACGATAGGTAAATGAGGTAAACTCCCAGTACTAATAAAGCATTACAGCAAGCTATTTTAGAATTACTTAGACTATATGTGGATGTCTTTGAAAACCCAACTTCATTACCACCAAAAAGAGCACAAGACCATAGCATACCACTTAAATCTAATTCACAACCTTTCAAGTTAAAAACCTATTGCCACCATCACCCACAGAAAATATAAATTTAAAAGTAACTAATGGAAATGTTAGAAGCTAGAATTATACAAAACAATATAAGTCCTTTTGCCTCTCCTCTCTTATTAGTTAAAAAGAAAGATGGGAGTTGGCACTTTTGTGTTTTTATAGATAGATGAATGAGTTACTGAATGAGCTCTTTGGAACTAAATTCTTTTCCAAATTGGATCAAATTCTTGTTAACCCTTTTGATAGATTCAAGACTGCATTCCAAACACACCAATGACATTATGAATTCGTCATAATGCCTTTCGGCCTAACAAATGCCCTAGCAACTTTCCAGTCCCTTATGAATAATATCTTTCAACCTTAACTTAAAAAGTTTATTCTTGTCTTTTTCTATGACATCTTAGTGTATAGTCTAACCCCAGAGTCCTAAAAAGATCATTTACAGAAGGTTTTAGAAATTTTGAGACTGCACAAGCTGTATGCAAAACTATCCAAATGTACATTTGGGCAGCAATTTGTGGAGTACCTAAGCCACCATATCAGTGCTTTTGGTGTGAGTATGGATGCCAACAAAATCGAATGTATTTTTTCATGGCCTCAACTTGCAAATATCAAAGCATTAAGGAGTTTCCTGGGGCTGACTGGTTACTACTGAAGGTTTATAAAGGAGTATGGCTACATTTGTCAACCTTTGAGAGATCTCTTGAAGAAGGATGCACTTTGTTGGGACCTAAAAGCTCAGCAGGCCTTTCAGCAGCTCAAAAAAGCTATAACATAAGCTCCTGTCTTTAAGTTTCTAGACTTTACACAGCCTTTTATCATAGAAATAGATGCTAGTGGGGTTGGAATTAGTGCTATACTCATGCAACAAGGCCATCCAATTGCATTTTTTTGTAAAGCATTAAGCCCTCAAAACCTGGGACTGTCTGTGTATAAGAAAGAACTTTTGGCCTTGGTCATGGCAGTCACCAAATCAAAGAATTATCTTCTTGGATATCATTTCATTATTTGCATAGATCCTTAAAGCTTTAAATACCTATTGGAGCAAAAATTGCATACAACACTACAGCACCGCTAGCTCATTAAGTTATTGGGACTAGATTGCGAAATTCAGTACAAGAAGGGAAGTGAAAACACAGCTATAGATGCTCTCTGTCGTAGGGAAGCATTCAGGACTTCAAACATGGAATAGGAGGTAAGAGATCTATGCAACAAGAAGGGGAGAGAGGATGGAGATGATGAATTCATATGATAATTGTGTATTTTTAATTATTTTTTATCATATGATTTTTTTTGAAATTTTGAAATTGACTTCTAAAATTTTGCTTTAGTTATAGAGTGATATTTGTGTTATATCTTCATTATGTTTTACAAGAAAATTAAGAAAAGGAAAACGACTAAAATGACAAAAAGCAACAAAGAAAATGAAGAAATAAGATAAAATAAAATGTCTCCACTATAAGCATTTTAAAAAAAAAATAGAGTAAATAAAAAGTGAAAAGTATGAATGATAAAGATTACGAAAATTTAAAAAGTAAATTGAGGATAAATAAATAAATAAATAAAAGAGTATGTGAAAATGATAAGAGAAAATAAATTAATGATATAAACTTCGGAACAATGAATAAATAAAAATAAAAGTAGTAAAAAATATACTAAAAATGAAAGAGGAATAAAAAAAATACATAGATTAAGGGAAAAAATTCACTAGATAAAAAATAATAATGAAAATAGAAGGACAATGCCGAAAAAAAAAAAAGAGAGAGAGAGAGATTTGGACGCTCATATTTGATCTATTATTTTGCCAATAAAAAAATTAGTGTAACTATTGCAAGAACAAAAAAGCAAATATTCAGGGTCAAAAGTATTATAAGATCAAATTTCAAGAACTAAAAGTGACATTTTCCTTATTGTTTAATTATACACTATTTAAAAGTGATAACAACAATAGGATGGAGGACGTAACTTTTGATAGGGAAAAGGAAGTCTCCCCTTCCAATGTTTGGATAAAGATTGTGTAAATAATGTGAGATCGATATATTTTCGAGTCGCATTCCTTTATTATATTTAAATGAATAATTAACTAATATTCAAAAGATTTTGGGACAGAATTTTTATGTATATTTAATGCTTTTAAAATTAAACTGCATTAGTACGTAGTGTATCACCTCAGTCAATGCATTTTTACTCAAGCAAAAGGTATTTTTTAACTAGATAATTCATCAAAAGGTTTTTTTTTTCCCAACTCATACTTATTTGATTATTGAAAAAATCTAAATAACTTACACCGACAACCATATTTCAAATATCAAGTATGAGAAAAAATAGCTAAAACACTTTTGATCTTCATTTAGAATGCTACTCTATTTGGACTTTGATTCATTTACAAAAAAAAAAAAAAAGTATTTTTTCACAAAAAAAAAATATCTAAACATATTTTTATCTCATTTCAAAATTTAAATTTAAAATTTTCTTCCCAAATTCTTCTCACATAATTTTAAAAAAAAATCCCCGACAAAAAATTTGGGGGGAATTTTTTGTAAGAAAAAGTATTTTGGAGGGAAAATAAAAAGTATATTGGAAAAAAAAAAGTTTAAAATTATATGAGAAAATTTGGGAGGGAAATTTGAAATTTGTTTTGGCATAAAAAATTAACTTTAAGCCCATTTAAAATTTCTCAAATAAATTGTAATCTAAACATAGATTTTTTTTTTTAACTTTGGACTATGACAAGGATACGTCCCAAAAACGAAATAATTAGCTAAAAATTATTTTGGTATTACAATACTAGAATGGCAACAAGAGTTTAGTAGGCAAGTATTGGGTATTAGAATTAAACCTAAATTTTATGTGAAAATTCAGTTTGAAAGTATAAACTTTTGTTTTGCAACTCATTGGTGGGCATGTAGCTCAATTTGTAGAGCGCCCGCTTTGCATGCGAGAGGCACGGGGTTTAACATTCGATCTCCCCATCTCCATTCTCGGGGGTCGCATGTCTCTCTCTTGTATAAGAGTTGTTCTTTTTCCTTTTACTTTTTTGGTGAATCCTATTAATAGAATATATAATTAAGAGGTTTTTTTTTTTTGTTAGAGGAAATTAAAAAAAAGTTATGCATTTTACCATTGTAAAAAGTCGCACGGTGTTTTTTTTTTTTTTTCTTTTTTTGTGATACACCTACTAGTGTTGTTGAATTCTATTAATAGAATATATAGTTAGGATTTTTGTTTTTTGGTGAGAGAGAGAGAATTTAAAAAATTATGCTTTTTACTGTTATAAAATGCCACACGGTTTTTTCATAAAAAAAAGTCACACTATATTTTTTTTCTTATTGGTGAAACCCTAGTGGTGTTTAGTTGATGATATGAGAAGAAAAAACAAATTGCTGAATCCTACTAATAGAATGTATAGTTAAAAAAAAAAATTGTGAGAGAGAATTTAAAAAATTATGATTTTTTTCATTGTGAAAGCCGCATGGCTTTTTCATAAAAAGCTAAAGGGCTTTTTTTGTTTTTTCCCCCTTTTGTGGAACCCTTAAGGTTCCATAAGAAAAAAAAAAAAGTTTTGTTGAATCCCAATAATAGAATGTATAGTTAAAACATCTTTTTTTTTTTTTTGGTGGGAGAGAATTAAAAAAAAATTTATGCTTTTTGTAGTTGATAAAGCAGCATTTTTTTTTTTTTAAAGAAAACCCCTACAGTTGTTTCTCGTTTGATAATATGAGTTTTTTGACTAGTAAGATAGCCTATGATAAGTATGGGATCTCAACCCATTAGATAAGGGCCAAAAGATCCTGTCTAAAAATGGTTTCATAGAAAAACAAGTTTATTTGACTTTAAACTTCTACATTAATACGTTCCCATGATTTCGGATTTCTGATTTAAATATTTCATGACAATACTAGGTGCAAAAGAGAAAACCCTAATTTTCACATCCTATTACTTTTGGCTATATAGAAAACCTTATAACCGCTTTAGATATCAAAGTGTCTATCTCGAGAACCATCCAAGAATCTGTTTTGCAAGTTTTCTTCCCATAGAAGAGTTTGAGAACTGTTTATCTTGAATCGGGTAGCAGAAATTCCCTTCATCACGTGGGATCGTTTGTGGGAATAACACAACCTTTTTTTTTATTAGTTGTAACCCTTTGGAAGATATATCTGCAAACTCGTTTTTTTCTTTAACGTCGAATGCCACAACCTCAACAATATGGTAGACACTAGTTCCATGGCCACAAGTAAGTTGATGAAATGGGTCAGCGAAAAGATGGACCCAATCATTTTGGCCCTACCAGGACTAGCAAGAGACCTTTGGGGACCATATCTAAGAGGTCTGAACTAATACCAAGCCATGAAGATGATCACCCCTGCCGCCCTGCCTCATATAGTCGTAATTGGGGAGCATTATTACAATGATAGTGAGTGCATATTCCTAGGAGATAATCAGGCACAATTTGAGGATTTCAAAAAGGTGAGGCAAAATAAAAGGTCCATAGAAGACGATCAAAGGCTTGAAGATCCAAATAACGGCCACAAACGAAGGAGTGACGAATGGAAAGAACCATCTAGGTTATATGCTGATGGCACCTACAACGGTGGCCACCTCAATTCAAGGATGGATGACTAAATTAAAGAGCCTCGTATCAATGATCTCCTACAAATTAGTAAGAGAGTCCTAGATGACATTCAGAATCTATTGGGGTTGGCTGACAAGGGGATGCTCCTTCGCCATTCGCACTTCGTATACTCAACTACCCAAATCTCACAAGCTTTAAATTACTAAATAGGATAGAGGTGTACGATGAGGATTCTGATCCCCTGAATTTTTTATCCCATTTTAAGTACACCATTAAGTTCAAAAATACCTTGATAGAGATAATGTGAAAAGCATTCCTTATTTACCTCAAGGGCAAGACTTGTGTTTGGATAGATGGGTTACCCTGAGGCAGCATCTCTTCATTTAAGTAGTAGGCACAACTCTTCTACACTCTTTTCTTTCTAGAGAAAGAAATTCAATGAAACAACCGTTGACTTGATGAACATTAAACAAGCAGAAGATAAAGTGCTGAAATCATACATGGAAAGGTTCAATTATAAGAGTTTATAAACGGAGAGCCGTAAAGATCATTTGGTGATTTCGGCCTTCCTGAATGGTTTGAACCTTGGTCCTTTCTACATTAAATAGATTCGAAATACCCCATCAATATTCAATCCCACTAGGAAATGGTTGAAAGTTATACAAAAGGTGAAGAGGCCAATAAGAAAAAGAGAGAAAATGAAAAGAATGATAAAAAGCAACAAGAATATTCCATAGGTAAAAGCCATCAAAACATGACAAAAATTGCTTTTAAAAGGCTTAATTACAATTGAGGTCCCAGATCCAAGATAGGAACCTCACACCTAGGGTGTTCAATGGTTGGTTTTTTCAAATTTTGATTTATGCAGTTCAATTTAATTGGTTTGACCATTTTCAAAATTCAAACCAAAAATCGAATTGAATTTGGCCAAATTTGAATTTGAATTCAAACCCACAGAATTTAGCATTTGTTTTTTGATTTGAATTTGAATTTGACTGAATTAACCAAATTTTGAATTTGATAGAATTCTGCCAAACCCAATTAACTAGACTAAATTCGAATTTTGCCTAATTAATCAAATTCAATATCCACTTTCAATTCCACATGGGTAGTAATCAGCACCCAGCAGAGCATAGGGGCCAGAAACAAAACATCCGAAACAAAACATCCAAAACTCTCACATTTTTAAATGTTTCGGCAATAGATGGGGTGAAATCAAATAGCATTAACCATTCTTGCAAAAATTAGCAACCACATAAATTAGAAACAAAAAAGACCAGAAATCATAAACAACTAAACAAGAAGCTATAAACCGATCAGTACATCTAAGAAAATAGCACAAGAAAGAAGGCTATCGGTCTACCATTAATTTCAACAGAGACCTAAAAAGCGGTGGAAGCTTAAAAGGTAGAGGGTCTAATTGTCTAAATGCGGTAGTAGGTGACGACCGAGAAGTTTGAGTCATTGGTGCATGGTCGAGAAGTGTGAGTCATTGATGGGAGATGCATGACCGATTAGTGTTGAAAGCCGAAGGTGGAAAACAGTCAATTGTGATAGAGGGTGAGGATGGAGCACGAGTGAAAATGAGAAGCACAGAGATTTTTTGAGAGCAGATGATGAGCGCAGATGGTCACAATTAGATGTGATGTGATTGATGAGCACCCTACTACCAATGCTTGAGGGTCAACAATGAACCGACAAAGAAGGGCAGCGGAAAAGTAGTACTCAAAGTGAAAAAATACCAGAAACCCAAATTGCCAAATAATTTAGCATTATGATTCTAATTTTTTGAAATTGAAAATTCATATTTATACCTAAATTAATTTTTGTCTTAATTTGACCCAATCAAAATAGTTATTATTAAATTTCTTGCCATACTTTCTTTATATTTTAATTTTAATCCTATGACAAATGTAATGTTATTCAGTTACATGTTTAAAATATATTTTCTTCTTTTAATTGCACCCTTAACATTTTAATACAAAATTTAGCTAATTAATATGACATTTTAGATTATTAATTGATATGATCAAATTAGTAAAATATTTGTGATCAATTAGATTTTATAAATGAAAATCATGAATAATTGTTAATTTGTCATGATCAACTTTTCTCCCTTAATTTTCTTCTCAAAAATTTGCAAACTCAAACTTCAAAATTCAATTTACTGTTGAACTAAAGTTATTAAATTAATACTCATTTGTCATTCATTTAATCCTCACTTTTAATTATTAAGTTAATAATAATCGACATCTAATTACTATTTACTAATCATTTCATGGTGATTATTTATAAAGTTATATACTCAAATGAAATAGAGATGAGTTATTAAAGAAGATAATTGTATTCTCATATACTATACATGTTATTTTCTGTATTTTTTCTATATACTTATCTTATTTTCTAAATAATATTTACATTTTTAATATATTTCTTTTTTTTCCTTTTCCAATTTAATATACTAATATCATTATTATGATTTTAATGTCTCAATTACTACACTAATGTCATTATATTGCAATTATTAAATTACACTATTAGTTATAAATTTTTACTTATTTAATAGCCCAATAAAACTAAAATCACAAGAATAATATATATATATATATATATATATATATATATATATATATATATATATATATATATTGTAATGTAAACCAAGTAGTTCTATAAATAAGTAAATAGTTACAGTATATACATGCACCTTATTTGTATATGATTTAAAAATAAATATGTGTTGTATACAATAAATTGTAAATTAAAAAGTAAATAAATCACAATATTAATAGTTTTCCTATTTTATATATATAATTGTAAACCAAGTAGTTTTATAAATAAATAAATAATTACATTACATATATGCATATATATCTATATCTATATATATATATATAGATAATTGTAAACCAAGTAGTTTTATAAATAAATAAATAAATACATTATATATATACACCTTATTTTTATATGATTTATAACTATATGTTATCTACAATAAAATGCAAATTAAAATTTAAAAACCACACATTGACAATTTCACAAATTATTTTAACTTTTAAAGTTTCACACACACACATATATAATACATCCAATCTAATCTAACATCTTTTTGATATTTTATATATAGTATATATTTATTTTTTCATAAATATTATCAAATTATACATATAAATAATATATATTTAAATACATTATAATATATATTATGGAATTATACATATAATAATTTCAAATTTGGTTTGAACCTAAAACCGAATTCCAATTATAATTCGAATTTGATTTTCGATTTGAATCAAAATTAAAATTGCCAATTTGAAAAGTGACTAAAAAATCAAATTCAAAATTCGGTTTAAATCAGAAACTGATTCAAAAATTTTAAAAAAAATTGAATTCCAATTGGAAATTTTGAATTTAGTTTGTTCGAATATTCGAGTTAATTCGAAAAGTACATACCCCAACTCACACCCCTTACGAAGAGGCACACTAAGATTTTAGTCATCTACACAAATATTCTGAGATCACCAATGTTGTTGACTGTGGTCTCTCACAAACAACCTTGTCAGTTGTGGTGTGCTTTCCACAATGACCATAGTTATGATACGGAAGACTACAATGACCCGAAGAAAGGAATTGAGGATTGTATAAAAAATGGGATGCTATAGCAAGACACCCAAAGGAAGCAATTACGCAATGACAAGTCCTAACTTTGGCAGGGGGGCCAGGGAGGCAGATACAATTTTGGTGGCCATAGTGGAGGCTAATATCAACGGGAACCAGGTACATTTGGATTTTGGACATATTAAAGGTAGACGTGGGACACAACTCCAAATTAGTAGTATCAAAGGAACCCTCAATAGCAACAAGAACTACCACAACAGCACTCTCATCAGGATAACAGGAATGTCACCAGGGTAATCCATGTTATCTTTCGGAAATACTCGAAAGAAAATCACAGGCTCCTATAAAGGTTAATATGAGAAGGATCCTACACTAATAGCTAGTCTTAAAAAATTAAAACCTTCCAAGGTCATCACTTTCTCGAAAGAAGATGTAGTCCCACATATTTGTTCTCACAATGATGCTTTTGTGACTAGGCTATAATTGCAAATAAGGAGGTACACAGGTAGGGGTGACAAATGGGGTTGGATCATTCATGAGTTAGAATTTCATTACCCAAACTAATCAATATAATTAAAGGACAATTTTGAGTTGGATCAGAGTTGGGTTTTGTTTGTTATGTTACATTATTATTATTGTTGTTGTAGTCATTATATAGTGTGGGGATACCCACTATACTTATGTTGTACTCATTGTTATTTATAAATAAGAGGCTCCACTAATCGTTGAGGTTAAGCAACTAATTATTATTTCCAACATGGTATCAGAGCACAAACCCTAACCGTACCTGCACTTTCTCTTCCTCTTCCAGCTATCTCTACCCATCAACTCTCTCGACGATCAATAATAATAATAAAAAAAAAACTAAACAACAAACAATTGTTTCTGGACTCAAACAACAAATAGCCGCCTCTTGGCCACAAGGCTTACGTATAGTTTTTGGACTCAAACATGCTTGACAAGTTTGACGGGAGTTTGGCCGAGTGCAATCAAAGCGGAAAAACACGTGCGCAATGGACAAAACAGGCAAAGGGAGCTTCGGTCATCAAAATTTTTTTTTTTGAACAAAAAAACGATATCATTACTCAAGAAAGAAGTTACAACATAATTTCAGCCTGCGCAAGGGTATGTGTTTTGTTAGCCCCTATTCTAGGAACTTTTATCATTAAAAGACAATCCAAGCAATTAACTAAATGCCGAAAAAACCATGCCCTCTTGTGGAGTTTGAAGGAAAAAATAGAGATTCAGATGAAATCTGCAAAAAAGAAAAGGGAACTAGGTCATGACTTATATATTATTAGTTTCCAAAAAAGAAGAGTGAGTGATATGGATATACATGAGGAACTAAAATAAGTCATTCTACGCTATGAGCTAGAAGCCCCTCAAGATAATCTTAGTACCATAGTTGAGGTCGTCTTCATGGGGAAACTGCTTACAAAAATTTTAAACCTCATCATGTAAGAAAACTTAGAGAATGCACAGGTTTTGCAGGTGGTTGAACCAAATCAACCAACTCAACAACAATGAGGCTATTAAGTTGGAATTGTAGGGGTATAGGTCAACCCCTGACAGTTAGAATGTTAAACAAGATAATCCACTCCTAAAATCCAAATATCCTCATTTTTTAATGGAAACAAAAAGCCGTCACGACAAGATGAAGAAATGGTTGACTGCATTGAAGTTTGTCAACTGGGAGTTGGTTGACCCGAAAGGAACAAGGGCGGGAATGTGTGTAGCCTAGACGGATAAGGTAGGATTGGAACTGTTAAGTAAACCTCAACATTTCTTTTTGTTCAAAGTCAAAGAGGTAATAGAGAAGGTGTGGTTGTTGATGCTACTCTATGGTCAACCCCAACATGATAAGAGAAAGGAATTGTGGGAAAAAGTCCTGAATAAAATTTGAGGCTTGTCTGTACCTGCTGCAATTGCAGATGATTTTAACCAAGTCTGGGATCATGGAGACAAAAAGGGTGGAAATCCTATCCAGAAGAATATGGCAAAGCAAATGAGGAAATTTTTGAAGGTGTTGAGCCTGATAGAAGTCAAAAGCATAGGTCTCTGGTTTACTTGGTCCAATTGCAGGAATGGGGATGAGAGAATTTATGAAAGGCTGGATAGGGTTCTAGCCAACAAGGATTGGTTTCATATGTTTCTTAGGGCTTTAGTACTACCAATATTTAGATCCAACCATAGGCCTATGTTAATGGACACCCAACAACGACAACTGACGCAGCAACCAAGATATCTAAGACCATTTGAGAGTTTTTGGTCTCAGTACAAGGAAGCACATAATATTGTCCATAACAGTTGGAGTCCAACAACAATGCCAAGGGACCAAGCCCGTTCCAAGATGGAAGCTATGTGGGAGAAGGTCGGCCATACCAGTGCGCAGTTAAGCAAATGGAGCAAAGCAAAGTTTGGTTGCTTGGAAAAATGGATAAACCAGCTGTATAAAGAGTTAGAAGCTATACAAGTAAGTGTGGTCTCCAAGGAAGATACGGTATCAGAGGATAGGACGAAGAAGGAACTAGATGACCTAATGGAAGCACAATGTGTTTATTGGTAACAGAGAGCTAAAATTCAATGGTTGCAACAAGGAGAAGTGAACACAAGAGTTTTTCATGATTGGGCATGCAAAAGAAAAGGAAGGAACCATATCACCCAACTTCGAACAACAAATGGGAATTGGACAACCAACCAACAAGAAATGATGGACATTGTCACAAACTATCTAGGACAAATATGGAGAGATGACTCAATCTTCCCCAGTGATAACAATTGGATGGCAGAGGAGAATGACGAAGTGTTTCAAATGGTAGATGAGCAATTAACCGAGGAGCAAAAAGAGTGGCTAAATAGTGAATTCACTAGGAATAAAGTGTAGAAAGCGGTGTTTCAAATGGGCAAATGGAAATCCCCAGGTCCTAACGGTCTACCGGTAGGTTTCTACCAAGAGTTTTGGGGTATAGTAGGTCCAGAAGTAATTGATGTTGTTCTGGAATTTTTCAAGACAAAGGTGATGAAGTCAGCATGGAATGAAATGGTGATAATTCTTATTCCTAAATGTCCCAATCCTACTATGCCCCAAGACTTTAGACCCATAAACATTTGCAATAGGTTGAAAAAGGTGATTAATAACTTGATTTCACCATATCAAAAAGCTTTTGTTCCTGGTAGATCCATCAATGAAAATGTCTTAATTGCCCATGAAGTGTTGGAACACATAAGAAATCAGCGTCAAGGAAATAAATATCTAGCTGCTCTAACTCTGGATATGAGTGAAGCTTATGACAGATTGTCTTGGTCTTTCTTGGAAAATATATTATGGAAATTCGGCTTCTCACAACTTTGGATTGAGCTTATCATGCAATGCATCACCACTGTTTCCATAAACATAAAGTTGAATGGTGAATTTTCAGAACCATTATACCGAAGAATGGACTTAGGTAAAGATGTCCTTTATCTCCATTTTTATTCATCCTATGTCTGCATGCCCTATCAAAATTGTTGCTAAAGGCAGAGGCAGAAGGTGGTGTAGGAATCAAAGTGGAAAGGAAAGTTCCATGGGTGTCTTACCTAATGTTTGCGGATGACTGCTTAATTTTCTTTGATGTTTCAAGTAATGCAACCAATTGCTTGGCAAGAGTTCTAAATGTTTTTGCAGCTCAATTGGGCCAAAGAATAACCTTCACTAAGGCATCCATGATAGTCAGTCCCAACACCAATACGGAATGGAGAAGTCTATTACAAATTATGTTCAACACACATGTGGAGGAAAAAGGAAAGTACCTTGGACATAATCTGAATTTTTCTGATTCCAAAACTAGAATTTTTGGCGCTTTAGTGAGAAAGATAAAGAACAAAGTGTACAAGTGGAACAATGGAAAAATGGACACCTCTCAGTTTAAGGACATATCACGCTAGCAAAACATGTTCTAGCATCAGTTCCTTTGTATGTACTTGGTGCGTTCAGAATTCCCACTTCCACTGCGAAGCAGATTGATAGTTTCTTAGCTAGGTTCATATGGAAAGGAGATCATGAAGGGCAAGGAATCCATTGGAAATCATGGAAATTGATTTGTAAGTCAAAGTTCTATGGAGGTTTGGGTATGAGATCAACTCTTCTAATGAATCAAGCTTTGCTGGCCAAAGTAGCGTGGAAGACACATTCAGATAAAAATTCTTTCTTTTCAAAGTTTTTCACTGCCAAGTATTGTTGCAAAAATGATTTCCTACAGCTAAAGGGGGGTCATAACTGGTCCTGGGGTTGGAGACGTATCATTTGGGGAAAGGAGTTACTACAAAAGGGCTTAAAATGGAAAGTGGGTAATGGAGAGCAAATAGATATCAAGGAAGATTGGATTCCAAATACATAGAACCCACTCAAAACTAGCTACCTATTTCAGAATGGAATCCTCACACTCAAAGTTGCTGGTTTGATAGATAGGAAAAGAGATTGGAGAATTTCTTTTATCAGGACCATCTTCCCACAAGAATTAGTTCCTTAGATACTTGCCATTCATCTACCAACATTCTTTACAGATGTTGGGGATGTACTGTACTGGAAAGAGGCAAAGCATGGAAAATACATAGTAAAATTAGGGTACCATCTTGCAAAGAGAATAGAGGCACAGCAAGTACCTTCAACTTCTGCAGCGGGGAATGTAAATTTGGCCACAACCAATGATGAAGTAAAATTCTGGAAAATATTATGGTTTTTAAATCTACCAATAAAGATCATTTTTTTTTCTGTGGAAAGCGATTCATGAGGTATGTCCTATGGCCAATCATCTATGGAAAAGAGGCATTCTTATTCCACCAACATGCAATTGGTGTGGCATCGAATATGAAACCATTTCCCATATTTTACTCAGCAATGAACTAGCTAAACGAACATGGAGACTTTCCTCTCTTGGCTTCAATTTTGATGTAGGTCCTCCAACACAATTTGGCCAATGGTTTAAGTCATGGTTACTTCTTGCTCCTATAAGGGAAGATATCATCCTTTTCGCAGTGGTACTTTGGACTCTATGGAGAGCAAGATGCATGGCAGTGTGGAACAACATGAGGGACACCTCTGAGCATATTTGGTTCAAGTTTGTTGAAGCTTTTAAGGAAATACAAGAGATTTGTAAAGAAGGGTCACACTCTCATAAGGAAAGGAAAGAATATAAAAATCTTGGGCAACATGAAAAGAATGATCTTGGGAAGTTCCGCAAGGTAGATACAATTTTGGGAAACCTGCAAATCATATGGAATGGACAATCCATTGCAAGTGTTGATTGCTGTAGATATTCTGTAATAATTCGCACTGATGGAGCTTTTAAAGAGAGACATTATACAGTAGCCGCAGCTGCTATTGCATGGGTACATTTATCTGCACAATGGGTACATTCGATCTCACCATTCGCCATTTCAACAACTCTTATTTGCACATGCTGGTTTTGCTGAGGTTCAGTTCCCACCAAATCCAAACTGTTAATATCATCTGGGAGTACCATAGTTTGATCTGGTGGTTCTTCTGGAATTGCCATCCTGAACGATTCTGAATCCCCAACTACATTGTTGATCAATGACATTGTTATGTCATCCAGAACCTCTGTATCCAAAAGATCCTGATTTTGCCGCGGAAGACTATCAGTAAAGGGACGTGTTCACGAAGGTATATATTATCTGGAGGATACCTCTATTCCGGTTGCCTTGATACTGGAGTCCAATTCTCTCTATCTTTATTACCTAGGTCACCTTTCCTTATCCCTCATGCAGTCATTATTTTCTCATTGTCGTTCCGTTTCCGAAATAAAGTGTGAGGCTTATCAACTTGCCAAACATTGTCGTCTTCCTTTGTCATCGAGTGTATCACGATGAGCTAATGCTCCATTTTCTTTGCTTTAGTTCATTCGGATATCTGGGGACATAACCTTGTTGTGTCCCATTTAGGGTATCAGTATTTTGTATTGTTCGTTGATGATTACACTCGCATGTCTTTTGTTTATCTAATAAAATCACATTCTGAGTTATTTTGTGTTTCATACATTTAATGTCTGTTCAAACTCAGTTTCGTACTAATATCCAAGTCCTACAGTTTGATTGAGAGGGGAAATATTTATCTGGGCAGTTCCAATAGATTCTTCGTGCTCACGGGATCCTTATCGTCTCTTTTGTGCTCACACACCTCAACAAAATAGTGTTGCTAAGCGGAAGAATCGTCACCTGTTGGATATGGCTTGTGCCCTATTGTTCCATATGCATGTACCTTTCCAATTCTGGGGTGAGGCCTTTCTTATTGCTTGTTATCTTATCAACAGAATGCCCTTGTCTAATCTCCGTAGTACTACCCCTCATCATTGCCTATTCCCTGATCGGGTTCCCTTTCCCCTTCCTCTTCATATATTTGATTGCACCTGTTTTGCCCATGATGATCGTCCTGGGGTGTCCAAATTTGCTCTTCGTGCTATTCGATGTCTCTTTCTGGGGTACTCCAAGGTCTCTAAGGAGTACCTCTACTTTTTTCCTGAATTGCGTCGTATTCTCACTTCTCATTATGTTACTTTCATGGACACTCAGTCCTTTTTTCCAACTTCTTCCTTTGCATCTTCTCCACCCCTTAGTCCTTCAGAGTCTATTCTTGTTTATCATCCTGCTCCATCTTCATCTCCTCCGCTATCACCTGAGCCCTCCTCTTCCGTACCGATTTCCATGGATACCTCCCCTACTGAGATAGTCTCTCCAGTCCAGGATCTGATTCATATATCACCTGATCCCTCTAATGACCAGCCAATTGCTCTCCGTCGTAGTTATCGATCTTGTTGTGATTGTTCTCTTTATACGCATTCCTATCGTGGACTTTCGGTGAGTTTGTAGGCCTTTTGTGGCCAATTTTGATGCTGTCTCTATTCCTTCCTCTGTCTCTATGGCTCTTCAACATGCAAGTCAGAGGTAGGCTATGGTTGAGAAGATGCGTGCTCTTGAGCAAAATCAGACATGGGTCTTGGTTGATCCTCCCTTAGGTGTTCCTATTATTAGCTGTTGATGGGTCTATGCGGTCAAGGTTTACTCTGATGGTACTCTTGCAAACCTAAAAGCTCGTCTTGTAGCTAAGGACTATGTGCAGACATATGGTGTTGATTATTTCGAGACTTTTTCTTCTGTGACAAAAATGGCTTCCATTCGGCTGATTCTATCCTTAACTGCTACGTATTCTTGGTCCGTACATCAAATGGACTTCAAGAATGCTTTCTTACATGGTGACTTGATGAATGAGGTGTATATGGAGTAGCCTCCGAGGTTTGCTGCTCATTAGGGAAAGTCTGTAAGCTGCGGCGTTCTCTATATGATCTTAAGCAGTCTCCTCGTGCATGGTTTGATCGGTTTAGTACTGTTGTTTGGAGTTTTGGTCTTATTCAGTCCTAAAAGGACCATGCTATGTTCTTCAACGTGCATCAACAGGATGTATCTATTTGGTCCTTTGTGCTGATGATATTGTGGTAACAGGAGATGATGTTCAGGGTATCACGGCCCTGAAACACTATTTACACAGCCAGTTTGAGATTAAGGATTTAGGTGCATTGTGTTACTTCCTGGGCATTGAGGTGGCCAGGAAAAAAGGTAGTATCAATTTGTCTCAGCAAAAAGATGTGCTTGATATTCTTGCTGAGTTTAGTATACTTCAGTCTAGACCATCTGACTCTCCCATGGAACCTAGATTTAAACTTCTTCCTGATCAATGGGAGTTATTTGAGCACTCTGAGCGTTATTGTCAAGTGGTGGGGAAGCTAAATTATCTTACTACCATGACTCGACTTGATCTAACATATCCTGTTAGCTTGGTCAGTCAGTTTATGGCCTTCCCGAGGAAGCTTCATTGGGATGCTGTTATGCGGATATTGAGGTATCTGAGGAGCTGTTCTGGTCGGGGCATAAAGGTCTTTGTCCATGGTCATAGTCGTATGGAGTGTTATATAGATGCCGATTGGGCAAGCTCCCCCACCGATCGTAGATCTACATCCAGGTTTGCTCTTTACTATTGGGGAATCTGATATCGTGGAAAAGCAAGAAGCAGAATGTAGTTACGAGTAGTGCATAGGCTGAGTATAGGGCTATGGCTGCTGCTACAGTAGAGATTTTGTGGGTTAGACAGTTGCTAGTAGAGGTTGGGCATAGTCTCTTTGGTCCTTCCTCTATTTTGTGTGATAGTTCGTCAGCCATACACATTGTTTCAAATCCTATCTTTCATGAGAGGACGAAGCATATTGAGATTGATCATCATTTTGTCAGGCAAGAGTTGGTTCGTGGTAGCATCACTCTATCTCATGTTCGTACAGGAGATCAATTAGCAGACTTGTTTACTAAATCTTTACTAGGATCTTGGGTTCAATTTATTTGTAACAAGCTGAGCATGGTTGATATACATGCCTCAGCTTGAGAGGGAGTGTTATGTTACATTATTATTATTATTATTGTAGTCATTATATAGTGTGGGGATACCTACTATACTTATATTGTACTCATTGTTATCTATAAATAAGAGGCTCCACTAATCGTCTAGGTTAAGCGGCTAATTATTATTTTCAACAATGTTGAAATCAACTGACCCAATAGGTTAAAATTATAATTGAAAAAAAATAGTGACCTAATCGGTTAAAATTATAATTTTTGAAAAATCAAATGGTGACCTAATGATTTAAAAGTATGATTTTTAAAAATTTAAATGACAGTCAACTAGCCATCCATCGCTGCTGGCCATTGTTAGACCACTATTGGCCGCTCGATCAACTAATCGGATTCTGATTAACTTCCCAGAATTTGGCTAGAATCGGCCAGCAACAGCTAGTGGTACTTTAATTTTTAAAACTCATACTTTTAACATGTTGGATTGATTAGGTTTAACTCCACCCAATCTATTAAATTGCATGATCCATGTGATTTGTGACCTATGTGACTCGTGCAACCACCATATATTTGACCCAACCCAATGGGTTAAAATAACGGATTAATTGGGTTGATTTTTTTTTTGTTAAGTTGATTTTGCCACCCCTATATACAAGGTTTACATAGATGATGAAGTTCCGTATATGTTATATATATTGACTGCTTTTGAAAGTTAGGAATTGACTTCAAAGTCTTGAAAGCCGCAAGCATGCAATTTGTTACTTTGCCCATGAGGTTGTGCATCTGATGAGAATTATCACACTGGTTGTCATTGTGGCGGACTACCCCTGAAATAAGACAATCATTATAGACTTCTACATCATAGATGCATCCTCTCTTTTTAATGCCATAATTGAGAGGTTCCAAATGAATAAGGCCAAGACTATATGGTCCCCATATCACATGGTATTGAAATTCCCTACGGAACATAGAGTGGCTTTTGTACGAAGTGACCAATATGTAACTTGCAAATGCATGCATGTAGTATTGAAAAGAAAGACAACCGAGACGAGAAAAGTCCATTCCATCCACACAGTAAGTGGACGGGAATTTGATCACAACGTCATACCCTAGGAAATTAAACTTGTCCAAGTGCAAATAGAGATATTGACTGCTGAAAATCTTGAGGTCACACTTCAAGACACCAGGATGCTAGAGAGCTTCCAAGATGTGAGAACTTGTGGAAACAAAGGGCCATGCAAGAAGAGATGAAGTCTCTCAGTAAAAATGATGCATATAAGCTAGATATTTGCCAAAAAGGAAGAAAGGACTCCAAAATTAACATGTATAAAAGTTGACGCAAGATGATTGCAAGCTAGCAAGATACAATGCTCAATTGGTGGCCGAAGTTTTCAATCAAAACAGTGGTATTGATTTGAACAAAAATTTTACACTTGTTATGAAAGCGGGTTTTATTTGAGTTGTGCATGGACTAATAGCAAGTATGAATTTTGAGCAGCTTAACGTGATGACCACATTTTTGTATATATATTTACATAAAGAGATTTATATAGAAAGACCAAAAGGTTTTAAAATCAAAGAAAAATAGGATATAGTCTACTAAGCAAATACGAGCCTATTCTAGTTGAAACAAACCAAGCATCGGTGGTACAATAAGTTTGATTTTTTGCGGGTAAACCAAGTTTACAAGAGATTTGAATCATATTATATGTTCACAATACTATAATGGTAAAGATAAAGATATTGGTCAAAAGTTCCATATTTGACGTTGCTCACTCAATTAGTATTGTGATTAGATTTTCATCAAATTCTAGGAAAACACATTGGGAAGCAGTATATATGGATCTCTGGAGAGAAAATATGTACTTCAAATGTAATAACTTTGCTCTTTTTTACTCTTTCGATCCCAAAAAACGAGTTTACTTTGATTAAAGTATAACTTTTTATTAAATATTAGGTACAATTCATTTAATACACCACTAAATGTATAATTTTACATTTCTATTCTTTTTTTTTAATTTTGAATATACATAATTTTTAGTAGTAAGGATATTTTAGGAATTTGGTTTAAAATTAGACTCTTTTTTTGGACAAATTTTTTTTTTCAAAGTAGAAATTTTTTTTTTTGGACAAAGGGAGTAATATTTATTATTAGTATTCTTGAACTTAATAAGTTTCTTAATCCTTATATAAAAATTATAGACTAAAGTCCAACTAAAATAATTGTTAGCATAATAATGTAAACCATCTATCCACTTCATCAATAATGACTCCGCAGATTCCTTCAAATCTTTAATGCATTATTCAGGAATCAAAATAACAAGAATACTAAAATTATCAACCTAATGATCATTGAAGAAAAAGAGGGGTCTAATCAATTGAATGGAGGTAACGCACTCTTTTACTTGAATATAAGCAGAGTAATCAAAAGTTTGCAGTTATTAGAATTTTAAGGTTTTTCTAAAATATTGTATTAATTGTTGATATGGATTTTAGGATTTAATCAAGACTATTAGGCTTTAATTGCTAAAAAGAATGGTTATGATACTGATTGATTTACTAAGATAAGTGGTTTTGATACTTTCTGAATTTCTCCAATAAGACGTTTCGGATGAATGCCTTTTATGTGAAATTCAATGATACATTACCCACTATTAAAATTTATAACTTTGTTACAAGAGTGGAATGAGCACTATTATTTTGTATTTATTGTGACGAAAACTACATAGTAACTGTTTAATTTATAATTAATTTGATAATTGTATATTTCAAATGAGCTCTTGAATGCTTAATAATCTATTAGAAAAACGTTTTAATTTCCACCTTATGTTAAGTTATGATCCTCTTATCATGACAAAAGTTAGACCCTTATATTATGTCCCACTTAACAAATATATAATAGTTAGAACTAAAACCAGTGTATAAATCAATGTATGATTTAATTAATCCTTGAATTATTATTAATATGCATGAATTGATATTATTTTTTAATGAATCCCACATGCTACGTATGCATTCTTTCGTTAACTATTAATATTATGGTTTTTTTTATGAATATTTTATAACAAATTATTTTTGTAGAAGTATTAACTGCTTACTAGATGTTTCTTTGCTCACCCCACTGCGTTAAATGTGTTTTCAAATAATGGTATATTGAGGAGGACCATTAGGTTGAGGTTGCTTGATGTATGATATGCATAACTGTTTTGGGGTCCTAATTCACTTGATAAATAATGGACCAATTAATTTCATATTAGAATTAATTTTACACTAATATGATCATCAGGTATCTAATATTTGGACACTATAGGAATAACATACAAATGCAGATATGGTCAATAATGTTGATAATAGAAAATGTACTTCAAGTTACTTCATTACTTTCTCACAAGGACCTATCTCATAGTAGTCTACATCATAAATATGTACTTTTTTTTTAATCAATGAATAAGGGAGATGGCAACACAATCCTACAGGCTGCTTTACAATAAAATCTGCATATCAACAAAGCATGGAAGGACAGAAACTCAAGCAGCACCAAGCCGAATCAAGCAGCAGCGTAAGCTCAAGAACAAAAATGTGGAAATTCATTTGGAAGTTAATATAAAAACCAAGCTGAAACATTTTATATGGAGGTGTTGCTATGACATATTGCTGACAAAGATGGCGGTATAAAGGAGAAAGATGACAATAGACACGATATGCCAAATGTGTGGTAAAGACGAAGAGAGTCTAGAGCATGTTTTCTTTAATTGTCCAAGAGCAAAAATATTTTGGCGTCTTGCTCCGGTACAATGGCACGGTCCTGAAATAGAAGTGAGAAGTTTTGAAGACTGGTGGCAACAGATTGGCAGTGGCACAAGGAGTTATATGGGGTAAGAAAGAAACCAATTAACTGTTTACCTCTTGTGGATGCTGTGGAAGTTCAGGAATGTTTGGATTTTTACGGGAGAATGGATGAAGGAGAAGACAATAGTTGATATTGCTTTGGAAGAATGGATGGAATTCAATAATATAAGGATAATGGAAAATATCTGTAACTAGGATTGGTTAGATGAGCTCGGTTAGTGGTTACATTAGAAAAGTGGATGAAATCTATTTAGGAAATAGAGTGGTGATAATAACCCTTCACAAGTCTGGAAGGTTAGTTTAGCCACTTGTAGCTTAGATAGAGCTTTTGGGTATAGAGGAGTAACTAGATGTAAGGGATAAAGAGGGATAGAAAACTTTGGCCAATTATTAGAGTCAAGGAGGGTTAAAAATATGTAAAACCATTGATGTATCAGTTTATTTTGTTTTCACAAAGTTAATATTAGTTTGATGTATCAGCGTGGCCCCTCGGTTAAAAATATGTAAAACCATTGATGTATCAGCCTTTAATGTGCAATGACTCAATCGAAGTTGGAAAACCTTCTTCTGGCAGAGATAGCAACGCATTGCAGTGGCTTATTTCAAGATTTTGGAGTACTTTGAGGTGAGATAACAATGAAAGATCAAAAAGTTTAGGACAGTATCTTATGAAAACATGAAGAAGGCATGGGAAATCACCATTTTCTGCTCCACTCAACTCTTGAAGGTTAAGCATGTTGTCAAGTGTCAGTTTCTCTAACTTTGGGAAAGCAGTATGGCCTTGAGTTCCATGATCCGCAGAAAACAGGCCATTTAAATTTTTCACGCTATTTAGTCCAATAATGTTCAGAAATTTCAGTGCTGGCAAATTCCCCATAGATGGCAAAACTTGGCACTCCGTGCACTTGTAGATGGTGATTCTAACAATGCTATTAAAAGATGGATTACCAATCCAAATTGGAAACATTGAACCTTTGTAAAATTGTATCTGCAACTCTTTCAGGCTGTAATGTGGTTGAAGACATTCTAAAACTTCCTCTTGATCGGGTGCAACCTCGTCACCTGCTGCATCCGCCCATCTCAACTCAAGCTTATTTAAGTACTGTTTTGTACTTAAACCAGCTGTGACAGCTTCTTCCAGTTTTACAACATTTTCAAGCCTTGCAATGCATAAGGATCCAGTAATATTATTCAAAATTTTCAGTTCTCCAATGCCATGCCCATCATCTTTTCCAGCCATAAATGACTTCAAAGTATGAAGGTTTATCAGATTTCCCATCCCTTTGGGCATGGACTTCAATTGGCGAACTATATCTAGATCAAAATGCCTAAGGTTAATCAAGTTACTTATTCCCTCAGGTAATGCTAGAAGAGCAAAACAATTTCTGAGTTTCAGGGTCTGCAAACTGTAAATAGAATCAATAGATTCAGGCAAGAGTTTGATAGGTGTATAAGAGAGGTTGAGATAGCGTAATGACTCCAAACATCCAACAGTACTTGGTAATTCAGATATGTGAGTCCAGCTCAAATCTAAGGTGCACAAATTTTTCAAGAATAGGAAAAGAGAGCGACATACTTGCTTTATTGATGAGCCATATTCACGGGCTAATAGTACCGTGCGTAGATGTTTGTGATCTTCCAGAACGTCAAACATAGATGCATCGATCTCCTCCATGTACAAAGACAAGTGCAATGACCTCTCAGAAATATCATTTATCTGATCTGGAATTCTTTGATATCCACCCCTAGACAACCCTCCTTTTGTATACCAATAAGAAGCTTTAGATTCATTCACTTTGTACTTCTGCTCTCCATGAAGAATATCATAGCTTGAGGGCACTATAAACTCCTTATTTGCCAAAATATCAAAGCATGCCATTCCATCATCCTCCATCCTTACTGTTACTTCTGAACCTACTAGATCTTCTGCAATCCATAACTGAACTAATGTATCCTTATCAAACTCATAATTAAGCGGAAATAGGGAGCAATACAGTAAGCAACTTTTGGCATATCCAGGTAGACTCTCAAACACAAAGTCTGCATCTTGCATTGTCATTTTGAAATTTTCTGCCCTTCCCATGAAATGCAATCCCTTCTCCTGCATGAATTCAAGCTCTTCAGATTCAGAGCCTGAATATTCACTAATTTTTTCTTCTTGGTTGGATGACGAATTATTCCTATTTACCACAATGAGGTCCTTGGACAGATCATGGGCAATCGCTTTTGCTTTTAGCCTCTTGCGCTTAGCACAGCTTTGCACAAGAAGTGAGTGTTCTGACATGCTCCTTTTGAGTCTCGGTATCCATTGTTTACCTTTGGCATTTCTTTCATCTGACTTTTCACCAACAAACATTTCATGCGTGCTTTTCCTACCTTTTGAGCCATCCTCAGGCTCTGGGGACAACTGCATTGTACTTTCAGATAACTTGATTTCTTTTGAACTCAGTCTCAAAGAAGAAGAAATTAATGTTGATGATGATAAAGAAGACTGCTGCACTTTTGTTTTTTCTGGCAATGACTGCACCTGTTGCAAATTCAATTTATATACTTTAAAATGACACGAAAAATGTGAAGAATCCATAGGAAATATATAGTACAGAAGGCTACAATTGCACCAGACTATTTAAAGTTATTGTTGTATTTACAAAAAGAGTAATGATACATAGTGACTTTACTCCCTACATTTACTTACAGTTTGGAGATCTGTTAAATCTCCGTGCATTTACTGTCTGTTACAAATATTGATGTTGGTAAATTATACTATCCTTTCACGAAGTTGATCATAATCGTTGAGACTGTCCAGAAGTATTTTAGTGTGTGAGAGACTTCCCAATTACGTTAATGAAGTGTAACTTCTACAAAGATACGTTTCTAGAGCAATCTGCTAATTTTGCAACCTTTCCACAGTTCCACCCTGTGAAGATGACAGCGGATTTGCAAATTTTGATGGGATAGTGCGATTTCGAAAGCAAAATTTGGAGAAAGTTTTGGAGCTTTATCACATTGCGAAATAATAAGGGATAATTATTATTGATGTTAGTTGGATCAAATTCACCTTAAAATTATCAAACAAATATCTTCCCATTAACAATATAAGAAGGTTCTATTCTAGTCTTTCTTCCTATCGAAAACCTGAAAATTTCCCAAATTATGACACCCAATTGCTACAACATTGCTCTCTTGAAAAATTCCCAAATCATGACACCCAGTTGCAGCAACATTGCTTTCTTCAACTATATACATAATGAAGACTTCCAAAATCCCTCCTTTCCCATCCCATTTCTGCCTCCCTGTATGGCTTTAACCCCCCACAGACCTCTTCCTCATGCTCCTTACTCAAAACTCACCTCTAATTTTCCATCTTTCCGCCCCGCGTTGTGTAAAATCTACCTCAAATCAAGATCTTCCTCCTCCCTCCTTTCCTTACTCAAAAACCCACCATAGTTCAAGATCTATTGCTCCAACACCAATCCCCATCTCCCTCCTCTAAACACGAGAAACAACTCTTAAAGGAAATTATTAAGGATTCAGAAATAGGGAACAAAAGCACTGTGTCAGAAATGAAAATAATAATTAGATCTGGTATTGTTTGTTAGTAAATGAGGGAAAGAGAAAAAGAGGTGGGCAGTTTTAGTAAGTAATCACTTTTATACCGTCGAAATGGAGAGGTACGAGGTATTCTCACAAAATAGTATTTCATTGTACTGTTTATAAAATAATTATTGTGTACCAAACACTAATATTTTATTCCTTTCCTATGTTTTTTGTCCCCAAACCTTCTAACCAAGCAGTAAGCACCCAGTAAAAGCATACATATTAAATGAAAACAGTTCACTCATTAGTCATCACCAGAATTCAATGTGCTAATGAGTTGAACTCGGAATCAGGGATTAAACTTTGATTGCTATAAAAAGAAACAAAACATGATAAACGAAATTTATTCCAAGGTGTATTGAAACACGGAGAATCAAAAGTAAAAAATTTCCTATCATAAAAGTGAAACTAATGGATGCGATGGTCAAGTCATTCTATTTTAGTCCAGAATTCTTTTTCTTACAATTTGATTTTGTTATCCTTAAGAAATTTATCTTTGGAATTTGCTATTCAAGGTAAAAAAACTAAAAACACCAAAATGTTTGAAAAGTTTTACCAGGGACTAAATTTCAGGCCGGAGAATATAATCAACGTTCATTTAGAAATAATTTGCAAGCTATGCAATAATGACAAACCTCCAGTTTGGTACCACTTTTTGTAATATGTAGAATGAAGGGATGCTCAAGAAGCTGCTCAGCAGTCCAGATTTTCGTTGAATCGTTCTGCAAGCAGCATGAAATGAAGTCCTTCAACTCAGCCGATGCTGTTGAAGGAGCTTCTGGAGTTTGCTTAAAGCATGGATTGTTTATATCAAGTGGAGATGAACCAAGATAGAGCTCAAGAATGCTTGAACCAAGGCTCCATACATCCCCTGAAAACCTATCCAGTGATCTGATCCTTTCAGGAATGGTATTTGATCGCAAAAATGGCCCAAAGTACACGATTTTTGCACAACCGTTTATGCTTTTTAGGAAGAATATTGATGGCCTGATTCCTCCATGTACAAGATCCCTTTTATGAAGATAAGTTAGGGCCAATAAGACTTGGCGTGTAAGATTACTCAGGGAGGACTCATCCGTGATATGAGAGCCTAGAAGAGATTTGCTGGTGAAGAATTCACTCAAGACATGAATGCCATCATTGCGAGAAGAAATTTCATAGCACTTGAGTATGTTGGGATGGTCCAGGTCCCTAATGATCTCGAATTCGTGATGAACGATATCGCTACAAATGTAGTCTTGAGGGCCGCTGTGTAGGATTGTCAAGGTGTAAAGCCATCCATTAGCAGGGTGACGAATTCTGTAGATTGAAAAATGATCATCTTTCTCTATTGAGCCAAGCTTTTCTAGCTCAGGGGAATCCAGCAGCAGGGCTGTGGATGACATCTTGATCAGGTGAGCTCTGTTGTTCTAATTCTTGAACAGCGGAAGATCAACCTGTGAGGAGTGAGGACTCAGGATTGAGAAGGGAGGGGTCAAAGTCATGGGGCGGCTACTTGAGGAAGGAATCGTGTTCAATTTTTAAACAGCGTTTCTTTCGTGTAGATTTATTCTTAGTCTCCAGTAGAAATTAGAATGGACCTTGTTTGAAACTGTATTATTACTTTTGGACAAGTGTATCATAGAAAAGGTCCTGGAAAAGTAAAATAGAACCCGGTAGACTTTAACATAAACAAATCCACAATGACCGTTTAATGGCACTAAACCAAAGAAAGGGTCATTGATTTTCATTGATTAATATATTTATTTCGCTGGCGGTGGTAGATACGGCCAGCGAAGGCCCAGCATTGAATCCGAATTATTTTACTAAACCAAAAAGAAGAGATCATAGAATATTTTACTAAAATGTATACAGCCACCAACACTAACAGAAGTCAGGAAGTATTGGAAGGCATTCCTTGTGCGGTTACACATACTATGAACAAGCATTTGATCAAACCGGTGGAGAACGAGGAAATCAAAGCAGCATTATTCCAAATGAATCCGAATAAAGCTCCGGGCCCAGACGGTATGACTCCTTTCTTTTTTCAAAAATTTTGGAATGAAATTGGAGATGACGTATGTGCTGCCGTAAAAGATTTTTTTGTAAGAGGAAGAATGTTAAGACAGTTAAATCACACTTTACTTACATTAATTCCGAAGGTAAAAAATCCTAGTTCTATTTCACATTTTCGGCCAATAAGTCTATGCAATGTAGTGTATAAAATTATATCTAAAATATTGGCCGAAAGACTTAAGAATTGCTTGCATAGCTGCATTAGTCCTAATCAATCAGCTTTTCTCCCAGGAAGACAAATTTATGATAATGTAGTTGTAGCACACGAATGTGTCCATACTCTACACTCAATGAGAAAAGGGAAGAAAGGATACATGGCATTCAAAATTGATATGGCTAAAGCATACGATTGTGTGGAATGGGACTTTTTACAAAAAGTTATGAGAAGAATGGGCTTTGCAAGAACTTTTATAGAATGGATAATGCAATGTGTAAGTACTGTGACTATGTCTGTCAACATAAATGGAGAAAAATGCGGCAACTTTGAGACCTCTAGAGGACTTAGGCAAGGAGATCCTTTGTCATCATATTTGTTTTTAATTGTATCTGAGGCACTTTCCAATCTAATTAAACAAGCAACTATAAGAGGAGATTATAATGGAATGAGAGTGAGCAGAAACGGTCCAAGGATCACACATTTATTTTTTGCAGATGATTCCTTATTATTCTGTGAGGCTAACATGGAACAGGTACACAATATGAAAGCTTTGCTGGAGAAATATAGTCAACATTCAGGGCAAAGGATTAACATGGAGAAGTCGTCTATCTTCTTTAGTAGTAATGTACCAGGGATGCTAAGGAATCAGATTTGCAATGAGTTAGCAGGAGTGAAGGAGCTATACAAAGCCAAATATTTAGGACTACCAATGCTTATAGGGAGGTCCAAAAGAGAAGTTTTCAACTTCATGGTGGAAAAAGTAACACAAAGAATCCAAGGATGGAAGACAAAGTTCCTTAGCATAGCAGGTAAGGAAATTTTAATTAAATCTGTACTAAATGCACTTCCTGTTTATGTAATGGGATGCTTCAAGCTCCCTATGGCAGTATGCAAAGCTATTTGCAGCATTACAGCTAAATTTTGGTGGGGGAACAATGAGGAGAACACGAGGAAAGTACACTGGAAAGCTTGGAAAAACCTCACAGAACCGAAAAGCAAAGGAGGATTGGGATTTCAAGATATTCAAAGCTTCAACGACTCGCTATTGGCAAAACAGTTGTGGAGGGTGATGACTTATCCGAACTTGCTTATGAGTAAAGTGTTGAAAGCTAAATATTTTCCTCAAGGAGACATAATGCAAGTACAAGCGAAGGGAAATAGCTCATGGTTATGGAAAGGATGGCTTGGAGCGAGACACTTGATAGAGAAAGGACTAAGATACAAGGTAGGAGATGGGAGATCAATTCAAGTTTGGGACTCTCCATGGATTCCAGATTATGAAGGCTTCAAACTGCAGCAAAATAATCCACACAAAGATGAAGTAACATGGGTTAAGGAACTAATGCTAAAAGAAGGGCAAGGCTGGAATCAGGAACTCATATCTCAAATGTTCGGGCAGCAAGAGGCGGCTATAATGAGAATACCGCGAGGACGAGGCGCAAGGATCGATTAGTCCGGCACTTTAATCCATCGGGACAATTTACGAAGGTCAGCCTACCAACTCATACAAAAGGAGCAACAACACTCGAGAGATAGAGCCGAATCAAGCAACACAAAGGTCAAGGAATGCTATGTGGAAGTATAATCGAAATTGGATATAAAACCCAAGCTGAAATACTTCATTTGGAAGAGCTGCCATGATATCTTACTGACAAAGAAAGCACTCAACCGGAGAAGGAAGACATTAGATACAATATGCCAAATGTGTGGTGAAGAAGAAGAGTTTGGAACACATTTTCTTTAATTGTGCTAGAGCAAAAAGCAGTTTGGCGACTTGCCCGGTACAATGGCATGATCCACAAAAGAAGTGTTAAGTTTGAAACTTGGTGGCAACAAATCTGCGGCACCAACAAACATTTCTTAGGCGGGAAAGAAGTCAGCTAACGGTATATATTTTGTGGCAGCTATGGAAGTCAAGAAATATTTGGATTTTTGAAGGGGAATGGATGAAAGAGATAACGGTGATTCAATTAGCTATGGAAGAATGGTTAGAATATACGGAGGTGCAAAAGATGGATAGAAATGAGTAACTAGGGTGAGAATATTCTAAGTCAGTGGTTACTATGGAAAAGAGGAAGGATCCTATTGAAGACAAAGAGTAGATAGAGTAACCTTTTAATTATTTTGTGAAGGGTTATTGTATCAACTCCTAGTTTAGATAGATATGGTAGTGGGACAGTAGAGAAAGGAAGGTAATAGATGAGCCTTGGCCAAAGATGGTGTCAAGGAAGGTTCATATAAGCTGAACTACTTCATGTAACAGTTAACTTGGTTTCACAACAAAGTTAATATATGGATTATCTTTTGAAAAAAAAAAAAAAAAGGCCCAGCATTGATGTGATCCTGACGTAAAATAGTACATGGGGATGAATCACAATCAAAATTTGTATAGTATATTAATTGTTTTAGGTTTCGCCTATTAGTCCATCAGTCTTCTATTAGTGTCAAAATTTTGTTTGCGATTTTTCAAACTTTTTTACAAATTCAGTATATTTAACATAAATAAACACTAATAAGATAAGCGATTTATTAATGTGGTAGTTAATCAAACTCAACTGAATTATTTTTTTATTTTTAATTTAAATAGGACATTACATTTTTAATCACTTATATTTCACCTACTATCATTTTAGGCAATACAAGAAATTTGGCTTTTAGTGACGGAATTGCCAGTGACAAAAAAAAAATCTCGTCACAAAATACCACCTTTAGTGACCAAAACTTTTGTCGTCACTAGTTTTTTGTCTACTCCCATTTTTAGTGAGTCACGAGAAAGTAAATCACTAAAGAGTATGGCGAGAAATTTTCCCGCCAAAATGGTCGTAATTAGTGACGAGAAATTGGTGACGACATTCATTCTCGTCACTCAAATCATAAAAATATTTTATTAGTGATGAAATCTTTATCGTCACCAATTTTAATACCTTTTAGTAACGATATCTTTGGTCGTCACTAATGTTAATATCTTTTAGTGATGATATTGTTTCGTCACTAATTGTTTATCTTACACTACTGATATATGATTTTTAATTAAATTCTTAATTATATCTATATGTGTGAAATATCAGTAATTAAAAAATAGAAATTTTTTTAGTGCATTAGAAAAATAATTTTCTGGTGCAAAGGAAAATTTAATTAGTAAAATAGTCACAATAAAAATGAAAATAGTTATAATCAATTAATTCATTTTTTTATACATAGGGTTTCAGTGTGTAATATTATTACATATGGGGATAGAAAATATTTATTTTAGTGTATAATAAAACGGAATATTATAAATTTTATGAAAAATATATGTGTTAAATTAATTTGGGATAGAATAGATAAAATATTTTGGGCTAAATTGATTGGGCCACAATTTATATAATGATGTCAGGATTGAGCCGATAGAGCTCAGTCCTGAATGAGAGAATTCTGGAGAATTAGAAAGAAGGGAAGGAAATGAAGGTTCAGCAGAGTTCAGGAAAAGAAGAAATAGAAATAATAGAAGAGGGACAGAGAAGAGTGCAGAAAAGGAAGAGAAATAGAAGACAATGAGAGAATTGATCTTTATTCCAGCCTGCTCAATCCTCCAATGGTGTTTACATTTTATAGGCAAAAGCTTAACTAACTAACTGCTAATTTTAACTAACTAATTTGTTGCTAATTGCTATGCGATGTCGTTCACTTAATCTCCTCAAACGGTGTCGTCCTTCTTGGATGCGTGACAAATGCCCCTTGACGAAATCAGTCTTGACCTCAAGACTGGAACTGAGGAACAGATTTTTTTGATGAATGCTAGATCCTCCAAAGTTGCCTCCTCCTTGCTGATATCTTCCCGCTGGATTGGCCATTGAGTTACACATGATCATGGGCAGGACTGAAGCCAATATACCAGCAATAGCACTAGATATGTTCTTTTTCACTTGCTCATGCGTAATTCCATTTTCATCAATCATAGGACCAGTCCAGTTTGGCTTATATTCTTTACATTCCATAATATCTTACTCCGGATCCATAATATTTTTCAAAGAGAAGTCTATGACAACAGGAAGGACTGCCTTATCACCAAACGAGTATGGATGCCTGCATTGAATTGCAACTAAAATCTTCATCAATTTGATATATGCCCATTTTAAGAATTCCCAAAATTTGGGTTGCAGCTCCTGGAAAGGTGCATAGTATTGAAGACGTGACTGGATAGTCTTCAACATCACAAGGGATACATCCTTGACCTGGCACACCTTCTGCATTGCTCTTGAATCTCTGAACTTTTGAACAAGCACTATGAAATGCCCAGGTATCGTTTGTGCATCTGTCTGCCAAAGGTGCCAACAATGATCAACGG
Source organism: Gynochthodes officinalis (assembly GCA_020080225.1). NCBI lineage: Eukaryota > Viridiplantae > Streptophyta > Magnoliopsida > Gentianales > Rubiaceae > Gynochthodes > Gynochthodes officinalis. The sequence continues at coordinate 30,640,507 of CM034615.1, read as the reverse complement.
GCTGGGTTGATATCTCAGCAAAGTTCCTTTGTTCTGAAATAAGACTTTTAGTAGACAACTCATTCAAAGACTGAAAGGAAATCATAAAATTTCTGTGTGAACTAAGAATATCAGCTGATTGAAGTTGTGGTGCTAAGGCAGAAAAGAGATCTGGCCACTCCTTTGATGGATTAGAAGCAGTATCCACTTGTAACTCAACTTCTTGGTCTTTTATTGGAACTTCATCTGGGCTAAAGTTCTTCATTACACCAACCAGTGAGTATCTAGTTGTTGATTGGACATTACTATTTATTTCTAAAGAGGCACCTACAACCATTAGCTTGTAATTAGCAATAAGAGTGCCTCCTTTGAATCCTGTCACAATTTCAGCCCAAGGTTTATGACTCTTCTTGGGTTGAATTGTGTTAATTCCAATCAATTTTGAATTTTCAAAATCATCAATAACCCACCCGATTTTGCATGCCTCGCTTGTTATTCCCTGGTCCAAATCATCATCACAGCTACTTCCAAATGAGCTTGCATGGTTGATTTTCATTATGATGGCATTACTGATTGCAGATAAGACAATACCAAAGAAGCTGAGTCGATATCTTCTTCTCAACACAATATCTAGTACTATTGGTCTTAAACTCATCTGAAATCCACTCCCCACTTGAACATACCAGACAGGATTTTCCTCTATTAGTGTTTGATTTGGAGAAGAGATGTCTGATTCCACAAAATTGCTATCCTCATCCTCATAAACCTTTGATACTTTTTCAACAGGCACCCTTTCTTTTATTAAAGTACTTTTGTCAAGCGCCATGTTTTCTTTTTTTTCATCTTTGGAAGAACTACAAAGAATACTGCTTTCTATCCCCAAATATTCATATCCCGAATCTTGTTCATTGACTGGAGTAGATTCTATTATCATTTCCTGAATACTTCCTAAAGAATTCTCAGCCATCAAATTAGAAGTTTTCCCTTGGCTATGATAATCACAAACAGAATTCTGAACATGAATTTTGTCAAACACCCCATCTTCATTTTCCTCAACTTTGGAAAGGCCACCAAGACTACTACTTTCCAGGAAATCATGTCCATCTTGACTGTTGATGGGAGCACATGGCATACAACTGTTACATTTTTCTTCTTCGATTATTTCTTGTATTGTCTTCTTGATGCCCATAACTTTCAAGAATGCGTTGATCTTCTCATCCAATCTCTTCGATGCTCTTTCCGTCTTTTCTTGCCATGTTAAGTTCATGAATTCCTCCATCTGGACCTCAATTTCGTGCTTCCAGTTAAGATCTTCTACTTCTTGTCGTGTGATTAGACTTACTCTTCCCATCTTCGCAAGGAGGAACTAATGTTTCTGAAGTTATTACTGGTGAGAAGAACAAGGATGAAGGTGAACAGAAAGCAGAGGAGAAAGAAAAGAATCTTTGGAAAAAGGGGAAAATTCAAGGGCGAAGGTTGACAGAAATCAGAGGAGGAAGAAAAGAATTGTTGGAAGAAAGGGAAAATATTGAAGAATAGAGAAAGACTTAGAAATGAACAAGAAAGTTAAAGAATTTTTAGAGAAGGAACGATCTGCTCTGATACCAAATGTCAGGATTGAGCCGATAGAGCTCAGTCCTGAATGAGAGAATTCTGGAGAATTAGAAAGAAGAGAAGGAAATGAAGGTTCAGCAGAGTTCAGGAAAAGAAGAAATAGAAATAATAGAAGAGGGACAGAGAAGAGTGCAGAAAAGGAAAAGAAATAGAAGACAATGAGAGAATTGATCTTTATTCCAGCCTGCTCAATCCTCCAATGGTGTTTACATTTTATAGGCAAAAGCTTAACTAACTAACTGCTAATTTTAACTAACTAATTTGTTGCTAATTGCTATGCGATGTCGTTCACTTAATCTCCTCAAACGGTGTCGTCCTTCTTGGATGCGTGACAAATGATTGGACTTATTTGGTTAAGGATAATGATTGGGTTATGTAATTTATTAATTGGGCCAAAATTAACTTTCTAAATTTATAGTTTTTAATTTTTAATAATTGCACTAAAACACCCTAATATATATATGAATTTGTGTACATTATTTTACTTCAAGTATAAAGTCTTTTTTTAGATATACTATCAATTAATTTTGATTAAATTTCTTTGCTAAATGATTGGACTAAGTATATTCTTCCTTATGCCAAATTTAGCTTACTTATATTATCACTCTTAATTATTAATAATTATACTATGACACCCTAATAGTTATAATCTTTTAATTCATATCTCTATATATAAAGTTTTAGTTTACAATATTATTAAATATGAAAATATAAAATATTTCTTTTGGTTAGTAATGAAATTAAATATTATCAATTTTAATAACAAGATAAGTATTGAGACATATAATGAGAGATAGATTAAATAAACTAGTTTGGCCTAAATTGATTGGCCACAACTTATATAATGATTAAACTTGTTGGGTTAAGGATAATAATTGGGTTATGTAATTTATCTATTGTGCCAAACTTAACTTTTAAATTTATGGCTCTTAATTTTCAATAATTGCGCTAAGACACCCTGATATATATGAATTTACCTACGTTATTTTACTTCAAGAATTGAGTCTTCTTTTAGATACATTATCAATTCATTATGATTGTATTTCTTTGGCTAAAAATAATGATTGGACTAAGCAAATTCTTCCTTATGCCAAACTTATCTTACTGATATTATTGCTCTTAATTTTCAATAATTATACTAGGACACCCAAATATTTTATGTGTCCATATAATCGTACTTTAATCGCACTATTTTTTTTTAGTATTACAATACAATATTGATTAGTAATAATTGGTTTATTTGGTTAAGAATAACAATTGAACCAAATAACTATACTAGAATACTTTGAAATTTATGAATTTGCACAGATAAGTTTTGTTAGTATTAAAATGCACTATCGATTAGTGGTAATCAAAAGTTTTGACATTTGTTACGGCCTACATTTCTTTATAAGAAAATCAAGAATAAAAAATATATAGTTTCAAACTAGTTACAGTCACTAATATAATATTATAACACAAGTAGTGGTTAATATATGTACATATATATATATATATATATATATATATATATATATATATATATATAGTTAGACGTAAAATTTATAATAAAAATAGTAAATACTTATTTAGTTATACTATATTTGTCCCAAACAAAGGAACTTGATTTTACCAATATACAACTTTTTATTTATAGTCAACCAAATAGAGGTACAACTAATTTCCTCATTAAGGGTATTGTATATCAATACACCCTTTAATGTATTATATCTCATTAAGGTATTTTGGAAATTTTGTTAAAAAATCAACTTTGACTTTTGAATCTCAGCTTTTTTTGGGACAAAATTTGTTACGAAACTGAACTCTTTGTTTTTGGATAGAGGAAATATATATATATATATATATATATATAGAGAGAGAGAGAGAGAGAGAGTTAGGACTAAAATCTATAGTATAAGTAGTTAATATATATATATAGTAGTTATGTAGTTATAATAAAAGTAATTATTACAAAGCATAAGTAGTTTAGTGCATATATACACATATTTTTAATATACATAAATTCTTCAATCTCAACATGAAAATGTAAATATTATTTTTTTCTCTAAATTATTTTAAAAACAATTTCATTTTAGCCATTTAATAACTAATTATCATTTCAAAATTTAAAATTTAAAAAAAAACTCAAATCAAAATTTTATTAAATCAACATAGTATTGTAAAGTGAAAAATTGATTATTGCTTTAAAAAAGTAAATTGTTTTTCAATAATTAATGATTAAAAAAAATATTTGAATGCTTAAAACACCAAAACGAGGGAAAATGAATTTGGATAAAGGGGGAAAAGCCGAAGCACTCCATCGTTTGAAAACATTCTTCTATTTTTACAAACACTTAAACAAAATTTCATCCAACACTTTAGAAATCACTAAAACCACTGCCACAATGCTCCTCCATCTCCCTTCACCACCATCACCCTATCACCAGCTGCCTCCCTACCCGAAACCCACTTCTTACCACAACCAATGTCTCATTTTCCCCAATTAAAATGTCCTTCACTGCAAATGCTCCATCGCTTTCCATTGTAGGAGTAACAGGGGCTGTAGGCCAAGATCTGTTTCTTTTTGGAATACTTTCGATTTTCAGATCTGCAGATTTAGTCTGAAACCAGGAACCTGGAGGGACGACACCACCACCATAGTAGGCTCATAATAAAGTCACGCCTAGCTCATATCAACGCAGAGGGAGGCGGAGATGGCTGAAGAATCAGAGAAGAGATTTGAAGCCATCTTGGAAAAGCGGTTTCAAGAACCTCCCAAATCTTCAAACTCTAATCGCAATGATTATTCCACTTCCAAACTTGCTCTTGTCACTAGGTCATCCTCATTCTCTTCACTTGAAGAAATGGTGCCCTGTATTTCAAATAATTTGTCTTTTCCGAACCTATATTTGGGATTTTTCAATTTTTTGTTGGGTGAAATCTAGCTCACTTAGTTGGGTTTTGTTTTGTTTTTTTTTTTTTTCAACTCTATGACATTTGAAAGTTATGATGTTTTTAAGCAGCATTTGTTGTTCTAATTCCTTATGGTCATGTCATTTCATTGTGGTTTGAGCACTTTCTTAATGTTTTTTTCCATCTTTTCTCATCTGTAACCTTAATCCTGCATTTTTCTAGCATATCACAAGGACTAGAAAACAGAAGATGCCAAAATTTGTGATGAACACTTTCCTTTCTTGAATCAAAATGGCATTACGAGTGGAAAAATCTAGCTCACTGGTATTATTAATGTTATGGATAAATATTACATTCAACCTAGATAGTGCTAATGCCTATGTTATTGATGATGGTTGCTAGGTTTCATAGCTATAGAGATTGTAGCTCTGATTTATTAAAACCAATTTTCTGTGCTGGCCTTTCTGAACTTGGAAAATTGACAAACTTGAACACTTTGTAAGATTGCTCATATCTTTTTTGTGTCTTAAATAAGCTTAAATCTTTAAATGTGGGTATCCCAGGACTGCCGTTTTGATATGATAATTTTTTGGCACATTCTAGGTGCTCTTCCGCATTCTTTGCAAGACAAACTAAGCAAAATTTCTAGCAAAAGTCGTGATGAGATATATTTAAAGCTTCGAACAAGTACAGGTGGGTGAACTTTAAGTTCTATTTGTGTTGTTGGGGAAAAAAAGGTTTATATACTTCTATTTTTACCTACTGAAAGCTCTTTGGCATTCAGGTTTTATTGTTGGTTTTTTCTGGACTAATTATTTCATTTTGTTCACCATGGTAGGTTCAATCCTCTAATTTTCATATGATGCAATTTCAGGCAGAAGTACAGTTGCAATTTGACTTCCATAGGGTTTAGTTTAGTGTTTTCTTTAGTATTTTGTCCATTAGTAGGATTACTTGTTCCTTTTTATCAAAAGATTCACATGTGTGTGATTTGCTTTATGCATGAGATTGGCAGTCTCATTGCTATTTCTTATTACAAATTGATTATGGTTTGCACCATATTATCTATTTATCCATAGTAATAAAACTATTAATACATTAAGTATTCTTACTATTTGCTGTAAGTTTTCTTCTATTCTTGATTGGGACTAATTATATATTTTGGTTGAAACAAAATGTCTCCTAGCTTCTGCTCACTTTATACGTTCCTAGTTTTCTTCTATTCTTGATTGTGCCTTATAATGACTGGAAGTGGCCTCAATTTGTTCTAAATCATAAAGGTCTTTAACCGATGGAATATTGTCTTTAGTTTTTATTGCCAAAATGCAGAAGTTATCACTTTCAGTTTGCTTCCTTGTCTAAAAAATTCTTGTTCCAAAGCATAAAGTGATTGTCTATAGCTGTAATGCACGTCATCTATCCTTTTGTTTGATCTATGTCCTCTTTTTATTTAGTTTCCTACAAGTGATGAAAATTTTCTATAGCAGAAATTGCTTTAAGAACAAAGATACTTGTTGCTTTTAAAAACTTTCTAGATTGAAGTACTGCAGAAAGGGAAAGAGTTTCTGAAATTTTGAACAAATCCATATAGTTACAAATCCTATTCATAAATTACTTGATGTTCTCTCTCTCTCTCTCTCTGTGGCTGGTTCTGGATTGATTTTTTCATTTTTTTCTGCTTTTTTTTATTTTTGTGGACAGAAGTATAGCATAAAGGGAAAGAGTTTCTGAAACTCTACACAAATCCATATAGCTACAAAACCTATTCATTAATTACTTGATGCTCTCTCTGTCTCTCTCTAGCTGGTTCTGGATTGATTTTTCATTTTTTTCTGGTTTTTTCTAATTTTTTTGGATTCCTTATGTTTCAGATGTGGAAAGAGTTTCTAAATTTTTGAACAAATCCATATAGCTACAAAACCGAATCCTTTTCTGGTTGTATGAGTGGTTTGTTTTTCTAGTTCACTTGCATTTTTTTCTGGACAAATTTTGGGTTGTTTTTTTCTAGTTGTTCTGTGACTGTTTTGTTTTTGGTTATGTTCTCTGAATTTTTCTGAATTCAAGTAGCATGTGACTAGTTTTCCTAGACTGAGGTACTGCAGAAAGGGAAAGAGTTTCTGAAATTCTGAACAAATCCATATAGCTACAAATCCTATTTCTAAATTACTTGATGCTCTCTCTCTCTCTCTGGCTGGTTCTAGATTGATTTTTTCATTTTTTTTCCTGGTTTTTTTTATTTTTCTGGACTGAAGTATTGAATAAAGGGAAAGAGTTTTTGAAATTCTGAACAAATCCATATAGCTACAAAACCTATTCATAAATTACTTGATGCTCTCTCTCTCTCTCTCTCTGTGACTAGTTCTGGATTGATTTCATTTTTTTCCTGGTTTTTTTCTGATTTTTTTGGACTCCTTTGTGTTGCAGATGTGGAAAGAGTTTCTAAATTTTTGAACAAATTGTATGAGTGGTTTGTTTTTCTTGTTCACTTGCAATTTTTTCTGGACAAATTTTGGGCTCTTTTTTTTCTAGTTTTCTAAACTGAAGTGTTATGACTGTTTTGTTTTTGGTTATGTTTTTTGAATTTTTCTGTATTCAAGTAGCATGCGACTAGTTTTTCTGGACTGAAGTTTCTGGACCAAAGTAGATTGAAAGTCTATTCCCCACCAGTGTCTCATTAGTTTTTTTGAAGCTATGTGAAAATTACTCTAACAATCTTTCTGGGTAAAGTCATAATTATGGCAAAATAAAATGATTGGCATGAAATTATCTTTTGATTCAAGTGAGCTACAGAAAATAGGCAATAGCATTAATCTAACGTGTATCTTAAATATTATTTAGACACAACAAAGATGAGGATCTCATGCTTGTTATCACTGTGATAAAGTTAATCCATGTTCACTAAGTCAACTCACATATACATTTATTGTGTTCCTACATCTTACCATTAGCAGATGTTATGTTAATATCTTTTGAAAAGTTGCCATACTATTATTGGCCAGCGTTGAGCATAGTTTTGCGAATATGTTTATGTTTCAATAGCTATCTTTGTATACTTATTTTTATTATGATTGGGTAACTTTTACTCTAAATGTGCATTGACACAATGCATGAACAAGTAGATGGAACTTACGCATATAATTTGGAAAACTTGGCTAAAAAAGTTTGTATTATTGCTCAAGATAACGGTGAAGGACATAAAAAACACTTCTTGAGATCATCAAGCTTGGAGTGCCTCGACATAATGCATGAATAGGTTTTGAATGTTGAATGATTAGTATGATTGCTTTCATTACATTTTTATGTCGATGATGTTTGTATTACAAGGATAAATAATGTGACGATCAATAAAGTGATGTTATTGGTGATAAATACTAAAATATACCACATTACATCTTTGGTGAACATTGTCACTAATAACACTATTTAGTGACAAATATTTTTTGTCACTAATTCCATTTGCCAACAGACTTTTTGTGACGAATTTTTTTCGTCACTAATGCAAAGTGCATCATTTTTTTTTCCGTCACAAATTGCATTGGCCAACAAAATTTTGGTGACAAGCATTTTTTGTCACTAATAATTTGGTGACGACAAAAAATATCGTCACTAATTCGTCACAAAATGAGTTAACCAAAGTGTCTTTTAGTAACGACTTTTTTTTTCCATCACCAAAGCACACAAAACTACTCGCTGATAGAAACAGTTTCAGTGACGAATTTTTTTCATCACTAAACTTCGTCACTAACCTTGCACAATTAGTGACGACTTTTATCTTTTAGTGACAACTTCTTCTCCCTTTTAGTGACGACTTTTTTCTATCACTAATTTTCGTCACATCCTCTTCTCGTCACTAAAGCCACCCATTTAGTGAATACTTTTTTTTTTGTGTCGCCTAAACCCTTTAGTGACGCCTAAACCCTTTAGTGACGGAGCATTAGGGACGACTGAGTGACGAACCATTTTTTCATCACTAAATGATTTTTATGATGAAAAAGTGCCTTTTAGTGACGAAATTCCTGTCGTCACTGAAACCCATTTTTCTTGTAGTGAGGGTCCTAATATATCAAAACTAAATTGAAAGTCCTTGATATTTTCATTTTCTACCGATTTCATACAATAAATGAAAATTAACGTTCAGATTACATATATGTCCATATGTATGTTAATCGTAGTTAACTCATTAATTTTTATTTTTTTAAGTTAAATTTTTTTTTTCTTTCACACCTATTTTTTATACTCATATTAAATATTTTATTTTTCTTCTTTTAGAACACCGAGTAGTTTTCCCTACATTAGATATGGCAAAAAAAAATGTCATAAATCACTTAGCTAATCTAATTAGCTCTTTAATTTCTCCTTTGCCTATTTTCTTTTTATCCCTTCACATCAATTATCTAAATAGTTATTATGAAAGAATTTTCCTCAAGTAAAATACACAAGCCAATTTTTCAAAGACATTACAAAAAGAAGCTAATGAATCATTTGGGACTTGTATCACCACTACAAGAAAAATGGGCTTAAGTGACGACATGAATTTCGTCACTAAAAGGCCCCTTTTCGTCACTAAAACCATTTAGTGACGAAGAAATGGTTCATCACTCAGTTGTCACCAATCCTCTATCACTAAAGGTTTAGGCGACAAAAAAAAAACAATCGTCACTAAATAGGAGGCTTTAGTGATGAAACGAGTATGTGACAAAATTTAGTGACGAAAAAAAGTCGTCACCAAAAGGGGGAAAAAGTTGTCACTAATTGCACAACGTTAGTGACAAAGTTTAGTGATGAAAAAAATTCGTCACTGTAACTGTTTCGTTCAATGGGTAGTTATGGCGGTTTTGGTGATGAAGAAAAAATCGTCACTAAAAGGTACATCGGTCAACTCATTTCGTGACGAATTAGTGAGATATTTTTTGTCGTCGCCAAATGCTTAGTGACGAAAAACGTTTGTCACCAAAAGTTTGTTGACAAATGAAATTAGTGACGAAAAAAACTTGTCACTAAATAGTGTTATTAGTGACAATTTTAACCAAAGATGTAACATGGTATATTTTAGTATTTTATCACCAATAACATCACTATATTAATTGTCACATTATTTATCGTTGTAATACAAACATGATCGATGTCGAAAATGTAATGAAAGCAATCATACTAATCATTCAACATTCAAAACCTATATGAAGAAAGGCACGAAAGATAAACTTTTGCATTGCAAAAGACAACATTTTACCTTCCCAACATACAAGAAAATAAAAGTCAAATATCATAGTTGAACCATGAGAATAAAACATTATCCAAACATCTTACACCCCACAAAATAGTAATGTACACATGATTCCCTTGGCATTCTAAAAGAAAAGAAGCAAAAGGAATGAAAAAGACCTCAACAACACCAACCAACAGGCCATTTGATTCCAAAGTATGTCTACAATCTGTGGATGCTTGGCTATGTGGTGGTGGATTCATCACTGTGATAAGAAAAGAAAAAAACTCAATGTTATAAATTCAATCCAATCCAATTGCAAATATGACTAGCTACAGAAAACATCCCATAACTATACATCTCATGACATAGTACAATTCATCGTAATGAATGATAATTATCATACTACATTTTTCACCAATCAGATTTAACGAAATGATCACACAATCTATCACGTGACATAATACAAAACCACAAATCGAAGATCATACTCATAAACCAATCCTTTTAATTAGGCATCATTATGTTACATAATGTTTATTTCTTAGACAAATGTAGAAATGTGGCATGCATTGATAATAATGATATGAAACCTATGAGTGTACATGCAAGAACATATTAAGGAACAACATCATGTCGTGATAATAATTATATCTATAGAAGTAACAACATCCCATAATTATATCTCATTACATAATACAATTTCACCAATGAATGATAATAATCATACTACATTCTCCATCAATCAAAGAAAACTGAAGTGACTACGAAATGTCTCACATGACATAATACATTACGACCAATCAAAGATAATCTTTATAAACCAACTTTGTTAATTAGGCACTAATATGTTATATAATGTTCATATCTCATAGGAATGTAGAAATGTCCCCTGCATTAATGATAATGATATGAAACCTACGATCGTAAATGCAACAATCCTTAAGGGAACAACATATTTTCATGATAACCAAGCCCGTTTTTATAAAACAATTATATCTACAGGAGCAACAACATCCCATAATTATATATCATTACATTATACAATTCCACCAGTTAACAATAATAGTCATACTACAATTCCAGCAATTGAAGAAAACAAAACTGACCATCAAATGCATCTCGTGATATAATACAATATAACCAATCGCAAATATAAATCACGAACCAACCTATACATATAGGCACCAATATGTTACATAATGTTCATCTCTCATAGAAACTTTAAGAAATGTTCCCTGCATTGATGATAATGATATGAAACCTATGAATATACTTGCAACAATCCTTAAGGAAACAACATGTTTTCGTGATAGCCAAGCTTGTCTTTATAAACAATTATATCTTTTAGAAGCAGCAACATCCCAAAATTATATCTCAGTATATAATACAATTCTACCAATTTCCGATAATAGTAATATTACAATTCCAGCCATCAAAGAAAACGAAACTGACCACCTAATTCATTTCGTGACATAATACAATACCACTAATCGCATATATAAATCACGAAACAACCCATGCATCTAGGCATCAATATGTTACATAATGTTTATATCTCATAGAGATGCTAGAAATGTCACACGTATTTCTAATATTGATATAGAATCTATGAGTGTACATGCAATAATTCTAGATCTGGGAACATGTTTTTAAGCTAACCAATATCATCATCATAAGACACTCAAAAATGAAATGTTCTTTATGCATTAAGTGAAAGAACACAGTGGCTTTATCATAAAAACAGAAGTTGCTGCATGATTTACAAGGGTAGGAAATTTTTCCTGATTCTTCTTTAACATAATATGCAAATTTTAAGAACTCTTCAACCCCTAACTTATATCTTACGTCCTTTGTTATGTGAGCAATTTTCAACCACGACTTGTCCATTTCCTATAATGAATTCATTCAAATATTAGAACATAGTATGCATACAACCTTGGTCTTCTATTCTTTTTTAACCTTTGCAATGCCCCAAATATAAGGAAAATAATGATTCTATTTTCATTACCCCAACAAATAAAACCTTTGTACGTACGCTATGTTGGTCTAAAACATCTCATTAGCACAAAAGGCAGGAAATTATATTGGACACTTTAAAACATTTATAATTAGCACCAATTACACATTAATACTACTTCCATAAATGTGAGTAGAGAAGTTGCACCTACCTCTGAAGTTCGAACAACAAAGGGACAGCTCGTCTCTAATCCAAGGATACAATGATTGGGGGCGACGGCGGATCTTCTCCTCTAGAAGGAACACTTTCCAATGATAAGTGGATAGAAAACAACCAGATAGATGCAACAGCAAAGGTTGCTCGGGCCTACAGAACCAAAGACTGAGTTAACTTACAATAATGATGTTTTATTACTGCCTTTTGTCCATTTGGAATCTGAACCCATTTAATATTTTGACACCCAATTTTAGAATATACAATGACAAAAAAATCCAAGATCTGCTACATATTTGTTGTTTTTGCAAATTCATAAACTATAAATTCCATACAAATTTCTACAAAACTACTAATTGATGAAGGAAATGATGCTAGTCTTGAATACCTATACGATTCCAGAGAGTATACAAAGGCAAGCCAAGAATATATTCACAACAAATAAAATCAAATTTGCAATAGGCCAAGCCAAAAGTGAATGAAGACAAACTTGATGAGAACAGTGCCAACAGTGGGAAAAGGCCATTCAAAATATTCTAGAAAAAATTCCCCAAAAAAAAAAAAAACAATCGCCATTACATTATAAGCAAATAGTCCAAAAATTGCAGAAAAAATTCTAGAAAAACACTGTCACCATTACATTCTAAAGTAACAGTTAAAAAGTTGTAGAACAAATTCTAGAAAAAACCAGTCTAGCAAAACAGCAGGAAAAGGCTAGGCTAAATATTCCAAAAAAAAAATCCAAAAAGAAAAAAAAAACAAGCACCATTACATTATGAGGAAACAATAAAACAATTGCAAAAAAAATTCCAAAGTTACATAATCACCATTACATTCTAAAGAAATAGTCAAACAATTACGGAAAAAATTCTAGAAAAACACAGTCACCATTGCATTCTAAAGAAACAGTTCAAAAATTGTAAAAAAAATTCCAGAAAAACCAGCATATAAAAACAACAGGAAAAAGTCAGTCTAAATATTCCGAAAAAAATTCCAAAAAAAAAAAAACAATTGCCATTACATTCGGAGGAAACAATTCAAAAATTTCAGAAAAACACAGTCACCATTACATTCTAAAGAAACAAATCAAAAATTGCAAAACAAACTCCGAAAAAACCAGTCCAAAAAAATAGTGAGAAAAAGGCTAGTCAAAATATTCTAGAAGAAATTCTAAAAAAAAAAAAAAACAGTCACCATTACATTTTGAAGAAACCATCCAAAAATTGAAGAAAATTCCAGAAAAACACAGTCACCATTACACTGTAAAGATCCACTTCAAGAACAACAATAAACCCATAAATTGGAAATAGCCCAACAAAAGTTTCAACCAACAATTAATGGAAACGGAAGTAAAATTTTCACCCACAGTATCACCATATAACAACAAAAATGTAGAAACCACCAAGGCTGAAAAAATGTAGAAAAAATTTCAAAAAAATTGAAGTCCAAAAAAAAAAAAAAGCTTTGGAACTTAGGCACCAATGCAAAAAAAATTACCAAAAAATTCAGAAAAACAGAAGGCCAAAAGTTGATGGCACGGATGGTGATCGTGGTGGTCGTGTCACTTTCCAAGCTCAACCACGGTGGGCTTTTAGATCTAAAAAATATGGGGAAGGCCGAGGAGGAACTAGCAAGATATTGTGAAGAGAACAACTAGAGGACTACATCTGCTATTTTGGTGGTTCTGACAGAAGCCGAAGGGGACAACAGAGGAGAGAAAAGTTTTACCGGTGACCGAATAGCACCAATTCCGCTTCTCTAGGGAGCTGCTGCTGGAAGGGGGCGGTTGGTTGGCCGATTGACGAAGAAGTGTTAGGGCGGAGAATGTTGTAAACGGCGGAGAAGTGATGGGGAGTGAAGTCTGATTTTCAATACTATTGCTAGACTGAAATTTTGTTTAAGTGTAAAGTTTGGGAGGAGAATGTTGTAAAGTTTGCGCCTTCTATTTTTTAACATCGCACTTTTCCCTCTTAACTAAATTTATTTTCCCTCGTTTTGTGTTTTTAAGCATTTAAAATTTTCATTTAAGTATTAATTATTAAAAAATCTTTACTCTTTTTTTTACCAGTAATCAATTTTTTTAATTTACAATACTATGTTGGTTTACTAAAATAAACGTTTGAATTTTTTTAATCTTTAAATTTTAAAATCCTAATTAGTTGTTAAATGGCTAAAGTGAATTTTTTTAAAAATAATTTATCCAAAAAAAAATATTTTATCGAGTTTCAAAAGTCAAAACTAATTTTTCAACAAAATATCCAAAATACTCTTAATGAGATAGATTACATTAAAGGGTGTATGACATAAAATACCTTTAATGAGGAAATTAGTGGTATAAAATAAGTTGTACTTCCATTTGATTGACTAAAAATAAAAAGTTATACATTGATGAAACCGAACTCCTTTTTTGGAACAAAATGAGTATAATTGTATAAGAATTTACTACTTTTGTTATACAATATACGTCCAACTATATATGTACATGTATTAATCACTACTTGTGTTATAATATTACGTTAGTGGCTGTAATTAGTTTGAAATTATATATTTTTTATTCTTAATTTTCTTATAAAGAAATATAGTTCGTAATAAATATCAAAACTTTTGATTACCATTAATCAAAAGTTTATTTTAATACTAACAAAACTTATGTGTGCCAATTCATAAACTTCAAGGTGTTCTAGTATAATTATTTTAAATTAAAAACCATAACATAGATAAACTAATGAATCTCAGCCCAATGAAGAATATGCTTAGTGCAATTGTTATTCTTGACCAAAAAAGTCAACTAGTACTAACCAATGGTGTATGGTAATACAAAAAAGACTATGTGATTAAATTACAATTATATGGACAAACAAAAATGTTAGGATGTCCTAATACAATTATTAGAAATTAAGAGCTATAATATATGTAAGCTAAGTTTGGTATAAGGACGAATATACTTAGCCCATTCATTATTCTTAGTCAAAGAAATCCAATTATAATTAATTGATAATGTATCTAAAAAAAGACTCCATGCTTGAAGTAAAAAAAGACTCCATGCTTAAAGGAAAAAAAGACTCCATGCTTGAAGACTCCATACTTTATATACAGAGGTATGAATTAAAAGATTATAACTATTAGGGTGTCCTAGTACAATTTTTAGAAATTCAGAGCGAAAATATAAGTAATCTAAGTTTTGTATAAAGAAAAATATGCTTAATCCAATCATTATTCTTAGCCAAAGAAATACAATCATAATTAATTGATAGTGTATTTTAAAAAATCCTCTATGCTTGAACTAAGATAATGTAGGCAAATTCAAATATATTAGGGTGTCTTAGTATAATTATTAAAAATTAAAAGACATAAATTTAAAAAGTTAAGTATAAAAATTTATTTTTCTTGTATTATACTAATTAATAATGTATTGTAATACTAATAGACTGTGTGATTGATGTACAAGTATATGAACAAATTTTATTTCTTAGAGTGTCTTGGTGCAATTATTAGTAATTCAGAGTTATAATACAAGCAAGCTAAGTTTGGCATAAGAAAGAATATGTTTAGTCCAAACATTATTCTTAGCCAAAAAAAATCCAATTATAAGTAGGTGAAAGTGTATCTAAAAATATTCTATTCTTAACGTCAAATAGTATAGGCAAATTCATATATGTTTGGGCCCTGTTATCAGATTCGGACCGGCCTGGCCGATCCAATCGGTGAACCGGCCCCTAGACCGGTCCAAGTCAGTCATTAGACCGGTTCTCTCTCTTTTTTTTTTTTTAAAGCTTATTGTCTAACTATATTCCTTAGCTAACTCCATCAGAATATGGTTTTTTCTTTCTTTTAAGATTTTGAATGCTTTATATGTAAAATTAGTCCGAAAAATCACTATCAACTTTACGGCCAATGTGATGCGGGCGGCAGAGATGAGCAAGTACTTTGCTAGTTTTCTTTTTGACTGGTCCTAGTGTTTTATATAAATATATATATATATATATGTAGCTTGTTTTTTCTTTAAAAATATACCATTGGTAACTTGAATGAGAATTTATACAGTAACTTTTTCAAATGTCGAAATTATGATCCCATTGATTTTGAAGAATTTATTTCTAATGCCGTGGGGATATTAGAGGATGAGCCTTTGAAAATATACCATTATTTTTCTTATTATTTTACTTAGATGACATTTTATATTAATTCTTATGAATGTGGATTTTGGATTTTATTATGTTATTATGACAATATCAATTGTTTAGTTGTTTGTAAGTTAATATTTTATATTTTCTCTATATTTTGATATTATTCTTATTTTTTATTAATTTTATAATTAACCCACCAGTTGAACGATTGACTTATTGACCTGAAGCCTCGACCAAGTCATTGGCCGGTCCGAGTCTAATAACTATGTGTTTGGGTGTCTTAGTGTAATTATTAGAAATTAATAATTATAAATTTAAAAAGTTAACTTTGGCCCAATTAATAATTTACATAGCCCAATCATTATTTTTAATCAAACAAGTCCAACATTATATAAGTTGTGGCCCAATGAATTTAGCCCAAAATATTTTATATAATCTATCCAAAGTTAATTGGATGAACACATGTATTTTTCTCAAAATTTACAATATTCAATTTTATTATACACTAAAATAAATATTTTATATCTCTATACTTAATAATATTATACACTGAAACTATATATGTATAAAAATATGAATTAAAAAATTGTAACTATTTTCATTTTTATTGTCACTATTTTACTAATTAAATTTTCCTTTGAACAAAAAATCATTTTTATAACACGCTAACCAAAAAAAAATCTATTTTTTAATTAATGATATTTCACATATATCCATAAAATTAAGAATTTAATTAAAAATCATATATAAGTAGTGTAAGTTATAAATGTAATAAGAAATTGGTGACGACAAAAAATCGTCACTAAACGACATTCACATTAGTGACAACAAAAATCGTCACTAAAAACTATTCAAATTAGTGACGACAAAAATTTCATCATCAATAAATAAACTTTATTATTTTAGTGACGAGAATGAATGTCGTCACTAATTTCTCATCACTAATTGCAACCATTTTGTTGGGAAAGCTTCTCGCCACACTATTTAGTGACGGCTTCTGGTGACTCGTCACTAAAGCTGAGGAACAGACAAAAAATTGGTGATGACAAAAGTTTTTGTCACTAATAAGGGTATTTGGTGACGATATTTTTTTCGTCACCAAGTATTTCGTCACTAAAAGCCAATTTTCTTGTAATGCACAGAAATTATGCACATACAAAAGTATGAGGTTTCAATACAAAATTAGACAAAACTTGGCTGCAAAAATCTTCCACAATTAAATCTAAAACATATTGTTAATAATTAAGCAAACTCCATAAACGTTACGTATAAAAAATGACGAACTTGTGGAACAAACACCAGCACTAGGTAGATAAAGGGGATTTAATTGTCGAACAAACATGAGGATTAAAAATGATAGTGGATAAAATATAATGGATTAAAAATACAATGTTCTTTTTTTTATTTAAGAATTAAAAATAATTTAATTAAGTTTGACTAAATCTATCAACAATTTCAAAGATCGGGACTAAATGAATCAATTTTGAATAATTTAATTAACTTTGACGAAATCTGATAGCAAAGTTGCTATGTTAGTAAGTCCATTATGTTAATATTTATTTCTTCTAAATGTATAAATCTGTCAAAAATTTAAAAGATCGAGACTAAATGCATTAATTTTGAAGAATAGTGATCTAAAAAAGTTAGTGAGTTAATTGTAAGAGACTATAAATGTAATTTTTCTGAATTAACAATAATATTTTGTATGTTATTTATTGATACAACAAATAAAAGCGCGCACCAGTAATCGTAAATGCTCTGAAAACAAATGAACATTCCCCAATTCATTCTGCATGATTATTATACATAGAAAAAGAAAAATAATTACAAATGTTACTCATATGAATTGAAGATTAATAATTACAAATGTTACTCATATGAATTAAGAGTTACTTTTTCTTCCAAATAGAAACAGAATCACACTAATTCTTCAACCTTTTTAAAATTTATGGGGGCTTTGGATTTATAAATTTTGTAAATGTTCCATGGTCTTAATTTAATAATTATAAGGGATGAACGTGATGACAGCTTATTTTTAGGGTTTAAAATTTTGAAGTGCATGATCTAGGACCAAACTAAACTTTTTTTAGTTGTTATACCCACATTGCAATTAGGAGGTGGTTTCAAACCAGCACTTCCGATCAAAAAAAAATTCTGGGATCAAATTACCTTTGACATTAGCTGAATGACTTTCCTAAATACAGTATTTGTGGATGATCTTGGTAAACTTTTAAAGTGATTGTTAGAATTTTTGAGTGGTAATCACAGTGGGACATATTCAATCTTAAAGAGAATGCTCATTGTGTTATTATTGCTTGGTTCAAATCTTACAATTAATATAAATAATGATGATTGGTTCAATTCAATTATAAGAATATAAACTAGCCAAAATTTTAATTTTACCCTCGTTAATCAATATCTATCATATAAAAGGGAAAAATTTATCAATTGGTTTCAACTTAATTGTAATAATTAATGTGATTAAAATTGTCTTTTCAATAATTTTATATTTTAAAGAATTATATGTATCAAAGTATTATATAACTCTTTTTGTTTATATTTATCACTTTTTTTTTGGTCTGCCGATTTATTCCTTTTATTATCTTCTCTTCACTTTTTTTTTTGCTATTTTCGTTCATTAATTTCTTCCACCGGAATTAACGGTAAATTTTTAATTTTGTGATGTCAATGATTTCGTGTTTATATGATTTTTTTTTTTGTGAATTTATATGGTTTTTTTATGTGAAAATTACAGTCTAATGAATATTCACTTTGTTTAGAATTGCAATTATGATGTTTATTATTTGGCTGCATGTTTGTATATCGGTTTGATGGATATATATGTGGACAAGAGAAGAGCTTGGGTGGTGATGGACAAAGGAAGAGTCTTGGGCAAGAACTATACCCTTAAGGAGGTATGAATCTACAATTTTCCCTCCTGGTTTTGAAACTATACAACCTGATGATGTCAAAGTTGTATAGGAGAAATTTAAATATGTTGTCATAGGATTTACATTGGGGAATTCTATTCCATTTATGGCATGGAAAAGGTTTGTGCAAATTAAGTGAAAGATCTGGGAACTTGTGATGTGGTTTTGGACAATTTGTGGAAATTGAAGTAGTTGTCATATGATTTAATTTGGAGATGACTGTCCGGCTAGAGGTTTTTATATTACTTGGTGTGACAAGTGGTTGAAGGAGGATAGGGTATATAGTTGTATTAATAGAGTTTTGGTGAATGATGCTTGGATCTTCGGTTTCCTACAACTAAAACTAAGTTTCTTCACCATGCATATCTAAGTCTCCACCAATATATAGCAATTAAAGACACTTTCGATAGTGGTTCCAAATCCTTCAAAATTTAAAGGCGACTAGTTGAAACACCATAATTTAAAGAGATCTTATGGCAGCAATGGTTAAAACCTCCTCTAAAAGACCTTAGTGCCAGGCATTTTAGTTTGGTCCAATTAATGGAAATTAATAGAAACTAACATTTGAACATTAGAGTTTTATTTTTTATTAATATTTCTAGTCTTTGAAAGTTTGAATTATCGACGTTTTTAGTCCCTAATGTTTGAGAGTCAACACATTTAGTCTAAAAGTTACAAAAATAACTCAGTATTTGGACAATTAAGAGAAAATAATGTCACACTACTAGGATTTGCTTGTGTGGTTGTTTGTTGTATTTTTTGATTACATGAAAAATCCCTTTTCAAATAAAATATACCTTTTTACTATAAAAAAATTTATTTAATTTGAATGCTCATATTTAAAAATTTTTATTTGGACTAGATTTTTTTTTATCATAATACTATAATAACACTATAAATACTTAATTAAGGAAAATAATATTATAAAATTATAAAAAAAATATTTTTCTACTATAATAACATTTAATTAATTAGAATACATATATTTAAAGGTATTCTTTTGTAGAGCTGATTTTTTTAATAATATTATTACAACACTGTAAAAACTTAATTTAGAAAAATACTATAAGATACAATAATAATACTTAGTTAGGAAAATAATATAATACACTAACAACAACAAAAACATTATCAAAATCTTCATCTCACTATGTGGGGTCAACGACATAGATAAAGTACTATAATAGTCTAAGGAAGAAATTGTTTATTATAACAATGAAAATAAAGTATATTATATAGGTCATAGGATATAAGAGATCATTTAAAAAGTTTTGTACTCTCAAAATAGGTATTTTATGTCTCGATTAATTAATTAGAATGTCTATATTTAAAATTAAAAAAAAACTATGTAGACATGATTTTTTTGTCCATAATGCTATGGAAACACTATAAACAGTTAATTAGAAAAATGTACTATAATATCATTTAATTAGGAAAAAAAACTAAATGAACATTATAAAAAAAATACTCCATCCATCAAAAAAAGTGTCCACTTTTAACTCTCTCTTCTTCTTTTTTTTTGCCAAAAGAAAATAAATTGTCTATTTTCCAATGACAAACGTTTTTTAGTTTTTGTTTCCCCCCTAAACTTTTAGCAATATATATTTAACAAATTATCAACAAAATTACTAAACATCCCATGCCTTGCATGGAAACCTTGCGCTAGTCTTATAAAAATGACATTATAAAGTGAAAAAAGAGATGAGAAAAAAATGATGAAAGAAAAAGTAGCAGTTGAGAGAGATGAGACAGAAAGAGGAGTGAGAGAAGAAGAGAGATAGAAAGTAATAGTAAACAAGAGATGAGAGAGAGGACTGAGAGAGAAAAAACTATAAAATAATAAGAGCGAAGAAAGAGAAAGTAATAGTGAAGAGAGATGAGATAGAAAGAGAAATGAGAGGGAAGAGAGAGAAAGATAGAAAGAAGAGTGAAAGGGAAGAGAGAGAAAAAAACACCATAGAATGATAAGAGAAAGAAGAGAGAAAACTAATGAAAGAAAAGAGAGAAAATTGATGAGAAAAAAAGTAACCGACGAGGAAAAGAGAGAAAGTTGAGTGAGAAAAATAAAAGGACAAAAAAAAGTAAAAGTAGAGAGGAATGAGAGAGGAATCAAGTAAGAAAAATGATGAGATAAAAAGTAATTGAGAGGGATGAGAGAGAGAAAAATGATGAGAAAGGAAAAAAAATGTAAATAGAGATGAGAGAGAAAGTAAAATGAAAAGAGATGAGAAAGAAAGTGGAGTAAAAAATGATAAACAAAAGTCATAATGGAAAGGGTTAAGAAAGAAAGTGAAGTGAGAAAATTATGAGAGAGAAACTATTAGTTAACAAAGATGAGAGAGAAATAGAAGAGGGGAATTTATATAAATAAAAAATCAACCTTAAAATACAAAAGAAATATACAAATAAATTGTGTTCAAGGATTTTTGTATATTTAATAATTGTGATCTCTACTTATCTTGAACAAGCTACTAAACAATTTTACAATTCGTGTTCGGTGTCATAGAAATATAGCCGAAGGTTTCAAGGATTTTCTCCCCAAGAAACTAAATCATTTATAAAGTAATGCACCTAACATTAGATCCTAAAAGTGGAAATGCCATTATTTTTCCTTGGCAATCTAAGATCAAATTTAACTCCAAGGGAAGTAAATGCAAAAACATCATCGTATGTCCTTATATAAATTCTAAATGATTTAGCCTTTGGAGAAGAGGATGTGAGCAATTCCATCAAATCATCTGGTTATAGCTAACACTACTCTTCCATTCAAACGAGAAAATTTTGCTATTTAGAAAAGAACTTTTTCGCCCAAAAATGCCGATAGCCATCCACAAGTGGCAAAACATCATCAGCAAAAGGTACAAGGTCAAGTAGGCAAGACATCATCACCATCTTATGTGTTTTCTCTACAATTGTATATTTGTAAGAATATATGCACACTACCAAATTTTCTTCACGACAAGTAATTAATAAGCAAGAAAATATGACTACCTACCTCTTTTTTTACATTTACTTGAATTTTTTCCTCTAGTGGCTTTTGCTTCCTAATTGCAATTGACCAACTGTAGGGAAGACAAAAGTTATCAGTCTCTTTATTTTCCAGTTTCTATACCCTCTTGATTTTATGATAGGATTATTGATGAAGAGAATATCCGTCACCCAATTCAAAGTACTTTTTCACTGGTAGAAAGCATCAAAATAGATCTCGAGATAGTTACCGACGTAGACACTTCGATATTTAAATTAGATTTAACGTTGTTAGATAACCAGATGCAAGTAGGATGCAAAAATTAGGGGTTTTTCTCTTGGTGTCACCACAAAATATTTATACTTGAAATTCAAAATTATAAAAACATGCTACAGTAGAAGGTTGAGATCAACTATATTTAGTTCCCCTCCATATTTTTTTTGGGTTGGATCTCCTAGACCTTACATGATGGGTCGAGATCTATTACTCATCAATTATGATACCTGTTTCTCTTCCTCCTGAAGCAAATGGCTAATTCACATTATCCAATAAATATATTTTATGGTAGGATTATGATACCAATTTCTCTTCCTCCTAAAGCAAACGGCTAATTTCACACTATCCAATAAACATGATTTTTGCACATTTACTATTTTCCTTATTTTAGCCTAAATTTTTTGCTTTTCCATTTTATAATTGCTTGTTTCGTCTATGCTTTCTTTCTTACTGTTTCAGTTTCTATGCATTGACCATCTATGTTTGAACATCTCGTTGCTTCAATGAAGGTAACATTACTGTTTACATTATTTTTCCATCTTAGAACTGCTTGTCTCCTATAAACCTTCTTTTTTAGTGTTTCATTTTCTATCTTTTTAGAACGTAAAACCATACATCTAATTCCATGATTGAGGGTGTAGGAACTTGTCCAAAGAAGAAAATATTGACAGCTGACAAGGAATCAGTCGAGGAACTGCATCCACAATATGCAAATATCATAATCCTTCTCTTAATGTTAAACAAGGAGGCATTGATAGACAAATACTGCTTTGAGAATTTAGTGAACCCAAAAAATTAAGTAATATCTAAGAAGTACTTATAGAGGGCTGTAAGGAAATGACAAGAATTTGCTTTGTCAATGCCTCATTAACTCTTGTCCAAACGTGCAGTATATTGAACAGCCTACATGGGAATCTCATGTGTAACCACTATGCCATGAGTGTTCAGACCTATCTACAAAAGAAACCTTCGCTCCTAATACAAAAGAGCCATAATAATCACATTGAATATTGATAGGGCTATTGTAAATGTTGGTTGTCCTTGCCTAAGCAGCAAGCTAAAAGGTATAAACCTCATGAACCAAATCAGCATATGTTGGTATTCTTCGCATGGATATTCCTTTTCTTATAGCGAAAAAATTCAAAATGCAATGAAATGGAAAAAAAAAAAATCAACACTCTAAAAATGTGGCACAATCAAGAAAGCCCTACAAATACCCTAGACCAAGTTTACCAAAGGCACGTTGGAAGAAACGCTTAGTTCAAAATACAAACTAGCAAGCACAATTCATGGCTATGCAAACACAAAGCATATTGTTTAAATAGATAAATCTATGCAAACACACGTGCAAAGCATACCTGACCAAAGCGCCTTTTGTCGAGATTTTATTTGATTGAAAATTATTTGATAAGATATCTTTTAATTATGGTTGATTCTATGTAATTAGATATGTATTAATTATATATTTGATTTGATCTCATATTGATCTAATAGGTATCAAGTGATTGATTAGTAATTGATTGATTTTTTTAGCTTGTATAACTCATATATTCAGCCTATAAATAAGCATCTAGTTATACAGACTAAATATATGAATGAAAAATATCAATTATCTCCTACTCTTCTTTTCTTTAAATGGTATCAGAAATGGCAAAGCGAGTGGAGAAATTGATTACTACTTCTCTTTCTGAGTGTTTTTTTTTTTTTGAAACTCCTTCTTTAAAAATGAGTGGGAAATGTATCGAATCAACTGGAACAAAATTCGTTCCAATTGTTGTTCAATATGAAGGAATATTTAATGCAAGGATCATTATCACGGAATCCAATTATGATATATGGTCTCAACTGATAGAGATATATATTGTAGAGAGGGAAAAACTCTCATATATTCGTGGGACGATATTACCACCTACAGAATCAAATGATGGATATGAGAGGTGGTATGCTGAAAATCAAAAAGTGAAGCCGTGGTTGTTGATGTTGATGACTCCAAAAATTATGAAACGTTATCTACATCTTCCTACTGCCCGTTAAATATGGATGGCTCTTTCAAAAGCCTTATATGATGGAAATAATGAATTATAAGTTTTTTCATTAAACCAAAGAACTTTCACTACCAAACAAAGTGGAAGATCTTTATCTGAATATTATGGAGAATTGACTAAAATCTTTCAAGATTTGGACCACTGAGATAAAGTGGTTATGAAAGATCCAGATGATGTTATCACGTACAAAAAATCAATCCAAATGGTCAAGGTACACATCTTCCGTGCTAGATTGGATAGTGAGTTCAAATAAGTTAAAGGGGAGATTTTACGAACAAATCCTGTTCCAAATTTAGAAGGATATTTTGCATTGATTCAACAAGAAGCAGTATGTTGAGCAACGTTCAAGGAAGATATTGAAGTTTTTATGCCACAAGAATGGTAACTAAAAGCAAATTAAAGACAACCAATAATATCGACAAATCTACTTACAAATGTAGCCATTGTAATAAGATGGATCATACCAAGGATCGTTACTACGAGATTGTGAGATATCCAAAATGGTAGGACCAAAGTCGTGCTTCTCTGAAGAAGAATCATAAGAAGAACTCATCAGAGCTATTGTTGAGACAAATGCTGATGATGATGAAAGTGATAAAGCCTCAACATTGGTAACTACTTGTGGTAAGCTCTTTAATGTTTCTGCACATGATTCGAATAATACATGGATGATTGATTTTGGTGCTATAGATTATATGACTTTTAATTCTAGACATAACAAACAATTCAAACCACAATCCCAACAGTTTGTGTCCACAACCAATGGTGAGATGACCCTAGTTACTAGGGAAGTTCATTAACTCTTAATAATTTGAATTTAAATTCTGTTTTAATTGTTCTAGTGTTAAGTTATAACCTCTTATCTATCTCTCAAATAACCAAAAGTCTATCTTGTGTTGTAATTTTTTGGCCTAATTTTTGTACATTTAACGACATCCAAACAAAGCAAATGATTGGTTGTGGTAGTAGGCAAAAGAAGCTGTATTACTTGGATTTCTAACAACAGAGTTCTGAAAAGTTAAATCAGGCCCATGTCATGGATATTTTTGAATCTAAAAAGAAAAAGTTTGAAATTTAGATGTGGCACCGACGTCTGGAACATGTTTCATTTGGGCATTTAAAAAGATTATTTCCTAACTCATTTAAAAAGATTGATTGTTCTAGTTTACGATGTAATGTATGTGACCTAGCTAAAAGTCATCAAAATTCATTTCCATTAAATTTGAAAAAAAGTTCACTTCCTTTTATGGTTATACATTTTGATTTGTGGGGACTATTTAAAGTTCCAACTATAGGTGGTTCACATTGGTTTGTCACTTTTATTGATGATTGTACTAGAATGACTAGGTTGTGGTTAATAAAGTGTAAAATGAAAGTGAATTTCATATTCTAAAATTTTCACAATCTAAAAATTTCACAAAATGGTGAGAACTTAGTACAAAGTACATATTCAGGTTTCACGTAGTGACAATGGTGGTGAATACAGAAATGCTGATCTCTAATAATATTTGAAAGAATATGGGATTGTTCATCAAACTACATGCCCTAATACTCTATAGTAAAATGGTGCTACTGAAAGGAAGAATAGGCATTTGTTGGAAGTGGTTCGAGCATTATTGATTGAAGCTTGCATGCCATTATCCTATTCGGGAAAAACACTTACATCTACTGCATATTTAATTAACAAAATGCCCTCAAGTACAATTAATTTCAAAACACCATTTCAAACTCTTACTGATGCTATCATTGCTCCACCAGTTTCAAATGTGCCTCTGCATGTCTTTGAATGTGTGGTGTTTGTTCATCTACATCAACATCAACAGAGTAAATTAGTCCCACGAACCTTGAAGTGTGTTTTTCTTGGATATGCTATACATTAGAAAGGGTAACAGTGTTACCATCTACCTACACGACAGATGTTTATCACATTGGATGTTATTTTTCATGAGAATTCAATGTACTATTGCTCACAGTCTAAAGTTTAGGAGAAGCATCACAATGAAATTCAAACTCTTGATTATGATGTTGTGGAGTACCAGCCAGATCAAACAGAAGTTGGAGAAATAATTGAAGTAGAAAATATAAGTCACCAGATATAAAATCTAAATCCCTTGCCAACATACTATACCAATCATTTATTGAGAATGTACTTGACGAAATACCTAAGTTACCCAGAAAATAGTTATCACCACATCTCACTCGAGGTATTCCTAAACCACAATATGAATGTGAAATTTCTAATAAATTTAAATATCCTATGTCTAATTATATATCCTACCACGATCTGTCAAAATCAAATCAGTCATTTGTGAATCAATTATCTGGTGTAGTTATTCCTAATAGTGTGCTTAAGTAACCAAAAATAGAAGCTACCATGAATGAAGAAATGAAATCTTTGCAAAAGAATGAAACTTGGGATCTAGTTGATTACCCACCTAAAAAGAAGCTAGTAGGATGCCGATGGATTTATACTATAAAATATAAAGCAAATGGCACTATTGAAAGGTACAAAGCAAGAGTGGTGGCCAAAGAGTACACCCAAACGTATGGAGTTGATTACAAAGACATTTGCACCTATGGCAAAAATCAATACTATCCGTGTACTATTATCTTTGGCTGCAAATTTGGAATGGCCACTTCAACAGTTTGATGTCAAAAATGCCTTCTTACATGGAGAATTATCTGAAGAAATATACATGTAACTTCCACCAGGATGTATGACTTTGAATAAGTATTACGGCAAAGTGTGTAAGTTGAAAAAGTCTTTGTATGGGTTAAAACAATTTCCAAGAGCATGGTTTGGAAAATTCACTAAGGCCATGTTATCATTTGGATACCGTCAAAGTAACTCAGACCATACTTTATTTTTGAAGAGACAGTCAAGGAATATTACTGCACTTATCATATATGTTGATAATATGATTGTTATAGAAAATGATTCACAAGAAAGGAAAGCATTGCAAGAGTACTTGTCTCTAGAATTTGAAATGAAAGATCTCGGTTTTTTAAAATATTTTTTTTCGAATTGAGGTATCTAGATCTCCGAAAGGGATTTTCTTATCTCAAAGAAAATATATTTTGAATTTGTTACAGGAGATAGGTATGTCTGTACATCAACTAGCTGACACACCACTGGAAGAATGTTTAAAATTGTGTGTGACACCAGATCAAGTTCCAATGGATAAAGGTAGATATCAAAGATTAGTTGGGAAACCGATGTATTTAGCACACACCATACCTGATCTTGCTTATGCACTAAATATTGTCAGCCAATTTGATGCACAACCCCTAGAGAGCAACATATTAATGTAGTTATGCACATTTTGAGGTATTTGAAGTATGCTCCTAGTAAAGGGTTATTATTCTCCAAGCATACAAATTGGCAAAATATAGTTGCATATACTAATGCTGATTGGGCAAGATCGATAGATGACAGGAGGTCAACATTTGGTTATTTTACATTTGTATAAGATAATCTTGTGACTTGGTGGAGTAAGTAACAAAATGTTGTTCCAGCGTAGAAGTTGAGTTCAGAGGTATTGCACTTGGGCTTTGTGAAATCTTGTGGCTTTGATTACTTTTGATTGATTTGGGTTACTCATCTGAGTACCCAATTCTATTGTATTGTGATAATAAAGTTACATGTGACATTGCCCATAATCTGGTCCAACATGATAGAACCAAACATGTTGAGGTAGACAAATTTTTTTTATCAAGGAAAAGCTAGATAGTAAAATTGTAGAACTGCCCATGGTTCAATCTAAAAATCAATTGGTAGATATTCTTACCAAAACAATTTCCAGTAAAGTGTTTTCAAAGTTATTGGGAAGTGGAGCATGTGCAAATCTATGCACAAACTTGGGAGGGAGGGGAGTGTGGAGATTTTATTTGGTTGAAAATTATTTGATAAAATATCTTTTAATTATGGCTCATTTTATGTCATTAGAGTATGTATTAATTGTATATTTGATTTGATTTCATATTGTTCTAATAGGTATCAATCAATTAGTGATTGATTATCATTAATATTAATCAATTAGTGATTGATTATCATTAATATTAATCAATTAGTGATTGATTGATTTTTTTACCTTGTATAACTCATGTATTCAACTTATAAATAGGCATCTAGTTGTACAGACTAAAAGTGTGAATTGTAGGAAATCAAATACAGCACGCATCAGAATTTTAAAATTTTTTATT
The DNA here is from genome assembly GCA_020080225.1 of Gynochthodes officinalis. Lineage (NCBI taxonomy): Eukaryota > Viridiplantae > Streptophyta > Magnoliopsida > Gentianales > Rubiaceae > Gynochthodes > Gynochthodes officinalis. The sequence continues at coordinate 30,612,097 of CM034615.1, read as the reverse complement.
TCCTCTAAGGATTCTTATGAAGTGATTTCAAACCGGTAGTGAAGTGTTTTACCTTATTGGTAGAGGTTGAACTTTCTTTTAAAGACTTTTGCTCGTTGAATTACAGCAACACTTAGCAGAGCCTTGCCTCTATGGTATCCACACAATCATCTCCAAGTTCCAAGTTAATTGTCACACAATTAACCAAAAGAAGAAGCAGCAAAATCCAAAGGTGCTAGCCCAAAATTCTAGGCTGCTTTCAGTTTTCAGGTTTTGAAGCTTCTCAACCTTCGGTCTTTTTCCTTGTTTCTTTGATAAAGAAGTAGCTGCTATTTTTCTCTAAGAATAACTAAAGTGCTGCTTATGTTGTTCTTGAAAACAGCTATTGTTTCTTCACAAGAAATAGCCGAAATAATTTTCAGAACAAGCAAGAGAACGATCTGCTTTTTGGTTTTTTGTTTTGCTACATAATTTTTCTTCACAAGAAAAATTGATTTTGTGCTTTTGATGAAGCAAAACTAACATGTTTTTGTTGTTCACATTTTGGTTGACAGGCTGTTGAAATTATAAGTCCAAATATATAGAAAATAGATTAGGGTAAAAAAATTTTTAAAGTGTTTTACTTGAACTCCAAGTTCTAATCTATTTTTGGAACTTTCTAATTTTCAGCTTTCTAAATTTTATTGGCTGCCAAAACAAGTGGCAAGAATCCCATTCTTATTTTGCTTTCTAATTTTCGACTCTCTTCATGAATTAATAAATCCAAAACTATTTCAGATTTATTAACACAAAACCAAAACTATTTAGAATCCAAAACCAAATATCGATTTAAACTAGAAACATTATAAAGTCCTATTTGCAATAGGATTCTTAAATCAACTAAAATTCATCGTATGAATTTTACACTTCTTTTGGATACGATCTAACTATGCGACCCAATAGGTTCTCATAATGTTGGCAATGACATAAAATATATTTTAGGCCATAAGCATTGAGCGGTGTTTAGCAACACAACAAAGCTACCCAAGTTATAAGAATGTTAGTAATTTAACATTACTTTTATTGTGATAGATGTTACCATATAATTAAATCCATTTACCCTAAATATCTTGATTGAACACGAGCCATGGAGTGTGTCACACTCGCATAGTTCAATCTTTGCATTTCTTGATTCCTAAGTAGACACATCTAAACAAATGAGCTCGATATCACATATCGACTCATTTGAGCACGCACATGCATTTTATGGTCTCACTTGATCAAGGGACCCAAAGATATCACTCCCATTATCTAGGAGGGGCAAATCCTATTTTGATCACTCAATATCTCATTGTATGATTCATTACATATCCAATTGCCACTTTTATAGTTCACTCTGTTACGGGTAACATTTAGTAGCATCAAAACATGCAACTTCTCATGTTAGGATCTCTGGTGACCTCAAGTCTAAGGATCACTTATACCATCATCACTATGAGAAATGCTTATAAAACTTCATATAATAACCCATGTAGCATTTCTCATAACGGGTCGATCCAGTATATAGTTCTCTAACATATACCTATGTGTTGACTTGATATCTTATATCATGACATATTTCATCAGTCACTATACATACTAGTTTTAATGCATTATCATTGTCCCATTTAATGATAATACTTGACTAGGGATAATTTTAGAATAATTAAATTCTTAGAACATTATTATATTTATTCATTAAACACAGATATAGAAATAAACATAATAATCATTACCATTAATTATAAATGTTATGATACAATATATGTCCAAATCAGCATCACATGATTGGTCCTTAAGGTATAATCCAACATGAATGAAAAACATCAATTATGTCCTTCTCCTCTTTTCTTTATACCTTTAAATACTAAGCTTTACTAAACCAATTAGAGGTAGTCAAAACAGGTAATTTCAAAGAGGATACATTTCAATGGAGTGAACAAAAAAACACTTCACCTATGATAATAGTAACCTAAAACAAATTTGCAAACAAGTAAATTATGAATCTTATTGGCTAGCTTTTTAATATTATCATAGTTTGCTACATGATTTTTTCACCTCAAAGTATAGCAAACGTAATGTCTAAAGATTAATGCATTTTATCCACACACTACACGATTCCAGACATGCAAAAGATATAGACCAACAATAGAATCTGAATGTTTCACCCAGGCTATCCCAATTTGCAAATGTTCTAAAATCTTTTTGAGTTATTGTAGAAATTACATTCCATAAGGCGACTAATAGCATCCTTGTGTATTTTGTGAGGTAAGAGAAGTGAATGAGAAATCATGAAAAGACCTAATACAGTACCCAATGCTATAGAGTGAAGATTATGTTGTTCTCACAGATAAAAGACAAATTACAAAAGCAATGTGAGTGCAAAAAAGTTGGATAAGTGTCTAATTGGGGAGATTTAGGCGATTTGGTACTCAATTGAAGTTTGAACAAAAGACTTTTTCTTCATCAAGAGGGGCACTTTACGTGAAAACACCAAAATATCCCCAAATTGTTTATAAAAAACAATATGCAATATAAACATTATTTTAGGTTATTTTGGACCTTTCAGTATATTTTTTTCACCAACCTTTTGGACAAAAACCCTGTACCAGAGCCAACATCACCATGGGCATTTTTACAAATTTTACATTAAAGTAGGAGTGACGAATAGGTGGGTTGAGTTACCAATGAGTTAGGTCATTGATGAATTGTGATTTTACAGGTTACGACTCAACCCAATTAATATAATTACAGGTCAAATATGAGTGGTCAAATTTTGATTGAGTTGAATCCAATCTAACCTGTTATGTTAAAATATTAATTTTAAAAATTAAAAAGGCAGTTGGCCAACCAACTATTGCCGCTAAAGTACCTCTCATCGTTGTCAGCTATTGGTCAGCCAACTAGATTCTAGCCACATTGTTAGAATTTGGCTGGTTGACTACCTCTTTAATTTTTTAGAAATTAATATTTTAATCAAATGGTCAGATTGGTTCAACCCGATTCAACTCAATCCAATTTTTTAAATTATATAATTTATTTGACTCATAACCCGTTTGACCCAATTTAATGAGTTAAAATAGTGGATTGATTGGGTTAATTTTTTAATTTAGTTTATTTTTGTCAATGGAGCAAAATCATAATATCGGCATGTACCGCTGACAACTTGGCAGAGTTGAAATTGCCGCACGGTACTTGTCTGAATTGTTATAGCTTGCTAAATAGCCATTTCACGCTTGCTATAGGTCTTGAAAGAGTGATTTATATATCAAGGTGTGTGTCTCTCTATCTATCTATATATATGCACACACACACTTTTAGTAAAAAGTTATAGTGAAAACTATACTAATTAATAGGATAATAAAAAAAATTTATTTATCACAGTTTTTGAAAAGTATAAAATAATAAAAAAAATTATGTTATCTTTTTATATTTTTCATACAAATTATAGATTTTCATTAACAACATGATTACTCATGTTTGTGTGTGTGTGTGCATATATATATATATATTGATAAACCTATTTTATATAGGGCATTTTTATTAATCTTGGTTAGAATTGGTTTGTATTTTGATTTGTTTTTACCCATTTTGACCTAATTTCCTTTGATTTTATGATCATTGAGTTATCTAATATTTTTTAGAACTTTTGAGTTCAATCTTGAATTTTCTTCTAGTTTGAAAATCAAAGTACTAACCAATTATCTTGCAAAAATATATAGGGATTATGTTGTCACTTTATTGACAAAAGCCAAATGTGAAAAAAAATAAAAAATAAAAAATAAAAAAAGAAGAAGAAGAAGAAGAAGAAGCTATGGGACAAGAAAGACCAGCTCAAGTTCTCCACAAGCAAACACACTTCAAACAAAAAAATAATTTCGCTCGGTCCAAAGCAGCTGCACAACCAAACACAATGAGGACTCCTTTAGCTGCAAGCAAGAGAAAAAGAGCCTTGTTGTACATAAAGAAGAATTCGGATGTGAAGAAAGAACGACAACAGCAGCTCTTTTATTTCTTGAAGGCTGGCCGTGTATAGAAGCCAAGAAACGACAGCAACAAAAGGCTGACCGCAATTTGGAAACAAAATAACAAAAAACTTCTTCAGCAGCAAGAATACTCCAAGCTGGGCTGCAATTAAGAGAATAAAAGAGTCGTGATGCACAAGAAAAAGAAAAGAAAGAAGCTACAATAAGGAAACAAAAGCTGAGTACAAGAAGGAAACAACAAGACAAAATACGGTTGAAATAAGGAGACAAAAGATAACTCCAATTGGGAAGCAGAATACAACTGAAATTGAAAGACAAAAGCGGGGGTTGCAGCTGCGCTGGAAAACTATAAAAAAACCCTAGAGAGGATAGAAAATTGGAGTGCAGAATTCTAGAGAGTAGCTGCCATCTTCTTTCTCTTCAACCCACAATTTTTCTTTTCTTTAGTTTTGGTTTTTAGTGCAGAAAATTTTAGAGGTAGCCGCCAATCTTTTTTTCTCTTAGTCCTGCACGTCTGTTTTTCCCGATGTCGGCTATTAATTTACATAGGGAAATTTTACCATCATAATTTGGAAATTAAATTACTTGCATGACAAGTCAAGAGAGTTAATTAGGATTGATTAAATGAAATTGAGTGCTCTAACATCTTAATTAATTTGGTAAAAAAAAATTTAGTATTTTTCGTTGCTATAAATTTTTCATTCTTTATTAGTTTAGTTAAATCACAAGAAAAAAAATTTAATTGGCTAGCTTGTTGTTTGAATTAATCATATTAGTAAGTAATTGGTTAGTTTTAATTCAATTCTCATGGAAATTTTATTTTACTCACTTCTTTATTACTTGTTGATATTGTACGCTTACAATTCACCGAACATATATATATATATATATATATATATATATATATATATATATATATATGTGTGTGTGTGTGTGTGTGTGTGTGGGTGTATGTGTGTTAGATAACTTAAATTAAGAATTTAAAGTAATAAGACTGAAAAATGCAATAAATATTTATCCCAGTGAATGCCTAGGACAATATGGTCAAGCGCATAATTTTATAGTTCCATCCTGATTCTTTACCATAAAGGTAAATTTTCTTTCATTTTTTTAAATAGTGTGTTTTAAAAGAAATTCTTATTCCAGATTTGTATGTTGGGCTATATAATGTAATGTGGTATAAATTTCAAGCCACTGAGAAAGATTCCAGTCTTGCCTAACGTTAATAATCAATCAATCAATCTTGCCTAAATGATCATCAGTCAATCAAAATGCATTATTGAGAAAGATTGCAGTCTTGCCTAATGGAGTATCGTAATCGTCTGTCAGTCAAAATGAATTATTGCATGGCGGCCCTTGAAAACAAATCAGAGACATTTTTTCATCCATAGTGCTTCGTATATACGCCTAATATGTAAAGCGGTATTCATTTTGATTGGCGGATCAAAATTTTGGATCAAATCAAATTAATATATTTAATGAATCAAACCAGATCAATGCATTTTTTGAATTGGATTGACTAATTAATCCAATCCGTTTTAATCCAAATGAAAAGAAATTATATTTTTTTCTTTTAAAAATAATTAAAATTAGTTATAAAGTATAAATTAGTATTTTTTGATAATTTAAATAATTATTTAATTACAATTAATCAATTTGTAACAAATTTAATTAAATTAAAAAATTAAAATGAAAATACACAAATTAATTTATATAAAAAAGTACACAAATTAAAATATTTAGATGAAATTTATTTATTATCTTTATATAAAAATAGATAATTTTTTAATTTAAAATTATTAATTTTAAATCTAAGTTAAATCACCTAACATTATATATGAAAAGTAAATCAATAAAAAAAATTAGATCAAAACGAATAAAAAAATCGATTCGATCTGATCCGAAATATTCGAATCGAATCAGATCACGATCCACTCAAAATGCGGATTGAATTGGGTTCGAATTGGATTATTAATTTTGACCACCCCTAGCTATAACTTGAGCGTAGGGGCTAATTCTAATTACAGAATAAGTATTAATGATATTGAGAATGAACAATAGGCCATATAGTTAGAGATAAATGGGTATAATTTTAATTACAGAATAAAGTGTTAAAACTTTTTATTTGGAGACACTGATTTTGAGAACAAAAAATGAGCCGAACAGTTTCAGCGGCGGTTGAATCATGAATTTGTGGTGGAAATTTGGTTTCAGGTGAAAAGGGGAGCATATTGGTAATGGCCTGGACCTTGCTTGAAGCATGGTAATCAAGTCGTATTTCGGGTTAACGAGTCGTGTTTTAACACAAATATTACAAATTTTACACTAATCCAAACATGACTTGTTTAATTATTTGTGTTAAAAAACATAACACAAACACGACCTAATTATTTTACGAGTACCACGATATGAAAAAAATCTATTTAATACCAAAAAAAATCTAAACAAATATATATATATTATTTTAATATAAATAAATAATAAATAAATTTTAACTCATAAGAGTAAATATTACATTTAATCTTAGTTAAAAAACCAAGAAAAATAATATATTTTTTCCTTTCCCATTAGAAATCGATGTGGGATAATGCCTGGAAGCCTGAGGAGGGTTGTCATGAAGGCCTCACTTTTTGGGACACCCTGGATACAAATGGGTGGACTGTGGACCACGCCGTTGAATACTTTGATGGGTTGGTGTCATGACTCTTATAGCTTTAGGGGTCAATTTGTAATAAGGATAAAAATGTAGCTAGGGTGGCATTATTAGTTAGTTAACAAGTAGTGGGGTTGCAGAAAGAGAATTCGGTTGTAGGGTGCTGGAGTAGTCTATATAGCTGGCAATTACTTGTGTATCAAGTAGACTCTAATTGATGAATGAAACTGGGAATATCCTGACTCTAAATCCTCTCCTCTCTGCAAATTCTCTCTCTAGCTTTCCTCTCTTCCTTCTATTTTAAGTTCTTGCTTGCAACCGAAGCTAAGTCTTTGAACCTTCATCAGGATATAACCCTGACAATTGGTATCAGAGAAGGCATTCTTTAAAGATTTTGGGTTTCCAACAATGGCGGAGTGGACACGATACAAAGTTCTTGAAGATCAGATCAAGAAGCAGGATGGAAAGACAATAGAACTGGGGGAAGCTTTGTCCAGGCAAGGTGCAGAATTTCGCGCGGACCTTCAGAAACAAAATGCTGAATTTCAGAAACAATTTTTGGAGATTCAGAAACAAATGGCTAATATGCAGACACAGATGCAGAAGAGCGATTCCAAGATGGATAATTTGATGCAATTTTTGAAAAAAGACAAGGTATGTACGGAGGTCGAGTCTACACAAGGGGACAATACACCTTTGCTGCCTACTCCAGAAGTAGGATTCAGAAACTACAAGGAGGATAGATTTCATGCAGTTAAAGAGAATTGGGGAAAACCAGTTTATACTCATACTTCTTGGTTACCGAAGGTAGAGTTACCAAATTTTTGGGGAGAAAACCCCAGGGAATGGCTACGGAAATGTGAAAAAAATTTTCATGTGAATCAAGTTTCTGAACATCAGAAACTCGATGTGATTGAGTTGTATATGAAAGGTAAGGCAGATGTATGGTACCAAGGTATTAAACTGACTAAAGCACATCTCCATTGGGCAGAATTCCGAATGTTACTTATTAAGAGGTTTTTAGAAAAAGGAAAAGTTGATGAAGTGGAGGATTTCAACAAACTGCAGCAAGATAATTTAGTTCTTGAGTATCAAGAGCTCTTTGAGGAACTTAGAACAATGATGCTGCTTTAGGACCCTCACCTGTCTGAAGCCTATTTCATTTCCTCTTTTATCAGTGGTTTGAAGGAGGAAATCAAACCAGTTGTGAGAATGCATAAACCAGAAAGTCCTTTAGATGCATTTGAAATAGCGCATTGGCAGGAACAGGTTGTGGAGAGCGGAAACAAAAGGAGCAGAAGCACTTATAAGCAAGGATCTGATCATGTGTTTAATTTTGTGAAAAACAAGAATGGAACCTCAAGTCAATAAACTGTGCCTACAAACACATTCACTAAGAATAAGGATCAGCCTCCAGGGGAATATAAACGAATTTCAGCTCAAGAGATTCAGAGAAGAAGGAACTTGGGATTGTGCTTTAAATGTGGGGAGAAGTTTGGATTTGGACATGAGTGTAAACTAAAGCAGATTAACTTCATGGTATCTGATGAGGATGAGGAAGATAACTTGGATTCCCAGGAAGTTAATGATGTTCCAGAAGGTCAGGTTGTAGATATATCCCTTCATGCATTATCAGACAACATTAAAAGGAAGACCATTACACTGGAGGGACAAATTCAGGAAGCAGCAATTCATATTTTAGTGGATACGGGCAGCACTCATAGTTACATTAACTATAGAGTGGTTCAGAAATTATCCCTTCCTCACCAGGAAACAGCCCCTTTCACAGTTATAGTAGCAGATGGCAGCTCCATTACTAGTACAGCAATTTGTCCTCAGCAGGAATGGCGAGTCCAGGGCTACAAATTTAGATTCGATCTCAGGATAATGGAGATTGGAGGATGGGATGTTATTCTAGGAGTTGATTGGATGTCTTACTATAGCCCTATTACCTTTGACTTCAAGCAACTGAGTATCCAGTTTCAACACCAAGGAGAGGAGCTAATGCTGCAAGGGTGTGTAGGGGAATCACAGATGAAGCTGGTGAGAGGGAAAGATGTCAAACCATTTGCAGAATTGAAGAGGAAGCTAGTAGCTGCTAAGTACCTCAATGTGCTGGCAGAACCAGAAAGCAACAAACAGGTAAACATTACTGAAGCTATCTCAACTTTATTATCTCAATACTCAGATGTTTTTGACATGCCACAAGCACTTCCTCCTTCCAGATCGCATGATCATAGTATACCTTTAATTCCTGAAGCCAAACCTTTTAAGCTCAAGCCTTATAGATACCCCCATGCTCATAAAACAGAAATAGAGAAACAAGTGGCTGAAATGCTAAACAATGGGATTATTCAGCCAAGTAATAGCCCTTATGCTTCTCCAGTACTTTTAGTTAAAAAAAAAGATGGCACATGGAGGATGTGCATAGATTACCGCCATCTAAATGATATGACCATTGTTGGGGAGGTTTTAAACCATGGGGAGCCCAACTAGAGCGGCCCAATAAGCAGTAGGAGCCCACCTGAACCCAAAAGCTTAAGCTAGTGGGTTCTGGGTCCTTGCCACTTATTAGGTGCTTTAGTTTCTCTTACTTTTCCAATGTGGGATAGTATCCATGAATACAACAACCATTAAGGACAGATTTCCAATACCAAACATTGATGAACTTTTGGATGAACTCTTCGGTTCTAAATTTTATTCCAAAATAGATTTAAGGTCAGGATATCACCAAATCAGAATGAAAACAAAGGATATCCCAAAAACTGCCTTTCAAACTCATTCAGGCCACTATGAATTCCTTGTCATGCCTTTTGGTCTCACAAATGCCCCTTTCACTTTTCAATCTCTTATGAATCATATTTTCCTACCCTATCTAAGGAAGTTTGTCCTTGTATTTTTTGATGATATTTTCATATATAGCCCTAACCTGGAATCTCATGTTCAACATTTGAGTATTGTTTTAACAATTTTAAGAGAGCATCAGTTGTTTGCCAAGCTTTCCAAGTGTTCTTTTGCTCAAACTCAAGTGGAGTATTTAGGCCACATTATTTCACACAAGGGTGTAAGCATGGATAGCTCAAAAGTAGAGAGTGTGCTCGAATGGTCATCACCAGCCACTTTAAAACAGTTAAGGGGATTCTTGGGATTGGCTGGATACTACAGGAGGTTCATCAAAGGGTATGGAGTCATAAGCAGACCTTTAACAGATTTGCTCAAGAAAGACAACTTCCTATGGGATACAAACGCTCAAGTGGCTTTTGAACAATTGAAGGCTGCTATGTGTTCAGCTCCAGTATTAAAATTGCCAGATTTTATTAAAACCTTTGTGGTTGAAACTGATGCTTGTTCAGAGGGGATGGGAGCTGTGTTAATGCAAGAGGAACAGCCTATTGCTTACATGAGCAAGTCATTCAACAAGCAAAACAAAGGCCTCTCCACCTATGAAAAAGAGTTGTTGGCATTGGTCATGGCCGTGAGTAAATGGAAACATTATTTGATTGGGGGACATTTCATTATCAGGACTGATCACCAGTCTTTGAAGTATTTGCTAGACCAAAAGCTGAATATTCCATTGCAACACAAATGGCTTACTAAGTTGCTGGGGTTAAGCTATGAGATCATGTATAAGAAGGGGGTAGAAAACAAGGCTGCTGATGCCTTGTCTAGAAGAACCATGGAAGAAGGCACAGAGGAAGCATCAGGAACAGCATTGGCAATATCATCTGCCAAGCCAGAATGGGTTCAACAGTTGGAGGAAAGCTATAATGGAGATGAAGAATGCACTGAGATCATAGCAAAGTTGATGATTTCTCCACAAGCTGAACCCGGTTACCATTATGATCATGGTATCTTGAAGAAAGGCGCACGAATTTATGTAGGAAGTTCTTCTGAGCTCCGGAAGCAGTTGGTTCAAGAGATGCATGCCACACCATTGGGAGGACATTCAGGTCAGAAAGCTACCATGCAGAGGTTGAAAATGGTTTTCTTTTGGCCCAGAATGAAAGAGGATGTAATACAGCAGGTGAGTAGTTGTGAAGTATGTCAGAGAAATAAAACGGAACATTGTTCTTACCCTGGCTTGCTTCAACCATTGGAGATTCCGCAACAAGCATGGTCACAAATCACTATGGATTTTATTGAGAAATTACCTCAATCCCAGGGTTTTGATACAATAATGGTGGTAGTGGACAGATTTACCAAGTTTGGTCATTTCATTCCACTAACGCATCCAATCTCAGCTCCAGTAATTGCAGAAGTCTTCCTTGAGAATATATTCAAGTTACATGGATTGCCATCTTCCATTGTCAGTGATCGTGATAGGATTTTCACAAGTTATTTTTGGAGAACCTTATTTCAGCAGCTCGGCATTAACCTCAATTATAGCACTTCATACCACCCTCAAAGTGATGGCCAAAGTGAGAGAGTTAATCAGTGCTTGGAGACATATTTGAGGTGTTTTTCTTGTGATAAACCTACTAGCCGGAGCAGATGGTTATCACTGGCAGAATGGTGGTACAACACAGCATTTCATGGCAGCATTAATATGACTCCTTTTGAAGCTCTATATGGGTATAAACCGACTCCTTTACCTTTGGGACCATTGCAAGATTCAGTGTTACCTGCCACGACCGACTTCATCCAACAAAGAAATATGATCATCTCTAGCTTAAAGGAACACTTACATAAGGCCAGAGGAAGAATGAAGCAGTTTGCTGACAAACATCGCACAGAGAGGATATTGGAGGTGGGAGACTGGGTATTCCTCAAACTGCAGCCTTATAAGCAACAAAGTATAGCTATACGTTCTAATCTTAAGCTATCTTCCAAGTATTTTGGTCCCTATCAAATTGAGGCTAAGATTGGTCAAGTTGCTTATAAACTCAAGTTACCATTAGGAGCAAAATGTCATCCAGTATTTCATGTTTCGTTGTTGAAGAAAAAGATAGGGAATGAAGTTGTTCCTATCACAGTACTTCCAGAGTTGAATGAAGAGGACATTTGCCCACTGAAACCAGTGGCAGTACTACAAAGAAGAAGTATAGTTCGTGATCGCAAGACAGTACCACAGTGGCTCATCCAATGGGACCAACTCACTCCCGCAGAATCTTCCTGGGAGGATCAATCTTTTATCAGGCGGCAGTTTCCAGCATTCCAACCTTGAGGACAAGTTGTCTTTAAAGGGGCAGGGAATTGTCATGACTCTTATAGCTTTAGGGATCAATTTGTAATAAGGATAAAAATGTAGCTAGGGTGGCATTATTAGTTAGTTAACAAGTAGTGGGGTTGCAGAAAGAGAATTCGGTTGTAGGGTGCTGGAGTAGTCTATATAGCTGGCAATTGCTTGTGTATCAAGTAGACTCTAATTGATGAATGAAACTGGGAATATCCCGACTCTAAATCCTCTCCTCTCTGCAAATTCTCTCTCTAGCTTTCCTCTCTTCCTTCTATTTTAAGTTCTTGCTTGCAACTGAAGCTAAGTCTTTGAACCTTCATCAGGATATAACCCTGACAGTTGGCCACGCCAATGAATACTTTGATGGGTTGTCCTCCACCTAGCAACAAAATTCAAAATGGAGTGGAAAAGCAAAAAAATTGTCTTCATAAGGAATCGAACCGTGTCTTGTAAGTGACATTGGCACTTACCACTGTTCAATAACAAACATATTAATTAGTAGTGAACAAATAGTATTATTATATATAAGTTAAATATGTTAAATAGGTCCACCAAAGGAGATGTGCCTGTACCTGTTACTGTTAATTACTTATTAGATTCGTCACAAATTGCCGGCCCTATTCAAAGACTTCTAATAGATTGACTAGGAATGGTGGATGACTTTGAACAAGAAAGTTGAATTCTATGCCAAACCGGCATCCATATATTCGAATGAAGGAACCAACATGAGTAGAGAGATAAGCCCTTTCTTTTTGCACGAAATTTTCTTCTATTTTCCAATATACAACATATCAAATTAAGCCATGGAAGCTGCATTTCAGGCTGGTATTGCACAAGCATCCTTACAAGTTCTCCTCGAGAAGATGACTGACTTTGCTGTAAAGGAAACAAGCCTGATTTTGGGAGTTGATGATGATATCAGAAGACTGCAGAGAACCCTCCAGAAAATTAGAGCTATACTTGATGTGGTAGAGAACAATCGACCACATGTGCTGAGCAATAGCAGCAATGAAGCTTGGAAGATGTGGATTGAGGATCTCGAGAAGATCTCCTACAATGCTGAGGATCTACTTGATGATATTTCACTGGATCTTTTGAGGGTTAATGCTGATCATTCCGGTGATGCCAACAAAAGTTACCAGGTGCGTAGCATGCTTTTGTCATCTTTTAAATTGAGAATGCCCCATGAGATCATTAAGATAAGGAATGAACTTGAAAATATTGCTGCTGAAATGGATAGTCTTGTCATGATCAAATTATCTGAACGAGACTCATACAAAATCCCAACTAAATCAGCCCTCACAGATAGTTGTTTTGTTATGAGTTCACTTGTGGATGAAGGGGCTATAGTTGGAAGAGAGATGGACACGCAGGAGGTCATCAAGATGCTTTTGACAGGAAAATGTCGTAGAAGCAATGTCTCTGTGATTCCACTTGTGGGTATGGGAGGGATTGGCAAGACAACTCTTGCTCAGACTGTTTACAACAATGAGAGAGTTGTGAAAAACTTTGGTTTGAGAGTATGGATTTCTGTGTCTATCAATTTTGATCTCATCAGCATCAATAAATCAATTATTGAATCCCTGACAGGGAAAAGATGCAAGTTGTCGAACCTGGATACAATTCAGTCTAAACTTCAAAGTTTACTTTATGGGAAAAAGTTTCTTCTTGTGTTAGATGATTACTGGACAGAGAAATATGGGGATTGGGACGCTTTGTGTTTACCTTTCAAAGCTGGACTTCAAGGTAGCAAAGTTATTCTAACCACTCGAAGTACAATAGTGGCATCCATTGTTGGTACAGTTCCACCATATAATCTGCAATTTTTGAATGAAAAGGACTGCTGGGAATTGATGAAACAAAGGACATTCTCAAATAAGGTTCTAGAAGAGAATATGCATTTGGAAAAAACAGGGAGAAAAATAGCACAGAAATGCAGAGGATTGCCTTTAGCAGCAAAAACTCTTGGAGGAATGCTTCATTTTAAATCTAGAGAAGACGAGTGGGAATCTATTTTAAACAGCGAGATGTGGGACTTGCAGCAAGGTCACAATGATATCTTTCCAGCTTTACTGCTAAGCTATCATTGTCTTCCTGCACACTTGAGAAAATGTTATGCTTATTGCTCCATCTTCCCTAAGAATCATGAGTTTGAAAGTGATGAGTTAGTCCTGCTGTGGATGGCAGAAGGATTCATCCAACCTAGAGGAGAACTGACATTGGAAGACATTGGTAGTGCTTATTTCAATGATCTAATGTGCAGGTCATTTTTTCACTTCTCACATGTCAATTTATACAACCAATCCATCTACAAAATGCATGATCTTATTCACTCCATGGCACAGTTAGTTTCTTCAAATACATGCTTCTGCCTGCAGGATAACATATCACATTGCCATCCAGAATTCAGCAACGCTCGTTATTTATCTCTAACTACTGGAAACATTCAAAATTTAGTTTCCAGGCCATCTGCTTTGTGTAAGAATTTACGCACATTCTTAATAATACCTGGGAATTGCAAAAGCATTAACGAAGTTCCATATGAGCTATTTCTGAAACTACCATGCCTAAGAGTCTTGGACTTGAGCTTTATGGGCCTTTTTGAAATTCCTGATTCAATTGATTGCTTGAAACATCTTCGCTTCCTTAACCTTTCCAAGAATCATATTCAAAAGCTACCTGAATCCATCACAAACCTCCTTGGTTTACAAACCCTCAAGCTTAAAAGTTGTTTCGAATTTCTTGAACTTCCTGCAAACTTTAAGAATCTGACTAACCTACGACACTTGGACTTGGATGTAAAGCATCAACTGAACTACATGCCATCAGATTTTGGAAATTTAGTCAATCTCCAAACGCTTAATGCGTTTATCATTGGAAGAGATAGAAGATGTGGCATTGGAGAGTTAAAGAGCATGAGATTCCTCAGAGGATCAATCTGCATAACAAATTTAGAAAATGTCCACAGTGTGATGGAGGCAAATGAAGCCAACTTATGCATGAAACCATTCCTTGATGCTCTTTTGTTGGAAAGGAATAGCCCTGGGGACACAATGGATCAACAAGAAGTACTCGCAGGCCTTCAGCCTCATCATAACCTAAAGGAGCTAACAATAACAAATTACGGTGGCCTTATGTTTCCAAGTTGGCTTGGAGATTCACTTTACAAGCTCAAAAGTATCCACATTCAAAGCTGCCAAAACTGCTCCATCCTCCCATCTCTTGGGCAGCTTCCCCTCCTGAAACATCTTTGTATCGAGAACATGCCAAGTTTGGAACATGTTGATCATCATTTTCGTGGCTTTAGTTGCATTAAAGGGTTTCCATCTTTAGAGTTGCTAATTTTCCGAAACATGCCAAACTTGAGGGAATGGAGTGGATTAAATGATGATGACTTTCCTCAACTACGCGAACTCACCATTACAAATTGTCCAAGGCTTGCTAGTCTTCCATCACTCCACAACCTCAAGTTCCTCCATAATTTGAGCATCACCCGCTGCCCAAATCTTCAAGCTTTACCAGAGCAAGGATTGCCACTCTCTCTTAAAATGCTAATCATTTTAGAGAGTGCCACTATAAAAGAAAGATGCAGAGTTGAAGAAGGTGAAGATTGGCATAAGATAAGCAGAATCCCCAGGATAGAAATTGATTATGTGGAGATTTCGATGGGAGCACCAAAACGTTAGAAGTTGCTACTTCATACGTCATTGTCTTTGAGGCGGCATCCTTTTTGTTAATTCCACAAGTTAACAAGCATATGAAGATTTGCCCACTGCTGTGGTCATATGAATATGTAGATTTTCATCTTTGTGGTTCCCTTCAAGATCTGTTGCAATAAAAATATTAGATTAGAGAAGAATTTCATCACTTCAAATAATAATTTTTATTATCATACAATTTTTGAAAGTCTGCATGTTTGCAATAAAATTTTGAATTGTGTTATTTGTATTGTGTGATGCTTTTATTTTTTGACATTTTTTTCCATTTTCTTGGTCCATATTTATGTGATTAAAAAAATTACTTAATTGCTTATAGAAAATACATCAGAAGTAGAAATGAAAACTACACACTATAGAATTCAGAATAATAGTTTGTTAAGTACATCTCTTTATCAACTATTATAACTTAAAAGGAAGTATGTAAAAATCACTAGTTAAATTTGGCATTGTTTAATCTTTTAAATTCTCACTCAAGTTATAAGTTTAGTATCTCATAAATTCTATGTTTATTAGCATGTACAATGAAGAAGAAGTATAAATTTGATTAATTGATATCTATTTATGAGTTAGGTGAGATTAGAATTATTAGCAATATCTAATTGACGATTATCGGAATTATTATTAAGGAATAGTCAAAATTGACATGTCCATTGTCATCTCTAATGTAATTCTTTTTCATCCATGTACAATGGTTCTTATGTACTCACTAACTAGCTCACTATTATTCATTGCCAAATTCATTTTTTTTTTCATACAACTGCAAATTTCTATACTTGCTGAAAAACAACAAATTATAGAAATATCATGCGGAACATCTTAGTAAATTAATTTTTATTGGTATGCTTTTTCATAATTCATTACATTATTGTTTTCCAGTAATTCTTCTTTATTAAAAGAAATTCGGCAATAATACGTATATCTCAATCCAAATAACACTATGAACGGTACTTTTGTATGAATATGTTATATTTATTTATAGGAGTTTGAGCTTTTTTTGTGATTTTTTTAATTGCTTGATATTTAACAATATATATTTAATAAATTATCAACAAAATTACCAAACATTCCCATACCTTGCACCGAAATCTTGAACTAGTATCATTTGAAAAGTGACTTTTGATCAAATATGAATTTATTTAGTTTAAATTTAAGAACCATGTTATAAATTCATTAATATCCCCATTATTTAAACGCCAATCATTACCTGTTTCTTTCTTCTTCTTTTTTTTCTCAAAAATAAGTTCGCATTAATATTAAATTAAATCGCGAAACAGATTAGAGACAAATTGTCTTTATAATAGATAAGGATATAAAGAAGCCAATAGTGAGAGATAAATAATTAGGCAAAAATCAAAATTAACCACACATTTAGCAACAATATTAACATTAGAAAAATTATTCGTTCATTGATTAAGGTTTTTACTATAGAAAAAGGTAAATAAGACAATGAGAAGATCTTTCCAAAGTACTAAAAATTAGAACACTTTATTGTCTACATAACCTTATAATGACAAAGTAACAAACCAATAAACTAGATAAGAAAATTGTTAAATAAAATAATTTAAAAATATCACAAGCAAATATGACAAAAATTGACCTAGGACAATGGGTTCGGCAATTTAAGTTCAGATAATTTAATTCAATCTTACAAATTATTGTCATACTTTATAAATTGCACATGATTCTTTTAATTAAAAGTTATTCTCTTCTTCCATATAATTCTCTCATTTTTTTATATAGTTATGACTACTTTCATATTTATAATAATTACTCCCTTCATCCCAAAAAAGAGTCTACTTTTAAATCAAATTTCTTAAATATCCTTACTAATAATAATTATGCGTATCTAATATTAAAAAGTAAGAATAAAAATATAAAATTAAGTATTTAGTTAGTGCATTAAGTGTGTTATATTAATAACTAATAAAAAGTTATATCCAAACCAATTTGGAGTTCTTTTTTAAAAATGGAGAGAGTAGTAAAAGCTCATTAGATTCATTAGAAACTTTAGTTGCAAGGCAAATTGCCTGCGCGTCGCATTGTAACAAACATTAATTTAACTAATGATTAGTATCGAGTTTCAACTTTGGTTTTTGCACTAAATACTTTAAACATGCTAGGGATGACCAATCTATTTACATGTAGTTGTGAACAATTAAAATATATATTTGATAACCCTATTTTATATAGGGTATTTTTATTAATCTTGTTTAAAAATTGGTTTGTGTTTTGTTTTGTTTTGTTTTTACCTATTTTGGCCAACTTTTCCTTCGATTTCATGATTACCGAGTTATCTAATATTTTTTAGAACTTTTGAGTTTAATCTCGAATTTCTTCTAATTTCTTCTAATTTGAAGATCAAAAGAGTAACCAATTATCTTGCAAAAATATATAAGGATTATTTTGTCACTTTATTGTCCAAAGGCAAATGTTAAAAAAAATTAAAAAAAAAGGAAGAAGAAGTTGCGGACAAAAGAGAAAGACAAGAAAGAAACCGCACAAGAATGAGACACAAAACTAGCAACCGGGAAACACACTAATTGCAAGTCATGCAATTATAGTATAATTACGAGTATCGTCCCACAGGGAGGTGAACAACTACCAGTTAAGCAATATCTACCCTATTATCTAGATTAACATTAAAAAGGAAGGTAGATGTAATAATAACAAAAATCAACGCAAAAACAAGATTAAAAAGTTCAACTAAGAGATTCCAACCAATACTCACAGAAAAGTTAAAACACCACATTCATGAGTAAGACCAATCAAAAGAGCAACCTAAACCTGCTTAACATTACCAGAGTGTGTGTGTGCTATGGAGCTCATCCCATCATTCCAGATTAAAGTCAGTTGCATAAAACAAATATCCACATCCTTTATATAAAAACAACCAACTCAATTTGGATCAGGTAGGACTTTTAGCTTGTAACGTGAGGCTTAGGATTGGCTATCAAAGAAGGGGAAAAGATATAAAATCAAAGAAAAGAGTTTAAGTCTTGTAAGCACCTTGGACAGATACTCTCTTTTCTTATTGTAGCACCTTCCATACAACCCCCAACTTATCGTACTCTAGTCTCTTTTGACAATGTACACCAACCAAGCATTCTTTGCGGCTGAACAACAGAATAAGTTCGCTTCATCTTTTTTCTCTTTCTCTTTCTTTTTTTCTGTTTTTTTTTTCTTCTTTTCTCTTTTTTTTTTTTTTGGATACCAATAAATCAACAACAACAGAACATTATTCATAACAGAATAACAACTTCCTTCAACCCAATGTATCTAGAGACTTTATCTTTTAAACCCATAACCTATCTCCTCTTCTACCCATTTTTCTTTTAACTTGTACCTCACATTGGACTCCATGTCTCCCTCTTTCCCTTGTATCATATATACCAAAGTGCAACTAAACTCTTTTTAAGGGATTTTAGAAGGATAAAAATTTAACATGAATAAGGCTATAAGGTAGTAAATGAGGTTATGAAAAAAAATAATCTTGAATGGCGGTTCTTTCCATTCTATCATTTAGGCTCAAAATAGGTTCAATGGATAAGATACACAACCGGGTTAGCTTGAAAAGTTCAAACGGCCAAAGAACTGCCTATGACCTTCATCTCCAAATCAAATCAAATTGTGATATTCAAAAGGGTAAAGACTTTTGGTTTATACAGACTTTTCACATAAAACAATGGACTGATCATAGTTGTGCTCAAAGAAATTCCAGTCATGTTAAGACAGAGTAAAAATCACACCAAAAGATTGAGTTACTCATTCTTATAGCATATTTATATTCCCATGAGTTGAGGTTTAAACCATTCTCATCATAGATCATAACAACTAATTTCAGCATAAAATACCTTTTTACTGTTTTTTTTTTTCATTTTTTTTTTTACAAATCAAAACTAACACAAAAGTTCTAAATCAAAAACTAACACAAAGTGATTAAACAAAAGTGACTAAACAAAGCTAATACCAACTTGAAGCAAAGCAAACTTGAAAGCAAAAGCAAACACAAAAGTACCCCCGCAACTGAAATACACATTGTCCCCAATGTTTCAAAAACAAGAAAAACAGTCAAGAACAAATAGATAAAAAGAGGACTTCCCTATCTTGAGTCAAGTAGATTCAGCACTCATGTTGTTGTTCTTGTGCGAGAAAACAGGTAATAGTGGCAACCCACAGGACCAATAAGTGGTGGAGCAATTTTTTTTTTTTAAATGCATTATGCCATGGCATCGAAAATTACATGCCATGGCATTGGAAAGAAATTTATAAGTGAACCGCCGCTGCGCTGAAATAAGCGCCGCAGCGGTTAAAACTTTCTGTCCAAGCCTCCTTTCGCCATGAAGTGTGTGATGCCATGGCACTCAAAATTGCATGCCATAGCATTGAAGAGAAAATTGTCCCTCATCTACGGTTGACTCTTCTTTGTCCAAAGGTCTCAGCCTTTAGAAACATGTAAAAATACAAGGAAAAACTTTATTGACTTAAACTAGAAATCAAAATAAGAAGGAAATAAAGCAACAAAGAAATAAAACAACAAAGTGCTTGTTTATAGTCTTTAGCTCGACTTTTCATTAATCAGTTTGTTTGTGGGCTGAACAAGGAGTATGCAACTCCATTTGGTACGGATTGTTCTCCACATTCCAAAGAATGATAGTGGTTTAGTATATTCGAGACATCCTCTTGGGGTACACATCTCCTTATTATCCCAACTCGTTGTTGGGGACTGAAATCGACCCCTTCCAATGCACTTGCCATCAACGAAATTTCTTCATCCTCATCCTGTGTAGTTCCTGCACTAACCAAGCACTCCTCCAAAGGATCCTTTGGTTTGTCCAATCTAACAAACTCATCGGTAAGTTTAGTAAAAACATCCACACAGTAAACATGGTTAGTAAAAGAAGGATATTTGCAAGATTTAAAGATATTGAATTCTACCTGCTCATTACCAATACTAAATGTTAGTTTACCATGCTTCACATCAATAACTGCACCAGCTGTGGCTAAAAAGGGTCTCAACATCTTCCCAAAATGATTGGAATCTCAACATCTTCATCTATATCTAACACTACAAAATCTGTGGGAATAAAAAAATTTTTTACCTTGACAAGTACGTTTTCCAAAATTCCCACTGGATGTGTTAAAGACCTATCAGCCAATTGTAAAGTAACATTAGTAGGTTGCAACTCCTTCAATCCTAATTTTTTTGAAACAGATAAGGGCATTAAAGAAACACTAGCTCCTAAATCACATAAACCCTTAGAAAAATTTAATTCACCAATGGTACAAGGAATAGAAAAACTCCCTGGATCTTTGAGCTTTTGAGGTAATTTATTTTGAATTAGAGCACTTGTTTCCTCAGTCAAAGGTATTGTCTCAAAATCTTCCAGCTTCTTTTTGTTAGACATGATTTCCTTCAAAAATTTAGGATATGCAGGGATTTGAGCAAGAGCATCAGCAAAAGGTATGTTGATGTGTAACTGCTTAAACACTTGAACAAATTTCTGGAATTGCTTGTCATCTCTAAATTTCTTCAATCTTTGAGGAAATGGTATTGGGGGAACATAAGGTTCCTGCCTTCACTACTTGAGCTTTCTTCAATCTTTGCGGAAATGGTATTGGTGGAACATAAGGTTCGTGTTCCTCTTCTTGTTCTTTCTTGTTCTCTTCACCTAATCGCTTCACAAGCGCAATGTTACCGCTTTGCATCGCTTCTTTGGGATTTATTTCCGCATGCTAGGTAGCTTTCCTTTGTCTCTAGCATTCACAAAGATTGGCTATCCGCCTATCGAAATTCCATTTTTGTTTATCGCCACAACTTGATCCAACTTTGCTTCCGCTTTTCAAATCGTCAAGTAGCACCGTCACTTTTCAATGGCTACTTCCATGATGGTTTTACCTCACTTGATGTGGTCTTGGCTGAAATCCCGGGTTGAATTGTCTCACGCATCGCTCCTGCACTCGATTTGTCCATGAGAAGTTTGGGTGATTCCTCCAGCCTGGATTATATGAGTTGGAATATGGATTGTGCTGCTGTGGCATGTTAAAATTTTGAGCAAATTGTGCATTTAATACCTGCAAACACTCGGCAGTGGTGTGAGATCCTCCACAATTTTCACAGCATAAAATAGAATTGGAGATAACATTTGCACTGCTTAATTTTTCAAACATATTAGTCAATGAATCAATTTTAGCACTCAACAAATCTACTTTATCTACTCCATATTTTCCAGCCACCTTTCTTTGTTGATTTCTCTCATTAGACCATTGAAAATTATTTGAAGACATTTCCTCTAGCAAATTATATGCTTCCTCTAGTGATTTACCCATTAAAGTACCACCTGCGGCTGCATCTACAGAAGTCTTAATAGATTGATTCAAACCATTATAAAAGGTTTGTAACACTAGCCACCCAGGAAGACCATGATGAGGACACATTCTTTGCAATTCTTTATATCTTTCCCATGCCTCATATAATGACTCATTATCTAACTGTGTAAAGCTAGCAATATCATTACGGAGCTTAGCAGTTTTACCAGGAGGAAAGTATTTGTTTAAAAATGCTTGAGATAAACCCGCCCAAGTGGTAAAAGTACCAGATGGAAAAGAAGTGAGCCAAGCTTTAGCTTTATCTTTTAAGGAAAAAGAAAACAACCTTAATCTAATGGCATCATCGGTTACCCCATTCATTTTTATAGTATCACAGATTTCCAAAAAATTAGAAAGATGAATATTTGGATCCTCAAACAGTTCTCCTCCAAATTGAATTTGCTGAACCATATGAATAAGTGCAGGTTTTAACTCAAAATTGTTAGCGTTTACCACAGGTCTTGAGATACTTGCACGTGCTCCTTCAGGTGTAGGCATAGCAAAGTCACGTAGTAGAACTCTCGCAGGAATCGGATTATCTTCTGCCATTTTGAGAGCTTCCTTCCTTTGTTTGGTTTCTTTAGCTAATGCCTTGCAAGTTTTTTCAATCTCAGGATTATACGGTAACAACTCACGTGTTTTCCTGGGCATAAAACACAACAAGAATTAATTGACAATACTAAACGTAATAAACTACAATCTAAATTAATAGGAAAAATATCACTAATTTGATATTGAATACGCCTCCCCGGCAACGGCGCCAAAATTTGACTCGTGTTACTTTTAACCACTCAATTCAAGTCATGCAATTATAGTATAATTACGAGTATCGTCCCACAGGGAGGTGAACAACTACCGGTTAAGCAATATTAATACCTATTATCTAGATCAACATATAAAAGAAAAGTGGATGTAGTAATAAAAATCAAGCAATATTAAAAATGTTCAACTAAAAGAATTCAGATTAACAAACTTTAGGACTTAGGATTTCACCAACCATTACTATAAATTCCATTCATATAATTATTTTGTGATAAATCCTCACAACTATTCACCTAATTAAATATTATCTCCTCTCAGAGTATAATATTACTATTCAAATAATATATATGGGACTACTTTCGTGACTCCAAAATTACTATGAATGCATGATGAACAACAGAATATTATGCTGCAGAAATTTAGAATCTACTATCGTGATTCACAATTAAAGTCTGACAAATTCACTTAACTAATATTGATGTCACCGTCATTCTTCACCAATACCTTAAACATGCAAATGGTGATCAAGCATTTACAAGAATTAATACCGAATAAATCAGATATTGGATAATACCACAATTATATAAATGAAACTCAAGTAATGATGGCTACATCCCAGTCCTAAAGAAAAGAAATTCAGCCACTAAACATGGCTTGCATGGAAAATAAAACTATGTCTAACTATCTCTATTCTATCGTTGTCTACTCGTTTTTTATTGTTGTGTTGCTCTCCTTCATTTATACTTGTTCAGGTCCATGGAGATTTGAAGTCCAAGTTGTGTAGAAGTCATTTGTCTCATCCGAATGATTCTGGATTGCGTATTCCTTCGCCTCAGAATTTATGACTTCCCCAATGCTATGGCATGAAAAGTTACATGCCATGGCATTGGTATCCAGTCCTTCTTTTCTTCAAGAAAATCGTGGCTTTTCAAGCAATCTTCGGTCTTATCTTTCTCCAGAAGTTTTCCTCCTACAAAATAGCAATTCAAGCTAGATAAGGCTAAATTCTCCCATAAATGGATAAGATAATAGAGATATCTTAACCTAGAAGTTATCATTATATTCACTTATCAAAATACCCCCAACTTGAACACTTGCTTGTCCTCAAGCAAAAAGGAATATTTATCTGAAATCAGTTGTTATATTAAATCTCAGAGATTCCAACCAATACTCACAGAAAAGTTAAAACACCACATTCATGAGTAAGACCAATCAAAAGAGCAACCTAAACCTGCTTAACATTACCAGAGTGTGTGTGTGCTATGGATCACATCCCATCATTCCAGATTAAAGCCAGTTGCATAAAACAAATATCCACATCCTTTATATAAAAACAACCAACTCAATTTGGACTGTAGGACTTTTAGCTTGTAACGTTAGGCTGTGGATTGGCTATCAAAGAAGGGAAAGATATAAAATCAAAGAAAAGAGTTTAATTCTTGTAAGCACATTGCGTATACTTTTATAATTTGTAGCACCTTCCATCACACCCCCCAACTTATTGTATTCTAGCCTCTTTGGACAATACACCAACAAGCAGTCATTGAGGTTGAACAACAGAATAAATTCTCTTCTTTTTCTTTTCTCTTTCTCTTTCTTTCTTTTTTTTTTTCTTTCTTTTTTCTTTTTTTTTTTTTTTTTTTTTTGGAAAATAATACAACAATAAATGTAATGTATTCATAATGTAATAAGAACTCTTCTTCAACCCCATGCATCAAGAGACTTTATCTTTTAAACCCATAACCTATCGCCTCTTCTACCCATTTTTAACTTGTGCCTCACATTGACTCCATGGCTCCTCTTTCCCTTGTATCATATATACCAAAGTGCATTTAAACTCTTTTTAAGGGATTTTTAGAAGGATAAAAATATAGCATGAATAAGGCTATAAGGTAGTAAATGAGGTTATGAAAAAAAAATAATCTTGAATGGTGGTTCTTTCCATTCTATCAATTAGGCTCAAAATAGGTTCAATGGATAAAACACATAACCGGGTTAGCTTGAAAGGTTCAAACGGCCAAAGAACTGCCTATGACCTTCATCTCCAAATCAAATCAAATTGTGGTATTCAAAAGGATAAAGACCTTTGATTTATACAGACTTTTCACATAGAACAATGGACTGATTATAGTTGTGCTCAAAAGAATTTCCAGTCATGTTAAAACAGAGTAAAAGTCACATCAAAAGATTGAGTTACTCATTCTCATAGCATTTTATATTCCTATGAGAGTGAGGTTTAAACCAATCTCATCATAGATTATAACAAATAATTTCAAAGATAAAATACCTTTTCTGCTTTTTTCATTTTTTTTTTATAAAAATCGAAAACTAACAAAAAGGTCTAGCACAAAGTGATTAAACAAAACTAATACCAACTTGAATCAAAGCAAACTTGAAAGCAAAAGCAAACACAAAAGTACCCCCCCCCAACTGAAATACACATTGTCCCCGGCAACGGCGCCAAAATTTGACTCGTGTTACTTTTAACCACTCAATTCAAGTCATTCAATTAGAGTATAATTACGAGTATCGTCCCACAGGGAGGTGAACAACTACCGGTTAAGCAATATTAATACCTATTATCTAGATCAACATATAAAAGAAAAGTGGATGTAGTAATAAAAATCAAGCAATATTAAAAATGTTGATAATACCACAATTATATAAATGAAACTCAAGTAATGATGGCTACATCCCAGTCCTAAAGAAAAGAAATTCAGCCACTAAACATGGCTTGCATGGAAAATAAAACTATGTCTAACTATCTCTATTCTATCGTTGTCTACTCGTTTTTTATTGTTGTGTTGCTCTCCTTCATTTATACTTGTTCAGGTCCATGGAGATTAGAAGTCCAAGTTGTGTAGAAGTCATCAATATTAGGCATGAAAAAAGAAAGAAAAAAAAGAAGAAAAAAAAAAGAAAGAAAGAGAAAGAGAAAAGAAAAAGAAGAGAATTTATTCTGTTGTTCAGCCTCAATGACTGCTTGTTGGTGTATTGTCCAAAGAGGCTAGAATACAATAAGTTGGGGGTTGTGATGGAAGGTGCTACAAATTATAAAAGTATCTGCCCAATGTGCTTACAAGAATTAAACTCTTTTCTTTGATTTTATATCTTTTCCCCTTCTTTGATAGCCAATCCTAAGCCTTACGTTACAAGCTAAAAGTCCTACCTGATCCAAATTGAGTTGGTTGTTTTTATATAAAGGATGTGGATATTTGTTTTATGCAACTGGCTTTAATCTGGAATGATGGGATGTGATCCATAGCACACACACACTCTGGTGATGTTAAGCAGGTTTAGGTTGCTCTTTTGATTGGTCTTACTCATGAATGTGGTGTTTTAACTTTTCTGTGAGTATTGGTTGGAATCTCTGAGATTTTGTATAACACTGATTTCAGATATTACTGCTGCTTGAGGACAAGCAAGTGTTCAAGTTGAGGGTACTTTGATAAGTGAATATAATGATAACTTCTAGGTTAAGATATCTCTATTATCTTATCCATTTATGGGAGAATTTAGCCTTATCTAGCTTGAATTGCTATTTTGTAGGAGGAAAACTTCTGGAGAAAGATAAGACCGAAGATTGCTTGAAAAGCCACGATTTTCTTGAAGAAAAGAAGGACTGGATACCAATGCCATGGCATGTAACTTTTCATGCCATAGCATTGGGGAAGTCAGCAGAATTACGGAAACTGAAGGAATACGCAATCCAGAATCATTCGGATGAGACAAATGACTTCTACACAACTTGGACTTCTAATCTCCATGGACCTGAACAAGTATAAATGAAGGAGAGCAACACAACAATAAAAAACCCGTAGAGAACCGATAGACGACAATAGAATAGAGAATAGAATAGCTTAGACGTAATTTTATGTTCATGCAAGCCATGTTTAGTGGCTGAACTTCTTTTCTTTAGGACTGGGATGTAGCCATCATTACTTGAGTTTCATTTATATAATTGTGATATTTTCCAATATTTGATTTATTCGGTTTTAATTCTTGTAAATGCTTGATCACCATTTGCATGTCTAAGGTATTGATGAAGAGGCGACAGCTGACATCAATATTAGTTCAGCCTAATCTGCATGTGTCCTTCCGTCATGAAGTGTGTCATGCCATAGCATTCAAAATTGCATGCCATGGCATCGACATGAAATTTTTCCCACATCTTCGGTTTACTTTTCTTTGTCCAGCGTCTGCAGTCTTTAGAAACATGTAAAAATACAAGGAAAAACTTTATTGACTTAAACTAGAAATCAAAATAAGAAGGAAATAAAGCAACAAAGAAATAAAACAACAAAGTGCTTGTTTATAGTCTTTAGCTCGACTTTTCATTAATCAGTTTGTTTGTGGGCTGAACAAGGAGTATGCAACTCCATTTGGTACGGATTGTTCCTCAAAATATTGCTTCAATCTTTGGCCATTAACCTTGAATACCCCAGTCTTGGCCACTGTTTTTGATTTGCTAAAATGTCCTCCACATTCCAAAGAATGACAGGGGCTTAGTATGTCCAAGACACCCTCTTGAGGTACACATCTCCTTATTATCCCATCTCGTTGTTGAGGACTGAAATCAACCCCTTCCAATGTACTTGCCATCAACGAAATCTCTTCAACCTCATCCTGTATAGTTCCTGCACTAACCAAGCACTCCTCCAAAGGATCCTTTGATTTGTCAAATCTAACAAACTCATCAGTAAGCTTGGTAAAAACATCCACACAGTAAACATGATCGGTAAAAGACGGGTATTTGCAAGATTTAAAAACATTGAATTCTACCTGCTCATTACCAATACTAAATGTAAGTTTACCGTGCTTTACATCAATGATCGCCCAAATTGTGGCTAAAAGGGTCTTCCCAAAATGATTGGAATCTCGACATCTTCATCTATTTCTAACACTACAAAATCAGGAATAAAAATTTATTTACCTTGACAAGAACGTTTTCCAGAATTCCCACTGGATGGGTTATAGACCTGTCAGCCAATTGTAAAGTAACATTAGTAGGTTGCAACTCCTTCAATCCTAATTTTTTTGAAACAGATAAAGGCATTAAAGAAACACTAGCTCCTAAATCACATAAACCCTTAGAGAAATTTATTTCACCAGTGGTACAAGGAATAGAAAAACTCCCTGGATCTTTGAGCTTTTGAGGTAATTTATTTTGAATTAGAGCACTTGTTTCCTCAGTCAATGGTATTGTCTCAAAATCTTCCAGTTTCCTCTTGTTGGACATGATTTCCTTTAAAAATTTAGGATATGCGGGGATTTGAGCAAGAGCATCAGCAAAAGGTATGTTGATGTGTAACTGCTTGAACACTTGAATAAATTTCTGGAATTGCTTGTCGTCTCTAAATTTCTTCAATTATTGAGGGAATGGTATTGGGGGAACATAAGGTTCCGGTTCCTTCACTACTTCAGGAGCTTCCTTCACTGGTTCTCCTCCAATCTCAGGTTCTTCCTCCCTTACCTTTTCTTCTTCTGGTGTCAAAAGTTCTTCTTCTCGTTCCTTCTTGTTCTCTTCACCCAACTGCTTTCCACTGCGCAAGGTTATTGCTTTGCACTGCTCTTTGGGATTTATTTCTGGCATGCTAGGTAACTTTCCTTTGTCTCTAGCATTCACAAAGATTGGCTATCCGCCTATCCGAAATTCCGCATTCTTGTTTCATCGCCACAACTTGATCCAGCTTTGCTTCCGCTTTTCAAATCTATCCGGCGGCACCGTCGCCTTTTCAATGGCTACTTCCCATGATGGTTTTACCTCGCTTGATGTGGCCTTTCTGGTATCCTCGGGTTGAATCGTCTCACATTCGCTTCCGGCAGTATTTTGATTTGTCCATGAAAAGTTCGGGTGATTCCTCCAGCCTGGATTATAAGTGTTGGAGTATGGATTGTGCTGCTGTGGCCTATTGAAATTCTGAGCAAAATGTGCATTCTCTACCTGTACACACTCAACAGTGGTGTGAGATCCTCCACAATTTTCACAGCATAAAATAGAATTGGAGATAACATTCCCCGGCAACGGCGCCAAAATTTGACTTGGCTTTTTCTAACCACTAATTGCAAGTCATGTAATTATAGTATAATTACGAGTATCGTCCCACAGGGAGGTGAACAACTACCAGTTGAGCAATATTAATACCTATTATCTAGATCAACATATAAAAGAAGAGTGGATGTAATAATCAAGTAAAAGCAATATTAAAAAGTTCAACTAAAAGAATTCAGATAAACAAACTTTAGGACTTGGGATTTCACCAACCATTAACTATAAATTCCATTCATATAATTATTTTGTGATAATTCCTCACAACTATTCACCTAATTAAATATTATCTCCTCTCAGAGTATAATCTTACTATTCAAATAATAATCATGGGACTACTTTCGTGACTCCAAAATTACTATGAACGCATGATGAACAATAGAATATTATGTTGCAGAAATTGAGAATCTACTATCGTGATTC
Source organism: Gynochthodes officinalis (assembly GCA_020080225.1). NCBI lineage: Eukaryota > Viridiplantae > Streptophyta > Magnoliopsida > Gentianales > Rubiaceae > Gynochthodes > Gynochthodes officinalis. Next base: position 30,582,966 of record CM034615.1, on the reverse strand, counting down.
ACAATTAAAGTCTGAAAAATTTACGAACTAATATTGATGTCAGCTGTCGCCTCTTCACCAATACCTTAAACATGCAAATGGTGATCAAGCATTTACAAGAAATAACACCAAATAAATCAGATATTGGAAAATATCACAATTATATAAATGAAGTTAAGTAATGATGGCTACATCCCAGTCCTAAAGAAAAGAATTTCAGCCACTAAACATGGCTTGCATGGAAAAATAACTAAAAATAAACTATCTCTAATCTATTGTTGTCTATGGTTGTCTACGGGTTGTCTTCGTTTGTATTGTGCTCTCCTTTATTTGTAGTTGTTGTCGTCCACGCAGACTAGCACCATGTTGTGTAGAAGTCAATTGTTGCAACCGGATAACTGACGGTAAAAATCTCTCAAATTCCGTGATTCTGCCGCTTTCTTCAATGCTGTGGCATGTAAATTTACATGCTATGGCATTGACATACCAGTCCTTCTTTTGTTTAAGAAACGTGGCCTTCCTTCTTACTCAAGCAATCTTTTCAATCTAATCTTTCTTTAAGCACTTTTCCTACAAGATAACAATTTACGTTAGATAAGGCTAAATTCTCCCATAATTAGATAAGATAATAGAGATATCTTAACCTAGAAGTTATCATTATATTCACTTATCAAAATACCCCCAACTTGAACACTTGCTTGTCCTCAAGCAAAAAGGAATATTTATCTGAAATCAGTTGTTATATTAAATCTCAGAGATTCCAACCAATACTTACAGAAAAGTTAAAACACCACATTCATGAGTAAGACCAATCAAAAGAGCAACCTAAACCTGCTTAACATTACCAGAGTGTGTGTGTGCTATGGATCACATCCCACTATTCCAGATTAAAGCCAGTTGCATAAAACAAATATCCACATCCTTTATATAAAAACAACCAACTCAATTTGGATCAGGTAGGACTTTTAGCTTGTAACGTTAGGCTTAGGATTGGCTATCAAAGAAGGGGAAAAGATATAAAAGCAAAGAAAAGAGTTTAATTCTTGTAAGCACATTGGACAGATACTCTTTTTTCTTATTGTAGCACCTTCCATCACAACCCCCAACTTATCGTACTCTAGTCTATTTTGACAATGTACACCAAACAAACATTCTTTGAGGCTGAACATCAGAATAAGTTCTCTTCTTTTTTTCTCTGTTTTTTTCTTTTTTCTTCCTGCTTTGTTCTTTTCTTCTTTGCTCTCTTTTTTCTTTTTCTTTTTTTTTGTTTTTTGTTTTTTTGGATACAAAATACATCAACAATAAATGTAACATTATTCATAATGTAATAAGAACTCCCATCAACCCATGCATCAAGAGACTTTATCTTTGAAGCCCATAACCTATCTCCTTTTCTACCCATTTTTTTTAACTTGTTCCTCACATTGACTCCATGTCTCCCTCTTTCCCTTGTATCATATATACCAAAGTGCATTTAAACTCTTTTTAAGGGATTTTAGAAGGATAAAAATTTAACATGAATAAGGCTATAAGGTAGTAAATGAGGTTATGAAAAAAAATACTCTTGAATGGTGGTTCTTTCCATTCTATCATTTAGGCTCAAATTAGGTTCAAGAGATAAGATACATAACCGGGTCAGCTTGAAAGGTTCAAACGGCCAAAGAACTGCCTATGACCTTCATCTCCAAATCAAGTCAAATTATTGCATTCAAAAGGATACAGACCTTTAGTTTATACAGACTTTGCACATAGAACAAAGGACTGATCATAGTTGTGCTCAAAAGGATTTCCAGTTATGTTAAGACAGAGTAAAAATCACACCAAAAGATTGAGTTACTCATTCTTATAGCATATTTATATTCCCATGAGTTGAGGTTTAAACCATTCTCATCATAGATCATAACAACTGATTTCAGCATAAAATACCTTTTTACTGTTTTTTTTTCTATAAAAATCGAAAACTAACAAAAAGGTCTAGCACAAAGTGATTAAACAAAACTAATACCAACTTGAATCAAAGCAAACTTGAAAGCAAAAGCAAACACAAAAGTACCCCCCAACTTAAATACACATTGTCCCCAATGTTTCAAAAATAAGAAAAACAGTCAAGAACAAATAGATAAAAAGAGGACTTCCTTTCTTGAGTCAAGTAGATTCAAAGACTCATGTTGTTGTTCTTGCGAGAAAGGTGTAATGGTGGCAACCCAGTGACCAATAAGTGGTGGAGCAACTTTTTTTTTTAAATGCATTATGCCATGGCATCAAAATTACATGCCATGGCATTGGAAAGAAATTTATAAGGAACCGCCACATTAAATAACTGGGCCAAGTCAATAATAAAACTTTAGAATCATTTGTAACCAAGAGCACCGAGACTAATCTGCATGTGTAGAGTGAGAGCGATCGTGTAGTTTAGTTAAGGAAGAATTAATGAACCAAATCTAGAGAACTGTAGCTATCTCAGTTGTTTGGATTTGATTTAACCGTTTTCTCCAACTTAATGCTGCTTTCAATTCGATATGGAACGCTATCGTGCCCAGTTGGTTGAGAGTTAGGTTTGTTTGGATGCTGGGTTCAAACAGATAAATTCGGAAAACACAAAATCTTCTAGCTATCTAGTGGATTTTTGGTTAAATGTTTAAACTAATGAGAATATTGCATGAAACCAGTGATCGGGAAACATTGACAGAGATCACATTCTGTCAATAAGCGCCGCAGCGGTTAAAACTTTCTGTCCAAGCCTCCTTTCGCCATGAAGTGTGTGATGCCGTGGCACTCAAAATTGCATGCCATAGCATTGAAGAGAAAATTGTCCCTCATCTACGGTTGACTCTTCTTTGTCTAGTGTCTGCAGTCTTTAGAAACATGTAAAAATACAAGGAAAAACTTTATTGACTTAAACTAGAAATCAAAATAAGAAGGAAATAAAGCAACAAAGAAATAAAACAACAAAGTGCTTGTTTATAGTCCAGAGTTCGACTTTTCATTAGCTAATTTGTTTGTGGATCGAAATCGACCCTTCCAATGCACTTGCCATCGATTTAAATCTCTTCATTCTCATCCTTTATGTTTCCTGACTAACCAAGCACTCCTCCAAAGGATCCTTTGATTTGTCAAATCTAACAAACTCATCAAGACGCTTTAGTAAAAACATCCACCCAAAGAAACATGATCGAAAAAGACGGATTTTTGCAAGATTTAAAGACATTGAATTCTACCCGCCATCACCGATACTAAAAGTTAGTTTACCCCCGCTTCACATCAATAACTGCACCAGCTGTGGCTAAAAAGGGTCTTCCCAAAATGATTGGAATCTCAACATCTTCATCTATTTCTAATACTACAAAATCTGTGGGAATAAAAATTTTTTTTACCTTAACAAGTACGTTTTCCAAAATTCCCACTGGATGTGTTAACGACCTATCAGCCAATTGTAAAGTAACATTAGTAGGTTGCAACTCCTTCAATCCTAATTTTTTTGAAACAGATAAAGGCATTAAAGAAACACTAGCTCCTAAATCACATAAACCCTTAGAGAAATTTATTTCACCAATGGTACAAGGAATAGAAAAACTCCCTGGATCTTTGAGCTTTTGAGGTAATTTATTTTGAATTAGAGCACTTGTTTCCTCAGTCAACGGTATTGTCTCAAAATCTTCCAGTTTCTTTTTGTTAGACATGATTTCCTTCAAAAATTTAGGATATGCAGGGATTTGAGCAAGAGCATCAGCAAAAGGTATGTTGATGTGTAACTGCTTAAACACTTGAACAAATTTCTGGAACTGCTTATCATCTCTAAACTTCTTCAATCTTTGAGGAAATGGTATTGGTGGAACATAAGGTTCCGGTTCCTTCACTACTTCAGGAGCTTTCTTCAATCTTTGCGGAAATGGTATTGGTGGAACATAAGGTTCAGGTTCCTCTTCTTGTTCTTTCTTGATCACTTCACCCAACTGCTTTCCACTGCGCAATGTTATTGCTTTGCACTGCTCTTTGGGATTTATTTCTGGCATGCTAGGTAGTTTCCCTTTGTCTCTAGCATTCACAAAGATTGGCTATCCGCCTATCCAAATTCCAGATTCTTGTTTATCGCCACAACTTGATCCAACTTTGCTTCCGCTTTTCAAATCTATCCGGCGGCACCTGGCCGCTTTTTCAATGGCTACTTCCCGTGATGGTTTTACCTCAGTTTGATATGGCCTTTGCTGGTATCCTGCTGGGTTGAATTGTCTCATGTTACTGCTTCCGGCAGAATTCTGATTTGTCCATGAGAAGTTTGGGTGATTCCTCCAGCCTGGATTATAAGTGTTGGAGTATGGATTGTGCTGCTGTGGCCTATTGAAATTCTGAGCAAAATGTGCATTCTCACCGTAAACACTGGCAGTGGTGTGAGATCCTCCACAATTTTCACAAAGATAAAATAGAATTGAGATAACATTCAGATCGCCAATTTTTCAAACATATTAGTTAAGGAATCAATTTTTGCACTCAACAAATCTACTTTATCTACTCCATATTTTCCAGCCACCTTTCTTTGTTGATTTCTCTCATTAGACCACTGAAAACTATTTGAAGACATTTCCTCCAGCAAATTATATGCTTCCTCTAGTGATTTACCCATTAAAGTTCCACCTGCGGCTGCATCTACAGAAGTTTTGATGGATTGATTCAATCCATTATAAAAGGTTTGTAAGATTAGCCACCCAGGAAGACCATGATGAGGACACATTCTTTGCAGTTCTTTATATCTTTCCCATGCCTCATATAATGATTCATTATCTAATTGTGTAAAACTAGCAATATCATTACGTAGCTTAGCAGTTTTACCAGGAGGAAAATATTTGTTCAAAAATGCTTGAGATAAACCCGCCCAAGTGGTAAAAGTACCAGACGGAAAAGAAGTGAGCCAAGCTTTAGCTTTATCTTTTAGTGAAAAAGAAAATAACCTGAATCTAATGGCATCTTCGGTTACCCCATTCATTTTTATAGTATCACAAATTTCCAAAAAATTAGAAAGATGAATATTTGGATCCTCAAACAATTCTCCTCCAAATTGAATTTGCTGAACCATATGAATAAGTGCAGGTTTTAACTCAAAATTGTTAGCATTTACCACAGGTCTTGAAATACTTGCACGTGCTCCTTCAGGTGTAGGCATAGCAAAATCACGTAGCAAAACTCTAGGAGGAACTGGATTTTCTTCTGCCATCTTGAGAGCTTCCTTCCTTTGTTTGGTTTCTTTAGCTATTGCCCTGCAAGTTTTTTCAATCTCAGGATTATATGGTAACAACTCACGTGTTCTCCTGGGCATAAAACACAACAATAATTAGTAACAACAGGAAACAAAATAAACAACAATCTAAATTAATAGAAAAAATATTGCTAATTTGATATTGAATACGCCTCCCCGGCAGCGGCGCCAAAATTTGACTCGGAGTCTCCTAACCTCTAATTGCAAGTCATGTAGTTATAATATAATTACGAGTATCGTCCCACAGGGAGGTGAACAACTACCAGTTAAGCAATATCTACCCTATTATCTAGATTAACATTAAAAGGAAGAGTGGATGTAATAATAAAAAACCAAGTAAAAACAATATTACAAAGTTTAACTAGAAGAATCTGTAAATAGACTTTAGGACTCGGGATTTCACCAACCATTACTATAAATTCCATTCATATAATTATTTTGCGATACAACCTCACAACTATTCACCTAATTAAATATTATCTCCTCTCAGAGTATAATCTTACTATTCAAATAATAATTATGGGACTACTTTCGTGACTCCAAAATTACTATGAATGCATGATGAACAAAAGAATATTATGCTGCAGAAATTGAGAATCTACTATCGTGATTCACAATTAAAGTCTGAAGAATTCATTTAACTAATATTGATGTCAGCTGTCGCCTCTTCATCAATACCTTAGACATGCAAATGGTGATCAAGCATTTACAAGAATTAAAACCGAATAAATCAAATATTGGAAAATATCACAATTATATAAATGAAACTCAAGTAATGATGGCTACATCCCAGTCCTAAAGAAAAGAGCTTCAGCCACTAAACATGGCTTGCATGCAAAATAAAGATTAAAACTAACTATGTCTATTGCTCTATTCTATCTTCTATCGTGGTTGTTCCCCTCTGCCGTGTTGTGTCGTCCCTTATATTCTAAAGCTAGCCTCTTCCATTTACAATTGTTTTTGTCCACGGAAATTGAAAGTCCAATTGTGTAGAAGTCTTTTGTCTCAATTGGATAGCCTGATTTGCATAAATCTCTAAAATTCCGTAATGCTGCCAACTTCCTCAATGCTGTGGCATGTAAAGTTACATGCCATGGCATCGATCTCGCTTTCTTTTCTTCAACAAAATCGCGGCTTTTCTTATTATGCAAGCAATCTTTCGGTCTTATCTTTCTTCCAGCAGTTTTCTTCCTACAAAATTGCAAATAAAACTGGATAAGGCTAAATTCTTCCATAATTAGATAAGATAATAGGGATATCTTAACCTAAAAGTTAGCATTATATTCACTTATCAAAATACCCTAACTTGAACACTTGCTTGTCCTCAAGCAATGTAAAGTAATATCTCAAATCGTGTTATACAAAATCTCGTAGATTCCAACCAATACCCACAGGAAAGTTAAAACACCACAATCACGAGTAAGACCAATCAAAAGGGCAACCTAAACCTGCTTAACATCACCAGAGTGTGTGTGTGCTATGGATCACATCCCATCATTCCAGATTAAAGCCAGTTGCATAAAACAAATATCCACATCCTTTATATAACAACAACCAACTCAATTTGGATCAGGTAGGACTTATAGCTTGTAACGTGAGGCTTAGGATTGGCTATCAAAGAAGGGGAAAAGATATAAAATCAAAGAAAAGAGTTTAATTCTTGTAAGCACATTGGACAGATACTCTTTTTTCTTATTGTAGCACCTTCCCTCACAACCCCCCAACTTATCGTATTTAGTCTCTTTTGACAATGTACACCAACCAAGCATTCTTTACGTTTGAACAACAAGAATAAATTCTCTTCTTTTTTTTTTTTTTCTTCTTGTTTCCTTTCTTCTTCTCTTTTTTTTTTTCTTTTTTTTTTTTCTTTCTCTTCTTTTTTCTTTCTTTTTTTTTTCATATATATTGGAAACAAAATACCTCAACAATAAACATAACATTATTCATGACAGTACAAGAACTCTCCTTCAACCTTATGCATCAAACAGACTTAATCTTGTAGACCCATGACCTATCCCTTCTTCTACCATTTTAACTTGTTCCTCACAATAGACTCCATGTCTCCCTCTTTCCCTTGTATCATATCTTCCCCCAGTGCATTTAAACTCTTTTTAAGGGATTTTAGAAGGATAAAAATTTAACATGAATAAGGCTATAAGGTAGTAAATGAGGTTATGAAAAAAAATAATCTTGAATGGTGATTCTTTCCATTCTATCAATTAGGCTCAAATCAGGTTCAATGGATAATATACAAAATCAGGTTAGCTTGAAAGGTTCAAACGGCCAAAGAACTGCCTATGACCTTCATCTCCAAATCAAGTCAAATTATTGCATTCAAAAGGATAAAGACCTTTAGTTTATACAGACTTTGCACATAGAACAAGGGACTAATTATAGTTGTGCTCAAAAAGATTTCCAGTCATGCTAAACAAAGAAGAAGTCACAACTAAAGATTGAGTTACTCATTCTTGTAGCATTCTATATTCCCATGAGTTTGAGGTGGAAACCCTTCTCATCATAGATCATAACAACTAACTCCAGCATTTCTGTTTTTTATTTTTATTTTTTTTATTGGAAAATAAACGCAATCTAATAAAAAGTTCAAAAAGTGCAAAAGCTAACAAAACTAACACAGATAACACAAAGTGCTTAAACATAATTAAAAACTCAACACAAGTAAAAACTCACAAAACTAATACCAATCTTGAAAAGGCAAAGAAACACAAAGCCAACACAAACTAACAATGTACCCTAAATTGAAATACACATTGTCCTCAATGTATCAATCAGAATCACCAAGAAACAATATGAATAAAAGGAGGGCTCTCGTTGGAAATCAAGCAGAGTCATCATTTGAACCGCCATCTTTTATGGAAATATCGCAAAGGTGGTAACACTAAAGGTCGCTTTGCCTTTTCTCCGAGCAAGCTGCACCAAAGATTGGTGAATGGTTTCATTGGCTTGCCGGTGATACGCAAATAGCTCCTCGATCCTGTTTTGATGGGCAATAAAGTTAGTTTGAGAGGTAGAAATATGGGCCTTTACCATTTTTTCTAATTTCTCCAATTTCTGCCCTATGCTTTGCCGTGGTGGAGGAGGCGTGGTCAGACACAATCGCCAGCAGATCCGAAACCACTGCGGAATCCTTCATAGTATTGAAGGATTTAGCATCAAAATTCCCTTTGTCGCAAAGAACGGTTCATCCGCGTTCCAATGAACACCTGCTGCCTTACATAAACTAGTGATAAGATTTGGACAGACAAAGGCTAAAATGTCATCTTGAATGCAGTAAGAAATAGACTCATGTATGACTCTACCAATGTTAATAGGAATATCGTTAATAATTGCATCAATCAACGCTGCTCGATGCCTATGAACTGAACTTAAATGTGATGTAGGCATTAAAGTTGCAGAAATAAAATAAAACCAAGCGCGTGGATATGCGGCCAAATGTTTGGTAGGAAATACAGAAACTTCTCTGGATATTTTACAATATTTCCAGGTTGTGGGTTCTTTACAAAGATGATTCGTAATATCTGTCCAATCAAGAGGCTGATTTAAAAAGTCATGAAAATCCTCGCCATGAGGTTCTGACAACTCATAAAATCGGTTAATAGTCTCACTACTAAAGCAAACTTGTTTCCTCGACAAAAACAAAGGTCAGACACCTCTTCTTTAGCATTAGCATAGAATTCCATAACTAAAGGTAAGCTAGTGGGTGGCCTGAGCACACAACTTTTCCCAATGCTTCTGTTGAATTTTATCATTAATAGGGCCTGGAACATTCAACCCACGTTCAGGTATAGCCATTCGTTTGTTATTATAAGCCTTATACCTAGCAGCAGCTTGACTACTGACAAAATTTGAGGGGTGAATTTGGTGTCCAGTTTTAGTTCGCTTTTTGGGTGGCATTTTCAAAAATTAAGGTATTTTCAAATTTTGGGGATTATGTAATACACTTTCAAGGATTTAATGATGAACAAAATTAAGGAACCCAAATCTGAGATAGATAACTAATACCCAGCAAAACAAAATAACTAAAGTCCAAGAACAATACAAATTAGAGTAGTACCGCGCAGAAGGTAAGAAGAAATTCAAACCAGATTTGTGAAAGCGACGAGGTCGTTGGGAACGAAGCGGTGAGTATGCAACGATGGATGGTTGCGTGTGGCGATGTGGAACAGCAGCGATAGAGTCACAGTCGGCGGTGAGGAGATGTGATGGAAAGAATGGCAGCGGCGCGGAGCGGTGCTCGTCTATTGGCAGAGAGAACAGAGCGAAAACCAGAAGAGGAAAAGTTTTGAAAATATTTGAATTAGAAACCGACAAGGAGCAGATATACTAGTTTAATATTTCCCTCTCCAATTTTTTCTCTCTCTTTTTTTTTTTTTTATAACAACCGCCACTGCGCTTAACATAACCGCCGCAACGCTTAAAACCTTCTGTCTATCGTCCTTCTTTCATGTATTGAGTTATGCCATGGCATTGGAAATTACATGCCATAGCATAGAAGAGAATTTATAGCAAACCGCTGCTGCGCTTAAATAACCGCCGCAGCGCTGAAATCCTTCTGTCCAAGCATCTTCAGTCCTGAAGTGTGTCATGCCGTGGCACTCAAACTTACATGCCATGGCATTGAAACGAACTTTTTCACATCTTCAGTTTACTTTACTTTGTCCAAGTCTGTTTCCAGTTATCTAAAAACATGAAAAATACAAAGCAAACTTTAGTGAATTAAACTAAATATCTAATTAAAAGAAAAGAAAGAAATAAGAAATTTAACAACAAGATGCTTGTTTATAGTCTGTAGCTCGACTTTTCATTAGCTAGTTTGTTTGTGGACCGGACAAGCAGCATGAAACTCCATTTGGTACTGATTGTTCTTCAAAATACCGTCACTTTTGGCCATTAACCTTGAATACTCCAAATTCTCTCACCGTGGATTTCAACCGCACTAGGGAAGACTCTAGTGATTGTGAATGGTCCACTCATCTAGATCGTAGCTTACCCGAAACAATTTCAATCTTGAATTAAAAAGTAAAACTTTCTGTCCCACTTCAAACGCTTTCCTCTTGATGTGCTTGTCGTACACAAATTAATCTTGTCCTTATAGATTCGGTATTCTCATAAGCATCTAATCGAAACTCCTCAAGTTCACTAAGTCAGAGCAAACGATTTTTCCAAAGAATTTCAAATCCATATTTAACTCTTTAACAGCCCAGTATGATTTGTGCTCTACCTCTACAGGCAGATGACAGGATTTGCCAAATACTAGCCTATAAGGGGACATTCCTAAGTTGGTCTTGAATGCAGTCCTATATGCCCAGAGTGCATCATCCAATTTTGCTGCCCAATCTTTACGTGAACTTCCTACAGTTTTTTCCAAAATCCTTTTCAGCTCACGGTTGGCCAGTTCTACTTGCCCATTAGCTTGTGGGTGATATGCCAAAGCTATTCTATGAGTAACACCATATTTCCTAAGCAGTCCCTCCAATGATTTGTTGCAGAAATGGGTGCCTTCATCACTTATGATGGCCCTAGGAATGCCAAATCTAGAGAAAATATTCCGCTTGATGAACTTCATTACCACCTTAGAATCGTTAGTTTGAGTGGCTATTGCTTCCACCCATTTGGAAACATAATCTACTGCAACTAAAATATAATTATGACCATAAGAAGATGGAAATGGACCCATAAAATCTATGCCCTGCATCTAACAATTCAACTTCAAAGATATTGGTTAAAGGCATTTCATCACGCTTGGAAATATTACCTCCCGCTGGCATTTATCACAAGAGATAACATAATTTCTTGCATCCTTGTACATTGAAGACCAATAAAATCCAGATTGCCATACCTTAGCCATCGCTTTTGATGTGCTAAATGGCCTCCACATTCCAAAGAATGACAAAGGGCTTAGAATATCTGAAACATCCTCTTGAGGTACACATCTTCGAATTATCCCATCTGCACAGAACTTAAACAATAAGGGTTCCTCCCAAAAATAGTGTTTAGCATCCCAAAAGAATCTTTTCCTTTGTTGATAATTGAAATCTGCAGGCACTATTCCACTTACTAAATAATTAACTAAATCTGCATACCAAGGTAAAATAGAATATGCTAATAGTTTTTCATCAGGAAAATTGTCATTAATAGGTGATTCTTGTTCCTTATTATTAACTTCTAGTCTAGAAAGATGGTCAGCTACTGTATTCTCTAATCCTTTTTTGTCTTTAATTTCTAGATCGAATTCTTGTAACAATAATATCCACCGAATCAATCTAGGCTTAGCATCTTTCTTCAATAACAAGTATTTGATGGCGGAGTGATCTGTGAACACAATCACCTTGGAACCTACAAGATAAGAACGAAATTTGTCAACTGCAAAAACGATAGCAAATAATTCTTTTTCAGTGGTTGCATAATTTAGTTGTGCATCATTCAACATTCGACTAGCATAATAGATCACATGCAACTTATTATCCTTCCTTTGTCCTAATACTGCACCTACAGCAAAATTGCTAGCATCACACATTAGTTCAAAAGGTAAGTTCCAATCGGGTGCAGCCATAATAGGCGTAAATCAAAGCATGCTTCAATTTATTAAAAGACTCTAAACAAATTAGAATCAAAATAAAATTTCACATCTTTATTCAAAGAAGTTACAGTTGGTTTTGCAATTTTGAAAAATCCTTTATAAACCGTCAGAAAACCAAAGATGTCCAAGAAAACTTCTAACTCCCTTAATGATGTAGGTGGAGGTAATTTCTCAATAATTCCAACTTTGGCACGATCCACCTCGATTCCCTTTGGTCGACACTTTATGTCCAAGAACTATCCTTCGGTGACCATAAAGTGGCATTTCTCCCAATTTAATACTGCATTTGTTTCTTCACAACGCCGCAAGACTTGAGATAAGTTAGCTAGGCGCTTATCAAATGAAGAACCAAAAACAGAGAAATCATCCATAAACACTTCCAATCTTCTCAACATAATCGGAGAATATAGCCATCATGCAACGTTGAAAAGTAGCGGGAGCATTACACAATCCGAAAGGCATTCTGCGAAAAGCAAAAGTTCCATATGGACATGTAAAGGTCATTTTTTCTTGGTCCTCGGGTGCTATATGAATCTGATTATATCCTGAATACCCATCCAAGAAGCAATAAAATGCATAGCCAGCTAGTCTTTCTAAAATTTGCTCAAGAAATGGTAAAGGAAAATGATCCTTTCTAGTGGCTTTATTTAATTTTCTGTAATCTATACGCACTTCCATCCAGCCATCGTTCTTGTGGGTATTAGTTCATCTTGTTCATTTAACACCACTGTGATTCCTCCCTTCTTTGGTACCACTTGTACTGGACTGATCCATAAACTGTCAGAAATGGGATAAATTATTCCGGCATCTAATAATTTTAAAATTTCTAATCTCACCACTTCCTTCATGTTTGATTCATTTCTTTGATTTTCCACAATGGGTTTATGATTTTCTTCCATTAAAATTCTATGCATACAGAAAGAAGGACTAATTCCCTTAAGATCACTTATAGACCAACCTATAGCTTTTTTCTTGGATCTCAAGACACGCAATAATTTTTCTAATTGCAGGTCAGTCAAGCTTGCATTTACTATTACAGGAAATTTTTTATCATCATCTAAAAATACATACTTTAAATGAGAGGGTAAAGGTTTTAACTCCATACCTGTAAATTGATTATTGGATGAAGATGATAGTAACTTATCTTTCTTTAAATCTTCAACAGGAATTTTACCTCGTTGAGTGGGACTGAATTCAGCTCCTTCCAATGCACTGGCCATCAATGATATTTCTTCATCCTTATCTTGTGTAGTTCCTGTATTAACTAAGCATTCCTCCAACGGATCCTTCGACTTGTCTATTCTCACAAACTCATCAGTTAGCTTAGTAAAAATATCCACACCATAAACATGGTCGGTAAAAGACGGGTATTTACAAGATTTAAAAACATTGAATTCTACCTGCTCATCACCGATTTTAAATGTTAGTTTACCGTGCTTCACGTCAATGACTGCCCCAGCTGTAGCTAAAAAGGGTCTTCCCAAAATGATTGGGATGTCAACGTCCTCATCTATTTCTAAAACCACAAAATCTGTAGGAATGAAGAAATTGTTGACCTTGACAAGCACATTTTCCAGAATTCCTACTGGGTGTGTTAAAGACCTGTCAGCCAATTGTAAAGTCACGTTAGTAGGTTGCAACTCTTTTAATCCTAATTTTTCCAAATGTATAAGGGCATTAAAGAAACACTAGCTCCTAGATCACATAATCCTTTAGAAAAATTTAATTCACCAATGGTACAGGAATAGAAAACTCCTGGATCTTTGAGCTTTTGAGGCAACTTATTCTCAATTAGAGCACTTGTTTCTCTCAAGGGTATCGCCTCAAAGTCTTCCACTTCCTCTTATTGGACATGATTTCCTTAAATTTAGGTGGAGGATTTGATTGAGAGAGAGCATCAAAAAAAAGATGTGTGTGTGCTGTAAAACACTAAACACTTGATCTGATTCGCTATCATCATCAATTCTCTTCTTCTCTCAAGAAAAAATGGTATTGGTGGAACATAAGGTTCCGGTTCCTTCACTACTTCAGGAGCTTCCTTCACTGGTTCTCCTCCAATCTCAGGTTCTTCCTCCCTTACCTTTTCTTCTTTTCCGGGTGTCACCAGTTCTTCTTCTTGTTCCTTCTTGTTCTCTTCACCCAACTGCTTTCCACTGCGCAATGTTACTGCTTTGCACTGCTCTTTGGGATTTATTTCCGGCATGCTAGGTAACTTTCCTTTGTCTCTAGCATTCACAGCATTGGCTATCTGGCCTATCTGAAATTCCAGATTCTTGTTTACTGCCACAACTTGATCCAACTTTGCTTCCAGTTTTTCAAATCTATCCGAAGTGGCACCGGTCAGCTTTTCAATGGCTACCTCCCACGATGGTTTTACCTCAGTTTGATGTGGCCTTTGCTGGTATCCTGCTGGGTTGAATTGTCTCATGTTACTGCTTCCGGCAGAATTCTGATTTGTCCATGAGAAGTTTGGGTGATTCCTCCAGCCTGGATTATAAGTGTTGGAGTATGGATTGTGCTGTTGTGGCCTATTGAAATTCTGAGCAAAATGTGCATTCTCTACCTGTACACACTCAACAGTGGTGTGAGATCCTCCACAATTTTCACAGCATAAAATAGAATTGGAGATAACATTCGTGACCGCTTCAATCTTTCAAACATATTAGTTAAGGAATCAATTTTTGCACTCAACAAATCTACTTTATCTACTCCGTATTTTCCAGCCACCTTTCTTTGTTGATTTCTCTCATTAGACCACTGAAAGTTATTTGAAGACATTTCCTCTAGCAGATTATATGCTTCCTCTAGTGATTTACCCATTAAAGTACCACCTGCGGCTGCATCTACAGAAGTCTTAATAGATTGATTCAAACCATTATAAAAGGTTTGTAACACTAGCCACCCAGGAAGACCATGATGAGGACACATCCTTTGCAGTTCTTTATATCGTTCCCATGCCTCATATAATGACTCATTATCTAACTGTGTAAAGCTAGCAATATCATTACGGAGCTTAGGAGTTTTGCCAGGAGGAAAATATTTGTTTAAAAATGCTTGAGATAAACCAGCCCAAGTGGTAAAAGTACCAGATGGAAAAGAAGTGAGCCAAGCTTTAGCTTTATCTTTTAGTGAAAAAGAAAATAACCTTAATCTAATGGCATCTTCGGTTACCCCATTCATTTTTATAGTATCACAAATTTCCAAAAAATTAGAAAGATGAATATTTGGATCCTCAAACAATTCTCCTCCAAATTGAATTTGCTGAACCATATGAATAAGTGCAGGTTTTAACTCAAAATTGTTAGCATTTACCACAGGTCTTGAAATACTTGCACGTGCTCCTTCAGGTGTAGGCATAGCAAAATCACGTAGCAAAACTCTAGGAGGAACTGGATTTTCTTCTGCCATCTTGAGAGCTTCCTTCCTTTGTTTGGTTTCTTTAGCTATTGCCCTGCAAGTTTTTTCAATCTCAGGATTATATGGTAACAACTCACGTGTTCTCCTGGGCATAAAACACAACAATAATTAGTAACAACAGTAAACAAAATAAACAACAATCTAAATTAATAGAAAAAATATTGCTAATTTGATATTGAATACGCCTCCCCGGCAGCGGCGCCAAAATTTGACTCGGAGTCTCCTAACCTCTAATTGCAAGTCATGTAGTTATAATATAATTACGAGTATCGTCCCACAGGGAGGTGAACAACTACCAGTTAAGCAATATCTACCCTATTATCTAGATTAACATTAAAAGGAAGAGTGGATGTAATAATAAAAAACCAAGTAAAAACAATATTACAAAGTTTAACTAGAAGAATTCAGGTAAATAGACTTTAGGACTCGGGATTTCACCAACCATTACTATAAATTCCATTCATATAATTATTTTGCGATACAACCTCACAACTATTCACCTAATTAAATATTATCTCCTCTCAGAGTATAATCTTACTATTCAAATAATAATTATGGGACTACTTTCGTGACTCCAAAATTACTATGAATGCATGATGATCAACAGAATATTATGTTGCAGAAATTGAGAATGTACTATCGAGATTCACAATTAAAGTCCAAGAATTCATTTAACTAATATTGATGTCAGCTGTCGCCTCTTCATCAATACCTTAGACATGCAAATGGTGATCAAGCATTTACAAGAATTAAAACCGAATAAATCAAATATTGGAAAATATCACAATTATATAAATGAAACTCAAGTAATGATGGCTACATCCCAGTCCTAAAGAAAAGAGCTTCAGCCACTAAACATGGCTTGCATGCAAAATAAAGATTAAAACTAACTATGTCTATTGCTCTATTCTATCTTCTATCGTGGTTGTTCCCCTCTGCCGTGTTGTGTCGTCCCTTATATTCTAAAGCTAGCCTCTTCCATTTACAATTGTTTTTGTCCACGGAAATTGAAAGTCCAATTGTGTAGAAGTCTTTTGTCTCAATTGGATAGCCTGATTTGCATAAATCTCTAAAATTCCGTAATGCTGCCAACTTCCTCAATGCTGTGGCATGTAAAGTTACATGCCATGGCATCAGTATCTCAGTCTTCTTTTCTTCAACAGAAAACTGCGGCTTTTCTTATTATGCAAGCAATCTTTCGGTCTTATCTTTCTTCCAGCAGTTTTCTTCCTACAAAATTGCAAATAAAACTGGATAAGGCTAAATTCTTCCATAATTAGATAAGATAATAGGGATATCTTAACTTAAAAGTTAGCATTATATTCACTTATCAACACTTCAAGCAAGAAAGAATTCCATTGGGTCCAAAGCAGCCACATTCTTTTAATTTCGGGAAGAATCAGCACAACAAAAGACTCCTCCACAGATGATGAGAACAAGAGCCGAAGACAAAAAACTTTTGCAGCCACAAGAAAACAAAAAGGCAAGAAACTACACAACAAAAGGACAAAGGAGACTCCTTTAGCTGCAAGAAATAAAAGCCATGCTGCACAACAACACAAGGAAACAAAAGCTTAGCACAACAAGGAAGCAAAAGATAGCTGCAACAAGGAAAGAAGAATACAACCGCAACTTGAAGACAAAAACAAGAAGAACTCAGCCACAAAGGAATTTGGAAACAAAGGAGAAAAAGGAAAAGACTTCTTCAGTTGGGCTGCAATTAGGAAACAGAAGTTGGCTGGGATTTGGAAGCAACAAGAAAGAAGAAGCCGATTACAATTTGAAGACAAAAGCAAAAGAAGGACGGATTCGGAGTGGAGGAAATCAGCTGCTCAACACAATCGGGTAGAATTGGGGGAGATAGAGCAGCCCCCATCTTCTTTCTCTTCAACCCACGTTTATTCTCTTCTTTAGTTTTGGTTTTTCGTGCAGGAAATTTTGGAGGCGCTACTAACTGCTTTTTCCCTAGTCCAAAGACGCTTGTTTTCTTCTTGTTCTGTTGTTTTCTTTGGCTTTAGTTTAGGTCTTTCTCATAGCAGAATTTCTGGAGAGCAGCACGTTCTTTTCTTTTCTTTATTTTCTTTCATTAGTTTAGAGATAGCAGTCGGCACTTCATTCTTTTCTTCGTGTTTTTCTAGTTGAGTTCTAGACTTTTCTCTTATAAAATTTTCAGCAGCCATCCTTCTTCATCTCCTTGGTTCTTTACGTTCTTCTTTCGTTCTTTTCTTCTTGTTTTAGATTAGTTTAGCAATTTAGTGCAGAATTTTTGAAGAAAAGTCATTCTTTCTTTTCTTCAGCAATTTCAGCCGCCAATCAGTGTTTTTTTTTTCCTGTCCTGGTCGTTGTCCTTTTCTTCTTTTCTGCTTGTCTTTAGTTTAGTTTTAGTTCTTCTCATACAAAAATTTCAGCAGCCAACTCTTTTTACGGGACAAATTTTAGCAGCCGGTCTTGTTTCTTTCTAGGAACACACGTTCCTTTGTTTTCTTTTTCATTTGTGTAGCAGAATTACTTGAGGGAATTAGTCTTCAGCCGTCTTTGTAACAAAGAAACAGCCGCCGTTTGTGTCGTCCTCTTGTCCCTGCACGTTCTTTCCTTTCTGCTTGTTTTTCTTTAGTCTAGCAGAATTTTACTAAATTAGAGGACAACTTCTTTTTTGTTATGAATCATGCAAATTGTGGATGTTCATCTATACAACTCTTCACTTGCCCATGAAAGTAACTCCACTATCCAAGGGGAAGTATGTAATACAACCCTTGCAATACCCCACATTGTAACTTGTGACCTTTAGGACCATGATGTAGGAAGATGAAACCTTTAGGTTTCTTGTAACCTACATATCATGATGAACCCTAAACCTATATAAATAGAGGTTTAGTGGAAGTGAGAGAAGAAAAAAATAGAAAACTTTCATTACACTTGTAGTCTACTACATTTTAGAATTATAGTAGTAATACTACTTAGTAATATTTTCATAACACGTTATCAGCACGATTCTCTAGCCAAGTTCCATTCCTTCGTGTAAGTTAGGTGAGATTTATTTTTTTCTATTAGTTATATTTATCACTATGACTAACCTTGCAAAGCTTGAGTTTGTTGCACTTGATATTACTGGAAAGAATTACTTATCATGGGTGCTAGATGCTGAAATTCATCTAGATGCAAATGGTCTTGGAGAGACTATCAAAGAAGGGAGTAAAGCCACAAATCAAGAAAAGGCCAAAGCGATGATTTTTCTCCATCACCACCTTGATGAAGGGTTGAAAAGTGAATATCTGACAGTTAAGGATCCCTTCATCTTTTGGAGTGGTTTGAAAGAAAGGTATGAACATCCAAAAGCTCACTATGATTGGATGCACTTGCGCTTGCAAGATTTCAAAACTGTAAGTGAGTGTAATTCAGCAGTTTTCAGAATCAGTTCACAATTGAAATTGTGTGGAGAAAAAGTTACCGATGAGGATATGCTAGAGAAAACGTTCTCTACCTTTCACGCATCTAATGTGCTTCTATAGCAGTAATATCGTGAAAGGGGTTTTAGAAAATATTCTGAACTGATTTCTTGTCTTCTTGTTGTTGAACAAAATAATGAGCTTTTGTTGAAAAATCATGAAACCCGCCCAACTGGTGCTACTCCATTTCCTGAAACAAATGTGACAGCTCAGCAATCTAATCGTGGCCGTGGCCGTGGTCATGGCCGTGGCCATGGACGTGGTCGCAGTCGTAATAACTATGGTGGTCATACTAAAAATGCAACTCATCACCAAAAGTGGGAGAGTAATGATAAGAAAGATGGAGACCAAAACAAAAGGAAAGTGGATAATAAGTGTTATCGCTATGGTATGAAAGGCCATTGGTCTCGTACCTGTCATACTCCAAAACATCTTGTTGATCTCTATCAAGAATCAGTGAAAATTAAAGAAAAGAAGATAGAGACGAATTTTAGTAGTGATGATGTTAATTATGACCTTGATCTTAATGACAATGGCTTTACTGATTTTACTTCTTTGAATGTTGCTGATTTCTTTGTCAATCACCCTGAAGGTGATACTAGTCACTAGTGATGGAAATGTCCAAGAGTAATTTTTATTTAAATAATTTGATGCAATAAACTTTTAATTTGATGGTTAAATCTTCATTATTGAATATTTACTTCAATGTTTTTCTTTTGTGGTATACAAAATTGTATACTTATTCGGAACTTTTATTTTTGGCGAATAAAATGGACGTTCCAAAGTTAAATAACAAAGAATTATGTTTTGCAAATAGTGCAACAACACACTCCAATTTTAAGGATAAGAAATATTTTTCTTGTCTAATTACGAAAGAAGCCCATGTTAGTATTATATGTGGTGGTGCAAAAATAATTGAAGGCTCCAGAAGAGCAATTATAATTTTGCCTGGAGGAACAAAATTTTGCGTTGATGATACATTATATTCATCAAAGTCTCAAAGGAATTTGTTGAGTTTTAAAGATATCCGCCTAAATGGATATCATATTGACACTACAAATGAAGGTAATAATGAATACTTGTATATTACAAGTATTTCTTCTAAGTTGTATTGGAAAAATTACATTCTTATTCCTCTGGGTTGTACTACACATATATTGCTACGGTTGAAATATATGCAACAGTAAACCAGAAGTTTACTAATTATGATGATTTTGTCATTTGGCATGACCAATTGGGCCATCCCGGTTCTATAATGATACAAAAAATAATAGGGAATTCGTGTGGTCATCCTTTGAAGAGCTAGAAGATTCTTCAATCCCATGAATTCTTATGTGCTTCTTATTCTCAAGGCAAGTTAATTATAAGGCCATCACCAATGAAAATTAAAACCAAATCTCTCGTATATTTGGAACGCATACATAGAGATATATGTGGGCCTATTCAGCCACCTTGTGGACCATTTCAATATTTTATGGTTTAATTGATGCACCAACGAGATGGTCACATGTATGCTTATTATCAACTCGCAACCTGGCGTTTGCAAGATTGTTGGGAGAATTAATTCGGTTACGCGCTCATTTTCCTAATTATCCCATTAAGACAATACGTCTTGACAATGCTAGTGAATTTACTTCACAAGCTTTTAATGATTGTTGTATGTCTGTTGGGATGTTGAACATCCTGTAGCTTATGTTCATACACAACACGGTCAAGCAGAATCGTTTATAAAGCGCTTGCAATTAATTGCTTGGCCATTGCTTATGAGAACTAATCTTCCAACTTCTACTTGGGGACATGTTATTCTGCATTCAGCAGCATTGATTCGCATAAGGCCAACGAATTATTATCAAGTCTCCCCATTACAATTGGTTCATGGTCAGGAACCAAATATTTCCCATCTAAGAATTTTCGAAATTGCAGTTTATATTCTTATTGTTCCACTACAACGCACTAAGATGAGGCCTCAAAGGAGGTTGGGTATATATTTTGGGTATGAATCTCCATCAATAATTAAACATCTTGAGCCAATGACTGGATATTTATTTACGTCTCGATTTGCTGACTGTCATTTTGATGAGTCAATTTTCCCAACATTAGGAGAAGGCAAAATAAAGCCGGACAAGAAAATTAGTTGGAATGAATTATCATTATCTCATTTTGATCCTCGTACAAAACAATGTGAACTAGAAGTTCAAAAGATAATTCATTTGCAAAATTTAGTAAATCAATTGCCAGACGCTTTTACTGACCTAAAAAGAGTTACTAAACTTATGTCCCGGCTGTAAATGCTCCAATTAGAATTGATGTTCGACAAGTGACCACCACAAATGAGTCTAAGGCATGCCTAAAATGTGGTAGACTAATCGATTCCAAAGATAAAATTCCTCGCAAAAGAAAATGAGCAAATGATTCTAATGGTCAAAACGAGAAAATTACAACTCTTAGAGAGTTTCCCAACATGGCTAGTGAAAAATTTCCAGAAGAAATTCAGGTACTTGAAAATGCTGATAATCATGAGATCTCAATTAATTATGCCATGACTGGGGAAAGATGGGACCGAATGATAATTAACATTGACGATAAATTTGTCTATGCTGCAGCAATTGCTATTATGAATGATAATGAGGATCATGAGCCAAGGTCTATAGAAGAATGCAGACGAAGAGATGATTGGCCAAAATGGAAAGATGCAATTCAGGCTGAACTGAATTCACTGGCTAAACGTAAAGTTTTTGGACCAGTGATACGCACACCAGAAGATGTGCAACCCGTTTGATATAAATGGGTTTTTATGCATAAGAGAAATGAAAAAAAATGAAATTGTGCGATATAAGGCGCGTCTTGTTGCACAAGGTTTTTCACAAAAATTTGGTATTGATTATGATGAAATGTATTCTCCTGTGGTGGATGCAACTAATTTTAGATATTTGCTTTTGGCATCATGTGAAAAAGTTGAAATGTGTCTCATGGATGTCGTTACTGCCTATTTATATGGCTCACTTAATAACGACGTCTATATGAAAATCCCTAAAGGATTTAAATTACCTAAAGTACATAAACATAGTTCTCGAGATCTTTACTCGATTAAACTATGGAGATCTCTTTATGGTTTGAAACAAGCTGGATGTATGTGGTATAATCGCCTCAGTGAATGTTTGTTGAAAGAAGGCTATAAAAATGATCTGGTATGTCCATGCATTTTTATAAAGAGATCTAATTCAGGATTTGTCATTATTGCTGTTTATGTTGATGATTTAAATCTTATTAGGACTCCTAAAGAGCTTCAAAAAGCTACTAATTGTTTAAAGAAATAATTTGAAATGAAAGATCTTAGAAAGACAAAATTTTGTCTTGGTTTGCAAATTGAACATTTGGAAAATGGTATCTTTCTACATCAGTCAGCTTATATAGTTAAAGTGCTTAAAAGGTTTTATATGGATAAAGCGCACCCTTGAGCACACCTATGGTTGCAAGGTCACTTGATGTGCATAAAGATTCTTTCCGACCTTGTGAAGGTGATGAAGAACTACTTGGTTCAGAAGTACCATGTCTTAGTACTATTGGAGCATTAATGTATCTTGCTAATTACACACGACTAGATATATCATTTGCGGTAAATCTACTAGCAAGATATAGTTCTTTACCTACACGAAGGCATTGGAATGGTGTTAAACATATATTTCATTACCTTCAAGGTACAGTTGATAAGGGTCTTTATTATCCTAAAGCACTCAAGTCTGAGCTTATAGGTTATGCAAATGCTGGATATCTATCAGATCCCCATAATGCCCGATCATCAAACGGGTTATGTTTTCACATGTGGTGGTACTGCTATTTCTTGGCGTTCTATTAAGCAAACTATAACTGCCACTTCTTCTAATCATGCTGAAATATTGGACATCCATGAAGCAAGTAGGGAGTCTTTTTGGTTAAGATCTATGACTCACCATATTCGAGAGTCATGTGGTTTGCATTTGGACAAGAAAGCTCCTACTATTTTATTTGAAGATAATGCTGCATGTATTGCTCAATTGAAGGAGGGATATATCAAAGTTGAAAGAACAAAACACATCTCTCCAAAGTTCTTCTTCACACATGATCTCCCAAAGAATTGTGAGATTAATGTTCAACAGATTCATTCAAGTGATAATCTGGCAAATTTATTTACAAAATCACTATCGACTTCAACATTTGAAAAGCTGGTTCATAGGATTGGGTTGCGCCGACTGAAAGATATCCAGTGATGTTCTAAAAAGGGGGAGTAATTATACATTGTACTCTTTTTCCCTTAGCCAAGGTTTTTTCTCATTGGGTTTTTCCTAACAAGGTTTTAACGAGGCAGTGTCACATTTTAAATGGACTCTTTTTCCTTCACTAGGTTTTTATCCCATTGGGTTTTTCCTAGTACGATTTTAATTAGACATTTTTCTCAAAGACAGGCATCCAAGGGGGAGTGTTCTGAATCATGCAAATTGTGGATGTCCATCTATACAACTCTTCACTTGTCCATGAAAGTAACTCCACTATCCAAGGGGAAGTCTTGAAGACATGAAACACTCAACCCTTGAAATACCCTACATTGTAACTTGTGACCTTTAGGACCATGATGTAGGAAGATGTAACTTGTGACCTTTAGGATCATGATGTGGGAAGATGAAACCTTTAGGTTTCTTGTAACTTACATATCATGATGAACCCTAAATCTATATAAATAGAGGTTTAGTCGAAATATAAAGTGAGAGAAGAAAAAGATAGAAAACTTTCATTTCACTTGTGTTTTTCACATTTCTTCTTTGTCTTACTTTCATATTATTATTCTATTTACTAGTTTACTACATTTTAGAATTGTAGTAGTAATACTACTTAGTAATATTTTCATAACATTTCTTTCTTTCTTTCTATTGTACCTCACGGAGAAGCAAACAGAAGCAGCTACCAATTGTCTCTTCTTCCTGGACTTCATGAGTTTTTTCTTTTCTTGTTTTAGTTTAGTTTAGTTTAGTAATTTTAGTAGTTTTATTTCTTGTATTTTGTTATGAACTTCTAATTGTATTTTATTTTTAATTATCGAATAATTTATAGCTTTTATATGTATTAAATATTGTTTGCTTTAATTTTAAGAATTTATTTAATTTTAGTTATGTCTATTTTTATTTTTGTTGTTAGTATAAATTTTAGTATGTTCTAATTTTTTTTTTTAGAGTTTAGATGGATCTTAATCATGAATAATTGATTCTTAAGACTTGTACATGCAACCCATATTTTAATTATGAGTTTAATATCATGCTCTTAATGCTTTTAGGTAATTGGCCACCACCAAATTTATTTTTTATGCTTGCTTGATATCGTATGGAGATGACATGCATGTGCTTGTGATATTAAACCGTGAATTCAATTTAGACAGTAATAATTTAGATTTTTCATGTGGTTTTAGTAACAGAACTAAGTCGTGGCTACTTAAATTGAATCCGGGAATTTCCATAGTTCCTAATGCATTTAGAAATTTAAATTCACCTAGACCAAGTGTAAATTGATTTTTAATTTAAATAGAATTATTAGACCGATGTCGGCTATTAATTTACATTAGGGAAATTTCACCGTTACTTGCATGACAAGTCAAGAGAGTTAATTATGATTGATTAAGTGAAATAGAGTGCTCTAACATCTTAATTGACTTGATAAATTTTTGGTATTTTTCGTTGTTATAAAATTTTTCCTTCTTTGTTAGTTTAATTGCTATAAAACAAGTTCTTTGTTAGAATTAATCAAGTTGGTATGTAATTGGTTAGATTAGTTTCAATCCTCGTTGGTTGATACTTTACTCATCTCTTTATTACTTGTTGATATTGTATGCTTGCAATTCACCGAACAATATTGATTAATAAGAAAAGTTAATTAAAATGGCTAAATCATTCAAAGAATTAAAAGGTTACACCAAATCTCTAGAACTAAAAATATTCAGGAAACATCATAAAAGCAATTAACATAAAATATAATAGACCATAATAACTAAAATGGAAGGGGAGAAAAAAAGAGAGAGAGAGATACATTAGAATTTTCCCCAAAAGTTGAATCTCAAAGTTGATCTTTTGAAACTCCAATTTATTATTTTTCTTCCGTTTCAATTGTTTGGTGGCCAAACGACACAAAATTGAACTGTAAATGTCCTATTTATGAAAACACAAGCTTTATGTTCTTGGCTGAAATAATTTGTAGTATGCATAAGGAAAATTAATTATTGTGATATGCTTGGCCCATGGAGTAAAAAAATATGCTATGCAATTATTATACCTGTATTTTAGTGTAGTCCAATAAAAAAAAAAGAAATGGAAAGCTTTGGTCATGAATTATGCAAAAAAGAAACATGAATTATGCCACGCAATAATATGCGCTACATACATACATACATACATACATACATACATACATACATACATACATATATATATATTCTTTTTTGGCTTCTTTCATGTGCACAACTTTGGCTAACAAATAATAATACTAATAATTAAGTTTTCATCTCACCATATTGAGTTGAATATATGAATTATATACTATTATTGCATTTTATTAAAAAATATATTTTTATTTAAGTTCAAATAATTGATGTCTTTTTTAATAGTTTTTATAAAAAATATTTTTAAGTCTTTCATTTCTCTTTTTAATTTGCATAAATAATTTTTTATATTCTTACACACCGTATTTGTGCAGTTAAATTTTTTTATCCTAACTGTGCCAAATATGCCATCCTACATGATACAACAATGACACATAATATTTCGGGAAATTTACAAAAATAACATAGTTGACCGTTGACTTTACAAAAATACCACCCTCTTTTTTTTCTTTTGTGTTATAGCACTTCCAACCTAAAAAAGTCTACAATACCCCTCTGTTGTATTATAGAAACCAACGCTTGAGAAACCATAGCTTGCTTCAAAATTGTCGTGTTAACCCATTCCAAACATTCATCCTGGTACACACAGTAAGATCGAAAGGGCAAGGGCATCTCTTTACTTTAGCATTCATCCTAGCTAGGGAATCGAAGGAAGAGTAAGCGAAAGGCTATTGTTAAGAGAACAGCCGCGACGGAGAAGAAGAAGGAAGCACATCATAACGAGGTCAGTACCATTTTGTCGATAAATTTATCATTTTATTCTTCATACGTAGTGTGTGTTGATATTGTATGTACGCATCTGAAATGGGTTGACTGAATTTCGTCGAGAAATTGATCGGGCGGTGGTCGATGATACGTCCAGCCCTAGATCTAGCATTACTCGACCTCTTAAAAAGTCGAGTTTAAGGTCGATTCTTTAGTCGAGTCAATGGTTTGCCAACGGTCCAGTCCTTAATTTTTTTAGCAATTTCGTTGTTTGGTCGAGCTATTAGTCGAGTAAAGGGTCGAGCCAATTTATTAAATTTATGTTTTTAAAACTTTATGTTTTTGGTCGAGCTATTAGTCGAGTAAATGGTCGAGCCAGTTTATTAAATTTATGTTTTCAAAACTTTATGTTTTTGATCTAGCTATTAGTCGAGTAAAGGGTCAAGTCACCCATTCCATTCATCTACTTCGAATCTTCATCAAAATACATATCACCCGTTTCAATGGCAAGCCCAAAAGGAGGACCATCATCTTCGAGTAAGAAAGTGCATGCTCACGAGGTCAGTCAAAATTTCAATACAAATTGTCATTTTAATCTTACAAATTCGTACAGTGCTGTTGAATGTTTGAATTTGAATTTGTCGAGCAAATTATCAAGCATGAATCAAGCATGTTCCTTGTATTTTCTTTCATGTATTGCAGGAGAAATGGGAGATTGTAGCTCTGAATATGCATAAATGAGTGAATGCTCTTGAACATGGCATCAAACATTTGAATAAGGGCATCAAACGTGTTCAGAAACGCGTCAAACGTGTTCAGAAGCTGACGGCCAAATTTGCTGCTCATGCTGAGAAGCTGAAGGCCAAAATTCAGCATTTAGAACATTCCATAGGAAATTTTTCTAAAAACATAGGAACGACTTCTGAAGAGGACGAATGTAGCGCAGTTGAAGACAATTGACAAAAAACTAATGTCAATTTGTATTAGGAAACACTTTTATTTTAAGGAACATTTTAAGAAATTGTCATTTTTTCTTTTGTTTGTGGAACATTTTGTTGTTATTCAAGATAACTTATCATTGGAACATTTTGTTTTTATTTGGTCGAGTTGGTAATCGAGTAAGTAGTCGCGTAGGAAACAGAAACTTTGATACTTTTGCTTCAATAAATTATGGTCGAGTTTAAGGTCGATCAGGAGGTCGAGTTTTTTATTTGGTCGAGTTGATAATCGAGTAAGTAGTCGAGTAGGAAACAGAAACTTTGATACTTTTGCTTCAATAAATTATGGTCGAGTTTAAGGTCGAGCACATGGTCGAGCTAGAGACAGAAAAAAGTCATAAATTAAAAAATATTGAAAAGGCTTGTGTCTTCTGCTGGACACTTTCTGTAGAGCTGACAGAGTACTCGACTCTAATATTGACTAAATATTCGACCTAACTACGTTCGCAACCAGCTGCTCGACTGGATGCTGGACCTTGTGCTCGACTATTTCCTTTGTACGATTCACTTACCCAGTTCAAAAAGGTAATAAATCAAACTAACCTGCAATATAAATCAAACTAACCTGCAATATGATGAGTAGTCTTGAACTGAGTAATCGACCAAACAGTCTTTACAACGTTGAAGTGAAGAGTGGGGAAGAACAGATGTGCTAGAGTCTGTGTTCTATAATACAACAGAGCGGTATTGTAGACTTTTTTAGGTTGAAAGTGTTATAACACAAAAGAAAAAAAAGGAGGGTAGTATTTTTGTAAAGTCAACGGTCAACTATGTTATTTTTGTAAATTTTCCTAATATTTCCTCTATTAAGAGGTAATGAGATTGTCAAATGAATTAAAAATTGTTCACGCAACAAAATTATGCATTAGCAATATCTTTCTCAATCAAATAAAATATAAATGAAAAGAGAATAAATAAGATGAGATAGAGAGATATAAGTGTAATGTTAATTAAAAAAAAAAAAAACTAGAAATCCTAGCTTAACTAGTTTTGCTCAAATTTGTAGTTTTAGCGGGGGAAAATAATTTTACAAATTAGATCCTAAGGCAATAAATGAAAATAGGGTAAACTAAATTTACCTACCTGAGATTTGATTTTAATATCAATTATCTCCTCTAGTTTAGAAATATTATATGCTTCTCTTATGACAATCTAAACATTTGTATTTCATTTCTTAATTCATAAAATGACTACAAGTTAAACAAAAATAGAGTTTAATTATCATTTTTCATATTGAATTTACATTATAATGCTACTTGCAATTACATCTGACGCATATCTATTTCAAATAAACGATTTTAGTTTATTTTTTATTTACTTTGAAAATATTTTCTGCTCATGGTTTTTCCTATTTTTTAAGTCATTTCATGACTTCCATCGATGTAATTTACCCATAAAAATATACAACCAACAAACTTCAATGCGTAGAATGGAACAATTTTTATTTATTAAAAATTGTTATTTTACTTTTTATATAAGGATTATGATACTATATTCAAAAAACTCAACTTAAAAATTTTAATAAAATCTTGTTTTTGGAAAAAAAAATAGCAAAAAGAAAGGAAATTGCATTTAAATACCAAAAGATTTAAGGGACTGGAGAATATGTAAATAATTGGAATTTTGTAATTCTAAAATAAAAAGTTATGCATAAATCATATTAATGATAGATCATTATAATAAAAAAATTATATATGATGATGAAGTACAGTATTTAAAATGTCTGAAATACTTGCACATTTATCCCAATAAAAGAAAAATCATCTCTTTTAAGACCATAAAAACAATTAGAAGATTCAAATACCTAATCATGATGAACAAAATAATGACTTCAAACAATTCAATATTATTTCCCCCGAACTCTCAGAAAACCAACAACATACCATAAATCCGGTTGTCCGTCAAATTATACAAACACATCTGACAATGAAATTCGATAAGAGCTGCATCTGCAACATATCTGAACGTTATAACCCAATGATATAACAGATCCTTTATATATATATATATATATATATATATATATATATATATATATATATATATATAATATCTTTTTTTATTAGAAGTATAAAATAAAAATGGTGACAGAACAAAAATGGAAGTTTGAGAGAGAGATTAGAATTTAGGCAATTAGGAGTTAAGAGTGACGCGACATAATAAGAAATAAAAAATTTTGTTGAAGATAAGAGAAGTTACTATAATTTGACTTTGAAACAACAAATTAAAAAATTTTAAAGGAGAAGGATAGTAAATTTGAAAGTAACAACATCTCTACCTATCACCTCTACCTCAAATTAAAAGAATTCAAATCCCTTGCCCCTTTGAGGGTTAGTATGACGGGCGAGCGCGTAACCGTAAGGTTACGAGTTCAAATCTCCCTGTTGACACCTTATTGGTTGAACCCGTCGTACAAGGTTTGCCTAATGCGTTGCGGGCTATTCCTTAGAAGCGGGGTTTACCTATTGTACAGGGCTTACCTAATGCGTTGCGGGCTATTTCATAGGAGCGGGATTTACCTAGTGCATACCCTTAGGTAGCGGCTACGATTCCCTTGTCAACAAAAGAATTCAAATCCTTTGTTTCACTTATTGTATACTAATGTGTCCGGTTAATAAAATAATATCATTTTATTAATAAATATTAAACCTTAATATGAAATACATAAACTCTAATGGGCCTAACTTTAATAAAACTACATCTTTTTATTAATGAGACAAAGTTGATACACAATAGATGAGACAAAAAACCTCAAGTAAAATTAAAAACCAAAAACAAACATTTATATGTGACAAAAAAAAACACACACACACACCAAAAAACTTATCTCACTCAATATCTTGCCTTTTAAAACTAGGGATGTTAAGATTTTCTAATCCTAATGGGTATCTAATTCGATAGAAGTTACCGAGCTTCCAATATCTATTAAAAATATCATCAAGATTTTCTAATCCTAGTGGGTATCTAATTGGATAGAAGTTACCAAGCTTCCAATATCTATTAAAAATATCAACTAAGAGTAAATATGAGAAATTTTATTAGGTAAATTTTGGTATACTCATGGGTCCAACGAGAAAGTTAAATGGGTAAATAGGAGTTATTTCCCTGAATATTGATTCAAAAAAAATTAAATAAATATTAGTTTTTTTTTCATTTTCTATGAAAATCGGTTTTTGAAAAACCGACTTTAAAGTCAGGTTTTCAAAAGCGGTATTGAATCGGTTTTTCAAAACTCGATTTCCTTACAATTATTTTTAATTAACATTTATTTTGATTAAAACTAGTTAATTAGTTTTTTAACCATATTTTATTTTAACAAATTCGAAAAGAATGTTATCCAAAGCTAAATTCTTCGTAATCGATATTTTGCATATCCACTTCAATTTAGTATTATTGTTTAAAAGTTTTTAATTAAAACTACTAGTTAATTAGTTTTTGTACCATATATTAGTAATTTTTTTTAAAAATAATGTAACTTTGAACAATAATTTTGCCATAATTTATTGTGTATTATTACAAGTTTTTTCCCCAAAAATTATATAAAAAATATAAATTAAATTTAACATATTATTGATATTTATTTTATTTTTAAAGAAATCGATTTTTAAGATATCGACTTTAAAATCGATATTAGGGATATCAACTTTAAAAATTGCTATTACAGATAACCACTTTGAAGTCGAAATCCTAAATATCGACTTTAGACAATTTATGAAAAAGAAAACTTAGCCCTAAACCCTCTAAACTCTAAACCCTAAAAACTTAACCCTCAACCCGCAACCCTAAACCCTCAACCCTCAACCCTCAACCCTCGACCTTCAACCCTAAACCCTAAACCTAAAAACCCTAACCCAAAACCCTAAACCTGCCTCCCCCCCTCCCCCTCCACTGGTGTTTAAGTCTTCCACTGGTGGATCATCAGGCTCTGTTTTCCCTTATAGCACAACGTCTGCTTCAATCTCATCTTCACAATCTCTCTTTGGTTCACAACTAGTTTTTGTACGACTTACTATATGAATGATGTGAAGAATCTTTGCATGGAAAAGCAAACCAGTCAAAATATGTAAAAGTATATGGATAGTAGTAGAGTTAATTTGCATAATATTGTTTTTTTAATAAAAAATGGAATAAATATTGATTTTTTTTTTACTTCAAGTCGATATCTATGATAGCAACTGCACTATTTTATGAATGACTCCCAAATTAGCAATATTTTTTTTAAATAAACCATATTCAAAAATTTCACTCGTATTAGTACAGATGATTTTATTTATATTTTTTGGAAATGCATAAGAGAATGTTAAATTAAAAATAATATAATTATATCTTTTTATTTTGTAAGAAAACATATAAAATTTTCGTATATGCTTTTTACAATTTTGTTGTTTAATAATATTTGGGATCCCACCTTAGACCATTAAAAATGGCATATTTAGGAAATCAACTTCTTATGGCAATTTAGATTAGATTACCTCTCAAGTCGTAACATGTATTTTTTTCTATAATAACATTTGGAATGAGTGAGGAAATTTCACTTAATTAATAAAGTTATAGGAAAAATTTTTAAGTTTCAACAAGTTACAAAAAAGGAAAAAAAATTAATCAAGTCCCACAGGGAGGCTGTCTAATATTCCTACATGGCTGTCGCCTAGGGGGTTGGGGTTGGGGTTGGGACTGTGGGTTGTCGTCCGTCTCCAATGCGTTTAAGTCAAAAGGAATTGATTCATCCATACGTAATTGTGGACGAGGACGCCTTCGACGTCGCTCATAAACCAAATTGTACTGAGACATTTGAGATGACGTACTAGCGCGACCTTGTGATAATAGGTCCATCTTAGGTGTCTCTTCATATGGCTCACCGGGCTGATGAAGAAACATACTAGCGGCCAAAATCCGATCATCCTCATCAACATTGCGACGGCGGGAAGTAAACAGACGTTCGGACATAGATGGACGACCAGAAGTAGATGGTCGTCCCGAAGTAGATGGCCGGCTAGATGTAGACGGACGAGCAAACATAGAGGGATGCACATGCGATTGTTGAAATTCACCTTGAAAACTTGCACGTGGCATCTGCATTTGCGATTGTTGAAATTCACCTTGAAAACTTGCACGTGGCATCTGCAGGCGGCGATCCTCCCCAACCATTGTCATAGCACGATTGGACACGTCATAAATATTTCCCAATCGAGATATGGTATCTACCTCAACATTGGTGAAATCATGGGCCAAATCATTTACTTGCTGCCAACATTCACCCTGCATATAAGAAAGTGTTTAGCCGTAACATTTTCTATACATCGGCGAATATGAATACTTTAAAAGTTATATACATACCCAATACGAGAAAATCGATGCGGTTAGGCGCATACCCTGGTCCAGTCGATGCGCGGGATTATCGATAAAATTCCGAATAGTCTGTCGATACCAGATCATGTATTCCGAGAAATAATGCATATGACCAGTTGCAGGCCTGCCAGTCACAATCCGGTCTATTCGACTTTTCCACGCATCAACGTAAGTTGCATGCCGTGACATCCAGTTCACTCCCTTCCTGCCCCGACGATCCACTCAATGCAACCTCATATCCGTGTCTACGGTCGGAGGATATCGCGAATATAGCCAAACTGCCGCATAACCCACTCTGGTAAATGTAGTTCAACTACATCAAAGTTAAGCAGAACCACCGCTGCACACCAAATAGTACGGCCAAATAAGCAGTATTCAGGCAACTCATACAGGCCGTCACCATCTTGATACGGTTGCCAGATAAACTGTGAAAGAAAGAAGGTTAACAATCATAGTGTTTGAACTAAACTTAGTTGTAACGAGCCAATAGTTTCGAAACAGTAATGATTTATCTACTTACGTCCTTCTCGGCCATATAGTCCAGCTGATCCTGATACATAAGCAACACATTGCATCCGACATTTCCAAAACTCAGACCCGTGTTCTATCTGCAATGAATCAATATACGAGCATATAAAGAATCAGACACAATTTCAAATAAATCAAATATGCCATGGTAAAAATTAAATCGGGAAACATGTACACGCATGCTCTTGGTCCGAAAGGCATGCCGGGGTAGCCATATCGATGAGGGTTTCTGACATTTCGGTGTTGGGGTCTTATTCGCGGTAATCTCTCCCAGGCCCATACTTGCAATAAGCCCATGGGTCCACATATGCCGGCCGTATCTCCCATTACCGCCCGACATAAAGCCCTATATAACAATGCCAGCATGGCGCTACCCCAACTATACCCCGATGCCGTCGCTATATCCCTCAGTAGAGGTACGTACATCAATTTAACCTTTGTATCTGACTTATCCCCTATAATCAACCCTATCATTTACATGATCCGGCATCTAGCATGTTGTACCATCTGCTCATATGGGGTTTTTATCCAGTAGAAGACGTGCCCGGAGATGCATTACGATACTCCTCAATTTCAACTGATCTCCGTCGAAATGGTTGGGGGCCGGCATGTAAACCAACAGCTCATAACATATAGTCTGTCACTCCTCAATCGTATGATTCGGATCTGCCCCAATCACCAACTCTCCGTCGATCCGTAAATCCCATAGTGCTGCGACATCTTGTAAAGTCACTGTGGCTTCACCAACTGGAAGATGGAATGTGTGCGTCTCCTGCCGCCATCTCTCCACAAATGCAGCGATCAATGCCTAGTCAACTTGTATACATCCTGCCATGGATACACCATAAAGGCCCACTTTGTAAAACAAATCAACAACCCTAATATCGAGTGGCTCAACTTTTCGCACGTCCACATCTGCCCTGTACACTTTCAAAGGCTCCATTTTTTGATCGTCCCAAACGAGCTCTGATCGATGACTGGCTTGAAGCGTGAGAACATCCCACCGTTATGGCCCAGGAGATACATCGGCGAATGTGGATGAAGTGCCCGCAAATTTCATAACCTGAACATATTATTCACAATTTTACTACATTATTTGCAAAATCCATTGATGATTGCAAATAGAACATGCGAAAGTTTCGTCGTGACTCCCTTTGGCATATGTAAAAAAAACAACTACATTAACACACAACGTCTTACCACGTCCATTCAAACACCCCAAAGAATTAATAATATCAATGGATATATATTGGAGATTCCATAATTCACATGCGAAAACAATCTCATTAGTCTATTTTGCATCTTTGTAAAAACAGACACAACATAAAACACAAAATGATCCAAAGGATAAAATGAAATACCGAATGACCTAAATAATAATAATTGATATACCAATATCACAAAATAGTTTTTATTACATATCAGCATTCATGGGTTCATAGCTGCCCTATCTCTAAGTCTCTCCATGTTAGGGCATGCCTTCCTATTATGCCCAAGTACTCCACATGCCTTACACCTCTGATTTTGTGCTTGATCCATTTCATTCCTTATACGGGTGGATCTTGGACGGCCCGGACGGTCATTGAGTTTTGTCGTATTGGCGACCAGATGAAAAGGTGCTGGTGGCCAATAGTCCTCGTGGGGCATGGGGTAAAAATAGTTTGAATAGGTTTGCACCATTTTCTCCACTTTATATACACCATCCACGAGTGCCAAAGCGACCCGGCCCATTTGAGCGCAAACCTTTTGTGCGTGGGAGCACGGAATCTTGTAAATTTCAAACTTCCCACACGTGCATGATCGGTTGTTAAGGTGTACCGTATGCACGTTCTCTCCTTTGTCACCATGAACCCCTGTCGTGACTTGGTATAAGCCTTCTTCCCTCACAAAGGCCGTCACCTGGTGATATTTGGACTTGTGCTCGCTCCGAAAGAACTTTTCTTGCACGTTTGTCAGCCACGAATTCTGATCAGCAACATATTTGTGACCTTCGGTGCGATGCGAGTTAAAGTATTTAACCAATTGGTAAAAAATCACACACACACAAGCTGTTATTGGCAATTTCCTGATACCTTTCAAGACTCCGTTGAACGATTCGGAACTGTTCGTTGTCATTATGCCATATCGGAAACCACCATCATAGTATAGTGCCCATTTCTCAAGTGGAATATCCATCAACCATTTATGGGCATATTCATCTAATGACCGCATGGATTCCATTATCTGAGCAAATTTCTTATTTGTTGGTGTGCGATAGCGACGCAATACATCAATTCAGTTAAAGTATTATTCTTGAATCGCTAAATAAAGTTAGCTTTGACATGCCGCAGGCAGAACCTGTGGTGAACCATTGGTGGTTGTAATGCAGTGTTGTTATCAACGGCTCACAAAATTCCCCGGGCTCGATCCGAAATCAAACAAATTCCCTCGCAGCCACGAATCACGTGACGAGATAAATGATCTGAAAACCCAGGACCAATCTGCTAAACTTTCCTCGTCAACAATTGCAAAAGCTAAAGGAAGAATATGGCCAACTGCATCAGCACCTACTGCAATAAGGATCTTTTCCTTGTATTTCCTGTATTGAAAAGTGCCATCGATACTAATTACGGGACAACAATGTTGAAAACCATCAATACAAGGCCTAAATGCCAAAACACCGAACCAAATATGTTGTAATCTCCAATACTATCTTCCGTGTGCCGCCATTCAACAACGGTGTCAGGATTAGAAGACTGAAAGGCAAGTAAGAACTTCGGTAATATGGTGTACGACATCTCCCAATTACCATATACCAGTTCAATGGCTTTCATTCTCCCCAACCATGTCTTCTTGTATGATATGTTAACTCCAAATGAGCACACATCTTCAACTATGTTGAGGACCTTGTATGAAGCATTTTCCTTAATATTGTTTCGAGCCATTCGGCCAACCATCCCATAATCTAAATTCGGATGGTCCTCTGGCTGTATCTCGGGGAAGCATGTGTGTTTCAAATGCATCTTTGTGATCTCCCAAATGTATGTTTCTTTCTCAACGTTGTTTGAACCTTCCATAAACAATTCTTGTCCGTATAATAAAGACATCGGACAAACCAGCTAGTAGGAGTACTTTCATACACTTTGAAGTACCTGTGCGCACGAATGGACCAATATTTAACTGCATGTTGCACCCCTTCTTTGGTACGGAAAACCATTCTAACCTCTAGTTCTGAAATTCGATCATCAACCCAAACGGGTCGGCGATAGTCATCGGACTGGTCGATCATAAAAATATTTGGATCACCGATGTTCATGTAGAAGGGAATATCATCGACAACGGTATACAAGTGGGAAACATCAATCGGTGGATGCAAAGTCTCTCCTTCCTGATGGCCACCACCCTCGCCCTTCTCCTCTTCACTATCTTCCAATGATTCTGAACCCCTGTCTATCCATACATGTAGAGGATCATAGGGAATGCTTACATCTTGGCATGTAGTCCCTAGTGTGAACGTATCGGCTGCTTGAACAATTGGCTCGGGTTTAGGCAGCTCTCCGAAAAGTGCACGACTTGGCCCCCCATTATAATTACCCCCACTTACACCCTCATTAAATTGGCCACAACTTGGGCCTTCATTGTAATTGCCCCCAAATGGTCCAACATTAAAGATAGCATGACTTAGACCTTCTTCCAAATTGGCCCTACTTGGATCCTCGCCAAAGGGGCCCCGACTAGATTCCCCGGGGACAAAATAAGGTTGTAGAAAAGGCGCATCAGTTGATATGAAACCACCATAAGTAAACCATTGATCATTAAGAAGCCCTTCTCCCTCTCTACTTTGTAGAAGTTGTGTGAATGACCCAACATTTGTTTGGGGAACCACTGACATATTGTTCTCAGAACAAAAGGGATCTGAGCCGGATTCGTAACTTATGTCCAATTCAACCGCATTAAGACTCGGACATGTGGTTGGAATGCACAACATCTCCCTCATCGTATCATCATCATCCACTGGAACATGTATGTATGTTATTGAATTACCAGCGCTGCTAAGAAGATAACGGCACTTAATTTCATTCTAACTTGGCTTCCATCCATTCTAGTAGCCCGATGCAGTTTTCTCAAAAGTTCGGACGTGCTAATATTTTGATCAATAACAATAAACCGTTTTGGCAAGTTACTGTATTCGGAGCCGTTCAGGCCGCTAACTATTTCTCTATCCCAGTATAACACAAGCCTCGCTCAATCCTTGCCCATTTCTATATTGTGTATGCCATCAATAATAACATAAAACTTATATTAATATAGGACTCAAAGTTATTGAAGTAATGGGCATAGAAAAATTTATGAAATTACTCCCACGACAAAAAATTTAACCAACTAACATTTTGACATCCATTCAAAACCAAACATTCTCCCAACAGCACAAAGCCTTATATTCATCAAATCCAACCACAATCCTTTAATCATTATCAACAACACTCCTATTCACAACTTATCATTCCAACAATAGCAAACTCATTGACTAAAATGCCACATGAATCCAAAACAAGGCAAAAAAATCCAAAACAATCCAACTCAATCCAAGTCATCACCTGACAAAATAACCAACTAACATTTCACATCCATTCATAACCAAACATTTTCCTAACAACATGAACCATTATATTCATCAAATCCAACCACAATCCTTTCATTGTCATCATCAACACCACTATTTGGAACTAATTATTCCAATAAGAGCAAACTCATTGAATAAAATTCCAAATCAATCCAAATAAAGCCAAATCACGCCT
The DNA here is from genome assembly GCA_020080225.1 of Gynochthodes officinalis. Classification (NCBI taxonomy): domain Eukaryota; kingdom Viridiplantae; phylum Streptophyta; class Magnoliopsida; order Gentianales; family Rubiaceae; genus Gynochthodes; species Gynochthodes officinalis. The sequence continues at coordinate 30,545,517 of CM034615.1, read as the reverse complement.
AGACAAAAGTAAACAACCAACCAATTTGCTAGTTTGTACGTCCAAACAACATTCACAATTATATTCAACAAATCTAATATAAATTCTTTGTTCGGCATCATCAGCAGTACTATTCACAACTTATTATTCCAATAATAGCAAACTCAATAAAAATCAGTCCAAATCACCATCTCACACAAGTAAACAACTAATATTTTCCCATACATTTATAACCTAATATTTTCCCAACAACATAAAGCATTATATTCATCAAATCCGACCACCATTCTTGAACTTATAGCATCAATTCCACTATTCAACACTTATTATTCCAATAATAGGCAATTCAATGAATGAAATTAATAATCAATCCCAATCATTCCAAATCAAAAAATCACCATACTTTATTCACAACGAAATTTCCAACATCAATTCAAATAATTCTATCAATAATTAACAACTTATGAAACAAAATTAACGTCAAATCACAATCATAATATATAAATTGTTTACCTTCGTCGGTTACTTCGATCCTCGAAAATGTTTTTTCGCTCAACTTATTTTCCTTTTCACTACAAATAAAGTTTTTATCAATATAGGATAACTAATTAACAGATTTTAAGGGGGTGCTTGGCTGGGAGATATGGGTTTGATACTGATTGAGACTGGTTGGTTGAAGGAAATAGAGTTCCCTGGCCCACTTGAAAAGACATTTCATTTCCTGATATGGGGTAATGCTCATATCCCCCAATATTGGGGGGGTATGGAAGTTAAGGATATGGGTTTGCTAATAATTATTTTAATTAATTTAATAATTAATTAATACTACTTAATTAATTATAATAAATTAATTATTATTAATTATAATAATTAATAATAATTAATTTATTATTAACTTATTATTATTAAAAGTAATAATAAATTAATTAATCAATATTAATTTAATTAATCATTCATTTACTCAATATTATTAATTAATTAATTAATCTCATTTTACTAATAGTAATTATTATAATTAATGTATAATTAATTTATAAATATTTAATTGATAATATTAATTAATTGCTAATTATTACTAACTAATTAAGTAACTAATACTAATTACTTAATTCATATTAGTTATTATAATTAATACTAATTAATTAACTAATATTAATTAAGTAATTAATATTAATTATTATAATCAATATAAATTAATTTATTATTAACCTATTATGATTAAGTAATAATAAATTAACTAATTAAGATTAATTTAATTAATCATTCATTTACTTATAATTAATATGAATTAATCTTATTTACTAATATTAATTATTACAATTAATATTAATTAATTACTTAAGATTAATTTAATCAATAATATTTTTATTAATAATTAATTTAATTTAATATTATAATAAATAATTAACTAACAATAACTAATTAATTAATACTAATTATTACAATTAATTTATAATCATTTCCATTCCCTAGCACAAACCAACCACTATTATTAGTAATCATTCCCATTCCTCAACACAAACCAACCAACAGAATTATAATGAAAGACCCCACTATCATTCCCCACTACTATCATTTCCATTACCTTTCCCATTCCCCTCCTCTAGCCAGGCGCCTCAAGTTATAAAATTGAACATACAAATTTAACATAAAAGTAAACATACAAATTAAACACACAAATTAAACATAAAATTGAACATATAAAATATAATTTAACTTACAAATGTAACATACAATTTGAAATATAAAAAAAATTGAACATAAAATTGAACATATAAAATAACATACAAATTTAACAAACAAATTAAACATAAAATTGAACATACAAATTTAACACAAAAGTAAACATACAAATTAAACACACAAATTAAACATAAAATTTAACATATAAAATATAATTTAACTTACAAATGTAACATACAATTTGAAATATAAAAAAAATTGAACATAAAATTGAACATATAAAATAACATACAAATTTAACAAACAAATTAAACATACAAATTTAACATACAAATTTAACATAAAATTAAACATACAAATTAAACACACAAATTAAACATAAAATTTAACATATAAAATATAATTTAACTAACAAATGTAACATAAAATTTAAAATATAAAAAACAATTGAACATAAAATTTCACATATAAAATAACATACAAATTTAACAAACAATTTAAACATAAAATTGAACATACAAATTTAACATAAAATTAAACATACAAATTAAACATATAAAATCTAATTTAACTTACAAATGTAACATCAAATTTAAAATATAAAAAACAATTGAACATAAAATTTCACATATAAAATAACATACAAATTTAACAAACAATTTAAACATAAAATTGAACATACAAATTTAACATCCAAATTAAACATACAAATTAAACATATAAAATCTAATTTAACTTACAAATGTAACATCAAATTTAAAATATAAAAAACAGTTGAACATAAAATTGAACATATAAAATAACATACAAATTTAACAAACAAATTAAAAATAAAATTGAACTTACAAATTTAACATCCAAATTTAACATTAAATTTAACATTAAATTTAACATACAAATTTAACATAAAATTAAACATTAAATTTAATATACAAATTTAACATCCAAATTTAACATAAAATTTAACATATAAAATAAATTTTAACGTATAACATATAAAATAACATACAAATGTAATACAAAATTTAACATATAAAACCACATACAAATTTAACATCAAATTTTAACATATAAAACAACATAAAAATTTAACATCAAATTTAACATAACAATTTAATATCAAATTTAACATAAAAATTGTAAAAAATAAATGGTAATTCACCTCCTAACAAAAAAATGGAGCAAGAACTTGAGTGTTGTATATATATATATATTTTTTTTTCGGTTAGAGGCTCCAAGGAGAGGCGGCGACCTTGCTTGGAGGGTGTCAAGCGAGTGGCAAGGGGGAGAGGATGCAAGGGGGCTGGATTTGGGGTGGGGGAGGGAGGAGGAGGTGGGAATGGAGTAGATCTATGAAAACAAGGAAAAAAAATGGAGTGCTGAAGACGGAAGATGGAGTCTGGCGTCGGAAATGGGAAGAAAAGAAAGAAGAAGGAAGAAAAGAGGGAAGGAGAAAGAAAAGAAGGAAGAAAAGAAAGGAGAAAGCGGGGTCGGCGAATTTGTGCAAAGTTGGTTTTTCAAAAATCAATTTCAGCACAAAATTTAAAAAAAAAATCAATATTTTTTTTTGAATTAATATTTGAGGAAATAACTCGGGTAAATAGTGAATAATATTACACCAAATGATAATTATAGTTATTTTTAATTTTTTTAATACATTTACATATATTATTAATAAATATTTTTTTTTCATCTTAAAATCATAGTCGTTGGCAGTGGTTAGACCACCACCCAACCACTGGCCTAGCTACTATCAACCATTGTCGGTTGGCCTAATCCCAACAAGGGTGCCTCCATTGCAGACTTTGCAGTTGTTTACCGAAAATATAGGTTTTGACAAAGCCATAAGACCATGTTTAGGAACAACGCTTGATTAGTAACAAAGGGTTAAGGAAACTGATGAGTTAATGATAAGAGAACCGGCAACCATAACCCTAATGAACGGTGGTCGAACCTATCATTGGAACCTTGCCAACTAGCAGTTCAATGGTGGTCTGGCCACTGGTAACTGCCATTAATTTTTCAATGGAAATTTTCAACTGAACCCCAATGAGAATTAGGAAATCCCAAACTCATTCCTACCCAACCCCAAAATTTAATGAGAATTATACTTTCTATTTTTAATTGTTTCCAACCCATTTAAATCCCACCCATTCCCTCTCGATTGCCACCCCTATTTAAAACTTATCTCTAATGTCAAAATTACCTTAAAATATAACAAATTTTTATATTCTCTATTTTTGAAAATTTAATTACTACTACATCTTCTACCCCCTAGTTCAACCCTATAATTGTTGGTTGATCAAAGATAAAAATCTATAATCTTACAAATTACACAATAAGTAATAAGAAATTTAGGATGAATTAGTAGATTTTATGTACCAATTTTTTTTTGTTCAATTAGAATAATTATATGCAAAGCGCAATTTCTTGAATATTTAATTTTGGTTCAACTATTTCTTGAACAAAGTTCCAATTATTTTTTTGTCCAATTATATGGAATGGAGAAAAATTATTTCGGTTACTTATAACTTTCACTTTTGTACATATGAGGCAGCAACGTGAAAATATTGTTAATTATTGTATTAATATTTTGATATCTGGAGTTCATTTGCTCTAAGGGTCCATTTGATTCCCATTAGAATTAGAATTGATTTAAAATTGATTCCCATTTGAATTTTATGAATTATTTACATAATTTTAAAATATTATAAAAATACACATTATAAATGAGTTGGAATAAGAAAAATCATAAAACTCAATCAAATATAGTGAAAAGAAATTTCTAATTTTAAATCAATTCTAATTCTAACAAGAAACCAAACCAACCCTAAATCTAATTATAAAATTATTTAAAATTTGATTTCTTATATTAAAAAAAAATTTCTCACTTTCCTCACTCCTCACTCTTATATTCAAATTTTGACAAATTAATGTGGGCGCAATAAATAATTATACTCGAAGTTGCCAAATTGATGAAAAATAAAAATTTAATGAAAATGAAAATGAATGTGAAGCAAAAAATGAAAATACAAAATGCATTATTATTTTTTGTATAAATTTTCTTGAGCAGAAAAATATGTAACTTTAAAATATATAAACATAGAATGTAATTATACATATATTAAGATACATGCTTAATTTTCATATTAAAAATTGCTTTTCAAAAAAGTATCTTAGTGATATAATGTTTTATTTTATATATATATATATATAAGTTGGTTGAATTTTAATGTTATGCAGTAACAATATTTTTCATGTTTTTTGACCAGAAAAAACATTTCCTACTCGTATAACTTGGCTTTAGACGTGGGCTGATTTGAAGTGTAGAGGAAAGTTGGTGAATTGATAAGGTTTGCAAAGAGCCCATCACAGGAGCCACGTGCAGCCCAATCCCAATTCCTACCCTCTCTGTCTCTCTCCCATGATTCCCATCCCCTTTAGAGTTAGTACAAGGTGACAGACAAAGACAGCACGCACCGCAGTCTTATTTTTTAACAAACAAAAAATTATGACACTGTTTATACCACTCTCACTCACTGCCTTCCTCTCTCACACACACTCTCACTCACTCTCACTCACTCTTCCTCTCAAACCAATTTGCTTCAAAGTACCTTGTCTATGTATGTATTATGTAGAGTTGCTGTAATTCTGTAATTGGGTTTCTTCTTTTCTTGTCATTTTAGCTATTGGATCAACCGTATGACAATCCAGTACCTTCTTCTCATTTTCTCTTTATTTATGTATTCATTTTTTGTGGCTTTTAGTTTGCAATGATTTGACTGCTTAGTTAGTGCATTAGCTTTGATTGGTGCAATGGGCTGCTGATAATTACTGTTTAGAAGGCTCCACTTCTTGAAATTATGAGAATAGTACTAGAAAAAGCTTGAATTTTTTTTAAAAAAATTTTCCTGGGGTTTATCACTTCAACTTTTTTTTCTCTTTTCTGAATTTATTGCTTGATGTTCAGATAATTTGATTTATATTCAGTGCTGTAGATGGTTCGTGTCATAACACAGAATGCTAGGATTTGTTTGTTAGTTTGTTTTCATTTGAAGTAAGATCTGCAAATGTCAACAGAAAAGAAGTGTTGAAACTATGGATTTCTGGGATTGGCTTAAGTTGAATAATTCTTTGCTTCTGGAATATGATTTGCTTCCTCCGGTAAATTGTCTTACGAAGAGTGTGGTAGATACATATATTCTTTTTGCCATTTGACTTGGGTTTCAGGAGGTAACTGCAAAAATAAAAAAGAAAAAGAAGCATTATAAAGAAATGATTTGATTCAGAACTTTGATACATGTTAAACGCTTTATTCACTTTTCAAGACTTGAGGGATGATGATTTAACAGCACTGATTAATACTGATTTTGTTGATCACTTCCTGGATTATAATCATTGTAAAAAATGTTTAACATGTTATGTTGAACTTTATAGGTATCATGTTGGCTAATTAGTCACAGAGGAGGCTTCAGTGGCGTTAGTTGATTCCGGGGAGGAAAGAGCTCGGGAGAGGGAGGATGAGCAACAGAAATACCCATTGGTGTTATACCTGTAGGCAGCCTGTGGAAATTCGAAGACAAAATGCAGTTTGCTCCAATTGTTTTGGAGGCTTTGTGCAAGAGCTTGGTGAGATACTGACTGTGAATTTGGAAGAGCAAAATCGGAGACCAAGATTTATAGAAGATGTCTCAAATTTTTTGAGGCAATCAACATCAGTAAGAAATTATAATAGAGGAAGATCGGATTTGGGAACTGAGCAAGGTAGTATTTGGAATCCGTTGCTGATTTTTAGTGGGGATATGCCTGTCAGGATGCCTGGCAATGGTGGACTTGTAGAATTCCTTAATGAAGCTTTGGGGTTCAGACGAGAAAATGGTGGTGATTATTTTGTTGGCCCCGGAGTAGAAGAGTTCTTCGAACATCTTACTAGTGGTGATCAACCTGTGCCTCCCCCAGCTTCAAGATCTTCCATTGATGCCCTTCCTACCGTCAGGATTTCAAAGAAGGATGTTCGATCTGATGCACATTGCCCAGTTTGCAAAGAGAAATTTGAGTTAGGTTCTCAAGCTAGGAAGTTACCCTGTAAACATTTGTATCACTCAGATTGTATAGTTCCATGGCTAGAACAACGTAGCTCTTGCCCTGTTTGTCGGCATGAGCTGGCACAAGAGCAGAGAAATTGTAGCTCTAGAGAACATAATCGAAGCAGCAGTAGGAGGTTTGGTGGAAGGGAAAGCAGAAGTGAGAATTCTCAAAGGCGTAGGCCATGGTCCTTCTTGTGGCCTTTCGGTTCATCTCGCCCGCGCCCTCGAGATCATGAAACAGCTGAAACCAGCTCTGTGACTAATCATCAGGATAATAATTACTCCGAGTATTCTAATTGGCCTTTTGAATAATAAGATCTGTCAATCACTTTTCGTTTGGCTTGCTTCAATTATTTTTGTGATAATAATGTTCCATGAGTTGTTGAACAAGTTGATTTCCTTAAATTAGAGGAAGTGTTTATACTGCAGAAATTTGTGGTATGAAGATCTATGATGATCCTTTTTCTTTCAGCTACTCCTGAATTGATGCATTCTATGTTATATTAGTCTACTTGCACTTCTGGTGAATTGACTCACTAAGCTCACATTGCTTCCTTACCGTTCTGCCTTCTTATTAGCAACTGACAACGTGCTCTTACAGCCGTGGCTATTCTCACTTTGAAATTTTATTTTCTGTTTTGCTGTTGTCTAATGTGTTCTTGATGTTCAATTGTTAAAAAAAAAAGGGAAGAAGAATTGCACCTTGCAACTCTAATGCCAAGAAGTTTCAGGCTGCTTGAATCTGTATGTCTCTACGATGTCCTCTTAACAATGCTATTTCCGGCAATTGTTTGTGGTGAATTCCTTCTTCTGTATTTTCGTTTCTAATTCCCAATCCTCCTATCCCAGTTAACCCCAGTTAAGACTTGAAAACTGGGGACTCTACAGCATAGATTTCCATTTCTTTCTCTTCTTTCTGGAGAAGCGAGATCACACCCCTATATTGCTAGGCAGCTGGCCGTTTTCATGTCTAATTTCTGACCAAACCGAAACCAAGGGCATACCATGATTCTTCTTCTTTCGCTACCGTTGTGGATGCTGTTGGATATATTAAAGCAATCCCCAAAGATTCGCATATGAGAGTTCGTTATAGAGGTTAGTTAACGTGCATTCCTTCAAAGGATGTTTACATTTTTTTCCTTTCCTCCCAACAATTTTCATCTACATTTATCTCATAGGGGGAGGATAGACTGCCATCAAACCCGCAATTGCACAGGATAGATTGTGAACAAACCCGCAACAAGTCCCTGTAAAGGAGCTCTTTCTGCATCTTAGCCCAGAAGGTTCACGGGCAAACATACTAAGGGAAAAGAAAAATCTACAGCCTCAAATATCTGTACTAACTCCCCATCCCCCTTTTAAGTCAAGGAAGTGCGCCTTTGGTGCATTCATCCTTAATAGACTAAGCCAGTCATCTTCTTTTAGGAAGCGAATTTTTGCCCTGGATGAAGTTTGTCACTTGCACCTTCTTTTTTTCACTTAACACATTTCCTTACCCATGACGAAATCTTCACCCCAAATTCAAGATGCAAAATAATCCACACAAGACCATGACATTTTGCAAGAATGTTATCCAAATGTTTTCTTTGAAGCATTATTATCCTAGTATTTGGTCTTGCGTGGCCAAAATGCCAGTACACCTCAAAACCCGAGCAGAATTTTCATTTTTCTTGTTATTTCCATTAGTGTACTTAAAGACCTGCTGGTGTTGCAATCATATTGGAAAAATGGCCTCAAATGTCCAACTCTGAGGACCACATATGACATTACTTTTTGGACTAAAAACCATTCATTCTTCTTTTGTTTTTTTCTTGGCAAGTGGAAGGTCTCGAGCAATTGCAATCCGTTCCACTTTATCATTCAACCCAACCCTTTTCCCCCAAAACAAAACATCCTTGGATCTCCATTTAGGAATAAAAAAACCATCATGCTCTCAAGAATCAAAAGCCCGAGATAACCAGTGCAGGCAATTTACAACTGACAGAGATCAGTACTCAGACAAATGGAAATTAAAATGTGAGTTCAAGTAATTCCTTGGGCAACGTCAAGCTTGGCTTTTCCTCACCATGATGCGACCAACCCTTGTGGCATTCATCTTAACAATAAAAACAAATTACTGTCCCAAGCACCAAGGAAACACAAACACACAGGAGAATATAGAATCAACCAGATAAGCTACACATTTTTTATCCACAGCCACCCGTACAACCTTTTTATTGTTCTCCCTTCTCAAAATCTAAGTACCTCAAAGAAATACATAACATGCTTATCTTAACGCAACCTCATCCAAACATAAAATGTATGTTACCCTTTTTAAATTCTGCTACAGTTTACAGCGTAACTATAAAACTAACAACAGCACCAAGAGGGGAACAAGGTGTAACAAGAAATGAGACAACCAGAAAGCAACAACAATCTTCCTTGGAAATAAAGATCCTCAGCTCACCCACACAACTTTTTATTGTGGTCCCTTCTCACAATTTAAGTGCCTCAAAGAAATACAAAACAAGCTTATCTTAATGCAAACTCATTCAAATATAGAATGCATGATACCCTTTTTAAACTCTGATACAGTTTATAGCGTACCTATAAAATGAAAAACAGCACCAAGATGGAAACAAGGTGTAACAGGAAAAGAGACAACCAGAAAGCAACAACCATCTACCTTGGAAATAAAGATCCTCAGCTCATCAGTCTTAAGGACTACACATAAAAGACTTCCTAGTTTGTAAGTTCCATTATGGCAGACACAATATCTCCATCTGCTGCCTTTAGAGCTTTGACAGCCTTTGCCCTGGACACCCCAGCTTGCGTCATTACCAATTCTATGTCCTTGGGTTCTACACCAGTCTCATCTACATCTTCATCATCCTGAGCAGCAGTCGATGGTTCCGGCTTGGATATCACATTGCTAAGATTAGGAGCTTTGAACTGCTCTGCAGCTTGAGTTTGCAATTGTGAGCTCAAATCCTCAATCTTTGCTTCACCAAATATAACATATGTGTCCGAAGTTGGGCTCTTGAAAACATCCGGCTTTGAGATGACGAACAGAATCTAAGAATTAAACAAGTTACATATATCAACAGAGTAGTATGCATGTTAAGATGTGAGATAATTGTCAGAGCATACAGAACTAAAACCAAAACAACTTATAAATTAAATCATCAGAAATTAGAAGCCATCTAAATAATCTTACATTCTTGCTCTTCTTAACAGTGACCCTGCTGACTCCAGGGATGGGCTTCATTCCCAGCTTAAGCATAGCCTTGCGACTCTTTTTTTCACTTCTACTCTGTTTTGACCTTCCACTGCCATCTCCTTGTCCTGTCAAGGTTAAGCAGTATAATACCGTTTCCTAAATGTGGCTGTGAAAGGTGCTACACATCTAAGCTAATAGTTACCACACATTTCTTGATGGCATATGATGTCTTTTCACACCGTTCAGTAGCAACGCTCACTAATTTCAGGCAACAATCCAAACAAGTGTGATAAATGCAGTATCATTGCAATTGTATGTATGGGCCCCATTAGTAGGGAATTACATAGATTTTTATAGCTATTACTTTCAGATTAAACCAATAAGACCTCAGACAGCTTGAAAAGCCGAAGAGGTGTGATGCACACAATAAATTTTAATGCCTACCATCTAGCTGTTTTATCAATGCACAATTTGAGCTATGGTCTCCTGATTCAACACCATTGACATATGACAAATGATTTGCGGATGTATGGTACAAAAGGATGAGAAGTGAATTGCAGTCCTCATTCCCAAGCATAAAGAGGCAACTTCAGCTAGTCAAAGTAACAAACAACAATATTGTCACACCAACTACCCATTAAAGTGAGAGTTTCAACCAAATGTTTCTGTACACAATTTTTAACAGAGACAGACTCTAAATAACTAAATCTAATTTAACTGGGACATTTGAATCAAAATGTTGGAGGTTCAGAAACAAGACATGCATCAATCTTGAAGTCAGGTTGAGAAAGGGAGCCAACGGATAAACTCATATATGATGTATCCTTACCTTCAACATCATCATCGTCCTTGTCATCATCATCATCTTCTTCGTCCTCATCATCTTCGTCCTCAAGCACTGGTTCCTCAGGCTGCATTAGAAGATGCTCGTTAAAAGATTATGAAGCAAATACTGAAGAGATATCAACCAAAGATAAAAGAGCCCCAGCCTATCAAATAAACCAAATAAATTAACACGAAGGCAGCAAGTAATACAACTACTACTAAGGTTTTCCCTACCATAGCATTGGATGCTGAAAGAATTTACATAGCATAAAAGGCCAATACAGTGCATAGAAGATCCCGCACATCTCACATGTGCAAGGTCTGGGGAAAGGTCAGGCCATGAAGACCTAATATATGAGCCTTACTTTATATTTCTATAAGAGGCTATTTCTGCAACTCAAACCCATGACATCAGGTCACATGGCAAGAGCTCTTACCACCATGCCAAGGCTCCCCTTCAAAGAATTTACATAGTATATCTAATTATATTGAAATGCTTTTGAGCACTCCATCAAGATTGCATTTGTAATATCTTTGTGTCACTGAAATTTCAACACATGCTCTGAAATCAGCTGTTGCCACTTCTAAGTTTGTTAACAAATTAACATTAGTATCACAACCACTCTTTCTAAATTTCATAGCACCATAACTTAAAAACCCCAGAAGCGGTAATCAATGGCCATTAGATAGCCAGTAATCTACATATTGGTATCAGGCACCAAAATTGCAGCACTTAATCACCACCAAGAATCATAAACTAAAAGGTTCAATTCTTTTCATTTCAACAACAAACTTACTTTCAGTAACAAGTTTAAAACACCAAATAAAACTCAAGTTATGTATCTTAGCCGTCTTAACCATTGATCAATCAATTACTTCCTCTACGGCATCTGTAGATGGCAAATATTTTGTAGACAAGCCATCGCTACAGTAAAAGAAATATAATGAAATCATAAGTAAATGTCCAATACTTCAGAAATCAAGTTTATTCTTTTTAGGAAGCGATGTTAAGCAGCTAATATGGGGTGAGCATCTGAGTAAAGTCATCCCTTTTAAAATTATAAATTAAGAAACATAACCCTACAAGAGTAGGACCAGAACACAAAATGAAATCCGTAGCTGCTCATTTTGGCTAATAATCCTATGGAGAGATAGAACAAGGAAATTACTCACGATACTTGACAAGAATTAAATTTTTTGCTAACAATGACTAAGAAGTGATGTAATCAATCCATCGCAAAGTCATGCCTTTTTAAAATCATAAATGAAGAAACATAACCTCACAAGAGTAGGACCAGACGACAAAATAAAACCAGTAGTTGCTTATTTTGGCTACCTATCCTATCGAGAGATGGAACAAGGAAATTACTGACAGTGCTTTACAAGAATTAACTTTTTACTAACAGTGACAAAGAAGTGATGTAATCAATCAATCCCAATACAAACAAGCTTCGATCAGGTCACTTTTAAGCTTTTTAAACAGACTCACAAAATCCCTTACTTAAATACAGTTACAATGGATGGTACTATTTTTCTTCTTTTTATTGCTAAATTAGGCTAAAGAAGATTGTGTTCTACATTCCTTTTCGCCTGCACTGACATTAAAAAGCAACATTCATACCACTCATACACTATCTAACCACTGTTCTTCTCCGGTCATCAAAAAAATAAATAAATAAGAGCTGTAAAATAAGTTATTTTATTCTAGTTCATTTATAATTGATTCTCTAACTCTAATAATTGAATCCCAAAATCTTTGCTATTCACTTTCCAATTCCTCAAAAAATAACCATATAGATAAAACCGAATCAACCTACTCTGCTTTTACAACAAATTTGAGAGCAAAATAAAGATACACACCAAAGTACTAAACAAATTTTTTCTACATTTCAATACTTCAATCATCAATTACCATTACAATTGAAACTACTGGATCTAAATCCAAGCTGTTCAACTTAAAACCATACTTTTCTACAATTTTGCGAAACTAATACCGCCGCACATCAAAAACGGCTAAATTTGCTAAATTAAAATAAATACACAAAACAAAGAAAAAGAACTCAAACATCCCATCAAAATAATAAAACAATGCACCATTCGAAGAAAAACAAATTCCTACGATTAATATATTTCGGTATGTGTTCAAAAGTGTGTGTGTGTGAGGGTATGGGGATTACATCGAGTTTTTGCTGCTCGAGATGGGCTAGGATTTCTTCCTGGGACAGAGCAGTCATGATGAAAGGCCGAGTAGCTGAGTGAGAAAGTAAGAGAGGGAGAGATACGGGACAGATTGAGGGAAATGGTGACGAAGGTAAAAGAGACCAAACCCACCTCTGAACCCTAAATAGTGACACCGACTCAACGGGTCGAGAGACAAGTCGGGTTTAGACCGAGGATGACTGACATAAGTCATGCCTTATGCGAGTGAAAAGGTGTTATTACGATGTTTGAGGAGGTAAGAAAGTGGCAAATTACTGTTCGGCTACTCAGCATTAGAATTTAGAACGTCAAAAAGTAAATTACCACTAGGATACGTTTAGCAAAATTGAGCAAATTGCCAAATAATCCCTTAATTTCATAATTGAGTAAATTGCCAAAATAGTCTTTTAATTTTTTGTTCCTTACATTTGAAATGATAATCTGTAGCATTTTGTGGACATAGAAATTGAATTAAAGCCACACAAATTATTACCTCCGTCTTAAGAAAAGAGTCTAATTTCAAAAAATTTCTTTATCCCAAAAAAGGATGTAAGTATGTGGTATTTTGGTGTGCCTCCATTTTAGAGTTAATTTCATCAATCTCTTTCAAAATTTAATAAAATTACAAAATAAATTTTGTTCTTTGAGAAAACTATAAATACCCCATTAATTGAAAATCAACCATTAAGAAATAAGAAAAAATTGAAATACCCATTAATTTACCAAACTAAAAATATAAATAAAAAATACATCTATTTACTTAATCATATGTATAGAATATTTTACACATTTTTATAATAAAAGTTACAAGTGTTTTTGTATAAAATAATTAGAGTAAATAGATTTTTTAGCCACTATATTTTTGTAAAATCCCAACTTTGGTCACTATACCTTTTTTTTAGCCAAAAAGGTCATTGAATTCTTGAAAGTGCTCCTAAATTAGTCACTCCATCAAAAATAGTCGTTAAGTGCGACGGAAAGATGGGCACGCGGGACAAATGCCTTTTTGCCATGGATAGAAGGGTAATTCAAGTCTTATGCCCAAATTCCTCTCTTTTCTAACAGATCTAAGTACAACATACAGTCCAAACAAAGTTTTACAATGAAATCTTGAAGATTGTAAGAAGTAATCTCAATTCACCACTTTGCTCATGCAGTCTGAAAATGAAGATACTGACGTCATGGACAAATGAAAATCCAACAAGACGATTTGCCATGGTAAGCTTTCTCATTTGGCTCCAATTTACCCCCCCTTTTTTTTTGGTACAATGTGTTTAAGGCATGAATTGAGAGTGACTTATTTTGTGGATTAGAATCAGGATGAAAAATGTGGGTTTTGGGAGTGCTGTAACCCTAAAATGTATCAAAAGTCAACTGAAATTATTTCTAGACTTCTTCAACGCATTAACGAGTGAGAAAAGGAATTCGATGTTTTAGAGAGTGATTGTGAGAAGTTAAATGCATTGGTGGCGAAATTGGTGGAGAAAAGCAAATGTCTAAAAAGAACTAAAGAAACAGAGAGCAAGACTGAAAACCATATATGTATTGTGTTTGATTGCATTCACAATCTTATTTTGTATGTTAAAATAGTCTTCTGCTATTGGCAATGGATTACATAGTCTGCCTGTACTTGATGGAGCTCGAAATTGAATGTTAACTTTGGAATATAGGGTTTGTCGTGTTGGCATCTATAACGTGTTTGTTAAAATGCCTAAATGAACAGGATGATTTTTTGTAAGATGTTATTGGCATGCTATACATTGCCTTTGTGTTGTGCTTTTGCGAAATGAATGAACTCGTGCTGGAATGATACCTCATTTTTCATTTCCTAACAGATATTGTAGTAGGTAACTTTTATGTAATGGTGCCTCATTGTGTATTGGATAATGAATGAAATGGACGTATAATGGAACATTACATTGCAAACAAGTGCTATCCATATTCAATGTCAAGCATAAAAATTCCATATACATTGCCAAAGTACACATTTCTCACAAAAGTGCTATCTATATTCATTGCCAAACATAACAGTTCTATATACACTACTAAAGTTAATAATAATTACACATTAGCAACAAAAGTGTTATCTATATTCCTTGCCAAACATAACAGCTCCATATACTTTGGCAAAATGAATAATAATTACACATTGCCATAAAAAATAGTCTATCATCTACAATATGTGGTATGAGTAGGTACAATATACAATGTCCAATCCCTAAGTCACTCCAAATGGTTATTACAATTGTTTAACAGAAATTGAAGACTCAAAAGACCACAAAAGTGTAAATGTGCATCTAGTAGCAACATGCATTAGTTAGCGCCTCCTCATTGTCCTCTTCCTTTGCCTTTTTCTCGTTTTTTTTTCCTCTTGATGTCATTGCCCATCTGCCAACCTTACATGGTAGTTCTTTCACAAAGTATTCATAGTTCTCATTAATACGAATCTCATCTAGATCAATTAAATTGTACATTCTAAACCTAACTCTACGCGTAGCAGTTGAGGAAGATGGCGCACTAGGCCCTTGGTCTTGTGCCAGAAAGAATTGAGATGATGTTCCGTCTGATTATTCTCGTTTCTGATACTCCTATTTTACCTTCGAACCTATATGGGAAAGACATAATTGTATATCATTTGTGGACACAATGAAAATGTTTAAAGCAAAAGGAGGTGAATCTTATTGGGTATTTTTTTCTCCTTCCTACTATAGATGATGCCTGCATTTCTAGTTGTCCTTGATCAATTTTCAATGGCTGTGAACCCCCTTCCTATTACTGATTTTCCTGGAGGTTGATTGAGGATGACCCTACTTCTACTTTTGTGGGCATAAATTTGCAAGTTTTTGTGTTATACCCAACCTTACCACATTTCTTGCAATAGATGATTATCACTCTTCTTAGCCAGTAAACTCTATGTTGTATCCAAACTTCATCAGCATCTTTTCACCTCAATTTTTAGGCCTACCAGGTTGAACACATGGCAAAAGGGGCTCAAGCACAACATTCCCTATTTTTGGCCATAATGTCTGGCCATTAATAGGAAAAAGGACATGCTCATATAATTGCAAAAATAGTGCTTTCGTATAGCATTGATCAACATAATCTACAAAGTCCTCCTTATTCCTATGAATGCATTGAATGGCATGTACACAAAGAATGCCATTGAGTTGTCATCTCCTGCAAGAATCAATCCTATTGCCTAGATAGACAATATATTGTTCCCCACTAAAGTTTTTAACCTCATACCCTCTAACACCATTACATATCACCTTCCAATCTCTTGAATGCTTTACTCTATCACTAATAATGCTTTGGATCACTACTCAATAGCAAAGGCTCATTTTCTCATCCCCTCAGCCCTTTTCTAAATTCTAATCATGACGGAAATCCTAATGTCCTATAGCATTCCAATAATAGATTTTTTTCCTCGCCTCTAAAATCTTGGAATTGAATGTCTCACACATGTTGTTCACTAATATGTCACATTTAGTACTCTTAGGGAAAAAGGCCCTACACTAGTGTTTCGAGTTGGTGCATTCTTAATCCACTCATATGCAATATGACCAAACGCTTTAAGTGATTCTAATTTAGTCTCATACAACTCAACAATTGTTGTATCCGTCAAGGACCACAAACGAGTTTTCAACAACTTATTAGGGTATTTTTTTTCTTGAAATTCCTATATAGATGCTGCACATAATATCTATGTTTTCTATTAGGCAGCAAATCTACAATAGCTTTGGTCAAACCCTATAAAGAGTATACAGATTTATTAGTAGATATACTTTTGTACAACATCAGATTCGGTCATTATATTTTTGTACACTCTTAGATTTGGTCATTGTACTTTTTGTACAATCTCAGATTTGGTCACTATACATTTTGCACAATCTCAGATTTGGTCACTAGACTTTTTGTATATTTTCAAGTTTGGTCACTGTGCTTTTTGCACAATCCTAGATTTATGGACTTTTTGCATAGTTTTACGTTTGGTCACTATAAATATTTTTTCTGACAAACTAAAGAAGAACATTGACCAATATATGGAGGAGATTACCTTCTACTAATCTAACATGAATGTGTAATGATAGGAGTTCTCAATCTCCAGATCTTTGACCAACAATTCCAGAAACCATCTCCACTGCTTTATGGACTCTTTTTCCACAATTGCCCATGATATGGGCCACCAGCCATTGTTTGGTTCTACTCCTATATCTATGAAATTTGGCCAAGTTATGACCCTTTGGTGAAACACCCATCCAAAAAAATTATAAACCGACACCAAACTTGACCCCCCCTCTTTAGTGGCCCAAGACAACAATAAAACCTTATAAACTGTGGATTGCTTCCCGACTCTCTAAATAGGGTGAAAAAAAAATTCAATAGTTGTTCCTGTGTGTGTTCTTTTCAACTTTACCGCATAGCCCCATTAAAACTTGTACTACTTGCCTTTGATCTTTGTAATTGCCATGGATTTCGTCTTGTACCCCCTCATCTTAGATAGCTCATAATCAAACTCCTCATCTATATTTGGTTGTAGTTGTTTAATTGGCATATTCATATTTGCAACAAACTAATCCAAGTATCTATTCACCAGCCAACTAGAAGTCAACTACGGATTGTTGACCGCATCATCAACACATGTATAGATGTCATTGAGGGTTATTATGACGAAATCTTCAAAACTAAGTGGCTCTAGCTTCTTGACATAAACATACCAATTGTATGGATATTTACACTGTGCATGAAACCTTGTCTTGTCATTAGTGTACACAGACACCAATTTTTTCTTCATGATGACATAATTTTGAACGACCTTCATAAATTCCTTCTAAGAACCAGATTTCATTCCATATTCAAATTTTGGGTTTCTTATGTCCCTTACTGTATTGAAATCCATAGTGTGAATTGGAAGTCGATCACCTTCATCATCTGACGAGTATGGATAGCTATGCAGCTCCACATTCACATTGTATCCTAATCAATAAGGTCCTGATTGGATGGACCCTCAACTTTGCTTGGTGGAGTTGTCCTCATTTCATTGTCATCACCTCTAAGTCTCTTTTTTGAAGTGGTGTTCGTACTTATTCCCCCCGTCTATTGTACATTTGCATCATTACCCTCACTACTACCATCGTTGTCATCAAAATTCCTACCTACTTCAAGCTCATCCACTAGAGGGTTTTGAGTCTCAATGTCAATGTCAGGTTGCTGGTTTGTAATTTGACCCTCCAACTGAGTCCCTGTTTAGAATTCCAAACCAATTTTTGGGTTTAAAATTTTAGGATAACTCTGTAAGTCCGAATCTAAATCTGAACCCTCCTAACCAACACCATCATCCAAATTTCTTTCACTATTTGCATCTGAACCATCCCACTGTCTGACTCTGAACTCTCCTTAACAATAATATTCTCCTCTTTTTTTATGTCTTTATGTAGCTATTCAGTATCTTCTCATCTCTATGCAAGGGATGATTCTATGTGTCCTCATTCTTTTTATAGGCAGGCTCCTCAGGCTTCTCAATATGTAAATTTGACATATGATTTAGTCTTGAAATATAATACAGAAGTTTAGTAACCAAAACTTGACTGTGGGAAAAAAAATAATTTACCAAGTTTGGTTCTCATATAAAATTTCAGTGACTAAAATTGAGACTACATAAAAAGTTCAGTGACTAAATTTGGGGCTAACTAAAAAGATTAGCGACAAAATTTAGAACCCAATAAAATTTTAGTGACCAACCATAGGACTATATAAAAGTTCAATGACCAATGACTAGTTTAGAAATATATGTCATATCTTCATCACTTGTTTCCCCACCTTCTTGCATTCCTGCACATTTGTTATATTGACAACATTAGGTATATACACTGATAGCTGTGAAATTTAGAACTCCCTATCACTTGCTTACCTTCGTCACGAACATTTATTTGCTCATTCTTCATTGTGTCCATTTCACCTCTCTCTTCATCACGATGACTACCACTACTGCCCCTAATAGCTACGTCGCTAGCATATCTGCCATTATCAATAAGTTCAAACTACCCTCTATTCAGTATCTCCCTATTCTCAGCATCATTTCCATTTGTCCAAAGAAATGCATTAGCAAAATATCATTCAATCAAGAAAACTCCTGGATTGTACAAAGAGGTGTACTCTGATAGATTTTGGAATGGCCTAAACTAGAATTCTCCTGTGCTGGCCCCATCCCAAATTGAGTCTCTATTGGCACTATAGCTAATGGATTGTGAATCATTAGGATTTTCATTTGCAGACTCTTCCTCCTCAATTTCTTTTATCACCATGGCACTTTTCATTCAATAAGGGCTTTGTTGTGGGTGGTTGGTCTTTCATATCCTTGACTTCATCTGCTATTTTGTGGTCACAGTAAACTTCCATCACTTTATATTGTTCTACCCAAGCATACAATTTCCTAACATTCTCATCCATTTGTAATTCTCTCAACCTATAATTGATATTTCTAATCGGGTCAATGTAATAGTATTGTACCACTGTGTCTTCTGGATGCCGTAACTTTTTCAGTATTTTGTCCAGTTCATGTGAGGAAAATCTATCTGCATCATATAGGTCCACATAGATGCCTCACCACCACTGTAGCTCTTATATTTGTCTCTAACAATTCTTCCACCTTAGTGAATACGGATAGTGAACGTAGCACCATTTAGGTCTGCAAACCAAAAAAAAAAAACACCAATAATGAAAGCATCACTAATGGTAATACCCACAGTCTTCATAATAACTGTAAAAATAACATAAATTGTTAGAAGACCTCATTAATGAGTATACAACAACATGATAACTATGAATTTCATGACTTATTATGGACTCCAGGACACAAAATAACATGTAGGACCACATATATCATGTTTTTCCCAACAAGGTTTTGGACCATATAGTACTTTTAACTGAAAACTTTAAATTCTTCCAACACATGAGTTTGAACCACATCACTTTTTAAACCTAAAAATTTCCACATCATTATCCATACTGCAATTTGCTATTTACTATTCCAACACAGATCCCTAGTCACAATAATATATATAAAATTTTCGAGACTCACTATATATCATGTAAGGATCCACATATACATCGAACATTCTTATTTCCAATCCATCGCAATGGTTTCAAGCTCAATCTCAGTTTTTAATTGATTCGAAGACAAGGGTTCAACTGGGTTCTTCATCGCTACCTAGGGTTTCGATCGAATTGTGGATTGCCGGTTGACAATTTGGGTTGCGGAAACAATTGTAAGAAGAATGAAGAAATTTGATTGATGAATGTGAAAGGAGATGGAGTTGGAAGACAACCACTTTTGGCAATGGAATTTGCACCCAAGACATGAAATTACCCTTCTGCCCATGGCAAAAGGGCTTGCGTCGTACGTGCTCATCTTTTGGTCACACTTAATGGCCATGTTTGATGGAATGACTAACTTCAAAGCACTTTCAGGAGTTCAATTATCCTTTTGACCAAGAAAAATATATATAGTGACCAAAACTTGGACTAGCAAAAGTATAGCGACTAAAAAATCTATGTACTCAAATAATCATTGAAAAAAGTGTTGGAGGTATTTTGGTTTGAGCGAGTTTGGTGGCTTTAAGTATTACACCTTGAGAAATCAAGTTTGGAATGGTCAACAGTGTTACTTCCAACTAAAATACTCTACAATATACATGCAAACTATTGGGTTCCAACCCACAAGTGCTCTAATAACCAAGCCTTCACTTACTAGGTTTGTATGTGAACATACTATTTGTACTATATTTTATGTATATCCTACAATCTCCTCCTATGTTCATCATACAACACAATCCAATACGGTTGTCAGTGTAATATTCAAACAAACATAAATCATTTACATCTCTATTTCAAATTATCCAATCATAGAGTTTTCTAATGAAATTTTAGAAACTTCATCAATAGTCCATTCCATATAAAAGTGAAACAATAAAATATCTTAGATTTGTTCAGAACTTAAAACCAGAGTATCAAGAATAGTCTAAAAACATAAAATATTTATGTTCTCAAGTAAATATGAACTATACTAGAAGATTAATATTTTCAAAAAATACTGAGAAAAATATAATGGTTTCACAAGGAAAATGGACAAAATGACTATCACAATAAGATCTCAAAAATGAGCAAAATGCAAGTAGACTAATAAGTCCCCCGCAATCTATGAATGATATATTCATCAAGTAGGTCATACTATTCAAGATCCCACCTATCAAGCTCTTCTCTATCTCCACCATCCCCTATAGACTGTCAAATATGAATTTCATATTGACATGAATTCAATTATTTGAATAATCCACTAGTGTCCAACTCTACTATAAGAACTTAGCACCACCACATTAGACAGAGAAGAACATACATTAATGTCATATAGCATCAAAATGTCATGTTTATAAGCATCAGCCCCAGTTTCATAAATTATTAACAAAGCCTAAACAGTTTCATGTACAAAAAGCCAACAACTTAAGTTTATCTATAAAAGAATAACCAATTGTCCAGTTTCAAAGAACAAAACCAATAGTCAAATCCTTACAAACAACCTAGCAAACGATGTCAAGTTTCAATTAAGAACAAGACCAATAGGCTTCTTATGCAAACAACTATTTTTTTGTTTTAATTTGGAATGTTTTAGCTACTAACTCCTTTAAGTCAAATAATCTAACATCAAATTTGGAATGAAATCATTTAACCAAAGAGGATAGTATGACTCAACTGGATTATGTTCATCAAGTTTGGAATGACACAACCTTCTTGAGTAAGACCTCTAAGTTAGGTTAAAGTTATCTACATCAAGTTTGGAATGAGACAACTCACCATTTCCAAATTAGTTAGCGACCATGAACATCAATTAAACACTTAATTGTGCTTGTCTTTTTGGCCAACAAAGGAATATCAATATTTTAAAACACACAATTAAATGATGATTAAGACTTGTCCACACAATCTTTAATCCATTTTCCCCATTATTTTGAATATTCTATCTTTATGCAAACCCTTTGTGAGAGCATCGGTCAAATTATCCTTCAATCGCATATCGATTAAGGTAATAACTCCATGTTCTTTCAGATAATTCAACAACACATGTCTTAGTCTTACATGTCTTCTATTCGAATTAAAGAGTGAGTTCTTGACAACTTAGACAGTTGTTTGATTATCACATATTAATTTTTAACTAAGTCAAAGGAATATCTATTATCAGATTTTTTTTATCCACTCTACCTCTTTGCTGACTGAGGCCAAAACAAAAAGTTCTGATTTCATAGACGACAATGTAATACAAGTCTAACTTCTAGATTTTCAAGTAACTGTAGCTCCACCCAAAATGAATACGTATCCACTTGTGGAGTTACTGTTTTTAATTTCTGAGTTCCATGAGACATCAAAGTATCCATCCACAGTTGGAGAATAACTAATATAACACAGAGCATGATCTTTAGTACATTTGAGATATCTCATCAGCTTACTGAGGGGTATCCCAATACTCTTTACTAGGATTACTAGTGAAACGACTTAACATGCCAACCGTATAGGCTATATTAGGTCTATTGCAACTCATAGCATACATGAGACAGCCAATTAGTTTTGAGTATTTTAATTGATCCACACTAGTCGCTTCATTAGGATTATTCGTTTATTATAATCACATGGTGTCTTACTCGATTTGCACTCATTGTATCTATAGATAGAAAGTAGCTGCTCAATGTAATGAGTCTGACTATGGGAGATGGCTTGCCTTTCAAAGCTTATTTTCATACCAAGAATGGTATTAGCAATATCAAGGTCTTTCATGTCAAATTCTTTAACTAAAACAAATTTCACGTCACTCACTTCAGAATGATCGAAGCCAAGAATCAACGTGTCATCCACGTACAAGCAAATGATGGTTAACTTATTAGATATAAACTGATGGTAAAGGCATTTATTTGAATAACTGGATTGAAAACCATAACTCTTTACCACTTTGTTAAATTTAAGATGCCACATCTTATATGCTTGTTTAAGACTATACAAGGATTTGCTCAATTTGCAAACTTTGTCCTTGAAACCTTTCATGAGATACCCTTTAAGTTGTTCTATATAGATTTCCTTATTCAACTCTTCATTTAGGAAAGCTGTCTTTACATCTATTTGATGTATTATATAGTGTTCAATAGATGCTAACGCAAGAAAATTCTTATAGTTAATAAATGACACACAGGTGAGTAGACATCAAAATAGTATATTCCACTCTACTGTTTATAGCCTTTAGCTACTAAGCGTGCTTTGTACCTAGCTATTGATCATCACTATTCAGTTTCTTTTTCAATACCCACTTACAGCCTACAGCCTTAGCTCCCTTTGGCAAATCGACTAACTGCTAAGTGTGATTTTGCAGTAGAGCACTCATTTCATCATCTATGACTATTGTCTATAGTAACGAGTCCTTAGATCTCATTGCTTCCTGATAGGAGAATGGATTATCCTCTAGATGGTAACTGACAAAATCCTCACCAAAACTTTTAGATATTTTTTTCCTTGTAGATACTCTAATAGATATTGATTCAGATAGACTAGTGCCTCAAGGACTTGTTTCAGGTTCATTAGATAATTCTGTAGACACTTTAGTAAAGTCATAAATAGTTAAGCCATGATCTCTAAGAAACTTGTGATCAAAGAAAATAGCATCTCTAGATTCTATAATGGCATTAGTAGTGGTGTCTAGAAATCTGTCAACAGCACTGTCTTCTACACATCCTAAATACACACAGGTTATGGTTTTAGACCCCATATTTGGTCGTTTAGAGTTTTGTATCCTCACATAAGCAATTCAACCCAAAGTTTTAAGAGTATCATATCTATAAGAATGCTTATGCCATATCTCATAAAGAGTTGAAGAAAACTTAGAGTGCGGCAACCTATTCAAGATATGATTAGTAGTTAGAATTGCTTCTCCTCAGTAAGATGAAGGTAAGCCAACGGTAAGAAACATAAAATTTAATATTTTTGTTAACGTTCTGTTTTTACGCTCAACTACACCATTTGATTGGGGTGAGTAAGAAGTAGTAATTTCAAATGTTATGCCCTCTGAATCACAAAATTCCTTGAACCCTGTCATTGTATATTCTCCTACTATATCACTCTTAAACCTTTTGATTTTCAAGTTAAGTTGATTTTCTACTTTGGACTTAAAAATCTTAAAATTTTCAAAAGCCTCATTTTTCGATTTCAATAAATGAACATGACAATATCTAAAGAAATCATCTATGAATGTTATTAGATACTTCCAACCACCTCTAGTAACATAACTCTTAAAGTCACAAAGGTCATAATGTATCAACTTAAGAAGTTGTGTATCTTTAGAAATCAACTTAAAAGGTTTTCTAGTGATCTTAGTTTGTGTACACACTTCACATTTGTCAAATCGAATAGAAGTGTCTAATAGAATGTTATAAGTTTTAGCAAGTTATAGCATTTTGTTGTAGTTTACATAGCCTAGTCTGTTATGCAACAATTTTGGATCAATCAAAGTAGTATTCACATGGCATATGCTATCAATAGCTAAACTCAACCTATACAAACCATTAACCATGAATTTATATCTAAAATAATATGAGTTAATAGATAAAGTTACTCTACCATTCATGGTTGAAAAAGACATATCAACTTTATCAAGTAAACTCATAGATATTAAGTTCTTTTTAAGTAAAGGTACTATTTTAACATGTTTTAGAGTTAGTAATTTAACGAAAGAAAGCACCAAATTTGCAATTCTAGTGTGAGTCACCTTTGCCTCACCACCATTACAATTCTCCATGGTTTCTTTTACTTCAGTGATTTCAATGAGTAAATTCTTTTCATTTGCAGCATGACAAATAGAGCCACTATCTAACCATCATTCAGAGGAAGCACTATCTTGCCATTAGTCATCATTGCAATGAAAACCTGTGACTCAACTTTACCAACTAATACATTAGCCTCCTTTTGTGGTGTGTCAGTATTTGGCTTGTTTGGTAGTTTACACTCTGCTGTCCAGTGACCAAGGTTGTTAAAATCGTGTATTGACTTGTACGTTTTTACATTTTTACAAGCAAAAATCTAAAGTTCGATTCAACTCGTGTTTAAAATTGAAAAATGGTGAAATTGGGGTAAAATCATGTGTTGACACGTAAAAACGTTAAACTCATTCGTTTCAAGCGATTCCACAAAAACGTGAAAATAGGATGCATTTTGGTAAAAAATCCAATTTTAGCTTTTCAATTCATCCTCGTTTAGTCATTTCGTTCTCGTTTCCTCCGTGTTTTGTCACACGCCAAACCTCTAGGGTTCCGCTGCTGATGTGTTGCAACTCAAGCTCCGCCAAACTACCGAAGTCACAAGCCAAAACTCCATCTTTGACGCAGCCTCAAGCTCTACCAAACTGCTGAAGTCACAGGCCGAAACCTTCAACACGGCCTCAAACTCCAGCCCAAAGTGAAATCTCAAACTCCGACCATTGACCACCGTCTTCATCTCCACTTCACCCAGAAGTCTACTGGCTGAAATCGGTCCAGTAGTAACTCAATAAGCAAAGGTTGATTTTTGCCAGAAAGCAATTGGAGGATGACCGTACTCTTGCTGACTACAATATCCAGAAAGGTTTACTGTTGATTTTATTTGGTTGGTTTAATATTTTCTAATTAACTTTTAGAGCTATTTGTTAGAATCATCTTGTGACTATTAAAAAAATGTAAAAAAATAACTTGAATTGCAGAGTCAACCCTGCATCTGGTTCTGAGGCTTCACGGTGAAATTATTGAGCCTTCTTTGATGGCTTTGACTAGGAAATACAATTAGGACAAGATGATCTGCTGCAAGTAAGCTCTAGCTCTCTACTGCTTCTCTAGATGTTACTATCTTTCAACCTTAGCTACTGATGCTCTATATTGTTATTTCATACATAGATGTGGATCATCTGAAACCAGTCGATTAAAGATTTCCATTTTTCTATTTTCTTTGTTGTAAAAATGGTTGCACCATTTTATCTAATTTGCTTTGGGTTGAAAAGTCTTGAATGTGGGTATTTGTACGTATTCTGTGACTTCTATTATCTGGATTTGTTCCATTCTTTCATCTAGATTTGTTTTTGCTTTGCTTTGCTGGATTTTTCAACATGAGGATAGGATCGCTTCTTCTTTTTGCTTTTGTTGGATTTGTTCAATTTTGTCATCTGGATATGTTTTTGCTTTGCTGGATTTTTCAACATTAGGATGTAGAGCCGTTGTTTTTGTTTTTGCTTTGCCAGATTTTTTTTTATTTCTTCTTCTTTTGTTTTTATTTCATATAACTAGTTCGAATGCCTAAACTTCAAAGTGAATATGTCTGCTTCGGGTTCTAAGCCTCAAAGGAAAAATCAGACAAGGAGGAGGCTTGACATAGGATGGAAATATGGCCTTGATGTGGACAAATCTGCAAGAAAAGTGCAATGTAAATTTTGCAATAAAGTTCTTGGAGGAGGGATTTATCATTTCAAGCATCATTTAGCTTGTCCTAGAAAAGATGTAGAACCGTGTATAAGTGTGCCAGATGATGTCAAAAAGGAAATCCTAATGGTATTAGTGAAAAATGCAAAAATTGCAGTAAAAAAAGAGAAGGGCAAAATCATTTGATGATGAGTGCGAAGGTGATGAAGTTGAACAACCATCATCACAAAGTGAGGCAACAAAAAAAAAAGGTCTTATGGATTCCTTTGTAGGCAAATGAACAAAAGCAACTGTTAATCATTTTTTGACAAAGGAGTTGAGGGAGGATGTGTGTTAGCAAATAGCAAATGTTTTTATGTGTGTGCTATTCCATTCAACTGTGTTAACAATCCAAAGTTCTCAAAAATAGTTGAATTGATTGGTAGATATGGTTTTGGACTTAAGCCTCCATCTTATTATGAGATTCGGGATTAATACTTGAATAAAGAAGTGAAACACACTATGGAATTGCCAAAGAAGCATAAAGTTAAATGAAAAAAACAGGTTAGTTTTATTATGTCAGATGGATGGACGGATAGAAAAAGGCGATCAATTTGCAATTTCATGGTGAATAGTCTAAAAGGCACTGTTTTCTTGAGTTCAATTGATACTTATGATATCTCTAAAACGGCACATAAAGTTTATGAGATGGTAGATGAAATTGTTGAGAAAGTAAGAGAGAACAATGTGGTGCAGGTGGTTATTAACAATGTTGCAAACTATAAAGCAGCAGGAGAGTTATTGATGAAGACTAAAAATAAGTTGTATTGGACTCCATGTGCTGCTCACTGCATAGATCTAATATTAGAAGATTTTGGGAAAAATTTGAAAATTCATCAAACCACCATTACAAAAGCAAAAAAGATTTCAACTTACATTTATACAAAAACAAATGTTATATCTATGCTAAGGCATTTTACTAAAGGGAAGGATTTGATTAGGCCAGCTATCACTCGATTTGCTATTTCTTACTTGACTTTAGGTAGCCTTAATGATCTCAAAGGTGCCTTGATGACCATGTTTACTGCTGCAACTTGGAGGTCCAGTAAGTTTGCCTCCACAATTGATGGAAAGAAAATTCAACAATTTGTGTTAGATAGTAGATTTTGGAGGAACATATTGTTATGTCTCAAGGTTGCATTTTCTCTCATCAAAGTACTTCGAATGGTGGATTCAGATGAGACACCACCTATGGGATTCCTCTATAATGAAATGGATTGTGCTAAAAAGAAGATAAAGATCAATTTCAACAATGTGAAGAAAAAGTAAGTTG
The DNA here is from genome assembly GCA_020080225.1 of Gynochthodes officinalis. Taxonomy (NCBI): domain Eukaryota; kingdom Viridiplantae; phylum Streptophyta; class Magnoliopsida; order Gentianales; family Rubiaceae; genus Gynochthodes; species Gynochthodes officinalis. The sequence continues at coordinate 30,517,758 of CM034615.1, read as the reverse complement.
CTATTTGCTAATTAATTATTAATTATTATTGTTTTGTTTGAAATGATATTTTTGCTAATGCTAATAATATTACTTTTGTAGCTACGAGCCTATATTGCAAATCATTGAAACTAGATGGGAACTTCAACTTCATAGGCCATTGCATTATACAACTTGTTACTTGAATCCACATTATCATTATAGTCCAAATTTCAAAGTTACTGCTGAAATAAAAATTGGATTATATAATTGCTTGGATAGAATGGTGGTGGATTCAAATGAAAGGTATAAGATAGATATGCAATTGGACAAGTTCAAAAATGCAGCTGGATTATTTGGAATTCAAGCTACTAAGGCTACAAGGAATAAAAAACCCCCAACAAAGTGGTGGGATTCTTATGGAGATGAGTGCCCTAATCTACAAAAGTTTGCAATTTGAGTACTAAGTTTGACATGTAATTCATCAGGATGTGAGCACAATTGGAGTGTCTTTGAGGTGGTAAGTAAAAGTAAAATAAAAATATATTCAACTTATATTTGCTTTTTTATTTTCTTCTACTACTGGTTATGTTTATACTTCTCAATCTTTAATCTTAATATCTTTTTCTTTAGGTGCACACCAAAAAAAGAAATCGTTTGCTCCAAAAGAAGATGAATGACTTGGTTTTTGTGATGTACAATTTGAAGTTAAACAATAGAAAAGTTTGAACTTTTGAAGAAAGCTTTGATGATCTAGCTTCTAATGATGAGTAAATAATTGAGGACCCTAATGATGATTCAATTAAAATTAATCTTTTGCATGTTCTTAATAGTGTAAGTGCTTTTACTGAAATTGAAAGTGAAGAAGGAAATGCAAACAATTTGGATAGCAATGTAGACAATGTGGCTTTTGATGCTAGTGGCAGTGGTGCAACACTTATTGATCTTGAAGATAGGTTGAATGAACCTTTAAATCTTTCAAAAGAAATGGAGCAAGGTAGCAATGATTAATTTGGTGATGATGATATTAAAGAACATGAAGATGAAGACAATGAGGATGATTTGAGCTTGGATAAGGATTTTAATTTTTCTGTTGATGATATTTATTGATTATTGTAGTATTGCACTTGGAATATTGTTGTTTTAATTTTTGTAAGTTGTAACTTTTATTATGCATGGTTGTTAATGAATTATGATTGTTATTAATTTTTAGGTGTGATTGATAATATTCTCTGTTTGAAATTTGTGTATTTTTATAAGTTTGAATAGGTTTATAATTTATAAATTTAACATATATTATATATATTATATATAATATATTTATTATATTATTTTTCATATTTTGTAGGATCTTATGATTGTACGATCCAATTTTGTGGACCCTCCACCGATTTTACGTGAAAATTCGAGTTTAATAACCTTGCTAATGCCACTTTTCATAGTTATGGCACTTCCCTTCTTCTTCTTTTTGAAAATAATCTTTTTGATCTCTAACTATGAGGAGGATTCACTTTTTGGTGACATGAACTTTTTGGGAGATTTCTTGGAATGTGAAACTAAGTTGGCAACTAACTTTTGTTGTCGAACTTGTTCCAAACCCTTTCTAACAATGTTTTGATCTCCAATGTGAATATTCCTCTTTAATTCGTCCAGTCATATCTATTCTTTTAGTCTGTTCATTTCAGTCTTAAAAGAACTACATTCGGCAAGTAGCTTACTTAACACAAGACCGACAAAGAGATTATCAAACAAATCAGAATTTTCCTCTTTAAGCTTGTTCTTCATGTTCTCAAATTCAACCAATTGAGAGGTGATGCTCCAATTCATATTGAATTTAAAATAAAAGAACTTCTCTGCTATGAGAGTTTTAAAGAGCCCCTTTTGCTTTTGGAGCTGAGAGTTCAAACAATCATATATCTCTTTTGCCATCTTATACTCACTATAATTTATAGCTAACTGAGGATTTAGAGAATTTAACAAGTAATTTCTACAAAAATCCTATTCCTTTTTCCATTAATATTCATCAACATCCTCAGTAGTAGATGCAAAATCACTCAATATAGTGTAAAATATTTCACATTTTTTCATACCAAATTGAACTATACTTTCATATGAACTATACTTTGCCATTTTAGATAGAACAGAGAGCAGGAAATAGTGCACCTGTTAGTCCTCCTAACTTCCAAAGCCTCTAACTTCAGTCAAACTATTCTTTGGAGAAGAATTAACCAAAATAGACCTCAAAAATGGATCCGGAGTATCCAAAAACCTTAAGATGAACTGCCCTTGTTGCACGGAAAAAGTTAACAATCGGTTAACGACCTGGTCCAACTACCGGTCAACTATCAATGGCCAGCAGTCAACAATCAACGGTCAATAGTCTGACTCGGATCTAACTCGCCCAAGTCAACTCGCTCGACGCGCCTGCGTCAACTCAGTCCATGACTCACCCAAAACTTTAGAAGACCATATCTCCATCGTCTGACCTCCGTTTGATGCTGATGACCACTCAAAATATTCATCTCGATGAGTAAAATAAAACCCAAGTGGTTTTATATGATATAATGAACTATATTTTTCGAGATCTAAAAAGAAAAATTTTGACCCATGGAAATTCAAACCCAGATCCTGGCCAATTCCACCATCAGATTAGAAATCTGATGGTACCGTTGAATTCCTCTCGTCAAAAGCTTTAAGTAAAAATTTTACTTGATCAAATCTAACGTACACTGTAATACTTCAAGATTGTTGAAGGTATTTTGCTTCGAGCGAGTTTGGTGGCTTGAAATATAACACATTGAGACATCAAGTTTGGAATATTCAACAGTGTTACCTCCAACTAGATTACTCCAGAATATATATGCATGCTAATGAGCTCCAGTCCATATGCGCCATAATAACTAGGCATTCACCATTGGGCTTGTATGCGAACATATTATTGGACTATATTTTAAATATATCCAACAAAAAAGTAAGAGATATATTTGTCTACACACAACTTTTTTTACTTGTAGGGTTCATCTTGTAATTTTACCAAACTTCGAAGGGGTTAAGTTAAGTATTATAAGTTTGACCAGTCAATGGAGGTATTTATAGTTTTTTCAAATAAAAAAAATCATTTTGTAATTTCATTAGGCAATCACGATAGCAAAAAAAAATATTATATTTGTTGTACTAGAGCCTACATGGAAATAACATTATAATTATTGAAAAATTCAAATAAAGACATGGGGTTGTAATTCATGTAAAAAAGAATTCCTCAAGAAAATTGAACAAAACACCAAGAGGAGGTAATTTAGGCTCCATTTGGACATTGCATTTGTATTCTCAAATAGAAACAATAGGCACTTTTCTCAAATAAAAACACCACACTCCAAATAAATTTTTATTTCAAAATTTAAAATTTAAAGTTTCCCACTCAAATTCCTCTCACATAATTTGAAAAAACTTTCCCTCTCATTTTTCCCTCTAAAATACTTTTTTTTATCAAAAAATACCCACTAAAATTTTCACACATTCAAATACAACTTTTCTCCAATACATCACACTCCAAATAGAGCTAGTGTTATCACAAATCATGAAGCTATAGATATCTCATTTTGAAAAAATTTAGATGGCCAAAATCATGAAGTAGGAGTACAATGTTTTGGAGAAGATATATAAAAGCATCAACAACGTCCAGGTAAATAATTTGTGACATTGAAGAGGAGGTTTGAGTTGTGCACCATAGAAATAAAAAACAATTGAAGATTATTTTTCTTGTTTGTTAGAAATTAAAAATAAAATGGAGTTCAATAGCCATATTTTTGTTGAGAAAGTTTTATTGAAAATTTTCTTAACACTCTACCATCTTATCAAGGACAAATATAGGATCAAAAAATAATATGTTGATAGTAAAGTAAATATGTCAAGTAATCTTTGCACTTACGAAAGAAAATTGATTCGAGGTTATAGGACCTATACAATCACAAAGCCATATGGCTTGTTGAATCACAAAACGAGGAACAAACTTTCTTACAAGGTGTTGGACACTAAGTTCTTTTTTTTGGCACTCACAAAGCCATATGACTTTTTGCTTACAAAATAAAGGCACAACAAAATATTAAATACCAATATTCATACAAATCTAACGCATATATATAGTGAACTAAACCACCATTACAATTGCCTCTTCATTAAAAAGTTAGATAGGTATTTTCTAGGAAACAAAATAACCCCCATTACATTTTCGATTTGGTTAATTAAAATTTACCTCCCATTCCAAAAATTGCCCCATTAACCATTTTCTACCTAAAAGTTATTTGGTTAAGAAAATAAACCAATACACATTGGAACTGAAACTATTTTGATTCGAAAGGTTTTTCTGAACTAATCAAATCAAGAATACCCCTAACTGCTTCTATCAAATTTATAAACTATTTTATATGTAACAACATACTTGTGTAAAATTAATTTAAAGCAATTATTACATTTGTCAATATTAAATATGTACGTATTTTTTTGCATTAAATATATGTTTTAGTAAACTAATAAACATATATTTGATTTTGTAAAGTACCAATTTCATTTGTACTTAAAGTCAATCTTAATGTACCCAAAAGAAGTTTAACTTAATTTGATAATTCTAATTTACAATAATAATTTGGCGTATCAAATTCTAATGAATTTATTTTTTATGATAGTTTGAGCTCATTATAATGTACTTTAAATATTTTTCCCACAAAAGTCAAAAAACAGAAACATGCCTTATCAAAATATGGTGTGAAGAGAGAATTTATAATTAAAATATAATGACTAAAATTATTGAATAAAATAATATGACCAACAAAATTTTTGAAAAAATAAATTTAAAGAATTGACTAATTAATTAATACAAACTTTTAGTTAGTAAGGCTTAGTGTTAAAAGGTTTGGATGGTAAGTAGTTTTAAAATTTTTATTCTAAAACTATTAATTCTCAAATTTGATTCTATATTATATTGCAAATTTGATGCTCAAAATTTAAATGATGCAAGTTTATTGCTAATTGTTCAAAAGCAATATGCTAAAGTTGACTCAATAGGGTTGCAATTTTTTTACATAGGGAAAATTTTGTTATAAATTTATCATGTTTCTAGAAAAGAAAACATTTACTGATGCAATTGTGTCATAATCTTGTGGCATAAATAAAATTGTGCCATAAGCTTATGGCAATTTACACTAATACCACAAACAATTTACTACAAATTTACTACAGCTAATTCAAATGATGCAACCTTTGCTACGAATTATTTGGAGGGCTATAAATCTATGCAATTGTGCTCCAATATTTCAGTACAAATAAATTATGCTGTAATTTTGCAACAATAAATTCAAATGCTACAAAAAAATGTCACAAATTTGCAATACAAAATTTTAATGATGCAAAATTGTCTCTAAATTGTGGTTCACTACAAAGCTAAAGCAATTGTGATGCAAATTTTCGTCACATAGAAAATTACGGTGCCATTCTACAAATACTTAATTACAATTTAGCAAATAAAATGTCACAATTGCTGATAGAAAATTCTAATAACACAAAATTATGGCAGTTTGCTATTCTGATGCAAGTATGTTGCAATTTTCTAGAGAAAAAAATTTGTCATAACTTTACAGCATTTAATTGTAGTGTTACAAACAAAGTGTTGTAAATTAGTAGTACAAAATGGAAATGACACAAAGTTGCTACAAATTTGTGGTGGGCTATTAAAGTGACACAATTATATTGATATTTTGCAGCATAAAGAAAATTATATAGTAAATTTACTGTATTCGATGATAGTGCCGCAAAAAATATATCACAACAAACTAATATTGTTATAGTGAATACATAAGCAAATACATAAACAAACTAATATCTCTACCTAAGCAAATACATGACCTAACTAGATGAGGAAATAAAGCTGCAGAATCAAACAACTTGAACCTTTGATACAACTAAGGTTGTCTTGCCAATGCATTTGCAACGAATTAGCTTATCTATAACAATGTAGGGGAAAAAAATGGTCTATATCTTAAGATCCTTAAAAATACTTGTAATTGCCATGGAATTGATGCCTTGCCTTCCCTATTTATTAGCATTATATCATCTATTTTGGAGGTGTGGTTCTCTTTACTTTGTGAAGACATTTGGTCTCCCTTTTCAGAGCTCTCCATATTTGAAAATTTCTTTAATAGTTTTTTGAAAATATTTTTGTTTCTTTTACTGTTACTATATTAAATTTGGAGTTTCCTCAATAGTTCAGAACCAAAAGAGGTGGTGGTCTCTTGGTTCTTGATGAGTACTAGACTTCGGCCCAGTATATGAGGCCTATGGGGTCTAGCCCATGAAGGATTCTGCAGATAACAAGTATAATCGATTTTCAACTTCTACGAGAACACGTTCTTATCATCTTGAATTTCAAGTATATATACACTATGAGTGCATTAGGTAAAATGAGAGAAATCCTAATTCTTACATTATAGCTTTTGGCTATCCAACAGCCCTAAAGTTAACTTAAACATCAAAGTATCTACCTCCAAAATTATCTCGAGATCTGTTTTGCCAACTTACTTCTAGTTGAAGGGTCTGAGAGTGGTTTACCTTAGATCACGTGGTGGATATTCTCTTCATCAACCACCATCATAGGAAAAAATGTTCTAAAGTTTGTCTGGAGCAAGAACATCTACAGGTTCGGCATCACTCATATCATTATTCCAGACAATGGGAAGTAGTTTGTGGACAACCCTTTTGGTACTAATTGAATAGTTAAATATAAAGCAAAATTTCACCTCAGTGGCACACCCTTAGGCTAATGGCTAAGTTGAGGTCACGAATAGCACATTACACTAAGGATTGAAAGCTCAACTTGATAAACCCAAGGGGGATTAAGTGAAACATCTTTGCAATGTCTCTGGGCATACTGAACTACGCCTCAGACAGCCACAAAGAAGACATCTTATAGCCTGGTACATGGTCCAAAGCTACCATCTCAACTAAAATCAGGCTCCAAAGCCCAAGGGTCATAGCGTTCAATAAAGTTCCCAATGAAGAGTAGATGCATTTGAACCTTGAGTTACTAAAAAAATGTCAAGATCTGACCTCTATTAAGGAGGTTTAATACAAACAAGCCATGGCTAAATACTACAATGACAGAATGAAAGTGAATAAATTTAAGTAAGGAGATCTTGTACTCAGGAAAAATGAAGCTAGCAGAGTTAAAAAGCAAGGAAAGTTAGAAGCCAATTGAGAAGGTCCATACTAAGTCATTGATGCATTCAAGTCAAGTAATTATCTATTGTCCACCATAGGTGGAGATTTACTTCCACGCATGTGGCACGTTAGTAATCTGATTTAATTTTTTGACTAAATTTTAATAAATTTTTGATACTTTTAATATTCATTTTATCATTTATTGAATAAATTGAGCAAAAGGATCATAGGGTCCTAGAACTCAGTTCAACATAACTTCAAGTTACCTTGCACTCTAATTAATCGGGAGATTGACGTATAATCCTGGTTTAGTTTATGTAAAGTTGTAAATCCACAAACATCTTAAGAAGTGGCAAAGTCCCAAACATCCCAAGGGGTGGGCACATGAATTTATTACAAACACCCTAAGGGGTGAAAAACTTGATAAAAGAATGAAAAATTCCATTGTTATTCAAGAAACAAGGCATAAATTAAGTTGACACCAATTGCTTACTTCTTTTCTATTATGCGTATTTAACCCTATGTTTTATATAAATGTCTAACAATGCCTATTTTCTTTGATATTGATTACTATGTTGTTGGCCCTGCTGAGCTAACAGTTCTAGATCAGCAATCATTTTCTCCATAGGGTCTTCCAGCTTTAGAGTTGATTTCAAGCCTCAGCCTCGTATACATACTTCCATCTCTTTTAATTTCTATTTCCAGGTCTTGCACTAGAACTTAAACTTATACGTTTGTTTCTTGAATGAATCCACAAACTCTTGAGAACTCGAGCTTTGCCTCACCATTCTTCTAACTCTTGGGTAAAAGCATGAATAATTTCATCTCGCCTGGTGACCCTGGAGGTAAGTTTTGAAACCCCCCCCCTCCCTATGCATCTTGGTTTGCAAAGGAAGGATACCCTCCTATTATTTTAGAGTGTCTATTATCCCCTGTTGTTCTCTTTTTTATTCTCCCAGCCATCGTATTAATTACTTGTAGTGCGAGACTAGAGTTCTAAATTTATCGTTTTCCATCTTAATTAAATTTATTTACAACCTCTTGTACCGAGTCAACTCTAGTTTTCAGAGGACCTACTCTATCACTCACTCTTAGAGGTTTAGTTGTTGAAGGAAATGTAAAGCTCTGAAAGAAAAATGAAATTGAAGATTATTAATAAACATGATTTGATTACATTATCAAAAAAAAAAAAAAAGAGAAAAAAGAAAAGCTGAAGAACAACAACAATACAATAAAGCACCGAAGAACTAGCCTCTTTGTTGGTCTCCATTGTAGAAGGTGAGGCATCGATTCTATATTTGGGCCCCTTAGGTTTTCTTCTTCCCCCAAGATCTTCAGGTTTAGGTTCTCATCCACTTTGTAATCTCGCTACTCCTTCATTGTAATTAGGAAATCCTTAGATGCCAGGTGGTCTAACAAAGAGAAGGGCACATTGTAGTCCTTCACAACCTTGGCGTATGCCCTGTTGGCTTTTGAAGTAACCTCAACGTTGTATACAAGTAAATCCTCTAGTTTTAATTTGGAAAATTTCTTCTAGATCTCAATGGTAGCCTTATGCTTCCTAATTTCAACTACTATCTCACTAAAATGTATTACAAAGATACTAAAATCATGGGTGCGGAACAATTTCCTCACCAATACCTTCACAAATTTCCCTCGATTAATTCCCTTCAGCCTTTTGATCTTGGTTTGAAGGGCTTCATTTGGTTAGCGTGGAACCTCGTTTTCCGATTGCTTTTTGCTTCGAGTCTCTTGTGCTTCGACTAAAGAGCTACGATATAAGGTCTCATATTCTCTCAAATAAGAGACCTAGGCCTCATGATTCATAACTTCCTACTCTAAACAGTTAGCCTTCTGTATATACTCAATTCACATGTTATAATGTTAATGCCTATCATGATCCCACAAAAGTTCAGTTAGTTAACTAACCACTCCAAAGAACGTACTCTTTGGGAATTTTCATCTCACTTGAGGGATGGCTGATGCGGCCATTTTGTTTAAAGTTGAGATGAGCATGTCGCCCATCTCGTGTTGTTCTTCCATCCCCTATACCTCTACCCTTGATGAGTATTCCTCTGGGAGATGGAAATAAAAGGCTATTTTTGAGGAGCTGACCTCGACAACCTTATTGGTAGCCTTTTTCTTGGTTCTAACCTTTTTCTCTTCGCAGGCTAGACCCTTCACCTTAGCAACCCTTTCCTCGACCCATTTTTCAGTCTACCCAGCAAAGTCCTGGCCTCCGAATGACAAGGCTCTCTTCTCAAATTTCATGTATTGGAGGGTTTCTGGAAAGCAGCTGCAATCTTTTTTTTTTTGTCAAATTCCTGCCAAAGTTGACCACTACATGAAAATAAAACAAACACAACAATAACTTAGTCACCTTACAGATCATCAATTAAATATCTCTATGCATAGTATCTCTACCCTTTGTTCTCTTCTTCTTCTTCTAGACTAGCCCTAAGACTTGATATCTAACGTCTATCACAGTCGTACTCAGCCTATACTTCACTAGCTCCTCTTATGTGAATTTCCCAACTTTATTCTCTCAAAGGTCTATGTACTTTTAGCCTAACAGGCTATGTTTCTTCTAGTTGTTTGTAGGTGTTGTTTGCCTCTCCATAGTGCCACTCCATCTCAATTCCACAAGGGCTAGTTTTAAATAAAAGGAACCTTTATTTCCAGTTATGGTGGGTTATCAGTTTTTCTACCTTACTTCCTAATCTTGAGAAAAAAAAGGTGAAATACCCCACTGAGTTTGCAAATTTCTTCACACAATCAAAATATCTGAAGAGCTCCACTAAACTTTGAATTAGCCCCTCTTTGTACAATACTTTAAACTCTGTTATTGTTTTTACTAAGTTGAGGGTTAATTGGGCTAAGGAAATATGATAGTATGTTATGATCTTGGACATAAGGCGACATATGGGAAATCTCAAATCCACTTTCAGCTACTCTTCATACTCTAACCCGTACCCTACAAGAGGTCAACATGCCCTCTAGTCCAACCCCGTGGCTCTTACCCCATATTCCTTGGGAATGTAGTACTTTTCTCTAAGGTTCTTAACCTCAGTTTTCTCTAGGGTTGACACTATGACCTCAATTTTTGGGGCAAAATTTTCAAACTAAGCAACTAAAAGCCTAGGGATTAATACTTCCTCTTCACCTTCGCTACTGGAACATTTTGCCAGCAACTACCGTAGCCTACTTCTCACCAATTGTTGCTCTAGTGGCTTTATGTTCCTATTTGCCCTTTTTTGTCTCCTTCTTTTTCTCTTCTATGGTTGCCTAAAATTGGGGATTGATTTGGGTTTTGCAAATGAACTGGTCATGTCAAGGGTCGCCCCTTTTTTACATATCAAAACTTCAGCCTTGTCTTTTCAAATCCTTCTGGTCCGCATGTTGTATTTTAAGAAGCGTCCCTCTCGTTGGTCTCAAATCCCTTCATTAATTGTAGGGGCCCATTTTGATAACGAATGTGACCTTGCTCATCATTCCCCTTCATTTCACATTCAAGATCTCAACTATGTTACTTACTGTTTGTAGCGTTGCTGAGGCCTCAGCTTGATGGGGGGCTTATGATGAATATTGGATCTTGCCCAATATATGAGGCCTATAGGGTCCAGCCCACGAAGGATTCCGCAAATTACAAGTATAATTGATTTCAAATTCCCACAAGAACACATTCTTGTCATCTCAGATTTCAAGTATAAATACACTATGATCACACCAGGTAAAGGAAAAGAAACCCTAATTTTTACATATTATAACTTTCAACTAACCAACAACCCTAAATCTAATTTAGGCATCCGAGAATCTATTTAGAGAATCTATTTTACAAGTTTACTTCCAATTGAAGGGTTTGAGAGCGATCTACCTTCAATCGAGTGGTAGATATTCTCTTCATCAGTTCTCATCTTTCGGGCTATGAAGAGTTCATTTTAAAACTTTCAAATTTAAAAGTTCATTGGTTGTTAGTTACCAAAGTTGTCATAATCTTACAACTAAAACTCAGTAGATTTGCATTAGAAAGATGGTAGGTTAATGAAAAATTTTACGATGGGATTTGGAATTGGACTTAACCTAAAAAGAGGCGGCGAGAGGGCGAGGGGATAGGAGCTACTACTCTTTGTTTTGAAATAAGAGTTCGATAGAAATTATTTTACATAGTTACTAGGGAGATTATTTTTCATACTTAGCAAATTATTATGCATTTTTGTTTGGTTACCTACTTGTTAGATCTACATGTCAAGAGCAATGTCTCATATTGTTGCAAAGTTTCTCTTCTTGGTTCAACACATCAATTAAAAGAAGGTGTATCAATCCTTATTTAAGGCAAATGTATACACATTTCAACTTAGTTAATATAATCTCTTATTTTTTTCTGTAAAAAGTACCCTTAATTTGGTGTGTCAATGCCACACTTTTTCCTCAACTTGATGCCTAATTGAATGACATGTTTCTCTCTAAATAATTGTAATTAACCCACTTAAAGCCTAACCAAAACTGAACTAGCACTTGTTCCTTTGAACTTCAATTAATTATAATATAGTCCAATTAAAAATTGATAAAAATAATTATAGTACTTATTACTAAAACAAAGATTCCTCCTTAAAGTATAATAAATTTCCATCACAAATGCAAATATATATATATATATTTATGAAGTACTACTATAATTTCTTACCTATTAAATTTTATTTTCATCATAAATCATGTATTTGTTTTTTAAATTCATGTGAGTAAATTTTTTAATTACATGAAGGATGTGTATTACTTATTAACTAAGAATGGATTATGCAGGGGTATGCAACTAATGGATTTGACATTAATTTGTTTTCATTGGTCAAATTTGAAGCCCCTAAAAATGTTAATCTACAACTTTACTATTTATGTAATCGATTAATTGATTTCAATCCTTACCTCAGAACCACTAGACTTGCCCTAGTGGCCACCCAACATATGTTGGGACTAAGTGGTTAGGGTTTGAACCCTACCTCTGACATCCCCCTCCCCTTGTCCTTCCTACCTCTTAGTTAACATGGGAGTCTCACCTCACATTGTATGAGGCATATTGTTGTACACATTGTTATAATAAAATAGGATTGTCTTAAAAAAAAAAAATCCTTGTCTAGGTTTGAACTAATTAACTATAAATTGGAAATGTAGATCAATTTAAAATAGAACCAAAAAAATGTTCAAGGCCTAACTAAAATCATTAATATGGTTTGAACTGATTAACTATAAATTGGAATTGAAGACCAATTTAAAATAGACCCGAAAAAATGTTCAAAGGCCTAACTAAAATCATTAATATAGTCCCGCAACAGCATCATAAAAATGTAAACTAAAACCCAAAAGCATCTATAATGATCTACTTAGTTTCCACATAAAAAACATAGGATTTTCATATAGGGTTTATATTGTGTTGGGTTCTTTTACTTCATAAGTTAGTTTTTGTGGTGAGTTTCAAAAAATCATGACCAATAGTATTAGAGCAAACCATTACCCTCCAATTCATACCACAATCAGTTACTGACAACAATATTGTAGAGTTCACCCAAAACGAGAATGATGAAATATTGCAGTGTTCACCCAAAATTAGGCTAAAGATGCCAGTATTAAAATGTTCACTTGGAATTAGGTTGGTGACGTTGGTATTATAATATTCGCTCCAAACTAAGTTGGTGACGCTGATATTGCAATGTTCATTTGGAACCAAGTATCACAATTGATTGGTGACATTAGTATTACATTGTGCACCCAGGACTAGAGAAAAAAATTTAGTTCAAAACCTTCTAGTGTAAAACCTATAATTCCGAGTGGGGGTGGGACATTCTAGTGCAAATCCTATACTCTATAATTCCACATGAACGTGGGATAGTCTAGTACTAGATAGTGACATTGGTATTATAGTATTGTCCGGGATTAGAAAGAAAAATTTAGTGCAAAACCGTCTACTACCAAACCTATAATTTCGCATGGACATGAGACGGTCTAGTGCAAAACCTATAACCTATAATTCTGTGTGAACATTGGATAGTCTTGTGCAAAGCTTATAATTTTGCATAGACGCAAGATGCGAAGCATAGTGAATTATAATAATTTATTTGGTTTTCATATAGAAAGTATAATATTTCCATTTGAGGGTTTATATGACTTTATTTTGTTTCACCTCACAAAATAGCTTTCACGTGGACACATGAAATTTTATTACAAAGCCTATAACATATAATTCCACATAGAGGTGAGATAATATAGCGCAAAGCCTATAATTCCGCATGGACAAGAAATGAGAAATGTGATGGATTGTAATTATTCCTTGCTCTTCACATGAAAAATATAGAATTTTCATATTAAATTTTTTTATTTCACAAACTTACTTTTGTAATAAATTCCCTCAAATGCCATGAGAACACCATTAAACATAAGGCCTAACTGGCCCAATAATCCCAAATTCCCAATACAAATAGAAGTGCTAAAATCTCTATCCAAACCAAGAAAGGCATCAAGCAAAGAAAAAAAATGCCAAAAGGTCTACAAGCATCATTAATCAAATTAATTCTTTAATATTCAATTGGCCCAAAAAAATTTCCATAATTTAATTTACAAATTTCTACAAACTTAAAATTACACATTTCATTTTTTTTCCGGGATTTCATGTTTTTTTTCCATAGGCTGTAATATCAGCCCTTTAATACGATCATATGATCAATTACTCTTTAATAATAATTGCTATCTAAGTTTAATTACATAATTACATATTACTTGATTTACTTTTATATATTGTTTACATTCTTTATCAGTTTAAGTCATATGACTATTATTTATATATTTAATAAATAATAAATGTTCATACACATTTGTATAATTGTATATTTATAGTCTATTAGACCTTTTAGTTAATTCTATTCCAATTAAGGAGATTATTATATCTTAAAAATCTCTACTAACCATTAACGAGCCATTAGATTTATAGTATTAATTTTGTAAGTATTTTTAGTTTTACCATATTCATGATTTATACATCAATAAACTAAGAATTAGATACTAATTCTTATGTATTTATTATTAACAATTATAGTAAATTATAAAATATATAAGTCAAAAAAATACTCCTTTCATTTAAAAAGAAAAAAAAAACAAAACAAAAAGAAGAAGACACTTTCAAAAGTTTCTCTGTTTCAAAAAAAAAAAAAATCCACTTTTAAATTTGTTCCTATGCTATCCTTTCTAATAATGACAATGTATGATTTAAAATTAAAATTTAAGAATAAAATTACAAAAATTATACATTTAATAGTGCATTAAATGTATTGAACTTTATAATTAGGAAAAAATTTATATCTTATACATTTAATAGTACATTAAATGTATTGAACTTTATAATTAGGAAAAAATTTATATCCAACTAAAAATGATTTTTTTTAAAAAAAAATAGAAGAATAAGTTATAACTAGAAGGGGCTCGTTGTGTAAGAAACCGGAGGCCCTAACAGCTTTTAGGTTGTAAAATGTATAATTTTAGATTTGGAATGAGTATTATTCACATCTAAGCAAATCTGAATCTTCTTTGCATTGGATTCAAAATACCTAAAAATAGCAAAACTTGATTAATAAAATTCAAGAATATGTGGTTGCTTTGTTAAACAATAAAGTTTTATAAATTCAAAGAAGCAAGGGGAAAAAAAACTTACGCGGCGTAGAAATAAAGTATCATATCAATGTGGAACAAAAGAACTGCCCTTTTTAAATAAATGACACAGAACTTAGCAAGCAGAATGAGAAATGACTCTTCGCCCAATTATGTGAAATTTCTCAACATTTTTGGCATAATTAACAATTATTATTATTAATTCTGGAATAAAAAGGGAACAAAGCTTGTTCACGGACACAGTTAGGAATTAATTATTAGAACCTCAAAGAATATGAAGAAGTTAAGTAGGGAAAACAGGCAAAATATCACACCAAAAAAAAAAAACATCATAATAATCATAATAGTTAGTTCTATGTATGTGGCGTCCACATGAAATCATATTTGAATCTAGATCTTTTCTTTATAATATATAGGAAAGGGAAAAATATTTCATATATTCGCTTTATTCTTATTTTTAATACAGCAAGTTAATTATATTAATTTTTATTTTTTTGCCCATCTATATATAGATAAGTTGTCTTTTCTAAATTATAGTTTATCTCCCCTAATTGTATTTAACTATATATACCATCATACATGGTATAGCGAAATGTATAGAATATTTTCTTATGGGAAAGATATTGTAGAACTTAGATTATATAGATTAAACATTAGACGTTATAAGATGTTATAGGTTTATAAAACATGTAAGTCATAAGTTATCCTCCTTCGTCCCAAAAAAGAAGTTCACCTTTATTGAGGTAGAACTTTTATTTTAACTATAAAGAATAATACAGTTAACGTAACATTAAATGTGTAATTTTTTTTATCTTACTTTTAATTATGGGTCACATATAATAATTATTAGTGCGGATACTATAAGAATTTACTCCAATTGTAAACTCTCTTTTTGAGATAAAAAAAAAATTGAAATAGAGGAAGTAATATAATAGTTTGTAAATAAATAAAAATAATATTGTAATTTGTAAAATATACAATCTATAAATAGTAATAATTAGTGTTAACTAGTTAATAGGTTAATCTTATTCACTGTCAACCGATTAATCAGTTAATAATTTGAGCAATTAACCAGTTTGTAAAAAGTAACCGATTAATCAATAAAATTGGTATAAAAATTTTTTACAGCAAATTAAGATAATTAACCAATTATAAAATCGGTTATAAACCAAGCATCGACCAAAAACCAATTAACCAGAATTGGTGAAATGATTAATAATCAGTTCAGTTTGGTTTCTGGTTATTGCTGATTGTTGTACACCCTTGAAATTATGAATGCCTATACATTGTTCTTAAAGTACGCAACATCAATTAAACATATTCTAGGCTATTAATTTAAGAGCGTGTACATAATTTGAAAAAATAGTTTTCGTATTTTTTATTTTTTAAAATAAAAAAAAATCACTTCTTGTACCCAGTGAAAATGAGAATTGGTTTGAACTTATGATGAAATTTCTTAAATTTAATGGAGTAGTTTTCTCTTTAACTAAGTTATTTATTTAAGAGCATCTATATTTTCTGAAATAATATTTTGCACAACTATTTTCAATTAATATTCACTTCTTGTACAATATAAAAATAAGAGTTGATTTGGTTTTATAATGAAAACTCTTTGTGTTTAAAGGGAGAATTTTTTTAATAATTAATACTATTTTCAATTATTTTTTAATTGGATTATGTAACAACTAATTAAGGAGACAAGTCTATTTTTGGTTAGGATTTTAGTGAGTTAGTTTTTGGTTAGGATTTTAGTGAGTTAGTTTTTGGTTATGTTATGAGTAGAGTACATGTCATTTCTCAATGCGTAAAGTATTACACAATATTGTGTCAAAGGGTATCCAAAGCCTGAGGACACTTGTACAGTTAAGTAGTGCATAACCACCAAATAGAGGCAAAAAAATATAAGAAAAATTTAAGCGCAAGTCACCAAAATGTAAGCGCAACCTTCTAACCTTTCACCGCCTCTTGGGTCTCGGTAGTCGACCGCTTCTTGTTTAGTTGTTTATGATTTTTGGTTGTTTTTTTTCCTAATTTATGTGGTTTCTAATTTTTGTAAGAACGGTTAATGATGTTTGATTTCACCCCTGCCCAAAAATTTAGAAATGTGGGAGTTTTGGATGTTTGGTTTCTAGCTTTTGGTATCTATTGATTGCTGCCCTTGTGGCTTTTGGAATTGTTTGGTTTTTGGCTATTGATTGCTACCCAGAAGCCTTCTGGATTGGTTTCCAGCCGAATTTGGTTTGGCCGAATTCGACCAAATTTGAAATTTAGTTAATTCTATCGAATTCAAATTTAAACCAAAAACCAAAATTTGAATTTGGTCAGTTTAAATTCAAATTCAACCAAATTCAGTTCAATTTTTGGTTTGAATTATGAAAATTTTCAAACCAAAAAAACCAAATTGAATAAACCAAAAATTTAATAAACCGACCAATGAACACTCTTAATTGAAATTAGCATTACCAGCTCTTCGACATCACTGAGGATGAGTTTGACAACTTGGCTTTCTTGATCATCATGTGCAATCTCTGTTGATTTTATGTTCTAAAACCAATTAATTTTGAAATTATAATTTAAATTTATTGCTAATGTGATTAAGAACTTAATGAGTCACACACAAATAAATATAATTTTTCGGGTCAAAATGATATTATAGTTATAAGATAATTATGGATTAATTTATGAGGTAAATTAATCTTATAGACTTATTAATAAATAAGCCATTGGATTATTTAGTTATCAATCTAAACCATTTATAAATAAGTTTCAACCATGGGTTTTGATAAGGAATCTAAAGTCTATTACATGTCGTACATATCAAACAATTAGGGTTTCTCAAAACCTTAGTTTTTTTTATACTCAAGGAAACTAGTCTCAGTAACTCATAATTGGTCAATCCCATAAGAATCTGGAAAAATTGTTTCTGTGGATACCATTGAAGATTGGGCAATCATGCGGCTTGTGGTCAATCTCACCTCTTATTGGTGAATCTGTTGCTGACATGATGTGTTGATACTATACATGGATTACAAAGAAACTTGGTATATAATCAATTCTTTTATTGTTCCGCTGCATATATGGGTTGATTTCCTAACAGTGGTATCATAGCGATGTTTGTTTATCCAAGTTTTAGTATAATTTTATATGTTTAATTGTCATGAATGATGGATTGTTCAAGGATATATTATTCTAGATTAATTTATTTTGAGAAGTTTTAAATTTGAAAGGGTTCAAATTGAGGTTTTCATATTTGAAAAATTCAAATCAGAATTTTGGAAATGTTTTTCATATATATATATATATATATATGCATATGCTAGGATCAGTCGGTTTGACTTGACCAAACTGGCTAGTCAAAAGTTGACTGACTTGAATCTGCCGATCAACTGTCGAAAAATCAAAAAAAAAAATAAAAAAATGAGGTCTGCCAGATGAACTTCTAGCAGCAAGGCCTATCGTTTTTTGGCCACAATCGGATCTAATCTAGCCATACGACTAGAAAGCCGACTACGCCTTGATCGGATCTAGTCTAGTCAGTTGACCAGAAGCCATCTAACCAAATGACTAGACTTGCACGTTGTATTAGGCACAACTAGAACAATTCTGGTCGCACAGCCAGAGTTGTTCTAGTAACAAAGTTGAAGGGTTTAGGCCATGGCTAGGACGATTCCGGCTGGTCTTTGGACAAAAAAGTTCTGACTCGTGGCCACAAATTAAAAATAAATAAATAAAAATTCTACAACGACAGCCTACAGAAAATGGAAAATGAAGGTGATGATGTCATCATCAGGGGCTACAGACTATTTTTATTTTCCTTAACGGCAATAGTAAGAATGTCGCTAAAAGTCTTATAATGTGGATAATGAGAGTTTTAACGACAAACTTATTATCTTTGGTTTTCTTTATTTATTTTATAAATTTAATTTACAAAAGATTTAAATTTTTGATAATTTATAACTTTAAAACAACTTTTGGGCTGACTTTTATATTTTAATTCGATTAAAATATAAAATAGTACCTAATCCAATTAAATTATTTATTTTTTTCAAATTTAAATGTGACTTAGATTTGAAAAATATTTCAAAATAAATATTTAAATTTTATTTACTTGAAAGTGTTTTAGAATAAACAGTTGAGTTTTCTTTATTTTCTAAATCAACTAAAAAATTAGTTGGATTTGTTTTAGATGTTTACATTATAACTTGAAGGTTATAAATTTGTAGGAAATTACTAAATTTCTATTTGATTGAAATTTAGTAGTTTACTAATTTTGGAGTTTTACTAAATTTTAAATGTGATTTGATATTTAGCAATGAATTTGATTTAAAATTATATTTCATCTTTAATTTGATTAAATTTTGAAAATTATATTTTAGATTGAATATCCAAAATTAGTTTTGATTTCAATTAGATTGGAATTTAACAATTATTATTTTTGAGACTTTTAAATTTTAAATTTGATTTAAATTTAAAAGATGTCTAGAAGATAGGATTGACAATTAAAATTGACTGAATATTTCATTTACAAATCAAAATAATTACCAAGAAAATTTAAAAGTCACTTGGCCATGTAAATAATATCATTACTTTGATTTTGATAACCAAGAAAACCCTAATATCATGTTGCATTCGATTCTTGTTCTAATTGTATGATCAATTCTATGCCAATCATGAAACTCCAACATTTTTTGGGTTTTCTTTTGCCCCTTTGGCTGTAAAAAGTGTAAATTTCTTGTACAGTAATGTTGTTCAATTACTGTGAATTCGTAGGGTTTTGATTCTGGGAAGTACTTTTTATTTCTTTTTCTTTTCTTTTTTCTTGGAAGTCTAGGATCTGAAAAAGAAAAAATTTTTGTTGGATTAGAAAAACATGTCGTCTGCGGGTGTGGTTGCAATTACCTAATCCGAGAGAAAACATTGGTTTCCCTGCCATTGTAACCTCAGGGACAGAGTGAAGAATCAGTTTCATGTACCTGACGATGCCGGGTTGATGGTGCTAATAGGGGTCCTAGAGTCTGAGTCAATTGAATCTGTGAAGCTTCGTATTCAGACATGCTTTTGTGGTGAAAAATCAGAAATTGGAAGAGGAGGTGCCGAGGTTGCAAGAATTGAAAAAATTTTGAGGCTCCGTTTGGTGCCTTGGAATTAAAATTGAATTAGAATTGTAATTATATACAATTGAATTTTATGATATTAGAATTATACATTCTTTAAATTATTCTATTTTGTAAATTACTTGAATAAACATAGAATTCATTTATAATTCCAAATTCTTTGTTTGGATATTGATGAATTACATATAAATTGAAATTTCAAATACAACTAAAATTTACTAATCATGCATGTATAATAAATAACAAGATAAAGAATATTGCAATGTAAATCTGCAATGCTTCATAGTTCATATTGTAAGGACTTTATATTAAATGGTTCAAACAACAAGTCTTGGTTTTAATACAAGAAAGATTATAACATGGCATGGTGGTTCCAAAAATCAAGATTACAAATGCAATTGTTAAAGTGGAAAAGGCGAACTCTTCAAAGCATAAAGTTCTGAGGGATCAAAATGGATGGACAAGCTTGTTGAACTGTCACCAAAAGAACTTAAATCAGCTGGTCTAACGAATGCTCTGCACAAAGGACAAGTTCTTTCTCTTTCAAACTTGCAAAACGCAACCCCCCAAACTAGTTAGGAAAGTGTTAATAAAGATCATAATCACTAACATAGAGTTCAAAGTAACTGCCAACTTTTATATGTAAGCAAAAGACATAAAAAACTTCTAGGGAACCAACACAAAAATGCAATAAATAATTTGGTTAATTACTTTCAGCCCACACAAAATATCACATTGTTCCTTCTTGAGAGAAAATGCCACCTCTAGTGTTGGCTGATATAGAAAGATTTCAACATAGAATGACACAAAAGAGCAGTATATGCCACATTTTACTGTGTGAAGGATAGGCTTAGGCTTTTTCTTTTTACTTTTCAAAACTGTGAAACGACCCATTTTATGCACCAGAACCTCTTATAGCCTATCCAGGTTTTTTTATTTGTTCCATCCAAATGAAGGAATAAAATATGATTAGCGACGGAAACCTTCGAAATGGTTCATTTATGTGAAGCTATCAATGACTGGCACATGCATAAAATATGTTGCCTAATGGGATAAGAAAGCACACAAAAGTGAAAGAAATAGAGAGGTGCGCCATCATTTACTTGGAATAGAAGTGAGGAATATATTGAGAAAAAAGAAAAAAAGGAAGAATCCTGGGGACAATGCCATGACTGCATTTTCATATTCAAAAACATCCTATGGTATCCTACCCAACGAAATTGTAGCAAGTATAGCATTGAATTGCAACAAAAATTGTGACGGCTGACTTTGTGAAGAAAAATCCACATATGCAATCTAGTATGATTTAGATGCACTTATAGCTGTGTAAACATATCCCAATTCACATGTGCAATCCAAATATTCCAAGTCAAAAATTTTCTGGAGGGAGGCGGGCAGGCATTACTTTCCCTATGCTGCTATTGCTACTTTAGTTGTAAAATAAAATGAAAGCCAAAAGTTGAGAGTAATACAATAACAACAACTAAGCCTTCATCCCTTGATATGGAGTCAAACGGACTTTGGTAATTTAGATCATCTAGTTCAAATGGCACAAAATTTGTAAGAATAAACAAAAGCAAAATACTTGCCTTGAGCCATTTTTCTTTCAAGCATGGATAATTGACAGAGTATCCTTTTATTTGGTCCCTGAACTCAGAACAACACAACAGAATGCCAATCTTGAATAAAAAATTCTTAACATTCTACTACCAAAAGGAACAAAGATTCTAAACCAATGAAACAAGAAAATGACCTTGCTTAGAGCAAGCTTATAGCAATTCTTTGCCTTCGATAAATCACCCTTCTTCCATATACAGTTGCCTAAACTCAGCCACGCATCTCCAAGAGATGGATTCAACTTAACCTTTACCAGAAAAAAAATAATTAACAAACATTAATAAGACCTAGAATTAACAAAAACCCAATATTCCAAAACAAGTAAAAATCCCAGTAGCATGTGAAACAAATCAACAACGGTGAGTTCACTAAATTCAGAAAAGACATAAAACAAACGAATCCCATTTGATAAAAATGGATTCTTTATCACTCATAGCTTTCGAGAGATGATCCTCTGCATCCTTTTTATAACCAGAGAAGACATCCAACACTTTCCCTCTTAAGTACTCACACAATGCTCGTTCCATTGGTGATTTCCTCTTTTCTGCTCATTGAGAACAAAAAATACCTTGGTCATGGAGAAGCTGAGGCAACTTGCGCTGAGAGGAGATGCCGAAGCGAGTTTCTCTGTCATCGAGTTCCATCTTGGCAGCCCTCCAGTTAGCCATGATCTGATCCAAATCCCTCTCGTCCTCCATCGAATCATCTAGGCCCAATGATTTGTACTAGTCCTGATCTTCCATTCTCTTGTAATCGTCCATGAAGTTATTATTAAAGAGGTCCTCTCCTTGCTCCTCCTCCTCCTCTCCATTTTCTGCCTCGTCTCTAATAAAATCCGGGTCAACCTCTGCCTCCTCCACGTCATCATCCTCCTCCGAGTAGTTCTGGCTCATGTTCAAAGGAAGCTGATCTGTGTTAAACCCCACCAAAGTCGGCAAATTCAGCGTTGACAGGGTTGGATTCACATTTCCATCAACAGACTGGGAAGATTTTGTTATGGTGATGGCTGAGAGGAATGAGGAGGATAAGGCAGTTTTGGACCTATTTTTTTATAACCCGAAATTATTGCATTTTACCCAAAATAGGATCCGCGTGGTTGGATATTGGAATTGGAAATTTTAACTTTGGATAAAGAATTCAATTTGTGAAATTGGAAGGAAATAGAGGTGGAATAGATTTGTAATTCTTAAATTTTTTGTTAAAAAAAACACAAAAATTGGAATTGGAGCTTTCAATTCCAATTCTAAGCCCCAATTCCATGCAATCAAATAGAGCCTGAATAAAAACGTGCTTTTTTTTGGGCCGGGCGCCTTTTTTTTCCTTCAATTTCACTGTTCCTGCGGGCGATTCGGTGCGGTGCGAAATTTTTACTGTGCGATGAACAGTATTTACTGTTCATCGCACAGTAAAAATTTCAAAATTCCAACGTTTATGAACAGTAGTTTTACAGTTCATGGACGTTTTTCAGTTTTTTTTTTTTTTTTTTGGTGCAGCTGCGGTCTCTGCAACTTGGAATCATGCCACGACTTGCGGTGAGAGTTAGAGATTTAGTTCTAGTTTCTTTCATCACAGGCCACTAGGCGTGTGGAATTGAGATTAGTCGCATCAATTTTGTATAGTATTAGCGCTTTTGTATTTGGGTAGTTCTAGGTTGTCAAGTCCTCAACCATTCCGTCTTGGCGGGGTTCAATGCATTGAACTTAGGTCGCCTAGGTTGTCATCCCTTCCCGTCTAGTGCGGGTTTAGATTCCGTCGTGCGGGTTTACATTATTTTGCTTTTTCTTGCCTGAGTGGGCTTTTTGCCACTGCGGTCTTTGTTTTCGTGGGTTATAGTCTTTGTTTTGATTCTGCGGCTACAAACGAAACTCTTTGTACATTGGCCTTCGTGCCTATTTATTAATCTACTATCGTTTCAAAAAAAAAAAATAGAGCCTGAAGAATTTTTATGTCTAGATTTGAAAATGAATTTACATTTTTGCCCATGGTAAAACCGTGTGTGACATTTTCCATTGCACGTAACGGTCTTTTTTGACTTAGTGACTAAATTTGCAACATTTTTGTAAGTTCAACGACCTTTTTGGTTAAAAAAAAGTGCAGTGACAAAAATTTGAACCTAATATATGAAAGATGGCCTTAATATTTTGAATGTATTATATGACATGAATTTTAAGAATAGTTCTAGACTAAAGTATTGTTGGCTATTTGATCATATGTTTTCAATATTAATTAACATGATATCTAAACAATTAAAGATTATAAAGATTATTGTAAGCATGAAGTAAACAATGATATAATAGTTACACCTTCCGTTTAGAAAAAGAATTCACTTTGAAAACTTTTTCATGTTCTAAAGAAAGAGTTCACTTTTAAATTAAATTCTTAAAATATCCTTACTAATAATAATTACGTATACTCAAAATTTAAAAGTAAGGATAAAATCATAAATTATACATTTAGTGGTGCATTAAATAAGTTGTACATAATAACTAATAAAAAGTTGTACATTAGCCAAAGTGGACTCTTGTTTTGCGACGGAGGAAGTGTATTACATTAACTTCTAATTTTAAATTGTTCAAGGGTATAAAAGAAAAGGTTTACATTTTGATGACATATCTCAAGTGTTGATTGATGCATAATCAAATGTGAATTTTATTATATTATCTTAGTTCAAAATTTGTTTTGAATGAGTTATATATTGATTCTGTCCTTTTCGAAAATAATGGATAAGATGTAGTATGTATTCTTTAAAAATACATGATTTAGAATTGATTTTGAGAAAGTCAATCAAAAGAATACTTTAACTACACAAACATTTATCTAAATAAGCCAAAAAAAATTTTGAAATTAGACTGCTAAACTATTTTGATACTTTGAAATAAAAGAAACTTATGAAGTTGTTCTTCAAGTATCTTGGAAATTAATAATTATCTTTCTATTTTAAAATTAGATACTTGATATTTGATGTCATTTATATATATTTATGAAATACATATGAAATCAAAATGTATATAGATTGATAGTTAGAAAAGAAATAACCCTATACTTTACAAATGAAACAGCGTTGTTACATTAATTGTAGGATCTTTGTGTGGTTGGACTTCTATTAAAGATCATTGCGCTATTTCAATTTACTAAAATAATCCTATTTCAGGTTTGACATGTTAGGATAATTTTTTATTAAAAAATAAAATAAATATTTTTTTATATGATGACATACTTAGTTTTGAACTAATTTCCTAATTCAATGATCTTATATTAATCCAAAAGCAATTAAAGTTAGATAATACATCTTTAGTATTATAACTTGGCCATTTAAATAATATTTACATATCCAAATTATGTTATAATGATAATTTGGATCTTTTCACTTTGAGTCAATTGAGATATGTAAATACTATTTATCACATAAATGACCAACTTATCTTTTATAGTAAAAGGTGAGAAATTTAATAAATTGTCTTGACTAATACATTTGATGTATATAGTATCATGATAATTTTACTAAAGGTGTTTTTCTTACTCTATTATTTTCAAATTTAATCATTTGAGATGATTAAATATATTTATTTTAAGTATGGATTGAGATATTTGAATAATTCAAAAATAAAATGAAGTTTGAAATTTTAGTAAAGATATTTAATGTTTCAATTAGATTGTCAAAGTAATACCTTTATTAAAATTTTAAATTATCTAATTAACAATGCGATTCTTATTGGTCATTTATACACACTACTAGTGGATAACTAGGGATGGCATCAGGTACCCGTCTCGTTTCACTCTCGCTGGGGGAATGGGGGGTGGGGTTGAGGCAAGGGCGGGGGGAGATTTTCTCCCCCAGCTTTTAAATGGGGCCCAACCCCCCGTGCCCTTCCCTGTTTACCCGTTCTAATATTTATTTATATATATGATATGTATTTTAATTTTAATAAATATATTATTTATATATTAATAAAAATATTATTGATATGATTTTATATATTATGTTATTAATATTAGTTAGAATACTAGTTTATTATTAATTTTTTTTATTGATTATCATTAGATTATATTTATATTAAAATTATATTAATAAATTTTTTAATTATCATATTTCAATATTAGTTACTAATTACTATTACTTTACTAGCCATTCCCTATTAATTATGAATTATTATTTATCCATTCTTATCTTTTTCATTATAACATATTATTAGTAAGGGTAGTTTACTTTTTAGTATTTATATTTATATGCTATTGTTAATTATATATATATATATATATATATATATATATATAACGTCTTTTTTTTTATTGGCCGCCGACAGTCAGATTTTGTGTCCCTAGTAGGGCTGGCGGGGTAGTTGCTTGTTAGGTTTCTATTGAGAGGTTTGGGGTCCCTAGTTTGGGAGGTTTCCTCATTGTAGGAATTTGATGTCCTAGTTGGGCGAAGGGTCAAGCAAGATGATGCGCAGCGGACGACAGCACTCGGATAGGA
The DNA here is from genome assembly GCA_020080225.1 of Gynochthodes officinalis. NCBI lineage: Eukaryota > Viridiplantae > Streptophyta > Magnoliopsida > Gentianales > Rubiaceae > Gynochthodes > Gynochthodes officinalis. The sequence goes on along the minus strand of CM034615.1, from coordinate 30,491,736 downwards.
GGGATCGACCAACGCAGAGCTGCACAACACGGAGTTTTACGGTTCATTCCTTCTATTCAGTATAGTCTGGTTAAGGGATCGGCGTTCGGACCAGCCAGTGCCGTGTATGATAAATCTGATTGTTCCATTATTCCGGGATGTTCATTAGAGGAGCTATGCAAGTAGAGGCCAACAAGTTAGAGTTGTAGTTCTCTTAGCTAGTTCTTAGCTATGAGGTACCAGTCTCTAATTTAGTTAGAATTGTATTGGGGTTTGCCGGTCCTATTCTATGAGGGTTAGGCCTTAACCAATCTCTTCTGGGATAGGTTAGTTGTGTTAGGGCATGTCCATTAAAAGTTAGTCTTTTTTTGGACCCACTATATACTGTGTGACTTGGGATTTCCCACGTTTACACAATCAGTTTGGTTTGGACTATATATATATATATAGTATCTTATATATTTTAAATTTTATTATATAAGAGAATATGAATTAAAATGTCATAATTCATGTTTCATAACTTTTACAATTGAATTAAACAAAATTACAATTAAGAAATGTTTCCCTTATTATTAGTTATTAATAATATACTATAGTAAGTTTATATATATTATATGTTGTATATATATATATTTTAAGTTTTATTGTTTAAAATAATAAAAATTAAAATAATGAAGTAAAAATTTTATTTTCTCTCTAGTAATTTGAAAAACATTTCAATCAGGTCCTTTAATAATTCTAAAAAATACTTGTAATTATTTTTAATTATACTATAACACCTTAATAATAATATTTTTTCCCCAAAAAGAGAGAAATACTTATGTAACTAATATATTGATTATAAATTTATCTTAAATTTATATTAATATTATAAAGAAAGCAACAATTATCTTAATTTTTTTCCAATTTTCATTTCAAATATGTAACTTACTAGTTACTTCATGTTTATATTATAAAATATATAATCTAATATAAATATACAACTAATATTAATATTAAACTATTAATAGTTATACAATAATTAAGAATTCAAGATTTATTAGTTATAATTTTACCAATTACAATGTCATCACTTATAATATTACTAAATACTAACATATAACTTAATGTTATGTAATTACTTACTTAGCTAACTTTATACGATGTTAAATATATTATGATTTATAATCATAATTTTTTACATGTTTTGTATCAAAAAATAATTTTGCATTTGATTCATTATGATCTCATTATCTTAATTACTCGTTTAGAAAAAATTAGTATGAATGCAAAGCATAATTTACGTTTAGCTCATATGCAATATTTGCTTCTCATACTTATATTGAAATATATAATAATATTTTTATAAATAGCTATTATGAATAGCAATTTAACTCGTTATGTACTCAAATATACTGAAATAATTGAATATATGGCATTGTGTAAAATGAATCATTACACTATATATATTTCTATTAAATTATTAATGATATCCTTTTTTAAAAGATTTAAAACATGAGAAATTTTCATAAAATATAGTACTTTTCTTTTAACTTTTCAAATTTCTACTATATTGTCGACAGAGTTATACAACTATACATAAATTACAACATATAAAAATCTTTTAAGCATATTAGAATGTAAGCATATTAGAATGTAAGTATATTAAAATGTATACAAATCATTTAAACATAATAAAATTGTACAAACTTAAACGAAAATTATTATAAAAATATTAATTTAGTTTTCAAATATAAAATAATTTTTTTTAATAATTGTGATTTTATAGCATTTTTAATTTAGGGATGCAATTGAAAGAAGTTATAATTTTTTGGATGAAAGTGCAAAAAATAAAAACGTGTGGGATGTATAAAATATTAATTATAATTATTGGCTAAAGAATAATTACAAAAATTTACATACTATAAATATCAATTGCAAATTTGCAATTTACAAAAAATATTGTGTTTTGCCAATTGCCCGTCACTCATCATCCCTCCTCTCTCTATCTCTCACATAGTCACATGCAAACCCTATTACTTTGCCTCGTCACCACTGCCGCCGCCGCCGCTCCTGCCCCCACACCCAACCCCGGTCGCCACACCCATCACATCACCTTTTTTTTTTGTCTTGTCACCGTTTACCCCCTAATCCCGTCTCCCTCTGAAACCCTATTCCCCTTCTTTCGCTCTGTCTCTCACACTCTTGCCCTATTTCTTTCTGTTGTGCCACTCATAGATGCTCAGATTTGATTCCGGTTTGGGTGGTTGCTTTTAGACAAGGTTGAAGCCGAAGGGAAACTTAGTGCAACTGATCTACAGTGTTCGATTTTTATTCCATATGAGATATGGATAGAAACAAATCAAAATTTTTTGAAAAAAATTGGTATTATCTTACTTATGTAAAGACGATGGAGTTAAACTAGTTTAGAATTAAAAACTAGTTTAGAATTAAATCCAATGAAACACTTATTTGTGGAGTATCCCAAAGAAACTTTGGATTATAGTTTATAGGATCGTGATTTTACACATAATCGATTTAAGGTAACATGATCGGATTGGTTGGATCACATCATAAGATCTTAGAAAAATTAAGAAAATATAATTTATAAATTATTTTTAATAGAAGTATTAATTAATATATGAATAGATATGTAGAAAATTCATATATAATTTATAATTAAATGTTCTTACTATAATTTTTATTTCTTATAACATTTTACATGATTTTTTTAATATTTCAGTTGTTGTCGCGATCGAGGGGTATTTATGTCTAATTTATTTATTTATTGTTAAAAGTTAATAAAAATATAATTAAACTAATTAAGTTATTTATATAATGATAAATCTTAATTTTTTTTTAGATATGAAAGTTTTTCTTAAATAAATTTAACTATATTTTATTTACATAAAAAAATGTAGGATCGTAATTAGAATCGGGATCATTTTAGTAAATTTGAATTGTCGAATCGTATGGTCGATGGGATCGGATCAGAATTCTAAAAGCAATGCTTTGGATTACTAATTTTATTATTCCATTAAACAAAAGTTGTTTAATAAATTATTGTCTTTCTAAAATAAAGTGTTTATTCTAGAAAGGTTAGTCAGATGAATAATAATATTTGAAAAGTTCAAATCTACAAAATAGTAAAATCGACTATTGAAATAAACGTTCTAATCATATGATAATTTGATAGGCCTAAACGTTATAGTTACATATTAATGTAATAGAACTAGACATTATGATCACTAATGATATGAGTTTGCAATAGTTGAATATGATGATCGGGGGATATAGAAGTTGTATTTTGCACAATAAATTGTATATGATACGATTCAAAATTTTATATCTGTTGATCATAATAGAATATACAAGTTAAAAGGGTCCAATTCAGATTCTAATATTTTGATTAGAAAATCAAAATGTTTGTTTCTCAAAATTTTGAACAAACTTATGTACTTAAATTAGCGAGTGGAAGCACAAGTATTTTCTTATACTTTATGTATGACATATTGTATATAGAAAATTAATATCTTGAATTAAGGGTGAACTATATCTACTACAACTGTGATTTGTAAAAATTACCAATCGAACCCTAAGATTTGAGGAAACTACCAATACCCCTTTCAATTTGATAAATTCATAATATTTAACCCCCTATCATTAGTTGACTAACGTTCAATATTGACTTTTGACCAAGTCAATGGTTAATTTGTTTGAAATTTCTAAATTACCCTTTAAATTATAAGATTTGAATTACATTTAACCCTTTGAGGTTTGTTTTAATTACAAAATGAACCCCAAGATTTAGAAAAATAGATCCTCCCTTTTTTTAATTTAACTAGTGTTACAAAAAAGTTAACAACAATTACTGATAAACAAAATTTGCACACAATTTAGACAATTCTCTACACAATCTAACAATCTAATATCTTACCCTACATGGGCATTATCTCAAAATGTGTTTTTGCATTTTTTGATATAGTAGTTGTGAGATAGAAGATTCATTGGAAAATTAAAGTGTCTTGAAAAATATTTTAAAAGGCTATCCAAACATGCCTACATCTCAAAACACATTTTTGCATTTTTTGAGAGAGTAGTTGTAAGATAGAATATGTATTGGAAAATAAAAAGTGTCTTGAAAAGTGTTTTAAAACACTATTTAAAGTTTAGATGTTGCAATATTTTATTTTGCTTATTTTATCATTTCCATTCAAATAATTTAACCTTAGCTAATAAATATAATTCTTAGTTTTATGACCATTACATCAAATCATAATAATCAAAATAATTCTTAATTTTAGGGGTGTTCATTTTGATTCAATATGATCTGATCTAATCCAATACAAAATTTCAAATTTTTTCGAATAAAAAATGGGTCAGATCAGAGCAATTCATTTTTCGAATATGATCGGACTTGCCAATCCGATCCATTTTGATTTTCTCCAAAAATAGCTAACATTGGTTATAAAATATAATTATATTATTTTTGATAATTCAAATAATTCTTTAATTAAAATTAGTCAATTCGTGACAAAATAAATTAAAATATTTACATGAAAACAAACAAATTAATTTACATGAAAAATACACAAATTAAAATATTTACATGAAATTTATTTATTATCTTTACATAAAAATAGATAATTTTTTAACATGAAACTATTAATTTCAAACTTAAATTAAGTTACCTAACATTGTAATGAAAAGGAAAGCAAGAGTTGGAAAAAAAAAAAAAGAAGAAGAAGATCAAATCAGATCAAAATCGATCTGATCCAAATGTGATCCGATCCAATTCCAATTCGAATATTTCAAATCGGAATCGGATCACAATCCACTCAAATACAGGTCGGGTTTGGATTGAATTATTGATTTTGAACACCCCTACTTAATTTTATGACTACTACATCAAATTCTAATAACTAAAATAAAATTGTAAGAGATTTAAATAAATAATTATTTGGTAAAAGTTTATAGAGATACACAAATAATAAAAATAATCATTAATCATTTAAAGGGATAATAGTGGTAGATTAATATTGAAGGTAAAATATTTAGAAAATAAGTTTTTCAAATTTGAAGATGATGAAATAGTAATATGATGCAAAAATTATTAATTTTATTATGCAGTTTTCTAAAATTCTAAAGATATGTATTGATATTATTTTCTTATTACTTTTCAATTTATTGGTTTATGATATATGGTGAATTACATTTGCTATCCTATAGTTTGTAAACACAACCAATCGAACTCCGAGGTTTGGGAAAACTACCAATACCACCTTTGACCTAATGACCATTAAAGTGAACTATCGGAATATGTGAAAAAATGAAAAAACCAATCCAAAAAAAAACATATACCCCCCTAAGGTTTGTTTTAATTACGAAATGACCCTTAAAGTTTTAAAATTTTATTAAATAAAATTTAATAACTTCTATTTCTTTATTTTATATTCTTATTTTTTTCTTTTCTTTTTATGATGAATAATTTTTAATCTTATTTTATATCATAAACCAATAAATTGAAAAAGTAATAAGAATATAATATCAATACGTACCTTTAGAATTTTTGAAAACTGAATAATAAAATTAATAATTTTTTTACTATATTACTATTTCATCATTTTCAAATTTGAAAAAACTTATTTTCTAAATTTATCATTATACCTTCAATATTAATCTACCACTACTGTCCCTTTAAATGATTAAATAATTATTTTATTATTTGTGTATCTCTAAAAACTTTTTTAAAATAATTATTTATTTAAATCTCTTGCAATTTTATTTTAGTTATTACAATTTGATGTAATACTCATAAAATTAAGAATTATTTTGGTTATTAGAATTTGATGTAATGGTTGTAAAACTAATAATTATATTTGTTAGACTGAACTTCAATTATTTGAATAGAAATGAAAAAATAAGCATAATAAAATATTACAACATCTAAAATTTATATATATTTTGATAAGATGTTAAATTGTGTAGAAAATTGTCAGAATTATGTCTAAATTTTGATTATCGGAAATTGTTATTAACATTTTTTAACACTAATTCAAGAAGAAAAATTAGGGAGGGATCTATTGTGTTAAATCTCAATATTCATTTGTAATTAAAACAAACCTCAAGTGGTTAAATGTAATTCAATATTATAATTTAAACAACATTTAGGAATTTTAAACAAATTAACCATTGACTTGGTCAAAAGTCAATGGTCAATGTTAGTCAACTAATGGAAGGGGCTAAATATTATGAATTTACCAAATTTAAAAATGTATTGGTAGTTTCTCCAAATCTTAGAGTTCAATTAGTAGTTTCCACAAATCACAGAGATAGTAGATGTGATTTGCCCTAAATGTGAAAAAGTCCTTAGAATAATATTTGTATGGAAGAAATCATAAGAGTTGTGATGATGAGATTTTTTACATACTTATAATATTAGTCTTAAAGCATCCCTAATCATAGTATTAGTAGGATGGGACATTGTTAATATAGATAGACCAGCACATATTTTGCTTCTTCCTAAGGTAGGAAGTAGTTGATCTCATAGACTATTATATGTTGACACAAAAGCAAATATGTGGATGCTTGTTAGAGAACAAGTTCATTGGATTGACCTGCTTAGAGATTTCCAAAAGATAATCTATTTGAGTGCCAATGGAATTAATCTTTACATTACGGTAGTGTAAGTAATCTTTCTACTTGAGATCATAAGAGTATTTAGACTGTGGATTATTGTACTTTTACTCTTTGGGTTCTTAACTTTAGTTGGTTACGTGCACTTTAAGAGTTGGGAATAGTATGAAATATGGATGAATAGTTTATGATCAATAAAGGGCATGTTGTAAGCCCTGGGTTGTAACTTTTAGGTCTCGTGGTCGAACCCCCTCACACACCTACTCCTGGGGACATCCGTGATTAACATCTCTCACCAGCTGTAGGACTAGAGGGTGAGGGTCCCTTAAGGTTGGGGATTCAAAAAAAGTATATTCGATTTATGGTCACTTGTTGAAACATGACTCAAAATGTTTGCGCAAATTGGAAGTGAATTTAAAATGTTTTAACTTCATATTCAAGGGAGTTAGATTTCGGAACAAGAAAAGAATAGTTAGTTTATTAAGAGTTTGCACTATTCCTTACTCTTCAACTAATTGGGATATAGTACATTGAAAGGATAATAATTACATAGAATCCAGTTCATGAAAATTTGAAGTTGATCACATGACTTTTCTTAACACTTGGATGGTCGTGATGCCTAGTTAGAGGCCAATCTTGATCTATAAATATAAATTAATTAATTGATGAATTAATGATAAATTAAAGTTGTTTAATTCATCTAATCCCAAAAGTCTCATGACTAATTGTCTTTTGTCCAAGTGGAAGTTTGTTGGTTTTATGTCCTAAAGCCAATTAATTTTAGTAGTATAATTTATATTTATTACCAACGTGATTAATAACCTAATGGGTCACACACAAATAAATATAATTTCTTGGTTTAAAATGATTTTATAGTTATAATATAATTATGGAATTAATTTAGGAGATAAATTAATCTTAAAGACTTATTAATAAATAAGTCATTGGATTATTTGGTTATCAATCCAAATCCACCTTATTTATATATAAGTTTCAACCATAGGTTTTGGGTAAAGAGTTTGAAGTCTGTTACGTATAGTACATATCAAATACTTAGAGTTTTCTAAAATTGTAGTTCTTCCTATACTCAAGGGATGGTTGGTCAATCCCTTGAGAATTCCAAAAAATTGTCTATGTAAATACCGTTAAAGGCCGGATAATTGTACGGTTTGTGGTCAATCTCACATCTTATTGGTGAATCTATTGCTAACATAACGTGCAAATGTTATACATGAATTACAAAGAGATTTTGGTATGTAATTAATTTGTTTATTATTCCACTATGTATATGGGTTGATTTCCTAACAGTTCCAACTCATTATTGCTTTTACCAATCCGTGACCTCTTCCTAAGGATGACCATAGTACCAATTTAAAAGATATTGGTGATATTAAGATGAAGTTTAAAAGAACTAGATATAGATAATCAATTCAACCATGGATTCCTATTTACTACTGAAGAGATTGAAGATTAGAAGGCTTTAACCGACAAAGAAGGTAAGACTAGAATTAGTGCCATACAGGTTCGGACAACTGGACTTGCCAAATTTTCCTTTTTATAATTAAGGAACCTTTCCAGCCCGAATTTTCCTTCTGTCACCTAAATTTCACTTGGCTTGCCACAGTTTGATTTCATTCTTATCTTCACTTTGACGCAAACTTTTGTAATTGGGTTGTGCACTAAACTTTAAGGTTGTCCACTTTTGCTTAATTCATCTGGGTATGCTTGGTTTGGAAAGTGTCAAGCATTTAGGGAGAACGACGGCGTTTGAAGATTTAAGAGAACGTCGTCGTCCAAGTAGTTAGGTTAATTGTTGAAGAAGAAAGCCAATTAGTTAGTAGTTAGCAGCAGTTAGGTAGTTAATTCCCAGTTAGTTAGTTAACTACTGCTCTATTAAAGTGTATGCTATAACGGTTGAGGGTTAAGCTGGAATTGATCAATCTTCTCTATTGCCTCTCCTTTCTCTCTTCTGTATTTTCTTTGTTCTTTCTTCTGTTCTCAGCCTTCTGCAACCTCTTTATGATTTTTTCTTACAGTTTCAGAGTTCCCAATCAAGCTTCAAAACTATAGCTGCTATCTTGAAGCCTGACATTTGGTATCAAAGCGGGTCGATCAACGGAATAATGGCAGACGGGACAAGGGGAAAAGCGATGGAAGGACAACTCAAGAAACTGGAAGCTAGGGTTGTTGACTGGAAGAGAATACTCAGAAACAAATGCTGGAAATGCAGTCCAGACATTCTAAATTCTAGTTCCACCAAGCCGAGAATAACAAGCGACTGGAAGCCAACATTTCTAGTCTACAAGTCCAATTTGAAGCAATGATGAAAGTGTTGATGAAGGATAAATCCTTCGAGAAGCCGGTGGTGCTAGTGGATAAAACACTGTTGCTGCCTAACGGACTAATAACTCTATTTTATATAGAGTATTTTTATTAATTTTTGTTAGAAATTGGCTTGTGTTTTGAGTTTTTTTTACATATTTTGGCCAAATTTTCCTTTGATTTTATGATTACCAAGTTATCTAAAATTTTTGTATAACTTTTGAGTTTAATCCCAAATTTTCTTCTAATTTGAGGATCAAATGACTAACCAATTATCTTGGGACTATTTTATTATCAAAAGCCAAAGCAAAAAGGAAAAGAAGGAGCTATGGGACAAGAAACACTAGCTCAAAAAACAACACAACAAGAGAAAGGAAACCGTGCTGCATTAGACAAACTTCTTCAGCTATAAAAAAGAAGCAAAAGCTGGCCGCACAATTAGGAAACAAAAAGACAAAGGCAATTCCTTTACTAGTAAGAAGACAAAGCCGTGCTGTACAAGAATTAGGAAATAAAAGTCAGAAACATGAAAGAAGAAACCAAGCTAAGCACAAATTAGGAAACAAGAAATCGGGCAGCAACAAAGATAAGAAGACTACTGAAATTTGGAAACAACATACGGCTGGGATTTGGAAATAAGGAGAAAGAAGACAACTCCAATTAGGAAGCAAAATACGACTGCAACTGGAAGACAAGATTGAAAAGTAGCCATCGAGAGAAAACTATAAAAACCCGAGAAGAGGAGCAAAATGGAGAGAGAACAGCCACCTGACTTCTTTTCCTTTGTTTTTCTTTTCTTTCATTAGTTTAGGAGTTAGGAGCAGCACTTCATTCGTTTCTTCTTTTTCTTTAGCTTTAGTTTAGATTTAGCAGAAAATTTTCTTTTCTTTTCTTTTTGTTTTCTTCTTTTGTTAGTTAGATAGAGCAGCAGCCACCTTTCTTTTCCATTCTGTTTTTATTTTCTTTCATTAGTTTAGCAGAATTTCAGTAGCTTCTTCTCGGTTTTCTTCAGAATTTCAGTAGCTTTCCTTTCTTTTTCTTAGCAGAATTTTAGTCATCCTCTTGTGTCTTCTTCCTGGATTTCCCGTCAATTCTTTGTCTTTCTTTTTGTTGTCTTTAGTAGTTTAGTAAGCCAAATAGAAGCAGCCGCCAAATTGGACTTTGGTGCAGCCAACTCTTTTTCCTTTGAAAGCTCACGAACAAGAAACACAGTAGTAGAATTTGGTTTTGGACTTCACTTATCGGTTTTGTCTTTTCTTGTTTTTCTTTAATTAGTTTAATTTAGTAATTTTAGTAGTTTTATTTCTTGTGTTTTGTTATGAATTTCTAGTTGTGTTTTATTTTCAAGTATTAAGTATTTTATAGTTTTTATATTTATTAAATATTGTTTGCTTTAATTTTCAGAATTTATTTTAATTTTAATTATGTCTATTTTTATTTTTGTTGTTAGTTTAAATTTTATTATGTTCTAATTTCTTTTGTTAGAGATTAGATGGATCTTAATGATGAATAATTAATTTTTAAGACATGCAACCTATATTTCAATTATGAGTTTAATATCATGTTCTTAATGCTTTTAGGTGATTGATCATCACCCAATTGATTTTTGATCCTTGTTTGATACCATGGAGATGACATGCATGTGCTCATGTGATATTAAACCGTGAATTTAATTTAGACGGTAATAATCTAGGTTGTTCACGTGATTTCAGTAGTAGAACTAAATCGTGGCTACTTAGATTGAATCCGAAAATTTCTATAGTTCCTAATGCATTTAGAAATCTAAATTCACCTAGACCAAGTGTGAGTTGATTTTAATCCAAATAGGGTTATTAGACCGATGTCGGCTATTAATTTACATCAGGGAAATTTCACCATCATAATTTGGAATTTAATTTAATTGCATGGCAAGTCAAAAGAGTTAATTAAGATTAATTAAGTGAAATCGAATTCTCTAACATCTTATTTAATTTGGTAAATTTTTAGTATTTGTTTATTGTTATAAATTTTTTATTCTTTGTTAGTTTAGTTAAATCACAAGAAAGCACTTTGATTGGTTAGCTTTGTTTTAGAATTAATCAAGTTGGTAAGTAATTGGTTAATTTGATTCAATTCTCGTGGGAACGATACTTTACTCACTACTTTATTACTTGTTGATACTGTACACTTGCAATTCACCGAACACGGATGCCAGCATGCGACTGGTAACAGAAGAAAGAAACCTTATCAGCTCCAAGGATAAGGGAAATAGGGCAACTTATGGCAATAACTGGGTGCACCCGAAGATGGAACTGCCATTCTTTGAAGGAAACAACCCAAAGGAATGGGTTAGAAAATGTGAAAAATTCTTTTTTGTGTACCAAATGGAAGAAGAACAGAAGGTGGAAGTAGCCGAAATGTACCTAACTGGAAAGGTGGATGTTTGGTTTCAGAGTATTAAACTCATGAAGGGTAAGGTTTCTTTGAAGGAATTTTGTGAATTGGTGCACAGAAAGTTCGGTGGTAAGGGAATTATGGATGAAGTGGAGGAATTCAATAAGTTGAGACAATCAAATTCGGTGAATGAATATCAGGAGAGCTTCAAGGAATTGAAAACCTTGGTGTTGGCCCGTGACCCTAGACTGCCTGAAAGTTATTTCTTGTCAAGTTTTATAGGAGGGCTAAAAGATGAAATCAAATTGGCAGTAAAAATGAGGAAACCAAACTCCTTGATTGAAGCCTTTGAAATAGTGTTGTTGCAAGAAAAATTACTAGAGGTGAATATGAGGAAATACAAAGTGTTGCCAAGAATATCTTCTGAAGTTACCCCAAGTAGCTACAAGTCAGGGATGGCTGTGTCTAGTGCCTCTAGGCCAAATATAAACATGGGGGGGAAACCTCTGGATACAGGGGTAAATGAAACAAGAAAGATATTCCCCCAAGAAATTCAAAGAATGCGTAATCTAGGATTTGTTTTAGCTATGGCGATAAATTTGGCCTAGGACATGAGTGAAAATTGAAGCAAGCAACATTTGTGCTAGCTAGAGATATTGAGGATGAATCAGATTTTCTAGATGCCAAGGAATTCCAAAAGGAAGAGGAATATGTGACCGGCAATGTAGTAGAGATCTCCTTACATGCATTATTAGAAAGTCTGAAAAGGAAAACTATAACACTGTAGGGGGAGTTATATGGAGAAAAGGTGAATATACTAGTGGATACGGGTAGTTCCAGCAGCTTCATACAATGGAAATTGGCTGAGAGATTAGCACTGAAGCATGAAGTAGCACCTCCCTTGCAAGTGACCATAGCAAACGGTACAAAGATCACTAGCTATGGAGTTTGTCCAAGAGTTAAGTGGCATGTACAAAACTAGTTTCAACATGACTTAAGGGTGATGGAGCTTGGAGGATGGGGTATCATTCTTGGGGTTGACTAGATGTACCGGTACAGCCCTATCACCTTTGACTTCAAACAACTATACATCCAAATGATTCAAGAATGAAAGGAGCTGATTATGCATGAGAAGGCGAACAATCCAGAAATGAAGCTGATCAAAGGCAAAGAAATCCCCACCTTCTTGAAGGAGCAGAAACAAAGCCAAAGAAAGGTGAAACTAGCTGCAGTAGATGAGCCAACTTAGGATAAAGAGGTAAAGAACTCTGATGATATTTCGGAATTGCTAATACAATTTTCTGAAGTCTTTGAAATTCCAAAAAACCTACCCCCTAATAGATCATTAGACTATCAAATACCATCGAAAACCAATGCCCAACCCTTCAAATTAAAACCATACATATACCCTCATGCCCAAAAAGATGAAATTAAAAAACAAGTTGCTGAAATGTTGGAAAATGGTATCATACAACACAGCAACAATCCCTTTGCATCTCCTGTATTATTAGTCAAAAAGAAAGACAATACATAGAGATTTTGCGTTGTTTATAGATACTTGAACGAATTAACCATCAAGGACAAATACCCTATCCCAAACGTTGATGAATTGCTTGATGAACTTTTTGGAGCAAAATTTTTCTCAAAAATTGAACTTAGATCAGGATACCATCAAATAAGGGTTCAACTAGAAGATGTTCCCAAAATAGCATTTCAAACCCATCTTGGACACTATGAGTTTTTGGTTATGCCATTTGGTCTCACCAATGCCCCAGCCACATTCCAAGCCTTAATTAACAAAAATTTTCAACCTTTTCTCAGAAAATTTGTGTTAGTATTCTTTGATGATATACTGATTTACAGCACCACCCTAGAGGGGCATGAAAGACATCTCAAAATTGTGTTGAAAATTATGAAAGATCATCAACTCTTTGCCAAGATGTCCAAATGCTCATTTGCTCAACTGCAAGTAGAATACCTCGGACATGTAATATCTAAAAAAGGAGTAAGCATGGATATGGATAAGGTGAAGTGTGTGAGAGAATGGCCAGTTCCAAAAGATATCAAGGTAGTAAGAAGGTTTTTAGGGCTAACGGGGTACTACCGCAGGTTCATCAAAGAATATGGAGTGATAACCAAGCCATTAACCAAATTGTCAAAAAATGAAGGATTCATATGGGCAGTAGAAGCTGAAATGGCATTCCAAGAACTCAAGGAAGCTCTAAGAAGTGTACATGTGCTTAGACTTCCAAATTTTTCACAACCTTTCATCATAGAGACTGACACATGCAGCAAAGGAATGGGGGGCAATTTTGATGCAAAATAAGCAGCCCATAGCCTATATGAGTAAGGCTTTCAATTCAAGGAACCAAGGGTTATCAATATATGAGAATGAGCTTTTTGCATTCATAATGGTAGTGACCAAGTGGCACCACTATCAAGTGGGACATCATTTCATTATTAAAACAGACCATCAAGCCCTTAAATATTTGTTGGAGAAAAAATTAACTACACCTCTTCAACATAAGTGGCTAACTAAGCTTATGGGAATGGATTACTCCATTCAATACAAGAAGGGTGTGGAGAACATAGGGGCGGATGCCTTATCTAGAAGGGAATTTCAGGAAGAAGAACAAGAGGAATTGCATACTGTTATGGCCATATCAACAATGAAGCCAGCTTGGATAGCTCAAGTAGAGTCGAGTTATGAGGGAGATTCAAAATGCCAAGAGGTCATCAGTGCACTACTGGTCAACCCCAAAGCCATTCCTGATTTTCAATATGAATGAGGGATCTTTAGGAAGAAAGGAAAGATTTTTGTGGGAAAAGCAAACAACCTTAGGCAGCAGATTATCCAGAATTTGCACAACACTTTGTTAGGAGGTCATTCAGGCCAGAAGGCTTGTATTCAAAGGTTGAAACTCACATTTTATTGGCCAAACCTTCAAGAAGATGTTATCAAGGCAATACGAGAGTGTGAAGTGTGCCAACGCAATAAGGGAGAACATGTACCTTACCATGGCCTCAACCTTTGGAAGTCCCTCAAGAAGCATGGAGCAGTATCACCATGGATTTTTATTGAAAAATTGCCCATATCTAATGGCAAGGGCGCAATCATGGTGGTAGTGGATCGCCTAACTAAATTTGCACACTTTATAGCTCTAACTCACCATTTTGATGTAGGAATAATAGCTCAGGTTTTCTTGGATCAGATATTCAGACTTCATAGGCTACCTGCGATGATTATTAGTGATAGAGACCGCCTCTTCACAAGTTATTCTGGAAAACCATCTTCACCATGTTGGAATCACATTGTGTTACAGCATGGCATACCACCCACAAACGGATGGGCAAAGTGAAAGGGTCAATCAATGCCTTGAAGCGTATTTGAGATGTTTTTCCTGTGAGAAACCATCATCGAGGAGCAACTGGCTACCCATGGCTAAGTGGTGGTACAACACCAATTGGCATTCCAGCATCAACATGACGCCTTTGAAGCTCTCTATGGGACAAAACTGAACCCTTTACCACTTGGTCCATATCAAGACACATTTATGCCAGCAATAACAGGCATGGTTCAGCAAAGGACATCAATTTTGCAGAGTCTCAATGAGCATTTACAGAAAGCTCAAAACCGAACCAAGGTTTTTGCAGACAAGCATAGGACAATTGATAAAATTAAGTAATATTAATTTATATTTTAATTAATAGACTAAAAAAAGTTAACTTTATTATTGATATAAAATAAAGAGAATAATATGCTAATAAATGTGTACGACAAATAAACCATATTTAAAATATATTGTGATATTTTAATTTAAGTGAAATGGTAAAACATTAATTATGTTAACTTTTTCGTAAATGGTACAGTATTTAGATTCCTCAAAATTATATTCGTAAGATTCAATTTTGTTTTCTTTTTAAATATTCATTTTATTTAAAATTAAATTTCTAAAAGTCATATTTTCACATAACTTTACTTTCTTGCTAACTAGACTAGCCTTTTATTGCAAAATTTTGGCATCATCATGGAGAAAAGTAGTGATTGCTCAATAATTTTATGAATTTAGGGAGAAGAATTTAGTTTGAGGTGCGAGATTAGGAAACCTAATTCCATTTCTACCCCTAGGTTACAAAACACAAGCCATGCATATAGAGGTTTAGACAAGAAAATAGATGAAATTTTAACGAGAAACTGAAAAAATACATTTAGAAAGTATAAGAGACACCTTCTTATCATTTTCAATGTGAATGACATAAAAAAAAATAATAATTAAAAAAAAAACCCCTATTGAACAGTTTGTCAGGGATGGCAATTTGTTCAAAATGTAATTGTTAACCCAACTACAAAAAAATGGTGGGTCAACGAACGTTTGATGTTCCATTCTAATACCAAAAACCCCAATTCGCGCGCCTTAATTCTGAACTGAATCCCACTAATACGGAAGCAAATAAGCTAGTCTGGTCCGCCAGGCCAAAAAAAAATTTCTTATTAGAGGCAATTGTAAGTGCAAAAAGGTGCGATTTCGCACTTTTTAAAAAAAAAAATAAATTTGCTATGACTTTAATTGCAAACTCTTCAATGTATGCGGTAATATTTCGGTTGTCAGACTATTTAACGCTTACGATAATAGTTTGCTTGCCACAATATTCAACGTATGCATTTTACAGGACCCTTATAAAAGGCGTAAGCCAAGAGTTAGTAACTTCAAATTCAGTTTCTTTCCTTATATGCATCTCGTGATACACAATCAAGCTAGCCATCTTAGTTAGTAATTAGTTAGTAGTAGTAGTCTTAGTTCTAGTAGACCCTAGTTTAAGCTAGTAGTCTCTTTTGTTAGCCGTTGCAGTCACTCTTATAGATCCTCGAGACCTCTCTTGTAGACTCTTCTTGTCGTCGCTTTCATTCGTGGGTTAAATTTGATCCAACGCTATAAAGAGCTATTAGTATTTTTGGCTATGTATTGCACTTGCAATAAAATATATCTATCATTTTGTCAAAAAAAATTCTGAGCTGAAACATTGCATTAAAGTTGCTTCATCACTTGCACGTGCACATGCAATCTGATTCACGGCAAACCTTAAAGAACGCAAACTTCCATCAATGGCATCAAGCACATGAGAGGTTCAGCCACAACACTATACACCATGTGTGTCCTCGCTATTTTCCTTTAGTTAAAGGCTCGGAGGGAAAAATCAAGAACTAGCACCATTGTGTTTCTGAACCAATAATAAGAATCATGAAATATAAGATTAAAATGCCATTGGAGCATACGACTTCAGGTTTGAGGATGAAGTACCAAATTTCAGTACTTTAAACAAAATGATCTTGTTCCACTGAAGGAAACACTTCACCAACTGCTGCCACCAGCATTACCACCACTACTCCCTGACCATCCAGCATTACCACTTTGGGAATGCATATTACTCTTTTTGCTACCCTCCCAGCCAGAGTTTCCTGCACCTGAACCCGCATCTGAACCAGTACCATGCCCCCAGCCACCAGTGCCAGTGCTGCCAGCGCTTGCACCACCACCAGTGCCCCAGCCACTAGTACTGCCTTCACCACCACTTCTGCCACCATCACCACTGCCCCAGCCACTGCCTCCACTACCACCACCAGTGCTACCATTGCCACCTCCCCAGCTGCTGCTGCCACCATCTGTTGTAGTATTCCCACCCCAACCACCAACACTACCACTTCCACCACCACCCCATCCACCCGGGAAGGCTTCCCCTCCAGGTGAGTTCTGAACTTTTGCAACAGGAAAGTTACCCCATCTGTCTTCACCATCTTTGGAGCCCCACTTCTGAGAACCACGGTCTTCATCCTGTCTGTTGTAATTTCCCCTACCACCACCATATGAGCCACGACCACGACCTCGTCCACGCCCACCATATGGCCTAGGCAATCCACTTGGATGCCCATCCTGACTGCCACCATTGCTGTAATCATTTCTTCCTGCAAACCAAACCCAATTGAGGTGGGAAAAGAATTAGCATGTTTAGCTAATTATTTCAGACTTCAATCTTATATGTAATCCCAAGTAGGACAATAAAAAAGTGAAAAGCAATGCTACAAATAAGCAGAAAAACATTTAAAGGACTCCTTCAATAATTCCTCAGGTATGACTTTAGAGTGCGACTTAGAAGACAGAGGTGGTTGCGCTTCCTTTCTCTTCCTGGGAAGCAGTTAGTAGTTTCAAGCCACAGCAAATTATGGAAAGATATGCAAGAAAAAACATGAGTTTGGAGGAGAATAAACTGCCACAGCATCTGCATAGCTGGCAGGCAAGACATGCCCTAATAACCCAAACCTAAAAGGAAATGCTCAAGGGTAAATCTAGATTCCTAACCAGCCCAATCATCAGTATTCTCAATCATTAACCAAATATACAATCATTAATAGGAAAAGCAAAGCAGAAACCAACCAACCTAAAATATATAATCGTAACAACAGCTGAACTCCAAAAGAACCTAGAGCAGTAATGCAATATTTCACGTTTACACACTTGCAAGGATCACAAATTTCAGGCTTTGGGTCTTCCATAACACATTTTGCACAACACTCACCTATAACATTCATATAAAATTGACATGTATCCCTCCAACAATTACCAGTATGACGTGTCTCTCTAATAATTACAAGGTAATCCAATTAAAAGCTTACCAAAAACAATAATAAAGCTGATTATTTAAAAGTAAAATTCATTCCAAAACATATAAAATCCTGAACATCAATGCAAACTAATTCTAAATCATTCATCATCTCATATACACACTTTGTGGGGTTTAGCATTGAACATTCATCATCCGAAATTGAAAATTTGAAGACTGATTGGCCTGTCCATTTGCCCTAGGCAGATCCTTTATCTATATGAAGAAATCATAAAACAAAAGATGTTCTTATTTGTACAAACAGTACTTCAAACTTGGAACGACATGAAAAAATTAACGATACTTCTTTATCTTTCGAATTGTTCCTGCCAGATCAGTCTCTCAAGATATTTGGTCTCCACCGGGACCCAATGGAAAAAATGGGATCACTTCAAGACGATACTCCACCCCATGTTAAACATGTTTATATATGTTTAAACATTTTACATGTCTACAAGTTAAATACTTCTAATGTAGCAGGTCCCAAGTCTAGATAAAAGTGGGGGATTGAGTTAGGTCAACAATCAATGTAAAAACTGTCCATCTGACAATATGAATTGTATTTTAAATCATGTAAAGACTAGAAAACTCCATGCTCTATAGAGCACATCGCAAGGTCAGACTCAGTGCTTGCAAGAACTGCTGCACCTCCACGAAGGTTCCGATGTAGTGCAAAATGTGCAAGAGTCCTCATCCACTAAAGGAAAAGCATAAGAAAGAAAAAATGTAGGAAGAACACGACTGTAAAAATTGGTAGTTGGGATATTGGAATAATGATAGGTAAAGCTATAAAGATAGTGAATACTACCAGGAGAAGTCGCATAAATATAATGTCTCTCCAAAAAGCAAAATTGATATGTGAGAAAGTCAAGATTTTAGATACTTCAGAATATAAACTTTTGTATTGTGAAAAAATAAAACTAGAAATAGAGTATGCCAACAATCATGGAGAAAGTGGTAGGAGTAATTAGAAAAGAGGATAAAATTATAACTCTTAATATTCTTGTGGGAAATGACCTATAAATATTGTTAGTGTATATGCACCTCAAATAGGTATGTGGGGATATAAATTGGCATGTGGGGAAGAGGGCAATGAGTTGATAGGGTTCAAAAGGTCATGGTTATAGGTTATGAAACAATGAAGGTACAACTATTTTAAATTTTGTAGTACTTTATGATTTGGTAATACGTAACACTTAAAAAAAGGGAAAAAACACTTAATTACATTTAAAGGTTTTAATAACTTGGGCTTACTACGTCCCGTAAAGAATTTCCCATCAGTAACTCAACATCTCTTTCTCATGACATATGACCAATTACCTGAACCCATCTCAAATTTGCTAAGTTCTTTAAGGGTGTTCTCTAGAGGAGAACCCCACTTGTATTTCTGTCTTATTACCTCACTACACTGATTTATTTTACATGACGAAATGGATCTTCATCATACCCATTAATACCAAGGCTGGAAGACAATAAGGTGAACCTAAGAATATTTATCAGATTTCACAAAACTATAAATGAAGAACACAGCAACAAGAATATAAGGAAAGTGGAAGGCAGCTCTTCCAATTGACCTTAGCAAAGCATATAAAAGCATTTTGAAAGACAAAGAAAGGTTACACCAATCTACCATCTTAATCCAACAATACTTTCATTACCTGCTCTAGGACCTTGAAAAGAACCCCTATCTCGGTCAATCGACTGGCCACCTTTCCGGCCACCTTCATTAGATGAACCACCCCAGTTGCCACCAAAACCTGATGAGCCCCCAGTAGCAGGGCTCCGCATTGGAACCATAGCAGCAACTGATCGTATTGATGGGGAAGAGTCAAGTGGATCATCAATATGCCTCTGGAAATATGCCACCAGGCGATCCAGATCCTCAAACATTCTCTTACGGAACTTGAATCCTTTTGGATAAAGACCAATATACTCATGATGTGGATTTGAACTCCTTATGTATGTCAGGATAAACGTCCCAGGATGTTCATGAGATATACCAAAGCTGTAAACAATTCTCATTGGATACTCCGATTTCTCCACTCTTAACAGCTCATCAACTTCTGATTTAGAGCCCTTCCTGAACTTGCGGTAGTTCAGCATGGCCTTCAAGTGAGTAACAAGGGGATCTACATACCGATCCATAACCTAGTAGTAACCAAATAAAAACAGCTATGATTCTGAGCTCTAAATGTTAAATTGGATTCAGCTAGAATTAGAACTTCAAGTTAGATAAGATGCATCCCCATACACTACACATAAAATGACCAGAGCAACAAAATTGACACATAAAATGGGACAATGAATTAGACTTCCTGTAGCTAAAAAAGGAAAACTTGGGGGTACAAGCAATCTTCTAAATGAGGAAAGAAAGAATACAAAATTATATAAAGAAAAAAGACCAATTAAACAGTTAGGTTACAAATTATATATCAAGTTCGTCATTTAACTTGTTATCAGATGATTGATATAAATATCAGAGAAAGATAGAGAGCACACTGATAATTTAAAAAAAATTACATTAACTTGAAAGCTGCAATGGGCCACCTAAGGATGCCATCTTCCCAAATCACTTCAATTCACAAAATACCAAATAAAAAAGCTGCTTCAAAAAACAATATCCTTTTCTCTTGACTCCTATATGTCTAACCACAAGAATATTTGAAACTCAAAAGGCCAAAAATGAGGAGAAAAGGAAGATTACTCTGATACCCACATATCTTTTAACACAATAACAGAGATCAATTACACTTAACCCTACCTTATCTAAGCTTTATCATGTTACCCCTTGTTTCAAAATCTGTACTCGGGTGCCTTTAATTTCTTAACTCTAAAACTACCATACCACTACTACTGAAAACGGAAGCCAAAAATATATGGGGAATTTGACAGATTACATCCTGTAAATGTATATAAGAAATATAGATTAAATCTTAAAAACTATTTTGATCCCAAAAAATTTGCCAAAAATAGGGGGTAGAAAAAGAAATCATTTGATGCAACTAGCAGACAGATTTAATCCTCATAAGTCCTTCAATGAACCTGTGGCTACAATACTAAAATGGTTGGGAAGATCTTTTAAGTTTAGTCTCATTATTCTCCATGCAAACACCCCCACCCCCTGCCAAAAGAAAAAAAAGGTGGAGTAAAATAAGAATAAATTTTTTGCGTGTTCCTATAAAGCAATTTAGCGTTCAGTACTCAAAAGAGAATTGGACCACTGAAGGGTAACTGAGGCTAGAAGAACCAAACTTAAGGATACTTCCACCTGCTTACCCACAATATGGAAATTATAATGTGAAGACTAAATAGCATATCTCAGAGGACAGACAATGGAACTTACAATTTCTTAAAAAGGAACTTCAAGATTCTTACCTCATCTAAATCCTCAAATGTGTCCTCTCCAATTTTCAATGTTTTCCCTATTCTAAGCAGGCTTGTTATATCCTTGTGCTCCTTTCCACCTTCAATTATATCCTTGTGGGCATAAACCCCATCATATATTTTGAGCGTAAGAGTCAAGTAAGAAGGTCCACGAGAACTTGGACGGATGATACTTTCACCTGGATCTTTATCAGACAAAAACTGCAAAGGATAAAATGTAAGCATTATTAGCAACATCACAACCTATATGAAGATTTATCTACAGTAACTTAAGTATTACGTCTAGCCAGAAGGACCAACATATAAGATATATGTCTAAAAACTACAATTCTTAGACATGCATCCAATGAATGCCTATAAGTAGTAGATGAAAATCAAATACATTATGACACTCCTGAAGCAAAAATTTCTAATTTGTGACTTCTACATGAAACTAAATATGAAATAGATTCAACTTTTAGATAAATAAAATGAAGAAAAGCATGAAACACAATGAAATTTAACAGAAAATTAAGATAAAATGAAAACTTCACTTAACCAAAGATATTATTTGATTGAATGTAGAAACTAGTCTTTATGTACCAAAAAGCAATTTTAGACTTAAATTGTTTCTGCAAACGTCATTCTTAAACATATTCTATACCAGAAGTCAATTGTTTAGATAAAAGCAAAGAAATTTAGTGCCCTTAGATATCCTCAAGGGGTATCCCACATACTACAAGAGCCATATAAATCGGATATTACTATGGTATTCCCTCTACTTATGTTGGGTCTATTTACCTTGTTCGTTGGGTCTATAGGAATTCCTTTAAGTATTGAATTTAGATATATTATCTTAAGTAGAGAAACAAGATTTAGGGGAGTGGGAAATAGATTGGAGTATAGTTTGTCTTAGGACGGAGTGGAGGAAAGCTATTAGTGTGGTGAAAGAGCAAAATTCTTATGTTCCCAACTGCCATTTCTAGTCCTAGGCCTTTAACCATTATTTTTCTATTTCATTTTATAACTATTTTTTCTCCTCACTTTTTCCTCGGGTTCATCGATCGCCGACCCCTACCAGTTTGGGATAAAGGTGATGTTGATGTTGATGTTGATCTAAATGATTAACTCCATCTATAAATTTTTTTTAAAAAATTCTACGGAACCATCTTTTGTAAACATATCTTATGGGCAGAGAACTAGAAGTGCCATCTAGCATTCTAGAGAATTTACTCTGCAAATTCTAATGCATGCACGTAGATTGTATTAAATAATCCCTCAGTTCAACACATCATACCTGCATCGCCTCATCTGCTGTGATATTCCGGAAACGAGGATGAACTATCATCCTAGGCTTGAAATGTTTCTTGGCAAGCTCCTCTTTACGCACCTTCTCCTGCTGAGTCCGTAAGCTGCTGCAGTCTTCATGGTAATATGGATCCATTTCTCGATAATTCTGATGACGGTTACCTCTCATATCACTTTCCCTACAACTTAAAAACACCTGATACCTGTTTTTTTGAATCGATTTGATTCTGCATGTTAAAATGTCACCCTCATGCAGTTTCTCAGTCAAATCATCTATACCCCTCCAGTCATCTGTATAGTCTTCCTTTGTCAACATGCCAGCCAGTCCAGAATCAAGAACGCAAGTTGCTCTTTGAGGCTGCACTCTGCGAACAGTTGCTTGCACAATCCTCCCTTCGGAAAGTGTCTCCTCTGTCTCCCCAGAAATCATGTAAAATTCCTCATCCTGACTTGGTTCTACATAAGGCCTACGCCAATCCTGGAAACCTTGCATCAATTCCAATCTAATGTCATTAAGGGTCTCTTTTTTGCCCTGACGGTGCTTATCAACAGCATATTCATAAGCATTGACACCCCTTAAAAGATGAGGTTTCTCTCTAACATGTTCTATAGCCATCTCAAGCATATCCTCTTCCTCGTTATTTATCTCATCTCCCACATCCATCGTATAAACATCTTTCGCCAACTCTTGTGCAAGACCATAAGATTCCGGATGTATTCTTGTATCATCCAACAAATCAATGAAATTACTACTGCTGGCAGCTAATCCACTCCGTCGTACACGGAGAAAACCTACAGCATTGACAAACACCTTCTTACCAAGGCCATGTGCCGTCAAAAGGTCCTTCCTGGTAAAGATAGCTCCAGCTCTTACTAAAGATCTCTGCAGGGATGCAGCCTTCCTGGGTCCAAGACCAGATATGAATTGCAGTGGAGCAAACAACCATTCATGACTTGTGGCCAAATTAACATCAAGACCCACTTGGTTAGTAACATCAACCATGACTTGCTCGACCATGGCATATTTTTCATCAGGAGTAAGGTAGCTCTCCAAAGGACAAAGTTTCCAAGACAATATCTCTCTTCCTGGACCACAGAGTGTAGCAACCATAGCTAATGGATTCTGGATATAACGCCCAAGAGCCACAGCCCGCCGAACAATACCTGCAAAATCAGAAGAATGTTCATGGTCAAGGCCTTATTACAAGAACCCAAAGAAATTTAGTACAACAGAAGTACCTGACTGTCCAGGAAGCTGGTCCTGGGAGACACGAGAATTTTCGTACAGATGTGGCAGAGATTCATCACCATACACAATATTTAAGTTATCCATCTCATGACCAACCTCTCTTGGATTCTCCTCCACCATTTTGAAAATGATCTATAAATGAAATTTGAGAATTTTCTTGAGAAGAGGTAAGGGTTGTTAAAACATATCTTAGATTCAAAGCGGAAAATGAACATCAATCTAATACTAAATTAGTATCAAAATAACTGAATTACAGGAGAATAATCACAGAAAATTCAACCAAATGAAAACCAGTCCAAAGGCATCGTGGCATTGTTTTCAAGTTTTAAAAACAAAACGATCAAAGCACTAAAATATTTGACTCCACATGCTATCAAACCTCACCAAGATTCCAAGGAGTATACCTCATAAATATCCTCCTTCAGTCTTGTGCAGGACAAGTTCACAGCTCCAAGGACAACCACATGCGGTTGATGGTCCATCATAAATTTAAGAACCCGCTGCTGATCATTTTTCTTCCTTTGTTGCTCATTGACACTTTGACCACGAAGACTAAGGGACCCAGCATACAAGACATCTAAAACTTCACCAGATGAATCCAACATCACAAAAGTGGTTGCAGGCTTTCCAGGACCCCAACAGCAAGCCATAACACGTGGTGCAACTTCTTCATCTGAGCTATCATTTTCTTTCCGCTGATATGGTGCCACAGAAACTCTGTCCCACAAGAGCCTACCATATTCCATGTGCAACCAACTTTTCGCTTTACTGGTCAAGTATGACCTAGCTTCCTTTTCCATTGAAGGGAGAAGAAAATTATAAAAAGCATCCTCAATAATCTGTTTCCTTTGCTCATTCCACAATTGAGCAGATTTGCTAACACTATCACTAAGATAGTAATCATTAGAGTCACTAATTAGCTTCTCAAGGACAGCTTCTGGCAGCTTGATTTTAACTTGTAGGAGCTTCTCCTCTTCAGCCTTCTGAATAAGAAGCCACTGAGCATCCTCAAATCTGGTAAGTGGTTTATCCTTCAACCATTTCACTCCAGCAAACTGATGAAAAGAATCAATTGCTGCATTTCCCTCAGGAGTAGGACTAGTTGACACCGTAGCATTATCCATAAAGATGCCGCGAACATGTTTCCTAACACTTGGTTCACAGCTAATCTCAACAGCTGCCTGGAGTGAGTTGCCAATTATAAGCAATTAATTCCAAGCACAACATAATCACACACAGTAACAAAAACACAAGTACTTACCATGTGCCTAGCACCTTTGAGCACAGCTTGTGGTGTTTCAAACATTGCACATGTAAAGTTTGAAGCCATTTCCTCTGGAGTTTCTTTGGCGTCTTCCAACTCCTCCACTCTCTAGATTTATTTTAAAAAATTAAAAAATGTAATAACAAAGACTGTTCTTTCACCGCCTGTTAAAATAAAGTATAAAAACCAAGAAACTTACCATATTTTCTAGTGATATCTGCAACCCAAATTGCTCAGAGCTGTAGCCAAATTTGCTTGCAACCTCCCACAAACCAGCCTTACTACAAGTGCTATAGTGAGACTTCCTCTTTGGTCTCTTATACTGTCCTTCTTCAGCACCAACTTCTCCCGGTGGAAAATGCAGGTTGAATTTCAAGTCAACATCATCAACTTCTCTTTCAGACTCAGCTGCCTTGAGAGCTTCGGTAATTGACTCAAAAAGCTTCTGATTTAAATTGAGTCGGGTTTCATCATATACTCTACGTGACTCTTCCTCATAACGTCTGCTGTAGTATGATTCTAGAGCAGTCTTTCGCTTCTGAAGCAACAGCCACTTTTTGTCCAAGTCCTGAATGGCCCAAAGCACCTGCAATGCACAAATCAGAAACCACAAGTCAATAAATAACAATTGACGCTCAGCAAGGTAGATATGGCTGACCACATACCTTGTGCCATCTAAGAGTAGGTTTTTTGTCAGAATTATTATGGTCAGCATTGTCAGCTTCATGCTGCTCTGGATCCTTAAGTAGGCTTGGGCAATCCTCCTTCCGGTACATAGCAATGAACGGAACCTAAACACAAGGAAAATAAGTTACTAAATTGGAGAGCCTTGTACAAGATTTGATGATTTGAACTCTCTTTTCAAAAAGTTTAAACAAAAAAATTTGTTTACATCTAATTTCTGGACATGCGTCAACTCCAAGAATCTCATAATGTCTCTCTTGTACTCTTCCACGACTCTCTCTGTGTCATCGTTAATCAATGTCTCATTCGCATCCTCATTCAAAATAGTCCCTTTTTTATTAGGTAAAGGCAAAAGACCATGTGGAAGTTGATTAAATATCCAGGAACTCTCAGCTTCTATCCCATCTGATGAGGGGGGACCAGTACTTTCCTCTGATATCTACAGAAGTGAGACAACATGGGTCAAAACAATATGCTCATATTATATGCTAGGCCCTGAAAATTGTGTTACAACCTGCATTCTTTCAGGGATGTCTATTTCACGAATCTGGTCATCTTTCTCAGTCATATACTTCTCAGACAGAATGATTGGCTCAAATTCATCTTCAAGCCTCCTCTCCCTCCACTCAGAAGATTCTTCATACCTGCCAATCTTTGCCAAGCCTTGTTTGCGAAGCCTCAAAAGCTCATCAACATCACCAAAAATATCATGAGCTTCCTGAAGTGCAAATGAAGAAACTCCCGGAGCCTGCCTAGACTTCTTCTTGTTAACCTTCTTCCTTCTACATCATAATTCATCAATCAACAACATAATTCAGACACAGTTAACAAGAAATCAAAAGAAATAAAACTGACTTCACACATAAAATTCACCTAACAGGAGCTCCATGTTCATCAACTTCTTCCTCATCCACAATAAAATCAGCCATTTCATCATCATCACCAATATCTCCATCCTCCTCCTCTTCTTGTTGCTCCTCTGCAATATCCTCGAGTGGTTGTACTAAAATAACATAACAGTAGAATTTCAAAAGTAAGCTACACCATAACTATGACTTCATTTGAGACTACAAAGATCTAATGAAATTACCCTCGTCATCACCAAACAAGCTACGTTTAAGCTTCTCCTCAGCTGTTCGTCCTCTCTTCCCCGTCTCATCAAACTCTTCCTCATCAGAGAATCCAGAATGTTCTTCTGCTGCAACACCTTGTGCTTTCTTCAAACGTTTAAACTTCTCCTAATAGACATGTAGGGAAGGATCAGACAGTGCAAGACAATAATTTGGATTGCAATGGACACAAGATATATCAAGCAAAGGAATTTACAACCTTTGGTCGAGGAACTGATATGTTGCTCTCCTGTAGCAGCTCATAGTCATCTTCATCAAGAACATAATTCCTCTCGAACTCTCTATAATCAGTGGGAAAAATATCAATCAAAACATAATACATAGCTGGTCTGTTCCTATCCATAGCACCTCTACCATATCAAATAAATTGTAATCACAAGAAACAGAGACAAAAAAAGAAAAAAATAATAAGATAAAGGGAAACTTAACCTTTTCCTCCTTTTCTTCTTCTTTTGTCTCTCTCCAGCACCATCCCTATCTTCTTCTTCCTCTTCCCGTTCCTCTTCCTCCTCAACATCGCTAACTATAAACCCATCATCCTCATACTCATCCTGTCCTTCCTCTGCTCAACAAACAGACAAAAGTGCATTAAAAAACAAACCAGAATGTCAGCAACAGAATCACAGCTCTTCACAAACCCACATTATAAGTAATATAGAAATGAAGTTCACTAGCTGAAAACCTATACTCAATAAACCAACATACAATCTTTAAAAAAATGCCTAGTAAATTGAAAAGTTCATCTCCAATGACAGCATGCAAGCAAACAACCTTGATCAATGCTCAAACTCCAGAACCTGAAACAATATTTTATCAACAAAATAATTTTTTATTCCCCTAATCACAAAAGCCCGTTCACCCACTTTAAGCAAAATTATGAATCAATCATCAAACCCTCCAATGCCTTAAAACCCTAACTTCTCACAAACCCGTTAAACAATTTACCATGAAAAAGAGTGCATAAGAAGATATAAAAAGGAAAACGGAAACCAACAAGATCGTAAAAAGACGCCATACCATCTTCTTCGTCGTCATCGTCGTCGCCTCGGACAATCCTTTCCTCTTCCGACTCTTCGTCTCTTTCCTCTTCCTCAACACCAACTTCATCTACGCCGACCAAAAATAAATGAAACATATCAATTTTTTTTCAACCAAAAACCTATTTCTCATCCAAAAATCGCTAATATTTGTGATAAAAATTGAATTAGACTAGGAATACTTTAATCAGAACAACGTAGATTGTACCTTCGTCATCAGAAATGACAGTTTTTCCGACCATTTCTCAAGGAAGGAAAACCCTAGAAGAAAGGAACACACACAGTGACAGTGTACTGTGAGAAAAGTTGGCCTTCTTTTCTGATCTTCCCTCTGTTACACACTGAGACACAGGTGAAACGAAGTGTTCTTCGTATAAATCCCTGCGTGCAGGAGAAAACTCGAGCAGTGGGGAGGCGGTTCGAATATTGGGACGGAGCAGTAGTGCTAATTTTAATTTAAGCCCTGAAAGTTTCATTAATTCGTGATTTTCACCCTCAATTTTTCGCTACATTTTTTGTTTTACCTTGAAAGTTGAAACTATTGTTTGGTAAATGGTAACGGCAAAAGTGAGGTGCGTACTCTTTTTGTTTAATACTCCCCCCAGTCAAAAAAACAAAAAAAAATTCTTTCAAATTTTATCCCAAAAAAAAAATTTTATTTTTAAATTAAAATTTTAAAATATCTTTATTAATAATAATTATATATATATATCATTAAAAAATAAAGATAAAAATATAAAATTATATATTTAGTTAGTACATTAAATGTGTTATATCTAATAATTAATAAAAAGTTATATATAAACTAAAGTGAACTCTTTTTTGAAAGGAACGACTATAGTGTTTTGTAATTATATTACCTGTTGTAATATACACTATATTGTTGGGTATGTTACAACTAAAATTCTACTCCCTCTCTTCCAAAAAAAAATTGAAAATATTTCTTTTAAATACTAAGAAATACACATTTAATATATTATTTAATGTATTATTTTATATTTTTATCCTTATATTTTAATTTTGAGTCGTACATGGAGAACATAAAAATTTCATTCTAAAGTGAACTTGTTTTTGGGAACAAAAAAAAAAATTGAAAATGAACTCATAGTTTGGGATAGAGAGAGTATTACATAAATATAAACTCCAACTTTTGTCTGAAATATTCTTTTAATCTCATACTTATGTTGTTATAAAATCTTTCCAGCTAACTCATTAATATTGGATTTATGTCTCTTCTCTCTCACTAATTACAAATAATTATCATCGGAAATTGGTATTTTGGTTGCAAATATTTCAGGTTAGATAAAATTTGAAAACAACTTTTATTATATTTATTATCTCTAGGTCTATTTGATAAAACTTAATTTAAATTTGAATGCAAAATACTAAAATTTGAAGTGATTAAGTTGTTGAAATATAAATGTTTAGAATTTTATTTGGAATGTTTGAATCATAATATTGAACCAATTAATATGATTTGACAAACATTTGATTTGAATGCTAAATTACTCAAATTATACCAATTTGCCATTCTATTGATTTTTTAATTATATGTACAAATATCATTTTTTTAAATTAAGCATCAAATATTATTCATGAAAACATGTAAAAGATGTAGTCTATCAAAAATAATATTTAATACAAAAAATAAAATTAAAAGAATAAAGTAATTGAAATTTATTCAACCTTTTTTTAGAGAAAAAGGAAAAAAGAACACTTTTGAAAATATGTGCTATGGGGGAAAAAAGAAAAAAAAAGGAAAGAAAGTCATATAAAAAGGGGTTATCTATAGTTAAAGGAAAAATAAATTAATTTGTTAAATGATTTAACAAAAGAGGACAAATTTGGAAATTTTGTTTAAAATTTTTATTAATAATATTAAGTGATAAACATTAAGCTCATTTTTACTCTTTAAATTTTTCTATAAAGATTAAACAATGCTTAAACAATTACATAGACTAAACTTTCGTTATCGAATAACTGAAAAGCTAAAATTTCTTAATTTGTTAATTTTAAGCAATAATTGATGTTATCAAAAGACCCTTAATAGTTTATGGGGTAGCGATGGCATATTTGGTGGCTGGTCAACTTTGTGTAGGAGTATAAGTGGAAGCATCAAAAGACCAACATTCTAGTCAATGAGGGGGGCCGTGAGTCGAAGGGCAAGAGCCTAGGAGTGCTCGGATCAAGGATGGATCAAGATTAATTTTGATGGGGCAATTTTTTAGGACATGGGGGCCCATGGTATTGGGGTGGTGGCGCACAATCACAAGGGGACTTTTATTGCGAGCATGACTCGCAGATGGAGGGGTTAGTTTTGCTAGAGCATGTAGAAACTAAAGCGGTAAAGCTGCAGTGAAGCTTGGTCAAGATCTAAGATTGAGAAAAGTTATTGTTGAAAGAGCACTTTGGTGGTGCAGCTGATTTGATCTATTGAGGAAGACTTGTCAATTGTGGGTCCAGTGATTGATGATATCAAAATTAATCTTACTGCATTTGAGGAAATAAATGTATATTGGGTTGGGAGGAAATGTAATATAGTAGCTCATCAGTTTGTCCAACAAGAAAAGTTTGTCATTGGTTGAAGGGTTTGGAGAGATATTGCTCCTACTTTAGTAGATGCAATTTTGCTGGCCAAAAAAACAGTTTAGTGAATAAATGAAATTTCCTTTCAAAAAACAAAAAAGACCCTTAATAGTTCATTTTACATTCAAACTATATTCCTACTCATAATTAATATGAAAATTAATCCAAATTATTCAAATTCTAATTACGAAAACAAATTGGGATTTATTGAAAGTATTTAAGCTTATATTAAATTTGATACCAAGTCTCATGGATGATTATTGTCTTTAGGAGTTCATATTATTGCCTTTAAACTCTTTTACTACTCATAATTAATTAATGTAAAAACTAATTCAAATCACCATTTCTTTTTTTAATAAATAATGTGATAGAGTTCACAGGTTATGTATCACAAATTAGTACTTGATTATTTTATAAATACATAAAAATATGTAAAAATTGTCATAAATGATTATTATTTATTTCAAACTTATCTTGTATGATATTTATTAATTATTCAATTATTCTTCATATGACATTTACCGTCCCATTTTGAGTAATAATTCTCTGTCATTTTTTTACATTCATTGATGAACCATTTCATAATAAAATTGAATCTCTTGAAATTCATTGTTATGTCTCAAGCAAATTTTAGAAGTACAAATATTTTCTCTATTTACAACTAAAATGCTTCATTGTTCATAACTATAATAATAGAACAACTATGCACTATAAGGTACATATATTTATTCCTTAAGTTTTCTTTTTTGACTTTGTTTACTATGATTTTGAAGGCAATCAAATAAAAAGATGAAATGCTAATATTTGATAAACAAAAGCTATAAGCATAGAAGGATTTGGTTACATGCATATAGTGACTAAAATTTCCATGTGTTTGCTTTCCAATCATACTATATCTCAAAACACTTTGCATGGGTACTTGAAATTTAGTTGTGCATGTCAAATATTAATTTGGTTTTCAAGGAAATGGAAACCATTGATACCAAAACTCTATTTATCAGTTCCTCAAATCAAATATCAATGCTTCATTTCATCATACTCATGTTGGAAATAACCATCTCCGTAATAACCTATTTTTAAATGGTCCTAAAAAAATTTCCATTCATTTCATAAGCTTCTCAAAATATAACTCAAGCCTAGCCAACAAATAGCACTAATACTTTGGTTTTATTTAGTAAAGAGAAGTCATGAGATGAATGTTACATAATACAAGAGATGTTTAGTGTTTTTTTCACCATGTTTAAGGGTCTAAAAGTCTTAGAATTTTATGGTCTTTCACCAGAAATAAACTTTCTTGAGATGTAACAACAACACCAAGTTCAACAATATCTTCAATATGCCTTGAAGATGTTTTCTCTCTTTGGCGTGCACCACAAGAATTCGAGTATGCAACTTTTTAAAAGGCTATTCTTTGTTGTGATGGATGGCAGAAATGGTGGTAATAGTTATCTTTAGTAATATTGGTAAGTGGAAAAGAGCCAGTAGCACGGCGGTTAGAGCCTTAGGTGCCCATGCGAGAGGACGCAGATTCAAATCCCACCAATGACAATTGTCACAACAATATGTGTAGGGCCTTCACTTCGTAATAGTACAAGTACTTCCCCCTTGTAATAGTGTATTTGTAATAATACAGGTACTTCCCCCTTATAATAGTGTAGGTCCTCAATCTTCTCCCTTGTAATAGTGTAAGTCCTCAATGAAACAAGTCTTCCTTAAAAAAAAAAAAGTAATATTGGTAAGTAGATAGATATAATAACTAACTAACGGAAAAGTATGAATGATGTGTTTCTTTGTGTGATGATTTGCTAGCAATTTAGAGTTATTTACAACTCAAAGGAAATCTGAATATTGAAAAACTTGAAGATGGTTTGCAACTATGACTAAATGTGCAATTAATTTAGTGATGAAAGAATTAACTAGTTGAATAATTGTTAGAAAAAAAATTTAATTTGGCTCAGTGAATTGTAGCCATTAAAGTGCAAATGGATCACTTATCTTGTTATGGGGGCAACAAAAATTGGTGTGAATGGGCTGGGCTTCAGAAAAAGCTACATTGAGCTTATCGAGATGAGGAAATTTATTGGTGCCAAAAATCAAGAATCCAATGGCTCCAGGAAATTGACAAAAATACCAAATTCTTCCATGCCTCCACAATCGATAGGAGGAGGCACAACACCAGTGAGAGTTTGGTAAAGGATGATGATAGTCCATGTAGTAACATCCATGAGGTGAAGGAGGAGATCTTAGGGTTCTTTAACAAGCTTTTTGTGATCTCAAGTCCGAGGCTTCGGCATCAGGACCTGGATGGTATCCCACTATCGATTACAGCAGCCATGAATCATCGGTTAACATGTCCTGTTAAGGAATTTGAAATCAAAAGTGCCCTGTTCAAAATGCATCCCAATAAGGTCCCTAGACCTGATGGTATGACTTATCTTTTCTTCCAATCTTATTAGAATGTGATTCATGTTGATTTGTGTCATGCTGTCAAATTCTTTTTTCAGCACAATAGTATGCTTAGGCAAGTGAATCATACGCTGATTACATTGGTCTCTAAGATTGCAAATCCTATATCTGTTGCTCATTATCGTCCTATTAGTTTATGTAATGTTGTGTACAAGGTCATCTCGAAGATCTTGGTAGAAAGGATAATAGTTCCCCCTGCATGAGTGCATTAGCCCCTTTCAGCGGCGTATCTTCTGGGAAGGCAAATTTTAGATAATGTAGTCGTTGTGCATGAGTGTATTCATACCCTTAATGCTAGGCGTAAAGGAAATCAGGAATGGATGGCTATTAAACTTAATATGGCCAAGGCATATGATAGAGTCGAATGGAGTTTTTTGTGTGAGGCTCTTAGGAGGATGGGATTTTCTAGTACCTTTATAGGCTGCATTTGGTGCTATATTAGTTCCTCAACCTTATCTCTTAATGTTAATGGGGAGAAATGTGGGTATATCCAACTTACATGGGGAATTAGGCAAGGCGATCAGTTGTCTCCCTATCTTTTCTTAGTTGTTTCTGAGGCTTTTTCAAATATGCTTAAGCAAGCAAGCTTGCGGGGGGATTATAGGGGCATGCGGGTTAGCAGACGGGGACCACAAATTACACATTTACTGTTTGCAGATAACTCACTCTTTTATCCAGCTATAGTCGTTTCTCTGGCCAACTAGTCAACTGGGAAAAATCTTCAATTCTCTTCAGCAAGAATATTCCAATGCGACAAAGAGCAAATATTTGTGGAATCCTAGATGGCATTAAGGAGATGACAAATGCAAGGTATCTTGGGCTTCCTATGATTATAGGTAGATCGAAAAAGGAGGTGTTCAATTATGTGGTGGAACGAGTCCAAAGACGAGTACAAGGATGGAAAAATTGGTTCTTTTCTCATGTTGGTAAGGAAGTGCTCCTTAGGGCGGTTATTGATGCTCTTCATACTTATGTGATAGCGTGTTTCAAGATTCCAAAAGGTGTTTGCCAAAATATTGTCAGCCAGACATTCATGATTTTGGTGGGGAGATAAGGGTGACGGTCACTCCAAGATCCATTGGAAGGCTTGGCAGGATCTCACTTGGCCTAAGGAGAAGGGTGGTTTGGGGTTTAAGAATATTCAACTCTTTAATGATGTCCTTTTAGCAAAACAACTTTGGCGGCTTAGTACACAGTCAAATCTTCTGATGAGCAAGGTTATGAAAGCCAAGTTTTTTCCTCATGGTGGTCTCTTACAAGCCTGAGTTAAGCAAAATGTTTCATGGTTATGGAAGTGCTGGATGGGAGCTTGATATATTCTCAAGCAATGAGTTCTTTGCCAGGTGGGAGGATGAAAAATCATTAAAATATGGGAAAGCCCTTAGATTCTTGGTCTACCACATTTCAAACCTGTTGCTTCTGGGATCCATCGAGTTCAGTCAACATGGGTGAGTGAGCTTCTGAATGACAGGGGTGATTGCTGGAATGAAGAGTTAGTGAGGCAGCTTTTCAGTCCGATAGCTGCTGAGGATGTTTTCTCTATTCCTTGGTCTCTGGATACCCAAGAAGACAATCGAGACAAACTTGCGTGGCACTTCACCAACCAAGGTAATTATACGGTAAAGTCAGCCTATCTTAATGCTTTTAAGGAACAGTAGGTGGTGTGTTTTCAGCCAGAGACCAACTCGGCTAGGGGTGTAATGAACATGGTTTGGAAGTGTTTTTGGAAGTTGAACATTAAGGGGAAGTTCAAACATTTTCTATGGCACTATTGGCATGGTATCCTCTCGACCAAAGACCAATTATTGAAAAGAGGTATTCAAGAAGATTCGATTTGCAATATGTGTGGCTATATGCAGGAGAATCTCAAGCATGTCCTTGTTGTATTGTTCTAGGGCGATGCTGGTGTGGAAAATTGCTAAGGTAAGGTGCCCGCTTTTGATGGATTCAAGTTTTAAACAATGGTGGCTTCAGATATGCAGTGGGTGAAAGGATAATCAGTGGCGAGACAGAGTTGGGTTAATTGTTCATATTTTATGGATGCTCTAGAAGACTAGGAATCTTTGGATCTTTCAAAATGAATAGAGAGAAGCAAAGGAGGTCGTGGATCTAGCATTGGCAAAATGGCTTGAATTCCAGGATGTTGGTAAGGTGCGAAGCTACTCTGATGAACGCGAGTGACTAGTGGCCAGTGGTAATTCACTCGCTAGTTCATTCTATTTTTGTACTTGGATAAGGTTGTTAATATTGTATTATTTTGCGCCTAATTGGTTGGCTAATAAGCCATAGGCTGTTCAGTGTATAGAATGCCCATGTTTTGGGTGTCCTATACTGTCACACTTAGTCTTATTATGAGAGCTAAGGTCTTCATAGCCAGTGGGCTATCATGTATATGTGTCACTTTTGTATGTATATATTATGATCGTTTTTTGGGGAAAAAAATAATATGATTTCAAAATATATCTTTTACAAATAAATACACACACACATATGTGCATATATGTAGTATGTTAACGTACTCACTCTCCAAATATAAGGTGACTCAATTAACTTAATAGATTTGTTTTTCCTTACTACTCCCTTATTATTATTTTTATAGATGAAAGTAATAAAATTTGTGAATCTAGTGACATCTATCAGTAGTGGATACTGGTTTTAAGTAGTTAAAATAAAATGTTAATTTGGAATATTTCATGTTATATTTTTATGTTGACTTGATAAGGCTCAAATTGTGTATATTATTGTTCATAATTCCCCCAATTTTAGGTTGATTCTAGGTTGGAATTGATTGATTTGATTATAATTCTTGTTTTAGATGTTGAAAGTGGAAATTTGGAGAAATATGGGATAATGAGCAATGTTTTTGTGAAAAATGCGAACAGAAGACTTCATTCTGCTAGGCGTGGGCATGTTCAGTGAATCAAAATCTTAACCAAAACACTTCCTGGTACATGATGTGGGTGCGCCTAACTAATTGATAAGTTAGACAAATTTTCATCAAAAGAGGAAAACTTATGGGTGATTAATTGCAAAAAGGAAAGAAAGTTGATTGCGGCAAATTTTTAGAAAATAAGACTTTTATTTTAGTTAAGAATATTTTCTATTTTGTTTATCTTTCCTTTTTAGAATAGAATTTGGTTTTTAGGAATCTTTTTTGAATTGGTACTATTATCATATTTTAAGAGTTATCTTTTCTTATAAAAAGAAACCCTAGAGGTGCCAAAAACAATTAAGCAATGCCTCCATCATCTTCATCACATGTTTATCTTCTTCTTCCACTTTAAGGTTAGCAATCTCTCAAAAAATTTAAGAAGTCATGTGCGCTACTATAAATGGCTAAACACTATTTTTATTATTCAAGGGAAATATTGATTTTAATTGCCATCACTATGAGATTTTGTGCTTAAAATATATTTCTTACTTTTAATTCAAGTACTTGTTAATTCTTGATTTATTTTCTATGAATAATTGATGTTTGTTAATCTGAAAAATTAATTCATCATCTTTTATTCTATTGCTAGCCATGAGTTTAGTAATTCGTAATTGTCATGAATGAGTGGTACAAGTAGCAATTATGTTAATTATATTTATAACTTGAAATATGCATGCTTAGCCTAAGGGAATCAATGAGACAAGATTAATTACTTGTAGTTATCTCGATTATTTCATCTTGGTATTATTTTTTTCATAGATCTTAATGCTATTATTAATTCGATATGAAATGCTATTGTGCCTAATCAATTAATGATAAGTTTTGATTTGGGTACTGAGTTCAGTCAATTACTTTAGGAAAAGAGAAGATTTATTATGGCTATCCTAATAAGTCTTCAAGTTAAATATTTAAATTTGCAAGATAATTATTTGTAACCTATGATCAGCGATACAATTGAATAAAATCATACATTTGATCAAAAGCTCGGTAAACATAATTTTCTTCTCTATTTTTCTATTCAGTTATTTATTTTAATATTTGTTAAAATTTAGTTAAATAGTCACTTAATCCAATTCTCCCTCACTCTCCCCCCAACCCCCCTTCCCCGGTTTTTATTTTTAAGAGACAACCCCCAAAATAGTCTCTCACATATTGACCAATGATCTTTTTAGTCCATTACTTTTAAAACGGGAACAAATGGTCCTTTCACGTGTTATGAATGTACCATTTTGGCCCTCCGTCACTATTCCATTTGTTTTTCTATCAGAATAGTGATAGAATAATGACAGATGAACAAAATGGTACATTCATGAAATGTGAGGGATCATTTGTTCCCGTTTTAAAAATGAGGGACTAAAAGGATTATTGACCAATATGTGAATGGCCATTTTGAGGGTTATCTTTATTTTTAATTGCTCCAAAATTTAGAAACTACACTTTTGATTCCCTTGGAATTCGATGTGGTCCACTATCACTGCAAAATCAATTTGTAGTCACTAGAGATTAGTGATTAATTTTGCGAGTTTCAATAAACTCATCATGACTCTAAATTTATGTTAAGGAATTCATTTATGAAAATATTGTATGTTTAAAATTTTGATTAATGTTAGTATTAGTATTTAAATTAGTATTTTATGAATTTCAAATATGATACTCTTTTTGAAATATATGTGCTTTTAAGGATTAGAATGCTCATAGTACAAAAGATTTCATGTTTTTTAGATTTTATCGTAGAGATATCACCATGTAATGCTTAAATTTTTAGGTGTAACTTGATGTGGTATCAGAGACTAAGTTATGATTTTCTTAATATATGTTAGGATATGAATTTAGGATATTAATTGATTATATTCTTATGGGAATTATTATCTGAACAATATCAGACTGTCTACTTTGAGTATTCAAAAACATTTTTCTAAATTTAGAAGCCATGTTTACAAACACATATTCTAAATTTATCTTTTATACTGATTAAGGTTTAGATTGGGAACACTGGGAGCATGCTACCTGGAACGCCACACTCTCAGGGCTTACCAATAGACTTGCGCACTCACCAAATCACTTACCAAGCCAATCTTTAACTTAACCAAATATAAAATATGAACCTATGTGATCATGAACAAGTATGCATGACTTATGCAAATGCCAATGAAAACTTATATAAGACAAATGGCTCTGATACCAAAAAGAATAATTATATTTATTTACTGAGGCATTATAGGATATCCCTACAATTAGCTTAATGCTACTTTAATATCATTTGTTATTTGAGACTAAAGTAGCTTAATGCTACTTTAATTCTCAGAATTAGTCAATGATAAATAATTATATTCAAAAGTAGTAATAGCATCATAGGATAGTCTCCTGGTTTCAGCTACTAAACATGGGAATGCGAATAAGTTTTTATTTGATATTAGTTAAATTTATGGACTTTTGAAAAGATTAACTAAAAATGGAGATTAAAAAACTAAAGTCCATAGTAAAGTTGATGACTAAAAAATATAATTAACACGATAGTAAAGAAAATATTAATGTGTTGATCTTTTTACTACTGTACTTGATCTTTAGGACAAGTTTTATTATGTTTCTTTTCTACTTCCTAAAATGTATGATAATGAAAAGGGTAGAAAAGACTGAATTTACTAGATGTTTAATGATATAATAGGCTATATTCTCATTCTATCCATCTCTTCTACAATTGGTGGGCATATCTCGGTCCTACAGAAGATATTTATCCCCTGGAGACTCAAATGGCATACAAATTATTCCTTAGGAAAATAGAAAGTAGAATTCAAGATTACATGCAACACATTCAATTCCATGTTATGTTCAAAGTTTCGTGGATATTTTGCTGGAGTTACAAACTTCAACAATTTTCATCACAAACCTCTACTAATGTTCTAGGTACGAGAATTCAAAATTAAGTGGTGGGCTCAAGTATCAATAACTTAAGAAATGATGGCCTCACAGTTTGCAGGGTCACAGACTGTCCCACAGACAGGACAAAAAATTCAATCGCCAACAACTCTATCAGAGAAGGTGCATGGACCACAATTGGCGGTACCACACACACCTGTAAAGGAGAAAGAGACAATTCAAAAAGTTGAGAATATTATGGGTAAAAATTGAATAGATATATACAAAGAGTTTTGAAGAATCTCTTTTTAAAATGGATAAAGTATTTAAGAGAGAAAAATGAGTCAAAGATAACCACATTCAATATTTTGAATTTGTGGAAAGAAAATAGTTCTCAATTTCCTTTATTATTTTTGATGGCTCATGATATTTAGGTTATGTAGTATCTATAATTGCTTCTGAATTCATATTTAGCATTGGAGGTCTTATTTTTTTATTTATTTATAACTCATAAAATGTGAAAGCTTTGATATACACTCAAAATCAGTTGTGCACATCTTATTCCCTTAAATTAAAAACTAGATGATTTACACAAGTTCAAAGATCATAAAGTATTTCTTTCATATTTAAATTTTTCTTATTTTTTTCAACTTAATGGTAATTATTTCATTATTAATACTTTTTTTTTAATATTCACTGCTAGAGTTGGAGAAATCAATAAATGGATCCACAATTGATCAGCATCAAGTCATTAGTAATGACAATCTATTAGCCAACAATAACATACTAGTCTTGCAAATTAGTTGATAGAGTCAAGTTTTCTACTTTGAATTTGTTATTCATAAGAAGATAAAGAAATTAGTTTTAGTGTCTCTAAATTTGTTAGGGAATGATTGGGATAAGTTTGCCTTTGAATCTTTGAATTTCTCAAATTCCAAATTAATTTGAGTGATGGTTTTATAATGTTTCATAAGTTGGGTTTGGATATATATATATATATATATATATATATATGTATGTATGTATATATAAGTTGATGCTTGGACTGATCTAAGACATTATTATTATTATTAGTGACTTTAAATGTGTTGGAGAAGGATTATGAGTTGTCTGCTTTTGATTTTCTAAAATTTTCAATGGACTAGCATTTTACTTGTGTATTGAATAGGAAATATATGTAAATTGTCTAATTGATAGTTTTAAAGAAATTGTAATAATTGGATTATATATATATATATATATATATATATATATATATATGTATGTATGTATGTATGTATGTATGTATCAATTTATAGATAATTCAATAAATGAGATTTACTGTGCGCTAAAGTTTTAAGGGGGAAAAAAATACAATGCTTCTTTTGAAAAGAACAATGTGTTGTAGAATATTGCATCACAAGTATATAATAGAACAAAATAGAGAGAAAGTATATAATAGCGAAAGTCGAAAGACACCAAAGATAGTAGGAAAATTAGAGGAAAAATTCTTATTTCACTTTTCTTCACCACCATTTACCACACCTTTACCACACCTTTCACCACACTTTTCACCACACTACCTAATGACCAAACTATGCTCCTATTTATAGGAGAACAATGATACACCTATCAATGTACGTATTTGGATAAATATATACATGAGATAGGGATAAATATTTATATTAGATA
Source organism: Gynochthodes officinalis (assembly GCA_020080225.1). Classification (NCBI taxonomy): domain Eukaryota; kingdom Viridiplantae; phylum Streptophyta; class Magnoliopsida; order Gentianales; family Rubiaceae; genus Gynochthodes; species Gynochthodes officinalis. The sequence continues at coordinate 30,451,244 of CM034615.1, read as the reverse complement.
GTGATAAGTACCTACACTAGATAGAGATAAGTACTTACATTAGATAGAGATAAGTATATTCATTAAATAGGATGAATATACATTGGATAGGGATATGAACAAATATTAGATATGGATGAATATAATGAATATCCATTCACGTATTTCATAACACTCCCCCTTGAATATTCATTATATTCATTATTTGATGAATGTGCATGATACTGTCTCGTTAAAAATCTTAAGCCGGAAAAACCTTGTGGGAAAAAAAACCGGACAAAAGAATCTTATAATATCCCCCTTTTATGCCATTAGTTACCTCGTTAAAAACTTTAAGTCACAAAAACCTATGGGAAAATACCGATTAGAAGGGAAAAAGAGTGCAATGCATAGTTCATAATATCTCCCTCTCAATTGAACTATATAGCCACTGCTGGGGCTAGTCAATATAGCAAACAAACATCTTCATTTTTCTCGAAATTTCCCATTTGCACTTATGTTAACAACTTTAGGTGTCAAGTATCATAAAATTTGCATATTAGTTATGAGATCAAATAAAATAATAAATGTCATATAAGGTTCATAAGCATTTTATTACATAACCAAATTAGAGAAATAATAAAAGTAATACATTTAAAGGAAATCAACTAGAAAGAAATTATTCGGAACATGATGAAAACCTAAGAAGGGCCGAGACATCCATCCAACCAAATTCACCTACAACTCCACAACAAGATCCATTACAAGGTATTGGAGGACCAATGACTAGGTCGAGAGGTAAGAGAATGCAAGCTGCTCTGGTAACACTAATAAATGAGTTATTGGAAGCTCAAGTGGCAGCTAAGATGGCTGAATTTCAGACACAAATTATCACTCTACTTAGCATTAAAAATGAGGGATCAAATGCCAAGTCCAACTTGGAGTGAAGTGGCCGAAAATAGGCAATGGTATAGAGTTGAAATTCTGCTCAAAATCAAGTTTAGAAGTTACCAAATCCATAGCCATGAAGAGTTGGAGAAAACTTCCAAATTGGAGTAAAGAAGCTGAATAGGAAATTCTGCTCAAGCAGAATTCAGCCAACACACTTGATTAGTTTTAGGCAACTACTTGCTGTTTTATTTCCTTTTTCTTAGAGTAGTTATTCTTTTTAGTAATTAGTTCTTTAGTTAGTTTCCTAAAAAGCTAATCCAACTAGGGAATGGCTTTCTTAATTCTTACAACTTGTAAACTATAAATAGAGGCATTTAGCCACAATGAAAGACAGAATTTTTGACAATACAAACTTGAGAGCTTTGTAGCTTTTCTTTGAGTTCTAGTTTAGAACTTGCTTTGTGTATTTGAGGATAGCCTCTTAGGTTCATGTTTAAGCTATCTTGTTGAGTTTCTTTCCCTTAACAATTTGAGTGTGCTTCTTGGTTCCAAGGATAGTCAAAGTTCACATCTTGGGTCTTTGATAATTCCTTTGGTTGTCAAGTGGACAAAAGCAAGATCCTTCTTCACAAGTTGGAGTTGGTGTCTTGCTAAAGGAAGACTTAGTTCAGTCTAGAGGACGATACTAGGACCAACACTCTGATATAGGTTCGGTTTCTTATCCTTTGGTGTAAGAATTCGTATCAGAACATCTCATCTAATGCTTGATTAAAGCAATCAGAGGTCCTCAAAGAAATCAGAGATATCCAAGGATGCATTTGATACTTCAGGAACACCGGCATCCCACCAACAGATATATTGCTAGTCTCAACATTGGCTATGGCAATAGGATTAATTTCAATAGCATGAGATTCATCACACTTGACCTTATTTTTTAAAGATGCCTGGTATAGATCAACAAAGTGCTTTGACATACGACAAGTATGTGACCAGTGCCCGCTATGCCGCAACGATGGCAATTATTTTTATTAGTCACCTTCTTTGGCTTCTTATCTTTGTCATGATTTGAGCCAAAATTAGATTTCCTAGGGTGGTTAAATTTTCATGCTCTTGCCTGCGCTTATTACCTTTAGTATTTTTCCCAGAGTTAGCATGTGCTTCAGGCAATGCTTTTGACCCAGTAGGTCTGAGATTATGATTTTTGAGGAGCAATTCATTAGTTTGCTCAGCAGTGAGGAGCACATAAATCAATTCTGAATATGTGTCAAATTGACGCTGCTGGTATTGCTGTTGCAATACAATATTCGAAGCATAGAAGGTAGAGAAAGTTTTCTCTAACAGTTCTGTATCATGATTTCCACTCACTTCTAGGATGTGGAATTTGGGCTTTTCAATGTTTGCCATAATTCTTGCAAACAAGATGAATCCTTAAATTAATTAGAAGGATTTCAAAAATATTCATTGCTATTTCAGGAGCAAAAGGATAAATTGATTCCACAATCAAGAAAAAGAAAAAATGAAGAATTGATAGAAGAAAATGGAGAATAAATGGAGTATGATCAAGAAAATCAAGAGAACTCCTACATTGCAAATATAACTTTCTCAATTGGTAGATCTTCGTGCTGATAACGTGTTGTAGAATATTACGTCACAGGTATATAATAAAATAGAATGAAGAGAAAGTATATAATAGAGAAAGTAGAAAAACACTAGATATAGTAGGGAAATTAGAAGAGAAATTCTTATTTCACTTTTCTTCACCACCCTTTACCACACCTTTACCACACTTTTCACCACATTACCTAATGACCAAACTATACTTCTATTTATAAGAGAACAATGATGCACCTATCAATGTACGTATTTGGATAAATACAGACATGAGATAGGAATAAATATTTACATTAAATAGTGATAAGTACCTACACTAGATAGAGATAAGTACTTACATTAGATAGAGATAAGTATATTCATTAGAGAAGATTAATATACATTGGATAGGGATATGAACAAATATTAGATAGGGATGAATATAATGAATATCCATTCATGTATTTTATAACACAAGTCATATGTGAAAAATTTTTGCTAAAAAATTTGTTTAAAAAAATGAATATATCAATTAATCTACCAATTAAAAAAGTTCAAATATTTAATAAAGAAATAAATAGAAAATCCTAAAATTTAGTATTTTTCAATTAAACTAATAGGATAAAAGCATTTAAATGAGAGAAGAAAAAGAACATGTGAATGAAAAATAGACCAAGTCTAATTTTAACATCACAACTAAATCCTTCTTAGATAAATTCCATTTTTATTTGAGGGAAAGAAAAAAGAAGAAGGTCATAACCATGAAAAAAAATAATTTAGTAAATTGAAAATTCAATTATATGTGCTTGGATACTTTGGTCGAGTTGATGTCAACCTTTCTAGTGATGATAAATGGGAAACAAATGAAGAGTAGAGTAGCAAGTTTTTTTAAAAAGTGAACAAAAGATAAAACAAAGGAAAGTATAAGATGAAGAGTGATCCAAATTGCTTGAAATTTAAGAGAGAGTAAATGAAAAGAAAAAAAAAATGAAGATTAAGCTTTTGTTTGGCTCCTAAGATCGATCATATACCATTTACAAGAAATATTTGAATTGAAAATTTTAAAATAAGATAAATATTACAATTGAATTTGATTTTGAATGAAATAGGATGAGAAAAAAAATTATAAAAGCACAATATATAAGTCACTCCAATACAAAATATAATTTAATATCAAACATAATAATGGTAAACATAGTACAGTATTAGTAAATTTGTTTATGTGGCAAAATTCCATAAAGGTTAAGGTAAGTTGAGGGAAATAAATTGTTACACAACCTGTGGTATATTTTTATAAACAAATAGAATAAAATAAAGATAATTTTAAATATCTTTACAACCTTTGGCATATTTTTGCAACCTATGATAATTCGTATTCACAACCTGTGGTATATTTTTATTGATTTGATTTTAAAATTAGAAAAAGATAGAATAAATAGAGGTATAATTTTGCCCCACTTAAAATTGAATAAGAATAGAATTTATGAATATAACAGATGGCAAAGTTACAGATTATTTAATTATACACATGGCACAAAAATAGCTAATGTTGGTATGAGGGCATTATTTTTTATATATAAAATGGATTGAAGTCAAAACTTTAATAAATATAAGTTGGGTTTGGAATCTGGAGTAAATGATTTTGTTTTTGATGCCTAGGTTATTGAAGCAATTTTCTTATTTGATTGGGTTTATGGGTTAGATTTGGAGACTTTTATAATTTCAAACTTGGATTTGGATTTTGAAGTGTTTGAAATTTTATTTTAATGTGCATGATGCGGTGTTTTATATTTCTAGTGAGCTGTTTAATTTTGAAGGCTTGAGTATTTTTTTAATGTCGTACCAAACTATGAAAATATTTGGACTTTTTTTATGGACTTTGGTTCAAAGAACAAAATGGCCTAACTTGATCTAAAATTCGATTGAACCAAAACAATTGACTAATTAACCAAACTGATTAAACCAAAAAACCAAAAGTATAATGATTTGGTGGTCGATTTTCATTCTAAAACTTCAAAAACTAATTAAATAGAACCACAAAAACCAAAATAGGCTATGTTTGGATTGTGATTTATTTGAAAATTTTTGTATTGGAATGTGCAAAATTTTAGTGAGAATTTTTTGTATGAAAAAGTATTTTAAAGGGAGAATAAAATTTATATTGGAGGGAAAAAAAATTTAAATTATGTGAGGAGAATTTGAAAGGGAAATTTTAAATTTTAAATAAAAATGTGTTTGAATATTTTACTTATTTTTTGAGAAAAAAAAATTAACTTTTTGTAAACAAGTAACAATAAAACTAATGCATAGTCCTACTTGTGCTTGTGCTTACATCTATGCTTGCAACTATTCTTGCACTTACACTTGCAAATGATTCCTTTTTTTATGCCATCGAAGATAACATCTACTTTTACTATGATAATTGAGATAATGAAGTGTTATTAGCAATTGATAGGTCAACAACAAATTATTCAGAGTCAACAATAATTTATGCATGATTAGCAAATGTTTTTAAAGCTAAACCAAACTAGATAATTCGACTAAGAAGAGTCATGATTCTGGTTTGGTTTTGTATAAATATAGTCAAAACTCAATCAAACTGGGGTTAATTAGAATTAGACCCGGCAAAAAATAATGTCAAATTTTAAAAGTTATAGTTTAATTCTAAATTTTTATAGAACTCATTATTTATTACTTTTATGTGAATATTTTTTTTTCCAAAGATCGATAATCGTATTAACTTTTGAAAGTTAACCTGTACAATTAATGTCCTCATATAATTGAACTTTTTTTAGCTCTAAGTATGGCTAAAACTAACTGATCATAAAGTCACCATAGCATCCTTCCTCCCACAAAAAACAAAACAGGTCAAAATAACAAAACAGTCACTATAGCTCCCTCACTGTCATGTTCCACCTTCTATACACCAGCTCCCACTAATTACAAGTTAGCCATTGATCTATCACATGATCTTCGCTAACTCCTATTTGCTTCATAGAACTCTAACTAAGCATTCCTCGTCATCCCTACTATTTCCTCCGACTCCCACCATTCTCTCTGAAAAACCCAACCATTCTAACCCTTCTATAGCATCCACATAATGTAGGCTGTAAATTGTGCTCTTGCTTTTCAATTATTCTCGCCTTGCCTAGAACACAAATTTTACCACCACTACTGAAATGTATCCTATTGTCTCCCAGGCTTAGTCCAACCTAGTCGAGCCAAATTCCAAACCAACTTGGCACGAGAATAATTGAATATCATATGCTCCAATGTCTGCTCCTCTTCGCCACACAATGGACACAATGGCTCCACCTGCACTTTCTTTTGGTATAGCTTAGCATTTAGTGACAAAATATTGTGATAGCATCTCCATACAAAATGCTTGACCTTAGCTGTCACCTTTAGCTTCCAAGTAGCCATCCATATATGGTGCCTTCGCTCTCTCCCACTACTATATTCAGGTTGTTGTTCTGCATGTTGTCTCTCCTGCAGCAATTGATGATAAGCTGACCGTACTGAATACTCCTGATCATGAGTACCTGCCTTTGTACCTTGAATTAGCCTCCTAACCCCCATCCAACCCTTCCACAGCCAAGACGCATTTTTCTACTCTACTGCTAACAACAACTAATCATTGGGAAATAATTGGCTTTCATGACTCTGCTCATCAATAAATCCGGTTGAGATATAACACACAAGACTTGTTTAGTAAGCAAAGCATTACTGAACAGTTGAAGATTCTGAAAACCCAACCCTCCCTCCTTCTTTGCCTTACTAAACTCTTGCCACATTTTCCAATCGATCTTCTGTCCACATCTTTTCGTACACCTCACCAAAAATTCGCCATAAGACGACAAATTTCCCTACACACTCTGACCGGAATCTTAAAACACCCCATCACATACGTTGGCAAAGCATTCACCACCGATTTGATAAAAATCTCTTTGCCTGCCAAGCTCAAAATTGAGTCTTCCAATTCTGAATTCGTTGCTACACTTTCTGAATGATAAAGTTAAAAACCTCATTTTTCGACTGTCTAGTCCTCGTAAAAAGCCCCGATAGCGAGCATTCGATTGTTCCTTCACCCCCCAACATTTAACAAATCTCACTCATTGCCGCCCGGGAAATATTATGACTAAATAATACTGAAGACTTATCCAAATTAATTGCTTGGCCCAAACCCTCACTATACTGATGGAGAATACCCTGCAAAACCTATGCTTGATGTACATTTGCCTCACAAAATAACAAAGAATCATCAGTGAAGAACAAATGTGTCATGATAGGCCCATTCCTATTAGCTCTCAGCCCCTTATACTCCTCACGGCCACTAGCTCTTGTAATAAGATGAGATAAAGCCTCCGCAGTGATAAGAAACAAACACAGTGAAAGAGGATTCCTTTGCCGAATACCTCGAGTTGGTTGAATATACCCACATGGATCACCATTAATATTAATGGACAAAGTACTAGTACACATGCGTTGCCTAATCCACATAATCACTCCCCACGCAAACCCCATTTTCCTCATGACTTGCTCTAAAAACCTTCACTCCACCCAATCATAAGCTTTAGCCATATCTATTTTCAAAGCCATATTCCCTGTCATTCCTTTCCTCATTGAATTCAAAGTATGCACCCCCCCTCATGAGCTATAACCACATTATTAAGAATTTGACGTCCAGGAATAAAAGCTGATTGATTCTGACTAATACACTTATGGAGGCACAGCTTAATTCGTTTAGCGAAGATTTTAGAAACAATCTTATAAACCACATTACACAAGCTAATTGGTCTATATTGTGATATAGACACAGGTGACTAAACCTTAGGTATCAATGTAATCAAAGTATGATTGAGTTTCCTAAACAATTTTTTACTATGAAAAAACTCCTTCATAGCATTGATAATATCCAATTTAACCTCACTCCAATAAGTTTGAAAAAATAAATGAGTCATATCATCAGGCCCGGGAGATTTATGAGGATTTATTTGGAACAAAGCCGCTTTAATTTCATCTTCCTCCACAGGTCTCATCAGAGTTCTATTCATTGCCTGAGTGATAGTTTGAGGTAACCCTTCAAGCAAAATCGGAGACAGAACCGGGTGAGTAGAAGCATATAGCTTATCATAATATCCCATAATTTCCTCTTTTATCTCCCCTTTAGTGACACACACCTTTCCATCCTCGTTATTAATCGTTCAATATGATTCCTCTTCCTCCTCTGAATGGTCGATGCATGGAAAAATTTGGAATTGCTATCTCCCTCTTTCAGCCATTGATTCCTTGACTTCTACTGCCAATATCTCTCTTATTCCTTATACTCATGACGGAGTTGAGTCTTAAGTGCATTCCAAATTGTCCAATCTCGACCACCACCAGCCCCACTCATAGACTCCATTTAAGCTTGAAGAGCTTTGATTCTTCTAGCAGAATTATTCCCTAAATTGAAGCTCCACTTCAATAACTCTAACCGGCATTCGACAATCTTAGAGCTTAACACATATTGTCTCATCCCCCACTATTCTCTATTCAATGCCGCCACCACTGTTTGTTGGAGATCCGATTTTTTAATCCATTTGATATCAAATACAAATCGGCTAAGAAACCGCTGCTGCTTAGGATCCATCTCCAAAAGAAGGAATGAATAATCGGAAGCTTGCTTAGCACAATGAAATACCCTAGTATTTGGAAATCTCAATATTCACATTGATGAGCCAAAGAATCTATCCAACCGTTCTTCCACAAAACCCTCTCTAACTCTATTATTACTCCAAGTAAATGGATTGCCGACATGCCCAAGATCCACCATCCCTAGTCTTCATACAAAGTTGTTAAAAGAATCACAACTGTGGTCCATTCTAAGCCTTCCCCCCTCTTCTTATGTGGAGACACTATGTCATTAAAATCCCCTCCCCCCATAACCCACCAATTTCCCCAATTTTTTTCTCATTTTCCAAATAACTCCACTGAAGTTCCCTCATCACAGAATCGGTACTTGCATAAACAAAAACAGCCCACCACATCCTCGAATCATCCTCAAGTTTATATTGTAACTGTACACAAAAGGAATTAGTAACGACATTCATAACCACAACCTGAGACACCCAATATATTAACAACCCCTCAGCCTCAACATGCCACCACTTATCTTCAAACCTCAATTGCCTAACAACCTTTTTAACAAAAACAGATTTTTGTTTAATTTCAGAAAAAAAAAGTACCTTTGGATGTTAGGATATGATAGACTCCCTCAATTGGGAAATTGTGAAGATTGTACCCAAGTTTCGACAATTCCACATCCCAATCTTCATTGAGTTGCTTGGGACTGATGAGGGCTGGTCCCTTTCACCCTATAACCCTGCATCAAAACTTGGTGCTGCTCTTCTTGTTTGTGTTTTTTCACAGCTTGATCCTCATAATAGCAATCCCGATTCTCACCAGTTCTAACACCCCCAGAAGACAACTCCTAAAGTCCTTTAAGTGCAGAAAACAATCTTCTCCCAACCCTCCTTTATTTACTAACTCTTTGCCCCTTTCGCACTTCATTCCCATTAGCAAAACTTACATCATTATCTTCCGTCAGAGATTCAGTAGCAGTAGTGATAGAACCCTGGCCACCATTCAGGTCCCAAAATCCAGCGTCAACCACAACATGCTCCTCACACGAAAGAACTGAAGTTGAGGGAAGAACTGCAACAAGAGCAGCATTCAGATGAGCAGTATTCAGGCCGTCATCTGATTCAGCAGCCATAACATGAAGGCTCAGTTGCACAACTGCATCAACAGCCTTCATACATTCAGAATCCCCAGTAGATAAAAAACCTGAACCAGAAACTGGAATCACAGCTGGAATCGAGTCAGGAATAAGCTCCAACTCCACACTCACAGTCGGCAAAACTTGAGCACCAGTCGGCAGTTGCCTAATTTCATGTGGAAGTAAAGGTCGCGACGTCTACCTTGTTTCCTGTATCACTTCCACCGCAGGAAACAAGGGAGAACTGAAAGCAATAGAGGGAAAGAAACTGCCAGTTTCAGAGAACAACAATGGAGCAACCAAACGAGTGTTTTTAACACCCAATTTGCCAACCCTTTTCTATCCAAACAAACTATCTTCAGCCCAAAGCCAAGAGCCAAATTGTCCCTCCCGAAGTTAATGTCTCCTTTTATCCGCACTTCTGCGGCCACACCACTTCTCCCTATGCCCAATTCTCCCACAATACAAACAAAAAGTTGGTAAAAACTCATACTGGAACATCACCTACCTAGATTGATGTTGGAGACGCACCATGGTACCACGCAACAGTGGAAGCTCCAAGTCGATAGTGATTAAAGCTCGCAGATGACGACTATGGTGACCACCATCTTCAGGAAGCATGCTTCATGAACCGCTGGGAAAACACTAGCAATCTGAAACCCCGCTGTAGAAGTAATCCAATGCTGAGGCAAATTCCAAAACTGGACCTAAACATCTTGGCAGTAGAACTCGACATCATGGCTCTGAACATTCTCCTCACACTCACGTAACACTAAAAACTGATTCTCAAAGGTCCAACTGGGACCAGCAAATACCCTACACCGATCCTCCTTTGAGTGAAACACAAATTGGAAAAAATTAGAAACCAACTCCCTAAACAGAAAAGGTTTGTGAATTGGCCACACCGCCTGAAAAGTGTGTTTCAATCCCACAAAATTAACCTGCTTGTCACCAAAAACCCGCCCCAGTAAACTCCTTTTCCCCTTCTCCTTATTATCCCTAAGATGATCCACCCCCAGCTGAACCACAACCTCTTCCGTAGAAGAAAGCTGAAGGTTCTTCATCAAAGCATCCAGCTCCCTGTCGTAACTGAAGGAGCTGCCCGAAGTCATCACCATAGCCCTAACCAGTAATTGAGACACTAGCTAATCTACTCCTCTACCCAACGGGCAAGAAACCTTCCCTCTTAAGCAAGAGACTCCAAGTCAGGCGGTCAATACACAAGGAATATGGAAATCGCCCACACTGAACTTAAAATCGCCTAAGGATTTTAAGACCTCATTGACTTGCATACATTATTTGGTGCCGAAAGCTGGCTTATTCAATCGTTATGTGAATATTTTGAATTGTTTACTTATGAAGTTTTTAATTTTTGAAAATTAAATATCTTAAATATTTATATAAGATAATTCTAATTATTTTAATACATTCTTTACTTAAAATATTATTTTATATTATTTTTCACAAAATTATTTAACTACACATTTAAAATTTCATACCAATTATACTAATTTAAATTTAATTACAACAAAAAATCTAAATAATTCATTATTAGTATATTTGTATATCAGTATTAATATTTTTATAATTAATTTATATTTATCACATTATAATGATATCATTCAACTTTTTCACCATTGTTTTGACCTATTGATCCCTATCCCATTGATTTCACCTTTTTGCATAGTGATTCGACCAGACAATATTGGGGTTAACAATGACTTCAATAGGAAAAGAAAAGCCACCTATGACAAAAGAATTGGGTCCAACAACATATTTTTACTATTTAAGGAAAAATTATATATGAAATTTTGATGGTACCTCAGTCCTAAGGTGCGGAGAAGTGACTCGACAAATTAGGGACAAACTTTAATGTTTATAATGTTCTAGAAAATGTAAATATTATATTAGGAAAATTTACAAATATGACACCTTTGACCATTGACTTTACAAAAATAACACCCTCCCTTTTTTCTTTTGTGTTATAGCACTTTCATCCACAAAATTACTTCAACACCCCTCTGTTGTACGCGGGCGGGAAACCAAAAGATATTGTTAAAAAACTGTTCTTCTTCCATAATCAATTCTTCAAACCGTTCTTCTTACAATCCATTATCAATTCTTTGAAGCTAAACCGTGCTAGTTGGTATTTTTCAAACCGTTTTCTCTTTCATTTTCTTCTAAAACATTCGTTGTATTCCGCCTCAAACATTTTGAAAAACCAGAGTGTTAACCATTCCAAACACATTCAATGGCACACACAAAGGGAGGACGACCATCTTTCGTCGTTAAGAAGACAACTGCGACGGAGAAAAAGGAAGTACAACATCATGCGGTAAGTATCAGTAAATTTTGTGCTTAAATTGATAATTTTATTCTTCCTACATAGTGTGTGTTGATATTGTGTGTATGTATTTGAAATGGGTTGTCTGAATGTGCTCGAAAAATTGGTCTGGCGGGAGTTGATAATAAATCGAGCGTAGCTCGACCTCTTAAAAAGTCGAGCTTGAAGTCGATTTTTTAGTCGAGTTACCGATTCTTCAACGGTCCAGTTTATTATTTTTTAAAAAAACTTTATGTTTTGGTCGAGCAAATAATCAAGTCAAGGGTTGAGCCAGCTTATTAAATTTTTATTTTCAGAACTTTATGTTTTTAGTCAAGCTAGTAGTCGGGTAAATAGTCGAGCATGAAACAGAAATTTTGTTTTTCGAAACTCTTATGTTTTTGGTCAAGTTAGTAGTCGGGTACATAGTCAAGTCAGTTTATTAATTTATTGTTTTTACACCCAACTTTATGTTTTTTGTCGAGCTATTAGTCGGGTAAATGATTGAGCATGAAATTGAATTTGCTGTTTCAGATGTTTTATGTTTTTTTGTTAAACTATTAGTCGGGTAAAGGGCCGAGCCAGCATATTACATTTTGGTATTCACATCAAAATTTATGTTTTTGGTCGAGCTATTAGTCAGGTAAATGGTCGAGAATGAAACAAAATTTTTTGTTTCAAAACTTTTATGTTTTTGGTTGAGCTAATAGTCGGGTAAATAGTCGAGCCAGCTTATTAATTTTTTGTTTTCATATCCAACCTTGTGTTTTTTGTTGCGCTATTAGTCGGGTAAAGAGTTGAGCATGAAATAGAATTTTTCGTTTTTAGAACTTTTATGTGTTTTTCCAAGCTATTAGTCCAGTAAAGGGTCTACCAGTTCTAATTTGCTTTTATTTTGCAAATTTTGTTAATTAGGACCTTCTGAAGGAGCAAATGGTGGTTCAGTGTGATTTCTTCAATGCCAAGGTTTCGCAGTATTGCTATTATGATACTAATATGCAGAGAATAAGGCTTAAACTAATCGAATCGCAAAAGTACTTAGAAATGAGAGTAGCCTTGCTGGAATTGCGCTGAACCATGAGCATACGTTTTAGTGCAAACAGATGATCCACAGCGTCCTATTGAGGCAACTTAAGATAGACGAGGAGTCCCAAAAGGACAGAAGCCTACTCTTTAATTTCGCTGGGAAGAAGTTAAATTTAAGCGAAGGGAGTTCGCACTTATCACTGGTTTGAAGATGGGCGACTTTACTCGTGAATACACCAAATTCCAGGCACCCGATGGCCCAAGTTTAATTAGCAAGTATCTAACTAGAGAAGGTAGCCATAATGAAACAACATACGCTGATGTTTTCAAAGCTTACGATCAAATAAACGCAAGCTATTCGGACAAGGTTGTTGTGTCATTTACCTTACTATTGCTATACACATCCGTCATTGGGGAGCAAAAGCGGAACCACATAGATGACAAGGTGGTCCATTTGGCCTGTAATTGGCGAAAGTTTGATGAAATCCCGTGGGGCGAAGAGTCTTTTCGTGTGACTGTGGATAGTACTAGAAAGGCTATGGCCAACGCCTTGAAGCAGTCTAGGGATCTCGATAACAGGACATACACCATTGGTGGATTCCCAGTTGCGCTAGGGTAAGAAATTAAAAGTAATAACCTGTTTTTTTTAATTTTGTTCTTAAGTTTAAATAATTAATTTTTTCCATTTCATGTTTATAAATCGCAGGTGTTCGCCAATGAATTGATGCCGCATTTTGACCGATTCTATTTAGTGCAAAAGGTCGAAATCTCTGGTGTAGGCCAAGGATGTTTAGGTGGAAGGCGGTGAAGAGTCACCAATCTGCCCAAGAAAAAAATGCCGTATGGTTCAAAAAGCTACTTAGCGGAGAGGTATTAGTTGATAATTAGATAAAATAATTTCCTTGTATGTTTGCGTTTTAAATAATGTTATATCATGACTTTTCACATTCAATGTGCTGTAGAGAGTTAAAGTCACACCGATAACTCCAACTCTGGAAGAAGCTACGAATTTTTTGAGTTGGGATGAAGAAGAAATAGGAGAGGTCGCCAATGATTTGGAGTTTGACGAGGAAGAAAAAGAAGAAGAAGACGTGCATCCTTCTAAAGAGACACAAAAAGCGCGGCGGCCTTTAGTGAGTCAGATGATCGAACGGCAAGAAAGGGCGGAGGCTCGAATAGCCAAATTAGAATCTACTATTAACCGACTAACCGCAACCGTTGAACATCTGACTCGCACTCTCGAGCAAGTGATGGCGGGAAAAGAAGGAAAAAACGATAGTGGGGCAACTTCAGAGAATGATGAGCTCAATGACGAGATGACAAGCTAGAACAAAGAAAAAAAAAAAAAAGGAAAAATGGATGGACAAAAAGAAAGTGACCGGGATGGAGAAGACCACGATTTGATAAACCGTATTATATAATGTACTAAGTGTAATTGGATCTTTATAATTAAAAATTGAACAAAATTCCCCAATTTGTACCCATAATGGTTTTGGACACTACTATTTTTCCTTAGGACCCTTTAGGTCATAGTTATTATTAGAAAGAAGATGACATAGACCATATAATGTTAAGACTAACCCATTTGCCATTTTTCTAAAGAACCCTAGACACCCACCTAACCCCCTAGCACTTGTGAAGGATGTCTTTGTAACCTTAAAGTGTCAGCCTCCTCTTCCTGGAGGGATTTTTTTGTGAAAAAATTTGGTTCTTGACATTTACAAGCTTGAGAGAATTGCTCTCTAGTACGTAATTACTTTGCAAATTACACAAATTCGAATTTGTTGTAGATTTGTTCCCCCCTAGGAATTGATTCCATCCATCCATCATGATTTCCAAGTTTCTGATATTCGTATTATCGGGGTTGAGGAGCTAATTCCACCTTCAAGGAACATACCATCTCCAAGGAAAGATTCCAGTTGGGTTGATCCAAGGGGCACAACTTGTGTAGTGAGTTTTTGGAACAAGTTATCCAAGGGTTCACGCCAATGAGGTTGATTTGAAAGCGTTGGTACTTGTTCACGAACCTATAGCAGAACACAAGACTCCATCCGTTCCCATCATAGTTGAAATCGAAACTCCTCCCCCAACCCCGATTAAGGACAAAGGATATAAAGATCGTGGAGTTGGTGAAAATGATGTTTCCGGTGGTATCAACTTGGGACCCATTCTTAGCATTGAATATCCCACTCCCCCTCATTTTTTGTTCCGACGCGGTTCAATTTTCACGATTTCCAACCAATGTCGGAAGATATTCAGAGCATGCTAAAGTGGTTGAAGCCGACAAAGCGGCAATTCTTATGGACTCCAATTTTTTACCGTGATTCGGATTTGCTGAAGAAGGTTCTTATTGAAAATGAGTGGCTTTCCAATGAGGTAATACTTTCTTGTTTTTCCATTTATCTGTTAGGTAGTGAAAATATAGTTGTCCTAATCAATGCAGTTCGGGTTCTTTTCAGCATTTGGACTTGTACACATCCATGCTTCGGTAAAGAATCCTCATAATGGGCCTCAAAGATGTTTCCATTATGGAAATGCATTTTGATGTAAGTTATTTGTCCTATTCTTTATTTTTATAGATGGCTTGTATAGTTGAATTGAAATATTGTCGTGTTATCTTGTGGGCACAGATTGGAATGAAAATATTATAAACGGTCCAGCAGGATCCCACACACGAAGATTTAGCCATGAAATAATTTGTTGATTGATTCATTAAGATTGACAAGATTGGGAGTTTTAAGTTTTGTTTCCTGTTCATGTGGATGGAAATCACTGGATATTGGTGATGATAGATATCCATCAACACACGTTCCATGTGTATAACTCACTGGACCAAGAAGGGATGGGGCCAAAATTGGAGCATCTTGTGCAAACCATGCTGAAGATACTAAAGGCATTTGAACTTCTGAGCATGGATACTTGGCAAGTCATCATTGAGAAGGATTTGCCACGTCAAGAAGAAAGGTTAGTAATTTCGGCACCTTTACAATGTTTGTGGTGCTTCATTGTTTCAAATTTTTTTATAACTAACAACATACGCGCATCGTTTCTTTTAGCGGCGGAGCATGTGGTATCTTTGTCTTGAAATGGGCTGAATTCCTGATTCACAGGGTCTCACTGGAGAC
This sequence comes from Gynochthodes officinalis, assembly GCA_020080225.1. NCBI lineage: Eukaryota > Viridiplantae > Streptophyta > Magnoliopsida > Gentianales > Rubiaceae > Gynochthodes > Gynochthodes officinalis. The sequence continues at coordinate 30,435,571 of CM034615.1, read as the reverse complement.
GTTTAATTCGAATCGTAAGTTTGTAATGGATGCACGTACCGAGATAGCTACCGCACTATTCGTCCATGCAAGACAAGAGGACCAGCGAAAAGAAAAGCAGCCAAAAAAAAAACGTAAAAAGTAGAGTTGTGTCGCGCAGTAGATTTTTAGTTGTAAATACAAATTTTTGGGCTGTAAATACATTTATTAATGTGAACAATCAAATTGTACAAATATTGATCTATACAATGGTACATTTAGTTTATCACAATTGCATGAAAGTACAGTTTAATTCTATTTAGTTTAAGATCTATGTAACAAACATTTAGTTTATGGCACATTTAAAAGTACTTTTTTGGTCGAGTTTAGATTCAATCATATAGTCGAGTGTAATTTAATAAAGCAATTCGAGCTTTTAAATAGTCTAGTTTTTAGTCGATCAAACAATCGAGCGTTAAACAGAAATAACAACAATTAGCTTGAATAAATTATAGTCAAATTTAAAGTCAATTGTATAGTCGAGTGTAATTCAATGAAGCAAGTCGAGCTTTTAATTAGTTGAGTTTTTAGTCGATCAAACAATCGAGCAGGAAACAGAAATAACAACAATTAGCTTAAATAAATTTTGGTCGAGTTTGAAGTCGATCTTATAGTCGAGCGAGTTCAAATAATTTAGTCGAGATTTTATTTAGTCGAGTATAACGTTGATCAAATGGTCGGGTAGAAAACAGAAATTCCCATATTTCTGCTCACAACATTTTAGTCAAATTTTAGAGTCAATCACATAGTTGAGCGGGATATGCAAGTCGAGCTTTTATTTTTTTTGAGTTTATAGTCTATTGAAGAGTCGAGCATTGTCCAAAAATTACAATAATTCTACTTCGATACATTTGGTCGAGTTTAAAATCGATAACAAAGTTGAGCATTATCTTATAAATTAGTCTATTTTTTATTTAGTCGAGTGTTCATTCGATTAAACAATCGAGCGGGAAACAGAATTTCTCAACCATTGTGCTTCAAAACAGTTTGGTCGAGTTTAAGGTCAATAATAAGGTCGAGCGCAATTTAGTGATAGGCATCATTTTTTATTCCATTGAGTGTTAAGTCGAGTAAATGGTCGAGTATGGAACAAAACTTCTGATAATCCTGCTTGATTAAACTGAAATAAAAACCAACTTATTATTGCAACCTTGAACAAAAATAATAATTGAAAATATGGCATAAATTAAATGTTCAAATCACATAGAACACCAAATGTTTACATGTATTGGCTTGTGACCGAAGTGTATTTACAATGTATGCAAGCTAATCACTTTTCTGTCCTAGATTGGAATGGATTAAAGCAAGTTTTATGGTTATGACCACTCCCTCCACATCGAACACATTTCTTTGGAACTCTCTCCTCACCCGTTGAAGGGATTCTCTGTTTCTTGCATCTACCACTTTTAGACCTTGATTCAAGATAAGCTAATTGAATAGACATAATTTCTTCATGTACAAGCCAATCCTGAGGTTCACCAACCGGAATAATAGGATCTGCATAAGCGGATTTGAGTGCTTCGGTTAAATAAAATGGTGAGCATAAAGAATAATGGTCACTTTGCCAGCGACGGACTGCAGCCAACGCATAAACATATAGGAGTTGATCCATATCAAACACTCGACATGTGCACGTTCTATGAAGCAAATCAACAATATAAGTACAATTTGCTATGTCTCGCACACACCACGGTGTATATCGATTGGTTCAACGACATGAGATTGTGCCGCTCGCATCCTAGATGTAAGCTCATTATCAATCAATGTTGTTAAACTCTCAATTTTACTAATACGTTTTTATGATTTTACGATCCAAAACTAAGTGTCTGATTCAGTTTATAGGTAAAAACGAAAATGGATAAAATCGGGTAAACTCATAAGTTTAACACTTAGAATCTTAAAATCGGCCAGCGATCCGTTTCTACAAAAACGCAAGATAAACAACGTTTTGACTGAACTTCTGAATTCTATTTTACTTAGGACTTTTTTCCATCTTCTTCAATTTCTCTCCGCCACAGCTCTGCCTTCCCAGTCCCCACTGCCCGCAGCTCTCCCCCTCCGCTGACCGGCCGAAGTCTCTTCTTCTTCTCCTTCTTCCCCTTTCCTTCCTTCCTTCCTTCCTTCCTTCATTGCCCTCGTTTTCTCCAAGTATTTTCTATTCTCATCCCCAGCCAAAAGCATCATCAACTTCCTCGTCACTCCGCCTTTCACCGATCATCTTCATTGCCATTAGCTTAAACTTCGATGATTAAGGACTTATGCTTTGTCTCCCTTTTTTTTCGTTGCTCTTTCTCCCTTTGTTTTACTTTTTGTAAGTTGTAACTTTTATTATGCATGGTTGTTAATGAATTATTATTATTATTAATTTTTAGGTGTGATTGATAATATTTTTTTTTGAAATTTGTGAATTTTTTATAAGTTTGAACAGGTTTGTAATTTATAAATTTAACATATATTATATATATTATATATAATATATTTATTATATTATTTTTCATAATTTGTAAACTCTTACGATTTTACGATCCGATTTTGTGGACCCTTTACCAATTTTACGTAAAAATTCGAGTTTAACAATCTTGTTCTCAATGTAAGGGGTTGTATGTGTTTTCATTTCGGACGAAGTTGTACGCCTTTCATAAAACCATCTTTGTAGCGTGCTCCGAATGTACTCGAACAAAAAATGAATTGGTAGTTCCCATGCATCATTCAACAATGCGTTCAGACATTCTGCAATGTTAGTGGTCATTATAGTATATCGTCTCTCATCAAAATGTGCCCTTGACCACCGTTCAATGCCGACCTCTGTTAAATATTCGCAGACGCGTGAATGTTGCAAGGAAAGAATTCTCCACATCTCATTGAATTCGGTAAGAGTATAAGCCTTTGTAGCCTTAAAGTATATAGGGAGCACCTTTTTGTGTTTGAACGTTCCTCGCAAGTTATTGCTCAGATGGTAGATACACACTCCGTGGAAGGTGTTGGGGAAAACATGTGCGATACCTTTGGCAATGCTTTTATGCCCGTCGGACACAAACACCAATCCATCGATTTCAACACCTATTGTAGCATTCAACTTTTCCATAAACCACTCCCACGAGACGTCATTTTCTGAATCCACCAAACCCCAACCGATCGGGTACACTTGGTTGTTACCGTTTATGTAAGTGGCAATAAGTAATGACCCAGGGTATTTCCCCTTCAAAAAGCAGGCATCAATGGCAAGAACCGGTCGCATACAACTACGAAATCCACGAAGCGATGCTCCTATTGCGAAAAAAGCATATTTGAAACTATGATCTTCATCCATCTCGAGATCAGTAAATGTACTCAGATTACATGCCCTCAACATGTGCAAATAAGATGGTAGTATTCTATATGAATCCTCAAATCCACCTCTCATTTCCTCGAGTGTCGATTCCATTGATTTCCAAGCTTTCTGGTATTGTATATTCACACCCAACTCTTGACGAATATCTGCCATGATTTTACAAATTTTCTGCTACTTACATTTAATCCACGATCCTATTACTTTACTGTTTGCCTAACGATTATCACAATGCACAAGCGATAACTAACATGTATGGGTATTTTCAAATTTATTGACCTTCTAAGCACTTGAATTCCCAATGGAAGATGCATTTAGTTTCCATCCGCAATTGCTGTGCATGCATCGTATGTACCAGTACTTGCGACTTGCTTTGACCACCTTCCACTAGTAGAAATATTTCACAGCGAGCATACTCATTCTCAGTTGCAATTGCTCCCTCGTTTTGAAAACATCATTTATCGCAACATCGACGATGGCGGCTAATCTATCAGAAGAAGTCCCACTGTTAGCATGCGATGACCTTGTCAGCGTTTGGCATCAGGGGATTGCTTGGGCATGGGTTTGAACTGGATTGACAGGCACATTTGTCTCCGGTTGCTTGGAAGTAGTATTTACATCTTCCGCAACTATGGTTTTCTCAACCAGAGTATTTACATCGATCCTAGGTCCATGATCATCGACTGCCTCTTCAAAAATTGGTTCAACGAAATTGTTTGGAGAAAGAGTATCATTAGTCCATAACGGACTGTCGCCACCCAATCGTTTTATTGGTGAATTGCTAGCACTATCTTCAGCACGTGATGCTTCGATCTTAGCTCAAGGGTAACACATATTAGAATCCTTGCATCTTCGGACCGTCTAATAATCTCATTCAAAAAGCATTTGACATGATAATCAGTCTTGATGGGGAGAGGGGATATTTTTGACAAGTATTTGGGTACATATTCGAGGACCAATCTGTCTTCAATCTCCATATCCAATTGTATAACAGAGATGATGAGATTCACTAGTTCCTTGAAGCTTGTGTCTTCTTTCAACAAAAGAGTTTCAACCCTCTTGTAATTAATGAAACTTTGTTAATTTGTACTAGGATCAACATTCCATTTTCCGTCATAAAAAACGTGTACAGACCACGTAATGCCGCGTGACATCCTTACATTCAAAACCAAAACAATCAATAAACAACGATTTTACATCAAACAAAAGAACATTTTAAAAATTAGGCCATAAACCAGTAGCAGGATAGTGGAAGGGCTGTAAATAAATGAGAAATTCATTCCAGCCACAGTACTCGACCCATTGCTCGACCTTACACTTGACCTATTATAATGCTGGACACTTTATCTAGCCCTATCAGAGTACTGGACCGATATATCGACTAAATACTCGACTTCCCATGTTACTTAACCTAATGCTAGACCTAATACTCGACCCAACTACGTGGCCAACATTATGATTGACCTAGTGATGGACCTATTGCTCGACTATTTTAAAAAAGGTAATAAATCAAACTAACCTACAAGATGGGCGAAAACACGTGCGATTGCTTGCAGACGATTTGAAATGCGATTGCTTGCAATGCGAACAATGGCATGTGAGAGAACAAACTTTGTTCACATCCGATAGGGCGTGACAACAAATTCTTGAAGTGAAAAGTAGTCTATAACGGAGCTCTAAATCTTTGAAGTGAAGAGTAGTCTATAACTAAGCAATTGACCAAAGAGGCTCTAAAACATTTAAGTGAAGAGTAGCAAAGGAACCGAAGTGCAAGAATCTGTGTTCTAACAAAGCAGATACGTTCTATAGTAGAAGAGAAGAAGAGAAGGGTGTTGTAGTCATTTTTTTGATGAAAGTGCTATAACACAAAAGAAAAAAAGGAGGGTGCTATTTTTGTAAAGCCAATGGTCAAATGTGTCATATTTGTAAATTTCCCATTATATTAGCGAAACTATTTTTGACCAAATATGTGAAAGAATGATGGGTTGCTATTGCTCCAACTTATGCACAAAGGAAGCATCCGCAAATTTGGAGAGAGTTTAAAAGAGTATTTCTAAGAATCATTTTCTAGAGTCTATTCATTCGGAAAAAAAAGTATTAATTTTTGAACTTAAAACAGATGAATAACATGTCAATTGTGGAATATGCAAATAATTTTAATTCCCTTAGTCAATACATTCCCATCATGATGGCTAATGGCAAACTAAAATTATTCAAATTTAAGAATGAGTTAAAGGAATACATTAGTACCAGAGTAAATCTTATTAAGTGCAAGACTTATGTAAAGTGTTTTAGAAAACCTATTAGATTGCAAATTAAAATTAATAAAGGTTATATAGAGTGTGGAGTTGGGAAAAAAAAAAAAAGACTATAGTTTAGCTAATAATACATTGTTAGTTAACCTTTTAGTGTCAACCAACTATGAAGGTCCGAACCACCATTACTAATGTCACAAGTAGTGATTCAACAGGAGTATAATTTCTAACATATTATTCATATAGGGGAATATTGGTGGAAAAGTGGTGGTTGTTTTATATTTGGTAGATCAGATTACAGAGTTAAAATTGCTCTAATGTAAAACAAGCAAAGAAAGGTCTACATAACAAAATTCCCAAACCAATGCTCGAGACATTGTAGGATAGAGGCACAAAATGACGTAAAAATAGGTACTATTACCTTTAATTTTGCACCAGCCACTATTTTATTTGAAATTTATAATTTCTAATGTTGTTCATAGAAATTATCAGGTACATATAATTGAAAAAGTTCATAGAGTTGATTTGATCCAAATAAATGTAATAGATTTTGATGTCTTATTACACTATAAAAAAGGAATTCCCTTTTAATGCAGCATCCTCGCGTCTTGCCACATTTAGCAAAATCAGTAATAACCGATTTGATTTTGCCCAAGTTCTCTTAGATGAGAAGATGAAGGAAATTTTGTAGTCCAACTCCTCCTTGCACACTCATTTCTTCTAGTTTTGGTTCCCTATATTAATTGCAATGTTGTATGCAATGAATGAAAATTATTATTGCTCTTCTTCAATTTTCCCATCTTAATGAATTAGAATTACTATTCATCTCTTTCTATTTGCCACTTGAAAGAAAAAAAATGGTGCTATTTCATTTAATAATGTTTTTAATGCTTTATGTTTGTTTAAATCTTCATATTAGACTACACTAATCTTAAAAAGAAAAATATTTTTGAAATTGATTGGAATCATATATTGTAACTGAATTTAGGAATATTAACAACCTAGTTTGATCGCATTCATTAAGATTTTCTATTATTTTTATATGGAAGTCAAAACATTTCCCTCCTCTATGAACATAGATTAGTATCCCTCGATCATATTTTCATTGCAAATTGAATTTAGATTCCAATCTTTCTCAAATGTGCTACACACACACACATATATTTTAATCATTTAATTCTATGGATAACTACTTGATTACTTAGATTTCAATCATTTTTCAAGAATTGATGAGGAGCTCGATATTTGTCTTCTATGGGCTAATTCATTATATAGTTATCAACGAAATTAAATGAGAAAGATGATTTTTTTTTTCCCTAATATATATCGCACTCTAAAATTCTCCTTGCCAATGAAACAATGAATACCACTTTTTGATTATAATATTAACTATAATAATATTAAATTATTTGTTAATATTATTAGTTAATTATTTATTAACAATGATTAGTTAATTATTTATTATAATATTAAATTAATTAATTATTAATAAAAATATTATTGACTAAATTAATCTTAAGTAATTAATTATTATACATTAATTAATATTATCAATTAATTACTTATAAATTAATTAATATTAACTATACATTAATTGTAATAATTAATATTAATGAATGAGATTAGTTAATTATTAATTATAATATTAAATTACAATATTAAATAAATGAATGATTAATTAAATTAATCTTAATTAATTAATTAATTATAATAAGTTAATTATAAATTAATATATATTAATTATAATAATTAATATTAATTAATTAGTTAATATTAGTTCATTATTTATTATAATATTCAACTAATTTATTATTAATTTTTTAATCATTATTAGTTAATTTAAAAAATTTTGTTTAATGGAACTCATTCCCCTTCTCATACCCCCCAATATTGGGGGGTATGAGAAAACCCCCCAATGGGGTAATCATTCCCCCAATGGGGTACTCAAACCCCCAAACCAAGCAAAGAAAATGAGGAAGGAAAACTTTGAAATCCATTTCCCCTCTCCAAACCCCCAAAACAAGTGTCTATAGGCTTTGTTTGGATTGTGTTGTATTTGAAAATTTTGTATTCGAATGTATAAAAGTTTTTGTGGGAAATTTTTTTAAAAATAATGTGAGAAGAATTTTGGAAGAAATTTAAATTTTAAAATTTGAAATAAAAAATTGTTTGGATATTTTATTTTTGTAATTAAAAAATTTAACTTTTTAAAAATAAAATGAAAACCAAACGGAGCCTATGTTTCGTCCATTTTCCAAGTTAGTTCAAAAGGAATTTAGGGTGGTGTATGAACAATGTTTTAAAAAATATTTTTACACTTTTTAATATATTTAATTATTATATTTTTTTAGTCAAACGTTGTGTATTAACTTTCATAGAAAAGTTAATGAGTACAAAAAATGTCCATTGAAGGACTATCCCTAACCCAACTAACCTAAACGCAGTAGAAGTTGGTTAAGGCAGAAACTCGATTAAACGGGACCAGCACAACCCAATAAAATGGGCCCGATACCTCCTAGCTAACCTAACATAGCTAAGAGCAACAAAAGAAACAAAATCCCTAACTTGTACAAGTTGGCCACTACTGGCATAGCTCCCTGAAGCAACCGCAGAAGAAATTGACTGCGCAACTTTACCCCTATAGTACGGAATTGGACGGACCTAACACCTGTCTCTGTACGGACTTACACTGTGTGGCAACGTACTCGGCCTTCCACCTAAGCTAGGACCCCAAGACCACTCAGTAGGGAAGACTCACCGAAACCATCATGAAATAACCACTGGCATTCCACGAAATAGCACCGCTCATCTTCCCATACAAAGGACACAAAACCCAAGAACTTAGGGCCAAAAGCCCCAAGAAACTGGACAAAAAAAAAAACACTGATCGCACTAGGAATCACCTACACAAGGAGAAAATCGGACAACGGCCCCTCACAACTCATGTTCCTATTTAATTATTATATTAAAAAAATATAAAAATACGTTTTAAAATATTATTTATATAAATTTTTTAAAATATATTTTTACACATTTTTAAATTTTACAAATTGTATAAATAAATTTCTAAAATATATATTTACGCGTTTTAATTTTAAAATATATATTAAACAAGAAAATGTATAAATGAATTTGCAAACCAACTAGTTCAATCTTGCATTCAATAACTCTATAGAATTACAATAAAAAAAAATCTCAAACTTGCAACATAAAATCTTCCAAACTCATTTTGTAGAATTGCTACCTTGCTTTCAACATAAAAATAGTAGTAAAGCAGTCGGCAGCTTCAATTGTTAGGTATTAGCCAATTAGAAATAAGGGACTTGGGTAGTGGGTCTAATCACTAGCATGCATGCAAACTAAATCTGCACTCTATCTTTTAGACCACTTTTTAACATTTCTAATACTTTTAGAAACACCTAGCATCACTACTTCAACTCAACTTAAATCTTCTTCATAATGTGCCATGTCCAATTTGTGACCTTGTAAGTATGCATACCCATTGCATTCTTGCACAACAAAGTCCCTTAAGTCACCTAGAAGCAATGCTTCTTGCACATTTTCTTAGGCAAACGCCCTAAATTCTAACCAACGCCCAACCCAAATTCAAAGCAAGTTCATCTCAATACTCACAGATGCTTCTAAACCGATGGATGGTCAAATCCCACACTTGCCATGATCCCACAATATTCTAACATTAAGACCCACTATATATGTCATGGAGGAAAAATTAAAAGTGATAGATACAGGGAGATATTTCTTCTAAAAGTGTAAATAAGGGATGACAACTCTCAAGTCATCGAAAGCTACCTAAAACCCATCCAACTCTCTTTTGAATCATCAAAAATACTAAAGGAAGTCCAATCGACATGTAAGCATTTAAAACGACTTCAGCTCACAAATCACTCGATTAGCCTGACCCGATGAACCAATTAGTAAGCTGATGTTAGCCACCAATAAATGATATGAGATGGTTGAAAATAGTTTAGGCGTCTGACAAACCTCCACCGCTTAGAGGTTGATGTTTTCAGCAACTCCTTCTGTCATTCTTAGTATTCAGCAATTTTCTCTTCAAATTGTCATAGGTCCTTTTTATCAACCCTTATTATTGAGTTGATCCTCTCCTTTCCAATGCACCAAATACCATGGCAGCAATTTTTTTCTTATTCTACTCTAAAACTTTGTAGCTCATAATCCAATTTACCTCATTGTCAACTTGCTTTCTCATCATAGGAGGTGCCTTCATGACTTGCTTCCATTTAGCATGGAACTTCTTTAAATAACTTTCATGGAAAGTTGGATGAATTTTAAGCCTATTAGGTAATTTTAGTTTATAAACCACATTTCTAACTTGTTCTAGAATTTCAAATAGTTCATCATATTTTAGTACCAACCTATGGTATACTATTTTGCTATTGATTTTTTTCCAGATTTGAGGAATCAATTTAGCATGACTATGTAAATATGAGTTCTATAATTTTTGTCACCCTCATCATGTATTCTATAGAGGTAGATCCTTATTACGTTGTGAAAAATATTCAAAAGGATATTAAAAATGTTCTACGTATTGATATTTCTTACAAAAATGCTTGGCATGAATGTTGAAAATTCATTGAACTTGTATATGACAATTGGAAAGAATTATTTATTGAATTGTCTAACTATATGGAAACACTTACATTGTCTAATATATAAACTATAGTACAGTAGCTTTATCATCCAAGTAGTACTGAGAGGTTTAAAACTTTCAAATATGTATTTTGGGCATTTGGTTCTACAATTGAGATATTTCACAAGGGCAGACCTGTGATAAGTGTTGATGGCACTTATTTGTAGGATTCATATTGAGATAAATTACTTGTTGCTGTTACAAAGGACACCAATAATTATATTCTACCATTGTCCTTTGCAAGTGTCAATGAAGAGACAATTGAGAGTCAAGGGTGGTTCATGCAGCAAATTAGAGTATATATTGCAAGTGATTGGTACCAATTTATGTATTGTCAAATAGACACAAGGGAATAATAAATGCTACCAAACATATGGAGAAGTGGAAGGAGCCAATTGCATATCACAGGTTTGCATTAGGCACATAAGGAATAATTTTATAACAAAATTCAGGAATGCAAAGTTAAAGAATTTAGTTTGAGCTCTTGACAGTGCTTGACAAAAATGCATATGGAAAATATTTTGAGTTGAAATGATGAATTTGAGCACCAAGAGATAGGAATACTTGTCTTAGAGTGATAGGAAGCAATAGTGTCTTGTGTATGATGGAAATCATAGGTGGAGTAACTAAACTACCAATATTTCAAAAAGTTATAACATTATTTTATAAGGACAGTGGCTAAAAATTTGTCCATTAGTGCCTGTATTGATACTACTTTCCATCAGATAGTTCAACTATTTAAAGATAAAACTTAAGCTACTTATCACTATAAATATGATTTTCAAAACCCCTTCCTTTATCTCTGGTACGAGAATTCAAAATAAGTGGTGGGAAAAATATTCAATTACTCAAAATGATGTGGCCAAGCATTTTCATGGGTCCTCGGACATGCCACAGACCAATCCTCATCCAACAGGACAAAAGATTCCATCCAACACCATTCCAAAAAAGTAGGTGGTACCAGTAACACCTGCCAAAAAAGAAAAGGAAAAAACAAAGGCAAAAGCTGAGAAGCAAAAGGAAAAAATTACTGAAAGTGAGATTCCATCAATTCATGAAATGTTGAAAAAAGATAAGGAGCTAGCGGCTGCCTATGCTGAATATCAGCAATTTATTGAATTTCAAAAATTCAAGGATCAGGCCAAATCCATAAGTATAAATAGCAAGGCTTCCTCCGAAAGCTCTTCATCAGATCCTTTTGGCAGACCATTGGTGCAAGATCCTCATCAATTTTAAACTAATGGGTTTTTATTTTGCAGGTCTTATGGCTAGAGAATATGAGTCTATCAATTTCAAAGAAGATGTCTCCTATTTTGTATAAAGATTTCTTTTTTGGTCCTATTAATGTCTCTCAACTGATTCAAAAAAGAGAAGTAAAACCTCTCACCAAATGACTGATGGGAAAGAAAACAGTCGGTAGATTCCAATGAAATGCAAATTCATCTGAAATTCAAATGAAGACTCAAGACGACCTCTATAAATTAGAAGTTAATTCATTAGGAAGGCATTGCTTAGTTTTACTCTCATGAGTTGAGAAAACTTCTTAGCTTTCCTTAGCCAATCCTTGTATTCCCAATCCAATCTCCATAGCTTTCAATCTTTTGTATTTCAATTTCAAGTTAATAGATTTCAAGAAGTTACATTTCAAATTCGGAGTTTATATTCAAGTTCTGAAGACCTTTTAGTCTTCTAAAAACTCTCTGAATAAGAGTACAAGATCCACAAGAACAAAATAAAGATAGAGTAAAACTCCAAAACTCATATGTATCATACCCTTAAAATTCATCAAAATATTTAAAAAAGTGATTTAGTAAAGTTTGGCTAACCTGGAAAGATAAAGTAATGATGTTGTTAACATAGAGAAACAGAAACTCGACGAATCCTATTTTTGAAGAAAAGAAGACCAATCATTGAAAAAGTCTTTGATAAATAAAATAAAGCCATTAAAGAGTTTAGAACAAAAAATTGTGTGTTTTTTTAATTAATTTCCTAAGGCAAGTATTCAAAATAATAGCTTTGGTTGAGCAATAAGAATATCGAAAAGTTACATGTACTTTCCTTGTATTTAGGATTTTTTTACTTTTCCTAAACCATTAAGAAGTGAAACAAATGTAAGATTTGAATTTATAAGGAAAAATATTACTTTCCCCACTAGATTCTTGCCAACCAAATGAGGTCAAGAATAAGTCATCAGTATATCTACAAATTCACCATTCTCTCAGTTTAAGTGCAGCATCATTAATTATAATGATAAATGAAGCCATAAGCACAATCTTCCAAATCAATGTCTAATATCTTCTACCCATCATCAAATGTGAACTCTTTTTCCTCTCTTTAAAATTGTAAAAAATAATAGGACTAATCTAATCAATAATACTCCATTCTAATTCTAAAAAAATAACAACAATAGGACTAATCTAATCAAAATTAGGGATAAGTCAAAGAGATCGTGAATGTTTGATTATACTGACAAAATAATGCATGAAGACAAATTTAGATAAGGGTCAAGTGTTTGGATTTATTTGTTATACTTGCCATAACTAGTCAAGAAACAAAAAATTAATTAATTAATTTTTACAAAAGAGATAAAAAAATTTATTTTTATAAGTGAAAGATAAAAATATATTATTTAGTTAAATGTAAAGGATGAAAAATGTAATTTACTCTAAAAATCTTTTTTTTTCTCTGAAACGATAGTAAATTCATTGAAATTGGAAAATGGGACTGTACAAATAGATTGCCAATGAAGGCTACATGATCTCCTTGGTCTTAAGCAATTGCCAAGGAGGAGAATGGGATAGTGGTTTGTTGACCACTATCTCATTTGTTACAATACTAAAAGCTAGTCTTAGACTAGTGAACATGAATCGTAGCCTATATCAGGGGAGAACCCTATAATAACAAAAAGATTACCAAAAGATTGATGTTGTGAGATATAGTGGAATTAGCTAACTTCAACTAAATGACTAAGCTTGGCCACTATATCTTGGGACATCAATTGCAAACTTGGGATACATTGTTTATACTAATTACATAGAAGCTTCTACAAAACATATAAGCAGATTAGAAGACCAAAATAGAAATGTCACATCTTCATGCTGCCAATCTTCAACAGGGAACGCTGACCTATGTCCCATCTTGAGATGGAAATCAGACTCTCCAAAAGCTCAGTCTAATCAATAGTAGCCCTGCATGGATGTAAACAGCAGCCAAAAACACTAGAAGTCCAGTCAAAAAAGGGTCCCACCAGAAAAGGGTAACGAGGGACCAGTGCTTCTTTCAAGTCGGATCAATAATAGATGAGGAAATTTGTCACAACTAAGCAACGAAAAAAGATTGCAATCACTGGAGAGACGACATCCCAACAAGAATGAAGCCAGAGTATTGAGTGGAGGAAAAGTCATCCGCAAAGAGAAACTAGCATTTAGAGAGAAAAAAGAGATTAGAGGGAAGGCAAGATATCCATGGATAGAAAACTTTCCAACTAGAAGTTAAAGATTTCAGTATTCAGATTACTGTACAGCCAAGAGGAAACCCAAACGAAATAGAAAAGAAATAAAGAGAAACAATGTAGACCTCTCCTGCTTTCAAACAGAAAGGAAACCTTTTACGAACCCCGACCAGCCGAGGAAAGATATTTCTTCTGTAGAGAGAAATCCAAAAAACAGAAAAGAAAACAAAGAGAAAAGATGGAATTGCTCCTACTTTCAAATGTATGAAACCTTAATCGACCCCAACCGAGGTATGATATGTCGTCTAGGGAGAGAGATAACAGCTGGCAGAGCAAGAAGCCAAAAAAGGAATATCAGATTGGAAGATTAAAAATTGATAAGAGAAAAAGGATGAGAAAAGGATATTGGGAGTGGGGAGAGAGCAAAGAAAATTCCTTGAGTAAGAGCTAAAGCTCCAAGTTTCCATGTGACACAATAATTATACTATTTACCATTTGTCCTTTCTTTTTTTCTTGTGTTTGTATTTTTGCCTTTTTTTCTTTTTTCTTCTTTTTTTTTTATTTTTTTATTTTATTTTATCCCCTTTTTTCCTTTTTTCCCCTCTGGCTTTTTTTTTTTCCCTCTTTTCGTTTTTTTTTTATATTTTTTCCTTTTTTTTTCCTCTCTCTTTTTTTTTTCCCTTGTGAACATCTTTATGACCTGTTGTTCCTCCTTTTCCTATTTTCTAAGATTGCAAACCCACAACTACCTAAGAGGAAGCATAAGTACTAGTGATCAAGAAACAAGACTACTTGAGGAGTGCATGAATGTCTGTACAAACTCCTAACTTGGCAAAAAAATTGGCTATGGGGGGAAGGGAGTTCAACTATGGGAGTACTTAATTTGACTTCTGCTGAAACGTAGTGCAAAACCAGCAGTACAATGCATAGAGTTTGCAACTCAAAATTTGGAGAAGGGTACAAAAAACAGAAACATTAAGACTGGATAGTACAAGGCAAGCATAATTGCAGTGAGTGTACATTGCTATTGCCTCATAGCTAATTGCCTGTCCCTGCCTCTTGTATATTTCTTCCATCCTCCTCGTTTTTCCTACCATCTATTTTTCCTTTTTTCCTGCTTTTTGTTGTTTTTGTTTTTGCTTCTTCTTCTTCTTTTTTTTTCCCTTTTTTCTTTCCAGTTTTTGTTTTTGTTGTCCTCCTTTTTTTGTTTTTTTTTTCCCCATCTTGGCCTCTTCTGTGAGAGATACAAAAAAGATGCAATCAAAAGTGAAGTAGATTGCTTTGCCCTGCTAGAAATATGGTGGCCACAGTCTACCACCCAAATCGAACAAGCAAAACCCGAGATAGCCACCCACAAACCACCATAGTTCACCATGCTAGGCCTTGAAGGCCGTTTCCTAGCGGTAGTTTATAGTAAATTCCTTTGAGGCATTTTAACAAATAGATTATTGGCCCTCAATGCACACTTTAGGATTCAAATTATCCGTTCAGTCAACAAGTGCCAAATAGAATAGTCAACATGTAACAATTCACTTCAGTGAAAAAACTTCCAAACGGCAGCCACAAGAAACTGTTGGATTATGCCCTAAGAACCAATCATATGATGATGGTATATGCATATATTGTAATCATAATGTTCATAATTAATGGCACTAATTATTATAGTTCAAAAGAAGTGCAAAATATGATCTAAGTGTGTGACCCAATAGGTTCTCATAACGTTGGCATTGACATAAAATATATTTTATGCCAAAAGTAATGAGCGGTGTCTAGCAACACATCAATACTACCCAAGTCATGAGAATATTAGTAATTCGACATTACTTTTCTTGTGATAGATATTACCGTGTAATTAAATCCCTTTGCCCTAGATATCATGATTGAACACGAGCCATGTAGCGTGTCAATTTTATGGTCTTACCAATCAAGGGCCCAAAGATATCACTCCCATTATATAGAGGGCAAATCCTTTTGATCACTCAATATCCCACTACATGATTTATTACATATCCAATTACTACTTTTATAGTTCACGCACTACGGGTAACGTTTAGTAGTATCAAAACATGTAACTTCTCATGTTGGGATCTCTGAGGATCTCAAGTCTAAGGATTATTTACACCATCATCACTATGAGAAATATTTATGACACTTCATATAATAATCCATGTAATTTTTCTCATGGCGGTGGTCAAGACATTGTTCTCTAACATGTACCCATGTGTTGACTTGATATCTCATATCATAAACAATTTCATAATACTACACATACACATACTAGTCTTAATGCATTATCATTGTCCCATTTTATGATAATACTCTAGTTAGGATAGTTTTAGAATAATTAAATTCTTGGGACATTATTATGTTTATTTCATAAAACGCAGATATAAGATAAACATAATAATTAGTGCCATTAATTATGAACATTATGATACAATATATGCATATACCATCATCATATGATTGGTTCTTAGGGTATAATCCAACACTTTAAACTTCCTATGAGTGTTTGTATAAATATTATTCAGACTACAAAAGCTTTTTAGTGGGGCGCACAAGCGAACGGGAAGCCAGGTATATATTGGAAAGCCTAGAGGGATTTAGTTATTCCCAAAAAGGAAGGAGGGTTGAGATTCAAGAAGCTTTCCTTATTTTATGATGCTCTCATCGCGAAACAATTGTGGCACCTCATTATTCAACCAAACCTTTAATGAGTAAGGTGATGAAAGCCAAGTACTTTCCGAAAGACGACTTAATGAAGGTACATCAAAAAGGCAATTCATCTTGCCTGTGGAAGAGTTAGCTTGGGGCAAAATATGTTTTACAAATTGGGGCACTTTTTCAAGTGGGAAATGACAAATCTATTAAAATTTGTGAGCATCTATGGATTCTAGGCTGGCAAGGAAGGATACTTACCAAGTTACCATCTTCCTAGGCACAAGTTACTTGGGTAAGTTAGCTTATGACCATAGAGCATAGAGAGTGGAATCAGGAAGTTATTAGGACCATTTTCAGTTGTATTGAAGCCGCACTTATCCTTTCTATCTCTATAGATCAGAGTGGGGGGTCGGGATGAGCTAATTTGGCAGCCAAATAAGCAAGGAAGTTATACTGTAAAGTCAACATACCAGAAGTTAGTCCGGGACCAGATGCGAAATCCAATGATAGTAGAGAGCAATACTGTTCGGTGAATTGCAAGCGTACAATATCAACAAGTCATATAGAGATAAGTAGAGTATCGTTCTCACGATGATTGAATTAAAACTAACCAATTATTTACCAATATGATTAATTCAAAAAACAAGCTAGCCAATTAAATTGTTTTATGGTGATTTAAATAAACTAATATAGAATGAAAAATTACTAGCAAATAATAACAACGAAAAAATACTAAAAATTTATCAAATCAATTAAGATGTTAAAGACTTCGATTTCACTTAATCAATCCTAATTAAATCTCTTGACTTGTCATGCAATTAAATTAAATTCCAAATTATGATAGTGAAATTTCCCTAATGTAAATTAATAGCCAGCATCGGTCTAATAACTCTATTTAGATTAAAATTAACTCACACTTGGTCTAGATAAATTTAGATTTCTAAATGCATTAGGTATTATGGAAATTCTCAGATTCAATCTAAGTAGCTACGACTTCGTTCTACCACCAAAACCATATGAACAACCTCGATTATTACTGTCTGAATTGAATTCACAGTTTAATATCACATAAGCACATGCATGTCATCTCCACACGGTATCAAACAAGCATAAAAAATCAATTTGATGGTAACCAATCACCTCAAAGCATTGAGAGCATGATATTAAACTCATAATTGAAATATGGGTTGCATGAACAAGTCCTAAGAATTAATTATTCATGATTAAGATCCATCTAAGCTCTAACAAAAGAAAATTAGAACATAATAAAATTTACATTAATAACAAGAATAAAAGTAGACATAATTAAAAATAAAATAAATTCTTAAAACTAAAGTAAATATTCAATAAATATAAAAACTATAAATTATTTGGTAATTAAAAATAAAACACAACCAGAAGTTCATAACTAAACACAAAAAATCAATTGCTAAACTAAACTAAAGAAAAACAAGAAAAGAACAAAAACCAATAAGGACATGAAGACAAAACAATGGTTTTGCTGCTGTGTTTTCTTCTTCGTACCCAAGTCCAATTTGGCGGCTGTTTCACTAAACTTACTAAACTAACTAAAGACAATATAAAGAAAGGAATGGATGTGAAGTTCAGGAAGAAGAAACAATTGGTGGCTGAAATTGATAAAGAAAACCGAGAAGACGGATGCTGCAAAATTGCTAAGATAAAACTAACTAATGAAAGCAAAGAAAGCAAAGAATGTGGGTCTTAAAGAAGAAACAAGAGGACGACTACTCTCCAAGAATTCTGCACTAAAAACTTAAACTACAGAAAAGAAAAGAAAGAACGTGCTACTAAATCTAAACTAAAAGAAGAAAAGAAAAACAGAATGGATGTGTTGCTCTCCCAAATTCTTCTCTTCTTTGTCTTCTTTGTCTTCTTTGGTCGGGTTTTTATAATTTTCCTTCAGCACAGCTGCAATCGACTTTGTCTTTCAATTTCAGTTGTATTCTATCTTGTTGTTTATTTCTTGTACTCAGCTTTTGCTTCCTTGTTGTACTCGGCTTGTAGTATTCCAAATTGCAGCTGACTTTTGTTTCTTATTTGCATCTGACTTCCTTTTCTCTTGTGGTTGAAGCATGACTTTTGTCTTCTTTCCAATTTGTGCTCAGCTTTTGTTTTCTTGCAGTGGTTGTCTTCTATTTTCAAATTGCGGTCGGCCTTCTTGTTTCCTTGTTGCAACTGCTTTTTCTTGTGGCTCAAGGAGTCATTTGTTGTGCTGCTTCCTCTAGGAATCAAAGAAGTAAAGTACGGTTTTTCTCCTTTGTTGCCAAATTCCTTTGTGGCTGGGTTCTTTTCCTCTTTTGTTTTATGTTTGCCTTTTGACAATAAAGTAACAAAATAGTCCTTGTATATTTTTGCAAGATAATTGGTTAGTCTTTTGATCTTTAAATTAGAAGAAAATTCGGGATTTAACTCAAAAGTTTTAAAAAATATTAGATAACTCGGTGATTATAAAATCAAAGGAAAATTTGGCCAAAATAAGTAAAAACAATTCAAAACACAAGCTAATTTCTAACAAAAATTAATAAAAATACCCTATATAAAATAGAGTTATCAAGTACAGTAAAGCGTTCAATGAAAGTCATTTAGAGGGAAATCTGGAGGATGGGCATCAAAGGCAAAATGAAACATTTTCTTTGGAAATGTTAGTACGGTATTCTTCCTACATCGGATTAGCTTATTAAGTGTGGTATTAATGTGGATTCGATTTGTCATATGTGTGGTGAGCACACAGAATCTGTAGAACATGTTTTATTACATTGTCGAAGAGTTAGGTTAGTGTGGAAATTGACTCCGGTACAATGAAATCTGTTGAGTTTGCATCATTACACGTTTCAAAATGGGTGAAAACAAATATGCGTGGGGACCAAGGGTAGTACTTGGCATGAACGAGTTCAAGTGACGATTTTTGTCTTTTGGTAGTTGTGAAAGTTCAGAAATCTGTAAATATTCCATCATGAGTGACGAGTAGAAAAAGTGATTATAGATTTGGCTATGTTTGAGTGGCTGGAGTTCCAGGTTATTACTAGCTCAGCCTAAGTGAATTTCATTTTGCTAGTATCTTCCTATATAATTGGTTTGTGCCCTAGGCTAACATAGAGTACTAAGGTGATCTTTGCCATTTGGTAACATTATACATCTTGATTTGTGAGAAATCAAATTACCCATCGCTTTGGAAAAAAAAAGACCATAAAAATTAAAAAACTTTAGTTTAGCATTTATTATTTTTTATGCAAATCTTTTTACCACAACTGTGGGTCTAAGCCCAATACAATGAGCAAGTCAATAGTCCATTATTGTGAGCCGGTTACGTATAAATGACAGACCGTCATCGTCGGCAAGCCCAGTTAAAACCCAACAAATCCAGAAAACCTGGCTGTTGCAATTCTCTCTCTCTCTCGGAGGCTCGGATATAACACCAAACCCTAGTCTTTCCGTTCTTCCTCCGACCAAAAATTAAGGGAAAAAAATCGAAAAATTTGAAGGAACTAGGGTTTTCGAAGTCATCCGATAACCAAATATGGGGACGGAGAGGAAGAGAAAGGTGAGCTTGTTCGACGTGGTGGATGATTCATCGGCGGCGACTGCTGCGGCGGCGGCGGCGAAGGTTGCCAAGGCCAATGGGAACAGCGGCGTGGTATCTACGATCAACAGGTGGAATGGTCGGCCGTACTCAGCGAGGTATTATGAGATTCTTGAGAAGAGGCAGACTCTCCCTGTTTGGCAGCAGAAAGAGGAGTTTTTGAAGGTCTTGAGAGAAAACCAAACCCTAATCCTCGTCGGTGAAACTGGTAGCGGAAAAACCACTCAGGTATATTGCTGAATCCATGTATTTTCCAGCGAGTTTACTTATTTGTATGTTATTTTGTATTTCTGTTTCTGAAACTGATTATTTTGGTTACTAGTGTTCCACCCATGGAGTTTTAATACTGTTTAATTGTTGAAATTTGCTTTTTTTTTTTTAAGGATAATTGCTGTTTATTGTAGTTGTTTTTGTTAAAAGTAGAATGCGTGGAGAGGGCTTTTTTGATCCTAATATTAAACAAACTAGATCACGGAAATAAGCTTTATTGATTGGCATTGTTGCTGAACGGAAACTTTTGTGGCAAAAATAGCAAATGTTGCTATTTCCATAGACAGACAAGATTATTTCTAAAAGAGCCTGACTATTAAAAATTAGCATTATATTATTATTATTTGTGAAACCTTGTTGCAAAGGAATGTCCAAATTCTAATTTACTAGAGAAAACAATGAACGACTGGTAAAATGTTAATGCATCGAACGTTAGTTTTCTTATCTACTTTGGATGCTTCATTGATTTGTTTGATAAATATGGTTGACTAGGGCTGTCTTTTGCTTTACAGATTCCTCAGTTTGTACTGGAAACTATGGAGATAGAAACCCCAGATAAAAGGAGGAAGTACATGGTTGGCTGCACACAGCCTCGAAGAGTGGCTGCAATGTCTGTTTCTCGACGAGTTGCTGAGGAGATGGATGTGACTATTGGAGAGGAAGTTGGTTATAGTATTCGTTTTGAGGACTGCAGTAGTGCAAGAACTGTCTTGAAGTATGTTAATGGTTTTAACTTCTTATCTTGTTATATTCTCATGTTTCTGTGTTCTTTCTACTCAATCTTTTGTTTCTAGTTTTTCATCTTGTCCTTTTCTATGGCAGGTATTTAACAGATGGTATGCTTTTAAGAGAAGCTATGACAGACCCACTTCTAGAAAGATACAAAGTAATCATTCTTGATGAAGCTCATGAACGAACTCTGGCAACTGATGTCCTGTTTGGGCTGCTTAAGGAAGTACTGAGAAATAGACCTGATCTGAAACTGGTTGTTATGAGTGCTACTCTTGAAGCTGAAAAATTTCAAGGTTATTTCAGTGGTGCACCTCTCATGAAAGTTCCAGGAAGACTTTTCCCAGTGGAGATTTTTTACACTCAAGAGCCTGAAAGGGATTACCTTGAGGCAGCTATTCGAACTGTTGTGCAAATACATATGTGCGAAACTCCTGGTGACATACTTGTTTTTCTTACTGGAGAAGAAGAGATTGAGGATGCATGCAAAAAGATAACAAAGGAAATCGGTAATTTAGGAGATCAAGTAGGGCCTGTTAAAGTAGTGCCCCTATACTCCACACTTCCTCCAGCCATGCAGCAGAAAATTTTTGAACCTGCTCCGGCCCCACTGGTGGAAGGTGGCCCTGCTGGTAGGAAGATTGTTGTCTCAACAAATATTGCTGAAACATCTTTGACCATAGATGGAATAGTTTATGTTATAGACCCTGGTTTTTCCAAGCAAAAAGTATATAATCCACGAGTTCGTGTTGAGTCTTTATTGGTTTCTCCTATATCAAAGGCAAGTGCTCATCAACGTTCTGGACGTGCTGGAAGGACGCAGCCTGGAAAATGCTTTAGGCTTTATACTGAAAAAAGTTTTAACGGTGACCTTCAGCCACAGACATATCCAGAAATATTGCGCTCAAATCTGGCAAATACTGTTCTTACTTTGAAGAAACTTGGTATAGATGACTTGGTCCATTTTGATTTCATGGATCCTCCAGCCCCAGAGACATTAATGAGAGCATTGGAGGTACTGAATTACCTGGGTGCTCTAGATGATGAGGGGAACCTAACCAAGCTGGGTGAGATTATGAGTGAATTTCCCCTGGACCCTCAGATGGCAAAAATGCTTGTTGTTAGTTCAGAATTCAACTGCTCCAATGAAATTCTTTCAATATCTGCTATGCTTTCAGGTATGTTGGTTTGTTATTTTTACTTTTTCTTTTATTTGGTCTCGAGTTTAGTCATGTTTTTGCTGAAGAGTAGATCCTTGGCGTGCTTATCTTTTACTCAAGATTTAGCACACCTTGTTACCCCATATGCAATAGATACAGTTCTGTGCATATGATGTCTTGCATCTAACTGCATGTGTTCCAGTGCTATGCAGTTAGATGTGTGTCTGCTTAGGTCGTCATCAGCCACTGTCTTGTCTGGGTTCCATGCCTTCATTGGCATGTACCATAGAATTTCTAAGTTAGTGCTGATGTAGATAGTTGCAGTTTCTCAGTATTCTCTTATGAAGAAAATGGTGTCGTCTCGCCTCTATGCATCTGCTGACCTTCCATGGGCCTCCTCTGTGATAACCAATTATTTCTCTAGTACCAAATTGCTTTGTCCGGCCTAGGGAGGCTCAAAAAGCTGCAGATGAAGCAAAAGCACGGTTTGGTCACATTGATGGGGATCATCTGACACTATTGAATGTATACCACGCATACAAGCAGAATAGTAAGTATCAATGTTCTTCCTTGTGTCATTTTCGGGGTGTTTATGGTGCAGATTTTAACTCTTTTTTGGTAATGTTTTTGGTGTGTGACCGCAAATCAGAGGATGATCCACAGTGGTGTTATGAAAATTTTATCAATCACAGAACACTTAAAGCTGCAGATAATGTGAGACAGCAATTAGCTCGCATCATGGCTAGGTTCAACCTGAAGTTGTGCAGTACTGACTTCAACAGTCGTGAGTACTACGTCAATATCAGAAAAGCTATGTTGGCTGGCTATTTTATGCAGGTGGCTCACTTGGAGCGCACTGGCCATTACTTGACTGTAAAAGATAATCAAGTAAGAATTTGATTTTGAAAGAGGAACAGAAAATAAACACAGCGCGTTTAATTATATTTGTACGAATTTGTGTTTCCTTTCATTTTCCTGTCCCTTAATCTGGGAGTACCAAAATAAAGGATTATAAGATCCATATTTGTCTAGTCTGTATATGAAAATTGACTGTTATACTCATATGCAGGTGGTTCACTTGCATCCTTCGAATTGCCTTGACCATAAACCGGAGTGGGTTATTTACAATGAATATGTATTAACTAGCAGGAATTTCATCCGCACAGTAACTGATGTTCGTGGGGAGTGGTTAGTGTCTCTCTTTTCTACTCTGTGCTTTTGTTTGGTAGTACTTAATTTTAGGTTTTGGAGAATGCACTTTGATATATTGTTACCAAGGTTCCTCTTTCTCTGAGTTTCACTTCTAGGATGAATAGTTGTCTTCTATGCAGATGCTCAAATATTTTGAGTCAAACTGTGGTGGTTGCACCTGTTGTAGACATTGTTGGCGACCATTCTGGATTCTTTATGTGATCTGGGAAATCTAGACCTATGTTGCTTATGTTTTGATGCTTCCTTATTCTGGAATTGCAAATTTAGGTTCTATTTAACTGTTGATGTTTTGCTTATTGCGTTTGCCATGTTACATTTGTTTGAAGTTGGTACCATTTGCTACTTAGACCTATGTTTCCTGGACTCGAGTACGGGTGTAAATCTAGGTGTCAGACATGTCAAGGTCATAATTTTATGATATGGGTATATGGCCAAGTGTTGGATATGTGTACGTAGATATGACACTAAAATTTGATATATTTAAAACCATTTAACAATAAACTAACCAAAAGCAATAATGTGAACCACCAATTTTTTTTGAGTATTAATACTAATTTTTTCCTTTTTTAATTTTTTTTTGGGGGGTGTTTAGCATCAATAATAACATGTAATTCCATGTTGTGCATAATTTAGAATTTCACATGCTAAAATATATTCCTAAAGACTAGCGGTTACAAGTCTTCTTCCAACCCACACCCAGTTGTATTGTGTCGACAGGGGGGGTTTTGGGGTAAGATGAAGTCTGGGTAATATAGACCTTGTACACATGCTCTGCATACAGTATTATTGATGCACCGGTTCTTGTGTCGGCTTGCAAGTGACAACACAGCAGTTTTTTTTATTGAAGAATTGTGTTTTTGGCTAATTGTTACAATTTTCTATTGCTTCTCATTCTCATCTGTGTTGTGTAGGCCATTCTTCTTTTCCCTTGTTGCCTTTCAACCCTTTTCCATAATTTGAATTTTGGTTTATCAGTTTTATTTTATTTTCTTAGAAGTCGCATATCTTTGTTGTTGTTTCTATCTTTTTGTGATTGCAATTATGATATATTGCTCCGTTGATGATGTATTTTGTGAAAATCTGGCACCCAATTTCAATTGTTTTTACTTACTTTTAGTTTTGTTATTTCTTTCCATTGAGTTTTGTTTGTGAATGAGAAATATAGCTTATGAATATTTTTAACGCATTGTTCATTTAATATACTGGTTTATGCTGTAGGTTCGTAGACATAGCACCACATTACTACGATCTAACAAACTTCCCAAATTGCGAGGCAAAGCGCGTCCTCGAGAGACTGTACAAGAAACGAGAGAGAGAGAAAGAAGAGAGCAAAAGCAAGAAGTGAAGTGTGCAAATGATGTTTGTGAACACCTTTCTGAGGCTTGCAGAGTACAGAGGATGTGGTTGCAGCAGATATTTACATTATCTATATATTGAACTGATCCTTTGGTACTAATCTTTTGAAGGATTGGCAGTTGTTTTACTTCCCCTAAGGGCACTGAAGTTCAAAGTGTTGTATTCATACTTCTAATTCGTGTGACGTGTGCTTTCCCACCCAAATTTCCTGAACCCACACTTCTTCAGCCGTTCCTTATTCTCATCTAGTGGGCAGTTTAATGTTGACTAAATGAAAACGGACTTGACGTTTTCAGAGAAGCTTCGTGAAAACGGCTAAAGATGACGTGTATTAATAGCAGCTTCATGTTTAAAATATTTTTTTTAATAATTTTTTTTCTTCCTCCAAATAAATATTGATGTTTTAAAAAAAAATCTCAAAATAGTGAAATTTATACTTAATGTTAATGTTTTAAAATTAATATTTAAATATCGACTTATAAGTCACATAAAAAAAAATCGTTTTCTTATCTCCCTTTTTAATCTGCAGTCGCCCTTAAACCAAAAAAAATTTCTTTTTCTTTTGTCTCCATTCTTTCCTGCAGTTGCCTTCCCTCAATGGTAGTCCCTCATTGTCAATAAGCTCCCTCAACAGCAGTCTCTTATTGTCAATAAGTGAACAAGGTAACTGAAATTTGATTCCATAGTATTTGATAAAATGGTACAAGAATTATTATTGGTTCAATCAAATTTTTGCTCATTAATTGTCGATCTCTTTTTTGCCTTTTCCTTTTCAAGCAAGGTCAACCAAATTTTTGCTTGTTAATCACTTGCCATAGTTTTTTCAAGCATGGTTAGCCATTGTCTATGATGATCATTATTGAATTCTCCATTCAAAAACATCAATTCTCCATGAAAAACAAAAATATTAATGGGTTAGGGCCAATGTTGAGAAACGGTTAAAGAAAACAAGTTTTCTAAAGTTCTTCTACTCTATTTTCTCTATTATTTGATAAGTGATCTAGCAAAATGCTCCCCCTTCTTAGATATCCTCCACGTGCAGCCTTGGCCAAGGAGAATAGCAGCCGTAGCCTAGAAGAAGCGGAAAAAAAAAATGGTTTGCCAGCAAAAAAAGAAATTTTGCTAGTGAATTTTTTCTTTTTTTTTTTACTGAAGTCGTTGTCTTAAAAATCGACTTTGAAAGATCAATTTCAAATTCAATTCACCTGATAAATTGACTTCAATAGTTTGGAAAGCTTTTTCAAAATATCAATATATTTTTAAAATTTTGCAAAAATTACAATATTTCATTAAATAACTCAAAAAAGTGGCAATGGGGTACCATAGTCAACTGCTTTTAAGAACTCACTTTAGGAGGCAACTGTTATAAAAAAAATTCAATTTTTAGTGTAAATTTTTGTATTATTTTTATTAGTAATTACAAATGTATAATTTAAATAAAAAATAAACATAAAAATAAAAAAGTATATATTCAAAAGTGACTTTTTTTTTTGGAGATGGAGGTAGTAATAAAATTTAAAGTAGTAATTTTTTATAGTAAAAAGTCAATAACTTATGTGACATGTTTAAAAGATAAAATCATCTCTTATTATTTTGCACTTTTTAAAGAGTGTGATAAAATATTTTGTCTTTTATTGTTTCACATGTCAGTTATTTTTACTATAAAAAGTCACTAAAAATATTATTACTCTAAAAATTAATACTCAATTCAAATCTTGAATTTTCGAATTGAGAGAGATATCGGGAGAGATAGTGAAGATTGTAGATGTAATTTGAATAATTTTATTTTTTCTTGTTGAAAAAAGATAGAGTTAATTTTATTCATCCCCCTTGAGGTGTGGTAAAATTACAAAATGAATTCCATTGTTTGAGAAAATTATGAATGCTTCCTTTAATTGAAATTTATTTATTGAGAAATAAGAAAAGTTTAAAATACTCGTGAATTTATTGATTTAAAAATATAAATAAAAAAGAAAATGACATTAAAAGTGAAAAAATAAATAATATTCAATTATCATTAATATATGACACTCCCTCTGACCTAAAAAAGAGACCACCTTTGATTTGTTATAATTTTTTAAAATTATAAGGTACAACACATTTAATACACCATTAAATATATAATTTTATATTTTTATCTTTACTTTTCAATTTGGGTTATGCATTATCATTATTAATAAAAGCAATATAAGAATTGCACACTAAAAGTGAAATTTTTTTTTTTGGATAGAGAAAATTTTTGACACTGGACCCTTTTTTTGGAACGTAGGTAGTATTATGTTTTC
Organism: Gynochthodes officinalis; assembly: GCA_020080225.1. Classification (NCBI taxonomy): domain Eukaryota; kingdom Viridiplantae; phylum Streptophyta; class Magnoliopsida; order Gentianales; family Rubiaceae; genus Gynochthodes; species Gynochthodes officinalis. The sequence continues at coordinate 30,408,576 of CM034615.1, read as the reverse complement.
AAAATTTAATTGAAATTGTATTTTTTTTCCTTAAATCAAAATTTTTATTGTTATTTTTTTGTTTGCCATTTTTTTAAACTCTAAACTCAAATTTAAATACAAAAAAAGTACCTATTTACTTAATCATATGTATGGAATATTTTGCATACTTTCTTTTTCATAATATCAGTTATAAGTATAGTTTTATATAAAATAATTATTGAAAAAAGACTAAGGGGTAAATTTATCTATACATAGAACTTTTTTTCTTTTTTTGAATCATTAGGGTTTGTTTTGTAGTTTTATAAAATTTCAAGTAATTAGATATTATAAGTTTGACCAGTCCATGAAATATTTATAGTTTTTTTTTTATAGTTTTATCAAGTAATAGGGTTGATTTTATAGTTTCACCAAATCTTGACAGATGTGGATGTAATTAACTATAAAAGATTATCACCTTGAAATATTTCCATAAAATGTCTTTTGAAAACAAAACTTATTCCAGATTGAAGTATGTGTCATGAAATACATGAATGAATATTTATTATATTCATCCCTATTCAATATTTATTTCTATCTCCATCCAATGTAATTACTTATCCCTATCTAATATATGTATTTATCTCTATCCATTGTATGTATTTATCCAAATATATTGATAAGTATATCATTGTTCTCCTACAAATAAGAGCATAGTTTAGTCATTTGAGGGTGTGAAGAAAAGTTGAAATAATAATTTCTCCTATGGTTTTCCCTAGTATCTGTGGTGTTTTTCTATTTTCTTTACTTAATCTCTCCCCATTCTATCTATTATATACTTATGACGCAATATTTTACGACATGTTATCAGCATGAAGAGCTACCAACTAAGTAAATAATTTTTGCAAGGTAAGTGTTTTCTTTGTTTTCTTTAATCACACCCATCTTTTTCTACAATTCTTCATTTTTTTTCTTTTTGTTGACCTTGAAATCAATTTATCCTTCTTCTCCCGAAGTTGCGAAGGATATTTTGGAAATGCTTCTAATTTTGTGATACTTGACACCTGAAGTTGTCAACGTAAGTGCAAATGGAAAATTTCAAGAAAAAGGAAAATGTTTGTTTGCTTAATAGTGTAACAACACATACCATTTTTTGTAATAGACACTTTTTCTCGAGTATGACATTGCGTAAGACATATGTCCATACAATATCAGGTCCTATCCGATTATTGATGGTTTCGAGAATGCCACAATTGTTTTGCCAAATGGCGCAATCCTTCATATTGAGGATGCGTTTCTAAGCAATAGATAAAAAAGGAATTTGCTCAATTTCAAAGATGTACGTCGTAATAGGTACCATATTGAGACTATTTATGAGCAGAATAAGAAATATATCGGCATTATCCTTTATAAGATGGGTTTGAAGACCATTCATGAGAAGCTGGAAGCTTCTTCTATGGGTTTGTATTGTATCATGATCAAGGCCGTTGAAACCTACGCTATTATGTCCTAAAAATTGGTAAACCCTGATCAGTTTGGACTATGGCATGATCGCTTTGGTCATCCTGGCGCTTCAATGATGTGTAGATAATTCAGAATACAAAATGACACTCTTTAAAGGATACAAAGGTACTGTTGTCCAAATATTATAATTGTGAAGCTTGTTCACAAAGAAAACCCATTATTAAACCTTCTATAACAAAGGTTAATTTTGAATCCCTTTTATTCTTGCAAAGAATTCAGGGTGATATTTGTGGGCCAATACAACCACCAAGTGGATCGTTTTGATATTTTATGGTACTAGTAGATGCATCTTGTAGATGGTCTCATGTTTGCCAATTATCTACGCGCAATGTCGCATTTGCATGTTTACTTGCGTAGATTTTAAAGTTTCAAGTTCAATTCCCTAATTATCCAATTAAAAGCATAAGGATGGATAATGTTGGTAAATTTACATCAAAGAGTTTTAATGAGTATTGTGCTTCACTCGAAATCGAGGTTGAGCACCCAGTCACACATGTTCATACTCAAAATGAATTGGCAGAATCTTTGATTAAACATATTCAAATCATTGTCGGAACTCTATTATTGAGAATAAATCTCAATGATACAGCATGGGGTCATGTAGTTTTGCATGCGGCAGCCCTAATTAGATTGTGCCCCACTACTAGTCTCTTACAATCTCCTCTTCAAATGGTTCTTGGTTATGAACCTGATATTTCACATTTACGCACCTTTGGTTGTGTAGTACAAGTGCTTGTAGCACTACAAAAAAGAACAAAATGGATCTCTAATGCTGTTTGGGCATTTATGTTGGGTTTAATTCACTGTCCATCATTAGGTTCTTGGAACCAACTACTTGTGATCTTTTTACTGCTAGATTCGCAGATTCTCATTTTGATGAGATAGTGTTTCATCAATTGGGAAACCTACAACTTCTATGGCTGCAAAGAGGAAACCAGTTAAGGTTATCTCATGGAATGAGAAAAATTTATCTCAATTAGACCCAAGAACTCCAGAGTGTAAAAACGAGGTACAACACATCATCCATTTATGGGTGATGGCCAATAGACTTCCTGATGCATTCAATGATGCTATTAAGGTAACGAAATCTCATATTCCAGTTGGGATAGCTATTCCAAAAGGATAGGCTAAAATGTATCAAAATCCCTCACACTTGAAGCGTGGTAGACCAATAGGATCAAAAGACGCTGTTCTTCAAAAACGAAAGGGAAAGACTCAGGAATCCGCTCCGGAAGAGCGTAAGAATCAAGAATCTATTCGAGAAGAGTCTGATGTCATGCTTGTTCCCAAAGAGTTTATTGCCCTTGAAGAGGCACCAACCCATGAATAAATCACTAATCTTGAGAATACTGAGAATTCCATTATTTATTGTAATGAGATTTTGGATCAAAATGAAATCATCATTGATGATGGTTTTGTATTTTTAGTTGCTCGTAAAATTATAGATGATAATTATGAGCCACAATCTATTATTGAATGCCGTCAAAGGCAAGATTGGCATAAGTGGGAGGAAGCAATTAAGGCTAAATTAGCTTTCATAGCTAAATGAGAGGTTTTTGGGTCTGTAACCCGAATCCCTAATAATGTAAAGTCCGTTGGATATAAATAGGTATTTGTCCGGAAACAAAATGAGAAAAACGAGATTTTCAGGTATAAAGCCCAACTGGTTGCCCAAGAATTTTCTCAAAGACTTGGGATTGATTATGATGAGACATATTTACCTATGATGGATGTGATTACATTTCATTTTCTAATTAGCCTAATTGTCTATGAAAGAGTGGGAATACATCTTATGGATTTTGTGTCGGCATATCTATATGGCTCATTAGACTCTGATATTTATATGAAAATTCTCGAGGGATTCAAAATGCCTGATGCATGCACTCCCTACAACTTGTTCTCAATAAAGTTGTAAAAATCTTTATATGGGTTAAAGCAATCCGGTTGTATGTGGTATCTATGCTACATGAGTACCTAAGTAAGGAAGGGTACAAGATTGATCCCATCTACCCATGCGTGTTTATTAGGAAATTAGAAATTGGATTTGCTATTGTAGTAGTTTATGTTGGCAATATGAATTTAATTAGAACTCTAGAAGAGTTAGCTAAAACTGTTGAATATTTGAAAAGGGAGTTTGAAGTTAAAGATTTGGGTAAAACCAAACTTTGTCTTGGTTTAGAGCTTGAGCATAAAGCAAATGAAATAATTGTCCATCAATCAACATACATTGAAAGATTAGTTAAACGTTTCAACATGAATAAAGCTCACCCATTGAGCACTCTTATAGTTGTAAGGTCTCTAGATCCCACAAAAGATCCGTTTCGTCCTAGAGAATCTAATGAAGAGATACTTGATTCTGAAGTACCATATCTCAATGCAATTGGGGCCTTGATGTACTCAGCGCAATGTACGAGACCAAATATCACTTTTGCGGTAAATTTATTGACATATTTTAGTTCTGAGCCAACTTGGAGACACTAGAATGGGGTTAAACATATTTTTTGTTATCTTTGAGGAACCATAGATTTGGGATTATATTATTCCAATAATTCTTCTATCTCTGGTTTAGTTGGATATGCTGATGCTGGATATAGATCTGATCCACATAAAGCTTGCTCTCAAACTAGTTATTCATTTTGTTATAACAGCACCGCAATTTCTTGGCATTCTACGAAACAATTGCTGATCGCTACATCTTCTAACCACTATGACATTATTGCTTTATATGAAACTAGAAGAGAGTGTGTTTGATTAAGATTCGTTATAATGCATATTCACAATTATTGTTGTTTAACACCCACTATAATTTATGAAGATAATGCTATTTGTGTTGCACAAGTTAGGGGAGGATATATCAAATGTGATAGGACCAAGCATATCTTGCCGAAATTTTTCTATACTCATGAACTCCAAGAAAGTCAACAAATTGATGTTAAACAGATTCAATCTATAAAGAATTTTGCAGATCTTTTTACCAAATCATTGCCAACGTCAACTTTTGAGAAATTAGTATATGGCATTGGTATGTGGCGAGTTCACAAGATACAAGATTAACTAGCCCCAACAGTGGCTATATAGCTCAATTGAGAAGGGGATTTATGAACTATGCATTGCACTTTTTTTTCCTTCTGATTAGTTTTTTCCCATAGGGTTTTTCCGGTTTAAGGTTTTTAACGAGGCAATTAATGCATCTATAAAAAGGAGAGATCATAAGATTTATACTTTGTACTCTTTTTCCCTTTTGTTCAGTTTTTGGTCCCACTAATTTTTTTCGGTTTAAGATTTTTAATGAGGCGGTATCATGCACATTCGTAAAATAATGAATACAATGAATATTCAAGAGAAAGTATTATGAAATACATGAATGAATATTCATTATATTAATCCCTATCTAATATTTGTTTATATCCCTATCCAATATATATTCATCCTATCCAATGTAAATACTTATTCTTATCTAATGTATGTATTTATCTCTATCCATTGTATGTATTTATCCAAATAGATTGATAAGTACATCATTGTTCTCTTATAAATAGGAGCATAGTTTAGTCATTTGAGGGTGTGAAGAAAAGTTGAAATAAGAATATCTCCTTTGGTTTTTCCTACTATCTGTGGTGTCTTTCTGTTTTCTCTACTTAATCTCTCTCCGTTTTCTCTATTATATACTTGTGACGCAATATTTTACAGCAGTATGCTATTTATTCTTAGAACAAAATTTTACCTTGGTATGTGTGTGCTATTATATGACTTGATTTATTTTGAGTTTGCATTTTTATTTTTGAACAAGCTTCCATGTTTCTCATGTTGGACGTTATTTTTTTAACAAAAGAAAAATTAAAATTTTGAAAAATTTCCAAGCAAAGTTTTAAATGAGACTCTTCAAATTAATTTGATATTTAGTTCGTAGCTTAAACAATTCAAAAAATTTAGTAAGTACCTAAAATATAAATGTCAACAATTTGTTGACAAGAATATAAAAAGTTAAATATGGGAGTATGAAAATAAAGTAGAAATAAGGGTTAATTACATTACTTTCTTGACATTTAGTTAAATTACCAACCGAACTTTGAAATTTGGTGGAATAATAGTCTCTCAATTTTTGAGTTAACAATAGAAAATGGGGTTAAAATTTTATTTGTGCAAACAAACTTACCTTTCATTGCTCAAGTAAAATTCCCTTTTTTGGTTTTTCCCTCAAATTTTGAATGGGATTGTAACAGGATGTAATTCACTGGTATCCATAATCTACAAGATCCGTTAATATCTTTATTTTGCATTGGCCTATTCAACCATGACACAAATCAAAACGACTTAGCATAATCGTTTAAAATAGTAGGTGGATTGTGAAAAATGTTGAATTTCAGTCTTTTTTACAGTATATTTATATTTATGCCTCCTCTTTGTACATTTTCCTTATGCAAAATTGAGCTTAAAATAGACATTACAAAATGTGGACAATGAATTAAGTGATTAAAACTCAATTACAAAGTTGAATTTCAGTCATTTTTATCATTAAGTCCCTATTTGTGCTTTTTCTCAATACGTATTGTCTTTGCAAGGAATAGAATTAACCTTAAAAATAAAAATTATTGAAAAAAAAATAATGCATAATGATTATAATTCAGTTGAAAAATTAGACTTCAAATCTCGATATAATAGTATCAAAGATCTTCTTGGAATTACACTTCAATTAATTTCCTATATCGTGGCTCTCTGACTAAGAAATACCAATTTCATTAGATATAAACAACTTCAATTACAAGTTTTTTCAGCCTTTTAGGATGCAATCTGATGTTGAAATGTACTTGGTCGACTTAGAAAGCCCAATTGTTCTTGTGTAAGCAAGAGTGAACGCCGCAATTCATAGTTTTCACCATGGGAAGAGAAACAACACTTGTATCTACATTCCATGCATATATTGTAGCAATCTTGTATCATCAATAAACAAAATGAGAACTCTATTACCTTTTCTGTTGATGAAACTGAATTAGGATCATGACAACCTCCTTTGACATATGATCCACAAGCCCTTATAAGTGTTCCCAAATTGGCAAATTTCACAACAGAAATCATCTGAGTGATCATTGCACACACTAACTCAACTGTTGCTCCAATGCTGGAATTCTTATTTGTATCCTTTTGCAAGTATTCAACGTCAAATGAAGGATGATCCTTTGAAACACAAGCGCATACACCTACTGTTTTCTAATTGGAGAATTTGATTTTGGTAAGATCTCAGCTTATCTTCTCAAAAATCACCACAATATTTTCAGATGGTTAGAACAAGGATATGGGGATGTGGTATCTAACAAGAACAAGAATTTGAAACTTTTCAATCCAAACGTTGTTGAGTCCATGGATATCATACCATATAGGAAAAACAAGAGGAACTAGAAAACCAATAAGTAAGAAAGATTCAAAACTCTAAAGTTTTTATATATAAGTTGAACTCCCACTACTTATTAGACTGTTCTCATTGTGTTCCTCATGAGTTAAGTCCCTCACAAATAGTATTAGAATTGGATTACTTAGTGAAACAAGTGGTTCTTTTTTTGGTTGCAGCCCATGGGGAATGAATGGTCTTGTTGGAGTAGGGATTGGACTTGTGAAGAAATAGGCTTTAATGTAGTACGCGTATCCATGAAGGGGAAGATTTTTTGAATCTATGCATACTATCCTATATTGGAAAAGCAAGAGAAATTAAAGCAGTAAATAAGTTAGAAGGACTAGAAACTGATTAACTTAAGTTTTTAGGTTCAAATAGGTTTAAGTTGATATCTTACTGATTATTGGACTATTCTAGTTAGGTTCCGCATATGTTAATTCCCCAAAAAGGCAAGATGGTAGCAAAAGTGAAGAGGAACAAACTAAAAAAAAAAAAATTAATAACACGGAAAATTTTTTCTACTCAAAATCAATAAGGAACAAACACAAAAGAGAAAATAAATGTTCAATCTTGCAATATAGGATGTAACTTTCATGAGGATGGAAGGTTGGATGACACATTCTAAATTTAAGTCCTCAACTAAGAATATTAGTGTTGATAACTTGCAAATAGCATGACCATAATATGTATTATGATTGCAAAAACAGTTTATTGACGGGGAATAACAATTATTCGGTTATAGGTTAGTAGCCCTAATCTTGATCGAATTGCTAACATCTTCACTTCAAGATTGCAAACAATTTTTGGTACTGGCATGCAATGGTTCAAATCCTTTTACTCCAAATTATGAACACTCAATCTAAATGGCATGAAAATTTATAGAAGCCTTTTTCTTAAAATAGTTTTGACAACAGGTGAGAAACTATATATAGGACAACTTTCGGGATCAAAGGAAGACCTTAATGTTTCATATTGAGTCCTTAGAGATGCAGTCCACTTGATGTCGAATTAGCTCAATAGGTCACTCAATAATTTTTAGCAAAGTACCACCTCTTTTAATGAATCTTGGGAGTTGTCGGCAGTTCGACAATCTATATTTCAAAGGTTTACCGAGGTGAAGGTTTGGTAGATATTCTTTTTTTTTGGGTAGGTTTCTCTACTTCAAGCTTTTCCAAGTACCTTTTTTCTAGGTAAGATTGTATAATTTAATGATTACCTCTATTCTTGATGCCCACCTCACCATTATAAGGAGTCAGCAATATGCAACAAGCGAAACAGGACCCAAGACTTAACTTGTGAAATCCTAGAACTGATGAAATTGAGACCAAATAGATGAAGCTTCGCCACAACCTAGGATTCTAGTAGATTGATAAGGCTTAAAGACGCCACAAACTAGTCAAATTTGATAAGCCTATTGTTCTTTACAAGAATGAAGAGATTGAATCAGACAAATTCTCAATGATGAATGTCATAAAATCTTCTAATCGTCTATTTTCATTCATGACCGATGGCCTATATTTATAGAGTACGAAGATGTCTTGAAAAGGTAACAACTAAATCCTAATCCTACTCTATAATTAAAAGGGGCAGCCAAGATTCCTTAATTCAAAAAAGGAAATAAAAACCTTAAAGCCAATTGGACTTGGAAGTTTGGCCCTTTAAAGCTTCCTTCAAACTTGCAAATTTGGCAACTAAAATTACCTAATAATTTCAGTATTCATGGTACTATTCACACACTATTCACTATTCATGCTATGGCCTTTCAAGAATTAATAAATTCCAAAAAAAAAACCACAAAAATTAATTAAATAACTTGGCCTATTATCACACTAGAATTCGGCTAAGGGAAAACTAGTGTTCTTCAAATTGAACTTGCAATAAATTAATGACTTGCAAGTCTTGGTCGCATGCCTTGACAAGTTTGAATATCTTGAATTAAACCACTTAATGGTTTCATGAAGTTATGTAGCTCTAACTCTCGCCATCGGCCTCGTGATATGCCTTAATAGATCAAATACTTGGCTAGTAGATTACACGGCTCCTGGATTCCCATCAAATAGGTTGAACACCTCTCATATTCTCATTATTCTCTCTCTGCTTGAAAAGATTTGTCCTCGAATCTTTAACAACATCCTTGGGATAAAATTAATATACTTTGATCACCTTAGAGAGTAAAAGAAATAGTTTGGTAAGGTAAAACAATGACTTTTCTTTTTTACTTCTTCTCGAGCCACTCTCGTAATTGCGTTTTACCTGAAGGCTCCAAGTTTGAATCGAAGTATGGGCCAATGGTGTTTCTCCAAACATAAAATCAAGGCATGAAAGAGTTGAAACATTATCAACTAGCTCGGGCTCTTGGTTTTGATAACTCCCATTCATTGGATTCGTCAAATATGATACATCAGACTTTTCTTCCTCCTCATCCTTCTTTTCTTCATTGCTAATCTAAAATGGAACTTCAAAAACTTGTATATGATAGATGTTCTTCCTTTGCTCATCATTCTCCATGGCTGGAGCACTAAGTGATCTCATGGGTACTAATGCTTCTTCTCCACTTGACAACTCTTCTTCACTTGCCATTGAATGCATAGACTTCAAGGTAGAAACTGTTTCTCCCATGACAGTATCTTTTTCACTATCAGTTTCAGCTAGAGAAAGCATAAAATCGTTGGATTTACTATCGAAAAGCACATCCCCATTAAATATGGAGTCTAAAGGGAAATCTTCATAATAGTAATGACAATCAAATGTTCTTTCAACATTCTTTTCCCATTCAAAGTATGCTTTAGGATCTTCTCTACCTTGGAAGGCTAGAATTTCCATTTTCATACTTTCTAAAACTTGGTCAAATGTATCAACTTGGTTTAGACCCCTATGGGAAGTAGAAGCCCCATCGGACTTTTCTCTAATGTTGGAACTTGGAGGGCTCTTCTTTATAGACTTCGACTTCCTTGACAACGACTTAGTGATGGACTTCATACCTTCCTTCATGGAAAGTGTTTATCAATTGATCCATCTTATCGTCATTGGATTGAAGTTTTGATTGCAAAGTGTTGGACAATTGCTCAATCTTGTTGTCATTAGATTGAAGCTTTGATTGCAATGACTCAAGTTGATCACCCATATTGGAATAGCTTAGGGTTATGTGTTCCACCCAATCTATGAGAGTCTTTTGGGTGATTGGAGCTATGCTTTCTTCTGTCATGATTCTTGCAAAAGGTTAGTACAAAAAGAAACAACAAGAATATGAAAAGTTTTATAGTAAGGGTGTGTATGAATAAGCTCTCTGTTATTTTCTATGTGTCAGCCCCCTTACTCAAACAATCTCTCTCTAAGTTCTTGCTTAGAACAATAATCTTTATCAAACCTTGAAGAAACTTCGACCAAGGATAGTTCAATAAGAATTTATGAATTTAAAAAAATAAGAGTCAAGGAATATTAACAAATTAGGAAACTACAAATCTGAAATTAACTTGGAATTGGAAGCAAAAAAATGGAAACTAAAAGGAATAAGAAACAAGACAAATCCAACTACAATGTGGAATGGAATAAGGAAAGCTATTAATTTGGAAAATAAATAACTCTAAATATGGATTCTAAAAGGAAAGCAAATATGGAATCAAAAATGAAAACAAAATTGGAAACTAAAAGGAAACAAATAGGAAGACTACTAAAGGAAAGGAATTCTAACTAGGAAAACAAATACAACTAGGATTCTATTCTTGCAAGTAAAATCAAATTAGGAAAACAATTCTTACAAGTAAAATTAAATTAAGAAAATGATTATTGCAACCCTTTTTGTATAGAAATTTTAATCAAGAATGGTTACCAAATTGTAGAATTTTTGGTCAAGATAAATTGCCAAAAGGAACAAAGACTTCGTGCAAAAGAAACTGCCAAGAGAGTGCAAATTTTTGCCAGCCAAAATAGTTGCAAAGTACTGAATTTCAGTCCAACAATGATTGTCTAAAGTCCAAAAAACAAAATTCAAAAAAAAGCAATTTAAACAAGTGAAGGTTTCGGCTGGGATTAAATTTTGGGCGGTTGAAAATTTATGTGCAAGACAAATTGTAGTTGGAGACAAAAGTTAGGCAAGATTCGATTGGAACCAAAAAAATTCAGAAAAACTTAGAGTTAGGCAACAACAGAGTGAACAAAATCAATAATACTTTTCTGGACAAAATCAGAAACAAAAGTGGAAAAAAAAATCAATAATTTTTATGGACAAAGAACTAGAAGTTTCAGTTAGAAACAAGACAATTCAAACAACAACAAAAAAAATTTAGTCAAGATAGTTTACTACAAATTGCAGAATTTTATCACAAAAATTCAGAAATCTTAGAGCAACTTCTCGAGGCAATTTTCAACAAGGATTTTTTTGGCCAAGAAGAACCAAATTTTAGCCAACAATTTCGGCCAAGAGCACCAAAATTTAGTCAATAAGGACTAAACAGAATAATAAAACCAAAATTATCTAGGCAAAAATTGGGCAGCAAGAAAAGGTTTAACCGAGTCTCGAAAACTGGGGCTAAACAACTAATTTGACTACTACAAGAAAAATAGAATTTCGGCTACAAAGAAGATGGATATAAAAAGGATTTTCATGTATTGAAGCAATATAAACAGAATTATCTACAAAATTTCAAAGTTACCTAGAGCTCTAATACCAAACTGATGTACACCTCATGGCTATAAGGAGCTAGCAATACGCAACAAGCAAAATAGGACCCAAGACTTAACTTACGAAATCCTAGAACTGGCGGAATTAAGACTGAATGGATGAAGCGTCGCCACAACTTAGGGTTCTACTACATTGATAAAACTCAAAGGCGCCACAAATTGGTCAAGTTTGATAAGCCTGTTGTTCTTTACAAGAATAAAGAGATTGAACCACTCAAACTCTCAAGGACGTAATGTCACAAAATATTTTAATCGTCTATTTTTATTCATGACCGATGGCCTATATTTATAGAGTACAAAGATGTCTTGAAAAGGAAACAAATAAATCCTAATCCTACTTTATAACTAAAAGGGGTAGCCAAGATTCCTTAATTTAAAAAAGGAAATAAAAACCCTAAAGCCAATTGGACTTGGAAGTTTGGCCCTTTGAGGTTTCCTTCAAACTTACAAATTTGACTACTTACCTAATAAGTTTACTATTCATAGCACTATTAACTATTCACGTTTTGGCCCTTCAAGAATTAATAAATTTCAAAAAAAAAAATCACAAAAATTAATTAAATAACTAGGCCTATTATCACATTAGAATTCGGCTAAGGCAAAACTAGTGTTCTTCAAATTAGACTTGCAATAAATTAATGACTTGCAAGTCTTGACCGCATGCCTTGACAAGTTTAAATGTCTTGAATTAAACCACTTAATGGTTTCATGAAGTTATTTAACTCTAACTTTCGCCATCGGCCCCGTGATATACCTTAATGGATCAAATACTTGGTGAGTAGATTGCATGGCTCTTGAATTCCCATCAAGTAGGTTGAACAGATCCCAGATTCTCATAAGTTCTCCTCTCCTCTTACCCAGTCGTTGCTAGGAAAGACAAGCACAAATAGCTACAACATGCACACCATCACAAAATGGCTATGAGAATGAGAGTGAAGTAAGCATCGTTCAACAAATTAGCTTTTTAAAGATGTGTGACGCGAAAGAGATCCCTACCCCTACTAATAAATGTATGTGAACCTTCAAAAAGAAAAAAAGAATATATACTTAAAACTTCACCCCAGTAAATCTTTGAAATACAGATTGTTGAGTCGCTGACAACTCCCCAAGTTCACTAAAATAAAAGGTACATACTTTATTAGTGAACTTGGGGAGTTAAATGATCAAGTCACTCAATACATAATATATTGAATGACTTGTCGAGTTGATCCAGCATCAAGTGGACCGCACCTTTGAGGACTCAATATGAAACATAAAGGTCTTCCTTTAACCCCAAAAGTTGTCCTGTAGCAGCCTTTCATTGTAGTTGATACAAAGACAATTCTTATTGATAATATTCATGTTTCTTACATAATTGGTTATTTAGTGGTTAATTTGGATACTAATCTTTCTTCTAAACCTCATATAGAAACCTATTTTTAGTGAAAATCATGCGCTAGTTATAAAAGACTTTAAAGATCTAAGTATTGAGATAATGTCTTCTTTTATAGATCGTTTGGCATTTGTAGTTAAGACAAAATCCATCAATTTGAGCGGTCTACTTTCACAACTTCTTGCGATTTGATGGCATTATCTTAATGAAACATTAGCTACTCATCATGAGAAGTTGTACAACTATCAAAACTCATAAGAGGTCTAGGTGCCTTTCTTTTAGTATACTAGCAGGCATATCCGCGCAATGCGCGGTTTTCTGAGTGCCCACTGTATTATATAAAATATAAAAAATTTGATGATAAAATTAAGATAATGTTGAAGAAATAAAATCACAATAATATTAAAAAATAAAGAAATATTTAATAGTTGAAAAGAAAATTATATAATAGGACTTAATTAATGTAAAATGAAAATAGAGTAAATGTATTCTAAATACAGTCCACCCAAATATGAAAATATGGTAATTGACTGTTAAATTCCATTGCATTTGTCCTTGCTGGATTGTGATTTGATCTTCATCGTCAAAATTTTAAATAGCATAAAAACCTATTGGGACTATCTATAAAATAATATAAAAACTAATTAATTATTCCATCCATAAAAACTAATTATTACCAATTCCACTCTATACATACATAAAATCAAATTAAAAAAGAAAAAAGAAATAATCAATTACCGTCCGTTTTTCACCAATTTTTTGAACTCCCATCTTACCTTTCTTTCCTTTAAAAGAGTTTGATTCATAGGTTTTTCTGACCTAAATGCCTGCATATTAGATGGGAGAAACATATGGCTACTCAAATCATCCGATCCGTTCCGAATATTATGTAGGAATTGGGTAGGAGTTCCGGGATCAATATCATGGAGCCTTCGACTTCAACTTCAATGCCCATTGGCTCTTCCAATATTAGGTTTCAGGTTTGTCTTTTCTTTCATGCTTATTTTTCTTTCTTTTTTTTTTGTGGAGAAAGAATATATATGACCAATTTGGGTGCTTTTTGGTTTCTTGGGATTATTTGAGCTTGGTTTTGTGATGGGCTTTGTAGTTTGAGTGGGGATTTTATCAAGATTTCTGATTCTGAGTTCGTTTGTGTTTGATGAAAATGGCAGCTTTTGAAGAAGCATGGTTGGAAAGGGACACGATGAAAATGGCAGTTTTTGAACTAAAATCCAGTAATTCGCAACATACACAAGAACATTATTGGGAAGAGCCCAATGTGGAGCAGCTTTTCCCATTTCTCACCTCATTAAAAAGCATAAGTAAAAAAATGCACCTAAAAAGAAGAACAATCTAAAGCACCCGAGAATACATATCACTCGGGTTTGAAATTAACATAAAACCCAAAACAAAAACAATGACAAACAACTAACACCGCCACCAATCCCACTGGACAAAAAAAAGAGGCTTGCTCTGCTCAGATCCACTGAAGAATGGATCTTCCATTTTGTGGCAGTTTCTTTGTAGTTCTTCCATTTTATCACAATATTCACTTCCGAAATGTTCAAAAGATTAATAAATTTCTGAGGTCTTTAAATATTTGCAACTAATGTAAACTTTAAGCAATTTCAAAAAAACTTCCACAAAATAATCTTAAGCAATTTCAAAAAAATTGCCACGAAATAATCTTAAGATGATGGAAAAGGCGTAATAAAAGATGGTTCAGAAGTACCCATAAAAAAACAAAGCTCAACACCTTAGACATCAAAGTCAATGTCAAGTAAATTAACAACAACAAACAATGTGCTAATTGCACTCAGAACTGGTCTTGTAGCAAAGCAAAGTACATTAGTATATAAACTAAGAAAGTTACAACAAGATCTTGTTTGAAATGAATAGCAACAAAGGAACACATTGACATGAGCATCAATTATTTCTTGTTGCTTTTACCTCCAGCATCATTCCCACCTGCCGCTTATGCTGTTTTCTTTGCAGTTTTTTCCTGGAGTGCTTTAGAGTTCCTAGAAAACAATTATTGATAAAAAAATGCACACAAGAAAAAAAAAAGGATTATCACCTTACATCCGAAAAGGAAGACATGATCAAGATACTGGACAACCAAAATATCAAGAAACAACATTCATATACCAAAACATATGAAGACATGGCTAAGGAACAACTAATCATGCTTCCCCGAATCTAACACATTTGTTTACATCACAGAAACATAGAAGTCAAAAGTCAAAACCTTCTAAATTTTCAAAAACCCTCCAATATACAGCAAAAGCACATAACTTTCAAAACTTGTCAAAACAAATCCATCTCTATCATAAAGCTGAATTAAATCAAGATTAAAATCTACTTAACATAGGATTCTAAAGGCACAAAAGCAAATGCAAGAAATCATTATTGAAGCAGTACAGAAAACTTATTAATCACCAAGAACAAAAAACTTACTATTGAATCATTACAGAATTCTAAAGGCACTAAAGTAGTACTATAATTTCACACACAAGTAAAGGCAGAAATATCGTTATTGAATCAGTTCAGGAAACTTATTAATTACCAAGAACAAAACTGCAATTGAATGAAAGTTGGAAAGTTGAGACCAAAAAAAAAACACACACACAAAAATTTACCGCCGAAGACCGCCGTTTGACCCTTTCTATGCCTTTAGAAATCTGGATTTCCAACTTCCAAACTTGTAGCTAGAATCATTGCTTCTTTGCAAAGAAGCTCCTCAAGGGGCAGAAAAGGCATCCTGTTAAGAAGTGCACAACGATGGCTAGCAATTACACCAATCACCAATAGCAAAGTTCACAGCCTCACCACAATTAAAGCCTAGAAAAAAATGTTTACATTGCTTTGCATTAAGAGGATTCATTCAACAGACAAACCTGCTGAACCATTGTTCCAGGCACCTGATTACTAATTCTTCCGCAGTTTTGAGCATTGATGGTGGCTTGATTTATACCGGTTAAAAGAGATCGAGACACGCCCCAAGGTCTTGGTGCAGCGGCTGTGTGCATATACTGTGGTTCAGCTAGCGATCCAGATTGTTGCTGTTGCACAGGAGAAGGCATTAACACACTGGGCTGGCCAAAGATTCAGCAGCCAATTTTAAATTGCATGAAAACAGAACATGAACATCTTGAAGTAGAATACTGATGGCCTCTTGATTCACTCTCAGTGTACTACAGATTACAATGAAAATGTTTTCAAGTTATTGTCACATGAATTTCAGCTTGAGCTGCAATACATAGACAGTTGAAATTGTCACAATAGGCTTTTCTTTTTTTCGGTTTCCATTTTTTATATACTTGTATGATTGTTCAGGAAATTGACAGACCTTGTCAACGATGTTCATGATATCATTCTTCGTATCTTCCACAGGTTTCCCTGAAACAGCTGGGGTATTCCACTGAAAATCTCGAAGCAATTCCTCTATCCCAGAATCAAACTTGGTCCTACTTTCTGCCACTATAACTTTGCACTCCATTGTTTGTTGAGTTTCAGCAGCTGCAAATGATATCAACTCAATCAGTAATTGATGGAGAAAGGATTCTCATTTATCCGAAGTTTGAATAGATCCTTAAATGCTTTGTGGTGACTGCAAGTTACAGCCTCCAAACCCCTACCCTCCATTCTACCGATGACCACAAAATTGGACAGAACCTCTAGAAGCATAAGAATGGTTGAATAATTCCAATATAAACCTCAGGAGAAGAACATACTCGGCAAACTTCCTCTATCAGGGCTCATGCATTCCACTGGCGCTCTTTTAGCAGCAGACACTTTGAGATCATTTTCCCTAGCTTCTTTTAAGGAATGCACGTTAAAAAGATCAATAGCATAATAAACCTTAGATGCTGACTCCACTGGGATGGCTTTTTCTCCAGGCTTTTCTTTAGTTGCTAGAGTCTGTCCCGGTTTTGACCTCTGGTGAACTTCTTGAGGTTTGATAGCAGAAGTAACCTGACCCATGTTAATAGAGCTTAAATGTCAAATGATAATTCTGGTTAAATTCAAAGGGAACAACCATATCCAGAGCCATTCAAAAGCAGAGAGGGGGCAGAAACATATTTGTGATAAAAGAAGATGGCTCAGCTTTTAAGACATCCTTCAATAGAACGCAATGCAATTTACATACAGACCTCCATATTCCTGTGGAACATAACATTCCAAAATCTCCGAACTGACAATTATTAGGATACTGAACTCAGTCCAGAATCCATAGGCACACACAAGAATTTTGTTTTCAGTGACAAATTTTCTTTAATATATGAACAAAAGCAGTGCAAAATTTTCTCAAAATAGCTTGGTGGGGAAAACCTTTTAACTTCTGAATCAGGATTCAAAGAGTAATATTACGCAAAGGAAGTTCTACTTGAGTTGAAAATATACCAAAGACAAGTCAATATTGGAAGAACATCACTGGTTCAAAGAGTGAAAGCGGAAATTTTAAAAGGGACAGAAGTGACTAATTAGTCAAAAAGAAAACCTGCCGTAAGTTCGTTGTATTAATCGGTTTAGGTAGTTTGGGAGGCACGAAGTTGCTGCCCATTTGGCATGGATGGGTTAGTTGTAGATTTGTTCTGAAGCTGAGGGCGTTTCGTTTCTTCAGAAATATGGTTACTGCACTTGTCATATCCAGCACTTCTAGTTCCTGAAACAGGCTTGGTCTTTAAGATTCTCTCTTCCCTCACAGATGGAGATGATTTCACTTTTCCATCTCGTGGGATCCATATTTTTCCAACATACCTAACAGATATTATACAGGTAGAAATAATGTAAAAGCCAGATGGAATTTTAACACCAAGGTGCAACCTGAAGATTGAACCAAGTTATCTGAATCCTAGTAGGTTCATGTACCAATTAAGCAACGTCATACTTTGCATGGATGAAATTTTCAATTCCAACTCTATCATATCTAGGAGGCAGCTCAGCTTCCCAGTAGCTATTTGACTTCTCATTTCCCATAGTTGGAATGAAGCATAAACAAAGTCAGTCCAAAGAACCTTTTAAAAACATACATAAATGTCAAGCTGAGAAGCGAGTTGTGCTCACATTGAATAAATGCAACTTGATCTGGTAGCCATGTGTCAAGAGTGGTAGATCTCACCTGCACCCAAGTCAACAATTTTAGTAGGCACAATGTCCAAAAAAGATGTAGGACAAATTGGTTCACTGCAAACAAGTAGCAAATGCTAAAAAAAAATGAGTAAAAGATACTATGCACACTTTAAAGGTACAGAAGTAACTTCAGCCTCAAAAGTTCTAGTGACCATCGCAGTACTCTTTCATTACCTTGAAAACAAGAAAAAAACTGAGGCAAATGACAGCCACACCCCATAATATACCCTAAAATTTTGAACATGCATTTTATGAGTATGATATACACACCTTTGATATATGAACTCCAAGGCTTCTATGGATCCCAGAACATTGCATGCATATAAAGATCCCCAGATTCACGCTAGCCCATCTTGGACCTCTTCATAGCAACAATTTAAGATCAGGAAATTACAATAAATAAATGGCAATTTAGCTCCCAGAAGAGGGTCCAATCCAAATTAATTGCAGAGTTTAAAACTGTAGCTACTTACTTGCTTTTGCAATCAGCACAATCTCGGTTCTCTGGCAGTTTGAGTAGCCCCTCAAGAATCTGTCAGAAGGATACAGAATGGAAAGCATTCCTTTTAGCCTCAGTGAAGCCAGCATAATTCCAAGAACTAAAGGTATTCTTGATAAAGTTGATAAATGTGTCTTCCACAAAAAAAAGTTGAGGAAAAAAATGCACATATTAATGTATCCATCTGAAGAAAATTACAGATGTTACCTTCGCATCTCTTTTAGATTGGGCACTGATCATGGGCAAAAATGTTGTTCAATATCTGGGTTTCTAAAATGTCTCAGAGTCTAAAACATTTAGTCATCAAAATTCAAGATTCTATGCTAGTTCTGAGCATTAGAGCTGATAGGATAGAAGATGAGACTTCAGCCTTAGTATAGGCAGATTACCAGGATGAACAGAACAAATACGTGTACAAGTTCAAAATTGAGGTTCGAAAGTCCATCTGATCATCTGGACTATCAGTCCTGTTAAGCTCCGATCTACCTGAAACTTCCTCACCTAATGCATTCTTTACTTGTTTACTTAAAATTGCATTAAAAAAGATTGAACCATTCGGCGGAAACAACCCACCTGTCTGCAAACCTCCCTGCAGCAAATTGTGGGGTCCTTACTCCTTAATTCTGCTGTATGCATCTTTTGGATCCTTGGTAAACAAGTAAAGAATAAGTTAAATAAGTTAAATATATGCTCAGACTTTATCCTCAAAAATCCTACCGTGTGCCAAAGTTATCACAAATCCACAAGATGCAGCCACTTGACACTAAAAGTTATAATAAAAAATCCAAACATATCATACCTTACAGAAACATAAACTAACCTTCCACTCATAAAGAAAGTGACCCTATCATCTGTGTCCCACTCAGCAAGGAGAAAAGGTTGAACTCTAGTTGTAACTTGAATCCAGCTTTTTCTTTCATCAAAACCACACCAGCAGGAACATCAGCACTCACAAGGGAAACAATCTTACAGATACCTGCAGCACAGGTGATTCCAAATCATTTCACTGCCGCAAAAAGGTGAAAGTATCTCTGAACCCATTAACAGTAAATGCTGGAGCACGCGATGACAATCTATGGGTGAGTCACATGTCACTTTTGATCTAAAGGTTAAGTTCTGATCATATTCAGCTTAACTCTTAGTAGCAATGCATAATTAGAGGTTCCAAATCTACACAAAGAGGAAACTATTAATCAGGATAAGATTGAGAGTTAGATACCATATTTAGATGCCTCAAGAGCTATCTTCAGCGAAAAAACTAAAGGATCCTCTTTATTTGGACGATAAACTGGGCACTCTGGAATTTTATCAATCCAGTCAAGGTTTTTAGTGTCAAACTTTGCAACCTTGTGTTTAGTAAAAATATCTTTCCCATTTGAAGCGGCTCCAGGTCATGAAAAGGCATCCATACTGCCATGAATTCTCATGCCACATGATGTAGAGCCTCTTAAAGCATCTCCCCCACTCCTACTCATCATGTTACCGGAATACCTGAAATCATTAAGAGTTTCCGTTTTCATACGCTGAAGCCTTTTGCGCTTCAAGAATTCCAATTTAGCCTCCCTCGACATACAAACTCTTCCTTCAACCTATTAAAGTAGAAGGAGCAAACTCAGACAAAGGAAGACAGCATTTCCCAAGATTGCACCAAATTCAAGCAACAAGAAATATCTCTACATGTACCAAACATGAAGCTAAATTAAAAAAACAAAAGAAGAAGAAGATAACAAACAAGTCACTATAAACAATAGACAGTTGTCTAATGCGCAAACGAATATTTATAGAAGCTTAAGATTCAACCACGAGGATGGTTTCAGAAAAGGCAGAAGGGAAACTTCTGACAGTTCATGAATGAATGTGCACACTCTAAAATGCCACAAAGGTCCTTGTATCAATTATCCACATCAAAACATTTCACCAAGAAAAAAAAGGAGAAGAAAAAAATTCCAGCAACCTCAAGAGGTACATAAATCAAGGCAGTGGATGTAGTGGAGAACTTGTACAAGGATTTAGCTCTTGCAGACCTCATAAACAAATTGTCCTTTCCCAATCATCCAATTACATCAAACTCTAGTAACTTCTCAAGATTCCACCAAAAATATTCAGACAAAAAAAGAGAGAAAAGCAACCCTAAGCAACAGGACACCATCGTCTTAATTTTCAACTAAACTTGAACCAAACAGAGTCGAGTAAAAGAATAAACAATGTATCAAGTTAACGAGTAGAGGTGCATGCATATTAACATTGTTTTATGACGCAGCAATAAGGAAAGAGCTTACAAATGAGGAAAAAAGAAAAGAGAAAAGGAAAACAATAACTATGATTACGCGCAAATACTTACCAAACTAAGTCAAAAAACAACAATTGTCACGGCCGAAAACAGTACAGTACAAGTATAAACGAAAATTCCTACCCATAAGTGCATTGACTAATCAAAAAATCCGAAGACGAGGGCAGACCCGAAGAGTGTGGACGGTGGTTTGCCGGAGAAAATGCTCGAGCAACTTCACAAACAAGTTCAAGCTCTGGATCGGCGGGACTTACAAAGTCAGCGGCACCGAAAAAAAATAACAAATCTGGTCACATATATAATCACATAACACCAGCAAAAAAAAAAAGTACATTGCTTTCCTCTGACGGAGGCTTCGGCTGGTGAACAGAGCTGAATCCATCACAGGGCTGAAAATGCAAGAAAACAGACCGATTCTCAACGCCACAAAACTGCAAAAAAAAAAAGAACAAATCTGGTCAGATTCGAAGGAAGAAGAAAAGTTTCTTGCACAATGAGTGACATGACCACATTTTCCTTGTACAAAACTGGTGGATGATGAGGACGAAGATGATCAAACTGGCGGCAGGAAAGGGTAAAAACCCTAGAGAGGAAAGAAAAAAAGGTGAAGAATTTGAAGAGTGATATACGGCAGCAGGAAAAATGGTGAAACCGATCGATTTAGGGATGAGATGGAAGACACGTAGATGCCACACATTCTATTTCAGCAACCGTGGAAGGTCAAAGCCGCGCAAGGCGCGGATAATCCTTGTCCACGTGTCCTCACCTAGTAGTTTCTGTTCACGCTTTATTAATATAGTTAACAAGACTCTAAATTTTGAGGGTGTGTATGGTACCCAGGCTTCCGGGATGGGGGGATGTAAGGAAAATTCCTAACTTGACCCTTAGACTCTGTTGGCACTTATTAGATATTAGGTAAAAACCTTTCTTTAAAAGTAGTAGGAGTACCTTCAACTTAGCTCTCTATTTCGTAATAGAAGAAAGTGTAGAAAAGAAAGCTCCTTCATCGGCTTCTCAAATGGGACTCCAAGCAGAACTCGACTAAGTTGTGTCACATGTGGCAATCCAATCTTTTGATAATGGCTACCGAATATTAATCAAAGGTTTTTTCTTCTCTTACATCATTTAGTACCTTTTTCATTCTTAATAATTAATATTACAAAAAAATTTGTTAGTAAGCAAGTTAGTTGTAGTTGAGCTACCTTATTCTAAGAAGTAAGAAAGGGTCATTATTCTCTTTGTCGACCTATGGCCTACTTAAATCATGATCTAGGGGTAGTAATAAGAAAACTAGACTAACTAAGAGTGCGCAAGGTATAGCCAGGTGACGCATCATTTTTGCAAGTAATAAAAGAAGTGAGGTTTCTATTTAACAAAAGGTGATGCAAAAATAGTACTTCACAATCCATTGTGCGTCTAAGGCATTTTGCTCTTCTTCACACTTGTTATTTTAGCACAATCTTTTTGGTTCTAAAAAAGAAACAATTCAAGAATGTTCAATTGGTTGAAATGAATGTCTAGACTTGTAGATCTATTGACTTTGCTTGTTTATACTTTGTTTACCAGAACAAAATGAGATGGAGATGTTGAGAATTTAGTGCATCACGTTGTTAGTCATAATATGTAGATTTTAAAGAAGACTGTTGTGTGGGGCTTACTATTTCTACACGTTCCAACATTCCATTAGTAACATTTCCAACTAGTTGGAATGGGATTCCAACTTAGCACATTTTGATTGAGATTTTGAGAAGAGTTGCTTTTTGAAGAGTCTAGTACGATGAAAGTTGTAAGTTATGTTTGGAGAAGAGTTATTAAAGAAGAGCAATGTTCTTTGATTTGTAAAGTTAACTACTCTGAACTTAATATCATGAAAATCTATTATGTATATGAAAAACAATGTCTAGTTAACCTATTTTTAACACATATATGAATTTAATTAATATAATTAAGCCACTTGTTCATCTTTATTTACCATATCTCATAAAATTTAATATAAGTAAATATTTAATTCACACTAGTTAACTGTTATCCAATTAAATTTAATACATGTAAGTTATAATCGTTACCACATTGTAATTCAAATTAATTACTATCTCTCATCATTTTTTAATTTATTAAGTTTTTCTTCGCACTAATTAACTATTATTTGAGTAAATGTAATACACTTTATATATTTAGGTTATAATCCTTATTACATTATAATTCAAAATTGAATCCAATAAAATATCATAATCCTAGAAGTTCAAATCAGACGTGAAATCATAATCTGCAATTGTTTCTCCAAGAGAGAAATCTTCACCTTCTTAATGGGTTAATTTAAAGTATCCAAGTTATCTTCCAGTTAAAAGTAATTAATTTCTAAAATTTTATTCAATTTTTATCATTATCTATAATATCTATTAACATTTTTATCATTATCTATAATATCTATTGGTGAGTGACTATGTATCATGTGGGGAATAGTGAATGTGGGGATACCTCCTGTTGATAAAAAAAAAATTAACATTCTTATCATTATTTAGAATTCAATTTTCCCAATCTTTATCAATATAAATGACACGATTGTTATTAATTCACTTCACCTTTATTTTTTTTCTCTAACATTCTTGACTTTCATAGTCAAGTTCTGAAAAAGAAAAGAAACAAACATAACACCCGGATTTTGTTAGTGGTATGCGTAGATTGTGTTGCTAAATAATTGTTCTTTTGATGTTAATATTTACACATTCTTTTTATAAGTTTTGGAAAGTTTCCATTGTTAAAATTATTTAAGGTTTTGAATGATGTTAGTAGTCAAAACTGATAGGTTAAGTTGTATAGAAATTTTGTTTAAATTCCAATGTTCTTTTTTGTTTATTGTTTTTGAAGGCACATATGATTCATATTTTAAAAATTGCCAGTACTTATAATTCCATTGCATCCATAACACGAACCTGAAATATCAAGATTAGTTATATATATATATATATATATATATATATATATATAAGGATTTGCCAATTGAATGAAAATAAACTTCCAATTAAATTTTCTTTCATTTTTTAATTTTTCTAAATTAGTACTTAATAAATAAATATTAAACTGTTAAATTTATTAATTTGTTTGAGGGCAAACATTAATTACATTCTATTACTTCATTATTCTTCATATACGTATTAATTTTATGTGTATATTATTTTATATTGTGATTAATAATTTATGTATAATCAATTATTAAAAAAGATTCTCTCTCTCGGGCATGTACAACTAGTTGAAATAAAATTTAGCTAAAACTGCTGCCATCCAGTTTGCTTAAGAGTAAACTTCTTTTAATCTTAAAGTTGATGTTTACTACATTATGTCACTACTGTGAATTTAGTATCCAACATTTCTATATTTTAAAGCAAAGCACTACAATAGTCATTTTTATGTTTGTGAGTGGTGTATATCTCCACTCATAAGCTTCTGACTTTCAAAAGTAACGTATCCCCAATCACATAGTTTGGAGCATCCTTGTGTATTTCAAACACTGAATGAAGGTAAATTTGATACATGCTTAGTAGAAATGGCCTCTTTTACAACTCTGAAGGCTCATCATAGCCTATATCCTAGTCCTACTTCACTTCTTTCTTGAGTAAATCAGTTGGGGAGCAACCAAATTAGAATACCCATTGATAAACTAACGATAATAATTAACCAATCTAAGAAAAGATCTCAATTCAGGGACTGTGGTTGGAGTTGGTAAGTCAATCACCACGTCAAACTTTGTGGGATTTATTCTAATTTGGTCCTAGCTAAGAACATGGCTAAGAAAAGTAAATATCTTCTTTACAAAATTCACAATTTTCTTTCTTAACATATAGTTCATATTTGCTCAATCTTTGAAACACAAGCCATAAGTGTGCAACATATTCATTAAGCATGTTAGAATAAATTAGAATCTCATTAGGAAAGAGAACAATTAATTTATCCAAATAATTTTCAAAAAAATCAAAAGAACTATAAAAGAATCAAACTTAAATAATCTAAATCCACAATTTGTGACAAAATCACCTTTCATATACTAATTTACTAATCATAAGTCACCTTCCTCACTAAAAATCAAATAAACCGATAAGTGTTTGTCACAATTAAATATAATAAGTTAATCAGTGTTTAATCAATATATAATACAAAATTTGTAAAACATCAATCAATTTTTAAAAAGAGATAAGAAATCATAATTTTTGTCAGATAAGGAAAAAATATAAGAAAATATCAATTCATCCAAAAAGAGGCATTATTTAATTCAATTAATTATCATTTGTATAAATTATGAGTTGTTCAAATTTGACAAATTTAAAATTGCTTGTTAATATAATTAATCATTTGATAGTAATTTTGTGAAAATTTTGCTTACGGAAGTAATTGTAATACGATAAAACTGTATAAAACTAGTAAGTGCTCAAAACAATTTTCTTTCATTTTTCTTTAAAAAACATTTTTTGTTTAAATCAATAGAATAGTTGTTTTAGGTTAAATGCAACAACAATATCAAATTTCATGCCTTCATACCATCAAACCACCCTTTCGCTTCATTATGCCAAACAAATGCACAACCTTTCCTTGTTATTCCTCTACAATCATGACAACTTCATGCAATAAACAAATAAAGCAAAGTGTTTCTCACAATACATGCAAGAATTCCTTCAAATATATGATAAAGGATCTCTTCATCTTCAATCAATTGCATGACTTCTGAGAGCCATCATATCTATGGTTATGGTCTATTACTGACCATTGTATGTTTCCTTTTTTCATCTATTTTTATTTTTATTTTACTATACTATTTTTCAATTTTTCAATTTTTTTATTCACTTTCTTTTTTCTTTTACTATTTCTTCACTCAAACTTAGGTCATTATCAATATTTTTCAATTTCAAATTTTTTCCCATGTGGTCGCATTCACTTAATTAAAGGTATTTTGTTCCAGTCTTCTCCCATAGTTCAACAATTCAACATTGTAAAGGGAGTTCAGAGTTTTTTAATGCATTCAACCATTCAAGGATTTCTTTCTTCTCAGCATTCTTTATCTTCATTTTCTTTGCCATTTTTTTTTTTATTTCTCCATCATTTTTTTAGAATCCTTTTTTTTTTTCCTCATTTTATTATTTCTTTCTTTTTTTTTCTTTCTTTTTTTTTCTTTTTTTTAGATTTCTTTCCTTCTTCTTTCTTTTTTTTTTCTCTTTTTCTTTTTTCTCTCTTTTTCTCACTTCTTCTCTAAAATAATGAAATTTTCTAATCTTGTCAATTGAAAATAGAATTTTAACATTTTTTAAAATATTTTACTCATTAAAAATTTAAATGTTTTTGTCAATCAAAATTGAAATTAAAACATTAATGTTTGTCTTCACATCTGTCAATCTGTCTTCAAACTTGTTTTCTCATCTTTTTCCCAATGAAATCTTCTTTGTTAGTTTTCATGTTAATCTCCATGCCAAACTTGTTTCTTGGAGATTTCCCAATGCCTTTCTATACGTTTAAGATCTTTCTAAGTCTCAACTAATAATCTTTCTTCCAATTAGGTCTAATAAACTATTTCTTTTAGTTGTGTAAAACAACACGATTAAACAAATTTTCACACCATTAAAATTTCATTTCTTTTGCCACCAGTAGCAATTCCATTCTTAAGTACATTGTAGTTGAAGTGTAGAATATTTGAACATGAAGAAAGTTTAAGAAAGGAATGATGGGTTGTATCTTGCAATTGCTTTTAGAAAGATAAAGTTTGAGGGGCATTTAGTTTTTAATTTTGTATAGATTATGATATTCATTAATATTTATTAGATATTGATATTCATTAAATTTATCAATTATGATAACATCTAGCTTTCTCATTTGATATAATATGTAATTAGTCATGGTAGTCATGGTCATAATAGTAAATAGTCAATAATGTGAGAAGTATAACATGAAGATACAAAAAAACTAAATGTGTTATTGATAAAACTGTAATCTATAAAAAACCCATGTTAATATGATATTCTTGTATCATGTTGTTTTTACCTACCTTTTAATTTTTGACCAATTTTAGATTTTGATTTCCTCCTTTTTGGATTCATTTTTTAGTTTAAATAAAAAAAAAAAAATAAAAAAATAAAAAAAAAAAACAAAAAAAAAAACAAATAAACAACTCCATGCACACTCGTCACATCAACTCAAAGAATAATACTCAAACTCAAAACTCAAAATACAAAATCTCCCTCAAGCTTCTCTTATTAAGTCTTACTAGTAGTGCTAGTTATAGTAGTAGTGTAGTAAGTAGTAGTAATTGTATTGTTAGGTATTGATATTATTAATAATTAGGTAGTAGTAGTAAAGTAGTATTACAAGCATGCATGCATGGTAGGCTATCACACTATTTGCTAAGCAAACATTCAACATTCTCATCTCATAACACTTGAAGTGAACTGTCTCTAGCATTAGAAGCAACTAATTCAATTAATTCAATTTTCAACTTTCAATTCAGCAATGCCCAAAATGATGGCTTAAATTTGCATTTTTTTTTCTTTTATTTTGACGATATCCATAAAACATGTAGAACTAATGCCTCACACAAAATTCTTAAATTAACATCCTACATTCAAGTCAGGAACTATATGAACTTCAACACAAGTTCAAAAATAAAAAAATTGATTTGAATAAAAAAAAAAAAGGCCAATAAACTTACATTCTCACTCATGCTTACTACAACTAACCACATTAACCTAAGATCTTTTATATATTTCTTGGTTGAAAAATTAGAAGTGACAATTATAGTGAGATCTTTTATCCCCAAGTGTAACAAGTGTTTAGTAGCTCCTAGATCATCTAAGTCTAAATCTTGAAATCCAATCCAAGAACTTTAACAACTTTAAGTTTAAGGAAGTTCAAAAAGGCTCAGCAAATGGTTTTGGCCTCAAATGGTTTTCAATTTGATTAATTATTGAGCAAGAGTTTCGAATGATATGTTGATATTA
Source organism: Gynochthodes officinalis (assembly GCA_020080225.1). Classification (NCBI taxonomy): domain Eukaryota; kingdom Viridiplantae; phylum Streptophyta; class Magnoliopsida; order Gentianales; family Rubiaceae; genus Gynochthodes; species Gynochthodes officinalis. The sequence continues at coordinate 30,380,754 of CM034615.1, read as the reverse complement.
CAAGTGACTGAAAAAAAAAAAAAAAAAGGAAACGAATAATTTAAAATTTTTTTTTAGTTCTACACAAGTTAAGATTACATTTTGTCAAGTATTGGTTGGTTATTGTAATAATAATGGACACTTAATTTTTTTTTTTTTTTTTTTTTAGTTAGAGTTTAGAGTTTTCTCCTCCATTCAACTGCTCCATGTCTAGACTAGTCCTATTCCTTGGAGAATGGTCAACTATAATTTGAAGTACCAAAATTAAAATTACTTTTAAATCAATATCTAGATGTTAAAATACAACACTAACTGTTGGTTAGTTATTCAAGAAATTTTAATCTTAAAATATAATAACCTTGTTCCAAGAGAGACCTTTTAATATGCTATTAGATAAAGATGAATTTAATTAGGTGGTATATCCTCTAGTTTTTTCAAGAACATGTCTAATCCATAAGATTTTGAACAATAGAGAAACAAATTTGACAAAACAACTACACATGAACAGCCAACACTAGCTACTCCAAAGGCATTAGTAGATTACGGAATTTTGATAAAATTTTGTAAGTTATTGTTTTGAATTAGAGGATAGTTGATAGATTTTTCCCTTCTAAACTAAAGTAGTTTGAAGGTAGTTTCCAGCTATGTCTTTAATGAAGCGGTTCTTTTACAACTTAGTTGATCATTTAACTAGAAAGTCTATAGTAATTTTCATGTGCATAATAAGATTATAGCGCAAATATTCATCACAGAAGGATCATAGACAATTAAGGATGTAATGTGCCACATTCTAAAGCATCTCCCTTGTATCATGTGAGAGGTGGTCTTTTCTGGAGGTTTTGAAGTGGACATCCAACTTATACTGTTAGAACTATCTAGCTGGTAAATCGTTAGATTTTCTCCTTGCAATCCAATATGAAAATATCATAATGCAAGTACATAAAGTGTGTATATATAAGGAAACATTCAACAAATTCAAAAGATGTTCCCATTCAAATTATACGCATGAGCTCAGTTTTACTTCAGACCAGATGCTTGGCCTCTCTTCAAGTCTCAATTCTACATTAACTAATTCATTGACTATGTTGGTCATAAAAAAATCCGAAAAATAGATGAAGTACACAAGAATTATTGAGGAACATGAAATGTTAGCTAAAAAAAAAAAAGGCCAAAAGCAAGATGGAGATAAAACTAGAAGTTCTCATCAATAGTCACTTACTATATGGCACTACTAGAGTTCGAAAAGAGTTTCTCTAAAGAATACATCTCCTGACCTTTTATTAGAAAACAAAAAATAGGGAATGACTTGATGTGAAGTGAATATGACAATAGCAACAAATACGTATGTCATCTTAATTACATTGAAGATTTTACTTAGTTTTTCAGAGGAATGTCTTTGTGGAACATAAAACATATGATCAGAATGATTAGATTAGTATGCTGGAGGACTTAAATAATCTCTTAGATCTTGTAGGTCCAAGTATTTCTAGATAAGTTTGATTGTTAAGCCTAGAATGTTCATACTGATTAGACCATCTTCATTTCATTCATAAAAGAGTCATGTATTCTAGAGATAAAATGGAGATTTAAGATTCAAACTATTGAAGAACTTTAATGCTAAACTACTTGGCATATGAATACCAATTTGTTTGTTGTCCATGCTAACTACACATAAGTTGAAGGTTTTACAATGTTAAATATTTGTGCTCTATTCGAACTTGATCCAAAGCTCAAATCACAACAAATCAAGTAGTTGACATAGTCAAGCTCGAGCTATTTTAGTTAGTTTGCAGGCTAGTTTGGGGATCCTAGGTCCAGAAACTAATTTCATTCTCTTTGAAGAGAGGACTAAGGAATTAAAGAAAATTTGGAACCATTTCTAGGTATAATTCTGCATTAAGAATGTATCAAACTCAAACAACATTCTAAAGTGTGTAAACCAAATTTTGTCATCATTTAACAAGAATTTCAAAGGGTTGAATCCAACTATGTTCAATTCAACTAAATAGGACTTTTTTTTTGTTTTTTTTGCATCATTTCTTACAAAATCTAATAAAGAATAGCATATAATTAATATCCCTAAAGGCCTCTAATTTATTGTATTTATGGTAAAACATAGTTTTGTAGTGTCAATGAATTGTTGTTAAACTTTCATCAAGTTCATGAAGAAACACAACATTTTTATAGCATATTTGCTTCTTAGTACACAACAAAGCTAGCAAACTGATGCAGTGGACCAAATAAGTGATTAACTTACCCGTAGGCCTATGAGATAGAAATTCAAAATTCTTCCATGCAACTACAATTCAAAGGAGAAGGAGGAACACTATTGAAAGTTTGACGACAACTAGGTGAACAAAGTGTGTGACTAAAGGAGACATTCAAGAAGAAATTGTGGGCTACTATGACAAGTATATGCTTCTACTCACCTGGTGTATTGTCCGCTTTTTCTTAAAGGTTTACCCAAATCCATCACTCCGGCGATGAACAAAAGAAGGCTGAGACCTGTGGAGGAAGCTGAAATCAAAACTGCCCTTTTTCAAATGAATCCAAATAAAGCTCCTGGGCCGGATGGTATGACGCCTCTATTTTTTCTAACTTATTGGAATGAGGTTAAATTTGATATTATCAATGCTATTAAGGAGTTTTTTCACAGTAAGAAATTGCTTAGGAAATTCAATCATAGTTTGATTACATTGATACCTAAGATCCAATCTCCTGTGTCGATCTTATAATATAGGCCCATAAGCTTGTGTAATATGGTATATAAGATTGTTTCTAAAATTCTGGTTGATCGAATTAAGGTGTGTCTGCATAAGTGCTTTAGTCCGAATCAATCCGCATTTATTCCTGGGCGACATTCTTGATAATGTGGTTGTATCACATGAGAGTATTCATACCTTGAATTCTATGAGAAGAGGGAGGAAGGGGTATATGGCATTTAAAATAGATATGGCCAAAACTTATAATAGGGTGGAGTGGAGATTTTGAGACAAGGTAATGAGGAAAATGGGATTTGCTTAAGGTGTTGTGAGTTGGATTAGGCAATGTCTATGTACAAGTAATTTGTCCATTAATATTAATGGAGAGCCATATGGGTACATTAATCCAACTAGAGGCATTCGACAGGGCAATCCTATTTCGCCTTATCTCTTTCTGATCATTTCTGAAGCATTATCCCACTTTATTAAACAGGTAAGTGAACGATGAGAGTACAAGGTTATGAGAATTAGTAAAAATGGCCCTATCATAAAACATTTGTTTTTTGTACATGACTCCTTGTTATTTTGTGAGGCAGATTCAAGCCAAGCGCAGATTTTGCAAGACATTCTCCAAAATTATAGTCAATGCTCAGGACAAGCCAACAATCTAGATAAATTTTCAGTGTTCTTTAGTCCTAATGTGTCCAAGGAGGCCAGATTGTAGATTTGTCAAATTATGGGAGGTGTGAAGGAACAATCTAATGCTCTATATTTGGGGTTGCCTATGAGGATTGGTTGGTCAAAAAAGGAGGTTTTTAATTTTCTCATTGAAAAGGTGCAGCACAAAATTCAGAATTGGGAATCAATTCCTGAGTGTGACCGGCAAAGAAGTTCTTATCAAGGAAGTGGTGAATGCTTTGCCAACTTATGTTATGGGATGCTTTAAGCTATTGGTGGGAGTGTATAAGGAAATTTGTCGTATCACAGCAAATTTTTGGTGAGGTGCACACAAGGATGCAAGGTAGAAAATTCATTGGAAAAATGGCGAGACCTTACTAAAGCTAAGGAGGAGGGAGAACTGGGCTTTCAAGATCTACAATCTTTCAATGATGCTTTACTTGCTAAACAACTTTGGCAAGTTATGAATCAACCGGATTTGTTGACGAGCAAAGTCTTGAAAGAAAAATATTTCCCTCATGAGGACTTGTTGTTGGCTACCGATAAAAATAATGTTTCCTGGCTTTGGAAGGGTTGGATGGGAGCAAGGAGTATCATTCGAGAGGAGTCAGCTAAAGCTAGTACAGGCATGTTGACGTGGCAATTTACTCCCACTCAGGATTATTTAGTGTGATCGGCATATCAAAAATTGCAGCAAAAGTAGGCAACATGCAACACAAACACCTGAATGTAGCACTGTCGAGACCGCAGGCACCTCATGTGGAAAGCCACTTTGGAAATTGAATGTCACAGGTAAAGTTAAGCATTTTGTTTGGAGATGTTGTCATAATATTTTGCCACTTCATGCTAAGCTGAACCATAGGAAAATGCCAGTGGAACCTACATGTCCAATGTGTGGTGAAGAGGATGAAAATATGGAACATATTATTTTTTGGTGTTCCCGAGCCAAAATTATTTGGAAGTTGGCTCAAGTCGATTGGGCTAAGGCAGCATAGCAACAAGATAATTTTTATCATTGGTGGCAAGATCTTTGCTCTAGGCAATGGGAGGCCATATGGAAGGAATGAGCACAATTCACAGCTTACCTTCTTTGGACGATATGGAAAAGTCAGAATTTGTGAGTTTTTCAAGGAGAATGGATGGAAGAGAAAGAGGTAGTTGAGATGGCGAGGCATGCTTAGTTGGAATTTCATCAAGCAAGCAGGATAGTTTAGTTAGCTAGGATCACGAGATCGATCAATGGCTGACTAGTATATAGACGGTGGAACATGGCAGTGGGATAGGCGACTAAATTGAGGTGTTCCTATCTTGGTTAGTTGCTGTTTTTTCTGTGATGTATTTTATGGGATTCAGGTTTGATTGTTGACATGTTGTCATTTCGCCTTAGCCAACTCTAGAGCTAAGGAGAGTTCGATTGTTGAGGACATTGGGTGTAATCTTTAACTTTCAACAAGTTAATATAATTATCAAACTTTGGTTAAAAAAAAATCATTGCTTTCTCTTCAAATACTACCCATGTAAGACCTTTTAAATCTTCATTTGGTGATAATGTAGAGAATGTAAAATCTGACGGCACGATCTCAATTGTAGATGTTTGAGCTCCAATATAGTGGAATTAGAGGAAAAAGTTGAAGATTAGAACACTAGAAGAAAAAAACTTCATAGTCCATGTTAAAATAAAGATGAAGTTTTGTTCTCCTATTAGTCCCTCTTCCTTTTTCTTGGAAGATTCAGGGGGTGCTTGGTGTGGGGATATGGGTTTGATAGTGATTGATGTTGGTTGGTTACAGGAAATGGAATTTCCTAGCCCACTTGAAAAGACATTTTATTTCCCTATATAGGGTAATGCTTATAGCCCCCAATATTGGGGGGTATAGAAGTTAGGGATATGGGTTTGCTAAAATCTTTTTAATTAATTATTATAATTAATTAATACTACTTAATTAATTAATTAATATTAATTATTATAATGAATATAAATTAATTTATTATTAACTTATTATTATTAAAAGTAATAATTAATTAATTAATTAATCTCATTTTATTAATAGTAATTATTATAATTAATGTATACTTAATTTATAAATATTTAATTGATAATATTAATTAATTACTAATTATTACTAACTAATTAAGTAACTAATACTAATAAATTAATTCATATTAGTTATTATAATTAATACTAATTAATTAAATAATACTAATTAAGTAATTAATATTAATTATTATAATTAATATAAATTAATTTATTATTAACTTATTATTTAAGTAATAATAAATTAACTAATTAAGATTAATTTAATAAATCATTTATTTACTTATAATTAATATGAATTAATCTCATTTACTAATATTAATTGTTACAATTAATATTAATTAATTACTTAAGAATAATTTAATTAATAATATTTTTATTAATAATTAATTAATTTTATATTATACTAAAAAATTAACTAATAATAACTAATTAATTAATACTAGTTATTACAATTAATTAATAATCATTTCTATTACCTAGCACAAACCAATCATTATTATTAGTAATTACTCCCATTTCCCATCACAAACCAACTACCAGAATTATAAAGAAAAATCCCACTATCATTCCCCAGTATTATCATTTCTATTACCTTTCCCATTTTCCACTGCAAGCTAGGCACCCCCTTATTAAACCCAATGAAAAAGCATCAATATATTTAACAACCTTATAAGAAATGGATCGCAAATTTACACGTCCTTTTAACAATGTAAGCTCTTGGATGAGCTGGTTCAAAAGTAGTACTAAGAACACCGAAGCCCTTAGTTGAAATCTAACTATTTGTTAATGATATTGCACTTGTTGGTCTAAAAAAAGAAATTAGATTACAATCCATAGGCTAGAAGGTTTTTGAAGTATGTAAGTTCAAATTGTATTATTCTTCTTTCTAGCAAGTTTTTCAATTAGATGGCTGTATCATTTTTTAACCTTTTTTTTGTCCTTCCCAAGTAACATACAGTTGCAAAATTCTATCTTCAATAAATGTCAATATGCTTTAACAATTTTTTCATTTTTTCAGGAGTTCTTATGTCAAAATTCATGGCAAAGAACAATCTTATTAAGTTTTAAAGACTCTTGAAAGAAACTTTACCAAGGTTTTGAAGAACAATTACCTTAGAGTGTTAAACAACACAATTTTGAAGTCTAGCAAAATGCTAACTGACCATGACATATTTCATAACTCTATTGTTTTTCCATTTTTCTCATCCATGTTGGCAATGAATGCAGAAAGCCCTAAATGTGTCTTCATAGACATTAGCCTAGAGAAATTTGTTTATTCATTAGGCATTGCAAAAAAATGCAAGAATTAATGCTATAAGAATTCAAACAAAAAAGAATAAATAGTGCCATATGTAGCAAAGTGTGAAAAAAAAGGAGTGGAATTTCCATAGTCTTCCACAAAAAGTTTGTTTCTTTTAATTTTACTAGTTTTTTAGCCCCATGCAACGCATGGGGTGTGCCCAATAATAATTTAAAATTTAATAAATATTATTTTTTTAAAGCAAAATTTTGTTTGGTTTTTGAAATATATAATTAATATTTTAAATTTATTTTATTGTATTTATGAACTATAAAGTTATTTTTTAGTTAATTTAATACTATTTTATATAATTATATTGCTAGTTAAAGTATCATGTTTTTCTTTTCTTTTTTTTTTCTAAAATATTCTATTAAGGGCATATAAAAATTTGTTTAGTATGTGAACTTTAAATAGTAGATATAAAGTTATTTTGATTAATTTATTTATTAATAAATTAATATTGAAATTAAAAAATATTACAATTTTAAATATATATAACTATGTATTTATTATTTTGATGTAAATTAATTTATATAGAAGTATATACAGTTAACTTAATAAGTATAAATAATTGAAAGTAACAGTTATAAAATATTTTAAATAAAAATATGTCAACGTAGAGTATGATTTGTTTTCTATAGATAAATATGTCAATTATTTGTAATCATAATGTTCAAAATTTACTTAAATAATTATACATTATAATAATTGTAAATAATTTTTTGAATTAATATTGATATTTTTTATCAAAATATTTAAAATAATAAATGGGGATCAAGTTAAATTATTTTAAATATTTATTTCTATGATTTTTTAATATATATTACTAATTAAAAAAATTTTAATATGAAAAATAAAAAATTTAAGAATATATATAAAAGAAACATGTAAGTGTAGTGAGTTACAAAATTTACATGGTAATAAAAATTGAAAAAATAAAATCCCATGCATGATTAAAATTTTGATTAATTTTAGATTACAACTAATTGTACTTGAAAGTAAAATTTAAATTAATAATAAGGAAAATATAATAAGAAAAACTTTTAAAGTAAATTAATATACTAAACGTACACAAAAATGATCTTAACATTTTAAAAATTTACACTTTTACCAAAATATAACTTGCAATCTACAAAAAATCTATTGACAAAGGATTACAAGTCCCTCTGATATATATATGTAGATGTCATATCTTTACTTTTTTAGGAAACAACTTTCAAAAGATGTTAGGCATAGAAACACACAAAGTTTCTTCTTGAATTATCATAGTGAATCCCTTGATTAGATAATGACAACATTAGGAGTATCGCAATTTTCATTTTCATAAAAATATACACCATTTTTACAAAGAAAAGGTTAAATATTTCACCATGTTCTTGGAAATTTGAAGATGAAACCTTCCCAGGGATAAAATCTAACTATCATACTTCTTTTGCTTTTCCTTAGTTCAAGAATTCAATCAATGTGCCTATTTTGTCTTGGGTTTAGGATATGCTTAGACTTTAATAAATTCTACCCATTTTTGTTCAATTTCTGCAGGTTACAGAACATTGGTTTAGTCCATATTTTTTTTTTATAATAGATTAAATCAGAAATTTCGTCCTCAACATTTCAAACGGTTCTTTTTAGTCCTTAACATTCATAAACTTGATCTTTCAAACGGTTTTTTTTACTCCTTAACATTCTTTTTAGTCCTTAACATTCACAATATTTGCAACTTTGAACCCGTTTTTGCATGCTGAAAGGCAGTATGGGATTAAAAAGAACCGTTTAAAATGTTGTGGACTAAAAAGAACTTTAGCGCAAATGTTGAAGAAGAAATTTGTGATTTAATCTTTATAATATAGTGAGGATATACGTCAGAGTAGGGAGACAAACATGACAGAAGACAATTTTGAAATCCTTGTAGGAATTATGATGGTAAAAAAAGCGTAGAAATTTGAATTAAATACCAATTAATAGATGCATAAATAAGGTTGCTAAAACAAAATAACATAAATCTCAATAAAAGCCTTGAACATGTAGGTAGTAATATTGAAGCAATAAACCCAATAAAACTTGTGATGTATAAAGAAAGATACAAAGGATGAAAGACACGTAACCCCTAGTAATGGACCTATTGAAAGTAGTGTTAGTTCATTTCTCAGCAAAACATCCTCACACAACCTTATAACTCAATGAAGATCTTTAAGATGTCCCCATTTTGAAACCTTACTAGCTCTATAATCCATGTTAATGAATATCCAAGTTGCAGAGTATGTTGGTTTTAAATTATAAAACCTACAAAGTTCAAGCATGTGGTGGTAGGTACATCTACATCATGCAAAAGCTCAAGTGTCACCATAAATCATCAAAAGGTGCATCATAATCATAACTCATTGTCACAAATGGGCCATCTGAAGTGCGGCCAAAGTTTGTCCCAATGTGGTACTAAATTGAAGAAGGGAAGTAAATACAATCGGAATGGAAAGACAAGATAAGATGAAAACAATAAGGATGTTATTGCAAGTATTGTATTGTCACTTGATCAAGAATGAACTACTGAAACAAAACTGCTAGATATAACAAAATGAACAAATTTGACGCTAAAAGAGCTACCAGGTAATAGCTTTGTAAGCTTCCTCCCTTTTGAAAGAAACTGGCAACAACATAAGCAATATCTTTGACAGACGTATGAGGATTTGACTCAAAACTCCTAAACCTCATCAGAGAATTTGACTATCTCATGGTTTTAGTAGCTTATGACATTCAATAGTATCTTTCTGTATGTGAACCGCAAAATATTAGAACTAGAAGTTATTGAAACGATAAAGGATCTTATCCACGAAAATTCCTAAAACTACTAAAGAAGATGTATGTAGCTGTTTCCAGGTCATCGAATTTGAGAAACTTGACAAAAACAAGTAAAAATATCATGCCAATGCCAAAACTGAAGCTAATTCAAAGGAGAATTTCTCAAGACTTGTCTCTCGATTGAGTAGGTTTAATTTGAAAATACATTTATTCAAATAGCATTCTCGAAATGAGCTCTCAATAGATATATCATCCTCCATGCAATAGAGAGCATATGTTCATAGGCCCAACAAATATACCTTGCTTGTTATTGTTCTCTTAAAGTAAAAAACATATTTTGATTCCACTACTTTGGCTACACATTCCTAGGCAAATAAACTCCTTTTTGTCTTCCCGAAGTAGAACTCAAAGGAAACCAATTGATGAAGGAACATAAACAGCCAAATCAACAAAATTGAATGAAAAAATCAAAGAACACTGTGAAAAAAATGTTACCCATCTATGTTAGTTTATCAATGAATTCTTGGATGGTAACTTCAGCAAGCAAATAGCATAGAGTTGCACATGCACATTATGCATTCTCTCATAGTTCCACCCTCCCCCCATTCCCACTTGCCTCTTTCTCATGGAATCCTACAAAGGAAATTTCTAAATTAATGCACTAGTCTTACAAGCAAACTTTTTCTAAGATGAGAAATCTTGAAAAATTTGCCTATCTATGAAGAGATATATATCTTGATCAAACAAATTAGCTAACAAGAGGCATACAAGGGAAAAGTTTATGAATTCAAAAGTGAAGGGTGTTCCATAAAACAATCACACTTCGTCTAAATGTTTCTGTTGAGCAATTGGAAACCAATTAAACTTCAAGTCCTTTAAAATAAAATGAGATAATGTCCAAAAATGTCCCTCACATATTGACGAATGAGCTTTTTAGTCCTTCAATTTCAAAATGAGACAAAATTGTCCCTCACATTACACTACACGTGATTTGGGGGACTAAAATGGTTTCATTTATGTAATGTGAAGGATGAAAATGATTCGTTTATATAATGTGAAGGACGAAAATGGTTCATTTATATAATGTGAGGGACGGTTTTGTCTCATTCAGGAATTAGGGGACTAAAAAGCTCATTCGTCAATATGTGAGGGACCTTTTTGGATATTATTTCAAATAAAATAGTCAATGAATAAGAGGTAGAGAAATGAAAACAGTGATGATTACCCATCCCTCATGGGAAACATATGACAAGGATCATGACATTGAAAATAGTTGGATATAGATAGGTATGTTTACATATTTGAGGAAAAGAGGATAACCACTACACTATCTAGTCCAATTTTCAATCCAAACTTTGGGTTTGGTAAGGAGAGAATTGGTTGGAATTGATCACAATAAAATGAGTTGAACGTATCAATCTACAAAAGTTAAGAAAAAAAATGATATGGCAAGTCAGAACATTTGCACTTGAATCCACACTCAAGTCTAGAATATTAACTTGAGAATGACAAGAAAAATTAAGGGGGCGCCTGGCTGGAAGAGGGGAATGGGAAAGGTAATGTAAATGATAGTAGTGGGGAATGATAGTAGTGGGGAATGATAGTGGGGTTTTTCATTATAATTCTGCTGGTTGGTTTGTGCTGGGGAATGGGAATGATTACTAATAATGGTGGTTGGTTTGTGTTGCAGAATGGAAATGATTATAAATTAATTGTAATAATTAGTATTAATTAATTAGTTATTACTATTTAATTAATTATTATAATATAATATTAAATTAATTATTAATAAAAATATTATTGATTAAATTAATCTTAAGTAATTAATTAATATTAATTGTAATAATTAATATTAGTAAATGAGATTAATTCATATTAATTATAAGTAAATGAATGATTAATTAAATCAATCTTAATTAGTTAATTTATTATTACTTAATAATAATAAGTTAATAATAAATTAATGTATATTAATTATAATAATTACTTAATTAGTATCAGTTAATTAATTAGTATTAATTATAATAACTATTATGAATGAATTAATTAGGATTAGTTACTTAATTAGTTATTAATAATTAGCAATTAATTAATATTATCAATTAAATATTTATAAATTAATTATACATTAATTATAATAATTACTATTAATAAAATGAGATTAATTAATTATTAATTAATTAATAATATTAATTCAATGAATGATTAATTAAATGAATATTGATTAATTAATTTATTATTACTTTTAATAATAATAAGTTAATAATTAATTAATTTATATTAATTATAATAATTAATAATAATTAATTAATTATAATTAATTAAGTAGTATTAATTAATTATTAAATTAATTGAAATAATTGTTAGCAAACTCATATCCCTATCTTTTATACCCCCAATATTGGGGGATATGAGCATTACCCCATATGAGGAAATGAAATGTCTTTTCAAGTGGGTTAGGGAATTCCATTTCCTTCAACCAACCAGCCTCGATCACTATCAAACCCATATCCCCAGCCAAGCGCCCCCTAAATGATCAACATTCATTTCAAGCTTAGCAACTATTAACAAGTATGCGGTACAAGGCATGCAAATCTCCAATATTATATCGTACTTTGCTCTATCATGGTGATTTTTCTTTATTAGACAGACATGTCTTTTGAATTTTGAGATGTCAAGTTTGCCTCACTCACTGCTACTCATATTAAGTGTTAAAAGTGAATATGGTTAGCTTAAAATTTCAAGTAGAATATGTAACTGCAGAAAGTGTATCCTCTCTGAACCTTGGCCAGTTTTATATCAACATGTAACTTAAGCATTCCATCACCAATGTTTCAATTTCTCAAATAAGTACCTAAATTACCAGGGATTACTCCATCCTTTTAAGGGGTAAGAAATTTATACTAGAGCATAATATTGCTAGGACATTATCCATGGTGCACTTGTATTCTAACAAAGAGCCATTCTAGTAGCCCACAAAACATAACTTTCTCCCCCTTCTCTTTAAGTTTGTTCATAGTATCCATACTCATTTTCTACATGTAGGAAACATTGATATGCATGTGATTCTGATAGAGAGCATAATTTCACAATAAAAACTAGTTGAGGAAGTTTCATAGTGGAATTTGATTGCATTATTGGCTTTTAAGGGACATTTGGAAGCATGGAGATGGTGGTTGATATTGGTAGTGGTTCTCAACTTCACTTCTAATGTTGGTATGAAACATTGGACTAGCTTTTTTCCCATTTAAAGAAATGAAAAAAATAAGTTGAAAGTGAAAAAGAACTATTGGTTGTACCAAAAGCTACAGCAGAGCATAACAAAAAAATCAGTTGCAAAGTCAATGCAATATTAAGAGTAGAAACAATTAAAACTGAGAAGCAGTTAGCAATTTGTGAAGTGAAGCTATGCCATAATAAATCAGTAAGGAGATTAAAATTGTAGACTTATTGTATTTACTTTCGGTTATTAGACACAGTTGTGAGTTTACATGCAAGCAGATCAATATCATCCTATTGTCTTCATAATGCTTACAAGTTAGGCATCATAATAGAAAATCCATCTAATTTCCAATTGGTAGAACAACTTTGCATCATAAACAATGTATTAATTCATTCCTAGCTACTACCACGTGGTTGCATGCTTAGCTAGTAAACCAAAAATTGATCTGGCATACAGGGATGTATGTTATATTTTTGCAGAAATATTTAGGGCGCTTGCTTCTTTAAGATAAAATTTTAGAAGACAAGATGGATTTATAGATACAAACATAAAGATCGAAGCAAGTGAAAAACAAATATTAATATGGGAAAATTTTTGGTTTTAGTGACCATTTGGGTTTCACATAATTATGTCCAAAAGAAAAATAAAATGCTACATTCAAACTTTGTATCAACTGGAATTGAAAAACTATACTTGCATGTGCAAAGATAATAGGACCTCCTTGTGATGCAAAAAGTTGCTCTTGCTTCATCAAATTCACAATATATGTTACAAGTTTCTGCATGTAATACGATAATATAACCAACAAATGGCTAGTGGTAAGGGCGAGGATATAAACAAAATTGCAACAAGGTCTATTTGTGATTTTGTCATGTGCTTGCATTTGGGATGATATACTGACCTTGAATGGTTCATTGTCAGTTTGGAAAATAGTGTTTGGCACATAATGCAACCAAATAGGCACCTCTTTGTTGAAACATGTGTTAAATCTCTCAAGCAGCATTTCAAATTTCAAGGATAGGTAACACCAGAAACAGATAGATTCTAAGTTATTACTTGATGTTTATAGTATCTCTAAAGTTTATTAGCACAAAGGTGAAAGAAAGTTCCAAGAATCTACATTGAAGAAATATTTAAGAAAGCAAGTATTCTTGATGACAATTGGCATTACTCAAAGTCCATTCTGCAGCAACAAATGGACTGACTCGAAGTACATGCCAGCCTCTTGAACAATCTTGCAAAATATGACCAAACCATACCTCCCGCCAATTGAGAAGTTAGACATTGTTTCATAAATATTGCACATTGCAAATTGAGAAGTTACGGACATTATTAGGTGAAAGTTCATGACCATTCCAAAATACATACATTTCAGTGGCATCTTGATGCAAATAACAAACTTAAGGAAATCAAAATTCAATGATTTTTCTAATCATATCCAAATTCCATTAGGATTCATGAAGAAAACTAATGTGTTGGATAATTGAGTTATTCTTATTCATCAGTATTTTATTTCTGAATTTAGGTGGTCAAGGGTATTTTTGAATTTTAGTAGTCAAAAATTATGTCAGTAAGCTGGCTACCTTGTAAGAATTTCCTGAATTTAATCTTTTAGTATTTGAGTATTTCTTTGTCAAATTTTAGTTTTAGAAAGTTGAGACTAGTTAGGTAAAGGATTTTTTAAAGTTTAATTAAGAAGCGAAATCCTATTGAGAATTGGATTTAAGCTCACTCTTACTATGAATTAGAAAATCTAATCTAAATTATTTTCAATTTTGCAGTGTATAAATAATGTATCTGTTGAAGAGGAGAAATTCAGAGAGAGTTTGAGTTAATAAATTTTTTGCAGACTATTTGTCTTCTTCATAGGTTGTGTGATACAACTTTGCCTTAGGTATGATGCCAAAGGGTTTTAAGGGTGATTCGAAGAGATTAATCTCATTGTTACAATTTAATTATTGATTTTATTTTGCAATCTTTTTTAATGGAAAAACCATAGTTTTCTGCCTTTGTAAAGCCTAAACAAGTTAATAAGATCTATTCGACTTGAACCTACAGTTGTGCTACATCACATCCACTCCTTCCCTCGCCATCTGTACTAATGCTGGATACATTTAAAACAATTCCACAAATTTCATCTTCATTTGCAAAGTAACTCATCATTGTAAAGATAATCACTGGAAGGAAATGTGTGAAATAACCTTGCTATGACAGTGATCAAATACCCTAACTAATGCAAAGAATACATAAAAAAGGAACAAAAACCATGTTTTGAACAAAAGGATATGAATGTTGGATTGACAATTGAATTGGGTGTAGTTAAAGAAGGATAGGAGCTATTGTCATGGCAACTCTAATCTTTAATTGTATGTTTCTAAATCATAGTTCTTGGGAGGAAGCTATGAATTAGATGGCAATGAACTTCAAAGGAAAATCATTATTGCACCAACTAAGGAAATTTTTCCTTTCTATTGTGATTTACATAGTATGTTACCCAAATAACCCTGCCATTTTTGAGAAACAATAATTTTTTTGAGCCCGCTGTTAACATAGCAATGCCAGATTAGTAATTGTTTCTTAGTTAATAAAACCTTATTTTCATATAGAAACGGAAAAAGTTTAGATAAATTGATTAAAAAGCGGAAGTTGCATAATGCGTACTTCACGGCTATATAGAGCCGACAATACACAATAAGCGAAACAGGACTCAAAACTTAATTTGCGAAACTTTCAAAACTGGCGAAATTGAGACTGAATAGATAAAGTGTTGCCACAACCTAGGGCTCTATTAGATTGATAAGCCTCAAAGGCGCCACAAACTAGTCAAGTTTAATAAGCCTGTTGTTCTTTACAAGAACGAAGACATTGAATGACTCAAACTCTCAAGAACGTAATGTCACCAAATCTTCTAATCGTGTATTCTTTATTTATGACCGATGGCCTATATTTATAGAGTACAAAAATGTGCTAAAAGACAACTAAAATCCTAATTCTAATCTAATTCTTAAGGAACGGGTGGCTGGTTTCCTTTAATTAATTAAAGGGTAGCCTTAAAAAATAAAAAGGAAATAAAAACCCTAAAGCCAATTGGATTTGGAAGTTCCTTTAAGGCTTCCTTCAAACTTACAAATTTGGCTACTAAAATTACCTAATAATTTCACTATTCAAGGTACTATTCACTATTTACGTTTTGGCCCTTCAAGAATTAATAAATTCCTAAAAATAAGTCACAAAAATTAATTAAACATCTTGGCCTATTATCACACTAGAATTCAACCAAGGCAAAACTAGTGTTGTTCGACTTGTCTTCAAGTTGGACTTGCAATAGATTAATGATTTGCAAGTCTTGACCTCATGTTTGACGAGCTTGAATGTCTTGAATTAAACCACTTAATAGTTTCATGAAATTATTTAGCTCTAACTCTTGCCATCGGCCCCATGATATGCCTTAATAGATCAAATGCTTGGCAAGTAGATTGCACGGCTCTTGAATTCCTATCAAGTATGTTGAATAGCTCCCAAATTCTCATCAATCCCCATCTCCTTGAAAGGATTCATCATCAAATCTTTAACAACACCCTTGGTATAAAATAAATAAATTTTGACCACCTTAGGGAGTAAAAGAAATAGTTTGGCCAGGGAAAACGATAACTTTTCTTTTTACCTTTTCTCAAGCCACTCTCGTAATTGTGTTTTACCACCAATCTTTGAAGGCTCTAAGTTTGAATCGGAGTGTAGGCCAATGGTCTTTTTCCAAGCACAAAATCAAGGCGTGGAAGAGTCAAAGCATTATCAACCGACTCAGGCTCTTGGTTTTGATAAACCACATTCATTGGATTCGCCAAATATGATACATCAGGCTCTCCTTCCTCCTCATCCTTCTTCTCTTCATTGCTAATCTAGAGTGGAACTTTATAAACTTGTATATGACAGATGTTCTCCCTTTGCTCATCATTCTCTATGGCTGGAGCACTAAGTGATCTCACGAGCACTAATGCTTCTTCTCCACTTGACAACTCTTCTTCACTGTCAGTTTCAGTCAGAGGAGACATAAAATCGTTGGATTTACTATCGGAAATCACATCCCCATTAAATATGGAGTCAAAAAGGAAATCTTCATAATAGTGATGACAATCAAATGTTCTTTCAACCTTCTTTTCCCAATGAAGTTGTAGAAGTGCTTCACGGTGGCTGCAGGCGGCAATAACGTCCTCATCATCTTCTTCTTTGCTTATAGATTGGAACTCCTGCGCAGCTTCAACATCCTTCGGTAATGGCAGCACCTACCTTCTCCCTTGACTAGATCTCGAATAAGCCTTTTGCTCCACCAATGACACTGTTTTCGGCAATTTCAACTCATGAGATCTAACTTTCCCGTTGTTTTCCTTTTTTTTCTTTTTCATAGTATAATTTATATAATTCTGAGTAGTTTTGTTCCAAGAAAGAATTTTGATATCTTTAAAATGCTTAAATACTAGTAAGTGATGCAATGTTCATTTGCATATTGAAGTAGATGAACTACTGAATCAACTCTACCCGTGAATTAAGATTATACGTAAAAATATTTTTACTTTAAGAACATATATTCTACCCAAGAATTTTGGATTTTTGGTAAATATATTTGACAATATATATTTGTACCAATTTTTTTTTTAAATTTGGCAAATATATTTTACCAGCTTTGAAATTTTTTTTTTTCAGTCGGTTATAAAACTCTCTTTTATACATTAGATGCTCTCGGAATTTATGCTATTTAACTGATAAAGAATTTATGTTCCAAAAATTATACTCTTCCATAGAAGATGTTGTCTAGAGTAGGTAGTACATAATTGCTCCTTAACAAAAAAAAGTTAAGTATATTATTGTTTTGGGTAGTGATTTGAGGAGTTTGGACTTTGGAGCGATACCTAATGATTATTTGTCTAAGTATTTCTTGTTGTTGTAACCATGCCAACGAGTTTTATGTTTGATTTGCTATTTGCGTATTGATATTATGAAATTTATTTTCTTTTCCTTGGAACTTAAAAGCGTTGAGAGATGCTATCTTGTTATTAGTAAATTGTATTATATCCCTCAGCCTTAATGTCTCTTGGTTGCTACTTGTACATGTGTCATTAAACCCTCAACATATGTATGCACAGATGCTAGTGCTGCTTGAATGCATTCAAAATATCTCATGTTGTTGGGATTTCTCTATGTGATTTTTAATGAAGGGAGACATTAAAATGACAGCTTTCGTCTAAATTCCCTTTCGTTAATGTAGTAGATGCATCGAGACATTGCATGGGATGCTAGCTTTAGGATAGCGATTAGTTTTGTTTGTCCCCCTGACATTGCTATCAGTGGTAAGTTTAATGCAATTGTTTGTCCCCCTGACTAACACCTCTGTACTATTCAGGTTACGAGTATCTAATGGCAAGCTGGAATTTTGTATGCTCTTCATATATTGCTTAAATCAAATTTCTTGCGGAAGGTGTTACGGATTTTTATTGGATTACACTTATTCTTTGAAGGACTAACTTTAGTATTGGTGTCAGTATTGACTAGTAAAGTGTATTGCACTTACCCACTCATATTACGATCACACAATCAGCCTTGAAACAAGGTATTAGTTCTAATTTTTACATGATAATTCTGTTGACTGCTTAGAAGTAGTTTATTATTTAATTTTCGACAGGAGGATGCAATGACTAAAGGATAATTTGGGGTTGAGGCATCAGTGATTTTTTCGTCTGCCAGTTTCAGTTGCATGAGTTTTGCCTCTGACGGAATTCGTGCTTTATGAGTTGATCTTGCTGATATGCTTTTAAGCAAAGAAAAAGGTTTATCACTAGATATGTGAAGTGATAGAAGATAGAAAGAAGTGGAAGAGGATACGTTAAAGAGGTTTCTTTCCCTAAGGAAATGTTTGGTGGTTGATGGTTTAGCATATCATCCAAATTTTGAAGCAAAAACTTGTTTTCTTTTCTCTCTCTTTTTTCACTATCTCCGTCCCACCACAAAAAAAAAAAAATACTTTTGATTTGATATATCTTTTTAAATTAAAAGATATAATATATTTAATACACAATTAAATATATATTTTTATCCTTAATTTTTAACTTAGGTCATACATTTAATTATTAGTAAAGGTAATACAAGAATTTTCGTACTAAAAGTGAACTCTTTTTTTGGGAGAAATTTTTTTTTTAAAACTAAAGTACTCTTTTATGAGGACCAAGGTATTTTTTTTTTTTTTTGGGGTAAAAGAAGAAGATTGAAGAGATTAGATGACGAGATCTTTTGCATACATTTAGTTTGAAAAACTTGGTTGTTACTTGTTCTTGTCATCAATTGCTCGGAAGAAATTAAGGATATGAATTTAATGTTTATTATTGCTCATGCCTTTTGTAAACTAACAATCAAAGTCTCTTTGAAGCCAATTTTGGTTGCTTTTTTTTCGACTCAACTTTTAATGTGACACAAGGGACCAAAAGCCTTTTTTTTTTTTGTCAAAAAGAAATAAATAAAATTTTATTAAAATATTAAAGAATTACACATGGAAGAACAAATTACATATTACTTTGTAGAGAATTACTTTTGCTAAAAACTCACAAATGTAAACAACGAAGTTATAATCAATTATAAATTATCTACTAAAAAAATTTACTTTATAATCGTTAATACAAGGCATTAGATTGAATGTTTTTTAATATGTTAACTCGGTTGTTTTGATAACACTATGACTCATAAGAACTTATATTTTACCACTGCAAAAATTTCACGTTTATAGGCTCAACATAAAATTTCATCAACATAATATATAAATTCCAAAAGAAAAGAGTTCTAAATAAATTAACATCATAAAATTATAATTAATCACTAATAAAATATACTTCATACAAATTAAAACGGGGCATTACATTTTTGTTGGTTTCAAAGGAAAAACCAAGCACATTTTGTGAACCATTACTTTCTAAAATTTAGATGTTTGGTTAAATTATTAGATCCAAAAAAAATAAAAACTATTTTGATCCAAATG